>OX443561.1:80774157-82075020 GCA_949372485.1 Cheilosia soror
TTGCAGATGCAACACTTTGCAGTCACTATTATGGCATAAACTGTTTTATTTTGGATGGCAAACTTGAGGACGGATTTAAAATCCGAAATTAAATCAATTCGCGAGAGGTATGCGAACGCGGCGTAATGTAAAAGCTATTTATAGAGATGTTGAGAGTATCTTTTTTTTTATGCTTTCGCAAACACTACTAGGAAATAAAATTGATTTATTTATGCTGGGGTTTGGCGGCTTATCTTTTTTGTTAGGATCGGTCGGAATAAATTATGAACTTGGGTGTGCTGATCTATTAATTCGCATTTATTCCAGTTCGAGATTCAAAAATTAATTGCAAAGATGCCGTGAGTTGACATATCTATCTATGCGTGGTAGGATTCTACTACCCGAAAGTTGTTAGATGAGATGAGCGGTTTGAGGCTTCTCTCACGTTCTTTTCAAGTGGTAAGCTTACAGAATATTTTAAATACATTTTTTTTTTTAAACTGTGAAGGAAAGGGAAGCAATCTTTTAAAATATAACTAGTACCGCTGACATTGACTTGACGTATTATTAAGGCTCCGTCAAATAGGGCGCGTTCCAACGCCGCGTTTCACTGTCGCGTTGTAATATACCTACTGCAATGGTTCCGTGACATAAGGCCATGCGACATAAGGCCATATCGCTTTCCGAAAGCGTCATAGGGCCATATTTCGAACGCATGGCCTTATGTCGCTTTGATAGGAAAATGTTATGGAACGCTTTTGTAGCAATCATGAACAGATGCATTTTCTTTTTACGTAAATTGCATGTGAGTATAAAGCGTTGCCACTGTTTGACTATTTTTTCGCAGTATATTCTCTAAAAAAATGCAGTAGATTGAATTTTTTTGCAGTCGATTTTTTTTTCAAACAAAGCCCAGGTAAATTTCAAACATAACATAAACACTAGAAAATTTATAAAGACGAGTATTTAAACAAAACAGAAAAATTCATTAATATTAATGAACATGGAATATTGTTCATCTTCATTGGCTATTAAGTTTTTCTTTGTCATCAAGAAACAAGTTTAAAATAGGCAATATCGAGGGTATACTGCCTTGCACTAGCTACTAATTTTGTATCTACCTACCGCAGTGGTTTCAGTCTTTCATCATTAAAATTAAACCGATTATTTATCTGTTGACAAGCCTCGATATAAAATTGCAGCACGGAAAACCCCATCAAGCTAGAAAATATTTCTTCACAATCGACGTCTAAATTTGACCTGTTGTTGTTCAAAGACATATTTTGCTGAAACAGTTTCCTTCGACAATTTAAGCCAGGAAAACTCAGTTTCCCAAATTGGCTTGTATTTCTGTTTGTATTTTGTCTACTATTTTGGATTTGGTTTCCTCATTTAAGCTTTTACAAAAATGCAGTAGATTTAATTTGGTGGCAGTAGATTTATATTTTGAAAAAAATGCAGTAGATCTACTGCAATTGCAGCAAAGTGGCAACGCTGTTAAAGTATAAGTCCAAGTGGAAGAGTTTATACTGACTGAACTATACAAGCATACGAGAAGAGAAAAAAAAACTACTACATTATTTACCGCCTTCTTGTTCTGAGTTCTGAAATCTACCGTTTTTATACCAAATTGTTTCTCATATCGCAGGAAATCAAAAGTCAAATTTAAATAGTCGTTACACCCGGGCTGCATTCCAGGTTTGACTATTTTAACTACAGCGTTGACAAGCTGTGACAGTTTGAAGGAGGGGAAGTTAACTAAATTAACCAGAGGCAAAAGTGTGGTTCATTTCGTTCATACTACATGACATTAGTAACAATAGCTGTCCCAGATTCCAAAAAGTAACTAAATAAACAATCGTTGTTAATTTAGTTAAAATAGACGACTGACAAGTGACAGTTGTTTCAATTCTTACACAAAGAAATTTGTTAAGTAAAAACTAGTAAGATTCTCAGTGGAGTGGAGGGGTCGGGTTCGGGTATCGGGTAATATCTTGTTCTCTCGAAGACGCTCTCTTTTACGAATTTAAAGAGTTTTTAAGAATTAGCAAAAATTCGTAAGATTTAAAAGTAAAGGAATAGACGATAGACCTACTATCGATGGGTACTCTGTATGGATTGCAAGTAAACATTTTTAACTGAGTTCAAAGCAAACATAATAAACTTCGAAACAGGATTCACCCATGAAATACCGGACAGGAATGGGATTCACAAGGAAGTAGGCGCCGGCACTTCAGTGTCTTCCAAGCCGAAATTATAGCTATTCGTCAAGCTACAGCGTGGTTGTCGATATATTCGGTATCACAAAGGGGTATCGTCATATACATTGATAGCCAAGCTGCAATCAAATCCCTAATATTCAGCGAAATAAGATCTAAGGCGGTGGATTATTTCAGGGTATCTCTTAACGAGATAGCTGGACAGAACAACCTCACCTCTGCTGGGTTTCTGGTCACTGTGACATCCCAGGGAACTGTGCAGCAGACGAACTAGCAAGGCGAGTCTCCTCTGGCGTGGACAGTATAAGTCTTCACACCGTGTATGCACCACTTTCCTACGCTAAACAAATAATTTACGCGGACACAGCAAGCAGAGCAGGGTTCAAATGGAAACATTTAGGAAACATGCGATACTGCTTAGGCTCACTTGGCCAGCTCTGGACAAAGTGATCCAAGGAGCTACTTAAAAGATCCAGCATCTTAAAAGTCGTTAATGTGATCTCCTAGCACTGCATATTAGGCAGAAACGCGCGAAGGCTCGGTCTGCCATACTATGACTTCTGGCAGAAGCTGTAGAGATGAAGAGGAGGACGAGTCCTCACTTTCTTTGCAGTTGGCCCGCCCTGGCCAATTTTTGAAAGGCCCACCTATATGAAACTATTTTTCCAATGATCTCAGTGATCTATAGGTAACACCAGCACCGCTAACATTCTTAGAAAGAAATATCTCCCCAAATCCCAGTGGCATGCACAATGGGCCAAATAACGGCCTAAGTGCTTCCCTCATCGAGAGCCACTTTAACTAAACTGAACATATCGATTGGCAGACAGAGACAAATCATAGTTTTTATTTCAACTTCGTAGAAAACGGAGAATATCATTGCAAATGTGTTAACAAAATAATGTACCAGAAAAAACAAGTCAAAACATTTGAATGATCTATTGGGCAGCAAAAATCTGCAATCAGACATTATTCTTGAAGTTCTGTATTTCGTTAAAATTTTGAATTCAATCAAAAAGGCAAAAAAATGTAATGCGAAATTGTAAGTGGTTTTTGATGAATTTCGGCTCTGTGAAAATATGCTATAATGCTGGGTTTCCACTTGTCGATTTGAAATTGACAATTGACGTATTTTTATGCCAATTAAACAATTGGCAAGTGGAAATAGCGAAAAATTGCTTGTCAATGAAATGACTAACAGCGTTTGCCAATAATTGGCAAAGAAACTACTGGACAAGTGGAAATAGCTGAATTGTCAAACAAAATGTCACTTTGTCTATAATTGACAGAGAAAATTTAATTGGCATCGAGTTCATAAGTTGGTCAATCAACTGACAAACGATTTTTTGCCAATAATTGGCATAAGTCGAAATGAACTGACGTTGGTGTCGTTCAATGACATAAACGCGAGGGCTGTCAAACTTTGTCAATCAAACGACATGTGGAAACCCACCTTAAGTCAAACCCTTATTAACCATCATGTAGAATTTCAAAGTGATCGTAAATTGGCTTAAGCTGGATTACTCCCTTGCATTCATATTATTGCCTTTCTTTTTGATTGAAAGGAACTGACAGATAAAAAACTGATCCTAAGGACAGCTAAATGTTTCAAAATCTGGTATACAAAATCACAGATTCGAGTCGCTTCAAATTTCAGCAATTAGTTAGCCATTTAGTTAAAAAGTAGGCACAAAGTATACATAACTTAAATTACTGACAAGTAAGAACCTTACTTTGCCTCGTTTAAAGTTCTCTACATTAAATGATTTTTCTTATAATTATCTATGTACCTATCTTGGACATTTCCACCGCTCACTTAAATAGCTATCAAGAAATTTATATGTCACTACAAAGATGGAAAACGAAAACAGATTAAGCGATTAAGTTAAGTTGCGGTATTATTGTACAGTTCTCCCTGATGACTGACCTTTTATTTTTCTTTTCGTAAACAAGTAGACAGATATACTTCAATTAAGTAGCTGGCGGCTGGCGCTTAAACTGGTTTGACTCTGAGTCTGAATTAAACTCTCGGTCTACATAGTTTTGTCTCGCCCTCACATGTAAATTATGAATAGCGTTAAGGTGATGACTTCACTAGCACTTTAGCTTAGAGCCTCACAATTCAAAACTAAGCAAAACATATAGCTAGAGCTAGAGCTAATACCACCCGTCTATTTTCTATATAAAATCACTGCAGCCGACAATGATTTTAAAATCAGTCGTTGCCACAAAGTTGAACAAACAAGACGTTCATCATGGGTAAGTACAAAGAAACACTTAAGAGCCCTATATACTCGGTCCAAGATTATTAATTGGCAATTTAATTCCAGTGAAACTCGTAATCTGCTTGGCAGTAATTGTTTTCTGCGTATCTATTGCAACCGCTGCGGGTAAGTAAGATTGTCAGAATTGCGTCAAAATCACTTAAAAAATGGCATTTAAATTTTCCAGAATGTCCATCATACACAAAGGTTCAGAATTGCACTCCGAAGTGCTTGCATGACAGTGAATGCAGCGCCGTTGGTGGCAAATGTTGTCCAAATCTGTGCAACG
This sequence comes from Cheilosia soror, assembly GCA_949372485.1. NCBI lineage: Eukaryota > Metazoa > Arthropoda > Insecta > Diptera > Syrphidae > Cheilosia > Cheilosia soror. The sequence continues at coordinate 80,778,909 of OX443561.1, forward strand.
GGCGCTCCTGCGCACAATCGAATGTTCTTTCAAATTCTGGATCGGACACCAGTCCATTCAGTAAGAGTAAGTAGATTGGGCACAAAGTCGCAATCGAAATTTGGACTAATGTTGGACTTTTTGTATATCTGCAGATTCTGGCGGTTCGGGGACCTACTGCGGCAACGTTAAGTGCAGCACTTTTGAAAAATGCGATATGGATCGGTCTACTAAGCGTCCGAAATGCGTTCGCTCCTAGGTTAAGGACATTTCTGACGAATTTAACACTTTTTATAACGTAACAAACAAATACATAATGTAATTAAAAAAATAGTTTCACTCACTGCAGGTAGGGCAAGGGCTAGAGCGCTCACAGCGCAAACAATAAGCACGAATCTATACATAATAACTGGACTGATGTTCGCGGATGGAATAAACTTTGAACTGAACAGTGGACACCAGTGGCCAGTTATTATATATACCTGCCATGCCCGCCACATACTCATCTCATTTTATTATTTTTTTTATTTTTTAGCGGGAGTTTGGAAATACGTACGCGTGCGCCGGTTTTACCAGATTGCCATTTGCTTGTCGTTAATTATTATTATCTAATGAATTTTCGATCAAACTGTTGTCATGGTGGTAGCACTAACAGTAGGTGTAGGTATCTTCTGCTTCCATTTCATCGAGTAATACCATACCATCATAGGTCCAGTCGCACGTAATTCGCATACTGTTCGAGGTCATCGTTAAAATGCCTCACATCAAAACGTTTTTTAATAGACTAGCTCGCATGTATGTATTATAATAACCGGCTTTATTGCCGGACCACAACCACCCAAAAGTCAAACGGGCCAACAAGCACCTGTTATTGCGAGTGATCCTTATGTAATTATTTAGAGTGATGATGATGATGCAGATGATGATATCGGGTTGCTTGTGTGTTGGTGAAATTGCAGATGCAGCGCGCAGCGGTCTCTTTAATGGAAATGGAAATTGTTTTTTTTTTGTCTCTGTGTATAATTTGAACGATGATATTGGTGGACTTGACTTAGGCTAGAGTCAGAGCGGCTTTAAGATGTCATAAAGCTGGTCGACTTTCAGTTTAAACGTGATTTGGGATCTAAGAAGATTCTAAGGAAATAAAATTCAAGTCCGGTATCTTATCGGATTTATATAGAATGGGTCGGAATAAATTATGAATTAAGGTTTAAACAAGTTTCTACTACCTGTATATTTGAAAAGTAGGTTATTTTTAGGATTTTAATTTGCTTTTGTTTGACATTTGTCGTAGAATGTAGCTTTGAGGTTTTGGCTTCGGTAGAGTTCGAATGAGTCAGTCAGATATGTCATTGCCAAACCTCTTCTTTACATTCCAATAGAGGCATGAAGAGTCTGCGTGATTCAACAAATTCAAATTCTTCAATTGACTTGAAGATTATGTAAATTTGTATAGATATGTAAATTTTCGAATTTGCTTTTGACATACGTAGTCAATTTTGTTTTTATTGCTTCTCTCGGGAAAGGTGCATATATACCTAACGCTTCATCAGTGCCCAGATAGATGTTAGTTGTACGCCGAAATTGTTACAAGTCGTAACTCTCCAGAGCCATCTAACTAACTCAGCGTATTCCCACTGAACCGAAGACTATGGGTTTTCAAAAAAACACTCGAAAACAGCACATCCCATACATACATATTCCAGTTTCAAAGCCTGTTGTTTGAACTAGATTTCATTAAAAGCACCTCGAAAACTACTTCTGATTGTTTGAATTTTGAATGAATGGCCGCGTTCCATTGACCGCTAGATCAATACCGCCTGCGTTCCTCCATCAGGGAATTATGCTCTAGACGACTAGTGGTCAATGGAATGTGGCCACTGTACAACAAAAATGGACAACCGCGAAGAAGGGGATTTTTAATTAGACGTCTGTGAACACTAGTTGTAATTTGGCGGAAGAGTCTATCTTATTATAGATCTATGAACTTACTTCTTGCTTAGGTGGCGCTACAGTCTAGTGTTGACTCAACTTATACGTCTCTCGAGTTAGCTTGGTCTTTCGCTGAATGCCTCCAATTGCGCACTTCAAGTTGGTTGAGGTCGCCTTGCACTTGCGCGCCAATTAGGGCGGGATTTTCTTCCACTACTGGATGCGTTGTCCCTCTGGGTTGGATGCGAAGACACTTCGGCTTTTCTGTCCAGGTCGATGTCGCTGTAGAGCTCGTAAAATTCGCTTTTAAATCTTCTTCTCCAAATTCAGCCAACGAAAACGGAACCGAAAATCACACAATAAAAATGTTGAGTTCAAAACGACCAAGGCCCTTGCTTGACAGTAGGATGGTTTCATGTGAGCTGCCCATAAAAGGTTTATCCGATATCTCTCTTCAGCGCAATGACTACTGCTAAAAAAACTACATTGACTTTAGCTCCAAATATTATGTTAGAGTAGCTCATGTCATGTAAGTGTATTAACAGTAGACCTTTGATTTTATTATCCGCCTTCTTTTGAGCAGCTCATGTTAGACTGTTCTGGGACTCATTCAGCCAAGCAATTCCGGAAGAGCATATCTTGTTGCTATTTTCTTCGTTTTTAACTCTTGCACTTATAAGTTTAGCAAGTCACGCCCGAATGGATAATACCAATACCCCGCCCCAGGTGATACTACGGGAAGGTAAGGTAAGCATTGATGAGTATGAGTTGCAAGAACTGTTCACCGTCAACTTGATGTCAATCAGCGCGTACCCTTTTCATCTACATCCCCAAAATAACAAATTGTGTATAATATGAGGCGGATGAATTTAAATATGTAATTAAATCAACGGTAGTGTCAACAGTCAACTTGGCAGATACCCTAATGGGCTACTTCGACTTATTTGGAGCTAAGGTCATTAGGGCTTTTCATCATCAGTCAGGGTGTTGAAACAGAGATAGTGGCGGATGAGCCCCTTATGGCCCAACGGCAGCGCTCATGTCCCCGAAGCGGGTTACTGACTCCGGGAAATTCGGCCCCTTTTGTCCAAGGGGTTCAGCAAAGGACCTGGTCCTCCAGGTTGCGGGTTGTGCGTCGGGGTAACTTCCCTACCACGCCGGAGAAACCATGCAGTTCAGAAACAACTACAAGCCTCGGATATGGATGATCCAAATGTTGACGACCCCAACAAACGAAATAAGGACAAATAACTTCGGATCTGCACGTGGAATGTCCGGACCTTAAACAGACTGCGTGTAGCCGAACAACTTGTGGAGACCTTGGATAGGTACAAAGCCAACATTACGGCCATCCAGGAAGTGCGATGGGATGGAGAAGGCACAAGAAGGATAAAAAACTATGGCATCTACTACGACGACTGCCGCAGAGAGCAGAGTCAGCGGTTATTTGGATGTGGATTTGTGATTAGAGAAAGACTTAGGCAATAAATCTTGGGATTTCGAAATGTTAGCGATCGCCTAGTTACAATCCACATCAGGGCCAAATTTAAATATATCACGCTGATCTGTGCTCACGCCCCGACAGAGGAGAAAGGCGACACAGCCAAAGAGGCATTCTACGATCTTCTAGAGAAGACGTATGATAAGTGCCCGAAGTACGACGTCAAGATAGTTCTTGGCGACTTTAACGCCAAAATCGGCATCTTTGGTTCTACAGTCGGAAAGCACAGCCTGCACGACAACACCTCCGGAAACAGACTCAGGCTAATCGACTTTGCGGCGGGGCGAAATGTCATCATTGCCAGCACACGATTCGCACAATTCAACATACACAAGGCGACTTGGCGGTCTCCAGATCAACAAATCGTCAACCAAATTGATCATGTTGCGATCGACGTCAGACATGCCTCCAGTATCTTGGATGTCCGAACGTTCCGAGCGCCAACATAGACTCGGACTATTACTTGGTAGTATGCAAACTACGGATACGGATATCCAATACTGCACAACACCGAGAGGATACTATAAGAAGATTTGACGTTGCAAGACTACTATCGGAAGAGACCGCCAAAACCTTTGCCGACCGTGTCTCCCTAAGCCTCTCAGCAAGCCAATCCCCAGCTTCATCGGCATCAAGTACAGATGACCAGTGGCAACACTGCCAGCGTGCCATCAGGAGTCCCGATACCAAAGTGCTGAGTCTCATTAGGCGACCACAACGAAACCCCTGGTTCGATGAGGAATGCCGCCAGGCACATGCAGCCAAGAACGTGGCCTATCAATTAATGCTGCAGACAAGAATCAGAGCGGCTGAGATAGCTGCCTGCGAGCTCTACGGGCAAAAAAGAAGGGAGGCTAAGATGGCTGGGAGTCTTCGAATCCACCCCTGAGAGTCAACGCAGCAGAGGAAGACCCCACCTTAGGTGGCGCGCACAATTGGAGAACGACCTCAACCAACTTGGTGTGCGTAACTGGAGGCAGCTAGCGAGGGACCGAGTGTTGCTATTTTTCTGTTTTTTTTTGACAAAATGCAATCCAACCAAACTTTGGCTACAATTCTTCAATTCGTTAAGCTCCGGTTATCGCCTTCAAAGCCAATTAAGTCCAGAATGGCCTTTCAAAAAAGCTCATTAAAAGTTGTTCAAAAGATGGCTATTGTTACTTTCATCTTCCGATGCTTATACAATTCAGTAGGTAAATAATTATAAATAAATTATTGTATAAAGTTAACAGGTGACATCATAACACCCACTAACCCAGTTATTGAACTCATTTGTAATTTCATAACAGGAATCTCGCAGTAATTGATTATTTAACATCATCAGTGGTATGGTAACGAATGTTTTTGTGTCGGTCAACAGCCGTAGTTGCTCAATGAATAATGAATAACGATGTCTGCTAGTATGGGTAGACGCAAGAAAAATAAACCAAACAGTATAATGTATAATATTTGTCTCAACGTGCCGCAGCAATTATTAAAATACAAGCGGGACTCTTGCTTTGCTGTTTGACTTGAAGAGGGACGGCAAAGCCAAGAGCCCACACCTCGAACAAGACAAATATTTTAACAATGAATTCTGTGTAAAAGGTATAGGCAAATATTGTGACTTGATCGGAAGATTGCACAGATTGTAGTAGCACAGTTTAACACATTTTGGAATTTTTGATTAAAAATTATAATGCAATAGTAGACCCTATAATCCGTTTGTACTTGAGAGTAAATAGAGACGGAGACGAGTTTGATTTTACCACTGGTATTGGTGTAAGCTCTCGTTAGCTGCGTATTGGGTAAGTTTGGAAATCTGGCTAACTAAAGCCCCAACCACAATTATGGGATTATGTGGTCTTAAACTAGTGTCAAAAAATGAAGAAAATGCACTTAAGTTTAGTCAAACTCTTGGAATGACGTAAGCTTCATTGATCTTATAATGGTTACATGTTTGACAACCGTCTGTAAGTTGTTTGATTACCCTAGCCGCCGTTCAAAGAGTTAAAATTGAGACTGATACATACGTACATTTTGTTAGTTTTTGGTAGTGAGATCAAAAATGTTTTACTTGCCTGATTGACAAATTTGAAAACGTCACGGCGGCGGCGTTCGAGACTGCTATGTGAATGACTCCTCGAAATTATTAATTGTGAAATTTCAATTAAAAAGTAAGTTCCAACTAATTATAGACAGCGTGACCGTTGTGCGACTAAAGTTGCAATTTGGCACTTTTTTTACCACCTTGGCACAATGATACCACTTTTCTAAAATTTAATGATTTTGGCCCTTTTTCACAATTTGGAACAACAAAAATATTAAATTTTCAAACTTTTAAGAAAATTCATTGCTCTGAAGTGGCTCAATTGATACACATCACACCAAAAACAAACAAAAAACAGCCAAGCTCTGTTATATAAAAAAAGTGTGTAAAGTTAGCCACGAAAAGTATTGAGATCTAAATGTCCGCCAAGTTTTTAGTTTAAGAGGTTAATGTAAAAAAAAATGGAATGAAGGGAAAATCTCAACTTTTGGACTTTTCCCAGTGTCTAGGATCTAGCATTCTGCCAAATTTCACGATTCTAGGATATGACTTGAAGTGCTTCATAATTTTGATGATCATCATCTAAATGAGTGAGTAAGTCAGTCAGTTACTGTTTTTGCGATTTTTGACGTACTGTATGTTGAAAACCACTAATGCTATAGAGATAAAATTTGGTGAGGTGGATCTTTTTAATGTGCTTGGTAAATATTTCAAGTTTGAAGTTTTTTGGTTAATTGGTTCCGAAGTCAGAGGGAGGTCGAAAACAGCCTGAGTATGTTCCTGTATAAGAAGGGTAAGTGCCTTTACTAGAGAACTTGGAAGGGGCACTACCGTAACCTTTGATAGTGAGCTTCTCCATTCGTTGATTCCTTCAACGAACAATGCGGCGCCTCCAATTTCAGAATCGGGATCAGAGCGGTCGGAGAATGATTCAGAAGATTTTGGATTAGAACCTGCACCGCTTAATGAATTGATTTGTTATGTTATTGAATTGATTTTACGTTTAATGTTTTCTTTATGGTATGTTTTATTCGACAGAATTGTTATAGTTTTAAAAATAGAATATTACCAGTACAGTATCTTGTTTGTTTGTTATGTTTACTTTTGTTTTGAAGTCATTACTTTAAAGGGCCCTTTTTTTTCTCCGTGGCCCTTTTTCTTGCGACTTTTCTAAATTTATCAACGGTAACGCTGATTATAGACCTTTTTCCTGTAATTTTTATACCATCCACAGGAAGGTAGTAAATATTCACTTTGTCATTACAACTGTAACGCCAACAAGGAGTTACCGGAGACCCCATAAAGTATACATATTCAAAGTCAGGATCCAATTCTGAATCGATTTAGCAATATCCGTCTGCCTGTTGAAAAGAGGAAAGCGTCCAAACGAATCGATCTAGCCGAATGAAATTTTGTGAGAGGATTTATTTTTGCCGTCAAGTTGGTATTGAAAATGAGCTATGTCGGTAAAGTAGTTTTGGCACCCTCCAAACAAAACCATAATCCGATCCATTTGTGTACAATGTACGTACCTACTAACTCACATGGCAAACATTTTCCATGAGGCATGAGCTGAGCATGACTTATATGCAGTGAAAGGTATCAAGGCATCGACCAGGCCGAAGATAACATTTTCACTTGTTTCAATAAAATTCGTAGAAAATTGTAAAGAAAAGCAAATGTAGGTAATACGGGAAGGGAACTCTGTTTTTTTTAAATACTTCTCCCGGGAAAGGCAAACCTATAACGCTTCATCAGCGCCCCGAGATGCTTGCAGATGTATGTTAACTCTGCACTTAAATTGCTGCAAATTGTAGTCTTCTGGAAATATATCATTAGGAAGCTTAGTTCCAAAGTTAGCTTGTCCTGTAACAGAAGGAGTTTTGGAAAGATGATGTCCTCGCGGTTGTCAAGTGTACTGTGTGGTCATGAGCATTAGCAGCCTGTCTTGTGGGGCGCCCAAAAGTTGCATTTTGAGGGATAATGTCCTTGAGTTCCTCGGAACATCTACCATGGAAGTACCTATAGAACAAGCATAGGTCAGCGACTTGTCTTCGGTGCACCAACGGTTGCAGATTCGATGTGAGTGTAGGGTCTCCAATAAGCCGAACTGCTCGTCTCTGTATGCTGTCAAGTAGGTTAAGTGAATGTTTTAGGGCCGAGCTCCATATATGGGAGCAATATTCCAGGCCTGGTCTAACCTGTGCTTTATAGAGAAGGAGCCAGGCACATCAAAAAAATTAGCATCAAAGCCGTTCACATCTACAGTAAAACCTCGTTAATTCGAAATGGTTGGGGGGAAGGTCTGTCCGAATAAACGAATTTTCCGAATTAATGACAGATTTTTTTTATGCACACAAACGCGTTCCTATTGATGAAAAAATGCAAGAACATTAAACCAAAAATTATTTTAATAACACAAAAGATTGGAAATAATACATAAAATTTATTATAAATCATTTTTGTAGCTATGTTAATGCTACTGGTGTTTTCTTTAGCAACATCTACCGGGATTCCCCCAATATCATTTTTTTATGGTTTTTCCCGACTTCTAAATAAATGGGGACTCTCCCAATAGACATTTGGATAATTTGTTCCGACTTCTACATATTTGAGATCCATTTGCTATGTTCAATCATTGCGTTATTTAATTTTTTCTAGTTTAATTTCATTTTTACATAAAAAAATTGAAAACCAACTCTCATTTATTCGGAAAAATCTCTTTAATTCGGAAAAGAATTTTTTTTTTGAATAAACGAGCTGTCTGTCAATTATTTATATACAAATTGTTTGTCATAGTATGTTATATTTATCAGTTTGTTCCAATTACTTTTTACATAGAGACTGACGTAGAAATTTGTTTTCTAAAAATTCAATTAATACCAAGTTGTGGCTGCAATCTGCTCTATGTTCTGAAACTATATTTTTCCCAGCCACTTCAAATAAATATTTGCTTAAGGGCTTAAACAGCCGCACTTGAACCGCCTGATAGGCTATCCTATAGATTTTATCTGTTAGATATCACTATCCGAGACCTTAGAAACCAAAAGCTGATGTTCAGCTGGCAGATAAGTTCCTGATAGACTATTCGAGACTTTATCAGCTAGTCTTAAGACTGGTCTCAGCCTCGGGAACAGAACCAAATTTAATGGATTCCTGCCCATGATAAGGCTTGGAAGAAAACGAAAAGCAGACGAATTGCCCAGAATAGGTTTCGAAACCCCTTTCATGGGACCGCAACCTTTCTGATATACCCTCAAATTGGCTAAAAACTTAGCCATAAAAAATTGGGAACATGTATCTCATATTGGGAGAATATCCTAGGTTTAACAATGCCCATAGCAGACATGATATCAGAAACCTTGTACATATATGATTCCTTATAGGGCAGCATGTGTTAAAATACTACCTAAGCTAAATAAATCCAGCCAACTCAGCGGAGAGCTGGCTATCTATGGAAGAAGACGAAACAACATTATATGCGAGAAGGAAGATCTTCCCCAGGGACCAACTGGACCCGATAGATTTAAAAAAAATCCTCTGCAGCAGAGTCATAAACTTCACAAAAAAAGTGGAGAACATCGTAGCCTAATCCCTCTTTCTTAATCAGGTCGACGTGCCGCTTTTATCGGCTAGGATAAAATGCGAGGATAGGATAGTCTAGTCAGTCTTCATTAGTTATTGCAAAAAACAGGGATGGGATTCTGTAAAATACGAAATGAAAACCGCTTTCACTAAACAGTAAACATGGCTCTATCATATTATGTGGCAGTAGACAGAGACGATATCGTTCGGTCGTTTTCATTTCACGTTATTTGGCTCCAGGTCTTCTTTCTTTTTGTGTCAATCAATAAGCTTTTGTTCATGAAAACAGTCTTACTTACTTACTTATCGGGCTCCCGACCCGTGAAGAGTCTCTGCCTGAGACACTGCAGCCTTCCATCCTCTACGATCCCGGGCACGCTGCTTCCAATTGTCCAGACCAAGCGCTCTGGCATCCGCGATGGCTTGGTCTTTGAAACGGAGGTTCGGTCTTCCTTGTCTTCTCGAACCTGGGGGCTGGGATTCGAAGACCCTCTTGGCTGGAGCATTATTGTCCATTCGCTCGATGTGGCCGAGCCAATGTAGTCGACGTGTTTTGGCTTTTTGGACTACATCCACATCTTGGTACAGCTCATAGAGTTCGCGGTTGTATCTTCTCCTCCATTCGCCCTCCTCGCACACAGGACCAAAAATCCGCCGAAGTATTTTTCTTTCGAAGGAGCCCAGTATCAGCTCTCCCTTCTTGCTTATCGTCCAGCACTCGGCGCCATAAAGCAGAACTGGCAGGATAAGGGTTTTGTAGAGCACACATTTCGTCCTTCGAGTTAGGAGTTTTGAACCCAGTTGTTTTGCCAAACCGAAGTAGCAACGGTTTCCTAGGGTAATTCTTCGCCGGATCTCCACTAGGGTGTCATTCGTGGAGTTTACGTTTACTCCGAGGTAGGTGAACTCCTTAACTACCTCGAAATTATTGCTATCAATAGTGACGTTTTGTCCTAGGCGGTGGACAGATGCTTGTTTGTTTGTTGATAGCATGTACTTAGTCTTGTCCTCATTTACTACAAGTCCAACGGATTTCGCCTGTTCTTCAATCGCCGTGAACGCTTCTATCACGGCACGCTGGGAGCGACCGATGATGTCAATATCGTCCGCATAGCCAAGCAGCTGGATGGACCTGTTGAAGATAGTGCCTTCCGTGTTGACACCTGCCCTGCGCACTATCTGCTCCAGTACGAGATTGAAGAAGTCGCATGATAGAGCGTCTCCTTGCCGAAATCCGGTGCATGTTTGAAAAAGTTCGGAAGAGCTGCTTCCAAACTGCACGTTGCAGCGCGTGTTTTCCAGCGTCACGCGACACAGCTGAATCAGTTTTGCCGGGATTCCAAATTCGGCCATCGCCATATAGAGCTCCTGACGATGTATGCTATCATACGCGGCTTTGAAGTCGATGAATAGGTGGTGAGTTTCGACTTGAAATTCGTTGGTCTTTTCCAAGATTTGCCTCAGTGTGAAAATTTGGTCTATAGTCGATCTGCCGGGCCGGAAGCCACACTGGTACGTGCCGATTAGTGTGTTGCAGAACGGTTTTAAACGTTCACACAGTACGTTGGATAGGATCTTGTATGCGACATTTAGCAAGGATATGCCTCGATAGTTCTTGCAAGACATAGGATCGCCTTTTTTGTAGATGGGGCATATGGAGCTGATAGTCCAGTCATCGGGCATGTTTTCTTCCACCCATACTTGGTTGATGATTCGGTGCATGCTCCCTACCAAAACATCACCACCGTATTTAAAGAGCTCCGCTGGTAGACCATCAGAGCCTGCGGCCTTGTTGTTCTTAAGCTTTTTTATAGCTAAGCCAACTTCTTCTATACTAGGTGGTGGAACTAGTTCTTCATTGACTGGACGTGGGTTCTCTTCTTGCCCTATCACTCTCTCTACATGATGCCCATTAAGCAGCTGCTGGAAATGCTGCTTAAACACATCTACTATTCCCTGCGCTTCGGTGACTAGGTTCCCTTCGCTATCTCGAAGAGCCTGCGTTCCGGTTTTGTAGCCAGCAGCCAGTTGCTTAGCTTTTTTATAAAACCTCCGGATGTTATTACGATCGCGCGACTCTTCGATCTCCTTGAGCTGGGAAGCTGCGTAAGCCCTCTTCTTTCTACGCAGGATCTTCTTTTCCTCCCTTCTCCTGGCTCGATACTCTTCTCTCGCTGCCCTTGTTTTGCGCTGCAGCGCTTTCTTGTGTGCATCTTCTGTCACCTTTTTCCTGTACACGCATTCATCATCATACCACGGGCTCTTTCTCTGGGGTGGCTGGTACCCTACGGTGGTTTCGGCTACCTCTTTGATGATGTCGCGATACTGGCACCACTGATTGTTGGCGTTTGTGGTAGGTGAGTGCACAGAGGAGAGTTTCATACTCAGGCGCTCGCTGTAGGCTCTGGCTACTCCAGGTGTGCTAAGGCGTCCAACGTCGAATTTCTTCTTCTGGGCAGTTCGCAGCTTCTTTTCGTTGGACAGTCGAGCTCTGAATTTAGCCGCAACAAGAAAATGGTCAGAGTCGACGTTTGCCCCTCGGAATGTGTGCACGTCGAGGATGTTGGATGCGTGCCTCGCATCGATTAGCACATGGTCGATTTGGTTGGCGGTTCGACCGTCTGGAGAGCGCCAGGTTGCTGTGTGGATCCTTAGCCTTGGAAACCTAGTGCTACTTATCACCGTATTACGAGCTGCTGCAAAATCGATTAGTCGGTAGCCGTTGTCTGTTGTCGTTTCGTGGATTCTGTGCTTACCAACTAACCCGCCAAAGATGTTTTCCTTTCCGACTTTAGCATTGAAATCCCCGAGTACAACTTTTACATTATACTCCGGACAGGCTCCGTAGGCTCCATCCAGGAGGTCATAAAACTCCTCCTTGATAGGATCTTCTGCCTCGTCGGTAGGGGCGTGTGCACATATTAGGCTTATGTTTTGGAAGGTAGCTTTGATGCGGATCACAGAAAGGCGATCACTTATCGGCTTGAAGTCAATGACTTTTGTCCTAAGCCGATTTCCCACGACGAATCCGCATCCTAATACATGCAGCCTTTTGTTGCAGCTGTAATAAATGTCGCAATCTTTTCTTTTCATCATGCCTGATCCTATCCATCGTATCTCCTGGATCGCGGTAATGTCTGCCTTGTACCGCATGAGGACAGACTCAAGTTTTTGAGTGGCACCTGGGGTGTAGAGTGTTCTTACATTCCAGGTACATACTCTTAAATCATAGTCCATTGACGTTCCGGGTCTGGTTGCCATTTGAGGAGTTCCGTTATCCGAGGCTGGTTGCGTCTCTCTCATAACTATTTAGTTTTTTCCATGGTCGGGAAGTTACCCCGACGGCACAACCCCCAACCTGGAGGGCCAGGCCCTGTTTTGACCCTAGGACAGCGGGTCGGATATTTCGATGTCAGTAACCCAATTTTGGGATATGAGCGCTGCCGTTGACCTGTTTAGGGTTCGTCCGCCACCAACTCTTTTCCAACACCCTGGCTCAGTATTGGAGATCCCCATAGACCTGGTATCCAAATATGTCGAAGCAGCTCATACAGGGATTACACTTTAGTTCGACCTGACCGGAACTGTAGACGCCACCGTTGATTCCATCTAGGGAATTCATCCGCTGCCGCCTGAAACAAGAGGAAGTGTCTTAGTGCGTAGACACTCCTCCCCCCCTCTCTCGTTCGCTGCCACCAACGACCTTCCACAGGGGTTGGTTACCCCATCTCCAGTCGAGGTACTAGGCACCCACCAGTCACCAACGTGGAGGTGAGAGTCGGAGTTGATAGTGAGAGGCTAGAGTGGGAACGCTTGTGTTCTCATATAATCGCATCACTACCCTTAAACCAGCCATGAAAACAGTCAGGTGTATAAAATAAATTGTCTTCCAGAAGTTGAACAATAAAATTAAAGTAAAGTTTCAAAGAACAAAAATTCCCTTTTCTTTGTTCTGGAAAACAGAAAGTTTCCCTTTTTCCCTTTTAGCTCATTTCGTGCCGTGCTGGCACCAGTAGAGGAACCTACTTGGAGTGCACAACTTTAAGCAATTATCTAAGAAGAATCAGCAGAATTACTTCGAACTGTAGCGCCACCTATGTAAGTAAGTAGGTTCCTTTATTTCCTTTTTAAAAAATGTTTGGTACGGGAAAAGTATTTCGTAATACCTAAGGATATTCATTTTCATTTTGCTCAAGTGGACCCTTAATAGCTCTCGATCCCCCGCCATCGAATCCAAATCATCAAGGGCAATCCCCATACTGGTAAAGGAAAGATTACGGACTTGATCTAACCATCTCATCCTGGGTCTACCTAGAAGACGCCTGCCAGAAACCACCGAAGCATGGACCTCTCCGTCCGGAGAAGTAGCTGTTCGACATTGAGTTCCTCGCACGTATTCTAGTATTTCTAATGCGATCTCTATGGGTCACACCGGCAATACAACGAAGAAATCTCATTTCGGCAGCTTGTATCCGCAGCTTGTATCTGTATACCTAAAGGTATTGCGTTAAATTCCCTTAAGCTTGTTATAGGCTTTACATAGTTTTGACTAATTTTATTAAAAGTAGCTTTTTTGTAAAATCATTTTGTTTTAGAGAAAATATGGGAATTAAAAGTAAGTGTGGGATAATAAGCAGCATATCTATAGTAATTTTTAGCAATATTGAAGTTCCGACAAATATCTAGCCCAGTCACCCTGGCTCCAAGCACATTTTATTGAAAGCACATTTTTAACTTAATATGAAGTGTTAAGGAATGAAATGTGCTTCAATATTTAAAAACTTAAGACTCTGAACAAATAAGAATACTTTCACTCATATGTCATGCTATGACTTCTACCCAACCGAACAGAGGTAAATAAACGAAAAAAAAGACGTTAAAATGTAGACAATATTTAAAGGAAACTCTCATTACAGTCGTCCATACGGCCACGGTCAATTGCCCGCGGACATTATCTAAAGTGTTAAAAAATTATGTTTACTACAAAATTTATATTCATTGTTTCATCTCTTATGGCTGCACAAAGTATGAATAAAGAGCTAACAATTGAATAAATTTTAAAATAACAAAGTGTTTATCTTTTAGTGTTTGAACCTGTAACATTAGTTCCATTGGTGCGTGGGATTACCGAAATCGACAACATCCTCCGGGAGCAGGCATTTCTAAAGAATCAATACGAAACTATTCAAACAAGGCCAATATATTATATGCTACGAAGGGGCTACGACTACCAAAGGCCTCAAATTCCGTTTGAAAGTGAAAATGCTGATTCAGGAGAAGTGGTTGAAAGCTTTGAAGGGTATGCATACAAACGCCCAGATGCACCATTCACATATCCACCTCCAGTAAAAACTACAACAGAATTTATGTTTCCTCCAGCCTCTGCCAGAACTATAATTTAAATGTTGTTGAACTATTTCAGTTGATTTTAAATTATTTCTATTTCTTTCTTTGTTAATTTTCAAAATAAAAAAAATATTTACAAAATTAAGAGAATGGTTTTAAATGGAATGGAGGACCTCTTGCGCAGATGGAGGGAGCACTTTTCCGATTTGCTCAATCCAATCGAGGGCATTGAGGATGACACATCCATCCAGCGATGCCAGATTACAAGATATATCTTTTTTTTCAAGATTTTGAAGCTTCAAAATATGTGCAAGACTTTTTACCTTAAATTCATCAAATTTCAAGATTTTTTATATTCAAATATAATTTCTATGTCTAACAATTTAAAATAGCATTTTCTATGAAAGAAAGTGGTTTTCTATTCTTTATTATTAGGCGTATTTTTTTGAGAATCTATAGCTAGCTCACTTTTACTTTTACATGCAAAACTTTTATACTCACTTTTGGTTTTACATACAAAATTGCTATACTCACTTTTGGTTTTGGTATACTCACTTCCCAAAAAAATACGCCAATTGTCAGTGAAAAAAAACTCATGCACGACTTCTGTTATGCACTGGAAACTATTTCCATTTTTTCATTTCCATTTGTGGCATATGATAAATTGGCTCAAGGAAGTTACGAATAAGAATGATCCTAAATAGCTATGTGGCTTATTGTATCATCTAATTGCAGACTTAAAGGTATACACAAATATTGATACCTTAGCCGGCTCTCATACTGAGGCAATAATCAATAAGCAACTGGCATGGCAATAGGAAGCACGCAATATTATCGCTCACAATTATTTTACTTTCAATGAAATTAGAGGTCTTACATGAAAGGAACTCAATATCGGTCGAATGAAAAACTTTGCTGATTGCAGCATGTTGTAATTTGTAAAGCAAAATATATATTCTTTCATAGTAGCAATATTTGTCATTAGTGACACGTCCCTAGACATTTGCGCATATATGTAAGTACATACTACGTTTTATTAATTATTGAAAAATATGTATATGGGAGTGGGAGGTACCAAAACTACTCGACCGATATAGTTCATTTTCAATACCAACGACACGACGACGGTAAGAAAAGTCATCTCACAAAATTTCTTACTTTAACTATTTTTAAGGATATTCAATTTGATGTTTCCTATTATGTATTTGGAAAACTGCCATAACAAAGTCTTATGTCAACGGGACTTTATGTCAATAAAACTTTAAAAACTTAACATGTAAACAGTTCTTCCGAAACTTGTAAACGGAGTGCCTTTTGACACTTGTACTTACCTAAACATTTTTTTTTTCCGTTTTAGTTAGTTTTTTCTATATTTTGGAAAAATCTTGAAAAAAAGATATTTTATTTTGGAAAACAAGATTTTCAACATTTTCATCTGGGAACACTGCATCCATCGCCTTAAGCAGGGCGGAAAATAGTCCCACGGTAGAGGAAGTCACTTTTGCGATCAAATCGCTAAAAGCTGGCAAATCTGCCGGAGTGGATGAAATCCGGCCAGAAATGCTAAAGGCCTTAGGTGAATTAGGGAGTCAAATGGCTCTCTCGTGTCATTAAAGTGGCCTGGGAATGCGGCGAAACTCCCAGCGATTGGCAGATTGGGGTGATTGTGCCCCTTTTCAAGAAAGGGGATAAAAGGGATTGCTCCAATTACAGGGGTATATCACTTTTAAGTCTCCCCGAATAAGTTTTTGCCAAGGTGCTGGAAACGCGTTGCAGAGCTGTGGTCGAGGCACGATTAGGAGATGAGCAGTGCGGCTTTCGTCCCGGCAGAAGCACAACCGACCAACAATTCACTCACAGAATGGTACTTGAGAAGGCTTGGGAGTATGCCACACCTGTTTACGCTTGCTTCGTAGATTTGGAGAAAGCATACGACCGAGTCCCTCGAGAGAAACTCTGGAGTGTATTACAGGAGTATGGAATTAATGGTTCTCTCTTGAGAGCCATTCAATCTCTTTACACAAACTGTAAAAGCTATGTTCTGGTAAACGGCGTTAAATCAATACCTTTCACTATATGGGCGTTGGACTTCGTCAGGGGTGCGTCTTGTCTCCTCTCCTTTTCATTACTTATGGACTGGATGTTACAGCGCAGTCTTGGCGAAGAACGTTTCGAATTGGGAGATCTGAGGATAAGTCAGTTTGTGTTGAAGCTGAGATGAAGGTAAATGTGAACAAATCTGAACTGATGGTCGTCTCCAGAACGCCTGTTCAATGCACTTTGCATGTTAGTGGAGTCCCATTGAAACAGGTGGAGAAGTTTAAGTATCTCGGGATCTTATTCACGAGTGATGGAAGAAGCAATGCCGAGTTTTCCTGTAGGATTGGTCAGGCTGGGTCAATTTTGAGACAGCTAAGCCATTCTGTTATTATAGGAGGACTCAACTTGGTGTCAAAGCTAAGTTGTCAGTCTTTAATTCAGTGTTTGTTCCAACTCTTACCTATGGTCATGAGGTTTGGGTAATGACCGAAAGAATAAGATCGCGAATACAAGCTGCCGAAATGAAATTTCTCCGTTGTATTGCTGGTGTGACCCGTAGAGATCGCATTAGAAATACTAGAATACGTGAGGAACTCAATGTCGAGCAGCTACTTCTCCGGACGGAGCGGTCCATGCTTCGGTGGTTTGGTCATATTAAACGTATGTCCCCGACCAGGATCCCACGACGTGCTATGGAATCCGTACCATCGGGCAGGCGTCCCCTAGGTAGACCCAGGATGAGATGGTTAGATCAAATTCATAATCTCTCCTCTACCCGCATGATGGCGGAGGATCGAGAGCTATGGAGGGTCCACTTGAGCAACCTACACCCGCGACCCTCTTAATGGACAAGCGGACCATTTGAAAATGAATGAATGATTTAAACAAAAAAAATACGGATTAAAGTGTGTGTACAGGAAATAATAGCTGTTCTCCGTGAAAATATACCTAAGCTTCTTTGCTGAAAATTTGTAAAATGAGTTTAGGTTGAGTTCGGCTGATGTTCTCTGATTTTATGCGCTGAAAGTTTCTTAGTTCACACTCAACCTACGTTTTCGAATTGGTCCAGATTAAAAAAAAATAAAAAATATATAGTTGGCGCAGCAGGCATGTAGACACACCCTAGGCCTAGGCCTAGCTTTCGTTTGTGTGAGTTTTTATTTTTGGGACGAATGGAAGGGACCTACAATTTTATGCCGAGTCCGAACGGCTGAATTGAGAAGCTTTTTCAGTGCAGTTATACTGTCGGATGTTTGTCAGACGTTGACAAGAGGTGGCGCAATGGAAAAAACCTTAAGATGTAATTTGTGTTTTTCCAGGGATCAAACTCGAACCTGGGACCCCTCGCACAGCAGTAGGTACAGCCAACTAACCACTGAGACTGAGCCAATGCGCCAGGATTGGGAAGAAGGGGGGGAGCATCGACTTAATTCTCAGAAGGAAAAAGAAAGAGCAGGAGAAGGAAGCGGTCGAGTCTATTGAGGGAAGTTATTGCATAAGCAATGTTCGGATGTTCTATACCAGAGGGTAAAAAGATCTGTCCAAGGATACAAGGCCCGAACAGAAGCCTGATGCAGAGATGAGCATGGGAATATGTTGGAAGATCCACAGTCGGTGCTGAGGATTTGGGAAGACCACTTCTTCAGTTTGTTAAACGGCGAAGATTACTGAAATTCCGCTGTCCGGCAGAACGGTCCATTCATTCCGGACGATGATAGCTAAAATTTCCGTCCACCAGATCACAATGAGGTATAAGGATAGTGATCTCCAAACTTAAGTCCAACAAGGCTGCTGGAGCAGATGGCCTACCGGCCGACCTGTTTAAAGCGGCGGAAGATGACTTAGTAAGGAGCACGCACCAACTTATCTGTAACATTTGGTCAAAAGAAAGTATTTCCGATGAATGGAATCATCGTGAGCCCTATCCACAAAAAGGGAGACACTCTGAGCTGAACTGCGCCAATTATACAGAGTAATAAGCCTCCTGAATGTTGGCTATGCTGTGTGAACGCCTAAAACCCTTTCCAAATAACCTGATCGGCCCATTATCAGTGAGGCTTTAAGCCCGCAAAGTCAATCATCGATCAAATCTTATCTAACATTCCGGCAGATTTTAGAAAAAAACGCAGGAACTCCAAAACGATACACACCACCTCTTTATCGACTTCAAGGTCGCCTATGATAGCGTGTATAGGGACGCATTATACAAAGCCTTGTTAAATTTCGGCATCCCTGGAAAACGTCCGTCTGTTGCAGGCTGACGGTGGGGAAATCTCCCTGCTCTGTCAAAGTGGGAGAGAACGAACACCACGGTATCCATTGATGTCGAAAGAGGTTTAAAATAAGGTGACGTGCTATCATGTAACTTCCTTAACATCATTCTTGAAGTATTTGTACGGAACTCACAAGTCGCAAGCCATCTGCACAAGTACAATTTTTTTAAAAGTCCGTTCAACTATACTTGCATGCGTTATGCAGATGATATTGATATTATTGGGAGAACTCAGCGAGCTGTCAATGGCGCGACCCAGACATGGGTCTGGCTGTTAATGAATTGTCTACCTATAAGCTCTACAAATATCTCTCAAATGACATCGACGTAGAAATAGAAAATAAACTTATGCCACTTACGCTGTTTTTTCGGAAGGCATCTCGCAGAACCAAGGAAATATTGTACAAGACCTTAATCATCCCGGTCCTGCTGTATGATGTAGAAGCATAGACCTTATCGAAAGCTGATGAAAACGTCTTAGCACGCTTTGAGAGAAAGATTCATTTAGTGATTTTCGGTCCAGTTTATGTCTGAGATTCAACGACGCACTTTACGGGCTATATATAGAGACGTTGACCTAGTTGGCTGATGGGTCACGTGGAGCGTATGGAAAACAAAGCACCAGCGTGGAGAGTCTTTGAGTCCACCTCTGAGGGACAACGAAGCAGAGGAAAACCCTACCTCAGGTGGCGCGGGCACAATTGGGGAGCGACCTAACTGAAGGCAGCTAGCTAGGGACCAAGCTAGCTATAGAGAGGCTTGTTGGTTGAGGCCGTGGTCCACCCCGGACTGTAACAGAGGTAAGGGAGAGTCTCTCTTACCTCTGACTGTAAGCGCCATCTAAAGTAAGCAAATAAGTGAAGAGCGAAAACTTACCCTCACCAATCTATCGTAAAGATTGAAAAATAATTGCTAGCTCTCGGACAAATGTTGGTGGGCAATAGTGCACAGTGGCGGGTCTTATTAAGTCTGTTTTCCAGCTATAGTGCACTCAACCCAAATAATTACCTTGCGCGAATTAAGATCTGTTCCATGACGAGAACTCTTACTTAAACTGCAGACGGAAGCATCGGGAGCTGAAAGTTTTAATGAAAGTTTTTGTAGAGCAGGCGATATACGTCTATTTACCAAATTTCAATGTAAAAACTGCTATCAATGTTCCAAATTTCGCAACTAAAGTTCACATAAGCGTGGAAAAGGCGAAAACATATCATATAGCAACAATAACGCACTGAGTTTGGTCGTCTCTCACCTGTTGGCAGACTTGTACTTATCGTTCATAGTCACTTGGTCAATTTAAAAACTGAAATGCAAAGTTCATTTGACAAGGGAAAGCAGAAATGTCTGTGATTGTCAGAATTTATTCGTTCAATATTAGGTAATTCAGAGTTTGAAATTCAATAATAATTTTCCAACAGATATTGTCAGGGGAAACCCAACTTGCGAGAATCGTTGTTACTCCTCGCCTCCTACTCATACTGTTTCAAATGTTTTATTTCTTTTTGTATCAGAGGTGTTACGCCCCCTTATCCAATTCCACACACATTTTGTAAAATGCTTTCAAAAGGTAATGTACGTGCACTTATCAACTTTTTCAACTGTGGCGTCTGTTCTACGGGATGTGTAACACCCAAAACCCTTCGTGATGGTCCTAGCAAGACTCTCAGAAGACCCACAAATGTTCCACAGTCCGTGGATGTCGTGTATAAAAAAAAGTGTTGCATTAACTTTTATATTGTAAAAGACAGAAGAAAGAAGAATTATCGAGAGCTAGTAAACGGGGGAATTTTTCTTTTGGTAGATTGTATAATACAAGGAACTTAAATCCAAACAAAACCAAACGAAAAAAAAGTGTCGAATCAGCCCGAAAGTATACAAGTGCTTGTGACAAAGTAAAACAAACTCTGATAGAGCGTACGTTTCGTATGCTTCGACATTATTTGGCGTGCGCTTGAGATAACCTGTGTGTGTGTGTCTTAAGGCTGGAGTTTTGTTAACTTTTATACAATAAAAGTAATGCCAAAAACTTACCCATTTTTAACGCATAGACTAGACACACGACAGTGATAACAAAAAATAAATTTCACAAAAGAGATCTTTCGACCTTGATAATGGACAATCCCACTATAGAGAAAATATATAAAACTTGATCTAACCAACTCGTCCAATACATATTAGCACATCTTATATAGAATCCGTGTTGGGGAAATCGACATGTGTTCAAAGTGACCAAAATACATAAGCACGGACAGCTCTATCCGGAGAAGTACCTGCTTCACCTTGAGTACCTTATAAACATCCCTGGGGGCATACTCTCTATTTTGTTCCGAAAGTCCATCCTATTCGAAATAGCTATTCGTTCTGCTTTTGAATTCATACTCTGTCTGTACTGTAATACTTTCGATTTTTCGCATATCAATGCCTTTGACATTTGGAGATTTTATTCCGCTTTCGAAATAGAGAGTACCAAGTATTCGGCTTCGGAAAATTTTACTTTCGGAACGAAATATAGAGTAGGGCCCCAGTGTATTTTTTTATACAATATCTGCTGGTAACTTCATGAATACAAAGAGGAATCTTATTTCGACAGCTTGTATCCGCAATCTATTCTTATTATTGACACCAAGTTCGGTCAGCCCTAGCTACAAACAGAAACAGAGTGACTTAGCTGTCTCAAAATTGATCAAGCCTGACCAATCCTACAGGCAAACTCAGCATTACTTCTGTGTAAGGGTGTAAATCAAGAACATCGGGATAAGTATTGTGTTGTGACACCAACTTTTGTAAAGTGAATTGAACAGGCTTCTGCAGATTATACCGTCACCTTCATTCCATTCTCAACACAGCTAAGCTAACCCTAGGATGATGAAAAGACCATCAATAAAAAACTATCTACACACTTAAAATTTTATTCCAAAATATAAAAAAAAACGCTTTGTATTTTTACAATTTATCGGTTTTGGTTGTATGGTAAACTACCTTGCCATCCTGAATGACACCTGTGGTATGCACAGCATGTCCAACAGGCCTAGTATCACCACCAAAACGGCTTTCGAAGCTGCAAAAATACACAAGAGTGATGATTAGCTTACATAAGTTTGAATTAACACAAGAAGATGTCCTTACTCTGGAGTATGTTGTACTGTTTGGTGAGAAGTGAAGTACACTGGACCACCATCGCTGCTGGAGGAGAAAGTACTGCTACTGCTGGTGCTACCGAATGAACTCTGCCTCCTTAGACGCCTCAAAATGTTGGCTTGCTAAAGTATTCAAAATAAATTTGATTAATGTTTTTCTCTGGTAAATATTGCACAGTTGAATAAAAACAAAAACTAATTTAAGGACGCCCTTATTTAGTAGGGATACATACGTGAGGATTGATCTCGACTACATGCGACTTATGACCCTCGGAATCCAAATTGTAAAAAGCTTTTGGTACAAAAAAGCCAGAATCTTGAAAAATATAAAAAAAAAACAAATATTATATTTTATCAACAAATTTACATAAAAAATAGACAAAGTCAATAAAAAATAAGCAAAACAACAAAAGCAATTATTCTGCAGACGAGTTTGGTCTGTGAATTATTTAACTCATTAGCGCGAAAGTTTCAGGTGATTCGGGGAATTTTGACTCGAAAAAAAAATATCTACCAAATAAGAAAGAACAACAAACGGACATTAATTTCAGTGAAACTGGTTTTCGGGGAAATCGCAGTCATTATTCTAGAATCTAACTTAATTGCCGTATAATAACCATTATACTACACACCGTCGCAGTACCTTCTCAATACTGCTACTGCTATGCTAACGAGGTTAATGTTTGAAGAACGTTTAAAAAAAATCTAGTTCTTTAGAAAGTTCCCCAATTTTTTTTTTTATCATGAAACTGCGTTGTTGATTATTCTTGCGGTGTGCGTGCTGGCTCAGAATGGCTAATAAGACACGTATACCATTATTCTGTTGACAAAAACGCACAAAACACGTAAAACATTTCATTGCCAGAGTGAGGCTGAGGGTCAGAAAGATTCACTTCCTCCTTTGAGCTTCTTGTTGTAGATACATCCGAAGATCAATGAACGATTATTTGCACTCATGGTCATGACTCATGGAATCGTGCAGTTTTCTACTGCATCACTGTTGGGTTTTTTCATCAAATGAATCTTTCACTTTAGACCTCAATCTTCGTATAATTGCACAATGTTCGAGTAGGAATAAGTAGATATAAGAAATTAACACAAATTTGTAATTTCCAAAAAAAAAACATTTATAATTTGTTTATCACAACTCTTTCAGGGTCATCCACCAGTGACGTAATAGGTCGATCCACCACCATCCTCGATCGCATATTCATATTTTATTATCTGCTGATCGTGCTTAGTTACCTGCAGATGCTAGAGCGGCTAATCCCAAGACGCCAAGTACAAAACAGGTGATTTTCATGTTTGCAGGTTATGGAGTAGATTTATCAAGAACACAAAAACGAAAACTACTTAACGATTTAGATTCCACGACGATTGGGCCAAAACTAACCTGCCCAGACGGAAGAGTTAACCTTTTATACCAGGCCGGGCGTTGATGATTGTTTTGCTATACGTGCGATTGCTTAAGAGCGTCTCAGGCGCAGACGTTGAGAATTTGCAAAGCCCCTCAGTTCTGATGGAGTGAAAGAATCGTCTGCCTTTTTCTTCTGCGTCAGCATTATTGTTGTTCTTTACATCTTTTCTTTAAGGCAATATATACCTAGCTGGCTGCTGAGTAAGTACACGATAACTTGATAATGACTAACTTTGTTGGCTGGTTGGTAGTTGAGTTCATTTCCAACCTATAGAGCTGATCAAATGTAAACGGCTAGTGTGTACTGTGCTCATATATTCGCATATATGCTAATTTTGATAATAAATTAGATATACAAACAATTAGAATTGGGATAAAATAAAATTTGTCAAGATGAAGCAAGAAACCCCTAAAGATTTTGCCATTTTTATTATCGAATAAATATTAATGGCTCTGTTATTCATTATTTATTTTTAGTAATTTTTGTTTGATTGATTCACTCAGAGAAGACGAATTCTATAAACAACAAAAATGCATATCTAATTGTATTTTAGGTATAAAAAAAATTTTAAAACATTCATTCATTCATTCATTTTCAATGGTCCGCTTGTCCATTAAGTGGGTCGCGGGTGTAGGTTGCTCAAGTGGACCCTCCATAGCTCTCGATCCTCCGCCATCGACTCTAAATCATCAAGGGCAATCCCCATACGGTTATAGGAGAGATTATGGACTTGATCTAACCATCTCATCCTTGGTCTACCTAGAGGACGCCTACCCGATGGTACGGATTCCATAGCACGTCGTGGAATCCTGGTCGGGGACATGCGTTTAACATGACCAAACCACCGAAGCATGGATCGCTCCGTCCGGAGAAGTAGCTGCTCGACATTGAGTTCCTCACGTATTCTGGTATTTCTGATGCGATCTCAGAAATACCAGAATACATTTTAAAACATGTGTCGAAAAATATCGACCAACGTTATGGAGAACTCAATTCACTTCAAGCCTTGTTTTGACGATTTTTAGGCAACACTTATTTACGAGTATATAATAACAAAAAAAAAAACCCTTAACAAAACACTACAACACCATCTTGTTCAAAATCTGGTTTAAGACAACCAATGACCGGGGAGGGACCTAATCATTTACTCGAATCGGCGAAACGATGGACCCCGCGGGAAATTCTCTATGGTTTAAAGGTTTTCAATCTTTTGTATCAGGTTCAGTTTTCAGTTTCCAGCAAACGATCGATCGCGATCGACCGGTCGACCGCCAGCCAATTTTTAGGCGACCGCGCAAGAGTTTCAATTAAATATTTTGAAATAAAATAAAAACAAATTTTTTTCTCCTTCATTAATTTTTATATTTTAAACCAATTCTTTAGTCAACATTAATTTTTGATTCTGGTAGAATTTCTATTCCTGAAACAAAAAAATGCACTGCACGCATTCATAGTTATACTTGTTTTGTGAGGTGACAAATGTAAATTTACAACCAATGGTTGTTCGAAAATTCTAGCATATAATATTAACCTTCTTGCGCACATAGTTGCTTGCGGTTGTTGACATTTTCGCAGCTGTCACTCTTATTTTTCAACACTGAAAGCTACTACATATTTCACAATGTCACAAATTGTGTCAATTTTTGAAATACTCTCATCAATATGACGTCAGATTTTGTCTATACACAACTTTAAGGCAGAATCTGACAAGATTGACAAGATTTTTGACATATGTAATAGTAGTCTAACAGCAAAAGACGAATTATTGACATTTATACCTGTAAAAGTGTAATCAAGAGTTGAAGACAAGAGGTGCTGCTTTTCAAAAATACATTTAAGCAATCCAATTTATAAACTTAAATGAATCACGCAATAGATTCGGAATGACAGGCAGAAATAATGGGTTTGTAGGATTAGGTATGAAAAATGATGATGATTTCCAACTTATAAGGTTTTTGTTATCATT
The DNA here is from genome assembly GCA_949372485.1 of Cheilosia soror. NCBI lineage: Eukaryota > Metazoa > Arthropoda > Insecta > Diptera > Syrphidae > Cheilosia > Cheilosia soror. Next base: position 80,804,114 of record OX443561.1, read on the forward strand.
GTAATCCCCAGGAATTTCTGCGCCGTAAAATGTTCGTGGTAAACGGCTACAAAGAAGACTTTTCAATTAGAAGAAAACAAGTCCGTTCATGGGGAACTGCTGTATTACCCCGATGTTCGATGGTTAAGTAGGCAAGGCATCGGTTTTTACAAGGATCACGGGACATATTTGACGAAATAAAACATTTTCTAACATCCACAAATGGAATACATCACGAACTAATGAAGATTGGTAAGCTTTCTTGTCACTTTATAACTAAAAACCTCAATCACAGACAATTGTGGGCACATGCCAAACAAATTTGCAAAAAATTCAAGTTTTCCAAAACAAAGTACTAAGGAACATAGTTAATGAACCTTGGTGCATACGCAACGCTGATCTACATAGAGATCTAAACATTGAAATGTTTGAACAAGAAGTTTAAAAAGTAACCCAAAGGCACAGAAGCAGACTTCTTAAAATCTCAACCGTGCTAACTTAGAAATAACAGAACTTTTAAATACTGACAATGTAATCAGGAGATTAAGGCGGGTAAGACTTCTTGATCTATAAGAGTTAGCTTAGACCAAGAAAGTATGTAATATTTTTAATCAAAAAAGTATAGAAATCCAACAACGGATTTATCCTCTCAATTTTTTTTTAAATTAATCAAAAATAAATTGCCGATTAGTCGAACGACCAGGTGCAATCCAATTCGGGATAACGAAAGTAAGTCCCCTGACCCCTCGGGAGTTTTTTTTTTAGATTGGGTTAGAAATCACAGACAGACGTACGGACGGACTGAAAAGCGTGACCCAGTTTTTTGAGTTCCACTATCGTAATATGGAATGATTAAAATCTAGAGCTTGAGTTTGAAAACAGTATCTATCTTTCTTTTAGTGTGAGAAAGTTAAAAGAATCAGAAAATTTTACTCCTTTAAAGTGATGTTCTCTGCAAGGCTCATAATTCGGATTCCGAGGTATGCTTCTGGAAGTTTATGAGCGAAGAAGGGTATGCGAACTTAAAAAAAAGGATTTTCATTTAAAGTATTTTGACCAATAGTCCGTCACCTGAAAAAGTGTGCCCACCCATGCTCCAGATGATCGTCACATGCTCTGGAAAGGGGGTAGTTAGCAAGATTTGAAAAGAATTAATTTAATTATTGTTGGCTAACTACTCGGTAAGAGGTTTTTAATCCTATATCCAGGTGTTTCTATTTTGCTTGCGTATTCATTTTTAGTACCTATTGAACGTGCAAGTTAAATGCCATAATATAAAGGGCTCCTTTATAAGTGACCATATCCTGCTTATAAGTACAATGCAAAACAGAACAGGCAATAAATTAAATAAAACATATAGATGTTGGCAAAAAATGCTGATTTTATTTAATAATACTGAGGTGAAGCCCCTAGATAATGAATGTTTGTTTAAATATTTATCGATGACTGGTTGCATGCGCTTTCTTATTCAATTAATGTGCTAACACTGCTAACATAGAGATACCTACTCTACTTATTAGCCAGGTATATACAAAATACAAAGCAAAGGATTTACAAAAATTGTGAGCTGAAATTGAAAACAGAAATTACATACTGGACTCAGGTAAGTAGGTAGGTAGGTAGGTAGGTAGGTAGGTAGGTAGGTACATTACATACAAATTGATAAAAAATAAAATCATAAAATCATAATTTTGATTGTTGACTTGACAACAATTTCAATAAATTAATAAATAAATTCCTAGGTGGCGCGAAACAGGCGTACACCCTAGGGGCCTAGGCCTTAGCTTCTCACAACCATTCATTTTTTTTTGTAATTTTTAGGACGAATGGACGAAATTTTATGCCAAGCTCGAAGAACGGCTCTCGGTTCACGAGAGAGAAAAAAACTTTAAGATGTAATGTGTGTTTTTCCGGGGATCGAACCTAAAATCCCTCACACAGTAGTCCAACACACTAACCACTGAACCACTGCGCCCACAAGAATTTCAATTATTATGGAAAATGCTCAATATCGTGTATGCAATTGCACCTTGGGCCCAAGTCCAACCCATAGAACCCGTCGCATCCGTTGCGACAATGTATTCGACTGACAGGTTGATAGAGTACACAGGAGTTTATAGAAGTCGGCCCATAAGCAACGCACGTGCCGGATGCGATGGATAAAGAAGGTTTACTTTTTACTTTTCTGTCCGTCGCATTCGTTGACAATGTTGGCATTGGCACAACCTCTCACGTTTTCATTGATTGAAATTTTTAGATAATAAGAGAAACTGTAAAATGCAGCAGGTAACAGTTAAATCATAATAATTTTGAGGATATTTTCGAAATTAATACAAATTGTTTTAAAAATCACAAGTTTGGACTGCGGCGACGGATTCTATTAGACTGTTCGTTCCGTCGAATACGTTAATCCGTCGACGCAACGGATGCCGGACCCGACGGATTCTATTTGTTGGGCCCTTAAGAAAGGCCGTCAGATTGATATCGCATTACCATCCCCTTACATAGTCAAACTACTATCTGAATGTTTGTCAGACGTTCGCAAGAGATGGCACAGTGGAAAAAACCTATAATTTGTGAGCCTCTGCGCCCAAAAGGTCCTTTCTTTATATTATGCAAAAAGTTCGATTTAAGTGGGTTCGTTTATCAAAGCTTAAATCCATAGTTCCAATGGGTCTAAGCATTATTGGGACTGCTTAAAATGGTTCGTTATTACCGAAAGTTTTGGTTCCGGCCGGTTTGATTTAAGCGGCCACCACACATTCATTCATTAATTCATTTTCAATGGCCCGCTTATCCATTAGGTGGGTCGCGAGTGTAGGTTGCTCAAGTGGACTCTCCATAGCTCTCGATTCTCCGCCATCGACTCTAAATCATCAAGGGCAATCCCCATACGTGTATAGGAGAGATTATCGACTTGATCTAACCATCTCATCCTTGGTCTACCTAGAGAACGCCTACCTGATGGTACGGATTCAATAGCACGTCGTAAGATCCTGGTCGGGGACATGCGTTTAACATGACCAAACCACCTAAGCATGGATTGCTCCGTCCGGAGAAGTAGCTGCTCGATATAGAGTTCCTCACATATTCTGGTATTTCTAATGCGATCTCTAAGGGTCACACCAGCAATACAACGGAGAAATCTCATTTCGGCAGCTTGTATCCGCGATCTTGTTCTGTCGGTCATTACTCAAACCTCATTTTAACTTTTATTTTCTAAAATTTTTCAAAAATCTAAGAGTCAGCTTAGTTTCTCTTAAAAATAAAAATAAATAGGTGGCGCAACAGGCGGGTAGACACCCAAGGCCTAGCTTCTCGCAACCATTCGATTGTGTGAGTTTCTATTTTTCGGACGAATGGAAGGGACCTACAATTTTATGCCGATTCCGAACGGCTGAATTGAGAAGCTTTTTCAAGACAGTCATACTCTCGTATGTTTGTCAGACGTTTTCGAGAGGTGGCACATGATCCGGGGATCGAACCTGGGATCCTTTGCACAGTAGTCCAACACTCCAGCACACTAACCACTGCGCTACTGCGCCCAGTTTCTCTTTAGCTTTAGTAAAATACAAAAAATCGAATTCTGCTGAACTAAAAACAATTGTCAAATTTGGTGGCTGTGCTTCGTGCTTGATGAAAAAGAAATTAGGTAATGAAGTTCATTCTTTGCAGAGATGAGTGATAACGACGGGACGGAAAGTTGTCGTATATCTACTAATATACGTAGTTTTGGCTGAATAAGGTCTGTCCAATTTCGTAGAGGATGTTGCTGTTCATTTATCTTGGCACCCAATGAAATGAAACGGTTTTTATCAAATGTTTGTTTTGAAAATTACTTATCCATCTCTTTCTTTAGAAAGTTTATTTATTTAAGCACATTATAGCCCACTAAACAAAATAGAAAATTGTACTGAACATTTCCAATTTTGGCATAAACAATAAATAAAACCCATGTCAGACCAATAGTTTTTTAAAAGTCAGTTCATAAACTATTGATAAAGTACACATTTTTGGGAACCTCGATGAGGAAGGCAATCTTAGGCTCAATTGGCGCAAGAGGTATGTGCATAGAGGCTTGACCAATGATCTGAAGTGGGTGGGATCAAACCAATCACTTAAAGGAGTGGAGTCTGTCAACTAAAGTATTTGTTAGTTGTCCTCTCAAAGGCCTAGCACTGAAATGTCGGCAATAATTATTTTTCTAAAGAAATTCTTAAAGCCACCCAATAGAAGCAAGTAACCTTTTTACTACCCCATTTTCAATTACGTAAAGTCGTTTCTTATTGTTATTATCAACAGCGATCGATAAATTGAAGACCAACATTATGTACACGTGCGGTAAACGAGTTACATTAAACGATCAGAAAAAACGTCTCCCACCGAAAGCGTTTCGTTGGAACCACCCAAGGTGACAGAAATACATGCGTATTAAAAGTCTCATGGGGAAGTTATAGTTTTCCAATGTATCATCCATTTAGTCGCGGGTGTAAAGGTGCTAGTACACGATATGTAGCACGCCACATATGTATGTGGTATGGAGCCAATGGCTACATACCGTGTACTAGTCCTCTTTGTGCTACTCACATAAGGTACTCATATGAGCCACTATATGAGGCACGTTATGAGGCACTCGTGTGTGGCTTTTCGGCATTCGGTGTACTACCCTAGCACATACGATTTGTGCCAATGCGCTACGTAATGTCGAGTGGTTACCTGCACGGTTCGTATGTATTTTTGATTGTAATTACAGCATTTCAGTTTGTGTCAGTGTGTTTTGTACGAGCAGCGTGGTATTTAGTTTTTTTTTTGCGTCATAAAAGTAGCCAACGCGACGGAATAACTTAAATACACCCAAAGCAATAAAACAATTAGTACCCACAGTTCTAGTGAACAAATCGAAGTGATGGTCGTCTTCAGAACGCCTGTTCAATGCACTCTGCATGTTGGTGGAGTCCCATCCACACCCATTGAAACAGGTAGAGAAGTTTAAGTATCTCGGAATCTTATTCACGAGTGATGGAAGGAGCAATGCCGAGTTTTGCTGTAGGATTGGTCAGCCTGGGTCAATTTTGAGACAGCTTGGTCATTCTGTTATTAGGAGGACTGAACTTGGTGTCAAAGCTAAGTTGTCAGTCTTTAATTCGGTGTTTGTTCCAACTCTTACCTATTGTCATCAGGTTTGGGTAATGACCGAAACAATAAGATCGCGAATACAAGCTGCCGAAATGAAATTTCTCCGTAGTATTGCTGTTGTGACTCGTAGAGATCGCATCAGAAATACCAGAATACGTGAGGAACTCAATGTCGAGCAACTACTTCTCCGGACGGAGCGATCCATGCTTCGGTGGTTTGGTCATGTTAAACGCATATCTTCGACCAGGATTCCACGACGTGCTATGGAATCCGTACCATCATTTAGGCGTCCTCTAGGTAGACCAAGTATGAGATGGTTAGATCAAGTTCATAATCTCTCCTATACCCGTATGGGGATTGCCCTTAATGATTTGGAGTCGATGGCGGAGAATCGAGAGCTATGGAGGGTCCACTAGAGCAACCTACACCCGCGACCCACTTAATGGACAAGCGGACCATTGAAAATGTTGATGATGATGATGAGTTCTAGTGCAAGACAAGTAATAAAACTGCAGATAGCATCATCATAAACGAATAACCAACAGCCAACCGATGATGTTTGCGCGCAGTGCTACATTCCGTATACCAGCACAATTTTATGTAGCCACTGCGCTACATACGAAAAACGAAATGTGTACCATATGTGTACACTATCTGGTGACGTCAGAGCCACATATATTTGTAACGTGCTACATATCGTGTACTAGCACCTTAACACGCTCAGTCTTCCATTTCAAATTGAAATATGACAAATGAATGATTTACAAAAAAACCCCGATAAATTTTTAAAGAAGCTGGTTTTCAATGTGCACTGTTACGCAATTTTGCGGAGAATAAGATGCATCATAATGAGCCTGAAGGATAACCAGCGTTTAAGCAAACCTGTTCCTTGAAAAAAAAAAAAACAGCTCTTGTTCAAAAAAACATCCCCGCCATTCTAGACCATTTAAATCATATACACATTTTGAAACAAACAATAATAATAAAAGAAGACCTAAACCAGTCCACTAATGTCTACAATATGTTAATTAATTATGCAATATCTACAGGGACTATGAATAACAATATAAACGCCAAATTTATGCACTATATTGGGAGTTTTCGTTTACTAATTAGCTTACCAGTTAAAAGAGCTTATAGAGCCGCTAAACGAGTTCAGTTCTAAGAAACAGTCGATCGATCAGCTGCATAAAAAAAATACTCTCAATAATTTTGTTCACGTTTTCCTTATTTTTATTTTTTCATAACTTTGTATGTATGTTTTTTTTTTTTTTGATTTTTAATAAAAAAAGTTTCTCAGTTGTTTTTTGTTTGTACAAAATAGTTTGTGTTATCTTCTTTGACAAAAAAAAAAATTAAAGACAAAAGTTTAACTATTCTCTAAGTGCATGCACTAGTTCTGTTGCATGTTGCTAGCTTTTTTTTTGTTTGTTTATTACTTAAGCATTCGCAACGTGTTTACAAATCATCAGCACATTCAAATAAAAATAAAGAAATATATTAGAAAACAAAGGACGAAATTAGTTGCTTAGATGTACAAAAATTAAAAAAAAAAAATAGAAATTCTCACACTTGCGACCCCGCCCCGGGAAAAAAGAAAACAGAACTCAATCCATTTAATGGACAATAATAAACGGAATTGTTGCACTTGAGCGCAACAACACATTGAACTGACTTTAAACAGCAAGTGGAGTTGGGGCCACGTCGTCGGTGCTATTCAAGGAAAGAATTCTCAGAAGACATGGAAGTGTGTGAAATTGAAATGAGGCGGTGGAGGACAAACACTAGATAGTAATTTATTTAACTTTACTTTTGCCGCTATGCACTGGGCTGGGTGACTGATCGGCTTCGGGGAGATCGCTTTCCTTCTTCCTCTTGGCCTTTTCTTTGAGAGCCTTGTTCTTCTTAGCCTGCGATTGTTGTTTGGCTTCACGTTGGCGTTCGCGTTTTGCGCGCAGCTGTTCGGTGATGAATGAGAAGATCAGGTATCCCTGCAAAATGATAACTCCAATGAGAGCGATGAAACCACGAGTAGATTGCTCTGTGTTCGCAACGCCATAGTAGAGCGTTAAAACAGCGATGACCATGGTGGCAAAACGAACGAAAACAAAGAACACACTGTTCACGATACGAATGCTGGCGTATTTCTCGTCACGATCAAAGACGCCAATCAGTTGGAAGACATGGGCGACAATTTCGCTCAAGTAGTGTAGTGTGAGCAGGACAAGGGTGATTCTTTGGAAGCTGAAAAGGAAAATTCGACATCATGTGATTTGAGAATACATAATCTACAAAGCAGCGTGCATGGGTCAGTGTAAGCAAGCACTACAAATAGTAGAAGGGAGAACAATTTTACTCACCCAAAGGAATACGCCAGGCAGATGACGGAGAATCCGGTGATGGCGTGGATAATCTTTGGTTGCTGATCCTCTTTCTTGACCTTTTGGAAGTACAACTCTGGCAGCATATGCAAGTAGTATGCCATTTGCACAATGAAGAAGAACTTGTGGAGGAAAATCATCGGATGATTGGGGAAATCTTCCCATAGTAGGGAGAACTTCTTGAAGTATCCCTCACGAAGGATGACATCGGCGCCGCACAAGAACGAAAGAAGATAGAACACAACAAGCTGGCCGGATTCGTTGAACAGTGACAGCTTGAACTTGGAGAGATGCAATTTTTTGGAGATTTTCTGAAATTTTTTTAACGAAATTTTTATAGTTAGTGGTTTTGGAGAGGTAAGAGTGAAAAAAATATGGCACAGTGATGACTAAACTTAGTAAAAGTACTATAAAAAACAAAACAAACAAGCACTTGTGGAACTTTACAACGAGTGATGAGCAAAATTCAGCTACAATTGTAGAAAATCCACTGATATGCTATAAATGGCGTAGCCCTTGGATAGCCAGTGGGACACTTAAGTGGGAGCTTCAGCTTAATTGTCAATAAAGATACACACAAGTCGCTGACAGTAGGCTCATCATTAAAACAACGACTTTCGTTTATAAAAGGTTATTCCCAAGGAAATATTTCTCAACAACGCGAATGACTCTTTGAGAGGGAACACGGATAATTGACTCTCAGAGGTGCAATGCACAAAAACTTAAAGGTGTCTAACAATAAGTTAGAAGTGTTGTTTAACAATGTGTAACCACGTAGTTGCCGTAGCTCTGTCAACAATAAATTCAGTGACAATTCAAAAGCGCAAGAAGATGCTTCAATAATGCTGATTGATTTCAAAAAGAACTGCAGCTGGACGTATTAAAAAGCATGCAGCTCGTCCAGACCATCCATGCAGCTTCGTTTCGTTTCATTCGGAACATTAAATTCGTATGTATTCAACATTTGACGACTAATGCGAGTTGTAGCTGCACAGTCCATTGTTTATTAATCATCAACCTAATTGTTGTGTTGATAGCAAGTACTGAAAGGAGGCTCATTTAGATCAGACGGAAATAGTATGCACTTGACAACCGTACTGCTGTTAATCGCACTGCTGTTGATGATGAACTGTGCTAATTAAAAATGTTCTGAGATATGATTTGCAGTGATAAATGGAAAAAAAGTTGCCGCAGTCAATACAAAGGGTTATGAATCAATCTAGATATGAGAACAACAAGTGGTTGTGCATTCTGAAGTGGTTAGCTGCTAGGTACTATATAAACTGCACAGTCGGCTATGTTTGTTCTTGAAAGAACCTTGCATATTTGAACGGTCAGCTACAAGGTGGCTGCTGAACTACACGTATTGGAACTACTTGCTTTGTTAGTTGCGCTTATATAAAGAGACATCGAAATCAGCAAAAAAAGCTTCTGCCATTCTAAGGTAATTGAAATATTTCCCATAACAGTTATAAAGTGTAAACAAATTGTCGGTGTTTTGCAACAAAATTCCGTCGACATGAGCGGAGTTAGTTTGCCATACAAACTGTGTGTTAATTGTAGACCGACAAGCAAATAATTTCTTAATTCTATCTAGACTGTAAACAATTTACGTATCGATTTCGCTTCTTTTGCTCTAAGATTTAAAACGAACAACGCGATAGATAGTCTGTTTGTAATACAAGCCATAAGCATCAACTTGTGGTAAATCTATTCCAGAATTCCGGTTTATACCCACTGCGAACATTTAATAGATTCAGTCAACGAAAAGATAATGTAGATCTTATTAGTCTTTTCGCGAATCATTTAAATTGATTTTGAGACACGCGTTTAGACAGATCACATTTAAATTAAATACACATACATAGTATGTATCTTTCTATGAATCAAAACTGTGATTGCCACGTCCAGTGTTTAAATAAACGTTCAAGTGTTGAGCACAATCACTTAAGAGTTGTAAGCCATTCAAAATAGAGCAGAAGTATCACAAAAAACTTATCTACTTACATCCAAAACAAATTCTTGCAGAATAGCATGCATGATAATACATGTCAATGTATAGAAAAAGATAGCACATTGATCCTTGACTCCAGCTGCGTAAGTATACGGCTTTCCCCTGGAAACCACAAAATAGATTAGATTAGGAAACACTAAAAATAACTCGCACTTACGTTGGATTCTCATGGCTGGGATCCTCACCGCTAACGTTATGATGCAGCGACACAAACGGGCTTGCAAACTTGGCGGTTGTCTGTAATAGAGAAACACCAATAGAGAGGCATGCAGAAATTGATGAAGAAAATTTGTTTGCGTGTAGCGAAAAAAACTTTCACCAAATCCCCCCGAATGCACAAACGGCCAGAAGAGAAGGTAAATCTCGAAGTATTATCACAACGTTGCAAGGTTACACTTCTTTTACAGTCCGGTTGGCATTCAATTGAGGTTAAGGCTAGAGAGGATACGTGGCAGCAAAGTGCCTACGGATGCATCCATAATCTGAATACTCACCTCATCCATTAATCCAACGACGAATACCATTGCCACACAGGAGATAATATCCGCATGATTCTGAATAACAAATTCGTGACTTAGAATTGGTGGGTTTTTATTTGAGGACTTGCGTCCCATTCCAGGTTTAATTGCCATCTCGCCCGCGTCTCGATCAAATCACCACGAAATCAAACTACTCACTAAACTATACAATCGTTAGCGGCGGCGAAGAAATCTAGTGACGTGTACACTAAAGACCCGAGTTATCAAAAGAGACAAGTGGGTAGCCGGAATGAATTGGATTTGTTGTCCCTTTGGCACTTGGTTTTAGATGGGTTTTACTTGAATAAAGTGAAACTCCGGGGAAGACTTAGGATTCAGGAACCGACACCAGTGATGGGAAAAGTGTTGGCGAATAATTTCAAGATTTTATTCAGAGAGTAGCCAAGCAAGTTTCTAAAGAGGAAATTCCTCTCTTCTTCTGTGTGTTTTTTTTTTTTTTGTTTGAAAAAATATTTGACAGATAAATTATGTTGACGTTTGTAGGTTTTTGTTGTTTTTCTTTCGCAGAGCTAAAGGGGGACATCAACGTCAGCAAATCGACGGTGATGTGGTAAATTCCCGGGTGAGTTGACGCTCGGAAATCGGTGGTGAGTTTCAAGGGCTTGTTAACTCGCTACTAGAGGGCAGTGGGAAGTAGTTTTGATAAAAGCAACTGTTTTTGTTTGAATTAATCAGTTTAGTATGGGTTTGGTTTTTGTTTACTTTTCTTATATCTAATGTTATTTTGATATAAAATACACTATGCCACAGCTAGATAGCATTAAATAAATGTAAGTTTATAGGTGAATGGAATTCATACAAATAACTTGACCCTAGATTCATAAACTATCATTGTTACATCGTTCATAAACATACGTCTGTGAGACCGTGGTGAGACCCCTTACCTTCAAAGTTATCTTATTTCCTCTCTATAAACATTTTTTTTGCAAAACAAAAACACAGGTTCTCAACTGACATGACGTTTTACCTTTTACAATTTGATACTTTATAAACGATGCTCTTTACTATAAAGGCGTGTTCACATTTATTACACAACCAAGGCTCTATCAACTTGTGTGATATTTCTTTCACAAAAATGTAGGTACTCCCTTTGTCAATGGTTTTTGTTTATTAGTACGTGGATGACAAAAAAGTTGACGTAAAATACCGTAAAATACCGAAAACTAAACTTTTATGCACCAACGATAACTTTCACACCGCATGATATAACTTATTAGTCGACTCAGTCCGAGAGGGTCTGTGAGACGGAGACCCATGTTTATGAATCTATAGGATTAATGCCAAGAAAGCGACATATGCTATATGTTAGAAACGCAAGAATCGGTTTTCACTTATGTCTGTTTCTGTGAGGAACTTTTTAGGCCGTGTGTCAATTGGGCTAAATAATTATCCTCGGATAATTTTCTGACACTTTCGTGGTGGAAAATTAACTTTCAGTTGCCAAAAAATTATCCTGCTGCGGGGGCTAGATAATAAATTATCTTATTCTAATTTTTTTACGTTTTCTTTTGCTTGAGTTTTCCTAAAATGTTAAAGAGGAAATAAAACACAGAATTTCAATTAATTAATAACGCGAAATTCTATAAAACCCTGTTTTAAGATTGGAGTTTGGTGAACTTCTCTTTCAACACTTTCATAAGTGTCAGAAAATTATCCGAGGGTAATTATTTAGCACAATAGTTGACGCACGGCCTTAGTCTAACTAGGTAAAACTTCTAAAATCTCACTGCAAAGTCTCGTGAGAGATTGGAAACATTATTCAAAAACGTGATTTGGGAAAACCCAAACTAATATTCAGTTTGTTTCTGTTGCGGTCGGTTCTTAAAAAGGCCTATTGTCGAACTCGGCACAACAGTTTTTAGCTTGTCTCATAAAATATGACAGAAAAAAAAGAGAGAAGTCATAAATTACCTACTACGTTTGTTCCTTTACTTTTTTAGTAAAATTGGAAAAGACTCAAAATGGAAGTGTTGGGTTGCGGATTAATTTTCTCGCAGAGAGAGAAATTTCAGAAAAAGTTAGGGAACGCTTTTGTAGGTAGTAATTTATGAACAATGGCAGATGCATTTTGTTTTTTCCATAAATTGCAGTATTTCATCTGGGTTTTTTATTTGTCAATTATCTACTGGGCTGTCGTGGGCTTTAGCCCTAAAGGACCCAAAAGTCCACCACAGTCTACAACTCAATAATTATTGAGAGCTAATTAGCTAATTTAATAACAATATTAGGTGATTATAGCGACGAATGTGATTTCAAATACATAAATTAATCGAGCTTCTTTTTAATGAAATCAAAAATGAAATGGGAATAGTAATGTGCCAAATACGACTGACAGCTTTTTCAATTCTTACTATACAAGAAAGTTGTTGAGTAAAAACTAGTAGATTCTCAGCAGAGGTGTTTTTCGAGTTAAGGAACGAGGACTTGAGTACAAAATTTAAAAGTAAAGAAAAAGACCAAAGAAAAATAACGAGTACATCTGCAGAGAATTTCTGTCAATGTCAAAAACATAAATAGTTGATGCAACAGGACCATAAGGCCTAGTTCTTTACAACAATTTTTAATTTTTGGGACAAATAAAAGGAACCTAGTTTGAGAATTTTTCTCGAAGACATAAGCCTTAGCAACAACCAAATTTAGACTCGCAATCGACTCGACTTTACTGAGTGCAGAGACTGTAACTGTAATGTCGTTTTCCATTGGTTTCACTCGAGGATTCACTCATTCCGAAATCCAATGGAACAAGAAAACTGCTTCTGGGTTACTACACTCACGTATTGGTGAAACGTCAAAAATTATTGTATGGCTGCTGCCAGCTGGCTTGTATAAAATGCATAAAATGCAATTGTGTAAGTGCTTCTTGAGTAGATTCTGACTTCAAATCGAGAAGCGAATTTCTCTCCTCAGAATCGACAGAAGAGTATTTTTTGCGCCAATGGAACGGTTTCAGAAGTGATTTTCTTGAGTCCGGACGCTCCCGGGCGCTTCTTTTTGCCCAATGGAAAACGACATAACTGTCGATCCTCAGAAAGTCGAGTCAAACCATATATATAATCGTTATGCAGGGACGTAGCGAGGTGGGGGTGTGGGGGAGTGCCACCCCACGCTTTTCAAATCAAGGAAGCTACATTTATTAACTTCAGCAACTAAAAAACTCGGGAAAAACGAGCAATTTTCAAAAATTAGCACGGACCAAAATGTTGTGAGTGAGGATTTTCGTTAGGTATAAGTTTTCAAACTTGTACATGGTATATTTTCAAAGGTTCCACATTTCGGAAATGCCATTTATATTTGTTTATCTTTATGTACCTTCTCCGAGTTTCGATTTTAAAAAGGACGGTTGGCATCGCCATCGGTGAATTTGCCGACAGAAATCCTTAAAATTTGAAAAAGACTGGACCAAATTGGATACTTCCTTCTACGGGTTTGTTCGTACCTAATTGCTACGCGAAGGTTTAGGAAAAAAGAAAAGTCGGAAAATTCTTAACAGGTGGCGATTAAGCTCAAAATTGCATGTAGGTAGTCTTAGGTATTGGCCCAGGAGTGTTCCTGTAAAAATTGGCCAAAATGAACAAAGGGGCATGGCGCCTCCCATATAAAAAACACCTTTTATGGGGTGAAACTCGATGACATTATAATTCGATAACCGATGGGCCGATTTTCATGATATCTATACAGTCGGCAAGTTCCTAAAATAAGTCAACATTTCAATGAAAGACAGCCTTCCACGGCTCGAACCATCGCTACGCCCCTGACTTCGGTGACAGTATTGTCATTCTGTCAAAACTCAAAACAAATAATAAAGTGCTTTTATAAAAGCGCGAAGAAAATAAAATCACAAAAGACATTCCGTCGCCTTAGAATAGGTTTGACGTAAACGCCAAAACAGCTTTCTTGGCAATTCGAGTATAAAGTTTGAAAGCGATTTATTAAAATTCTGCCCCATTGGATTTCTTTATTTTTTCTTATAAAGTTTATATGGAAATGGATATCTCATTTGTGTAGTTGTTTTGCCTTCGACCGATAGAAAGTTTTGGAAATATTTAAAGATTTGTTTAGAATGGAATTGACGTAAACGCTATCTGACTTACAATTTTTGCTCCTTCATACACGTACGGCAAAAAGAGTAGCTTATACGTCAATCCAATTCTCACCAATGGTATATTTAAGTGACATGAGGTGAGATTTAAGCTTAAGTCAGGAAAAAAGATTTCAGCTGATCTCGAATAAGTGATGATTTTCATTGTTTAAAGTGAATATTTTAATTAAAAGAAGTTTAGAAAACAAATAAAACCAATTTTTATTTCTAAAAACGATTTAAGTCATAGCTACAATGTTAATAGTAGGTACATAATAGCAATATTCGTACGGCAAACTAATTCTTACAAACAAATTTTCAGCTTTTGTTCCTAAAATTTGACGTAAACGCCGGGAATTGGTTTATAAGGAAAACCAATTCTTACAAGGCCCCATAAATTGTGTCGTTTATAGGCAAAGTCGATATTTCATATCTTCGTAGCCAGATGAGATAGGACAAAACTGTTTTCAAAAATGGAAAGAGCATCCTCAAAAACCTATAACTTAAAAACGTCAAAATGGCGTTTACGTCAAACCAATTTTGGGGCGACGATTTTCCTTAAAACGGCTCAGAAATGCAAATAACATCTTCTCCAGCTTTGGAACCAAGTTCAAATATCTAAATAAATTCATAATTTCTTGTAATTTAATTAAAGTGAAAGTAGGTTCCTTCGTGTACTTTCAGCATAGAAAAATGAAAATTCTTAAATCTCAAAAATCGAGAAAGAAATCTTTCAGAAAGAAATCTTTCAATTTCTTTCTGACTTTCAATCTTTCAATTTCTTTCTGACCTGACCGGTTTTCTTACAAAAAGTTTAAGAAATGTCATTTTGACATTATCGTAAAATAAACGTTAACGGCATCATCTACAAAATATAAGTTGGAATTGCATTTTTTATAAGCTAAATAGGTACCTATTAAACTTACCATTTTGAATTTAAACTCGAGTTCAGTGTTTGGTTATTGATAAGGCCCATAGAGAATACGGATTTTTTTAGACTAAACAAATAATTAAAAACCATAACGAAAAATGAAACACTCCTTACACTGCTTCTTTTGAACTTTCTTGAGAGTGAGAACGTAACGTATATTGAAACGTATACTGAAACTGCAATCCACTCCTTTATTCGAGCGTTATGGGTTTGCCATCTGAAGAGTGGGGGCGTTCAATCGCGTTTCACTTTTCGTTACGCGCCTATTTCCCAAATGCCGATGATGTTGCATTTTTGCAATCCAGGAGTGTATAGAAAGGTTAATTATTGACATTGAATCTTGGGCGGGTTCGTTATTCATCTTCATTGGCCGCGTTTCATTGACCGCTAGATGACTAGCGCCATGCCAAACTCCATATTAAAAAAACCGTCATTTCACAATATGTGCTAGAGTTCTAGCGCAAATGTGAAATGTCGGTTTTTTTATATGGAGTTTGGCATGCCTCTAGTCATCTAGCGGTCAATGGATCGCGGTATTTGATAACGAAAAAGGTTCATAAATATTTTCCTTCATCTACACGTCTTAGTGTAAGTTACCTCTGTTAAGTTAAGTCCCTTAAAAGTCCTATCGATACCAAGGCTCGAGCTTCAAGCAGCCGTATTGGGTGTGCGGTTGAAAGAGCTTATAGTCAAAAATCATGAAGTCAAGCCAAGTCAAATATTTTTTTGGTCAGATTCGAAAACTGTAAATCACTGGATCAGATCCGATAGCAGGAGCTATAAACAGTTCGTCGCCCATAGGATTGCCGAGATATTAGATGGATCGGAAAAACGAAACCCAGCTGACGAAGG
Source organism: Cheilosia soror (assembly GCA_949372485.1). Lineage (NCBI taxonomy): Eukaryota > Metazoa > Arthropoda > Insecta > Diptera > Syrphidae > Cheilosia > Cheilosia soror. The sequence goes on from OX443561.1 coordinate 80,820,024, forward strand.
AGCAAGACCTCCACATCATTGCCATCTACCGAGTCGGTGTGGATAGAGGGCCCATCGTTTTTGAAAGAGAACGAGGAGAATTGGCCAAAGTTACCAAGTGATATTACTGCCCATGAACAAACAGGAGAAAGACGCCAACATTTTATTTTGTCGGTTGATAATGACGCATCGATTATCCCCTTTGAAAACTTTTCGAGTTATGACAGATTGCTGAAAGTTGTGTGTTGGTTCCAACGAGCATTAGAAAAATTTAAAAACTCACTTAGAAAAAATAGAAAACCGGAATCAACTCAAGTAACATCATCGACTAAGAAGCTTTCAGTTTAGGAAATGAGGCTAGCCGAATTACTACTTTGTCGATTGGTCCAGCAAGCAACATTTCGAGATGATATGCAATCTCTTTTATCGAAAAGACCTGTTTCGAAGAAAAGTCCGATATTTAAATTGACGCCAATGCTTGATGAAAATAATCTTATGCGATTGGGTGGACGCATAGATAACGCACGATGCCTGCCATACAATGCTAAGAGACCTATAATTTTGCCAAGATATCATGCGTTTTCGAAGCTGATAGTTCGCCACTATCATGAAATTTTCCAACACAAAAATCAAGAGGCCATTGTCTGCGCTATACGTTCCAAGTTCTGGATACCAAGCCTTCGTCGACTGGTAAGATCTGCAAAAGGGATGTGTCAGCTATGTAAAAATCGTTCAGCAGTTCCCGATCCTCCGCTAATGGGCCAGTTACCCATTGATCGACTTACTCCGTATGTTCGACCATTTTCTTATACAGGTGTTGACTACTTCGGGCCACTGCAAGTATCTATCGGACGACGACGGGAAAAGAGATGGGTTGCGATATTTACTTGTCTGTCAGTGCGGGCAATTCATATGGAGATTGCTATAGGGATCTATCTAGCGATGCAGTAATCTTGTGTCTGCGCAATTTTATAAACCGCCGGGGTATTCCAGTTCGATTGAGGAGCGATTGTGGGACGAACTTCATCGGGGCAAGCAAGGTAGAGTGGATCGTCATGAGGAACTCTTTAGAAAATGAATGCACACGTCGAGGTATTGAGTGGTTATTCAACTCAGCAGGAAATCCGTCAGCAGGAGGAGTATGGGAGCGACTCATACGGTGCGTTAAGACCGTCTTATCCATTACTTTGAAAGAGAAGGCTCCACAAATAGACACTCTTCAAAGTTTCTTGATTGAAACTGAGAACTTGGTAAATTCGCGTCCTCTTACTCATCTTCCGGTGGAAAGTAATGAGGCTGAACCGCTAACGCCAAATCATTTTCTACTTGGATGCCCTAACTACATACATACACCATCAGTTGATGAAAATATTTGCCTTCGTAAGCAGTGGCATGTCCTACAACAATTAAAGCAAATCTTTTGGAGAAGGTGGGTTTTGGAATATCTTCCTACACTAACCCGACGTACGAAGTGGCATCAGAAGGTTGAGCCGATAAAGGTAGGGGACTACGTTATAGTATGCGATGACAATGAAAGTAGAGGTGAGTAAAGGCGTGGCAGAGTAGTAGAGGTTTCTCCGGCGCCCGATGGTCAAGTACGATCGGCGGTAGTCAAAACTACATCTGGCACTATAAGACGGCCCGCGTCGAAATTAGCCAAATTAGATATTGTTGGTGAATCTCATACGTCGATTCACGGGGGGCGGGATGTTGTCGCCCAAATTTACACTTAAGTAAAATATATTGCATTATAATTTGTAGATCGTAAGCCCACTTGAATTCATATAAATGTAAGCCCAATCGAACAGAAATTTTATGTAAACGTACATTAAATGAGAACGAACGAACGCACTCTTTCGTCAAAAATGTAAAATGGAATGGGATATACCCTCCATATTTCGTTAAGCGTTCCCGATCTCGATTCTCATTTAATGGAGCGTGCTTGTAGAAGAAACACACCTTTGTAAGTAATATTTTACAATTTATTTTAATTCTAATGAATAAAAACGATGTATATGTAATTATTTCAGAATATTAAACAATCAAAATCAAGGTCGATTCGTTTAATTTACACCATCTACATAGCACGCAGCTCCAGCGAAAACAAATATTTTAAAGCTTATAATTATGTCACATGTAGAATATGCACAGATACAATATTAAGAACGCCATTGATACTCATATTTAATGTCACTGTACTCTAGGAGGGATGGTATTCCAGGATAAGTGTAGCATTGTTAAATTGTTTTATCACTTTCCTGACAGTCTTAATTACAACAAGGTACGGAACATAAATCGTCATATATCTCTATAAATGTAGCTACGCTTTCATTGAAACTTATTGACATGTTATAGCTAAAAGTCTTCCGGCCTTAACATTTTCATCACTATAGACAGAAACTATTGGAGCTAATGTACTGATTTGCATTTATATTCAGGAAAAAAAAAATGACAACAAAGGGAAAAGAATGACATCAAGCTCTCCCCATAGTTGGCCAAAGTCCATGCAATACACTCTTCTTGATACACTCACTTGCCAACAATACAGCATAGGATCTCTAGAGCTATCGTTTCCTTCTATCTCTTTAAACAATTTTGAATGCAGTTGTCGTGCATATGAAAGTGAGCTGGCTGCCGAATGATAAATGGGATTTCTGGAATTCTCTTCTATTGGCTGTTGTAGGAATCTAGACTAGGACTGCATTCGCAATCCTCGCAGTCGGTCTTATATGCAGCCGGGATTTACTGAATTATATGGACGACCGACAGTCATCTGCTGCTCCATTTCGCATGCACCAAATCGAATCGATTCATAGTGACCATAAAGTATAACACTCTGTTGTGTTCTGTTGTGGGGTTCAGAAGTTATCCTTTATATCCTTGTTAAGAGCATGCTTCTTCCATCATACAATGGAGCAACGGTCGCTGATTGAACGACGACGACGACGGCCGCACACATTCGCCGCCCAGGGATTTGGCGTACACAATGGTTCGAATGGATTTGTATATTGTACAGGGATCAAACTACCGTTTCTTTTCTTTCTGTTTTTTTTTTTTTTTTTCTTGGGAATCCTCTTGTCCTAATGGCTGGAACGAGAACTTGATACGGTTTATTATTGCGTTATTCAACCCTTTCGCATCTATATTCCAAGCATATCTACAACACACAACTACTTTGGACGTATAAAAATCCGATAAATCTCAAAGGACATCTTTCCCATCCTCCTATCACATATTTGTTTGCCTCCTTCTCCTCCTCCTCCTCTTTTTTCTTGCAATCTAAGTATGAGAAAAATTCCTCTGATGGTATTCTCTTTATTCAAATGAACGCGCGGGGCTGGCAATGGCACTGCCATATATACCTTACATAGCTGGGGGATGTTAGAAAGGATTTTTGTGTTAAATGCATGCATCACACACTGCGTGAGTCCTCTTCAGTGGTTGCTTTTTTTTTATTCGTTCAGTTGTAATTTCGACCACAGCAAGGAACTGACATAAGGCGAACTGCATAAGAGGCTTTAGCTACATTTGTAGGGAGTCCTTCGCAATGTGTTATGCGTTGTATCTGCCTGGTTTTATTTCCTCTATGAGTCAAAGGATGACATGGAGCGAAAGAAAAAGGCTCATCTTGACATTAAACTGTGTGGTGTTTTATTTATTTTTGTTCTATGTCCTTTATTCTGTTCTACTGTATATAGCGAGTTCTTTGTGGGGCCTGTGGATAATGAAATAGAAAATACTTTGCTTTGCCTCTTTGGAGCATCGTTTAACCTTTAGAATGCGTTTGATGAATGGGACGGGCGTTAGGTTTGCCAAAATTGCTTCTTTTGATATTCAGCATAGATATAAGATGGGATATTCGAACGTAATAATGGCTTATAATGAATGTCAAGGACTTTTTATTGCTTGTCCTTATTGCCAGCCATTTTGACTATCTATACTATGAATATAGGTATATGACCGCTTTGCCAACGAGAAAGGCCTCACAGATGCAATCAGCTCTTTCCCGAATGCTGCCAAACTTTGGTGGACCTGGATATACCAGGAGGATTGCGCTATCCAGAGTGGTCAGCTCAATACTTCTATACGCTGCATCGGTCTGGGCTGGGGGCTCTATAAAAACAAACGAAACAAGGAAAAAGGGGATTTCGAACAATCTCGGGTGACATTTCGACATTCTTGCTATCGAGATGCAAAGGATCTACCTTAGGCAAACAGCCAGTCGGCCAGAGGTCGCTAATAGAAGGGTCAAAGTAGAAGAAAGGGAAACATCGATGGCACTATGGCAAGCAATAGGTCGAATAACACGGCAAAAGGCAGATGGATCCACAAACTGATCCCCAATATCGAGGTCTGGACAAAAAGAACAAACGGGGACTGCAACTACAACATTACGCAGTTCTTATCGGAGCACGGCGGCTATCGGAAATATCTTTACAGATTTGGTCACGATAGCTCGTCTTTCTGTTCCATTGTAAGCGCTTTGCAGGGGGAAGAGCGAACTTACCAAACCCCCAAAGTGTAATAAAAGTCATAGGTATGTTTAGGTCAGAAGATGACTGGCTGGAGGTATGCACCTTTATAATGAGTGTACACAGGAGACTTGAAAGACTTAGAAGAGCCCAAATGGCGGACCCAGAAGATTTAGCATGAGTTGCTAACCAGCTGCAGCCCTGCGAAGTAATACCTAACGGCAGTCCCGCGGGTAGAGTGGTTGATGGAAATACGATGTGGATTAGTACGTTAGGCGTACTCCTGGTATCGATTATTCGAGTTTGCGAATCGTGCATGTTGGTAGCAAGGGCTACCGCATCTTTAGAAGATTACCATATTCATTGGCGCAAGCAAATGACAGCATTTAGAGATAAGATATACAGAGCCATCTCTTAAATGGCGCACTTCCTTTTGCATTTGGCACACATTCAACGTAGAAACCTAAACAGTTGTGGTCTTGTGTTTTTTCAACACGCTCCCTATGTGATGAGGCAACATACGGCACATGCATGTGTTTGCTATCATCTGCAAAGTGGACAAAGCGAAGGGTCCTGTAGGTAGGCCATTTGAAGATTCGGTTCTATGGGGACAATTGCGTGATGGGTTATCTCGGTTGTGTTGTAAAAATGGAATCCTTTAAAGCACATAAGTGCACAGACTTCGTCAATGGTCTTAAGGCTGTGTATATGGAAATGGAAACCAGTCTCGTGAGTGCAGACGACACGCCATACGCCGTGGGTGTTGCGAGAAAATACGACTGCATTGTTGAACTTTGGCTGTTTATTTCTATCGAGGTGGATTTCTAAAGAATGAAATCTGTAGTAGTATGAATATTTGGTTTAGCATCCCTGCCAAACTTTTGCAGAATGATGATAGTGAACGTTCACTTCTCCATAAAGGTTGGAAACAATCTCACCGAGACCTTTGCTGTCATGTGACTTGTCCAACATCATTCACATGAGAAAATTGAGAGAAAATCGGAAGCCAATACCACAGGGGCACAATTCTCCATAAGCCTGTGTAACTATTTGCTTATACGATGACGACATTGACATCAGCGATCTGTCACAAGTATTACCACAGAAGTGACCAAAACGGGTTTGGTATGGTGAATGAGAGCAAAAACAAAATACATGTGTCAACAATAAGAAGGCACATACAACATCGACGAATCAAACAGAATGTCACGATATAGAGACAGCTTCAACTTTGAGGTTGTTAGTAGTGATGCGCGATATATATCGAATCACTCGATTCATCGATATTGTCGTAAAAAAATATCGATTATTTCACTCGATAATTTATTTTCGATATTATCGATGCACTCAAAGACCACTGTCTCAGTTATAACAACACGCCTCGTTACGATTCAAGAACCTTAAAACATTTTCTTATTCTTATCGGCTTAATGTAGGTACATAATATTTTTATAATATAGTATTTCAAATAAGCTATTTCTTTACATACTATGCATAGTAACTAGGCAAAATCTGTGCGTGTTCCACTTTCTACGTAGATTACTTTCTAATAGTTTTAGCAAGTCAGAATTTCGTAGTGACTTACGTTTGGGGCTGTTTTTAGTATCGCCAAATTGGATGCCAATACTGAAGCAAGATGAAGCATAACATGCTCGATACAGTAGCCAAAAATTGGGCCCCATAGCATGCGCTTCTTCAAAACTACCGAGGACGCACAGTGCTTTTATTTCAACTTAAATTTCACTATCAGCACAAAGTTAGGTTAGGTTAGGTTGTGAGGAGAACGATCACAAGGCACCTTGGTGGGCCCATTGCTTCTTTTATTATACTACTTTTGATAATTTCCTTGGAGGTACTGGTAGATTGACGTCAACTTGTTTATTTCCCGTCATTTCAAAACGAAAAATCCAGGCAAAAAGGTGGATGCGAAAAAACGCACCATAATACACCTCAAAATACGTGCCAAAACCAACAAAAAAAAACTGTGCAAAAACGCGCAACAAATCCCGCCAAATACCCATCAAAAATCGCGATGAAAAAATAACAAAATACTGGCCAAAAGAAAATGAAAATTTTCCCGAAAAAACGCGCCAAAAACTGTGGAAAAATTTCGCGCAAAAATGCCCCAAAAACCCTCCAAAATGCGGGCAAAATAGAGCCAAAAATATGCGTCACAAATGAATGACAAATCCCGCCAAAAATCGCGGTAAAAAAAAAAAATAAAATATGCGCCAAAAAAGTGACAAAAAATCACGCCAAAAATGTGGAAAAATTTCGCAAAAAAACGCGCCAAAATACATCTCCAAAGTACGCGCAAAAACTATGCAAAAAAAATGCGCCAAAAACGCCCGACAAATCTCGACAAAATACGCGCCAAAAATAGCGGAGAAAAAATAACAAAATATGCGCCAAAAAAGTGACAAAAAATCCCACCAAAAATGTGGAAAAATTTCGCAAAATAACGCGCCAAAATACATCTCCAAAGTACGCGCCAAAACTATGCAAAAAAAATGCGCCAAAAACGCCCGACAAATCTCGGCAAAATACGCGCCAAAAATCGCCCTGAAAAAATAACAAAATATGCGCCAAAAAAGTGACAAAAAATCCCGCCAAAAATCGCGAAAAAAAGCGCCAAAAAAACATCTCAAAATACGCGCCAAAACTATGCAAAAAATGCGCCAAAAACACCCATCAAATCGCGCCAAAATAAGCGATGAAAAAATATAAACAAAATATGCGCCAAAAAATCCCGCCAAAAATGCAGAAAAAATTCGCGAAAAAACGCGCCAAAAAATCCACCATACTGCGCGTCAAAAAATTGCGCCAAAGTATGTGTCAAAAAACGAGCGAAAAAGCGCACCAAATAGATGTGATCAGCTTCACATCTCACAATCGACTGCCTCCAAAATTTCAGAACAAGCCCTTTTATAGAGAGGCAAAGCCGTTTGTTTAGGGTTTTTTTTCAAAACATCCCTGAACGGACTGGATCCATTAGACAGCCGTCAATCGCATTTCGATCGCTTTCTTTGCAATGGATGCATTTAGAGTGAGATGCGAAATCATTTTAATGTTTTTTTGTCCCCTCCCACTCCCCACCCCCTTCTCCACACCTGTTGTCAAATGACTAAAAAAACGCTATATTTAGGCTGTCATCGAGCCAAATATTTGGAATTTAAAATACACCATCAGGTAAGGCTTACCTACCACGATAGTAAGGAAAGAAAAAAAGTACTTGCGAGTCCGTCTCTCAATGCAATACCACACCTACTTGCAAGTGCGAAGAGCTAGTTATGTGGCAGACGTTATGAAGAAGGTATGGTGTCAGATTCAGTGCGTCCTAACAAATTTAACTCAAATCGTTTTCTGTTTTTGTAAATATATTTCTTACCAATTTTTGACAATTGCTTCGCAAATTTCCCATTTTGAAAAATAGACTTTGGCCTCATTCAAGAATCTAGTCATCGTAAGTCGACTTGAATTATCTGGATTCAAATTTACCTTAACGCGAAAATTAACTTGAATTGTCGGTATGTCACTTATTGACAATTGGTTTTTTTTCCCCTGGGTATTCTTGTACATTTTTTTTTTGTTCAAAAATTAATCAAAAAAAGTTAAATTATTGTCTTGAATTATTTCCTTTGTGAAATAGAATTTGATTGAGTATTCTAAACAATAAAAATATTTTTTTTAATAAAAATGAATAAAAAACTCAGGAAAATTTTAAGTTTGCATAGCTATAAACCGATATTATCGATACTATCGATTTTTTTGGGTCGATTTTTTGCATCGATATTTTCGTCTTGATAATAAAATATGTATGGATGTATCGATGCAGTTTTGGATTATCGCACAAGACTAGTTGTTAGGGACTTTACTATGACACTGTACGAGCGGAAATTGAATTTCGTCGACTTTTGAAGGCTGCAATGCATGACTGGAAGGAAATTTCGGACGTCTTAGCAATACAAGGGACAACATGGCATTTCATTCCTCCTGCTTCACCCTACTCCGTCGGATTATGGGAAGCAGGAGTGTCAAATACCATTTAAAACGAATAGTCGGAAACGGAACACTGACATTTGAAGAGCTTAGCACACTTCTTATTCAAATATAAGTGTCGCAGTCATCGAAACGAGTTGGCAGCACCGCGCGTTAAAAAGACAAATCACAACTAGAGGGACTCAGCACGGAAATAAAAGAAGTCCGCCAATTGGCTGGCCAATCAAATGTCTTCTTCTATATGCAAATTACATTTTACTGTGCATTTTGTCTCGCGTCAGTCTTCCAAGAGCAGCGGCAACGGCAGGAAACATACAATCTTAAAACCAACGTAAATTCAACAAATCAATGTAACTCAAACTTAAAAATAAAATATGTACTAAGACTCAAACTTATTTTAAACGTTTTTACAAGAAGCTTGTTTGAACTCCAGGCCTCTTTGTCCTTACCGAAAATCCCTATGATTTCCACGCATTGACACCATCACATTTCCGGCTCGAATGACCAATGTTTTTAACTCAAATTTGCTCTGTTCAATTCAATTTAATATTCAACAAATCCAATAAATTTAAAGATGAATAAAACGCCAACTTCTTTCTTAAACGTTATAAAAGGTTATGTTTTATTATTTATTATTATTTTTTTTACCGCCATGAATGACATTTTATCTGTCACTGTCACATACAGTTCAGCAGTGGGTGTACCCACAGTTTTATGGTAAGTATCTGGTTACCAACAGACACGATAGCAGAAATCAAACGAATAGTTATACAATTGCCAACCCGCCGCACCGGCCGTTTCTTTGGCCTAAGAAGGCAACTAACTAGTAAGGCTTTGTTTAGAAACACTAAGGAGACTGTATATAAGACCCTCATCATTTTAATCTCGCTCTATGGCGCAGAAGCATGGCGAGGCGATGGCCATGGTGTAGTGGTTAGTGGCACTGCTTTTGACCCCCAGCGGCGTTGGTTCGAGCCCCGGCGGGGGACAGCAATACTCTGCCACCGACCATAAAGAGAAACGAATAATATCAGAGTTTCTCCACCACTACACCAAAAAGGGTTTCTATAAACCTTGCCTGTACAATGGACCGGGATTGGTCTGAGTGCTCCAGGATTTGGAAAATTAATTTTTTTTTTTTTAAAAGAAGCATGGCGGATGAAGATCTTCTTGGTCAGTTCGAACGCAAAATTCTTCGAGTGATTTTCGGTCCCGTTTGCGTTGACGATCTTTCGAGGAGGAGATTTAACAGCGAACTCTACGACCTGTACAGCGACATCGACATGGTCAGAAAAGCACGTAAAGGGGGATTTTTTCCTGTTTGGTTTTTCAGCCTGATTTTTTTGACAGTTTACGCGTCTGATTCGTGACACTTGTCAAAGCAAAAAATGCTCAGTTTGCATTGCCATTTCACCACGGATAGACTTACGCTCGAACAACGTTCGCAAATTATTAAATTGTGCTACCAAAAAGCATGCTCAGTAAAAAATGTGTTTAGACCACTTTTTCCATTTTATGATCGTCGTAATCGTCCTATTGAGCTACGTTAATAATCAAAATGGCCGTATATGGTCTGCTGAGCAACCCAAAGCATTGCAGAAACTGCCAATGCATCCACAAAAATGTATCGTTTGGTGTGGTTTATGGGCCGGTGGCATCATTGGGCCTTATTTCTTCAAAGATGATGATGGCAACAACGGTACGGTCAATGGTGCTCGCTATCGTTCGATGATTTCGGACTTTTTTTTTGCTCAACATAAGAGCTGCGCTTGGTCCACATGTGGTTTCAACAGGATGGCTCGGCATGCCACACAGTTTGCGAATCCATGAACATATTGCGAGGCGAATTTGGTGAGCAATTCATCTCACGTTTTGGACCTGTGAATTGGCCGCCTAGATCGTGCGATTTGACGCTGCTGATGGACTATTTTTTATGAGGATAATGTGAAGTCTCTCGTCTATACGGATAAGCCAGCAAATATTGCCGCCTTCGAAGATAACATAACTCTTGTTATTGGTGAGATACAAGTCGATATATTGGAAAAGTATGCCAAAATTGGACATTTCGGATGGACCACTTGAGGCGTAGTCGCGGCCAACATTTACACGAAATAATATTCGAAAAGTAAATGGCAAGAATTGATTTATCCACGTTCATGAAAATTTTACTCAATTTTGCAAATTTTCGTTATTTTTTAATTTTAAAACACAATCGCTTTAAAAACCACTAAATTAGATACGACTACCCCAACACTAATCTGGTGGTTTCTAGAGCTAGCACAATCTAAGGATAATGGAATATAGCGATAATAAGAATAACCTGCCCTCAACCATATGAATACCACATGAGAATGCCTATAGCACTTCCCTTCGTTACGTATCTACCATTAGCTCCATTTCTTTTATATAGGTATACCAATACTCTTAAAAGCCAATTTATTTGTGTCATGAAAGGACCCTTTTTCGAGATTTAATGTCCTTGCATATCCACAAAATTTCATTATTTCGGTTCAACTAAGGTCAGTAAATCCAATTTTCATCAAGCTATATCCATTAAACAAAGTTACCCATTGGAATTTTATATTATTGCATAATTTACCTTGTTTGCTCAGTTTTGTGCAAATAATAATTTTCAGAGGATGTCCCCATATTGACCACTAAATTCAACCACAGGCCGCCTCCAACACCCACAGGCCACAACGGCAACGTTGCTAATACCTGAGATTCACTTTCGACTATGAGTAAAGTTTTCGATATAGCCGATCGATAGATTGCTTCCTGAAAGTGCTTTTCAAAGTTGTTCAAATGTTCACCCGCACATCTTCCGGGGTGGTGACCTAGTATTCCGAAACACTGACAACCGATAGTCGTTATGGATTAAGGCGAATTTCTAATTAAAGCTTCTTCCTCGAAAGGAGGAAGGTTCGCTTCATTGCAAGATAATACCAATAACGACTCTTGAAACGCTTATCGAAACGGAACGCAAGTACCTTTGAATTTAGAGTAAGTTACCTGATGCCCAGAAGGTGTACCTTACCTATAGTACCTATATACCTGTTGCGTTCAATTGAGGCATCAATTTCTAATCGATGACATCTAATTTAGTGAAAAGTTAACAAAACTTTATGGCGGGTTCTATCTGCTTGTGCAATTTACACTTCTTAGCCGTATAACCCTCGAAAGCATGAACAACATTTGCATATAGCGAACTCGGTGGGAGGTATATAAGTGGTTCTTCTTTTCGTTGGCCAAAAATAACCCTCCGCACATTTGCATAGGTGCTGCGGGGGAGAAAAAAAAAGCAATGAGCTTACCATTTTCCGGTAAATTTGTTTTCAAGATGAAAAGTCCCTTTAAAATGTACACACTCACACATACATGTACCTAATATCTATACCCACTTTTATCTTGATCTCTGTGCTGCTATTTATCCCAACATTCAAAACGATTGGGCGAGTGGGAGTGAACCATGACAGAGGGGATGACGCCGACAACGACAACGACAACGTGGAGAAAACTTCAAGTTTGGCATCGAACGAGGTGATAAATCTACGGGTGTGTACTAAGGACACCAAACGCGGGGGAATTGGTTTTTATTCTTCTTTATAGGACGCTCATGCTTGATGGTGGCGAATGGTTTCCCACGAAGTTGATGTCTTCGGTTTATCGCTTACTCATCCACCACAAGCTATTGACAATAAAAGTGAGGAGCAAATACAAATGAAGTGCGGTTAGCTACCTGGGATGCTGTAATCACTTAAATAGAATGTTCGATGACAGGCTTATACGAAGTACTCCCGAGAGGGAAGAACGTATAGGCGTTCACTATGAATGACCGAAGTGGCAGACATTTATAGCAAAGTTAATCGACCGTTTGAATTGAGGTGAAATCAGCGATGTCCATAACTCAAGACATAGGACGATGGTAAACTGATTGGAAACATACTTTCCCTATACATATGCTTGAATATAAGAGACGCTCTGAAGCACTGTACTATTGTGGGTACTAACTACCAAAGTGACACATGATTATACACATCTCACAAAACGTGTCAATTTCTAATGTGCTGACGCCACAAAAATTGACTCATCAGGTCGCCATCGACGTGTCCTTCATGAGCATGTCAACGCCGATTGGTACCCGATCAATAGTGTAACCATGCGCGTGTCATTATGATCAAATTCCATGACAAGCTCGCTTTGTTATTGCTGTGACAGAGCCGAGTGACGCGCGCATAAAAGGCGATTACACTACACAGTGTGACACGGTAGAATGAGTGATACGATTGTACTTTATTATACAAGAACAGGGAAAAGAAGTGTCAATCGCTGCATACATGACACTGTAGAAAATCATGCAGTGTCAAGCATAGGGCGTTAGTAGGTATTGGGACGATTTGGCTTGGGATTTCGGCGTTAGAAAGAGATTTGTGACAAGTAGTCTAAATAAGTCGGTCATTTATTAAAGCTACAATTACACGGCCATTTTTTCGAGTCATTTAAATGGCGCTCTGACGTAAAAATCTCGTCACAAAGCAGTCATTTAAATGTCGTTCTGTGTGATCGCCATTTTTGGGATAACATTTTCGGCGTCATTTAAATGACTAGGAAAATATCGGACCAATTGGCATGTATTTAGTGCCATTTAAATGGCGGAACAAAATGGCCGTGTGATCGCTGAAAATTCTAAATGACTCGCAGTGTCCGTCATTTGATTTTGGGACACAAATGACGATGATAGTCATTTCGTGTGATCGCCATTTTTCCAATGACGAATCGTAGTTAGCGACATTCACGCATTAGTTTGAAGAAGTCACCGAGACCTTCGACGTCAAAAAAGAATTTAGAGAAGGCGATGCGCTGTCATGTGACTTTGTCGTCATCGTTGTTGAAAGAATAGTGCAAAACTCAAACGCCAACGCAAGATACACGATCTTTTAAAGTCTCGGACAGAATGTCACTTATAGACAGATAATTTTGAGGTGGTTAGGGACTTTGTCTGCCTAGGCTCCGCTATGAACTCAGGCAATCCAACCAGCCAGCACCGTTGAGATTAAACGAAGAATAACTCTTGTCAATCGTTGTTTCTTTGTGCTAAAAAAACAACTGAGTAGAAAAAACTACCCTTTCTAAGACCCTAGTCATCCTAGTCCTGCTCTATGGCGAAGAGGCATGGGCATGGAAAGGACACTATCAAAAGCGGATGAGGTTACCCTTGGTTGTTTCGAGAGGTGTTAGATCGTCAAAACCGTAACGTCCCAATATTAATAAAAATCATCAAGCACACAACGTTGCTGGGCAATTTGTTGCTGTCAAATATTCACACACATTTGGGCGATGATGTGACGTCCATTTTGGGCGTAATGGTGACAGTTATCCCAAGCAGGGAATTATATATTCAACTGGGATTGATTTTTGGGGTTTTATTTCCATCTTGTTGTTTATTGTCGGTCTTTATGCATTTTTTTTTTTTTTGTTTATTTCCAAATCGATTTGGGCGTTATTTCCTTGGGCGTTATTGGGAGGAAATTCTTCCAGTTGGTCCCAGTTGGACGGTAAATGGAGGAGGAGATTCAACGACGAGCTGTACCTACAGGCTGTACAGCAACATTGATTTAGTCAGAAAAGTGAAGGTCTAATGACTGACGTAGCTGGGTCATGTAGAGCGAATGGACGCGAATGCTCCCGCCCGGAAGATCTTCCAATCCAGTAGAGTAAGGAAGGGTGACCCATAATTCACGCAAAATGTAATTTTGATAGAAAATACAGATTAATACCAAAAATGTTTCAAGTCAAGAATAAATTCAAGAAATGAATACACCCACCACATCGGGGCGAAACGCATTTGGAGTTGAGGCCACTTAAATGTTTAATAATGAAAATACAGATTTTTAATTAGAAAATTTACATGTTTTACTGATTCATAGAGTATACAGATTGGGCCACTGCATAGGGATTATGTATGGAATAGCACGTCGGATAAATGGCCACCACAGCTTTGCTGATGGCAACTACGTACCTACTATTACCGTTTCGCATAAATGTGGCTGAATTTCATTAAAACACCTCCCAATTTCCTCTTTCAAGGTGTTGGTGGTCGTGGGCTTGTTTGCATAGACAGTTGACTTCAAAAAAACCCCAAAGAAAAAAGTCCAATGGAGTCAAATCGCAAGATCTGGATGGCCAATTCTGATCGCAAAAAACGGCTGATTGCACGATTATGAAATGACTGATGTAGTAATTGAATTGTGTCTCTGGCTGCATGGCATGTGGCACCGTCTTGTTGAAATGAAACCATACGTTGGTCACATCCATATCTTGTAATTTAGCCATTAAAAACTGGGTTATCATTTCACGATAACGAACATTGCCTGACCATCAGCCGCATTTTCGAAGAAAAATGGTTCGATAATGCCTCCAGCCCCAAATCCGCACCAAACAGTCACGAGTTGTGGATGCATTTGTTTCTCAATAATTAATCGTGGGTTTCCTGAACCCTAAATGTGACAATTTTGACGATTACATAACGAAGCTATTATATCAAGATGAAAATGAACTTCACCACTGAAGATGATTTTGTTCGAAAATTGCGGACTGTAGCTGACAAACCCTCATTAAGGTGGGTTTCCACATCTCGGCTGATTGACAAAGTTTGACAGCTCTCGTGTTTATGTCCTTGAACGACACCACCGTCAGTTCATTTCCACTTATGTCAATTATTGGCAAAATATCGTTTGTCAGTTGATTGATCAACTTATGAACTCGATGAAAATTAATTTTCACTGTCAATTATAGACAAAGTTTGATTTTGTTTGACAATTATTCAGCTATTTCCACTTGTCAATCGAATCCTTTGTCAGTTATTGGCAAACGCTGTTTGTCAATTCATTGACAAGCAATTTTTCGCTATTTCCACTTGCCAATTTTTTAATTGGCATAAAAATACGTCAATTGTCAATTTCAAATCGACAAGTGGAAACCCAGCATTATTCTTAAAATATTGCCCAACAATCAAAATGCGTTATTCTCTCGTATAGCAGTTTTTCTAATCCCGAACTGTCAGCTGTCACATTGTTATCTTTTTTTTCCGTTGGCATCACTGTACTATTAAATGGCGCAAAATTCAAATACTGCGTGAATTATCGGACACCCTTTAGGTGGCGCACGCAAGTGGAAGGGAATCTTAGAAAAACTGGAGACAGCTGACTAAAGATAGTGCTGACTAGAGGCGTTTGTTGGTTGAGGCTCAAGCTCAAGTCCACCCAGAAATGTAGCTCATCCTTAAGTAAGTAAGTAAATAAGGATAACCTTCCGTCGGCATTTTAATAATAGACAATGTCCCAGTCAAACTACATTTTCTTGTCTTGTGGCACGTTGCCGCTAACAGCGGGTGTAATCAGTCTTTCATGAGCTACCGGATCGCGATAAATTCAGACTGCGAACAATATTGGACTCGTACAGGATAAAATATTGTGATAAAGCCACATAATAGGCGGAGATCGATCTAATACTTTCTTATGTATAGCTACAATATCGAGTGTGGACCTAGGCCTCAACGAATACGCCTCTCCTCTGGAGTTTCCAGTTAAAGTGGTCTATTGTCTATTTATGCCCAGTTGCGTACTACTGCAATCCAAGTTGATTGAGGTCCCTGTATTTCTTACAGATGCACCCTACCTTAGGAGGTGTCTTCTTCTACTGCGATGTCCTTCCGTTTTAAAATCAAAAAACTCTGCGGGCCGCAGCGTTAGTATATATGTACGCTCTATCAGGTCAATGGCGTGGTGCCTCTCTTGAAGTACTTATACCGACTACGAATTATATTGAAGAACAGGTATAAAAAGAAATCCCACGGCCAATTATGCAGACTTGGTTCTTATATCTACCGTAAAGTAATAGCGCGGTAACATTTTAGTCGCACACGGCGAAAGGGCTATATACGATTGGAATTATATCCAAAAGCTCAAACTGTGGAATCGTAATCATATACACGGTCAAACGTATACTGCAATAAATCATTTTAGACCCTCGGATTTTCTGTCTTAACCATTTCACGGTACATTTTTTTCACATTCTTAAAAAAAAACATTTGCAAACAATATTGGTACCTGGCACATACATAACGCAACCCCGATGAGTGACCCTGACGAGTATTGGGGCGTTAATCTCTTTCTAAACTAACCCTTAAGGTCCAATTTAAGAGTTAGGGCGGTCACGTTTTAGTCGCACCATATCTATAGGCTCAATCAAACATCGCAAAACCGAAACTATGCATTTATAATCTTTTCTGCGGTTAGGAAAATATAAAAACAGGCTTGCATAGGCACCCTAAGCCTAGCTTCTCACAACCATTCGCTTGTGTGGGTTTTTATTTTTGCGACGAATGAAATACAATTTTTGGGCCCTTGAAAAAAAAGATTCACAGTATGCTGCGCTCATAAATTAACGAATCGTATTTGAATTTTGTTAACTGCCACAACATTCTTCATTTAGCAGACCTTAGAGTTAAAAGGTTTCTATCCGGACCATAATTAATATCAAAAACCTCTCATTTGAAGATCATCATACACACAAAGTCAAACATCACCACAAAATTACAAGCATATATGTGCATTTCGGTCTCAAAAGGCGTTTTGCAATTGCTTGGAATGTCAATCAAATGACAATGTTGATTGGCATCATTACCACCAAATTCGTACACACTGAAATGCAAGCAAATTGCACAAATACGCATACAAGACCGAAAACACAATCACCAACCACCTACTATTATGCAGAGACCAAACCGCCCCTAATAGGCCATAAAATGCTACGATATGCAATGCATATCCTGCTTGTAAATGTCCAATACTTACATCAAAATCCAAGTCACAAGCCATATGTAGGTAGCTACAACAGAGGAATCTCTTCCACATAATTGCATTTCCAACTGCACATTCAACATTTCTTGTGAGCAATGATTTGCCAAGCCAAGGTAATTGCATTCCGTTGTCAATGAATTTTAAAGTTCATAAATGCTCAATATAAATGGGGCTTCGCATCGTAGAAACCGCACATACGCCGCATGTCCTGGATTACATTTTACCCAAAAGGGATCAAACATAGACATCCTGATCCCACCCTTTCCCCCATTGCAATCTACCGAAGCATGTCGAATGGATTCAATTGATAAAACTCTGCTAAATGGTCGCGCAAGAATCACTCAAAGGATATACACTTACACTCACTGACATCCATTTATCCTATATACTGTGTGCACGGAGTGTAATTTGCATAATTCAATTCGAGTTCTTTTTCTCTATATGCGAACGTATTTCTTTTTCTTTATGCCCGCCGCCGCGACGTTCGAATTGAAGGGCACCACTGCGTATGTGGAACATTTGGCTTACTCACCCAATAGCATGTCGTTTGCGGGTTGATTTCACTTTATATCTTTCTTTCTTTTCTTTTTTTTTTCTTTTTTTTGTTCGCCTATCCACCTCCGCCCTATACGAGTGATCGGTATGTAATCCCCATGTCGAGAGAAACAAAAAAGAAGCACATAAGAAAAACCGAAGAAGAAACACAAGATATTGAATGAATGAATGAATGAATTTCGAATGTGAAGCGTTTCCTACGGATATTGGATACATTGTGTACAGTAGTCGACACACACCCCGACCCGACCCCACCAACCAAACCCTCTTTGGAAAGTCATTGCTTTTATCATATCCTGGCGCTGGCATGGCAAACTTTTCAAAATGGAATCACTGTAAATTGTGTTAAACCCTTAGGATAACAAATATTCTTCGCATATTTTTTCACTGGTTACGCATGATGGGTGTGTGAAATGAAAGGACTAAGGATATGGGCCGTAAGTGTGTGCGGTCTGATAGAAAATTAGAAAATTTTATTTCGTAGGATGTGCTCGGAATACGAGTATAGCGGCCTGCCCTTTGACACCATACAGGATACTGGATATGGATACACATATAAAGCGGTTACACCTCTCTAAACAGTTTATCGGAGGGATTTGATTGCACCACATGCGAGTCCTGTCTGATAGCCTAAATTAATCTTCAACTATGGCTATGAATTACAGGCATCGTCCTCAAGCAGACAACTGAGGGTGTACACTTAAATTCTTATTACTTTTGTATCTGAGGATATTATTAGGACTATGGGCCATTTTCCGCAAACAGAAGTAGGTTCCATTTAACATTTGTCTTCTTCCGCAAAACAATTTGTAAATCAATAAATTACCCAACGGTGCCTACCTACCTAGACCTACTCTGTATACAAAAGCACAATGTTTCTGCATAAAACCAAGGAGGTCATAGCTCTAAGGAATTTCAATTAAGTGATTCTTCTGTACCATTATATGGCTGGACATTTCATACCGGCATTGCTGCAGCACAACTGGGGGGTGTTAAAACCAAAACCGCATATTGGTCTGGCCAATACACTTCTGTAGATATGTAGGTGCGGATAGGATATTGGATTTGAAAAGTTTAAATGTGTGGGCGGTCGGACAATGAAGAGAATGTATTCGCCAGTGCCCCTCCATTCCAAGCAACATTTCCATTAAATTTAAATTTTCCTCATCGTATATAACAAATTGCTGACCGTAAATTAATAAATCTTTCATTCTTGATCTCTGGAGGTATATAGATGTTTGTGTGCAGGTTGCTGCTCTTCTGTCTGGCATATTCCACGTGGGGTAACATACAGCTTATCCGAGTAGTATCTGGTGTATTGCGAGCTTGTTCTGAAGTTTGAATTTAAATCAGGTGCAAGGATGGATGATGGTTCTTTGCATTGGACAACAATTTCCAATATACTGCAGGTATAAGGATAGAGAGCGGACTTTTTCTTCTTCTTCTTTTTTGTACGATGTTGCACATTGATCAGGACAACGAGTTGGTTATATATGAACAGTTTTATATATATGAGCAGTCTTGACACCGTGGCTGTAGATTTAAATAGATCTGGTGGTTGTTTTTGTGTCAACAAATTTTTTTTTAGCTTTAAAGAAAGCTTAAGTTAGTTTCATTGGCTTACTGCAATGCAATCCTATCTTATATGAACTAAATTTGAACATGGACTGCGCGAACTCGTCAAGCGCCCTTGCAAATCAGATAGGAACTGCGATCGTAACTCAATACGTCTGATTCACTTGCTGAATTTCTAAAAAAATTAAAAATACATAATTACTAGGCACAAAAAGAAATGCTTCTCACAACAATTCTAACGTGTGATTTTAATTTTTGGAACAAATGGATGGGGTCTACTTTTTTATACCTATCCAGACGGCTGAATTAAGAAGTTTCATATAGGGTTCTAATCACACTACTTCTTAGATGATAAACCTCAAAAGCCAAAGTTAGGTTAGATTAGGTTAGGTTGAAAAGGGGTATGAAAGAGATGTCTCATACCGCACTAGGCACCATAAGGGCCCATCGCGATCCCTGGGGATAACCAATTGCAGTGACCTACAATGGATAAGGGTAGTGATGCGATCACATGAGAACACAAGCGTTTTCACTCTAGCCTCTCACTAAGGCACTTACTCTTAGGCGGCAGCGGAGGAATTCTCTAAATGGAATCAACGGTGGCGCCTACAGCTCCAGTTAGGTTGAACTGGTAAGTGTAATCCCTATATGAGCTGCTTCGACATATTTGAACACCAGGTCTATAGGGACTTCCAATACTGAGCCAGGGTGTTGGAAAAGAGTTGGTGGCGGAGGAGCCCTCAATATGGGTCAACGGCAGCGCTCATATCCCAAAATGGGTTACTGACATCGGTTTTTCCGGCCCGCTGTCTTACGGTCAAAACAAGGGCCTGGTCCTTCAGGTTGGGGGTCGTGCCGTCGGGGTAACTTCCCGACCATGGAAAAAACCAGTAATTATGAGAGAGACACAACCAGCCTCGGATAATGGAACTCCTCAAATGGCAACCAGACCCGGAACGTCAATGGACTACGATCTAAGAGTATGTACCTGGAATGTAAGAACGCTCTACACCCCAGGTGCTACTCAAAAACTTGAGTCTGTCCTCACGCGGTACAAGGCAGATATAACCGCGATCCAGGAGATACGATGGATAGGATCAGGTATGATGAAAAGAAAAGATTGCGACATTTATTACAGCTGCAACAAAAGATTGCATGTATTAGGATGCGGATTCGTCGTGGGAAATCGGCTTAGGACAAAAGTCATTGACTTCAAGCCGATAAGTGATCGCCTTTCTGTGATCCGCATCAAAGCTACCTTCCAAAACATAAGCCTAATATGTGCACACGCCCCTACCGACGAGGCAGAAGATCCTATCAAGGAGGAGTTTTATGACCTCCTGGATGGAGCCGACGGAGCCTGTCCGGAGTATAATGTAAAAGTTGTACTCGGGGATTTCAATGCTAAAGTCGGAAAGGAAAACATTTTTGGCGGATTAGTTGGTAAGCACAGAATCCACGAAACGACAACAGACAACGGCTACCGACTAATCGATTTTGCAGCAGCTCGTAATACGGTGATAAATAGCACTAGGTTTCCAAGGCTAAGGATCCACAAAGCAACCTGGCGCTCTCCAGACGGTCGAACCGCCAACTAAATCGACCATGTGCTAATCGATGCAAGGCACGCATCCAACATCCTCGACGTGCACACATTCCGAGGGGCAAACGTCGACTCTGACCATTTTCTTGTCGCGGCTAAATTCAGAGCTCGACTGTCCAACGAGAAGAAGCTGCGAACCGCCCAGAAGAAGAAATTCGACGTTGGACGCCTTAGCACACCTGGAGTAGCCAGAGCCTACAGCGAGCGCCTGAGTATGAAACTCTCCTCTGTGCACTCACCTACCACAAACGCCAACAATCAGTGGTGCCAGTATCGCGACATCATCAAGGAGCCGAAACCACTGTAGGGTACCAGCTACCCCAGAGAAAGAGCCCGTGGTATGATGATGAATGCGTGTACAGGAAAAAGGTGACAGAAGATGCACACAAGAAAGCGCTACAGCGCAAAACAAGGGCAGCGAGAGAAGAGTATCGAGCCAGGAGAAGAGAGGAAAAGAAGATCCTGCGTAGAAAGAAGAGGGCTAACGCAGCTTCCCAGCTCAAGGAGATCGAAGAGTCGCCCGATCGTAATAATATCCGGAGGTTTTATAAAAAAGCTAAGCAACTGGCTGCTGGCAACAAAACCGGAACGCAGGCTCTTCGAGATAGCGAAGGAAACTTAGTCATCGAAACGCAGGGAATAGTAGATGTGTTTAAGCAGCATTTCCAGCAGCTGCTTAATGGGCATCATGTAGAGAGAGTGATAGGGCAATAAGAGAACCCACGTCCAGTCAATGAGGAACTAGTCCCACCACCAAGTACAGAAAAAGTTGGCTTAGCTATAAAAAAGCTTAAGAACAACAAGGCCGCATCTCTGATGGTCTACCAGCGGAGCTCTTTAAATACGGTGGTGATGTTTTGGTAGGGAGCATGCACCGAATCATCAACCAAGTATGGGTGGAAGAAAACATGCCCGATGACTGGACTATCAGCTCCATATCCCTGCTAAATGTCGCATACAAGATCCTATCCAACGTACTGTGTGAACGTGTAAAACCGTTCTGCAACACACTAATCGGCATTCGGCACGTACCAGTGTGGCTTCCGGCCCGGCAGATCGACTATAGACCAAATTTTCACACTGAGGCAAATCTTGGAAAAGACCAACGAATTTCAAGTCGAAACTCACCACCTATTCATCGACTTCAAATTCAAAGCCGCGTATGATAGCATACATCGTCAGGAGCTCTATATGGCGATGGCCGAATTTGGAATCCCGGCAAAACTGATTCAGCTGTGTCGCGTGCGCTGGAAAACACGCGCTGCAACGTGCAGTTTGGAAGCAGCTCTTCCGAACTTTTTCAAACATGCACCGGATTTCAGCAAGGAGACGCTCTATCATGCGACTTCTTCAATCTCGTACTGGAGCAGATAGTGCGCAGGGCAGGTGTCAATACGGAAGGCAAAGGCAAGGACAAAACGTCACTATTGATAGCAACAATTTCGAGGTAGTTAAGGAGTTCACCTACCTCGGAGTAAACGTAAACTCCACAAACGACACCCTAGTGGAGATCCGGCGAAGAATTAACCTATAGGAAACCGTTGCTACTCCGGTTTGGCAAAACAATTGCGTTCAAAAATCCGAACTCGAAGGACGAAATGTGTGCTTTACAAAACCCTTATACTGCCAGTTCTGCTTTATGGCGCCGAGTGCTGGACGATAAACAAGAAGGGAGAGCTGATACTGGGCTCCTTCGAAAGAAAAATACTTCGGCGGATTTTTGGTCATGTGTGCGAGGAGGGCGAATGGAGGAGAAGATCCAACCGCGAACTCTATGAGCTGTACTAAGATGTGGATGTAGTCCAAAAAGCCAAAACACGTCGACTACATTGGCTCGGCCACATCGAGCGAATGGACAATAATGCTCCAGCTAAGAGGGTCTTCGAATCCCAGCCCTCAGGTTCGAGAAGACAAGGAAGACAGAACCTCCGTTTCAAAGACCAAGCCATCGCGGATGCCAGAGCGCTTGGTCTGGACAATTGGAAGCAGCGTGCCCGGGATCGTAGAGGATGGAAGGCTGCAGTGTCTCAGGCAGGGACTCTTCACGGATCGGGAGCCCGATAAGTAAGTAAGTAAGTAAAGTAAGTATTCCATGGATATTCCGGAAGAATAAGGTGCCTATATACACAATTTACGACTTTTTAAAGAAAAGATTGCCAGTGAAAATATAAAAATTTTGCACTGTATCAAATCAACACAAGCAAGAGGTGATTGCGGCGATTAAAGCTTTTTGGGCGAATATATCCTTGAATTACCTTAAAAGTTCATATGACTCTTTAAAGTTAACAATTTTTGAGATTATATCAATGGTATTGCAGAAAATTGATTAAAATAAATAAAAAACATCGCAAACAAATTTGGTATTTTGACGTTTTACAGGTGCGTCTATTCAAGTGAACCAACCAAATGCATACGTTTTTGCATGGTATAGGAAAAAATGAGTAAAACTACCGTTATGGGTCCATTATCTAGTTTGAAATTATGATTGTTTTATAGTGCACTAGCTGAGCCCCCGCCGGCTTCGGACTTCCAACTTTGACAAATCTTCACAGAAGCACTCTACGGCCAAGACCTAAGATTATCTGTAAGTATGATCTCAATCGATTCTGTGGTTTTCGAGATATAAGATTTTGAATGTTTTTTGTTTTGTATGGGTGGTGCCACGCCCCTTTGTCCAATTTTGAATTTGTTTAGCCTATCACCCAATCACCGAAATTACCGACATTTAAAAAAAATCAACAAAATCGGTTGAAAATTACGGGCGACAGAGAGAAACAGTTTTTTCCACTTTGTTTTACATATATATATAGAGATGAATGTATACCTTCCTGCCAAATAAGTTTTTATTTGTATCTTTGTTCCACTAATAGGAAAAAAAAACAAAAAAATAAAAAGTAACTCTTGTGCGTCTAAACAAGTGAACCAGCACTGCATATCCTTAAAAAAACTGGTCGCATCTTACGATGCCCACAAGTGGGCGTACCATAGCTCTCAATATTCCCTCAAGGGGAGGGAAGAGATGGTTAAATTAGTTGTCTTCTAAACCATAATCCAACTAACGAATGACTTCTCAGGTAAATGACTTTATTTTAGCATCGACTTCCCTTACCAAATGCTCTGTGAAAACCATTTCACAACCTCGAAAATACATGCATCCTTAAAAGTCACAACACGACATGCGGTGACCGCATTTGAACTCCACACGAAAAATGGAATCCCCATTATGGTATCTTTCAATGTGTTTAGGTCATAAAATTCGACTGTCGTCTGTTTTTATTTGATTGTTATAACCTCATGTATCGAGCATAAAACTGACAAATAATGCACGTTAACCCAATGTTCTCCCATTAGGGACATTCCCAGAGCCATTCCATTTGAATTTGTTTTTGACTTTTCAGATTTCCTTTTATCCTTTGCACGATGAACAACAACAGAGACTACCACCTGCAAATAATCGACTGTGTGCCAAGCCAACATTTGCTCTGACCTATTCACCCATGAGAAGCTCATTTTAATGCAAGTCCCGTCTGCGAAGGTGCTCTTTTGAAAATTTGTTCCAAAAATTCATCTAAGCTAATCCGTTTTTGATATGCTCAGTTCCTTTAACAAATCCATCCGAATAACAATTTATGCGGCTGTCTGTATGCCTGGGTGTAGGTATATCGTCTACACATTAAAATGTCCACCCCGGATAACGAGTATGCAGCTCAGTATGTCGGTCCTTCCTTCCGGCTGAATGCTTTATTGTGAATAAAAAAAAAACGAAACACATGTTTCGAAATTAAAAAGCGAAATCAAGAAAGGAAAGCAACTCGGAGAAATATTCAAATTTGCTTTAGTGGATATACCATATATACGCAGAGCTTCACCATCACCATCCGTCAGGGCAGGGCCCGTATAGCGTATATCCCGTAAAGCCACCAATATGGGGTAGAGATCTAAAAGCACTACGTTTGCACAGCTCACATAATGTTTGCTTTATTGCTGCTCGCCCTGTGTGTGCTAGCTTGTGCAGTTCCTCCATGTTTCTGTGATATTTAAAGGATTCAAGGATTTGCTTTGGAAACAAAAAATTCGCTTTGTCAAGAAACAAGGGTTCTCTATCGTGCCTGCTGTATGTGTCCACCTACTCAGAGGATTTTTATTAAACGACGATTCCTGGTTTCTGACATGAATCTCTCTAAATCAATCTGACATACATCTACTTCAAACATTTGTGATTGTGATACATCAAAAGATAGCCAGACCTAAATAACAGAAACTGGCTGAAGCAATACGTCACGTAGGTATGTGCCTATAGAGCTTGACACCATACCTACTCAGTGTATATATAGCATTAATTGAAAATAAAAAACAGCAACGGTCCCATGTTTTTGTTCATAAATTAACATTTAATTTCATATATACCCTGTGCTGGACCGGGGTCATTGTTAATTACGGTTATGCATCCATTTTACGCATTTTTTGTTCCCAACCGACTTTGGTATATATACTCGTAGGTATGGTGTAGGTATGCACAGCATGGGCCTATGCAAATGAAAGCTTAATGCCTTTGATCCCTTTTAATGACTGTATAAACGACTAGTATCGGATGGCTGGCACGTAACTGACAACTGCGTGGATTATTCGAATATTCTGTGTAAGTGGGTGGAAAATAATAGACTTGGCAACAAGAAAAGGAGTGGGCCAGTATAATTTTAATAAATAACAAACTTAAAAACCCAAAATATGCTGTTAATGATTCGATTCTGATTAAGCGCTTTGACAATTGCCTGGGATAATACCTGGGGATATCGGTATCATGTAATTGTGGGGTAATTCGCAATAGGGGCGGGCAATTTAATATTAAATAAATTATACGAATTGTGTACCAAGTAATTTGAAATTTGCGCAACAAAATGCTAAATAAACCACAGAGGATCAATGAAGGGAATTACGTACGGATAATACTCATAATCCGTAAATACGTTTCCCCCATGTTCCATGAATGTCGAATCCCGCAATGAATTATAAAGGAAATTTGTATCACCATTGTGAACGATAATAACTCAGTTCGGTCGGAAATCGCCCCTTGAAATGAGACATTGCAAGAATTTAATAAGTCGATTAATATTCTAAAAAAGTGCGCAGTTAAAGTTAATAATTACCATAATTTCATCCTTAAAATTTTTAGCATTGGACCTTACATTTTTAAGTTCGATTTGAATGAGCTCATAACTAATATTGCTATAACATAAAATCTTAAGTCTAAACTTTCTTCAATAGTCAATACCCAACTGCGAACACAATCGTAAAGTTAATCGGCTGTTAATCGGCGCAAACAAACTTCGTAAAATTTAAGACGGCTTAAATTTTATGAATAAAAAATCCTATTGTGACCTACAAAATATTTAAGGTCATGGTAAAAAATGATTTATTGGAAAGAGCAAATGATTTTTCTTTTTAAGTTAGGCATTCCGAGAATAAAAGTTTGTGTATTATAAGATTTGGAAATTTTAGCCAAATTTAGTGTAAGTACCTCTGTAAAAAATTGCCCGAAGAACACCGCAGAAGCAGTGAACCATTTTGCTGTCATAGAAATTCTAGCAAATTTTACCCAAAACGCGGACAAATCTCTTAAATTTAAATTTGGCACTGATGACTGATTGGTCATTACTACTAACTATTTTTATTTTCGTCTTTAAATTTAATGAGTTCACAATAGCAATATTTGATAAGCAGATTTTACAATTGTGAGCTTCCGTAAATTTAAAGCCGAGTCTGGAATTGGTTATTAGTAAGGTGCAATGTTTAGTGTGTAGGTAGGTTAACTTTTACTTACTCACAATGGTGACATTTTTCATATGCAAAATTAACCATTGTGATCTACAAAAAAATACCATACACTACACTAAATGGAGATTTACTCAAGCGTCTTGGGGACCTATTGGATTTTGAATATTCGACGAAAGGTAAGGTAAGGGCGAATAGTGAATACATATACACGAATTGGATGTGAATTCGCGGCCCATCCGTGTTTGGCTATCCCGCACACTTTTCATCCCTATTACTTTATTATTAACAGGGTTTTTCAATAAGAGCGCTACAAAAGTTTTTTTTAAATAAAACAAAAACGGTTTTGGATATCAATGAAATTCTTTAATCCTGTGAAAGTACGTTCGATGCCATTATGTACGGAATTCGATTTCTTTTGCATGTCCACCACGATATTCGTACGAAGTTTATCATTTGGGCTTTCTTCAACTGAAGCCTCAGCGGCAGCAATATTCTCGACACTACGGGCACTTCTTTGTCTCACCGGCACGGGGACATTTTGTACTGTGCCTGTGGATTCAAATTTTTCCACTAGACGATCAATTGTTGATCTGCTAGGACGATTATGACGACCATAAATTGGACGTAGCGCTCTTCACGTTGAGGCCACTGACTCCGAATTTCGGTAGTAAATTTTATTAATTTCGACTCGTTGTTGGCTCGTATATCTTTCCATCATGAAATGGCAAACCTTACTGAAGAGAAATGTCAAAAGAGCGGCAAGAAATTCGGCGTCGTTTGCTGTCCCTGTCGCTCTACTTTTGTAGCGTCCCTATTGAAAAACCCTGTACTTATGACAAATATTGCAGCGTATAAATCGTGTCAAACGTACTTAGGTACGAAAATTGCAAAAATTTACTTAAAAAGGGGTCCGAGCTTAAAAAGGCAATCTGCAAAAAATGCAGATATCATGAAAAGTCTTAATGTTCATTGTATTTGTTAACTTATTTTTTAGAAATGTTAGCAGCCAACTTGTGTATGTTTTCAAACAAAGATTCAATTAAACTGTTTTTAGATTCCCCAATAGTATGCCAAAATTCTTCTGAATTTCAAAAATTACATGAAAAGCCGTATCTGCTGATTTGGTCTCAATGAATTTGTATTCCTGAATTACTTTTTCTGAGTTTCGAAACTTAATTTTGAAAATCAGAAACCAGATCTATATAACTAAATCAAGTCAAATCAAGATTTATAACCTTATAAAAATTGCAATGCGGACATTTTTATACAAATGTCTAAAAATGTTGAACCTATTCAGTTGAGCGGGAGAACTGAATAGGTTCAACATTTTTAGTTTGCGGTGGGTGCGTTTATCGGCGAAAATAAAACGGCAGCGTTTAGTAAGTTCTATTTTTAACTTTCTCGTATACGTACGTAGTAAGAGAAAGATATGTATTGTTTTCGTACAAAATTTCGAACTCAAGATTTTGATCAATTCTGATATTACTATCATCGAACTCAAAAAAGTGGGTTTCGCAATTCTGTCCGTCCGTATGTCTGTTCTATAGCTGGGAAATCTAAACGCTTGGACAGATTTGTTTCGAACTTCGTATTTAGATTTTTTATGCTACCCCTAATATTAGCGGTACTTCGCACATAAAAATTTTACGAAATATTACACAATTCAGATTTTTTCGAAAACGGCTCTACCGATATCAACAAAAATTGATAGTTGAGTTAATAAAGGCATGCTTAACATGACACTGCATAGTGCATACCCTAGCTGTTTTTTGATAAATAGTCCAGCAATGACACTTTCGGAAAATAGCTTTTTCTCAAAAACAGTACAAACGACTTTAACAAAAACTTATTTTTAAGATACTATCGTCATTCTTAACTTGATAGCAAACTCTGTTTTTCTCCAAATCCAAATACTTTAAAACTGCTCATATCTCAAAAACGCCATTTTCGATTATGATAAAAATGTAACTAGCAGGTATTGCTTAAATCCATAGTACCTATGTAATGTAATTGCTCAATTTTGAGCTAAACAGTTGCAAAACATTGTTTTTGAACCATGAATGCATCCTTCGATTTCCACCCCAATAGCTAAAAATGGTACTTTAACTGCTTAAACCGCTTATATCTCGAAAACGCCATTTTCGATTTCGATGAAAATGTAACTGCTTGGTAATGTTTATATCCTAAAGAATACGTCGTACTCAGTTTTCAGCTAAACAGTTTAAGAGCAGTGCTTTTCGAACCCAAAATTGTACCATTTATTTGCATAATTTTACAAAAAAACCGCTATAACTTACAAAATTTAGGGTGGATTTCGTCAAGTCTCATGGCGTTAGATTTGATTTCCAATAGAGCTTTAGCAACGAATCTTCTTCGCGTACTGTACAGAAATTGAAGAGTGGAGTGGTGTCATCATCCGGTGGTAAGTCAAGATCGAATGAGTTCATTGGGCCTCCGCACACGAGACTAATTCTGCCGGCATAAAACTGATTTCGTAGGAAAGGGGACTGAAGTGAGGGGAAACAAACGGAATAAAATGTTCTGCCGAGTTTGAGCGGTTGAACAAGGCATAAAACTAATACATACACAACTTTCAAAATATTTCAATTGTGAAAATAATACTACACAATAAAAAGGGGTTCATATATAATAATTTTTCTGCCAGCAGAAATCATCCCGAAGTATGGTATAAAAACGGTTTTCTGCCGGCAGAATTAGTCTCGTGTGCGGAGGCCCATTGAACAATCAATATATTTTCAGCAGTTTTTGGCTTCTCTTTACCTAGAACAATTTCTCGGATTTGTTGCCATATTTCTTTGCCAGGTGAACAAGTACCATATTTTCGAACTCTAGCCCCCTCCACACATGTATGTACTGTACATCGTAAGCAGTACCGATATCGTCGATTTAATTTTCGTCTGAATATTCCACTTGCACAAATCGTTTTAGTCATTATTCATTATCATTTTATCTCTCTCTTCTGGACGTTCTTAATGAGACGAACAAGAACAGAAGAATATGAATAATTAAATTTTTTCTTCGAATATTTATATACAACAACTGTCATTTTCGATTTGAATAGTTTTGGTTTCATGACACTGGGTGGCGCAAGTGACTCAAGTGGAAAGTGACAGTATGTATGTGCAGTGACAGTTGCAGTCTCAAGATATGAATTGCAGCTGTCTCAGTCAAACTTATGGGAAAATTGTTGCTCTTCATTTCAGTTAATTTAAAATTGCAATTTATTACCTATGTAAATCTACATCGCTTGCATTCAAATGTCAAAACAAGAATTTATTATATCGAGCGCATCCTTGAACCCCATCCACCTGCCCTAATCTCTGCTCGGTTGAACAAATTCAAAAAATTCCAATCACCATAAATCCACACTCCACAGTCACAGCTATACAACCGTTGTGATTGTTAATCACTCGTTGTAATTAATCCACTGGCAAAAGGCACCAAGCTCAAGCAATAGCACTCTGCTCCCTGGCAACTTTCCCAGAAAGAAAAAAGGGCAGCAATCCCGAAAATGAATCCAAAAAATAATTCATTACACGAAATTTTTTTAAAAGTGTAGAAAACTTGAAATTTGGCCAAAGTAAAAACGTTAAAGTTTCATTTTTCTTTTTCGTGTGATTATTCATGTCTTGTCCATTTACACATTCCCACCCAGTAATGTGGCTTGGGAGTTGGAAAAACCTCACAAAGACACAGTGTACCTAAAAGGAACATGTTTTGTCGAAGGCATTTTATATATGAAAGAAAAAGTCTTAAGAGCGCGCCCATTAACCAAGCGCATACATACACACGAGGTCATGTGCTTTCAAGGATTCCCATTTAATTTGATTATACTTTTTATTTTATTTCTTTTACATTTATCTGCCATTGCGGTTGGGTGGAAGGGGCAACAAAAAAAAATAAATATTACCAGATACAAAAAAAAAAAAAAACAGATATACAAAAGGGAATCACATCCTTTGTGATAATTATTTTTCGGTATCGCTGGCAAATGGTCTTTTCTTTTCCATGGAACATGTATACTTATATAATTTAGAGGACACGATAATGGAAAACCTTTTGTGGGGATGGGGGCTCACAATCACAACTCACAAGGAGTACGGAAAATCGTGTCAATGCCATTTGAGGCGGATAAAATAGAGAAGAATAGAGAAAATGTGTAAGGCACATACAAATACAATACCCCAACACCATTCATCCGACCTTATGCTTCTGTTTCTCGCCCTAAGGTAATATGATATCGTTGTGCAGCTTTTTTGTATTTTTTTTCTGTTTGTTGCTGTTCTTTCTCTCTGATATCATGTGCATAGAACTCATTTATTGTCTCGTTTACTGTGCATATTTTAGTTATGTATAATATTCTTTTAGATCTAACAGAAGAAGGGTGTTCCTGTTCAGTTCATGCAAAAAGGTAGAAGGTATCTGTTATCCATGGTGACATATCCTCGAGCCATCTTAATAAGGAAGCAGAAGAAAAATCAGAAAGAAAAAGTACCCGAATACGACAATTTCATTCGCATCTATATACCAGAGTTAGACTGTGAATAAGGTGAACTAAGTGGAACGTGCCAAGAATCAAAGATCAACTGTCAGACAAACCAAACACATTGTTGTGTTCTTCAGACTTGCCTTCAAAAAAAAAAAATATACTGCGCCATTTGTACAAGTTTCAGACATTCCGTGCAATGTCAAGCGGGATTTCTTAAACTTTTCCATATCCTATATACAGACCTAGTATAGAAAGAGCCTTGTAGACCATAGTGCACATTGTTCTGAACTATTTTCGGGGACAAGCAAGAGCAACCATATTCATGTTAATCCTTATCATTGTCATCAAAAGGAGAGAATGAACTAAAGTCATCCACACTTGTCGGACTACAAACAGGGGCCTGGAACTATGAGTCTACCTATAGTCTTTGAAGAATAGTTTTATCACAAGAATGACTATCAAAGAACTCGGCGGTATCAGGCAGATAAAATCCCGTCATCCAGTGAAGAGTAAATGTGAAGCGAAACTTGCTTTGACATTTTTTAGGCGGATTTTCCAAAAAACATGCTCAAACTTATTTTTTTGTTAATTGCATAAATTGATCAGAAATATAGTAGTAAACAAATAAATTTTTTTTAGTAAATTTTCATGTAACTTTGTAAAATTTTTTTATGTACATATTAAAAAAAAACTACAACAAAAAATAAAAGATACAAAAAAAAAATTTAAATTGTACGAAAAATAAAAAAAGAATTAAATTTTAAATTTGATTTGAATAAATAAAATTAAAAAAAAATGTGCATCTGTACTACTTTATAAAATGGCAACATCCGTCTGTTTCGTCCGATTTTCATGATTTTTCCTAATTTATAGATGTGTGGCCAAATTAGACCGTTGGGTAGGTGAGAATTGTAAACGTTTAAAGGAGTCGCGGGGAGTAGGTAAGGGGGGTTTCAAGAGCCGTTAGCCGTATGAACGTAAAATTTTGCATATTTTGATACGTCAGTCAAAATTATTACATGCCTCATTCATCGTTTTCCAAAATTCGTTCTATAAGGGTTGCAAAAAAGGGTGTATACAAATTTCTACTACGCTCAACTTGCCATTATACTTATAAAACTATGTAGGTCAATTCAAGAAATGCTTTTAATTGTTTGGCAATACTTCACCGAGTATTTTGAGCTAACATTCATCTTTTTGGCCCATCCAGAGGGTGAAGGGCTATCTTCAAGAGTCATTGTCGGAGTTGACCTCAAACAGCCATGTTTTTCACATGGTTGCAGGTTCGCGTGTGAGCTGCAGTCGTTATTTGTTTATATTAGCTCTCACTAAAAACATAACATGTCATTTTATCCAAGGCTTTGCGATAAAATATTTTGTAAGCTTAAAAAAGAGGAAAAAATATAAGCAAACGTACACGTCGGTCGTACATATATGATAACTCAACAAAATTTAAATTTTATTTAAAAGAAAAGAAAACGGCGGGCGGACCGAAAATCACTTGAAGAGTTTGCATTCACAACGGGCAAGAATATCTTCATCTATCTTCGCTAATGTAAATGATTCAAGATTCACTATCAAATCAAGCAAGAGTGGGATGGTGAGTGCTCTTATATAATAGAGTTTTCTTAGTGTTTCTTGATATGATCTTACTACTCAATTGCGTTTTTGGGCCCAAAGAAACAGCGATTGGCAAGTGTATTTCTTTGCTTGCTTTCTGATGTAATATCATTTTCTGAGTTATGTCTATCATGTCTATAACAGAATCCGTCGTACTCGGAAATTTGCTACGAACCCCGAATCCCAGAATCCGCCGTAGTAGAATTTTTTGCTAGGAATTTCGAAATTCGTATTCGTATATTTTTCTTCGAAATTCGTAGCAATAATTTCTACTACGACGGATTCTGTGATAGTTCTTCCGGGGTTCGTAACAAAATTCCGAGTACGACGGATTCTGTGATAGACATGAATATAACGGAGGCGAGGTGGATTAAGTATCCAACAATCTAAAAGTTATAGCTGTCTGTTATGACTTTCCGCCCGATTCGTCAATGTTGTGTCTGTGCATCTCTTCTTGTTGACAAAATATACTTGATTTTACCTTGTTCTGCTCCAATATTTTCAAACGCACTAGTGAAAGCTATAGCTGATTCCTGTAATATAATAGACTTGTGAAAAATTGTGCTTTGGTGTTGGCTTGTGTGGTCCGTTTCAATTTTTCCAATTTTTTCAATTTTCTTAAGAAGTTACATGACAGCACAAAACCTTGTCTGTTTTTGTTTTTGTTTTCGACCTTAATGGAGCTGCGAGTATTCTCCATCGTCATTTTGCAAGGGTGGGTCAAGACATCCTGAAAATTAAAACAAATGACGTATAGCCGCATCAAAACCAACATTGTGCATCTCACCAGAAGAACGCATATACACATTTTCTGACAAAATAGTTAAATGTCAAAGTCTATATACGTTTACATCACAAAATGACAGAAATGAAGAAAATAAGCAAAATAACGTCAAGCAGATCTCCTCGTGGCTCGAAACAGTTCAGGGAATTTTTTCATTGTATGCATTGTAGGTATGTATCTACTAATAAAATTGTCAAAAGCAAAAAGTTGACAGAAATAACATTTCTCCACTATAATGCTGGTGTGACTCGCAGGGATCGTACAACCACAATGCTTGAGGAACTCAATGTCGAGCAGTTACTTCTTCAGTCGTAGCGGTCCATATTTCGGTGGTTTGGTATAAAGTTAAACGCACGTCCCTAACCAGGATCCAAAGACGTGCTATGGAATCTGTCCTCAAAAGGCAGGCGTCCTCCAGGTCGACCCAGAGTGAGATGGTTAGACCAAGTCCATAATCTCTCCTCTATACCGTATGGCCATGGGGATTGCATTTGATGATTTAGTGTCGATGGCGGAAAATCGATAGTTATGGAGGGTCCACTTGAGCAACATCAGCGATGTCCCCCACGTAAGCGAGCCATTGAAAATGAATGAATGAAAAAGTTGACAGATAAAAAAAATAAAGATTTTCCAAAGGTTGTTGAGAGTAATGAGGTTTACACGTACGCCAAGTTCTTAGTTTAAGAAGGTTCAATGTTAAAAAATTGGTAGGTACAATGCAAGTCCTAGTACCACTGTACCAAATTTCAACATTCTACGGCAATCAAAAGTGGCCCAAATAAATAATAACCAATTGTCAAAAGTGGACGTATACCACACACCCTGAATGGAAAATCGCTTTTTCCAGTGTATGGACCACGGTATCTAGCATTCTGCCAAATTTCACGATTCTAGGATGGCCGGAAGTGCTTCATAATTTTGATGATCATCATCTAAGTTAGTGAGTGAGTCAGTTACGGTTTTTGCGATTTTTGAAGTTCTATATGTTGAGAACCACTTATGCTATATAGAGATGAAATTTGGTGGGGTAGACCTTTTTAATGAGCATCGCAAATATAGTTTTAAGTTTTTGGCTTAATTGGTTCCGAAGTTAGAGGGGGGTCGAAAACAGCCTGAGTTTGTTCCTGTAAAAAGGGTAAGTGCCTTTACTAGAGAACTTGGCTGGGACACTACCGTGCCCTTTGATAACTTCACAGCTAATTGAAATGTCAAACAAAACCTAGTATAGTTTTCGGTACGAACTTTTCAACGAATACGTACTTCAGAATTTATTAATACAAAATGGCTGAGATTTCGAGGAGAATTAAGGCAACCAGATCCAAAACATGCCTTAGCCATTGTAGACGATAGATTTGCACTTTTCTGATCAGGTTGTTGTTGATGTACAGCTCGAGTTCCCTGTTAAATCTTTTCCTCCAAAGCCCGCCAACGGACCGAAAATCAGAAGAATTTTGGGTTCGAAACGACCAAGAAGATCTTCAACGTCTTTGCTAACGTCCATGCTTCTGTGCTATAGAGCAGCACTGGAATTTTCAAGGATTTCAAAGGTCTCGGTGAGATTGTTTCCGATCTTTATGGAGCAACGAGCGTTTTCCATCCTTCTCCATCGTCATTCGGCAAGAGGAACATACATGTTGTCTTTTTTTTAGATCAGAGACGCATTTCAGCCCGAAGCAAGTCCTTCTTCTCCATAAAGCACCAGTTTTGACCAAGACTCGAATATTGCTCCCATGTCCCTATGAAGCTCGGCCCGTTAACATTCACTTATTCAATTTGAATGCGTATAGAAACAAGCACTTCTGATAGGGGACCCTACAACTACGATAGTCGCTTATCTATATACCTACCTCACCTACATATCTAGGTACCATCATGACAGATCTTCCGATGACCTTAACGAATTTATCCCTTGAAATGCGACGAGCATGATACAAAGCAGAGAGTACAGTTAACATTTGCGAGGACATCACTTTTCTTGAGGACTATAATAACTAACAACAATTTAAGCAAGCATCTCGCAGCGCAGTTGAGATGTTGTAAGTTTGCTTAGAGAGGTATTTAAAAAAAATTGTCTCTACTAATTCAACTATGCAACTAACTACATTGTTCGAAATCGCCTTAATATTTGTAGACAAGTTATAAAACCTCGGGAAACATTTTTTAAACATTCGCAGGTCCACCTCTATCCATTCAAACAAGAAACGTATAGTTACTCCTCAATGTTCCCTATTCAGAAGATTCAATTGCCTGCCAGTAAAATCGTTACCATTAATAGTGGTCCTGACTTCTGAATATGTGTTGTGTATTTATGTAGCCTGAAGTGACCGAGACGTTCTTACTACGTTTGAAATTTGTACAACTCACATAAATAGAAACATCCCCCTTTCAAAACCATAGTTAACCCTTGTGCACGTAACGTATCCAAAGTTTGAGCACCCCTGTAGGAAGGCTTCAGAAACTTGTTGTCCTGCCGGTCACTGACTAAACCTTTAAACATTAAAGCTTCACGGATAACGCACATAATTTATTCATGTAAATACTTAATTGGCTATCCTGAGCTGAATTTAAATTACGTGCCATGAATCAGTGTCCAAGTTCTGGGAGAAACCGGCGAAGAGACACGTCGTCGTCCCTTTTGCATTTTAATATGTTTCTCCACACTATGGTTCTGGAGGTGATGATAATAATGATAGCCAGCAGACGCTGACCGACCGACCGACCGACGAGAGAGTCGAGGCTGATGCGAATTAGTGCAACATTAGATAATTACACGCCCAGTGACCATCGCCCGGGTTGAGAATTCCTGTTATTACCTGAAATTTATGCGAAAAAAAGTAGCTGCAAGGACAATAGCGACAACTACTATACTACTACTGGTACAACGACGACGACGACGGCGACAAGGACGAATACGTTGTTCCGTAATCCTTTCCTGTAAGGAAAACGCCCGCCATATAGAAGCGCTCCTCGTACTAAGTTGACTTTGATCATCCGATGTGAACTTTTGCACCAGAGTGTGGGTGCGAGCGCCCATTCCTACGAGCGAGTATAGGGTGTTTGCTGACTGGATAATGGTCGGTTCATATGGATGCAGACGTGCCTGGCATTTGCAATCATCACAGCGCCGAAACGATTCCAAACTAGGGCAAGAGTGGAGTTATGCACACTGTATTGATGGTGTGCACCAGTTCGTGTGCACAGAATGTGCGAGGGTGTGAGGTGATGCAGGTCGATATTAGATGTAAGGACGATTAACTATTCAACAGGATTATGTATTCAGTTGTAATCTGTTTTTATGAATATATCTGGGGAGACTCCTTTGCATGTGGCAGTGGCAGAGAACAGAGATTTCTTTTCTCCTAACTGACTGAAAATTAACATGTAATTCATGGCATGCCTAGTCAAAGGTGCGCTCTGTTGTTGGATGGCTGCACAGTGCACAGCACATACCTGTAATCGGTGTATGTAATTAAGATCAAGACATAAGCAAAGCAAACAGCAACTTGAGGATGGGTAGGATGATGATAGAAAAGTAAAAACTAAATTTACAACACCGCTTTCCAGGATTAAATAAATATTTGCATTCGGCGACACACATTATCCGTAGGTAGTTCTGCGGGGGAATAACTTTAATTTACAGTTTACCAGTTGCCGTTGCCGTCGCGGAATGTTCCCTGTAGAAGTGCTGATTAATTCATTAATCATTGGCGAGATTAGGTTTACGGTTTACCCACAGCAGCGGTAGACATACGGCACATACTATAAGACCTGCTGCGCGAGGAACGTTCTGTGTTCTGTCCTATGAGTATGGTAATAAATTTTACAAATTTAATTAACTCCTTTAACGATTGTTAGAGGGAATTAAATGTACATAACTTAGTTGCTAGTTGGCAATGTCATACAATGAACAGGCAAAATTGAGAAATTATTTAATGTATAAGATGCTGCTGGGGTGGTTTTGTCGTCTCTTAGAAAATGACGGCGTTAGGTCTTATCGCCCAAAACCATAAAGCCCAATTTAAAAAAATGTCATACCTAACTCCCAAAAAAATGCATAACCCCCAAAAATAAGGCGTTAGGCAATAACGCCCAAATCGATTTGGAAATAACGCGCAAAAGACAACAAGATGGAAATAAAGCCCAAAAAGCATTTGCAGTTTAATAGGTATGCAGCCCCCATGCTTGGGGTCACTGTTGTCATTACTCCCAAAATCAATGTCACATCGCCCAAATTTGTGTGAATATATTACAGCAACAAATTTCCCAGCAATGTTTTGGGCGTTATGGTTATGGGCGATAAGACCTAAGGCCGGCACACATGGCCTTAAATTACTTTGATTGTTAGATAATCAACTGTCAACTTGAAGTTCCAGAAGTAGTTCTACATCTATTATGTATATCCCTACGTCTATTTTTATAACAACAATGAGTTTGCTTGTGAAAATACGCGTAAAAGTAAGCGTAAAAATACGCGTGAACATACGCTACAAAATGCCCCAAAATACGTGAACATACGCGTGAAAATAGCTACCAAAACACGCGTAAACATTCGCTTGAAATACGCGTCAAAATATGTGCCAGAATACGCTTGAAAATACGCTCCAAAATACGCCCCAAAATATGTTTCAAAATACGAGTCAAAATACTTGTGAGAATACAAGCCAAAATGCAGTCCAAAATACATGCCAAAAAACTGGTTAAAGTACGCGCTTTGTTGACCAGTTGTCGGCAGCAAATTGATGTGTTCAGCTCCACGTCTTAGAATCGAATGACTGCAGAAATGCGGAAAAAGCTCTTAAGCACTTGATTTACTTGCGTGCTCATTTTCTAAGCATAAGTCACCACTCACCAGTCACCACACGCGCCAAAAAAACCAGTCAAAATACGCGTCAAAATACGCGTCAAAATACAAATTCAATACGCACCAAAATACGCGTCAAATGGGGTGTAAGGAGAAAACATTATTATTTGAACGTTTCCCACTTCAATGAAAGTGGTTTAGAACCTCGTTTGGAACAGAAGGAAAGACGTGGATTACAACTAACTATTCTTACGGCTTAAGTAAAGAGAAGACGTAATCGTAATTTTAAATTTGAGTTAATTTGAAAAAATTGAATCCCAAATGCAACAAACCACGCGGCGCTACGATTTGAATAGAGTTACACATTACACCGCTTCTCCACGAGTCTGAATTATATCAGACTTTCCAGTAAGACATCTTGTCGGACATATTTCTATGTCTTTGGTTGGGCTAATTGTGTTAGGTATGAACTTTTATTGCACAACATTTCGTCTACGAAGTAGAACAATTGAAAAGGCGACTCTCGCTTTGAAAGCATTAACTGACCCAGAAGATTTAGAAAATCAGATGTTAGCCAAAAATAAGAAAAGGCATAAATTGTGGGTGATTCCATTTCTTCGAGTGGCAGCGCCCTCTGTGTCCGTTCCGAATTATGATATCTATGCGCATTGCAAAGTCGTAAGTATAACTTTTCTACCTATGCGTAGTTGATTCATGGAGAGGAAGCGGTCTTTAACGTCTTAATATCTTTATCAATACGTGATCATAAGGCCTTCCGCACACGGCTCGTATCGTCATCGTCATATCATGAATTTGCCGTGCAGCGACGATAACGATACGCGTATTAAAACGCACACGACGCAATTTCCAATCGTCAAAATACAAAGCGTAAAGATGTCGCCTGACATTTTGTTTTTAAATAAAATACGTAGGTATTAAAAAATTTAAACAAACTCCAATCGTACTCGTACAAATACGATAAGCGGCCGACAATGCTTGACGATAGTCGTCATGTAGCATGCATACTGCGACGATTACGCGTAGCGTACGATTCGTGTGCTGTTTTCTATTTAAATACAAGTGTGCGGCAACAAATCGTCTGCCTCTCGTACATCGCACCGCATACGCTACGATGACAATACGAGCCGTGTGCGGAAGGCCTTAGTCATTATTTTTTTGCTTCTTCCTGGTGAGCCCATTGCCGAGACTACATATTTTCAGTATGCGTGGTTCAATACTGAAACAATTTTAATCTACAATATATAATTCGCATTCCATAACCTACAATTTATTAGAGTCTAGGACAAAACGTAAAATTTTTGACATTTTATTCAAATATTCCAATCTTTTCGCCAATAATACGAAACCAACAAGTTTGTAAAAGAGTGTAGGCTAGAATTTAAAAAAAAATTATTAATTATTATTTATTAACAAAATATTTCCAGTGGAATACTACGTTGACAGTATTTGACAACTTGCACAAATTTCGCAAGTTGACATTTCGTTAAATGGAATCATATATTTGGTCTATTTGCGTTTCAATCGAATGCAATTCATAGAAATTGATCGCAATCTCACAAAGTGTATGGTAATTCACCTTAAAATTGACATGACTGAAAAAGAGTACAGCATGAAAATAACGAGTAGCGTGTAATTCCCATTTTGGCTCGATACAATGCTGGGTTTCCACTTGTCAATTTGAAATTGACAATAGACGTATTTGTATGCCAATTAAAAAATTGGCAAGTGGAAATAGCGAAAAATTGCTTGTCAATGAATTGAGTAAGAGCGTTTGTCAATAACTGACAAAGAAACCAATGGACAAGTGGAAATAGCTGAATTGTCAAACAAAATGTCACTTTGTCTATAATTGACAGAGAAAATTTAATTGGCATCGAGTTCATAAGTTGGTCAATCAATTGACAAACGATTTTTTGCCAATAATTGGCATAAGTGGAAATGAACTGACATTGGTGTCGTTCAATGACATAAACGCGAGGGCTGTCAAACTTTGTCAATCAAACCGACATGTGGAAACCCATCTTAAGTAGAAATAAATACCAAATTTTTTGCTCTCTGAGATTTTTGTTTTTATTTTATTTTTATTGTCGTTTTCGATTGGTCGTCCAGAACCTTCCGGGAGCAATCCGAACGCTTCTGCAAACGTTCGATTGGCACTCAACTGACAGTTCTTCTCCTGAAAAGAAGAGAAATTTGCTTACGAATTTGAATTCAGAATCGCGGAGAGTTCTTCCGAACGTTTCTGGACGACCAACCGAAAACGACATAAGCACCTAATGATGAGACGTCAAAAGGCGTATATTTTGACAGTAATATAACTATTCGTGGATGATCCTGATGATTACTTTCTCAAGGTGAAGAGTTTACAACTCTGTGATTAAAATAAGGAATATTTTCGAACTATAGGTACTTCAAACTTAACATTTTGCATAATATTTCCTTAAAACCACAAACATTGCATCACTTTTGAAATAACGGCTAAATCACAGAACCAGAAGGTTAATATTCCCAAAACTCGAAACAAACTTCATATATACAATGCATATACAATCCAGTTAAGCAAATCCAGTTAAGCAAATCCAAGATAACCCAAAAGCCAAACACCGAACGCAACGTCTCTGCAAATTAATTTGTAACGTTGTTGTAACGAAACTACGGCTAGTACACGTTGGGTAAATAAAGCATCCAAGTGGATATCCCCACAAGGATTTGCGCAGCACTAACCTGCCCCAATGTAAATCACGTTCGTTGGTTTAAAGTTCATTGGCCATAAACATAGCGATGAGATCGTAAACAACGGCTGATAAGAGCAAGTGTACGTCTACTTCACCCCTAAATCTTTCTTGCTTCAGTTCTCCTGGAGAAGTCAGGCATCACACGAAGAAAAAAAACTTATTCTCGTTTTATTCAGAGGAATTTACTCAACCCCACGAGTTCATCGTCATCGTCTTCATCAACATCAACATAATGGGCAAGGCCAAAGGACCGACGTAGGGAAAGCAAAGTAAGTATAATACATAAGTAACACACTGAATGAGCAAGGATACATCAACCCGCGTACAAAATTACCGCTCACAATCAGCAGAAAACTTTCCGATTTGCCGGATAAGTTGACCCAGTTCCAGGGGACTTATAGCTGATGGAGAAAGGGAACTACTATAATAGACTAAGCAAGGTTGCTGGTGCGATGCGATACGTAACGTAAGGAAGTAGTCCCTAATGTGATAATTGCCTTAATTGTTAATTGGACATGAGTTAGAACGCTCTTTCCGAAATCCTTTAATATGCACTCACCACCTCACTTACTCAGCCACTTATGCTGAAGTGCTTTGGCGCTGCTGTGGGCTGTGAAATATCCACCGACAGCGACAAGGAACTGCTGACTGTGTGTGAGTGCGGCAGCACACCCAAGGCCGATTTTAATTAGGCACCCGCACATCCGCTCCTATGAAAAAACTATACGACTTGGTTAGAGATGACGACAACGGCATAGAGCCAGAAGTCAGCTGCAACCAATCTCCGTGTGCCTGCATTAAAATTTATCCAGAGAAAGAGAAAATACGACGAATAATAAATCCTTGCAGGAGAACTGATGCATATGATTAGCTCCCGCAGGAAGGGGGGGCGATTCCACCCAACCCTCCTGTTGTCTGCCAGGCACCAGACAGTAGCGGAAGCAGTATTGTGCTCTTACAACACGCAAAACACTCATTAATTAGGGTTGATGTAATTATTATTAACACCCACCGCCAGGCAAAGTCAGCCCAACCGCGCCACTAGACCAACTTCCCTTATCATTTGCTTTGCCTTCTGCCTTCTCTTCTGCCTCCTTATGGCGAGGGTGTGTTGTTGCTGGTCGCCCATGTTCTCATCATGGGAACATCAACTATGGGTAAACAAGTTCGCCTTAGATGTGGGTGGGCAAAGGGGCTGGGGGAAAAAAAACTTTTTCAATATAATACGATTTCTGTTTCACCCCATTCAAGTCGCGTTTTGCTCGCTTCATGCGTTTTATTGGATCACAACTGCATGAATGCAGTTGTTTGCACAGGGTGTTATCATCCCCTGCTGTACTTTGACTTTTAGAGTCGTCAATATGACTGCGGTAGACGTTGTGCTATCGTGGATATGAAGGTATGGGAAGGGACATGAGCTCATGTGCGGGCAAAGGAATGCCAAGTACATGTGCAAAGTCAAGCCACCAACCTGCTGTTGACGGGGATGGATTTGCAGAGTAACATGCGGCGCAAAGGAGGGCGTCAATTTTAAAATGTGCAGGTAAATACTTTTTCGAACTTATATAATTTTCAATTTAACGTGTGATTTTGTTAAATTTGAGGTGGTCATGCATTTTTTGGAATTCAGTCTTTAGTTAAGTTAAGTTAAGTTAAGTTAATAATGACTTTATTTGAGAATCAAAACAATTCATTTAGATGGATACAGTCTAAGTATATGGCTTGGCTGAAGGCCGTCTACCAGATTGACAAATAATAAATAAATTTTAAAATTTCTTTTGTTGTGTTGAAATATTTACTGTTTTCTTTAAAAGTTTTCTTCGATTATACACTTTCTGTAGTGCATTTACAGCGTAGTCATAAAGTACCTCCCATCCTCGGTCCCCGTTTAGTATGCTCAGGGTTTCCTCTAGCTCAAGCACGTGCAATCCAAAGAACATTTTCCGGAACTCTTTTAATATAGGGCAAATCGCAATAAAGTGGAACACATCCTCTCGTTCTCTGAGATTGCAAAGACTACACAAAATTGGTAGGTCCGTGCGATGCGGTACAAAATTAAATTTAATCAGTTCCCCTCTTATTTGGAAGATAGTGCTCAGTTTATCCGTTGCAATATTTTCCAAAAAAAAAAAATAAGTTGAACTTGTAAGATGAAATAAATAAATAAATAAATAAATAAATAAAATAAGTCTTATCTCTTAAATGATGATTCAATTTGCTGTAATATAAGCGGTATAGTGACGATTGTGCCTCATTTACATATCTGTCATACATTTTATGACCTATCTTCTCTAGCAAGATGTTAAATTTTTGTTTCAGCGAAATTGGATGCTCATTTGGTGCGGCTCTTAGTTCAAAACCGCAATCGGACGCCAGGACCTTCCACTCCTCAACGCATTTTCCCCAGTGCTGCAGCATTTGAGAAAGCACTATCCTTGGTATCCTTTCTTGTTCCATCTGCATGACTCGCACTACATAATCAAGATGGAGCTTTAGAGTGTCTAGGAAAAGGGGAGTCTTTATGTTTTTTTATTTTTCAGATACTTAAAGTAAATAACCACGCGTCGCAAGTTACAGCGTCAAGAATAAAGCTTTATCAACTATGGATCAATTTGGAAGTGGGCCCTGATTACACTCGTATACCAGTTGCAAAAGAAGTATAATGATCTTCAGATTAATAAATCTGCTGGTCCAGACTGTATCTCCCCCATCGTTCTGCAGAGGACGTGAACGAACCACGACGGCAAAACGACTGCGCCAAGCTTTACTATTTGCCCTTTTCTTCTGGAGTCTTTCCGAGAAGGTGGAAAACAGCATTTGTACAGCCTGTCCTAAAAAAAAGGCGAATCTTCTTCTCTCACCCATTTCTCTTACGTCCATTCTTTCTAAGGTCGTGGAAACGCTTATAAATCGTAAGCTTATGAAATATCTTGCATCACGGAAACTTTTCAATGACATATAGTACGGTTTATGCGGCAACCTATCCACTGGTGATTGCATTGCTTATCTCACCGAAAAGTGGAAACAGTCTCTCTCACTCCCGTGAAACGAAGATTATTTCGCTTGATATTTTAAAGGCAGTTGACAGAGCTTCGCATCAAATTCTT
Organism: Cheilosia soror; assembly: GCA_949372485.1. Taxonomy (NCBI): domain Eukaryota; kingdom Metazoa; phylum Arthropoda; class Insecta; order Diptera; family Syrphidae; genus Cheilosia; species Cheilosia soror. The sequence continues at coordinate 80,864,421 of OX443561.1, forward strand.
TTGTCTAAAAAGGCGTGCATATGGTATCCATGCGCCTGTTGTTCAATGCGTTAAGGTGGGTTTCCACATGTCGGTTGATTGACAAAGTTTGACAGCCCTCTCGTTTATGTCATTGAACGACACCAACGTCAGTTCATTTCCACTTATGCCAATTATTGGCAAAAAATCATTTGTCAGTTGATTGACCAACTTATGAACTCGATGCCAATTAAATTTTCTCTGTCAATTATAGACAAAGTGACATTTTGTTTGACAATTCAGCTATTTCCACTTGTCCAGTGGTTTCTTTGTCAATTATTGGCAAACGCTGTTAGTCAATTCATTGACAAGCAATTTTTCGCTATTTCCACTTGCCAATTGTTTAATTGGCATAAAAATACGTCAATTGTCTATTTCAAATCGACAAGTGGAAACCCAGCATTAGTAACTACCTTTCTGGCGGTTCAATTTAAGTGGTTTTCGATTGCTTTAAGTCTAAAACTCACCATATAAATGCTGGTGTTCCCCAAGGCTCCGCTTTGTCTCCGATTCTCTCTCTCATCTTCATAAATGACCTCCTATCTCAAACTTCTAATTCATAATTTATTCCTTCGCTGACGGCAGTACCCTTACCTTCTCACATTCACTCAAGGACTCAGGTCTACCTGCTTATCGGACGTAGAACTGAAAGGGCAATGCCTGAATAAACTTCATTAAATTCCGACCTTGACAGCATTACAAAATGGAATTCAGCCAATATCTAGAGTGGCGAATTAAAGCTTCAAAAGAACCATGATGGCTGCAGCGTTTCTATGAATGACACTTGCATCACCGAAACCGAAAGACTTTACATTCTCGATATGTACGTTCATGACAAGCTCTGTTAGAATGACCTGACCATATAATGTACCCAAAGTCGCAAAGAACACTTCAATCAAAATGTCTATGTTTCCCGGTGCAAGAAATATTTTACCCCTTCTGAACTGGGGTAAAAGTTTCTTTTTAAAAATGCGATAAAATGAACAAAATTATTTTTTTTTTCAAATATTATGGCTTTATTAGTAAGAAAGAGCACACATTCGTATTAATTATGGAACACAACGTCTTTCAAGTGGATGCCTCACAGTAGCGCATTCGGTCACTCCCCTTTTCCAAGACCTTGTTGATGGTTTTGGGCAGTAGCTTGGATAATATTGGCCTTAAGTCGTTTTAAATTGTTTCCGGATTGTTGACATAATATCGGTCCTTCACGGTTCCCCAAAAAAAAAAAAGTCCAAAGGGGTCAAATCGCAGCTTTGCGGAGGCGGCCAATTGGCATCGCCAAGATAAAACGATTTGGGAATTTGGTGTGCCAAAGATAAATTGTGGCATCCTGCATGAAACAGAGGTCGCTCAAATCCATCTCTTCAATTTCAGTCAAAATAACGTCGGTTAACATGGCTCTGTAACGCTCACCGCTCCAATGATGCCACCACTCTACAATCCGCAGCCACATACTTGTCTGTGCGCACCGTAGGACGACGGGGACCATGAGTGCTGTCCACTATCATACCGCTGTCTCACGAACTTTTTACACAAAAGTTGTGTTTTTACGAAACCTCGCCAGCCAGTAGTTGCCATAGTTGGCAGTTGAGGCACATTTCACATGCTAATTAAAACAACAACCTACTGGCAACTGCTGGCAACAACTCTTGATTTTCTCCTCAGCCGGAGAGCTGCTGGCTGGCAGCTGGCTGAATTCAATTCACAATGAACAAACAGTCAGAATTTATCTAATATTTCTACCAAATTCATAGTTTTATACGAAATGCTGGTATGGTTTTAGGCTTATTGCCTAAATTCATTCGACTGGCTTCATCTTGCTGGCAATTGTGCTGACAACTGCCAAAATGAACGGCTGGCTGGCGAGGTTTCAAAACAAACATGCCTAATATTTCCCAACGTTGTTCATGCATAAAGAGCGACTCATTTCGCTCCGCGGAAGTAAGTAAGATACTGACTTTTTTGTCAAGATTTGAAGCGGGAAATAGCTGTCAGTGTCAAAATAACCTATGATTTAAACAGAAACCACTAGATGACCCACCCTGTATAAGACAAGCCGCGTATCGAAGTGATGTGGCAGTGGCGTGTCAGTGGAGTGGTGCCCAAGTGGCAGGGGGCATCGGTAAAGCATATTATGTACGCAAATGTAGACATGTCCATCAAAGCGCAGTGGCAGCTACGTGGCATTTTTTTGGTGACGTGATGCCAGTCTGATACCACTTGTTTTGAACAAGTTTAAGTGACAAGCGGGTGGTGACGAGACGACCGACGTGAGATTGTAGAGGCATATCCCTTAGAGAGGCTGGTGACAATGAGAATTTTGAGATTACAACAACTGCGTATTTTTATTTAACCTGAAATTAAAAAAATGCGAGACGAGCAAGAATTTAACATAGGACGAATATTTTAAGAACTGATGAATCGGTTTACACTGTTTGCCACTTCAATCCGCGTTAAATTACGTTCATCCCACTTCGCCGCCATCTGAAATTTGATCACCACGCCACTGGCACACCACTTCGGTGCGCGCCTTACCTAAGCAGTTTATCTTCACTATTCCATTTTCCTTAATGCTCGTGCTCTGTACATCATAATACACTATAAGAGTAGCCACCATAAGCCATAACTGCCATAGCGTGTGTCAATTGTAAAAAAATCAAATCATCTCAAGCAGCGACGACCGACGCCCATGTGCGTCAACTGGTAAAATTGCAGGATTTGGGAGGATGCCATCACCATCAACGGAGAGCGCTAGCAATCGATAATACTCGTGACTAATTTTTTTTTTTGTCCCAAAATGGATGACATGTACCTATACATGGACGATATGTAGTTCCAACAGGACGGCGCTAGGCTGATAGGTGTCACAATGGACATGGTTACCTCCCGCAGGGGTGATGTGAACTGGCCTCCGAGATCATGCGATTGGACTTTTTCAGACTTGTTCTTGTGGAATTTCCGTGGCATGCCTATGCCAATAAGCCACGAACGACCGGTGCACAGTCCGTTCCGTACCATCGCTCAAGTTCTACGCGCCAGAGACATCGAAAATTGGACCTCTTCGATGATGCCAGGTGGCGATTTAAAAGATGTCATATTCCTATATTGGAAATTTTAAATTAGCAATTAGGTTCAATTTTGACGCTCAGTGATTCAGTGATGTGTGTGCTTAGCTATCGGGGTCTCAGGTTAAACCTCCATAAAAATGCAAAATACGCCTTAAACTTTCTTCACTGCGCCACTTCTCGACGAAGTCCGACAAATATCCAAGAATATACGTATAAATGTACTGAAACTACTATGTACTACACATGTCAGAAATGGTACGTTCCAATTTTTGACATACTGGCGTCAATAAAACATTATTTTCTGTCCTAAAGTTGTGTGTAGACAAAATCTGATTTCATATTGATATCATCACGTCTAGGTTAGGTTAGGTTAGAGTGGCAGGCCGCAACAAGTGCAGCCTCACGTAGGCCAGAGGAGGCCCATTGTGATACAACAGGTTCTGATGATCTCACAACTACCCGTTGAACCAAGAGGAGCTGAAAGTGAAGCGCTGGATGCAACTTATGATTGCACTAGCGAGTTCGCCAAGATTGTCGAAGAAGTATTCCCCGAGATATAGCTTTCTACGAGTTGAAAGGGCAGGGCACGCACATAAGAGGTGAAGAATTGTCTCTTCCTCCTCCTCGTCCATGCAGCTTCTACAGAAATCATTGGAGGGGAGGCATGTGGTGCAGTTTGACCATTCATCACGTCTTAAATTGACACAAATTTTGGCATTGTGTAATAGTAGCTTAAAATTCGGTCTTTGGGTTTCGGTAGGGCTTCCTCCAATTCCTATAGAAAACTAGGTCTAGCTCTAGAGTTCTATATTGACCTATTACGCCATCTGCTTTTTTGTTTTGTTCTTGCTCCAATCATTCTCCAGTTATATACTCATTTTAAAATGCTCACATTCGAGTCATCAGATCTGAACGAAACTTTGTATTTGCGAACTCAAAATGTAAAGCAGGCCTAAGAAAGGTGAGTGTTCAAAGAGATGGCTCATATCCTTACCGAATTCGACAAAAAATAGACAATAAATAGGCGGCAAATCAGTTCCTTTCTTTAAGATTTTTTCAAAGAGAACTCACGGCGCCTGATTCCGAACAAATCGCCCCCGAACCGCTCCAGTTGCCAAACACCGAACAAGTACCAGTACCAGTACCAGCAGCAATGGTTGTACTAATGAATTTATGTTTGCAACTCCTCCGTTTGTTAGCAAGTTAGTTGGTTGGTTGATCAGCGCACCCACCGCACCCCTTGGTGCGGGGCTTTTGTTCTTACCTTTTCGCATGCAGTCTTCCCTTCCTTACCGATCTGAATGCCCCAGAATCTAACCGGCAAAGTTGACGAAGTAACTGGCTCATGTACCCACTCTCGCTGGGTATAGTCCTGTGCAATAATTAAGAACGTTGATTAAATTTTCCCTCATTCATTAACCTTTATTTTCTCTGTATATAACTTCGTTGGCCAGAGGAGGAACTGTTGCCTGCTTACGATAGACATATAGACGCTTGGTAGGTTTTGTCAACCCAAACACACACACACACATACATAGTCGAGCCGACAATGCAAAAGGGAACTATAGAAGGACGAACAAATACAAAAAAAAAGAAGGTATACTAACCAGAGAAGAGAACCCTTTCCTTGGCCAGTCCCAGATGAAAGCATCCAGAAAATTCAATCCGCTTATGGAGTATGGAAACTTGAATGACCCCAAAAGTATTATGAACTTAAGTATTTTGTAGTACACCGCACATAGATGGATGAGAGGGAGAATGGTCCTTGCCGCTATACACACCATAAAAAGACACAATGCAAAGTGAAACAACATCGAGCTCTGAGACATAAAGACAACCCAGGACGATGGATGGGACCAGACCAGATACATTGGGCTTCCTTGTTACCAATTCAGGCAAGTAAATTCCGTCGAGACTTGAAGACAGCCATCGCCAAGGGTAGAACTTTGGTTGGAGTATACTTTCCTCCTATACTTTGGGTGGGTGTGTAATGTGTATATAGGAAAAATAGCAACAACGCCAGGGAGAAGGATGAGGAAAGATACAAAGCCTGTTATTCAAAGAAGAATAGAAAAAGTAACTTTTTTTGCTTCACTTTTGCAAGTCTTCAGATAAATCCACGAAAGTACTTTGCTCCTTGAAGCAGGGAATTCCATTGGCCACTGTTGATACTTCAGCACAGGCGAGAGTATCCTTGCGATAAATAATCCCGTAATGAAAAAAGTACAACCAACTTTCTAAAGATATGAGAATGGATAGAGGAGACTTTGTTGTGTCGGCAGAGCAGGGAGGACTGCGCTTTTGTTGGGAGTGGATTTGTAAATCGGCTAATTATACAAAAATGCAAAAGCGCTTGTAAATTTAATTATTAACTGAAGTGAGCGTCAGAGTTGGACTTTTTTTTTATATAGGTACATACAAACTAAGCCTCCCTTTGAGTTTATTTTAATTAGATAGCCACTTTTACATTTATCCGCACAGAGGGTCAGGTCAATGTGTATTGAAGAGTGCTTGATGTGCCTTCATATCCAGAAATATGAATAAATTTGAATTAGTTTCGAGCCGTAAAAGGAAATGGGATATGCGCCACTTTATGGAGTCACTTTGTGAAGTATTCAAGCATGGGCTTTGAGAAATGTGAGGTCACTTTGAGATGGAACTAAGGACGAAGTTTGTTTCGTTGCGGACTAATTGACATTTGGACAAGGTTTGGTTTGGCTAACATTAATGAGAGTGCGGATTAATTAAAATACGCTTGAAGTAGTTGATCTCTTGTGTAGGTAAAGGTGTATGATTTTAAAACTGATTGTAAGTATAACCATCCATGGAGAGGCTGTCATAATATCTAGTGCTATGTTTTATCACGTTTAGTTCCCTAACTAACTGAGGCAACGTGGCGGACTTAGCCTCTAAACCTGTATTTTTTTTGAAGGATAGTGATCTGTTTCCCTGACAGATGACAGATGTTGTTGTCAAAATTTATAGCAGAACCGAGGTAGACCGAAGCCGCTAGACCCATTTTAGCCGATTCCGTTTTTATACTAGGAAATTTACCAGTGACAGCTCGCTGTGTTCTACCAATTTATGTCAATATCATCGACGTATGCAAGTAATTGGACGGACTTTTGAAAGATCGTGCTTTGTGTGTGATGGCCTGCGAGTTTCGGACAATTCTTTAAAGTATGATGTTGAAAAAGTCTCACGACAACGCGTCACCTTCTCTAAATCCTCTTTTGGCATCAAAGGTTTCGATAAGGTCGTTATCCACCTTGATGCAGCAGCAGCGAACTTTCTCCATCGTTATCCTACACAATCGAACGAGTTTTGCAGGGATGCCAAAGCTAAACATGGCTCTGTATAGCTCGTCTCTATAGATGCTATCATACGCGGCTTTGAAATCGATGAAACGATGGTGGGTATCGATTTGGACTTCTTTCTTATTTCCAGGATCTGCCTAAGTGTGAAAATTTGATCAACGGTGGACATTCCTGGCCTAAAACCGCGGTCAGATTTTGGCCAAACCCATGATCGCTAAAACGATGAACATCTATCCAAGGTTCCTCGATTTTAGAAATACACACATGTTATGCAAAAAAAACTTGGCGAGCTGACATCAACGCAAACAAAAACATTTTTGGTAAAATGCTAAAAAGTCAGGAGGCTTCAAATGCAATGGAAATCGTTAAGTTTCTAGGAGAGTGAGAGAAAGAAAAGCAACAAATGCATAGCACGAAAAGCTAGTTTAATATGTCAGGCTTAAGCCCCATGCACTATGAAGTGCTTTACGATCTGCGGAAATTTGGGGCGGCCGTGGGATTGGGGTTTAAGTAAGCCTAAACACTGTCACTCAGTTGCTCCTCCCACGAAAAAAAGGCTTGTTCACAATATTTTCTATAGGATAGTTGAAGTGGGCTATACCAGAAAAAGCGGACACACTTACACAATTATTGCAGGTCCATTGTGATGCCACATCTTTCTGGGGTGCCCCGATACTCTTTGAACCAGTAGCTCATCGTCCATAGATGGAAAGGAAACCGATGATACAGGGTCTGATGGGACTTTACATTAAGAGGACAACTTGACAGTAAATTCCTGCTTCTAGAGGGCTTCTTTCATTAGTATTACAACTTTTCAGCTGTCAGTCGGGTGAAATGGATTAATATAAGTCTGATGACTTGGAGCATTTTACCCTTGGAGAAGATTTCATCTGGGATCTAGGCAACTCTTAGAGAAGGGTTCAGCTGGGATACAGGTAACATATTAATATGTGTACTATGGTCTTAATAGGTCTTAGACGCTTTAATTTTTGCATTTAGATATCAGTTTAACTAAAAGCTTAACTGACAGCTCAACTTAAACTGAAATGATCGTCTAAATGGGGCTTAGAAAGTTTTAATTTTTTGTATTTTGTTTAGACTTTCGGGGGTCTTTAGCCCCTCAAGACCCCACCCCCCTGGGTACATGCGTCGTGCCTGTACTACGGAATATCCAGCGTTTCCTAGTATAAAGCATTTTTGTATTGATTTAACAATTTTAAAAATGAACAACTCACCTAATAACCAAAAATTACTTAAGTGGTCTTGCTCCATATTTATCAAAATCTTCTCCTTTCCCTTTTAACGATTCTCCAAAGAACCTTGGATGGAGTATGTCTATGTCTAGACATTACGCTCTCTGGTTTTAGTAGCACAGTGATAGGTGAATTTTAAGTCCTCCAAATACTGGGTAGAGTAGGTACTGCCTTATTCCAGCCCCCTGTGCGAATGCTGACTTTTGTAGCTGATATGCCGGTGTAATCATCATTCTACAGTCAGGTTTTAAAGGAAAACCAGCCTCAATTATTTTATTTTTGCGCCCATTTTTGGTAACACGACCTTAAATACAGCGCAACTCAATTTCATGGCAGATATTTGCTGAAAAAATCCACCGATTTTATCAGTTTATGCAGAAACGAATTTTTTAATGGTTGAGAATGCAACAGTACACCAGGAGCACATACTACATACATCATAATAGAATAAAATGATTTCCAGAGCTTCAAGACTTCAGTACACGATACCCTCCGCGCATCGATATTAAAAATGTTAAATTCAATTCCTGATGAATAAATTCGTTAAATACTTCCCTTCCTTTACACAATTTAAACTTGCATTTCTTCTTCAATGGAAAACTTTAAAGAGACAAATACAAGACAAGACCTATTTCTGTATGCACAAGCCATTTATTTTATTAGCCCCCCATATATAATTTTTTTTCTATACAAATACAAACACAGTTCGGCTCTGGAAATTCTATCTCTTAGTTCGGCCATAACTCATCTAAATAAAAAGAAAAAAAAAATAATAATAATAACCATCTCTATTCAACAAGACGATGATGCAACATCATTTGTCCACATTCCACACAGAGAGATATTTCAGATTTTCCTCTGCTCCTTATCGAATAAAGAAAATGTTTTCATTTAAGCCTTGCGTTCGTCCTCTTGCGTCACCCCTTTCAGCCTACAGTTTGACAACATCGGGCAGATCCAACAGAGAACAGACTTCCTTGATAGGACAATGAGACAATCTCTTCCTTGCACACTGCTCATCTAGGACCCATCATTGATCTACGACGACACAAGATATATGACTCAGAGATGGTGATGCTTGCTGTCCTTTTAGACTGAAAAGGTTCGTCCAAAAGGATATTGTTTGATGAACGAGTCTGGCGAAATGACGATCTTCGTTTTGTATATAGGTTAGGTATGTGTTATGTTTGTCATGAAAATGTCTTGCTCTCGAAGAAATAACAAAAAAAGGGGGACAACAATTTTCTTGTTAATAAGGAAGCGTTGAACGGGAAAAAATTGCAATTTTATTTTATACGCATTCGCCCACTATACACTCTCGTTTGTTCTCGTTCCTGGTGCTCCTTGTTTCTATAACCTATATGTTGTCCTAGATTTTATTTTTCCATTATCCTCATTTCTTCTTCTGTTTTTTTGTTTTTGTTTTTTTTTATATCCTTTCAGGGGAGGGTAATAAAATGCAGTCCATTGCTCGTTATGGTATTGTTCTCATCGTCCTCCATCATCATTCTCAACTTCGTCGAATCGCAAAGGATACAAAAGCAAAAAAATAAAAATAAATAAGAGCAGCAAATTACACAGTGTATACACAAGGATAATAATAATTATAAAAGGAATCCGATTCGGGCTTTTTGAGTGCGCGGGGCCAAAACATAACCACCACTGCCGACTGGCGAGGCGACCGCCAAAATGGGTATTTTCGCGTTCTAAGAGTGAACGGAGTGAACAAAACACCAACGAGTGTACCGAGAGTAGACCACAACAGCATAAAGTGGCCGCTGGAATTCTTTCATTGCACACATAGGATAGAGCTGGTGGAGGAGGTACAAATGCCACAGGCCGCTATGCAAATGCAATGCCTTAGAGTAAATTCATCTATTTGTGCACAGGGCTCTTTGTGGGCAGTTGAAATTTAAGCCTACACTCATGCACCTGCTGCGAGTGCATATATGTGAAAAATGGGCGCATTTTATTTGAATTTACACCTATTCAGGAGTAGGACCCCAATTAGAAAGGATGTAGTCCACCCCATACTAGCCCAGGTTGTGTTTGAATTGCAAAAGATTTAAATTAAATTAAAGTGATGAGAACAATTTTGTGGAACGAGGTAAAACCATTTTTATTTGTAGGTATGTATTATTACCAAAATGAAAATATTACACACCCACTGCACCTCACTCACATATGCACACTCAGAGGATTCCTAAAATGGTACAATAATGTATCTTTGAATTCGGATGCTATGAGCGCGCAGGCATGTGAGTAGCAGATACACTTTGTAATGAAAGATTGAAAGCTGTCGGTGTGTTTGCTTGAATTTCAATTTGAAATTCAATTTCTTCGTTTCTATTTAGGAAGACAGAGTGCGCCATGGGCAGGATGGGTTGGGTAGGGTATACGGTGATGGTGATGGTGATTGTGGAAAAGAAGAAGACGCCCGAATCCTTATATTATCCATCTTACCATGCATGCGAATGCAATGTCTGCAATGTTTGCATGCAGCAATGCCATGAATGCAGTTGGGGATGTGTTCAAATTGTACGCTGCCTATTGAAGCCCATCCAACGAGAGTGATGTCGATTTTTCATGTTGGCGAAGATAAATTGTATATTACTGTCTCAAGTGATACGATTGATTTAAAAAAAATTAAATGGAAGGTAAATGATGGAAGGTTATATCATTTTGGAAGTACATACATTATATGACGCCTGAGGAGGTAAGTACTTTGGCAATAATTAATTTCTAAAATTTGGTCAAAGAAAAGTATGCCTGCTGAATGGAGCCTCAGCATTGTTTGCCCGATCCATAAGGAAGGAGACCCCCTAAACCGCGCCAACTATAGGGGCATCAGTTTCCTTTAACATCGCTTACAAGATCCTGTCTGCCATACTGACGATATACTATAGAGACAAGCTATACAGAGCCAAGTCTAGTTTTGGCATATCTGCCAAACTTATCAGATTGTGCAGAAAGACGATGGAAAACGCTCGCTGCTCCATAAATGTCGGAAACAATCTCACCGAGAACTTTGATGTCAAAAAAGGATTTAGACAAGGTGATGCGCTGCCATATGACTTTTTCAACATCATTCTTGAGAAAATTGTGAACACAGCTAGCTGTCACTGGTTTGCAAGTAGGTATCAGTACAGAGGAGACAAAAATGGATTAAGTGGTGAATGAGGGCAAAACAAAGTAATATGCTGTTATCGAGAAAGGATGCCCAATACCAACGTCTCGGACAGAATGTTATAGCCAGATACCTACAACTTTGAGGTGGTTATAAGGGCCTTGTCTACCTAGGCTCCGCTATACGAACTCACTCAGGCAATGACACCAGCGCTGAGATTAAAGGAAGAATAACTCTTGCCAATCGCTGTTTCTTTGGGTTAAGAGAGAAACTAAGCAGCAAAGCCCTCTCTCGAACAACTAAAGTTTCCTTTCATAAGACCCTAATCACCCCAGTCCTTGTCTATGGTGCAGAGGCATAGACTCTATCAGAGGCGAATGAGGTTACTCTTTGTTGTTTTGAGAGGAACATTCTTCGTGTAATTTTCGGTCCTGTCTGCTTATGGTGAATGGAGGAGGAGATACAACGACGAACTGTATACGTGCTGCACAGCGACATCGACCTAGCTAGAAGGGTGATGGTTTAACGACTAAGGTGGCTAGGTTGTAGAGCGAATGGACGCGAATGCTTTGGCCCGAAAGATCTTCGAATCCACACCCATGGGAAGGCGCAGTAGAGTAAGACTCAGGTGGCGCAGGCAAGTGGAAGAGGACCTTAACCAACTTACCGTGCTAAACTGGAGACAACTGGGAACTGGCCAAAGATCTTGCTGGCTGGAGACTCTCGTTGGTTAAGGCACAGGTCCACCCCGGACTGTAGAGCCACCTTAAGTAAGTAAATCAATATGATTCTATTAAGAACTGATTTGGTCAGTAAAAACTACAAACAAATTAATAAGTATTCAATTTACGGTTAAAACATTTTCGTCTGAAAAGAAATTATTTTCATCTTCTAATTTGTTCATATTCATCTGCTAATTTTTGTCAGCTTTTTTTTAATATTCGTCTGAAAAACTTGAAATTTTGTCTGAAAATCTAAATAAATCGTCAGCATTATTTTTATCTGAAAAAAAAAAAATAAAAAATTAATCTTGAATATTCCCTTTTACTCAAACTTATGATGTTTTCAGTATGTATCTATATTTTAAAATTTTCAGACCATTTTTATATTTTTAAGACGATTACTATTTGTTTTCAGACGTTTTTTTCGATTTTTGAAGACCTTTCCAATTTTTTTTTCTGAAAAATACTATTTATTTGTAGACGAAAAAATTGTAGCCTTTAATTTACAATAGGTTCATTCGCGTACGCGGTTTATGGCCAAACCACAACGGCGCTTTGCCGCTTGCGTGCGTTGACAGATAAAGTAGAACCAATGCTTTCATATGGTGCAAGCCAAAATGCGGCTTCAGTCTTCGGGTCGCGTTTAGATCGTAAATATCGAAAAGTCCAACGCGACGCCGAAGTAGAGCAACTCTCTACTTTCAGGTGCGTTGGGCGGCTTTGACATTTCATTTTCGGTTTGGTTTGTTCGATTTGATAATATTTAAAGTGGTAGAGCATATGCCGTTCATGTTGGAATAGCGTGGGTTCACTTAGGGTATACACGTACTCGTTTTTAGTAGAATCAGCGTTCCCACTTTCACTACGATCGTAATATATCACTACGATTTTGCCTTAGTTGAACAAAATCATTACGTCACTACGAAAAATTTGGAAACACTACGATTTTCCGTTCAACTTCGTATCCATATATTCCTTGTATTAAATTCCTTCACAATGTAATAATATTGAATTTTCAAATGTTTTCCCTTGTTAAAGTTGTTTTAACGCATTCACAACAGGGCGATTAATTGAACATATTCACTTTTCAGCGCAATATTGATGGTAACAAGGGGTCGATTTCCGTTCTGTGACTGTGAAGTGATAAATAATTTAATTTAATTTGCAATTTTTGAGGTTTTCAAGGTAGAATACTTTTCATTACGATTAAATACATATTTCGGGTTTCTGAATCCATTTGTCCGCGCTTATTTTTCGTTTCCATCGTGAGTCATAGAGCCTTGTCTTTGTTATGTTTTTCGCACTTCTTCACAAATGAAACGGCTGTGATAAAGAAAATTATCATATGGAAAAAATCTGACATTTGTTTTCATTTTTTATGGACCGAAAATCGAATTCAGCGCGAACTTGTGAAAACTCTTTTCACTTCACAGTATAGATAATAGAACGAGAATCGACCCCCAGTTGAGTATATTGCGTCATATAGTCCTACTTGGCTTAAAACTAAAACATTATGGAGATTGCATATTTTTTTTATATTTCACTACGATTTAGCTCCAAACACTACGATTTCCTCATCTCGGCACTACGCTTTCTTAAATTTGAAGTGGGAACGCTGAATATAAGGTTTTTGCAATACAAATTAATTATTTTACTGTGTGGAAATGACGAATATTATTTTTGTTGTAATGCTACTAGTGATTTCTTCTTCAGATTGTTGAACAAAAAAATATGTGCCCAAATATTATGTGCACGCTTTTGAAATTTTAATTTTCTCTGAAACTACTCTGTGCTTTATACAATTGATAAACGAAATAAACATTTTTGTTTAGAATATTTATAGTTTCTTTTTCTAGCGAGGGAAAATCTAATTTTCTGCTATGTGCAAATGATTGGTATTAATTTATTACTTGGTCTACCCGCTCTTTTGCTCGTGCCAATGAATTAAAATGCTTAGGTAGATATAGCTACATATTTCTTATTGTCTATCGGGACAATGAACATGAATATGCGTACCGACTTTGACCCAAATTCACGGGAATTCTCCGTCCTATATCGAAGATTCCCTGTAAATTTTAACTCCATAGGCGGGAAGGTTTTGAAGTCCAGCCATAGGAATATAAAAAAATGTCTGGATAGGATAGCAAGATCTTCGCGGAAATATAGCAAAAAAAATGTTCGTGTATTTAAAATTTAAATAATACCAGGCAAATGACCCTAATTAGAGGGTCATAAAATCCGCGCAACAAATCCCGCCAAATACCCATCAAAAATCGCGTTGAAAAAATAACAAAATATGCGCCAAAAATGCGCGTGAAAAAATGCGCCCCAAAATAGAGCTAAAAATATGAGCCACAAACGCCTGACAAATCCCGCCAAATATCGCGGTGAAAAAAGAAATTAAAATATGCGCCAACAAAATGACAAAAAATCCCGCCAAAAATGTGGAAAATATTCGCGAAAAAAACGCGCCAAAATCCATCTCAAAATAGGTGCCACAACTATTCAAAAAAATGCGCCAAAACCGCCCATCAAATGGCGCAAAAATACGCGCCAAAAATCGCCCTGAAAAAATAACAAAATATGCGCCAAAAATCAATCTGAAAAAATAACAAAATATGTGCCAAAAAAGTGACAAAAAATCCCGCCAAAAATGTGGAAAAATTTCGCAAAAAAAAGCGCCAAAAAAACATGTCAAAATACGCGCCAAAACTATGCAAAAAATGCGCCAAAAACGCCAATCAAATCGCGCCAAAATAAGCGATGAAAAAATATAACCAAAATATGCGCCAAAAAATCCCGCCAAAAATGCAGAAAAAATTCGCGAAAAAAACCACCAAAATACGCGCCAAAAAATCCACCATACTGCGCGTCAAAAAATTGCGCCAAAGTATGTGTCAAAAAACGAGCGAAAAAGCGCACCAAATAGATGTGATCAGCTTCACATCTCACAATCGACTGCCTCCAAAATTTCAGAACAAGCCCTTTTATAGAGAGGCAAAGCCGTTTGTTTAGGGTGTTTTTTACTCAAAACATCCCTGAACGGACTGGATCCATTAGACAGCCGTCAATCGCATTTCGATCGCTTTCTTTGCAATGGATGCATTTAGAGTGAGATGCGAAATCATTTTAATGTTTTTTGTCCCCTCCCACTCCCCACCCCCTTCTCCACACTTGTTGTCAAATGACTGAAAAAAAACGCTATATTTAGGCTGTCATCGAGCCAAATATTTGGAATTTAAAATACACCATCAGGTGAGGCTTACCTACCACGATGGGAAGGAAAGAAAGAAAGTATTTGCGAGTCCGTCTTTCAATGCAATACCACACTTACTTGCAAGTAGGAAGAGCTAGTTATGCGGGCAGACGTTATAAAGAAGGTATGGTGTCAGATTCAGTGCGTCCTAACAAATTTAACTCAAATCGTTTTCTATTTTTGTAAATATATTTCTTGCCAATCTTTGACAGTCGCTTAGCAAACTTCCCATTTTGAAATATAGACTTTGGCCTCATTCAAGAATCTAGTCATCGTAAGTCGACTTGAATTATCTGGATTCAAATTTACCTTAACGCGAAAATTAACTTGAATTGTCGGTATGTCACTTATTGACAATTGGTTTTTTTTTTCTCCTGGGTATTCTTGTACATTTTTTTTTTGTTCAAAAATCAATCAAAAAAAGTTAAATTATTGTCTTGAATTATTTCCTTTGTGAAATAGAAATTGATTGAGTATTCTAAACAATAAAAATATTTTTTTTAATAAAAATGAATAAAAAACTCAGGAAAATTTCGATATTTTCATCTTGATAATAAAATATCGATGTATCGATGCAGTTTTGGATTATTGCGCAACACTAATGGTACTGACTTTCTGTCAAGATTTCGAGCGGGAAACAGCTGTCAGTGTCAAAATAACCTATGATTTAAAAAGAAACCACTAGATAGCCCACCCTGTATATATAGGTATTTCTGTACATAGTTGCAGCATATGAACGTTTCGGTTACATGAACTGGCCCAAAAATCATTAGTTCATATAAGTGGGACTTCACTGTATGTAGTAAATTGCACTTAAGACCCATTTCGAGTGCGCGTTAATCTGACGAGAATTAAATTATTTTAACACCAATGTCCCTGGTGTAGGTATACACATATATATCTACACATTTGTTTGATTGTCAATGTATTTGGACTTGATTGAAGCACTCTTGAAGCGATCTTTGTGAAAAGCGTACCATAAACGAAACGTCCTCTGACGTTTACCCGCGCACATAAATAATTTCAAATTTATAAAATTGAATCCACAACACCTCTTGATTCAAGTGTTTTCCATCACACAACATCCTCATTTTAATTGCAGTGTAATTATCCAAATACGAGGAGAGTATATGCGATGTATTTACAGATGAAGGGGTGAATGGTTTTTTTTTCTTTCCCTGATGGTTTCATGACCTCATCAGATCAACATAATATGCCACCACGCGACACGGAGTTCGAGGTTAAAAGGCAAATATCAAAAACCATTCATCCACAGCATCGTGCGTCGCGTTTGCCTGCATTCGATATCTGTTCGAGGTTTTGAACGCGCAACATACCGTTTTTGAAGTGGTTAGGAAATTAGCACGAACGCTAATGAATTTGTAATTATATGTGTCCTTTATATGCGATCCAATTGTATGCGAAATAGAGGACCGATGGAAAAACAGATTTGGTTGTCACATTCGCATCGTCGCGTCGCGTCGTATATACGTCCCCCCTCGTTTTTGGGTGAACTATCATGAAGCAAATCTGGCTATTTGACATGCGTGGATGAGCTATACCGAATATGTAAATTGACCGGAAATAATGACACGCGAAGAAAGCGCTGCCGTACTTAGGACGAGGACAGTGTGAAAATACGTGATGTTTGGAAATTGCCACCCAAATGCATATAGCACCAAGTAACGCTGTGTCCATGAGGTTTTGTATACAAACAAAGTACTATGCCAAACTAACTAACAGACAAAGCGTCGAAACCTCTCAATCACGTTTACACCCTTTCCCATAGGGTATGTTCACTTTTACAAAATGCTTCTACCAGAAAGCAGTTTAAATGTTGTATAGCCATATCGATCTAGACAGAGACAGAGGTCTGTTTTATAAAATACAATTAGAATTACAAAATAAATAAATTGAGTGGAGCAACTGACTCAGTCAACCCCAGTTCGACACTTCAAACATTCCGTCATAGAGGGATAGGCGGGGGGTTAGGGTGTTTCAGACACTCTCTGTCTTTTTCGCCGAAGACAAACCGTGACTTCTTTTTCGATACCAAGTGGTAGGGTAGATTGCTTCAGTTCTTCTGCTCAGCACCAGTTTCTATCTTGTGGACAAGTTGTTAGCGGAAATAAACGGGGGGCAGACTGCTACGGTTGTCATCCGTACTTTTCCAGAAGACAACTCGTCTATTGACTTTTGGTCAAGAAGCAAAGCCGATTGATTAATTCAGCCATCTCTGCCACGCACCAGTATCCGTCGAATGATGGACTGTCAGAGACAATAGGCAGGGGGCACACTGTTACGGTCGCCTTCCGTACTTACCCGAAGACAAACCGCCACCAAAAGCTGCTTACTTTATTCATTTTTAACCAATTGAGTTGACTGCTTCAGTCACCATCAAGACCTCGAGGTAAGACATCTCTTTCAAAAGAAATTTGCAGGAAACAATAGAGCTCCTGCAATGTCTAGCCCATAAATTTGTCAGGCCAATTAAGTTGAAAGTTAAAAATGATTATTAGTAAGGGCCCTTTGGCTCGATCAACAAACCGCTGTCAGCAAGAATGACCCATTCAGTATGGATGATGATAGCCAAGAATTTTGTCCACCCGATCTACACAAAGTGAGAATAGCGATAACCAAACTAAAGTTGAACAAAGCAAAGGGGCGCACGGCCTATCGGCCGAGCTTTTCAGCTCGAGTTGATAAGGAGCATGCACCAACTCATCTGTAAAATTTGGTCGGACGACAGCATGCCTGACGAATGGAAGTTCAGCATCGTGTGCCCCACCCACAAGAAAGGAAATGCTCTGAACTGCGCTTCGCATAAGATCCTGTCGGATGTTTGGTATGAACGGCGTCTAAAAGAAAAAACCCAGGAATTTCAGATTCATATACACAACCTTTTTATCGACTGTAAAGCCGCCTATGATAGCGTATATAGGGAGGAGCTATACAAAGCCATGTCACGTTTCGGCTAAACTCGTTTGTCTGTGCTGGATGACGATGGAGAAATCTCGCTGCTCCGTCAAAATCGGCATAACATTACCGAGCCCTTTGATGTCGAAAAAGATTTAATGAGACAAAGCGATGCGCTATCGTGTAACTTCTTTAACATCATCCTTAAAGCAATTGAACGAAACTCACAAGCCAACATCAGAGGTACAATTTTTCAGAAATCTGTTCAACTGCTTGCATATGCTGACGATGTTGACATTGGAAGATCGCAGCGAGCTGTCAGTGGCACATTTGCAAGTATTGAAATGAAGGCGGCGAAGATGGCTGTAAATGAAGGCAAAAAATAAGTATATGCTGTCAACGAGAAAGGAGTCTCAGCATCAACGACTCGGACAAAACGTCACGATAAACATACAACTTCGAAGTAGTTACAGACTTTGACTACCAGTGGAGCTCCACTATCACTTCGTAAAATGACATCAGCGCAGAGATCAAGCGAAGAATTACTTTTGCCAATCGCTTTCTTCGGGCTAAGAAGGCATCTAAGAAGTAAAGCCGTCTATCATAGAACCAAGGAGATATTATATATAGCATGGTGCAGAAGCATGGAGCCTGTCAAAAGCGGATGAAAACCTCCTGGAATGTTTTGAGAGAAAGATTCTTCGGACGATATTCTTACCAGTTTGTATCAATGCGGAGTGTAGAGGAGAAGATTTAAGGACGAGCTTTATGTGCTATACAGCGACGTTGACCTTTTCAAAAATCTGAAGATACAACGGCCGTGATGTGGGCAGCACGTGAAGCGTATGAACAGCAACGCACCAGCCCGACGAGTCTTTGAGTCCACCCCTGAGGGACAACCTAGCAGGGGAAGGCCTAACCTTAGGTGGCGCGCACAATTGGAGGGCGACCTCAACGAACTTGGTGTGCGTAACTGGAAGCAGCTAGTAAGGGACCGAGCTGGCTGGAGGGACTTATTGGTTGAGGCCGTGGTCCAAGCCCTTTGACTCGAAATCATCAGGAGCAATCGCACCAAAAATGACTAATGCTTATAAAAAAATGTACTGTATATCAGTCAAAATTACTTAGTAATCATTTTTTGGCTTAAATATATATCTTGTAGATCACAAAAGCAAATTTTTCACTTTTCTGACTTGAGTAAAATTTCACATCCCTATCATAAGTTCTAATAATAGTTCTTTTAATAAAAATATAATTATTTGAACTGATAGACTAGGAACGTGATAGACGGTCGGTCTACTTTATCACAGAAATGTGTGTAAGAATGTTTGTGACGTAAAATATTGGTGCTCTACACGTCAGGGCACCCGAAATGTCAAAATTCGCTTCCCATGCTCTCCGATAACCCAATAGGAATGTCAAAACTGAGTTTTCCAGCCATATGTTGAGTGTTGACACAAATATAGACTTCAACTGAGTAGTAAGTCGAAAATTCTTGACTTGACTTGTCGGTGTTGCGGATGCGGACTATACGTTAACTGAGAAAACTGTTCACGTGACGAGTGCAGCCAAATGAAAACTCAGCAACATGAAGTTAGAGAGCTGTCAGAGTTACTAAAATAGATTCTTATTGAACGCCCGCCCTCGCAGTTTCAACAATTTTAAAGTCAATACTAGAATTCGTTATTATTTAAAACAGGATGTACCTACTGTACGTAGGAGATAGATTAAAATGTTTTCACTCTGCTTTTATTAAAAAAAAAAAGAAGTACCCCTTAGAACCATTCATTTGTGTCAGTTTTTTTTATTTATTGGCCACGAATGAAAGGGACCTACAATTTTATGCCGAGTCCGAACAGCTGAACTGAGAAGCTTTTCAAGGAAAGTTGTACTGTCGGACGGTTTGTCAGACGATGGCGAGAGATGGATCAGTGGTAAAAAATTAGTTTGTAACTGGTGTTTTTCCGGGGGTCGAACCGGAGACTCTTTGTTCAGAAATTGAACATACTAACCATTGAGCAATTGCCCCCCCCCCTAAATTTAAAGCTAAATCTAAAAATGCTAATCGGAAAGGCCCATTTCACACATCTACCAACTACCCAGTCGTTGGGCATACATTCTTATGGACAGTTTCGGTTTGCAGGTGTGAACGCGCCCATAAGAATGTATTCCCAATGACCGGGTAGTCGGTACCGATTAACCGACTGCCGGGTATGTATGAAATGGGCCTAAGGCTCTCTGTTACTATACCGAACCTAAGTTTAGAACGTTATATAGCTGTGAGGAAAAAAGCTATTAGCAGAAGGAAAAGAAAACCAAAGTCGATAACTGCCAAACCAAAATGGAGGCATTCACGCTGTCAAAATTGTATAAAAAATAAGGCTCAATGCTAAAGCTACGATTACACGGCCATTTTTTTGAGTCATTTAAATGGCACTGTGACGTCAGGAAAAAATGTCGCATTAGAGCGACATTTAAGCTACGATTCGTCATTGAAAAAATGGCGATCACACGAAATGACTATCATCGTCAATTGTGTCCCAAAATCAAATGACGGACACTGCGAGTCATTTAGAATTTTCTGTTGGGATGCCATTGTCCTAGGCGTCATTGAAGAGCGATCACACGGCCATTTTTTCCCGCCATTTAAATGGCACTTCATTCATGTCATTTGGTGCCCCATTTTCCTAGACATTTATGTTAATTTCGATTCGCCAGAAAAAAGCACTCTTTCTTTCCCGAGATCACTTTTTTCGTTCGTTTGGTACAAAAAAAAGCAATCTTTTTCAGAGTCGAGAGCACTTTTGCGAATCTAGATTTTTTCTCAGAGACGCTCGAGATTTACCAATACACTTTCATTATGATGAAAAAAAAATCTTCAAAAAAGGTAAATAACTTTTGGCAGGCACACCACCAACACCAACAAAGAACAGCGCGGTATACTTCTTTTTGTTCGATTGGCCAGACGAAATCTAGAGAAATCTTAAAAAATCTCAGATTGCCAATCGAATTCAACATTAAATGACGCTGCCAAAAATGGCGATCACATAGAGCGACATTTAAATGCCTGCTTTGTGACGGGATTTTTACGTCAGAGCGCCATTTAAATGACTCGAAATGGCCGTGTAATCGTATCTTAACAATAGAATTAATAACTTTCCGTTTATCGTCGTCGCATGCTTAAAATTAGGTGCAGATTTTTTTATGTGCGGATATTTGAATATAAAGGTCCTTCTTGCACATAGGGTATAGGTATCAAACAATAAATTCCATGGGGACTGCACATTTTCTACATGTTTTATGTGAACTCTCATTGTACTTTAAAACCTTTGCTATCGTATTTCTTTGTGCGACTCCTGCCATAGTGAATTGCACATTATTAGATTCCTTTGATTTTATTTGGATATAAAGCACGTACCAACGATACACCAGCCAAATCGCAGCACATATACTACATACAGAATATGTGACTGCCTCCGTGATGCGGCTGCTGGTTGTATATCCGTATATGCCTGCCAGGCAAGCGAATACCAAGTGCACAATGGCCATGGGTACGGTATGCATGTGCCACAGATATTAGTTTCGTATATTGGATTGTACAAAGAGTCTATTTTATTCGGATTTTGGCAATGAGGTGTTGAATGTCTGGCATTGTTGCTCTAGCTCACACTAAAAATGAGTTGAAAGTGGAGGTAGGTAGATAGCGTGAGTTTTAAATGAAAATGTCAGCATAAGATTGTCAGGTAAGGTAGGAATTTTTGGTTGGAAATATCTTCCTTTTTTATATACCAACAGTTCCATTGGAACAGATAATAGTCATATCTATTTGGTAGTAGACGGCATTAACAGTTTTGGTTTTACTTATTACCACATTTTCGTCTAATAAAAAAAAAGATCAATTGTAACCAAGGTCAATTGACCCCCTACTCCCCTACTCTTTTCAATCTTAAGCTTATTTTGAAAACATGCTTAAGATATTCCCCCCTTTCATAATTACCTAATTCAATTGTTATTATTTGTAGAGGATAACAACGTTGTAGGCATCTCCTATCCCAATTATCACGCATTATTTCAAAACAGTCCCCAGCTTAAAGAGAATCGGAATTTTAAATCACATCCTAGTCGTAGAGTCCCAGTCCCAGTTCCAGCCCAGCTATTAAGAATTTACTTCCTCCAATATTTCGTATCTTTTGTAAAATTTTTCAATTCCCATTTGGGAGCCGTTCTCGTCATGTTGTATTGTACGCAAACACATATTCACCTACTTACCATTCCCCAACCAGGAGTGGTAAACTCTACTGCCACACATCTTATCTTCACGCTCGGTGTATTCCCTTTTTTCATTGTGGTTAGTTATGCGGAGAGGAAGAGAATTTCCACTTTCGAATTAAGGCAATTAAGTCAAATTGCTTTAAAATGCCATTATAAGCACTTTGTAAACATTGAAGGACTCCTCTATAGTCCCACCAATGTATACTATATGCGGTCGGTATCGGTACTCGGTAGCGGGGAAGGAACGTCTGGGTTTATATACTGTTCCGAGTTAATACGTTGATATTATTCGAACACACATCTATACCAGATACACAGAATTAAAATGCCAACGACAAGAAGCAAGAAAAAAGAAAAGGCAAAACCACACTCACATGGAAATTGTTGAGTAGGTCCTTGGTTTGTTGTTTGGAAATTTGTTTTTATTATCCCTGCAAAAATTAATTGGAACAGCGACCGAAAACAAACGGAAAGGGAAAGTGTAGTCTTTTGTTCATGTTACACGAGTTTACCTCACCTAACATTGACAAAGAAAATGCACAGAAAGGATTCGGAAAGGTCGTTAGGAAAATTTGGTAATTAAATTGCAAATGGACCACATCAAAGAGGCAGGTAAACTTGGGGATGAAGGGGATGGTTATAATGCCGACTAAAGAAAGGTGAAAAATCAAGTGGTTTTTGCTGAAAATTGCTTAGCCGATGAGGGGGTGTATTGCATACCTACTTTTTTTCATTTTAGTTATAAAGTATAAAGACCGAAATTTATTAAAACGCTTTTAACAAAAGGTTCGGCCTTACCAATTTTTAACCTACCTACACAAATTGAATATTTTGATAGTTTTATATTTCAGATGGAAACTTACTAACTTATTTAGATAAGCGGCTTTACAGTTTGGGTCGGGGTGAACCAAGGACCTTAACTAACAAAGTAACAACCCTCTCCAGTTAGCTAACTGATGCCTCCAGTTGCGCACTGCAAACGTTTCACGTACATACAGTTTTTTCCGTGCTGAAAATTTTTCCAAAGATAAAATTAAGCAAAGCATTTTTCCTCTTTGTCTGGCTCTTGAAAATATCAGGCGGCGTAATATGCGCAGCACATTTTTTAAGCAAAATCTTATCAAACCGAGAATAACAAAGCGTTTAAGTTCGATTCGCATCAACAATTTATGCAAAGGTACCTACATATAACCGTCTTTGACCAAGTCCATTTACCAAATTTCAATTCTAAAGCTTCCATAAATGTCAAGTATATAGTGTTGCAGCAATAAAAGCCATAACTGCACCAAAATTAAAATCAAAGCTTGTGAAGTGTCGTCGCGAAGAACTCAAGGCTCTGGGTACACAAACACAGCACAAGGTATTGGGTGACACACAAGGCCTAGCTTCTCGCAACCATTCGTTTTGTATGAGTTTCTACTTTTGGAACGAATGGAAGGGACCTACAATTTTAGCTGGAAAATCGTTTTCCAAGATAGTGAAATTAGTCATGCTCATGACAATTATTTAGCGCAATGGGCAAACGGCCTTAAGGGACTAACCCATAGAATCCGCCCGTTGCGGCAACGTATTCGACTGACAGGGTGATATAATTAATATACAGCAACTTATCGAAGGTGAGTAGGTGGCCCATAAGCAAGGCACGTGTCGCCGTATCGGATGCAACAGATAAAGTAGGTTAACTTCTCTGTCTGTCGCATCAGTTGACACTGACAGTTGGCACTGTCAAATTTGGTGTAAAATGTGAATTCAAACTTCTATGTAATTAATATGCATTGTATTTGTTTATTTAAATTATAGTGTATAGTGTAAAACTAGATAGCTAAAAAAGTAGGGGAAAGTGGCCTAAAATGCCACACCCTAGGCAAATTGCTCGATATCTAGGTCTTAAACTGAAATTCACTTCAAGCTGTATATTCATAGAATAGAACAACCAATTCCCCACATATTCTTATATTAAAACATTTAACATATTTCCAAAAAGTGTTTAAAACAATTAGTTTTCAAAATGTCTACCCGTGCCACATATCAAAGGTCACTTGTATAAAAGGGCATACCGGTGCGCCATTTTACCAAAGTAGGTATAACAAATACTGACTTTTAGAATTTAAATTAAAAATTCAAATAAAGTAGGTACTTAAATGGCTTTAATGGCGTTCAAAATTGACTCCTACGCCCAAGACTTCATATCAATTATTTTTCGTTTGCGTAGGTGTTGTTAAGTAAACTAAAGGACTGTGTTCACTTAAGCTCATAATTTAGTTCTTTTATGGGTTTTCTGGTAAATGTGCCATTTTACCCTAGTGTGCCATTTAAGGTCACCTTCCCCTAGTCTTGTGCGATAATCCAAAACTGCATCGATACATCGATATTTTATTATTAAGATGAAAATATCGATGCAAAAAAAAATCGACCCAAAAAAATCGATAGTATCGATAATATCGGTTTATATGCAAACTTAAAATTTTCCTGACTTTTTTATTCATTTTTATTAAAAAAAATATTTTTATTGATTAGAATACTCAATCAATTTCTATTTCACAAAGGAAATAATTCAAGACAATAATTTAACTTTTTTTGATTGATTTTTGAACAAAAAAAAAATTTACAAGAATACCCAGGAGAAAAAAAAAACCAATTGTCAATAAGTGACATACCGACAATTCAAGTTAATTTTCGCGTTAAGGTAAATTTGAATCCAGATAATTCAAGTCGACTTACGATGACTAGATTCTTGAATGAGGCCAAAGTCTATATTTCAAGATGGGAAATTTGCTAAGCGACTGTCAAAAATTGGCAAGAA
This sequence comes from Cheilosia soror, assembly GCA_949372485.1. Classification (NCBI taxonomy): domain Eukaryota; kingdom Metazoa; phylum Arthropoda; class Insecta; order Diptera; family Syrphidae; genus Cheilosia; species Cheilosia soror. The sequence continues at coordinate 80,889,176 of OX443561.1, forward strand.
ATATATTTACAAAAACAGAAAACGATTTGAGTTAAATTTGTTTGGACGCACTGAATCTGACACCATACCTTCTTCATAACGTCTGCCCACATAACTAGCTCTTCGCACTTGCAAGTAGGTGTGGTATTGCATTGAAAGACGGACTCGCAAATACTTTTTTTCTTTCCTTTCTATCGTGGTAGTTAAGACTTACCTGATGGTGTATTTTAAATTCCAAATATTTGGCTCGATGACAGCCTAAATATAGAGTTTTTTCTGTCATTTGACAACAAGTGTTGAGAAGGGGGTGGGGAGTGGGAGGGGACAAAACACATTAAAATGATTTCGCATCTCACTCTGAATGCATCCATTGCAAAGAAAGCGATCGAAATGCGATTGACGGCTGTCTAATGGATCCAGTCCGTTCAGGGTGTTTTGAGTAAAAAAAACCCTAAACAAACGGCTTTGCCTCTCTATAAAAGGGCTTGTTCTGAAATTTTGGAGGCAGTCGATTGTGAGATGTGAAGCTGATCACATCTATTTGGTGCGCTTTTTCGCTCGTTTTTTGACACATACTTTGGCGCAATTTTTTGACGCGCAGTATGGTGGATTTTTTGGCGCGTTTTTTCGCGAATTTTTTCTGCATTTTTGGCGGGATTTTTTGGCGCATATTTTGTTTATATTTTTTCATCGCTTATTTTGGCGCGATTTGATGGGCGTTTTTGGCGCATTTTTTGCATAGTTTTGGCGCGTATTTTGAGATGTTTTTTTGGCGCTCTTTTTCGCGAAATTTTTCCACATTTTTGGCGGGATTTTTTGTCACTTTTTTGGCGCATATTTTGTTATTTTTTCAGGGCGATTTTTGGCGCATATTTTCTTAATTTTTCTCCGTGATTTTTGGCGCGTATTTTGCCGAGATTTGTCGGGCGTTTTTGGCGCATTTTTTTGCATAGTTTTGGCGCGTATTGGAGATGTATTTTGGCGCGTTTTTTTGCGAAATTTTTCCACATTTTTGGCGGGATTTTTTGGCACATATTTTGTTATTTTTTCAACGCTTTTTTTGGCGCGTATTTTGCCGAGATATGTCGGGCGTTTTTGGCGCATTTTTTGCATAGTTTTGGCGCGTATTTTGAGATGTTTTTTGGCGCTTTTTTTTGCGAAATTTTTCCACATTTTTGGCGGGATTTTTTGTCACTTTTTGGCACATATTTTGTTATTTTTTCTCCGCGATTTTTGGCGCGTATTTTGCCGAGGCGTTTTTGGCGCATTTTTTTGCATAGTTTTGGCGCGTACTTTGGAGATGTATTTTGGCGCGTTTTTTTGCGAAAATTTTTCACATTTTTGGCGGGATTTTTTGTCACTTTTTTGGCGCATATTTTATTATTTTTTTCACCGCGATTTTTGGCGGGATTTGTCAGGCATTTGTGGCGCATATTTTTGGCTCTTTTTTGCGCGCATTTTTGAGGGTTTTTGGGGCCTATTTTCGCGAAATTTTTCTACAGTTTTTGACGCGTTTTATTTGCGAAAATTTTCATTTTCTTTTGGCGCGTATTTTGTTATTTTTTCATCGCGGCTTTTTTGCCGCCCCTTTTATTATTTTTTCATCGCGGTTTTTCACGCGCATTTTTGGCGCATATTTTGTTATTTTTTCATCGCGATTTTTGATGGGTATTTGGCGGGATTTGTTGCGCGTTTTTGCACAGTTCTTTTCGCCAAATTTTTTGTTTTTCATCACGATTTTTCACGCGTATTTTGGCCGTATTTGTTGTGCATTTTTGGTGCATTTTTGGCGAAGTTTTTGGCACGTATTTTGATGTGTATTATGGTGCGTTTTTTCGCATCCACCTTTTTGCCTGGATTTTTCGTTTTGAAATGACGGGAAATAAACAAGTTGACGTCAATCTAACAGTACCTCCAAGGAAATTATCAAAAGTAGTATAATAAAAGAAGCGATGGGCACACCAAGGTGCCTTGTGATCGTTCTCCTCACAACCTAACCTAACCTAACTTTGTGCTGATAGGCTTTAGTGAAATGTAAGTTGAAATAAAGGCACTGTGCGTCCTCGGTAGTTTTGAAGAAGCGCATGCTATGGAGCCCAATTTTGGGCTACTGTATCGAGCATTTTATGCTTCATCTTGCTTCAGTATTGACATCCAATTTGGCGATACTAAAAACAGCCTCAAACGTAAGTCACTCTCATTCACTACGAAATTCTGACTTGCTAAAAACTATTAGAAAGTAATCTACGTAGAAAGTGGAACACGCACAGATTTTGCCTAGTTACTATGCATAGTATGTAAAGAAATAGCTTATTTGAAATACTATATTATAAAAATATTGTGTACCTACATTAAGCCGATAAGAATAAGAAAATGTTTTAAGGTTCTTGAATCGTAACGAGGCGTGTTGTTCTAACTGAGACAGTGGTCTTTGAGTGCAAAAAAATCGGGATAAAATCATCGATGCATCGATAATATCGAAAATAAATTATCGAGTGAAATAATCGATATTTTTTTACGACACTATCGATAAATCGAGTGATTCGATATATATCGCGCATCACTACCTTCCCCTAGGAAGTAGGGAAAAGATGTCTGAATAGTGAATGATCACTTGTATTCATGTTTAGATTAATATAACTGCAAAATGAATTCTTTAGGTACAATACAAACCACTTCTGATTTCGAAACACAAAAAAACATCAGTAGCCAGTAGGTAATCAATAATTCTGATACTAGCTGTCATTTAAAATGTTGAAGTTTCAGTGGGAACACAAAATTGGATTTCGAAATTTTGTCTGCTGAAATGTTGAATTTAAGTGCGGTGTAAATGTACTATTAAGGCATATTATGTAGTCTTGGCCCCAGGCACTGCTTGTTGGATCCGTTTGCGCAAAAAGATAAGTTTTCCTAAAATGGGCTTAAAAAAGTCCCAGTATGCGATTATTCTTTGAAACACGTTGTAAGCTATCATATTCGAAGTGTTACTAAATTTTTAATTGAAGATTAACTTTTTTTTCTTCAATCTTTCAAGGCGTTATTTTTAGAAAACGGAACTTTCTTAAAAAGGCACCCTCTCTCTCCATTTTTATAAAAATTGTTAAAGGAAATCAAAGCTTTTCAAAACCTTTATAATGAAAAGTAGCGATTACTGACAATTCAAAATTGGAATTAGGTTTAAAATTTAAAATTAATACGAATTTTTTAATACAGAAATATTATAGTGTGAGTAGCTATGTACCCGCAAAATATTTAAGGTAAAAAATACTTATTTAATAAAACAGTAGGTAATTATGATCCCCTTAGGCTGGATGCAGTAAATTAGAGCTAACTGAGAAATTCAACATTAAAGTTCAATGTTAAGGACATTGTCTATGACTATGACAATATAATTGAATATTTTTTGTCCTCAACATATTTTTTGACGCCACTGATTACTCACTGTCAACAAAATATCAATTAACAAACGAGGTCTCTACCTATATTCTGGTACTAATTTGTTTGTATTATTTTGTTTTGGGTTTGTTGCGGTTTTCAGAAGGCAATCAAATTAAATCAAAGCTTAAAATTAAAGAAATCTGTGCAAAATCAAATCAATTTGAATTTTGAATATCGTCTCTTAATTCAAAGAGTAGATCTATCCAAATTCCGCAATTGTAAGCATCCGTAACTTTAAAATGTAGAGTATAGTCACAGATTCAACTAATTTACTATCACCGTTCTTAAACATATTCAAAGAATTTCAAATGAAGCATAGGTAACATTTTTTTGATTAAAACCACTTTCTATTCAAATATCGAATTAGATACGTACGTCACAAAAATTAAAATATCACAAACAACATTTCCCCTCGAATACTATCCAAACTCACCACAGAAACTCCACATTCAGATGTCGCCAGCATCAGGAAAATTTTCTGACATTTTCCAACCACTCATTCACAATTCCAGTACCAACGAGTTTGCTTTTTGTACGCATGACAAATTCCAGTCAATTTCCAATTACAAATCTCTCGTAAATAAACAACAAATTTCACATCAGTCTCCTTGTTGTGCAACAACAACTAAACAGCTTCGCCTTTGCTCCATCCAGTAAACTGGAAGATTGGGGCAGATAGCTCCACAGCTCCAGTCCAGTCCAGTGCTTCAGAAACAGATTCCTTGGCATCGAGTTCGGTTTGCGTGTCTTTTTCCGGTGCTCGCTTCTCTCGTATTGCCCGCAGAACAGTCAAAGCAAGCGAGAAAGCAAATTGTGTTAGCTTCGATCGTGTGTATTAATTTGTCCCACTAAAAATCCCCTATAAGGGTTACAATTGTGCATAAATCAAAGAGTTTTGTGTTTAATAATGTTTTCGTTGATTTTCTCGGGCTGGATATAAAATAATTGTGCAAAGGAAAATACAAAAAAAACGAAAGATTTCTGCAAAAGCGGCCGCGAAATGTTAATTGCCGTCTCACTCGCACTCGTTGCTGTGAAGGTGGAAAAGTGCTGTTCGCTGTCAGTTTTTGACAAGTGCATTTGTAGTCGGTTGACATTTTAATGTCAAAATATTTTCGTTTTCGACGAAAAAAAATAGTTTAATGCGTATTCCTAACGTGTATCTAATTAATCAGAAGTCGGCGTCGCGTGGGAAATGATTCTGTGAAATGTCTGCATTGGAATCGCCAATGTTGCAATCGCATCAAACCTTTCCCCGTTCTTCTTTTTGTGTTTCCAATCATTGTCAATAGTGTTGTCCCTTCAAATGCCCAAAAATGCTGCGTGCCATTTAGATCTAGTAAATTAAAGTTCAACTTTTGTGTGTCTGACGCGCGAAATATGCAAGCAAAGAAGCGCTATATTCTAGTTTTTGTGTCATGTGCTTTCCTGGCGTATTGCTACTTTGGCGGCTATCGACTGAAAGCCGCTCGTCGTCCGTCCGCGGTTACTCGGGCTCGGGAAAAACTTGACAGCTATGTTGACCTAGACTACGCTGGTCAGGATACTGACGGCGGAGATTATCTTACGTTCCACAACGATGCCACCGTGGAGCACTCATTCAAATCCAGAACTAAGTCTTGCCGAATGGAGTCCTGCTTCGATTACACAAAGTGTTTCGATCAGTTTCTTGTGTACGTGTATCCGTCAGAACCGTTGAATTCTCTGGGCGCAGCGCCGCCAATTAGCTCAAATTATCAGAAAATCTTGGCGGCGATTCGTGAGTCGCGCTACTACACTCCGGATCCAGAGAAGGCTTGCCTCTTTGTGCTCGGTATTGATACGTTAGATCGGGATTCACTGTCCGAGGACTATGTGAGAAATGTGCCGTCGCGATTGGCTCGACTGCCACACTGGAATAACGGGCGCAATCATTTAATATTCAACTTGTATTCGGGAACGTGGCCGGATTATGTAGAGAATTCGCTGGGATTCGATCCGGGCGAGGCGATACTGGCCAAAGCCAGCATGAGCATTCAACAGATGCGTGACGACTTCGATGTTAGCATTCCATTATTTCACAAACAGTTCCCACTACGGGCTGGCAACACGGGCTTTGTGCAAAGTAATAATTTTCCAGCCAACAAAAAGTATCTGCTGGCCTTCAAGGGAAAGAGGTAAGTCGTTGTGGTTACTTCACCTGGACAGGACGTGTTGGGAAGCTTGTTTGTAGCTACGCACGAGCCAATTCATTTACCAAATTTCACTTTGCAGTATCATATGATGAGTTTTTTTGCTATATAAACGTGTCGATGCATAGATTAGATAATAACAAGTGTATTCTGCCCCGCAGGTCGGTCTTTAATTTAATTTTTTTTTGTTCGATAGAAACAGACTTCTGAATGTCACCGTTCAGCTTGTTCATATTTTATGATGGCAATCATCAATTTGTTGGGATTCCAATCAAAATGTGTTGTTTGTAAGTAGGCGTACAAAGAGCCCTTCGTTCTTCTAAGACATTTAGCTATTAATTATGGATATGAACACCTTAGTTATGGCTTTCCTTTTGTGCCTTAATGGCTGGCTGTGTGTATGTTGAGAACATGGCGTGTTTGATTCCTTTCAAGTTGTTCCAATTCTTCTGCAATTGACGTCATTTTCACCAGACCTAAGCATGGAATTTCTTCAAGCTGGAGTGTTGTCATTTACAAGAGTCAGGCATGTTCCTTTGGTATTGGTAGGTATACTGTAAAGTGAAAGTTGAGAGTTCTTAAGTAGCGAACTATACTTGCCTCGGGTAATGCCTTTAATTAAATAGAATATATTTTTGGACTCGTTAACTATGCTCGCTCAATAGGTAAGTTAAAAGTCGCTTCATATATGGATTCCTTGGGATGGGTTGGTTGGTCGTCTATTTTCATTTGTGGTACAGAAGAAAAGGTTATTAGTTGTGCCTTCTGTGCATTGCAAATGCAATCAAGTTTCCTTTTACCAAATTTTTATTTAGACAACAATCTTACTCCCACCTCGGTGTGATATAGTTGCATTAGTTGCGTCTGTGTGACTGTCAAGAAGGTATAAGAGTGCTGTATTCTGCAAAGCTATTAACTACTATTAATATGAAGGCGAAATAGAGAGAAGAAAAGAACCGGGTTTATACACCATCTACCACAACTTGAATCGATGAGACAAGAACAGAGGTTTCCATCTATCCGCAGAGTTCTGATGGTAAAAGTGGAACATACATAGTAGAGCTTTTTGCCAGACCCAATCAGATGTCCAAGGTTACGCGGCTCTGGATTCTGCAAGTTGTTCGATTGCCTGCATCCATAACTAGGTTACTTAGCTCAACAGCTTTTTCAATAAAACGAAGACTTTGAAATCTGTCTGTTTGCCTGTCGTTTATTAATCCATAGACCTCAAGATACATATTTGATTTTTTCGACACTTATTGTCTTTTCGATTACTTTCGATAGAATTTAAAGCAAAGCTTCATTGCATAGATGAAATTTGACAAAATTTCGTAACAGACATTTTCAGGCCCAAGCCCAATCCCAACTAGCGAGAATCGTTGTTACTTCTCGCTTCCCCACTCAGAAAGCAAAGCTGCTGTTGGACGATAGTCTTGCGGCAAGCATTTTCTTTCCTTTTTTGGGAATCGATTCATTGCGAGAGGTCCTACAGCAAGAGGGAAAATTCTTCTTAGGAGAGTTCGGCATGCTGAACAGCTTACTTACTATAGGTAGTTGCAATTTCTTGTGCACAGTTTTCAAATGGTTCAATGGTTCGATTTGCATTGCAATGATGACATTGTACAAAGCAGCTCTATCGATGATTCTTCTCTTGGAATATATTTTGGCTCCAGTTGTGCAAAATTTTTAAAAGAATTCTGTAAAATACGAAACGAAAAACGCTTTCGTTTTCACTAAACGTGTCTCTATCCTATCTGTGGCAAAAGACAGAGACAACTAATTGTTGAAACGATATCGTTCGATCGTTTTCATTTTACATAATCTGGCCCCAGCTTTCATATATGAGTTGTTGTTGTTATTAGCGATTTGATTTCCTTTACTGAAGGTGGAACGAAATAGCAACTGAAGTTTGCCATAGACCGGAAGGCGCGAAAACCATTAGGATGTGGATTTAAGTTTTTGTGATTCCCTCGTTGTAAATGGTCTTTGCTGCTTGTACAGTTTGGTTGCATCTATTTTGGTGACTTATAAAATTATATCTTTTCTCTTTCGGTTATTGTGACCGTCTTTATCGAAACAGTGTTTGTTCAAAACTCTACTAAGTAAAATTATTTCAGTTACAGCTTTCGCGCACGGATTTACGTTAGTCACCTGGAAACATATCTCAGCCCATGGCAGCCATGCAATGAAACTACAAAGCTCTTCCTAATTAAATCTGTTATAATTCCAAATTCAACAATGACGATCCTGCCTACCTCTTATTGATGTAGGGCCGGTACAAAATTGATAGCTGATATTAGGCGATGATCCAAGTTCCCTAAGGGAGGGGCGACTTATTTCATAATCATCGGGCTCTGTTGGGGAGTGTTCCTGAAATTTGTTGGGTTGCAGATGATGGTGTAGGCTGTTGAAATCGACCTTATAAAATCGTGGATCCCGAATGCTACAAACGTCAGTAGTCAGTTTGCTTCTAGTCTCTGTTGTGTCTTTGTCTGTTTTGTCTTTTTGTGTCGTCTCTATAGGTGACAATTCGTAGTTTGAACTCCCCCGGAGATCCGAGTACCGGACTAGCTTACCATTATTTATCTTATGAATCATGATTTTCTCTCCCTTTCAGTATTGCATCGGGTCATCGCCCAAACTACGGAACGTAGTCAAAGAGCAGAAACCTTCAAAATTTGCTGGATTGGATTCTTAAGAAACGGAGCGAGAGAGTGAAAGTCCTCTGGTATTGCCATTATATACAAGACGATTTTTGGAGCTTGCTATATAAAAAATTGCAATTGAAGGCTTTAGACCCTCAAAGCTCGCCACCAATATGACAGACCAAAGATGGTCAAACCTAGAAGGGCCTACGCATAGGGTTTCAATGGCCTTGTGACCGGAAATAGATTGGAAAAAATTTGAAGAATTAGTAAAACTGAGCAGCAGATTTTAGAATTGTGATAGATATACTCTCTGCTCATTGCCTTCTGAGGAAGAACGCTTTTAGATTCGATTTAACGAAAACGGATACATGCAGGTATTGTGATAACCTGTATCTCGTGGAGGATACTCCTCATCTGCTCCATGAATGTAGAAAAATTGCTCGGAGCAAAATAAAGCACTTAGGGAGAGACTTCTTAAGCAATTAACAAATTTAGGCAATATTTAGGTTCTACATATTAAATAAATAAGTGGCGTTAACAGGTCCGTATAAACGCCATAGGCCTTGCTTCTCAAAGCCATTTGTTTGTGTGAGTTTTTTATTTTTAGGACGAATGAATGACCTACAATTTTATGCCGAGTTCGAACGGCTGAATTGAGAAGTTTTTTTTTTTAGGACAATTATACGGATATTTGTCAGACGTTCGCGAGAAGTGGCGCAGTGGAAAAAACCTTAAGATGTAATCTGTGTTTATCCGGGGATTAAAATCGCACAGTAGTCCAGCACACTAACCACTGCGCCCTACACATTATGCAGGTAAATTAGTTGTATGGGAAAATTGGTCTTGTTCCTAGGGATCGCAATGGGGTCACTGTGATGACTATCATAAAATCATAACCCATAACACTGTATAATCAAATCTTATACCTATTTGCCGAGTTTCCTGCGCTTGGCATTAATAATAATAAAAATAAAAAAGTACGTCATTGTCATATAAACTTCTTACTTCTCTGGGATCCAGGGCATAGTGACATAGCAGGCAATGAGCGTGCGTATGAGCAGGCCGGGCAAGGCTTAGCACTGCACTTCTCATTCGCGACGAGGGCGTAATTCCATTAGGAGCAAATTCTGTTAGGAACGGTTATGCATTCATATTTTCTGCAGAAAGCAAATCTCCAATGGTCCAGATTGACACAAACTGCGTCATGTTAAGGAAGATATGGCCTACCTACGATCAAAATAAAACAAAGAACCTACTAAACAGAATCCACCCAATATGACGGCAATAATCACGAAGACCATGCGGCCATCCCAGATGCGGTATCCCAGATAACCCTCATAAGCTGCAGTTGCGGGAATACAAATGAGAGAGAAACCTACCTACCTACGCCATAAAAAGGGTCACTCAGTAGCATAATGAATGATTGATTTTTGACGGTCGACTGCTGCCATAGTTTAAAATAGTTTGCTTACATTCTGATGTCACTTTGTCATAGTCACGATTATACTATGGAGCGCTACACGATTCAGTAACGCATCGAAATCGTGAAAATACACAATATAAGTATTAAAATTTGAGTTCTGTTATCTAAAATTCATGCAAAAAGGTCCAGTGGCCAGTGGGATTATCGAGTAGTCCCATTATGTCAACCAAACGCGCGGTCGACCGAAAATATTGCTTCGGTGGCACAGAGTATTAAGCGAGAAACAAAACGTCTCAATTACGGGTCGTTCTCTGTACATAAAAAAAGTACAGAAAGTATTTTTTAAAAGTATTTTTGACCTGTTTCCGTACAAAATTCAAATTGTTCAAGAACAGAATCCTACTGACCATTTGCAGAACCCAATTTGGGTAAAAAATGGTGACAAAGTGACAAAGAGCAATTTTGACTGACTGCGGCTACATAAACAAAAATGTTGCAATTAATACAAATTCCAGATAGATTATGTCAATAACTTACCATATAGAAAAAATCACTGTTTGATTTGGATTATGGGCATAATCAGACCTTATACAAATTTTTAAAGATAAACGTAGACAGGGGCTGAATGTCAACTAGGAGTGAGGTAACTATCAATTATAACCGAGTTAATTTGTCCGGAAATAGGTCATTTGGCGTTGGGTATTGCCGACATGGCAAAATCAATTTGGAAGTTTTTCTCGCCTCCATGCGTTCATATCTTTTAGGCCTTCTTTTTCTTCTCTGATAGCTTCTTGAACTCCGGGTGTTTTAAACCACGCAGTTCTTTTCAAATCACCTATTGCAAAAACGGCCAGCTTCATTCCGTAAAACTCTTCTGTACAGCCAATGATCGGTGCTAAAAACAACTGCCATTATTCGCCTCAACATTTGGAACTTCTTCAAACGCTTATTCAGATATACTTGCCGTGCTCATAACTCCCGTATCTCATCGTTCTGTAGTCCTTCTCACTGTATGCGTGTAACAATCTATAGTTTACACTTTGGCAGGACAGGTAATTGATAATCAGACATTGAAGGTGCTACTCCTGACAAGTTTTCACCCACCCGCAAGGTCAACATTTCCAGGACAGTTCCAGCTTTATTAAGAAGACACCATCTATATATATTTCATATTGACAGCCTGTCCAACGAGCCTTTTCCTGTGATCGAAAAGATGTTCCATGTGCCTATCTTAAGTTAATGTTGATGTTGATGCATAGCGCATTTACCCTCTGACCACCTGTAAAGTCGGCTCAACAATGCAGGAATTATGATTTTGAGCAAGATGTTACACCACCAAAATATTTTGCGGGACCATTGCATTGATGGGAATCTAGTGGCCGTTTGAAATTAAGCCTTATCGAGTGCCGAGTGTGTTAAGGCGAATACTACCATCCTTCAAGTCTGGCACCAAATTGCGCCCTAATTTGACACTCCTCGCAATATCCCAAGGCTCTTGTCATCTTGGGTGTGCGCTTCGTCATGTTGCCCTCTCTCACCACGAGGTGCCTTGTTTTAGCGAAGCTCCTGCACACTTCGTAGTGCAAAATAGAAAAATAAAAAAATCAATTTCAAAATCATTTAAATCAGTGATAAACAGTTTTTATTGTAAAGGTGCCGTCACAACAAGCAATGAAAGTGATTGCAGCAATCATTCCGAGAAATCGAATTTTGAAATTTCCTGCAATTGATTGCAGAGAGCAGTCACACCATGCAAGCAATATGATTGCTGCGAGCGACTTTTTCCGTACACGCAATCACTTTCTGCAATCACTTGCTGCAATCATTTTCGGGTCGTCACAACAGGCAATCGAAATCGATTGCTGAAAGTGATTGCAGCAATGAAAATGATTGCAGCAATCGCTTTTTGCAAATAATTTGCGACTGTGAGGGAGTTCAGTTTCATTTCATATTTCATCGAAAATTGACGCAAAAAAAAAATAATAATTCGAGACGAGTATATTAATTACTTCACTTCAGAGCGTGGGGAATTGGCTTGGCAATACACAGTTCGCTGAATTCACTCAAACATTGTCAACACTGCACGTTTCATTTTAATAAACATATAAAATATATATAAAAATAAGTTGTACTGTATATTAATGTTCTCACTGAATCTGTATCGCCGGAAGTTGTTGTTTCTCCGGCCATAAAGAGCATCGCGTTGTAGAACTCCCACTTTGGTTGGTGTACTGCTCCACTTCCGCTCTTCGTTTTTCTTTTATGGGTTTGCATAAAAACGGTGCGCAAGTTGCGAAGTTTGTCCTTAACGTCGTCCGCGGAAACACCAATTGCCGCACCGATCTCTTCATATGCCGCTTTTTTGACATGTTTGTTCATGTACTTGGGGTCGCTCTTTTTCCACACGCACGGTTTTCTTTCTACTTCTGTGATCAGTTTAGACAAATTTTCACTCGTCCACACACACTATTTGAAACAAATGATAAACACATATAGATAAATATGTACATGTGAAAAAAACTAAATATGTACATACCTTTACATTTGCCATTCCAAATATTTTTAATAGCAAAGCTCGCACCACGTTACAAAGAAAACAAACAGAGGAGAATGAAGCGAATTGTCATACCGATTTACAAAGAAATCGACATAACACACAATGCAATATGTTTTGTTTACAACCAAGTAGTTCGAAAATCACGCGAACTATCTCCCAAACATATGAACTAAATCCCACTGCATATTTGGTGGGACTCATTTGGCTAGTGGGAGTTAGTTCCAGTTAGTTAGTAGTTAGTTAGTTCGAAAAACAGCGTTTGATTGCACGCAATCGAAAATATTGCAGATGTAGAACGTGCAATCGGCAATCGATTGCCGCAATTGATTTGAAGTAATTTGATTGCAAGCAATCGCTTGCACGAACTAGTCACACCATGCAATCGTTTCTCCTGCAATCGATTGCTCGCAATCATTTTTACTTGCTGCAATCACTTGCGGCAATCACTTTTCAGGTCGTCACACCGTGCAATATTTAATTGCAGCAATCATTTTAATTGCTGCGAGCACTTTCATTGCATGGTGTGACGGCACCTTAATGCTCTGTGGTACAAAATTGTTGGGTTTTCCAGTATGGAAGGTGCCACGCTCCTTTGTTCAATTTTGACCAAACCAATAACCATATCTCTGGCCAATATAAAAGATTGCTGAAAATTTGAGCTTAATCGGTGCAGAACTTTTTGAGTTTTTGAAGCATACACAAACAAACATAACAAGTTTATTATAATAAAGGAAAGACTGAAAGACTATCAAGTTTTCCTCCTCCGCACTCTAGGAGAAGTCATTTAAAGGGTCACAAGCTCAGAATATCTAAGCGCCCCTTTTGCGTCCATCACATTATTTCAAACAATTCTAGACCATAAAAAGGCTGCAGATCGTTAGACTCCGGTCATCATTCATTCATTAGTGGGCTCCTTTTAACCCGTGAAAAGTCTCTAACTGAGACACTGCAGCCTTTCATTCTCTGATGATGTCTTAGAAACGGAGGTTCTGTCTTCCTTTGTCTTCTCGAACCTGGGGGCTGGGATTCGATGATCCTCTTAGCTAAAGCATTATTGTCCATTCGCTTGATGTGTAGTTGACGTATTTTGGCCTTTTGGACAACATCCACATTTTGGTACAGCTCACAGAATTTGCGGTTGTAGGTATCTTCTCCTCCATTCACCCTCCTCATCCTCACACACAAAATTAAATATCCGCCAAAGTATTTTTCTTTCGAAGGAGCCCAGTATCAGTGTCATGCGACACATCTGAATCAGTTTTTCCTGGGATTCCGAATTATACAGCTCCTGACGATGCTATCATGCGCGTCTTTAAAATCTATGAATATTGGTGGTTAGTCTCGACTTTTAAATTCGTTGGATTTTTTCAGGATTTGCATCAGGGCGTGAAAATGTGGTCCATAGTCGATCTGCAGGGCCGGAAGTCACAGTGGTACGTGCCGATTAGAGTGTGTTGCAGAATGGCTTAAGATGTTCACAAAGTACGTTGGCCCCCAATAATACTATCCATAAACATTGACAGCTTTACTAAGGACATACTTGACAGGCAAATATATCAAGGGAACGACATCAAGTTATGTACTAACTCAGGGTTTCCCAATCTTTTCTATATACAGCGACTCGCTATATACAGGTTACAATATTTTTGCGACGCCCCTCATAAAAGTACACAACCGAACAAAGCACAGATACCTATGTGAACAGAAGCTGAGCTTACTGAGGATTCACTATAGGGGTTTTCAATAGGGATGGGTCGACTTTGGAATGGTATATAAAACAAGGTCTGTGCGAGGTATTAACAAAACCGTTTTTGTATTTTAAAGGCTCATGTATGCCATTATTGTATGGAATGCAAGTGGTCCAATCTGCACCATAGAACTGCCTGAATTTAAGCGATGGCATTGGTTATATTGGGTTTAAGGACATCGGTCGATTGCGGTTTATTCGCATTGAGCTGCGACTCAGGCAACCCCACAAGAAGATTGAATCGCACGATCTTGGTGGCCAATTCACGTCACCTCTGCTATAGAGATAACCATACCCTCAAATCGTTCATGCAAAATGACCATCGTGGCGTCTTCTACCTCCATATCGTTCAATTTGAGCCAACATAAATCGGTTAGCATCGTTCTGTTGCGCCCGCCGTTGATGGTACAGTGGAACTTCGATAAGTCGAACTCTCAAAATGACTTTGAGTTATGGAAGCCAAAAGTTGAAAAGTTGAAAACGCAGAGTTCTCAATAAAACTTCGAGTAATAGAGATATTCGACTTAAAGAAGTTCGAGTTATGGAAGTTTGACTGTAATAGCCTTAGTTACCCCATTTTCAAGACAAAGTACGGAGCCGCCAGTCTAAAATCCGCACCAAGCAGCTTTTTATGGATGAACTGCCACCTCGCATGGGCTGTCGTCGTCCCATATACGGCAATTTGGCTTGTATTTGTTGGTATTTGATTTGATTTATTGATTCATATAGAATATTAGTAAGCTTTAACAATAGTTGTGTTTCCCGCGAAGCCTAATTGGCTTTTCTGCAGGAGATTGCATATCATAATATTTAATATCTATATAGTGAGTTTACCTTTTAACATTTTTGTTTTAGTTAATTAATTCATTTTCTACTTAATAGTTTTATGTATAATATTAATTTAAAATATTATAATTTTTGTTTTTTAGGAGTTTAAGATAAAAAGAATTTTTTTTTAATAGTTTTTTTCTGACTTTAAAGTTTATAATGTTTCTTAAGTTAGCTGGAAGTTCGTTGAACAGCCTTGGAAAACAGCTTAACAGTTGCCTTCTACCATAGTTGTTGTGCGATCTTAGTATTTGCAACATTCCTTGAGCACGTCTTCTCGTGTTCTGCTCGTGATCGATGATCTTCTTGAAACGAACGTCATCGTAGTACTCCATAACATAGCCATTCTCGAATTTGGCCACCAAACGTTGGAGAGCCGACTTTGAAGAGCCACCGCAACGCAACTCGCGCAACTTTTGCACTCACCAACACTCATTTTAAATTGTATAACTAACTTACTGAATAGTAATCCCACAGAACGTCGTGTGCGTACCCTAGTATAGCCTTACGACGCCCCAGGCCTCGCGACGCACAGTTAGGGAATCCCTGTACTAACCTATTCCTCCACCATCAAGTTAAATTTATTTACCAAAGTATAAAAAAAATACACACTACCATCCTATTGTTAAATTGTAAAAGGTTTAACTTCTCTAAACTGCACAAATATTCGTTTCCCGCAATTATCGTGTACAACTTTGTCATAAAAAAATAGAGACAGATGTCAATTTTTGTTTGTGCCCCCCCCCCAAATTAGCATATAAAGGAAACTCAAAGTAACAGACAGACAATGATTGCAGGCTCTGAGCTACCTTCCCATATCAATCTAGTTTTTAGTGCAATTGCCCTCGACGAAATACCATAAATTCACATTTATGACAACTCTGGCAATGAAAGCATAAAAATAATTCAAATCGAACCGAGTTGTTTTGAATGTGCCATTTATCTGCACGTCGCGTCGCCGCGCCGTATGACTATCGAAACCAATTAAAATTGCTGACATATTCAACTGTTGATGGGTAGGTCTAGGTATATGCAAAGAGCCCATAGATACGTATCCGACCAGCCATTTGCCAAAGCATTTATTGTGCACCATTGATCAAAATAAATATTTCGTTTTTTTTTTTTTAGAAAAAAATATTCTTACTCCATTTGCTACGCAAAGGGATTATCTCATCCCCCCCCATTCGCAATATACGATAGCGACCCCCGCAGGCAGGCCTTACATCATTTCAAGCCTCACTGAATAAACAAAATAGAAACATTCCTTTATGTATATTACGCGTAGTAATTATTTGTTCAAGCGTGTGTTTGGTACGAAACACGCCGACCGACGCAAAGACCGACAACCGACAACTGACAACCGACGACTTTACGACTTTTCTCCGAATTTTATTCTATTTACACAGCAAAATTCTCTCTGCGACATTTAAGCTAACGACGACGACGAAGGCTTGTGCTTTTTTTTTTTACAAAATAAGTAGTTTAGCTTTTTTTTTTTTTTGAAGGGAAATTGATTTTTATGTTGCATTCACAGATCGGTACACTTATACTCGGCATCGAAGGCGACCTTCAGCAATTGAAAAGATAAAGTTTTCATCATTTCAATTTCGAAATAAAAAATAATAATAATAATTTGAAATTCTAATGAAGTGACTAAATTGGCTCTTTTTTTACGGAACATAACGGAGGAGGCAAGGGCGCACCGAATACTCGTAATATAAAACATTTCTAGCATCCTTGCAGCATCCCGAACGTATTATAGATATAGTGTTGTAAAATAAGGGGATGGTCGCGGCGGCGGTGGATGTGAAATGAATAAAATAGAGTGCCAACAAAGAATGAGAGAGGAAAAGGAAAAAAAAAAATGTGAAATTGAAATGAATTTGGAGAACATCCAGCATCCAGTAGTTAGTTTAGTCAGTATGGAGTGAGTCAGGAAAAGAGGGACAACGACTACCAAAACATGCTAAAGTCAGCTGCCTCCAATTTAAGTCAATTTCATGGACGTGCCTTCTAAATTGAAAAATTGTCTCGATATTCATCTTCTTGACGCGCGGTAGGTTTTCATTGTTCGTATGACACAAATCCATCCATGCCTTCTGGTCGTTGTGCTTTCTCAACCACACAGACACACCCGCTGAGGCGAGTTTCTCGGCTCGGCCCTATACAGAGAACACCCCTTTTTAACTGGAGCTGACAGCATCGACACTCGGCAAACACTACCGGTTTGCTTGGATTGATGAGAGATATCTATTTTGGCTTTTGTGATGCTGAAGACGAGATGAAACTGTATGCTGGCTGCTCGTCGAAATACGGGTTGATGGAAGCGATAGATATCAATCTTCGCAGTTCAATCCATTTTACTATATAGTCGTGTACACTAGGGCATGGCATATACTACTGTATTAACTGAAAGTTTACTATCACCTATAGGAATAGTGATTTTTTTTTGTCGTCCGCAAATCGACATGTCAATCAGTGGTAGTGGGGGGCTATTTTACCAGACCACCAATCGAGTTGTTTTGGAATTTTTGTCAATGAGACAAGAGTTGCATCCTCCGATGTCTGTCTCTGTAAGGCTAGACCTTAAAATAAGTAAGTCTGGTAAAATGTCTCATTGACTATTTAATTGCCATGATATTTTTACGAATTTAAGGATAAGTGTCATCAGCGCCGGATTTACATTTTTTGGGCCCTCGGCCTTTACAACAAATGGTGCCCTATTTTATATTTCCTTTTATTTATTATCTGGTAAATATTGTCTATTGACAATGGACCTTACCAATAATCATTTTTAATCATCAACTTAAATATTTTGACGGCCACAATAGATAATTTTAAATGAAAATATTCACCATTGTGAATGCCTGATGGACGCAAAATGATTTTATTAGTATTCGATACGTTCCACTAAATCTGGCCGTCGACTTTAAACCAAAACCAGTAGCTGGGACATGTCAAATGTAACGCTTGACAAGTTTGTTGTGGAAGTGTTTTTATTTAGGATTTAAAAAATAAGTTTGTCTGCATTGCCCATTTTGAATACACAGGGTGTTTCGAAGTTAAGTATCAATACTTTGGGAAATAATTCGTGGGTATAATGTAAGAAAAATAGTTCTACAGTTCAATGTGAATATAATTTGCTAAGAATTTAAGAAAAGGCTTACTTTGGTGTAGGCACCTTGACCCAAGATAACAAAAAGAGTTCAGCAGTGTACAAACAAGTGACGAATATCTCACATATTTTTCTTTACCACCAATGGATCCCCGTAAATTTGCAAAGCGTTTTCCAATTCACATAAACTTTCTATAGATGTTCGCATTTTCTCCTTTTATTATTCCCTGACGATTCCTAGATTGACATTCGCACCTAAGCCAAGCATTTAACACGATATTGGTGAGGTGTCGCTTGGGATTCTCAAATGAACTCGCCGGCGAACACAATCTTCTTCCGGGGAATTCGAAGCGAACGAAATGCGAACTGTAGTATTTTTGGGGCACAGCGATAGATTTAAAAAAATATATTCGGAAATTGTGGTAGATCCAGCACATTGCGGCAAGAGTTACACACATCGACGAATAGTCGCATAGTTTATGTATATATTTATAAAAAAAACCAAAGCAAACGGAACGAATTTGGTGAAGTTTTGTTTTAACCCTTCTGTCAATTATAACTTTTTATACCTTCCCGTCAACCACAAGGTCTGGCCAGACCTGCACAGGCACACATTTTGCATAAAAATAAAAGTGACAAAACTGAAAATATAAAGAAACTTATTTCCTTTTTCAAACCCTCGATTTTTATAACCCACGGATTCTTCATTCGCTCTCCTATCTGCAGTGTTACCAACGACATGACTGACACAAAAGAATGAGAAAAAAAAGGAATGCATCAAATAAAATCATAAAACATGCATAATTTGAATGATTTGTGCGGAAGGTGCATGAATTGAGAAACTCTACTCTTTATCTAAGGGTTTACGGTATAGGTACCTACGGATTACCAAACCACAGAACAATACGTGTTGACTCTATCATGGAATTTCAAGAAGCTGTGGCCATTGTTTCTTACAGAAAACTCGGTTCAAAAGTCGGAAAGGTCTGGCCAAACCTTATAGTTGACGGAAGGGGTATAATCATAATCTGAAGAACGCTTCTGTCTATCAAACGGGTACATTAAAAAAAAAAACATCACAGAAAATATTTTCGTTGACCCTGAACTTTCAAGAAGCTATTGGCATTATGTTTTAAAGAAAACTCCCATCAAAAGTCAGAAAGTTCTAACTAGATCTCATAGTTCACAGAAGGTTTAAGTGATGAAGAATAGGAAGAATTGGAAGGATCGTCATGTAAATTGAATTTCAATTGTTGCGTTTGCTTTGCAGTTTTCGTGGTGCCCCATCTGTCGTGATGCCCTAGGCCTGGGCCTAGTTGCCCTAAGGCTAAATCCAAGGCTAAGTGTCATTGTTTCTCAGAGCAGGAGCGACCTTTATGTCGTTAGAAACTAGAGAAGCATTCTATTTTTTTTTGCTTTAAAATTATGAAATTTTAAGTTTTGTCGAATTTTTTTTTCACAGTTTGGGTAATCGGACATACCTAAAGGTGTCAAAAAGAAGACCCGAAATAGGCGTCCTCTTGATGAATACTAAAGACGCAGTCAATTCGACGCGTTTTACCGAAAACTCGAGAGAAGACATTTATAGAAATAAACTTGAAGGGTTACCAGATCAATATTAAAACACCAACTAATAAAAAAAACGAAATGGCCGCTATAAACTGGGAGTGCCCATCTAAGAGTCTCCATCTAAGGCTCTAATTTTAGAATGCATCAATACGAATGTAAATAGACTCGATATTTCAGAGCTATCGATCTTTCCAAACTCTCAGGAGAAAGATTAGTCCGATCTGTATTGGAGGTCTAACTAATTAATTTGCATCTCGGTATTTTAGTAACACCCATCTGACGAAAACTTTTTGTAGGACACTAAAAATACAGAAAACTTACTTCGTCACTGTTCAGAAAGAGCAAGGCTATACGAAACAATAAATTCTGGAATCATAATCGAACTTTCTTGCTTTTCCTAGCTTGTGTTTAAACTGACCTTAGACAAGAGTCTAACACGTAAAGCAAAAGCTTAAAATACTGCTCTTGCTGAGCTTACCACATTATAGCGTAGCTGCGAAAAAAAATCCGTCCAAGTGCGAGTATCACTAGCCCACCGAAAGTTTCGTACTTGGCCAGAGTTAGTGCCTTGAAAACGTTATTTTGTTAATTTGATAGCTTTTTCGACAACAATTGCAGGCATCATCTAACCAACCCTCGTGAGTTCCAATTTCGCGAGTAATTGAAGCCTTATTTCGCGGATATGAAGATCGTTTTGCTTTCCAAAGAGTGAATCCTCATTAATTTTCGTCGGCTACTTAGCATATCTGCACCCGAAATAATCAATATCAGCGTAAAATCCCAAGACCTTATTGTTGTCAATGGAATGGTCCACTTCTTGAGAGGATGTTATCGTCGAACTGCATATAGCTTGGGCGGCAGTATGACATGCTACGCCAAATTACAAACGGTCGTCCATTGAATGTAACGCCAAATTCGCCAAATTTTTTTTTCCTACTTTGAATCGATAAGTTTGGCTTAAAGACACCAAGTGACAAAGTGACGGAAACCAGGTACAGAAAGCTCTTTCGTTCATGTTCACGTTGGTTTGACTTTATTTACGCTAAACACCCATCAGCTGATGGACTGTCTGTACTTTGTAAGGAGGCATCTTCAAGCCATTGGTCCCAAAATGCACCGCAGAGACGTGGGTCGCGTTTGGCCGATGGAGCGTATACGATATCTTCAACCGATATTCAAAGCTTACTCGATCTAGTTTTGTTTCAGTTTGAAAGAGTGAAAGAAATCAGGAATGAAATGCGCCAAAATCACTGACAAATTCCTCATCAAAAACATCTTGATGATTATTCTGCGCTCTTAAGGTGCCACTGCCAAGTGACAAAGAACGGAAACTGGAACAGAAACCGAAACAGAACAGAATGCTCTTTCGTTCTGTAGTATATGTATTCTGTTTCTTTTTGCGTTGCTCGCTCAGCTACACAAAACAAGTACAGATCCAAAAAAACATGGATGCCAAACGTCATTCTATTCTGTGAAACGCTATTATGGAATAATGTCCGCTAAAAACATTTTTTTCGTCTAGTTGTCGAATTCGCAACACAAACTATAGCGGCCCGCCAAATGACAGATGCAAAAACATGCAAGTAAAATACAAAAAATATCCTCCTACAAAAAATTGACAACCGCCAGTGACGAACAACAGAAACCCAAACAGAATCAGGAACAGAGCGTTCAATTTTCTTCAAAACACGCAGTTCTCTATTGAGTTGAGAAAAACTTATCAATAACACGCCCCCCAATTAGGCATTTACTTAAGTTAGGCCCTAGTTATAGCTACCATTGAAATGCGTCATTGAAAATTTTGTTTTTCGATTTTAAGACGATTAATCAAACAATATTGGCTTTAGTTGGTATCAAAATAAAGGTAATCAATTGTGGAATTTTTTTACGAAAGAAATTACTTAATTCAGACAAAATCTCTTCTTTAAATTCAATTTTATTATTTCACTGATCGAAATCGATTTCAATGAACAGCTAATTCTCGTTTCTCCAATTTGGAACCCAATCGTTTCACTGATGTGTTCGATTCTCTTCCTATTCTCAGCTGTCAGTTTTGCTTTCAATGATCAACTCTAACCTCAAAACCTGGACTCGTTTGTTAAAAAGTCACTGACAGGTTCTTTCACTGACAGAAATTTTTCAATGATTGCTATAACCGACTTGTCAACAAAATGAAACCACCATTCCACTGATTTGTTCTAATGATGCATTTCAATGATAGCTATAACTAGGGCCTTAGTGTATGCACCATGGAACAGACAAAAAAATGAAACTATATTTAGATTGCAACGGGGTAATAAAAGGCCCTAGGCCCAGCTTTTCACAATCATCGTTTGTGTGGGATTTTATTTGTCTTGGAACGAATAGAAAGGACCTACGATACTGATTCCGAACAGCTGAATTGAGAAGGTTTTTAAGGACAGATTATACTCTTGAATCTCTTTTAGACGTTCTTAAGAAGTAGGACTGCGGTGCGGCAGACCTTTAGGGCTGCAGTTATAGCTATCAGTAAAATGCATCCGTAAAAAAATTGTTTCACTTTTTTGGAGCACTTAAACTTAATCGTCGAACTTAATCTTGGTCTTAAATATGTAGTTGCTTTTGAATTATAAAACTAATTCGCCTAAAATTCGTCAAAAAAAATTTACCAATTGATCTTTAGATTTTCTAAAAAAAAAAAAAAAAATTTCTTTATTTTTCCGTACGAAAAACTTTTTCTGTTCAACTTCTCAACCAGTTTCACGAAGTATTCCACTGAATTCCTATGATATGCTATGGTTAAATGTTTCAGTTTTGTTCTGTTTCGTGTTTTTTACGGAAGCATTTTACTGATAGCTATAACTGAGGGCTGGGCCTAAGTGCAATTTGGTCTTTTCGGAGGTTGCACCTGGAAGCTCCGACATTTCTAAAATTCAAGAACATTGTTGCTTTGGTAAAACTATGCGCGCATATGCGATTTTTGTCACAGGACTAGAACTCATCTTTTACAATGACCGCTAGACGTTCAGCCCATAACATCCCATATGAAGGAAAGGCCGCTAAAGCTCTAGCCCCAAGCGGACAAATTGACATTTTGTTTTCTTTCTGTTTAGTTTTTCAAATTTATTTATTTTTAATCGTATTACATTGACAGTTCTTTTTCCCTTTTTGCTCAATCCAGTTGGGAATTTTGGGGTAAATCGAAAAATTTTCCCTAAAAAACGTATTTGACAATAAGTACTAGAACTCTTGCGAAAATAGTGAAGTTTACGATTTTTTTTATATGGAATTTGTCATGTCGCTATAATAGTCATCTAGCGGTCAATGGAAAGTTCGAACGAGACGCCTAGCAATCACAGCACTTTTACGTTAAAAGTTAGTCGTGTGACAGAAAACGCACATGTGCGCTTAAGTTTTTTTTCATGATGATTTGTCAAAACAAACTGAATATTTGTGGGGGCTTAGATTATTTATGGCTCTCTTAGAACAGTTTTAATTTGTTTTAAAATAAACTCATCTTCCTTTATTTTATTCTTTGTCTAAAAGTCCAAAATTAAATTTCTCTCCCTTGTATTATAGCCATATTTTTATATACTTGTGTTGTTGATTCTTCATTATGACCATCAGGCCTGCTCATTGAAAAAAAAAACATTTCTTACAGAATGGCCCGTTTGTTCTAAGCCTCAAGTGGGTAAAGTTAAAACCCACTCCAAGGAATGTGTCGTAGGAAGTGACATTTTCACGATAAAAGATCAAATGGACATGTTTAATGTCATGTAGTGTTTCTAAATGTTTTAAACTAAATTTAAAATTAGAATAAAACACAATATATACTGGGACTATTAATTATACGACACATCCAAAAGGCAGGACTAAAAAAATGTGCAAAAATGTATGCGGTTTCGTTCAAGGCAGCCATTAGTGAAGTTGGTATATGTACCAATATGAACTGAACATGTGTTTCATTGCTTGACCTAAATGGATAGAGGGAGACAATAATGTCTGCCTCTTTGTGTGCAACTAATGTCACTTAGCAGTAATGAGGCATCCACTTGGCGTAGGGATACCAAGTAACCGTATAGGGCAGACAAATTAGTGAAGGAAACAGTATAATGGAGAACTCATTCGAAGAAATTCTTTACAGTCGTGCTAACACATGCATAATGAATGAAGTAATCCTGACAGTTGCGACGGTACTAAATCAGCACAAAACAAAGAGCCCCTTAAACAAGTGAAGAAAACTGGATAAACTTGAAAATCGATCACTGAAAGGAGAATCTATAAAGTCAAACCTAACCTAACCTATGCGAAGAGATGTGTATGTGATTTAAACAGTACAGAATTACCCTTAGAATAACTGACATTAAAAGATCTTAACACAATATAAACTTTCCTCGGTTCGAGTTTAGATCTGTCGATTTTTTTCGAGAATCCCTAACCAAAGTTTCAAATCGCTTCCATTCGAAACATTTTAGATATTCCAAATGTGGTATTTTTTAAAACGACTTTCAAAAAATATTGAAACGTAAACATAAAAACATCAGAATCGCAACTCTTTCAAAATCAATACAAAGTTGAGCTAAATGAATAGCCCAGGACTGAATTGTCCAAATTTGGACCGGATTGACTCACCTTTGCTGCTAATGTCTCATTAAGAGGTTCAGAGTGTGACTGAAATAGTCAAAGTCACCGCAATTGCTTACATATTTGTTTGACATTGACGGTTTGTTGTCAAGAAGAGAGCTTCTGACAGCCCATTTGTAGGAAAGCAGACTAGTGCAGAGCAGAAACGGATAACTGAAGCAATCTATACTCTACTGCCTGGCACAGGCGAAAATTTGTGGGATGTGTAAAGTAGTCGCTCAGTAGAATGCTGTGCTTGGGTGTTTTTGGAGCAAGATAGACCCTGTAGCGGAGCTTCATACACTTGCTAGAACTGTTTTCTCATCAGAATCCCATTGAGATACATGTTTACTAATTAGAAAGCGATTTGATCGAGTCCGATTGCTTTCCAGCTGGAATTGCTTCTTCGACCTTTTTTGGTCTTTGATTTGTAAATATTCTGTTCTTTTATGTATATTTTACTTTATTTTACGACAAATTGGACACAACGTCACGATGGACAACTACAACTTTGAGGTTGTTAGGGATTTCGTCTACCTCGGCTCCGCTATATAAACTCTGACAATGAAAGTACTGCAGAAATCAAACGAAGGGTTACACTTGCCAACCGCTGTTTCTTTGGCCTAAGAAGGCAACTGACTATAGTAAGGAGAAGAATCTATATAAGAAGAATCTATAAGACCCTCATCATCCCAGTACTGCTGTATGGCGCAGAAGCATGGACGCAAGAAAAGGCAAAATTCTTCGAGTGATTTTCGATCCCGTTTGCGTTGACGGGCTTTCGAGGAGGATATTTAACAGCAAACTCTACGAGTTGTACAGCGACATCGACCTGGTCAGAAAAGTACGTATCAGTCGACTAAGATGGCTGAGCGAATGGACACCAACGCATCGGCTTGAAGAGTCTTCGATTCTAAGTAAGTTTATGTATTTTATGTTGATGACCGATTGCTACATCCCACCATATCTAGACTTCACAAAGACCTTTCTCAAGCGCCTTTCCCAACAGAAAAGATTGAAAATTTCGTCATATACCCACCGTATTCGTATACAAAAATGGACACCGGTGTGGTGTCAGATATCTTCTCCGAATCGCTGGTAAAAAGAAAAATCTGCTTTCAGGACAATAATAGTGCGTCTTTCAAAAGGAAGTATTGGCAGTGACAGCCTCAGCCCATTAGTCTATGACAGGAGCAATTAATTATCAAATTTTTTTTTTTGGATTCCTTTTTTACTAAATAAAACAAAAATTGATTTTGAGTGATGAAAATCTTTATTTGGACTTTTACAATTTTTTCTTCAGTGGAAAATATTATATCCCTCAAGTGGCAGACGCCCGTTTTATCAATGACTTTCTGCAAGATTTCCGGTGATAACTGTTCGCATTCCTGTCGAATATTCTCTTTAAGGGCTGCCGGCTGCGATTATCTGAGGCTTGTTGGTATAAACCCGCGACTTCAAGTAGCCCCAAAGAAAGAAGTCTGGGATGGTTAAATCGAGCGATCTTGCTGGCCATACCAAATCGCCAAAACGGGAGATTTCGCGACCAGGATACGCTTGCTTCACAATATCCATTGTGGCTCGTGCTGTGTGTGCGGTTGCACCGTCTTGTTGAAACCCTATATGTTTACCAAACCCCGCTCATCCAATCTCGGCAGTAAGAAGTCGTTTATTATGGCCCTGTAGCGTTCGCCAGTTGTATTAAAAGTGACCGTATTGCCGGTGGCGTCCTCCAAAAAATACGGCCCAATCACTCCTCCCGCGTGAACGCCGCACCACACAATGACTTTGAGTGGATGTCGAATTTCCAGTGCCCCAGAAACGAAGATTTTGCTTATTGACGTAAACGCTTAAGTTTGAAATGCGTCGCTTACCTATGATGATTTTCGACACAAAATCGTCCTATTCGTTATTGAGATTGAGGATGGCTTGACAGTAATTCACAAGCGACTGACGGTCAGCAGGCATTAACTGATTCACTGTTTGCATTTGGTAGGGAAACATATGTAAGTCTTTCACAAAAATTCGCTGTAGGGTCCGTCTGGTGATGCCCAATTGCGTGGGCCGTCGTTTGGTTGATGTTTCTTTGTTCTCAGCGACATCGGCTCGGCAGCCACAGCCGCGATATCCTCGGCCGAACGACCAGTCCGGCGGCGGCCACGTCCTGAATGGTCTTCTGGTGGTTCCAGTCTGTTCGAGTCGAGTAGCTAAGCGCCGGAATGTTTGCCCAGTCGGCGAGACACGATTAGGAAATCGACGGATTTCAGTTCAACTGAATGCGTTTTTATTCACCTCAAAGCTTCTGCGTCACACAGAAGGACGTCGCGTCGGTCGGTGAGAAGAGCCATAAATAACGTCTGTTTAGTCGCTCGTTAAAGATGTTACTCAATTTTAAGCCAGTAGACTGGCTGGCGATTGACAACTCAAAGTAGTAGTAGTATGGAAGCTACGCCAAACTTATATCTGTTCATATTGATGTTGTACTCAAGGCGACTATATACCGAATGTCCTTTTTATTGAACAGCACATTATTTTGTTTCGCTTTCATTCATCGCTAGTCCCATTTTTGTCGCACAAGTGATATAACTCGCCAGGCTCTTCAACGAAGCCAGGACGGAAGAACTTATACGGAAAGATAGAACATAGAAGATCTCTTTACATCCTCGTACGAATTATAAAGGAGAGTCTAAAGAAGAGGCCATCACCATCATCTCCTGTCACAATAAAAGTACTCTAACGCAAAAAACTAAAATCCCCCAACCAAAATATCCAAAACCAAAATCCCAAATAGAAAATTCTCCTTTTTCATAGTTCGAGTATATTCACGATCCATAAACAGTGAAATATGTACCGGGGCCAGTTGCCCCCCTGCAACCTCCCTGCTAGGAGTCACTCTTGGTTTTGGAGTAGGTGCAAAGTTAGTTCTTTAAATCAATGCGAAATATGGATATAAGCAAACTTTTCGAGTTTTTGGGCTTGGGTATCATGCGGGAATTCCAAAATGAGGTCCTTCTCTGAATAGCTACCAGTATTGTAATTTATTTCGTCAGTTACCTTAGGAAAAAAATGTAAATCGAATTAAAATGTCGCCAACAATACGCTCGAGTTAAACCGAATGGCATTCTATACGAATCCTTCATATTAAGTAATTGAAATTGTGGACAGATAACTGAAATGAATTATTAATGCATTTCAACCACAAACATGGCCAAACTGTACAAATTTATCAAAATTAATTGAAATAGATATGCGCTCACCTAATTAGTAGGTAATGCGAATTTCTCAACTGAAATGCCAACACAAAACGAAACCTCCTGTGACAAGTGATTTCATATTGGAAATCCCGCATTGTATAGTCGTAAAGCTGCTTTAGCCAATTATAATTAGTAACTGAATAATATCGAACTACTGGTCATCGTCAATGGTTGCAAAGTGGCTATATGTGCGTTTGTATCAGGATCTTTTCAAAAGGACGCCAACAACAAAAGCTAAACGATCGAATGCTCTTTGTTCAGAGTGTACGATACATTCAGAGGAGAAATCACTTTTTTTTTTGTCATCGACATCGACATCGACGCTCTCCATCTTATGAGACTTCGCCTTCGAGGCATCCGAGTTCCTGTAGTGTGCCACACAATAGGCCTGACATAGTCATAGGCACACAGCAGCATCCACTCCACATCCACATCCATATCGAAGTAATTCAAATCGATATCACTGCCTCGGCTCTGTCTCATTAGCTATTCACTTGTGCTCCTATATAGAGCAGCATGGCACATGACATACCAATAATATACACTTCGTCATATTCCACTGGGGCATCGTTGACACAAAGTGTTTTGACATATGTTTGTCGCAGGCGTCTATATGCCACCCCCAATTGGATTGTGTTCGCTCCTATGAGACGGAATTCTCTGTCTGTTCGGATTGACATCGTGCGCCAATATACCCCAATTGTCTGCGATTGTATTTTTTTTTTCGGTTATCAATTTCATGTTTGCAGTTCTTAAGCAATGCAAAATGATAGCTCATGGCAACGGGGTGATAACAGAAACAACCACAAAGCTTAAAGGGAACGGTATACGAGACGAGTATAGTTGTCGAATCGAAACTAGAAACCAAGATAACGATTTTCCTCATCGGTGTCGGTGTTGAATTTCACATTTTTCATCTCCTATTGGAGAATGTTTTTTTTTTATTTTTTTTTTGTTTTGTTTTGTTTTTCAATTCTGTTTTAGAATTAATTTTACCATACGATGCGTCATTGTGTTTATCGTGTGTGCGGCTACACATAGCGCGTCAGAAACCGATGCGATATGGGGTGTAAATTGGTACAAGACACTGCTGTGCTGTACTGTAATTGTGCGCGCTCCATCAAGGCTAAATTTGTACATGTGTTAGGGGTGAGGGGAGGAAAAAAAACAACCTGCGTTGCTTGGGTTATCGATAAAATTTAATTGCTTTAGGGCGATTTATATTCGTTTTTCGATTGAGTAGACAATGAGAGGATTCGGATTCGGATTCGAATTCGGATTCTATATACTTAGAAAGTATAGAATGTGTGTATTGGCCGTTGACCCTTATTTTTAGATGTGTAAGCAAAATATAGAACTAAACTTAAAAAAATTTTTTAACTTTGTTGATTATGAAATTATTTATAGAATTGGTTCTCGAAACTTGTATTTGTTATCAGAAAAGTGAACAAGTAGTAGGTATTAAAGTGTCACTTGGTGAGAGATCGGTAGCTCGCAAACTGGTTGTTGTATTAATTTGAAACTCTGGACGTTGCTAGAGGAGGAAAAAATATTAGAAAGGGGATTCGGCATTTTTCCAAATTATCTCTATACTCGTTTCTTAAGGGATATGACTTCCTAACTGCCTACCAAAGCGATGACGATGAGTAATTTGAAATAGTAAAGGAGAATGAAAGGAAATTATTACGTACGTATTTCAGTCAATCGCTAGAAACAACGCTTTGCATGGGAAGCAGTTTTTTTTTTCTCAGACTTACTTTAAACAGAATATTTAATAATGCATTGTACTCCACAATACAATGTGGTTAATAGATACATACGAGGGTGGGCAGTCAGACCCTGAAAATAGAAACAGAAACTTTGCCATATGTTCAAATGTATGGATGAGGAGATAAGGCCAAGGTTAGCCAGAAGAGGCATTAGACTTACTTCATACAGCAGATTACAGCAAAGATTTGTAGACTTTTTATCGGGCTAGGAAATACTCTACTGGAGCACTTAGGCGCAACTGGTTTATTGTACTACCAGGAAGTAAATCCAGTATTACCCATTTTACTGAAATTTCTTCGACTTTTGGTGAAAACCGAGAATGTAGTTCAGCGATGAGGAGCTTACAGTATCAGCACTCACCACAAAAGCGCCGAAGATCTGCCACCTGATCCGAGCAAAGGCCGGAGATTTCTAATTGACATTTAGTCTGCCTACATATTGGAAAGCTTTGCTATAAACGATTGTGTTTGTTATAAACCAAGTCAATGAAGGCCCAGACCGAGGACGCAGGAAGACCCAGAGAAGGTTCTGGTGCCAAGAAATTATTAGGTTAGGTTAGAGGGACAGTTTTCTGTAATTGCAATTTTCACCCAGAAGGCATTAAGGCCCATTACCCTTTTGTAGTACATGATAAGACATGCATCTAACAAAATCATTCGGATCTGTTGATGAATCTTTTTAAATCTGATCGTTGCTATAGATCTTCCAAGCGGTCGAAGAACCGTGCTCCCATACAAGAGTAGCGGCATTCTTGGAGGGCTGGGCAGTGACATAGGAGATGTTCCACAGATTCTATTTCCTCTTCATCTCTGCAACTTCTACAGAAATCATTTGTGAAGATACCTAGTCTATTGGCCATGTTCCCATTTATGCAGTGTCCGATTATTATCCCGACTATAGCACTCGGATTTGGTTTCTATTAAAAGATGTCCTCTGAGCCTTGCTGATCGTATATTTCATTTCCCACAATCCCGGTATGAATTGAGACCCAGACAAGAGTCAACGAGTTCAGCCTTGGTACCGAGTTCAAAGAGTTCCTGCATCACTAAATTATTTTGAACCGGTAAACAGTGTTGAGCAAGGCTTTAAGCGCGACTTGATTGTCGCTACAGGCGACTACTGGATATTCTTCAGATTTAGTTCCTATGATTGTTTGGGTTATTTGACTACCCCAAGGATGATGTGAAAATGATTGTACAATTTTTGAGTTCTAGTCATGGGACTATAATATGTCCCTTAGGCGACGAGTTTTAAAGTTTACTTGTCATATGATTTGAACCAAAGTAGTATTAAAAAGTGATGTCCTCACGTTTTTAAGTGTATACATATACTGGTAGGTAAAGTGCATTGGTTGCCTGTCTTGTAACGAATAATTTCGTTAAATTTCTCCGAACATCTGTCATGCCTGTTGGAACCGGCAATAGGCTTCGCTATAAATAAATACAGGCGGGTAGACACTCTAGTCCTAGCTTCTCGCAACCATTCGTTTGTGTGAGTTTCTATTTTTGGGACGAATGGAAGGGACCTACAATTTTATGCCGATTCCGAACGGCTGAATTGAGAAGCTTTTTCATGACAGTCATACTCTCGGATGTCTGTCAGACGTTCGCAAGAGGTGGTGCAGTAGAAATAACCTTAAGATGTAATTTGTGTTTTTCCGGGGATCGAACCTGGGATCCCTCGCACAAGGGGTGCGAGGCTTCGCTATAGGGGAGCTAAAAAAAAAGCGATAATCACAACAAGCTTAAAAGCAATCATACAAAATCTACCTTGTCTTATATGCATTAGAAAAAATGCGTTGTAAAGAAGTTATTCCTCACGAAAATAAGGCTTTTTGCCTGCTTGAAAAAATCGTGTTTACAGAGAGAAATTTGCTATAGAGAAGTTCGGCCTAGAGAAGTCTACTAAATGTATAAAAAACCGCTGTGTCTTCGGAAAACTTCGAATCTTTGATATAGGACAGTTCGTTATAGAGGAGCCCTTTATATATAGAATAGGCATAGGTCAGCGAATAGCCTTTCGTCAAGTAGGTTCACCAACTGCGTGTCATGGCGCGCTCTTCAAATAAACGGTCGTCCACGTCTAAAGAGCGTCAATTTCAAGCAAAACGAAAAAAAAATCCGTCAGAAATGGTCGAACCAGAATAATTTTCGAAAAAAATATGTCCCAACTCTCAAAAATAACGCTAGCCAAAAACCTGCACCAAACTGTCAGTCTTTGCGGATTGAGAGGTTGATGCACTATTTCGCTTGTGTTTTCGGAGTGCCCAGGTACAACATAAATAAGCATTTTCACTACTCATAATCTATCCAAAAATGGTGTGAAAAATGTATAGTAATTCATCAATTGAGAACGGCTGGACCGATTTGGCAAAATTTTTTTTTTAGTTGTTTGTAATTGCCAGGAGACGGTTTTTGCGAAAGAAACATTTCAAAATTCGACAAAGAGGGGTGGCACCACTCATACGAAAAAACATTCAAAATCGTATATCTCGGAAACCGCCGAATCGATTGAGCTCAAACTTACAGATAATCTTAGGTAAGATTGGTCAAAATTGGATAACTGCTGGGCCGATTTTCATGAGTTTTATTTTGTTTTGAAAGTATTGCTGTATTTCAGGTTTAAGCAGAAAGAAAGTTCCAGCATATCAATTTATTCTCATCTCCCGCATTTTACGAAAGAACATTATTATCTAAGACCTAAGCAATACAATTCCTGTGCACGGACAAAGCCGGGCGGGTACAGCTAGTTATGTATAAAAAATTGGCCGTTTATTTTTACCGTTTTTATGGTTAATTTAAACTACTTCAACATGAGTGTGTATCATTTTCTAGTTTTTACTTATATGGGGATGTTCAACGTTCTAGTTTATTAAGTCATCTGGCTGACTTTATATATTTTTTTGAGTTTTTGTTAGGCTAGACTGGTCACGTTACAACTTTTTTTTCCGTAGACGTTTAGGAAATCAAGTTAAAAATTTATCGATTAAGTACTAAATTTACATTTCAATTGTTTGATTGTCGTAGAAAAATTGACGTTCCCGACCAATCTAGTTTTTATTATCGATGTAAGACGACCAGAGAGAGAATGTACCCAATGATTGTTAAATGTTGACAGTTCAACAATAATGGCGCAAAAATTTAATTGACACTTCTTGTTAGATAGCACTAAGCATTAGTCATTAATTCCACAGTAACAATTCAAACTAACGAAAAAAAAAAGAGAAATGGGTACCGAAAACCTTGAAAACACTGACCATTGTCAGTAGCAAGATACAAATACGTCTTATATCTGTAAGTCTTGCGATTATTTAAAAAAAAAAAAAACAGTAAGACAATTATCTTCGACTATGCCAAAACTCAAATACGCGGTACTATATTATTGTAAAAATAAAAAAAATATTTTAGTCTTAAAAAATTATACTACCTATACATATTTGTATGGGAGGTGTGGGTAGTTTTTATTCGACCAAGCTCATTTTTTGTAATTTTGTTTTAAATAATATTACAAAAATATGTGCAAAGTTTTAACTTGCTATCTTTACTGTAGCTATTTAAATTTAATTTTTAACATGAAATAGCTATATATTTTGTATGGGAGGTAATAGTAGTTTTCATCCGATCTTGCTCATCTTCGAACTCAGCCTCAGTTTGGTGGATAAAAGCTTACGTACCAAATTTCAAGTCGATAGCTCGACAGTCGAAAGCCAACAGACAGACGGACATAACTAGATCGACTAAGAAAGTGATGCTAATCAATAATATACGTAGTTTGTCATACCTACAACGCCTCCTTATGTGCGTTACAAATGGAATGTCAAAGTGAATATACCCTCACCACAGTGTGGTACCGGGTATAAAAAACCGGACAAGTGCAAGTACACTCGTGCACCGAAGGCTCCGTACTTGGCCAGAGTTGATGTCTTGAAAAGTCGGTTGTTCTTCGATATACTAATAGACCTAGGTACAAAATTAAACTGTTTTTTGTATGAAAGAAAATATTTTTTCTCCAATATTGCTATTTGCCGCTTAACTAGGGGTTATACGATACCTTATGTTGTGTGCAAATTTCAGCCTTCTACGTCAACTAGTTCTTGAGATAGACATAGGAACAAAATTGGCTTAGTGGATTCGGACAGACATCTTAGCGAAAACAATAAGGTTCCTTCCTATGGAAACGGAACCTTAAAAACCATCAGCGTAGAGGTCGAAAATCTGTGAGGGTCAACATTTTTGCTGATCAAAATTCTTGTGTTTCAAAATTTTTTCCTTTGGCCATACCGAATTTACACCCGATCCAAAACCACCGATTGCCAAATAAAATAAAACGAAAAAAAGTGTGGCTGAGTTTTGCCATTTTCCAAGCCCGTCATATCCGGCTACAAGACCCAAAAGTTAACTCTGCGATGGTATCCAATTTTCAATATTTTATACAATCGACGAACTTGTCATTACAAATTCATCTATAAAAAACCACCAACTTTTCAGTGCCCAACATTTATTGATCTTCCCAAAAATTTCATACACAAACCCTGGTTGAAAACTTTACGTTCACAGTCGAAAACACAAAGTCCAAGACAACTAGCCTTTTAATGGTACGATGGCAATACCTTCCTCACTCTTAACTACAGCGCCACTTATACTGGTACTATGTTTATGTTGACACATATCTGCAGAACTAGAAAATTTGGAACCCCTCCGCAGCACAAGCCGTTACCTTACCTAGGATATTCTCCTTCAAAAAAAATTCCACCCCACAACTTCCCTTATACTAAATTTATTATTCCAGATGATGAAAAAAAAATCATCCACCCTACGAGTATCATTACCGAGAATGTTACCTACGCCCCCATTAAATCAACTCCTGTTTCCGGAATTTAATAAAAATCCCATTCACTTTAAACGGCAGGACTTTAGCTTTATTTGCAAACTATACTCTTTCTCTCTCTCAATTATATGGCATTTTTTGGTTCACCTTTAGTTACACATTCGGTCACATTTCTGTGCAGCGCACCAGGATCCAGAAGCCACCCTTACTTTCCAAATATATGTATGGACGACGCGTATTGAATTGGGTCAAACATCGGTTTGTTTGTTTTTTTTTTATGTCCACGTCAATGGTGTTAGCTCACAGGCCATCGCCTGACCCGCAAAATAAAAGGAAACGTCACCGCAATAATTGATTTGTTGGTCCATTTCATGGATTCGGTGAGTTTTAACCCCAAATGCAAATACACATACACACACACACAAAATAAATATTTTCAGTGGGATTGTATGATTTCCGTACATTTCCTGATGATGGTGCTGTCCATGTCCAATGTCGCCGCCTGTGTTGCGCAATAAAACTCAATAACTTTCCCATCGGATTTACTTTCAGAATACAGCACACCGCCTTCGAAGCCATCAGCCCAAACTGCGTTACACAGTGTCCGAGAGTCCAAGAGTCCAAGAGTCCGATGCCTCCAAGTCACGCATTTTTGGCATTTGATTACCGCATTTGGGCACCGCATGAAATTGGTGCTTCCTACATATGGAATCGATAAAACGGTGGGGTCATTTGACTCATTCTGCATGCGAGATCACACCTCCTTTAGGGCTCTTGATTACAACTTCAGTTAGTCCTCGCATTAAATCAATTGGCACAAAGCCCCGCACCGAAATCAAAATTGTTATGGTCACCTCGATGCGGACGTCCGCGTCGTCGGTCGCCGTTTACGAATGCGTGATATAGGCATTATCTTACATGGCGCGCGTGTGTGTGTGTTTGATGCATAAAATAAAGGATTAACAAGGATTTATCGGCGTTTTTATTGCAGCAATTTGAGATTTCCCATGCTCGCCGTTGTATATACGTAATAGAGACACGGTTCTCGAGCTCCGATGATAGATGTCGTTCCAGGCGCTTCGCATGCTTTTAAATGGCGCGATGACTTGATCCGGCTTGTTCTTGTTCTTGCGTCGAGTTTACTTCTTTCGAGAGATTTTCAGTTTTATTTGTCGTAAAAATAAGGTAAATAAACCGTTTTATGTTTTACGATTTTGCCTACGCGACGGAGATAACCATCTTAAATGGCGCGCACCTCATTTGGGTAGCATGCGAGGCCGAGGACCACCATAGGTAGTATCACTCTGACAGGCAGGAGGCGATTTACTTTCGAAATTTATTGAAGGAATTTCTATGGCGGTGCTTAAGGGTTTTGGAATTTCTTATAAATAGCTAATCCTGGTGTTACATTTGTGGGATATAAAATGTCGTTAAATTGTTCAACTTGCATTTGGGGGAGCAGCGTTTAATTGTTAAGGATATAGGGGCTGAAACTTCGACTGTCTGTTGGATGTTTATTTAAAATTGCTGGCATGTGTCTTTTATTTACATTTGTGTTTCTTTTAATCTTTTTCATTGACTCCATCTGTTTCTTTTTTTTTTAATGTATTCATTTTTCTCTTCTTGTTGTTTCCTATATGACGTGGAGATATCCTTCGAAAAGCTGTGAGAAAATCATCTCTATGAATAATGTGCACGACATTTATTCTGAATGATGTGTACTGCAAGCAATGAGCCGATGACTTTATGTCGACACAGCATATGACAGGGATTATTAAGAATTTAAACCACTCTCTGGGAGGAGTGATCCGCGCACATGGTGTATGGAATACAAAATGCAAAATTCATATATGTAAAGTTGTTAAAGCTTTAAGTACGTCTTAAAGTATTTATTTATTTTTATTATTAATTTTTTTTTAATTCTTCTTCCGCGAACCTATAACGCTTCATCAGCGCCTTGAGATGTTAGTTCTGCACTTAAAGTGCTGCAAATTGTAGTCTTGTCCTGTAGCAGAAGGAGTTTTGGAAAGTTGTCCTCGCGGTTGTCAAGTGTACTAGGTATATGGCCATGCATTAGCATTAGCTGTCTGTCTTGTGGGGCGCCAAAAAGTTTATAATGCCTTTCAGTTCCTCGGAACATCTACCATGGAAGTACCTGTAGAACAAGCATTGCGTAGGTCAGCGACTTGTCTTCTGTACACCAACGGTTGTAGATTCGATTTGAGTGTAGGGTCTCCAATAAGTCGAACTGCTTGTCTCTGTATGCTGTTAAGTAGGTTAAGTGAATGTGTTGGGGCCGAGCTCCATATATGGGAACAATATCCCAGGCCTGGTCTAACCTGAGCTTTGTATGGAAGGAGATGTTGCTTGGGGCTAAAGTGCCGATCTTGCGATACAACTTGCCTATAATAGGGCTCTATGCCAGACTCGGTCAAATGCCTTTGATATGTCCAAGGCTACGGCTCTGGATTCGCCGTGTTGTTCAATTGCTTGCGTCCATAAGTGCGATACGTAGCTTAACAGGTCTCCAGAGGAACGACGGCTCCGAAATCCGTATTGCCTGTCACTTATTAATCGGTGGCCTTCTAGATATTTGATAATTTCCACATTTATTGCTTTTTCCATTACTTTTGAGAGCATTGAAAGTAACGCTATTGGACGATTGTTTTGTGACAGATATTTCCACCCTTTCTTTGGAATAGGTTGAATGCGAGTGGTCTTCCAGGAAGAAGGAAACGGACAGCATGCTAAACAGCTTACATAGTACAGGTGCAAGTTCTGGTGCACAGCTCTTGAGTACTATAGCCGGGATTCCGTTGGGCACAGTTGCCTTATTGCAATCTAGTTCTTTAGGGATACGGTTAATTATTCAAGGCCGAAATTTCGTTTCTGCCATCGATGTCTGCACCCTCGGGATATTTGGTGGCTCTAGTTGTGCAGAAAACATGCTAGTGAAAAGATCTGCCTTTTCTTTAGGTGTTGTTGCTAGCGTGTCGTCTTGTTATAGACACTATAGGTACAATCTATACATGCATATAATAAAACTGTAGCAATTTTCGTTGTCAGCTAAAAACTCAAAAATTACTGAACAGATTTCAATGAAACTTTTTTTAAAATTTTCCTTAAGACTGTGAGACTACTATAGGCTATGTCGTTTATAGCCACGTCCTTAGGAATAGTTTTGTCCTTTGTCCTATTTTAACCATTCTTCAGAGGAGCACTCTTGATTATCTACAAATTCGAACTGAATTGATTCGGCGGTTTTCGAGACATAAGATTTTGAATGTACTTTTTGTATGGGAGGTGCCACGCCCCTGTATGCGAATGCGATTAATCTTCACAGAAATACTCCTGGGCCGATACCTAAGATTGTATGTAAATTTGAACTCAATCGATTCGGTGGTTTTCGAAATATAAGATTTTGAATGAATTTTTTGTATGGGAGGTGCCACGTCCCTATAACTCATGAACCAATACACCTACAAAGACCGTATGAACTTATAAACCATGGTATCAACGTCACCTTTCATGGGAAATTTTCAGAATCAAAATCGGTTCACGTATTACAGAGAACATTGGCGACAAACACAATACAACTTATTTTTATATATATAGATATAGATATATAGATTTAATTTATTTTTCTTCATATTTAATATCTTTTCTTATACAAGATTATTTTTGTTTTCTTCTAGGTAAGTGGCAACTTTGACAAGACATGACTTAAAAGCAATCACCTACGCACAAGTAAGTACACTCAGTCAATGTCTTCACTCATTATTAGAGTTGACTGGTGTTGGGCGCAGTGGCTCCATCGTTATTGTGTTGGACTAGATGACTCAGGTTCGATCCCCGGAAAAACCCAAGTTTGCATCTCAATGTGTTTTTCCACTGCGCCACCTCTTGCGAAAAAGCGTGTAGCCGTTCAAAGTCTGTATAAAATATGTAGTAGGTCATTCGTTCCATTCGTCCTAAAAATAAAAAAAACTAGGGCTAGGGTTCTATACGGACCTGTTGTGCCCACTATGTTGCTGACCTATTGTCGTTAGCTCCACTAACATAAAGTTTGTGTTAATAGATTGATAGCAATTTCCGACACGGATCATTTATCCAGCATTCCTCATGGGAATTTCTTTCTTTTATCAGGATGCATATTTTTAAGCTTCCGTTCCCATAGGGACACAGCGGAACCTTATTGTTTTCGCTGCGATGTCTGTCCACAAACCCACTAAGCCAATTTTGTTCCTAGGTCTATCTAAAAACTAATTGACGTAGAAGGCTCAAAGGCTGAAAAAACTGTTTAATTTTGTACCTAGGTCTATTAGTACATCAAAGAACAACTGACTTTTCAAGACATCAAATCTGGCCAAGTACGGAATCTTCGGTGAGTACTTGCACTTGGCCGTTTTATTTTTTTTTTTAAATAACACAAATAACACAGAAATTGTAAGAAGATACTATAGGTATGGTTGTCAGGTCCCAAAATGTGTTTGCCCCATGACCACAGAGTTCGAAAAAATAACTGTCGCGCTAAATGTATGCCACCTGGTGACCGTTTTGACGAACTTACTATCAACGAAAGAGCTTCGTGTGATCCAGTCGTGAACTTTATTTTTTCTCCTCAATAGTTGATTGAGTCAGTCTTTAATTCGGTGTTTGTTCCAACTCTTACCTATGGTCATGAGGTTTGGGTAATGACCGAAAGAATAAGATCGCGAATACAAGCTGCCGAAATGAGATTTCTCCGTTGTATTGCTGGTGTGACCCGTAGAGATCGCATTAGAAATACTAGAATACGTGAGGAACTCAATGTCGAGCAGCTACTTCTCCGGACGGAGCGATCCATGCTTCGGTGGTTTGGCCATGTTAAACGCATGTCCCCGACCAGGATTCCACGACGTGCTATGGAATCCGTACCATCAGGCAGGCGTCCCCTAGGTAGACCCAGGATTAGATGGTTAGATCAAATTCATAATCTCTCCTCTACCCGTATGGGGATTGCCCTTGATGATTTAGAGTCGATGGCGGAGGATCGAGAGCTATGGAGGGTCCACTTGAGCAACCTAAACCCGCGACCCACTTAATGGACAAGCGGACCATTGAAAATGAACAGTTGATTGACTATTTATATGCAAATGAATTTGGATAATCACCCCTATTCCCGTTGTATTTCATTTCGGTTTTTAGTCAGTGTTTGTAACTTTTTTGAGATAAACGATTTTAAATTACAGTAAACTCATAGAAAAAGAAGCAAAATCGTTAAGAGAGGTTGCAAAAAAATCTGAATATCGTCGTTTTTACAACGAAACGACAGATGAGCTGTATACGACAAACGCCAACGGGAATAAGGGTGAATGTTTTAACAACGTACAAGTTGATTCGGTTAATTTTAGACAACTAATTCGATTAAAACACTTGGTTTCTTTTAATACCCCTTTCATGTTTAGAAACCACACCAAAACCGTATTGTACATGGCTGCAGTAACTTACCCGACCCTATTACGTCAAACTAATAAATCAGAACTCATCTACATAGTCCGCTGTATTCCAATTGGACTAGATCTTAGTCTAGATATCCCCAGTCACGCATTACGAATGACACATCTTTCAGCTGCATGCTGCTGACGAAAAAAAAAATGCAAACGTAAAAACAAAACCACGAGGAATAAAACCACAAAAGTACCTACGAGCTGGCCAGGACATGCTGCCCTGTGATTTCACGTGACACATGGAACTGCTGCAATGCCGCAGTTACCACCACCACCACTGCATAGGGTAGCAAGTTAATCAAGCCATGCTCCCAACCAAACCCCATTTAGACGACAAAACTTTGCATTTTCTTCACCTTATCGGAGCCATAATTAACCTAACATTTCCCACCTGTTTGCACCCTCGTTTATATTTCTTAATCTGACTGTCAATTCATGACACCATGTACACGGTGTTTGTTTTTTCACCTACATTTTTCTTTGTTTGTATCAAATCGGTTCGCAAGTTCTTATACACCATAATATGCTGTGCAAACATCACGCAAGATAATCGAACGAAAACGAAACAAAACGTAAAAACAAAACAGAAGAACAGAAGCTTAACACGTCTGAGAGACTGATAAGAGGTTAATAGCCAGATAACAAGTCCCGAATTGAGTGGCATGTGCTCAAAGTTCACATCTTAATTACTTGCACCCCAAATGATAACTCACTTCCTTGAGTGTTATCTTTCGAAAATTTTAAAGATTCCTCGTTCTTCGTCTTCGGATTAATCGTTTTCGATTATTCTTCATAGCATCATGACCTCTGGCATCGGTCCCAATTTGCAGATACTATGTACGGTACCTACGTTTTGCTCGTGTCCCCACCAGATGTGGTGGAAGGAAGGCATTAGGGAAATAATGATCTGCTACCAAAACTCCCCATCCACATAAATCCTGCAGATGCCCCCAAACTGCCAAGCCCCACCCGCCCATCATACACCATTCACAGTTGTTCGTTGGAGAATAACTTTTAATTAAAAATTGCCAAGGAGAATTGAGAATATCGGGGAATATCGAAGTCGACGTCTCTCAGACTTCAGACATACGACGACGACGAAGAAGAAGAGGAGGAGAATGATGAACGAAACGATTGAGAAGTAGGGATCAACAAGGCACCCAGTTCATTGTGATAGTCGTACTAGAACTGGACGACGGAAATAAATAAGGAAGCAGATAGGAGTTCCGATTGGCCGTGTGGCCGGATGGATGGTGCGGGTGCGGGTGCGGGTTCAGGTTGCTTGGTTGTTTTACTCTGAGGCCATTGGGAATAAATGTCAACACAAAAATTGTTTCAATGATTTTCTTCTTGTTCTTGTTGTTTTTTTTTTTTTTTTTCATTTTCCTATTTCCATTATAAATATATGTTTATGTATCCATTGTGAGTTTATTTGCTTTGATTGATTTGTTTGCATTCATTGTGTGGGACCACTTGATGCTATGCGGAGCGCAGCTGCATCGCAACAGTCAGTGTCCTTCTTCGCAATCAATTGGGAATGATGATTTACCACTAAATAAATGGGCATGCTGGGAATACGGAGGGGCTTGCGCTTGATTGGCATCATGGTAGGCTTAGGCTGACGTTGATCTGATGCCAATATGCATTCGCATGAGACTCGAATATATCATAATCGAGTTTGACACAAGTCTGTCTTTAACTATAATCATGGTCTGCATGTGAAATATCTCTAGGGTCATCTAAGCAGCAGCGAAATGTTGCCATGTTGGTCAGTTAGGCATGAATTTATTTTTTAAGATTAATGTACAGCACTACATTTTGAGTTGCCGTCTGACCGTCGGCAATGTGCGCCGGACTTAATTTTCTGGTAAAGCGTAAAGCCATTGCGGTAATTGAGGGTTGTCGAAATTTGAAATTATAATTGTTTCGTCGTCATTTGAATTCGTCATGTACCTAATGAGAAATAGAGCTGATAATTTGGTGGAACGTTGTTTGAATACTAGATGAGATTTGATTGTACACTTAACCTAGGGTATCTAAAGGGGGTGTCCAAAATTTGTTAGATGCCTTATTTATGTTTTTGCAATTTCTTCGGATATTCGGTTAGATTTAATAGTGATTAGTGATAGGGCGAGGAGACTGGTTCATTCAATGAAGAATCAGTTCCAAAACCCAGAATAGAAGAATATGGCTTAGCTATAAAGTAGCTTAAGAAAAACAAGGCCGCAGGCTGTGATAGTTTACCAGCAGAGCTTTTTAAATACGGTAGTGAAGTTTTAGTAGGGTGCATGCACCGAATTATCAATGGGTGGAAGAAAACATGCTGTCATGAGACTTCTTCAATCTTGTACTGGAGTATATAGTGCGCAGTCCGTTAAACTGCTGGAGTATGCGGGCGATATTGACATCATCGATCGTTCACAGCGTTCCGTAATAGAAGCGTCTACAGCGATTGAAGAACAGGCGAAATCCGTTCGAAATCCTTAAAGTAACAGACAAACCTAAGTACAACCTATCAACAAACAAACACGCATCTGTCCAACCGCCTAGGACAAAACGTCACTATTGATACTATTAATTTCGAGGCAGTTAAGGAGTTTATCTTGAGTCTTAGGTCGGCTAATTTGGGAAATTTAATCGATTTTGAACTGCATACGACAAGAATTTCCTGTACTAACATCGTGTAAGCGCAGCTTTACAGTTTACAGTGCGAACGTGAAAAAAATGGATTTCAAAGATCTCAACGTGGAGCAACTTAAACGAAGTTGTAAGGCAGTGGGTCTTCTATTACAAGGGAAAAATGCTGAACTGATTGAGGCGCTAACGGAGTATCATTACCAGCAGCAAGAGAAGGAAAAAGAAGAATAAGCGAATGCGACTGCTGGAAGATAAAATAATTCGCCTGAATGTCCGCATGGATGACGCTACAGTAGCGTCTCACTCAGCCTCGACTGCATTCATGTCAGCATATATTCCTACAACGCAATCAGGTATATTTTTCCCTGAACAGCTTCCACCGACAGTTGCTGCCACTTACGGGAGTGATCTTGCGCACAATTCGCCACAGAATATTCGTCGCGTTGAGATGTTAAAATGTACTTATCAGTGGAATGACAGGACGACGATTTTCGGCGTGTTGACAAAACTACGAGGTCCGGCAAACATTTTGGCCGAAGGTCATTCGTATATTTTTCTGGATTGGAGTGCATTCGTTGTGGAATTTTTAAGAGATTTCCCAAGTGAATTCGACATCACGGATATTCATTTGGAAGCCACTTCTATGAGATGGGAAAGCAACGATTCGTTTGAAAATTATTTCTACAAGATGATTTCAATTTGCCGCAGAGGTGAATTCTCGGAGGCCAGTACAATTAAGTATTTGATACGGGGTATCAACGACGACGTAGTGAAAGCGAACTTGTCTCTGATGTGTTTCACTACCTGCAACGAGATCCTTAATGCTGTGCTTCGGTATTTGGGCAACAAAGAAACAAAACGTTTCCAGAAAGGGCGCCGGGAGACAAACGCTCACGTCTCCCGGAAATCTTGTGAGTTTAAATTGACTTACAACGACAAGAATGCTGTCAAAAAGATTGTGCGTTTTAATTGTTCTACGGAACGGCACATTTCGAAAAGCTGTCCAGAGCCACAGCGACGAGATCGGTGTGCGACGTGTCATTTAGCCAAGAATTGTCTTCAAGAGAACCGAGTCATAAAACCACAAGCAGCGACAACGAGAACGCGAGAACCGTAGCAATGTCCTCCACCAGGTCGCCGAAAACGACCGCTGGCTGCGATGTAAACGATGGCGACAGGACAACGGATGAAAACAGTTCTGAGAACAACGATGCAATTTTGAAAACCATCCACGTATATGGAAACGTTTGCTTTCATCGATACAGGGAGCGTATATATTCCACGGTTAAGAAATCCTTCGTCAGAAACGATGAGAAGAAAATCCCTTGCTATGTGGAATGAGAATTTGCTGGTGGCGAATACGTTTGCGATTCCAAGGTTCGCATCGTCATTGAAATCGACCAAATCCCGAATAACGTTCTTTTGGGACGCAATATACTCTGCCAAGGTGGCAAACGAGTGATCATCGAAGGAGTCAATTGTTGGATGGAGGAAGCAGATTCCCTGAAGATGGAGAAGGTGCTGACAGCTGAACAAGAGCAACGATTAGGGAAAATACTCGCTGAACGGGTCAACCGTACTTTATTGGCCAGTCTACCAACAATTAGCGGCAACGATCGGAACTAGGACGAAGACATTAAAATTATCCAATGGGTTATTAACTCTTAAAAAAACAAAACAACTGGATTTAGCCCCAACGAACTAGTTTTCAATTTCACGCAAATGGATTTCACCAAGAATCAGCTAATTCATGCTTTGCAGTTGGACGATGTTTGCAATAACGACAGCGAAGACTATGTGGATGACGCCGATGATCCACTTGCTATCAACAAGCATCGATAGCCTGGGACAACTTGAACGATGAACGCGCCAAGTGGAAGGAGATTGTTAAATTTCGTTTTTAATAAAGCAATTTTGTTGAAAAGAATATTTATCACAATCGAATCTAGGTTAGGTTAGATTAGTGGGTTGGTAAGACAGGGGGAACCTGTGCGTGCCACACACTTAGATCAATGTAGATCCGTTGTGATGTATTCTTGTGAAATCTAGCCGGGGGTAACTGTAGTCCGTTCATACATTGTTGTATTTGTATATTTGGCTATAATTTATGCTTGACCCGTCAGGCTGTGTTTCAAGCTTTTGGGTTGGCTTTACCGAAGGGCCCTGTTTGCAGCAGATTCCTGTACGAATCTAGCACCACTGTGGGCTGGTTCTCATTGCCCCTGTGGTGTAAATACAGGTACATCGCACCTAAGACGGGTGCGCCATCTCTTTTGTCGGTATGTTAACATTGAATAACTTTGACATTTATCAACTGACTTGAGTAGACCTAGACATGTTATTGAAACGTCAAGTCAGTACAATTTTAAGCATGAATCG
Source organism: Cheilosia soror (assembly GCA_949372485.1). Classification (NCBI taxonomy): domain Eukaryota; kingdom Metazoa; phylum Arthropoda; class Insecta; order Diptera; family Syrphidae; genus Cheilosia; species Cheilosia soror. Next base: position 80,933,609 of record OX443561.1, read on the forward strand.
GTTTACACCGAAACCCCGAGCTGAGGTAGTGACGCTTGATATTGAAAATAGTCGTTCAGTTGTGTTAACAAATGGCGACATTGACTGGCCACACATACCATTTGGTTCCACATTTCACTTTCACTCGAAATGAAATCGAAAATAAATTTTTGTGTTCTACATTTCCCTGTATTCGATTTCGATTTCAAAATTTTCCGAATTGAGACAAAGTGAAATTGTGATTTCGAAAAAATTTCGGAGTTTCCGAATCGCTCGAAATGCAGAACACTGAAAACAAATTCACTCGATTTGCAATTTCGATTTCACTCGATTTCTGGAACCTAGCTGATAGATCTCCAGATTTGACCCCTCCGGACTTCTTTCTTGTGGGGTTATTTGAAAAGCAACGTGTACGTCAACAAGCCTCAGACCACTGAAGAGCTCAAGACAAACATTCGTGCAGAAATTTGTCCTAGTCCGAAAGGGTCAAAAAAGTGATGGAAACGCAGTTAAAAGGGCACATCTTGCTTTGGTCAATAGAGGGCGGTGACTTGATTGATCTTTTGCTAAAAAACTAGTCCAAATAAATTTTAAAATACCAAATTAAATAAAAATACCTACATGTATGGAAATCGGTTGCTTTATTTAAAGTTTTTCAATATTCACATAGCGCCAAAAGATGGGACGTCCGTTTTTTTGACAACGAGCATTTAAAAGTCGACTGTACGCGTTTTCCAATTATTATATCTTTCAGCTAATAGATACACCGATAAGTGCAGAACTAACATACATCTCGGGGCGTTGTTGAAGCGTTATAGGTTCGCCTTTCCTGGGATAAGTATTAAAAAAAAGAAGCAAAAAACTGAAGCGATAACTTGAGCAACATAAGTCCTTCCACTTCCACCTACACTTCTATAATTCATCATATCAGACTTCTTAAGTTTGAACAGTTCAATTCTGAGAATCATTTCTTATTGTATATCCCCTGTCACTTGTCACTTATCATACCTTCTTTATCTTTTTTTTTAAATCTTCAAATTGGCAAATCATTCTTTGGACAAATTTAGGGCCCTTAATTGGAAATACAAGTTTTAAACTTTTGTAATGATTTCTATAATAAAATGGCGAAACAGAAAAAAGAGTATCCTTTTCTAAAACCATCCCAATAGTGAGCATAATGGAAATTATGTGAAGCATTTAACTAGGTATATCATGCTGCGTGCTTCATCATAAGTCAAAGGTTAACCATTGGCAAAACATACAAAGAACATTGATATCGTTAAGTTTTATGGAATATTTGCCTTTCACATGAAATACACTGATCCGTCTGGATAAGTATTTAGGAAGTTCAAATGCCCTGAGGATTTTACCTTTTGCTGTAGCAACGAACTCTGACATTTTACTTGCAGATAAATAAAATAAACGGCCTCATAACCACATCTGCGGATGATACACAAATCAAATGTCAGATTGTTTTAACATCCATCAACATATGTGTAGTCGTATATGTATTTAATTTTTTTTTTTTTTTTTGTTGTGTGGGACGTGAATTATAAAACATACAAGTCATAACAGTATTGATTTATAATTTTGGAAACACCTAAAAGTTTTTTTTTTTGTTTGTTGCGAATGATTTGCTGTAATCCCAATTCTGTTATATGTGCGTCCCATGAGACAAATTTGCCCTCCCATAAGTGCATGTCTGGCATAGTCATGTCTTCATTGGTTATAGGTAGGTTATAGGTAAATCAGTGCTTTTTTCACGTCAGCCACATTCCAGAGGCTAAATTATGTAGGTTGGAATATGGTGGCTGAGTGAAATAACACCAAACATCAAGTGTCAATGAAATATAATTAGGCCTGCATAAATAAGTATTTTATTTTAGGATGTGGTATGTGGGTTTTAACATCTGTACATACGAAATATAAAAAAAAAACTCTCATTTCAAATATAAAGTGCATGAGCGATGACATTTTTAACGATTTATTTTTCAATTTGACATTTTTCGAGCAAGATTTCGGTCTTGTGCTTTTTTGCCAATCAAAATCTTTTGGCGCTTCATACCAACTTTTACCTTTTGGCTTGCTTTCAAGTATTGTTGTTTCTACTTGTTTATCATTTTCAAATCTAATGTAAGGTAGATAGACATTGTTTGTTACCTCCAATTCTCATGTGTGTTAGATAATACTGGACATTGCCAAGCCCTTAGCGTTCTCTCTACATCTAATGACTATTCCATATTTTTCAAATATTTTAAGACCTTTTGCTAAATGCAAACGTCAAGAGGATACATTAGGTTTGTTCCCGTATATTCAACCCAGTATAGTAAAGGGTCTTTCATTAAGAACTTGACAACTTTTTTTTTAAATAAAATGCAAACTAGGTAGTACTTGAGATATCTCAAACAAAATTGTATTGGCTTGAATTACTATCAAAACGTTTATGAATGGAATTCGACTTCGTTCATATATACCACGGGAACTTATGCAGCGGTCGATATGAATCCAATTTTCTAAGACTCGTACTTCGACCAAAACGGCCGCTATTTTTTGTTTAATATTGGCTCAGAGCTCCTTTAACGTCGCCGGTTTGTTGGCATAAACCAATCATTTAGAGGCGTTGAATAACACGATCTGGGCGGTTAAAATATATGGGTCCGTTTCTCGAGATAAAACGTTCACCGAATTGAGACTTCAATAACTCGATTGTTGCACCCGCTGTTTGGCTTGTGGCATCGTCTCGTTGGAACCACATATCAATGATGTCCAATTCATACAATTGCTCAAAGAAATAACGTTCCAACAAGTCTCTGTAGCGAATACCATTTACAGTAACGTGGCGGTCATTTTCATCGACGAAAAAAAACGGCCAAATGACGCCTCAGGCATGAATACCGCACCAAACAGCGACTTTTTGCAGATGAAGTGCTGTTTCATGAAGCGCATGAGGGTTCTCACCTGTCCAGTGCGTTAATATTTTGATTATTGACGAAGCCGTTTAACCAAAAATGCGCTTCATCGCTTATGGCTGAAAATTGGCGTTAACGCCCTTAAAGTTGCGACCAACGACTCGGAATTTCGGTAGTAAATTTTAATTATTTGTAAACGTTGTTCCTTCGTGTACTTCATCATGACGAAAATGTTGATTTTACTGAATATTTTGACATTGACATAGTTCAGTAATCGGTTTAAGGGTGCGTTCACACTGAAATATTAAAGTTGTCAAGTCGCTAATGAAAGACCCTCTATTTGATTTGAAAGAAGGTTGTCTCTACGGGAGGAATAACTATACTATAAAAGAATGGGATGGATCGGGGAGATCAAACATTTTACAAAGTTTTTAGTTATCAGGGCGGGAACATCTTTATTATGCCTGTTTATTTATTCCATTCCATCCATTGACTTACCACTAGAAATTTGTCCGTTTTTTTCATAGACGCCACATTTTTCACTTCTCCCGGTTGGCTCTGTACGGGAACAGGATTTGTAGTACAAAAACAGATATGCCTACCTACCTACAGTGAGCGTCAGAAGCGTTCACTTGCGTATAGACTAGAAAAAAGGTGAAATCCAAAATATGTACCGAGCCGAATACGACATAAACCTATATTCGAGTAAGATTCCGCTAAGCACTAAACGAAACTGTCTTCACTTTAAATTATTGTAACTGGTCGAAACTAAATAAAATTGTATCCCTCCTTTATGGATAAATTAGTTTTTGACAGATCGCAATTGCACAAAGTTTATATACACATTCTCACTAAGTTAACAACGAGTAACGAGTAATTTTCCTCTCCGCTCCTCAGAGCATAGAAAATGTATATGAAGACGAAAAGGACAGCTATTTGGTCGTTTGACCGCAGCTCTTTCAGAATGGCCTATACAAATACACCAGGCCCGAGTAATTTTAATCCTATACAGAAAAACTCAGCATTGCTCCTTCAATCACTTGTGAATAAGACCCTGAGATACTTAAACTTCTACACCTATTTGAATGGGTTTCCACTAACATGCAGAGTGCATTGAACAGGCGTTCTGGAGAAGAGCATCACTTCAGATTTGTTCACGTTTACCTTCATCTCAGCTTCAGCACAAACGGCTACAAACTGATCGAGTGCGCATTGAAGTTTAGACTGAGAGGACCCCAAAATTAAAAAATCTTCACCGTCGAGGATTTCTCAAAATAATTTGAAATATGTACGTAGGCACGCACAGTCTGTGTAATATGTAGATTGAAAAAGAAAATATTCTCTTTTAACATTTTTAAGTAAGTAAGTACCTAAGTAACTTTTTTTTAAGTATCTAGCAATAAATACAAAAATAATTATAAGCTTAAATTTATTTAACTAATGTAATTTTGTTATATTAAAATATTCATATGTTCTTTATATTTTTATGACAATTGATAAGTACTCAAATGACAGAAATGGATCGATTTACGCTTGAACAATATTCGAAAATATTGCAAAGTTACTTCCATATCGTGATTATATGTATTTTGCCAAAATAGTGCGAATTTTGGACACAAATTGCGGTCGTAGAAAGTTCGAGGCACTGGGTTTATGATTGATAACCGAACACATTCCATTCTTCGTCCTGTGCGCTCAACGGAAAATGTTGCAGCTGTACAGGAATGCAAAATTTCCACCCGCTTCATTGTCGCTAACTCGAGATTTACGACAATTTTGGTCAAAATTTCATCTTCCATCTCGGCGGATAAGTAAACTATCAAAATTTCTGTTTGTGAGCTCGAAAAATCCACATGTAGTCGCAGAGAAGCCAATGCATCCTAAACGTGCAATGCGTGCCACATTTTTGTTGGGTGCCATTCAAAATCGATACCATGCGAGCAATCCAGAGACCAGAGATTCAACCACTCAAGAGCAATATTGGTTGAAAGCTATTCGTGAAATAGGAGTTTTATAATCGAAAATATATAGAGAAGTTGCTTTAATAAGATTGTCTACTGTCGCCAAGCCAGCCATCGAGGCAGTCATTTAAATAAAATATTATGCAATATGAATTATCGAGAAACTTACTCTTTTTTCAGTAAAGCAACAATCGTTAAAAAATATTGAACAGTGTAGTATTTTTACCGATGGCCCAGCGTATAAAATACTGAGTCAATATTCTCTATTATATGTATCTAGTTTATAAAATTTTACACACATCCTTTGGATCCCCAAATTAACTTTTCCGCGTATAGGTTTTAAAGATTTACGAAAAAAAGTATATTTCGCTCCACCCTACTATACACTTCAAACCACTTCCAGCGAAATATAAATTTGTATAAAGCTAACCTATTTCAAATTACAGTGGCATTTGCATTGAATTGAGATCATTTTAAATTATTCAATCTATTATGTATTTATTTGTTTCCACTTTTGTACATTATAATTTCTATCTTATTATTCCTCTGAACAGAAAAATCTATTCTAAATATACTTTTTTTATTTTGTCTGTCTGCCAACTTTTTGCATTCGATTATTTTGTCATTATATGCCCTACCGAAAAAATTTTTAAAGAATAAATGAAAAAAATTATAGAGAAGAATAAATTGTATCCGTTCAAAGTTTAGAGATCGTCGTTTACTGTATCAAATGTAAATTTGTATTTTCATACAAGTGTACTCTAAGCTCGGTTCTTGATCAACGAACATTCAATTACGTGGAAGCCTTCTGTAAAATTCTTGGAAATGACTCTCAAAATTGACCTTTAAAGAACATACTGCGCAAACAAAGTAAATATTGGCATAAAAATATTGTATGCATTTATCAAAAGGAAATCAGTGCTTTCAAATGGAAACAAAATTTGTACATATTTTCAAAACAATTTATCAAGCTATCATATTTGGGGACATTGCGCAATCTGTCATAATAAAAAATTGCAAATTGCATAAAGTAAATAATTAAAAATGATGATAAATTTAATCTAGCATCACTACGCAAGATTTCATAAAAAATGTTAAAAAAAAAATAGATGTGACATCGCTGAGGTGGTGCAGTGGGCAGTGCCAAAAGCGTCTTCAACGTCATACTTAAGAATTTTTAACTTTCTCGTAGTAAGAGAAAGATATTGTTTTCGTACAAAATTTCGAACTCGAGATTTTAATCAATTCTGATATTACGTACGATGATAGGGGAACTCAAACAAGTAGGTCTAAATTTCTGTCCGTGAGTATATCTGTCTTTCCCATAGGCCTGCAGCCTAAACGCTTGGACGGATTTGTTTCAAACTACGTATTCAGAATTTGTGGGCTCACCGCTAAAAGGAGGAATTGTCATTCCTAACCTGATAGCAAACTCAGTTTTTCTCTAAAATGACTGTGTCCTTCAAAACCCACCCTATTCGCTAATAATAGTATGTACTTCAATAAGCTGATTGAATTACAGAGACGTAAATATTCAAGGTCCTTACATTGTAATCATATTTATCAGGAACATAGGAGGTGGAGGTCCCATTTATTGTAAATCTTGAAATTACTTCGAGTTCAAAATCTCTTCGATATAGCTTTGATTTTTGAAGTTGTTGTTGATTTCCCACGTAATTCCATTACTTGATTCCTTCCTTGATTAAACAGAAGTTGATTCCTCCAAGTGGGCCTTAGTCGGGCCTTGATTTAGGGTTTACTCCCACCTCATACTACTGGTGCACGCTTTCACATCAGTCGTACGTCGCAACGAATCACAGTGTACAGCTGATATGCACGTTGGCTGACACTAAACAGACAGGCTGATTAGCCATTTTCAGCGGGCGCCCGCGGGAAAAACAACAAGTAGAGGATTTGTTTGCATAATTTTACAAAAAAAGCAGCGATTTTGATCGAAATAAATAATTTGAGACAACATAAGCATTCTAAAAAATATCACGTACCTATACTTTGCATTTTTCAAAAAATACAAATAAAGCCGTTTTATGAATATTTTTAAAAAATTACTACCCAAATCCCGTTCTGTATTCACAGCCGGTATATTTTTGTAAAGCCCAAAACGTCAGTGGCAATTCAAATCCAATATCAACTACAAAAAAAAATGTAAATGACTTTGACATTCATCGAGGTTTTCATTAAAAGAGAAAGTTTCGTGCGACACAGCCGCCTCTATCCCTTTAACGTAGGTATTAAGGATTAATTTTTTTAAATTTTATGTTCCATGACATGCAAAATGAACATACCAACTAAATCCCTCTTTATAGATGAACAGTTAAATTTACACAAAAAAAAATAAAAATCAAAATCGAATATTTTCTTATTTATAAAATACTAGCTTTTGCCCGCGGCTTCGCTCGCGCAGTCCTCAGGATTTGGCACACAGAAATTCCTTCACAGTCTTTTTTTTTATAAATACAACGTGCAGGAAACCTACCTAAGAAAGTACCTAAGTAGCAGTTAGTATCACTGAAAAATATGTCTAAAGCCCTATTGTTGAAAATACTTCAAAAATATAGATATGATCAATTTGTTTGTGAAGCACGGGTATCTCAACAAAGATCATACTATAGCAGACTAAGCCACTATCTATGGAACACAACATATTTCTTAGTTATCCAATCCTTAATTATATTCCACACTGCCCAGATCTTCCTACACTCTGCAACATATGCAACCGGAAAGATCGTGAGGATGTGTACCACTCTCTAGCAGTATAACCTCATTCTTACAAAATTCCGCTTGAATATCTTTGCAGTACGTACGATGGAGTTAGATGAAGCGATCAGCATATAAAGTTTCGACGCATTACAATGTTTCAAATCGATACGACGAACGGTTCGTGAGTTAAGAAAAGGCCCCCTTAAAAGGGGTCATCGGCAATAACTCGGACCTTAAGCAAAATTTCCAAAATCGGACAAATTAATTATCTTTATTTCTTACAGAGAGTACACTAACCGAGTTTAAAGTCAATCGGATGAAAAATAAAAATCTTCCCATACAAACTTTGACCCCCCTTTTACCCCTTAAGGGTAAAAGGATTCAAAAAATCCTTCTTAGTGGTTGTATACATGAGAAAGGAAATCTCTGTGCAAAATTTCAGCTTTCTAGAGCAAATGGTTTAGGCTGGGCGTTGATCATCTCTCAGTCGGAATCTTCGTTTTTATATACATATATAAAATATATATAGACTAGCGGACCCGAGAGTTTGTCTCGCCCCAATTTATCGTCTTCATATAAACTCTAGAGTGATAATAAAACACATATACATAGTAAATAGCACGTTTGCTCAATAGAAAATGACATTGCGAAATAACACCTGTCTAATTGCGCACAGCCTAAGACAACGTATACCGCCATCTTTCGGGTTGTGGGATTGATACCAGCACAGCGCCATCTATTATTTATTTAGTTAACTTCTCCACCCAAAATACACGCAAAACTTCTTTTATCACAGTTGAATTTCACAATTATCCAAAATTTTCCAAGCTTCACAACGAATTTTCTACTTTTACATAATTTACAAAATTTCGTCGAAAAAAAATTTAAATTTTTTGCGTTTTTACGAAATTTTAAATTTTTCCATTCGAAAAGCCTTTCCGGAACAATTGCACACAAAATTCCATACAAAAAATCAATTTTTGATTTTTCAATTTTCCGAAAGTAATCTAAAGATTTGAGATCACAGGATCGTGGGAGCCAGTTCACAGGTCCATAACGCGAAATTATTCGCTCAGCAAAAGCTTCCCACAAAAAATTTATGGTGTCGCGCACCGTGTAGCCTGTTGCGCCATCTTGTTGAAACCAAAATTCTGTCTTATAAGCTTTTAAGCCAATATCTTTCCGTAAAATCTTCAACAAAGTGGATGGGCATAGCTCCAATTGCTATGAACGATGTTGAATCGACTATAATTCGGATTCTCCTCAATACTGCGCTTCAAAACGGCAATAACTTCTTCTGTTCGCACTGTTCTGTTTGTCTTCTTAGGGGAAGCGTCTTATCCACTAGAGTGTACGTGGTGCGAAAACGATTCGTCGCATTTCGAATAACTTGCTCAGATGGACAATTTTGTCGACCGTAAAATGGACTTAGCGCACGATAAGTTTGTCAAACCGAACCATGTTTTTCGAAATAAGTTTGTACAATTTGCACGCGTTGTTCTCGCGTTAATCTATTCATCGTAAAATGGCAAAATGTACTAACCACAAATCAACTTTCAACTGTCAAATTGACAATCTGTATAGAAACAGTGTTGCCATGTTTAAAAAACAAACTTATTAAAAAAACTCTTTACAGATGACGATTTTTAAATGCGTTTGTCTGGCAACACCGGCATTGACTTGTAGTTTGACAAAAGTAGTATGAACATAAAAAAAGTTTGTCAAATAAATAGTTCCCATTCTTGAATGTTGAATCTTGAATCTTTGGGCATCAAATCAATTTTTTGTACATATTTTAAGAAGTTCGTTCTTTTGAGCTATTCTTTTAACATCTTGGTCTGCACTGTCAGCTTTCTAAAGCTGTTGTTTTCAACAGTCTTCACTTTAAATGCTTATTGCTTAAAGTGATTTTTAAAGGTCAATATCAAGAAATACAATTTTATGAAAGTGTAAGGATACCAAAAGGTATCCGATAGAAATTAATTTCCAAATTCAATAATATCAAGGGGATTTCGAAACTAATGTACTGTTATTTTATCACTTTGTGAAACATATTGCAACTTGTTGTATAGCCATTTTCAAACAAAGTCGTTTAGCATTCTGCTCTCAGTAATCCCAACATGTTTCCGGTACTTATCATCTTTGCTGGGTATTTGCAGTACAGATGGCTTTATGCGACCGACTTTAATGCTTCATCGTGTGTTTGTGTGTATAAAGTGTACATCAAGATTAACACAACAATTTCCGTCTATCCTTTGGATATACATAAATTCGTTTGTAGATACTAAAAGTGTTTATCTCAATTAATTCGTGTCTGCTGACCCTGACGTCATCAAGGATGTGTACTGTATATATCATTTCCAGAATCATTATATGCATAGAACTCTATGTATCTTTCATTATGTCGATACCAGTATTTTGAATCTCATCACCCACCACCCCATAGAACTCGTGTACGCATTTCGATCCACTTTCTCTCTATAAAATAGTAAAAAAAAGAAAATATAACCCAAGTGTATACACAGATGCATCTCCTGCACAAACTAAAACATTGATTCAAGGAAATATCTGCTGATGCTGGAGCTGATTCAAAACACATCGTTGGCCGAGTGAGTGTTAATTGTTTGGCTGTGCACAAAATGCAAGCACACGCGATTGAATAAACACACATCTGCTGGCTGGCTGGGCTGGCATTGGCATCGCTCAGCTACTTGACTGCTCTATGCTCTTTCTATAGCAGATGGTTTTGGTTTGTCCGTCACCGTCCGGTTGTGTGCATATTAAACGAGCGGGGCTCCAGATTTTCCTTTCACAGTGTGACCTCGTTACGTCTTCTTGTGCGAGTACAACGACTATACCATCGCCCTGCCCCATACTGTGGCCATTTAACGCCACTGCACTGGCCCCCCTGCATACTCCAAGACTCAATAATGTCTGTTTGTCTTATTGTCGGTCGTTCAAGTGTCTTTCTGCAATAAATTTGCTAATAAATTTTTCTCTTTTATGCATTTTTATTGCTCCTATACCTATCTATATACCTACTCCTCTTGATTTCTTTGTGCATCGTATGCATCGTATGCATCGTGCATCATGCATCTTGTATATAGCTTGCATTCTTCTTGTTCTCATAGTTCTCGATTGTCGTATCTGAGCTATGACTACCCAAGTGGACATTGCATTCGGAGAAATGTCAGAAGAATTACTTAAATTGTATGCAATTAGCATAGACGACGGCATATATACAGCTACACACAGGATGTGGGTGGCGATGCAGCCATTCGTCAATGGGCAACTCGTGTCGTCGTAACAGCCAACTTGACTGACAACATGAGCCGAGAAGAGGGTTGCTTTGCTACCCCCCATTTAAACAATTTATACATACTGCAAAATGAATAAGGGTTGCATGCAGGAATTGCTGAGTCTCGTTCGTTGGAACGGCCGGCAGGGATAGATTCTGTTGGTGGTTATGCATTGCGTGCGTCGAGAAACTATTGTAGTCCTGTTGGCTATCCCTCTCTCTCTTTCTATCTCACACTCACTATGGTGTCTGTTGGTGAGTTGGATTTTCATTAAATCTCATGTGCGGTTAGATGACAAAAGTCACTGGAGCAATTAACGCTGCTTCCTGGGTCCCAGTTAATAATTTCCTCTAGAGTTAATGGAAATGTCCCGCACATACGACTTTGTAGGTCATTTGCGTAAACTTGCCACGGAATACCATTTACAAAGAATTAATTACTTGATATGCATATTCGAGAGGGAGAACTAGGTTTCCATATGGAATTCCGAATTCCGATGACTGATCTAAAATTCCGTTTACCCTCCCAATTGTATTGAGCAATCAGTATAAACTCTAATTCTGGAGATGTATACCAGTTCTGAATTATAGATACAAGTACTGTATCTATTTGAATTTTATGATTTATTCAGATTCTGTGAATGTGATGATGGAAAGATGTCTGAATTCCTTATGTGATGAATTTGGCAATCATGTGGTTTATCAAGTGCACCTCAGAGTTCATTGTATAGTTTTGTATAATGTCTGTTTCTGTTCCTGTTGCATGATGTGGGCCAACTCTATCTTATGTAATTTTCATTTATTTACTGGTGGTAACCGATTTTATGTACCTATTGTATAAAATTCGTATGCATAACCAACTATGCTTAATTATGGACATGAGAAGATAATATTTTGAAATGAAGAATTATTTTTGGTGTAGTATATGTGCAAAAATGATGGTTACACTTAGTTATTTAAAATTCAATTTTCTCCGGACTGAAAGTACCATTAAAACTGCAAAGCAAACATTAGTTTGCAAACTATGTACATTGTAAGGAAAACTGGAACTATTTTTTTTTTAAACTCTGGTTCGAGATAATTATGATAAAATCAAGCAGCAGTCTTAGTATCTCACACAGGGGAGGTTATGTAGTAGGTAAATGAATAATGACTCATTTTTTGGGTTGGTATACGGCCAACGTATTTGCCTAGACTCTGGCATTAGGGTCCTTATGAAGTTCATCAATTTTGATGTTTAGAAAAAAACCCACAATGTTAGAAAGTCCATCGAAATTCTACCTTTATTACAAGAAGCTTGGCTCAAATTGAATCTAATGAAGTCTGGCTAAAAACACTCGGGCAGAACTGCACCAAACAATTCTTTCCAAAATGCTCCTCATTGTCTCATTGATCTGGACAAAAATAATCAGAGAATCCTGATAAATTAGTGGCCATGGCCTCATGAAAAAATATCTTCACCGAACTGGTGTCTCACCGGCCCTACATGTAGACTTAGTCTGGAGATTGACGAATAATTTTTTCCACATATTCATTGAATGTCTCACCAGGGAAGGCACAATGGGCTCCTTAAAAGAATCAGCAGTGTCTGAGCCCCATGAGGGCTATCCCGACAATTGTACAGAGCCTGGCAGACTCACTTTTACCTTTGGCGCGACCAAAGTCAGCGTTACTCGGTTTTGCCGAATTTCCGGACTTATGGGCCACCGCAACTGTGCCCTTAGTTGTGGTACTCGAGCGAAACAACGGAGCGTTCGGAGTCGCCTTAGAACTACACCCAGACCCGCTAGGTGTGGCATGCCCAACAGCACTACCACTGCCTTAGCTGGTTGCTTGGGTGCGGTTCACGGTAGCAGCCAACGCTGTCGTTTTCCCGCTAGTGTCGTTGTCGCTGGGTTTAGGTGGCCCATCCAGTAACGACGGGTACCTTCACGGCCATATTGCCAGACGAAGATACAGAAGTGGCTGACGGCAGACCGAGAAATTAAGGTCGAGTCGTGCTCTACAGCACAGAAGTTGTCGACCGTAGGGAGCCGAGGGGCTGCACAACATTGTTGTTCTCCTGGTTGCCCAACAGCAGAACCAGAGGTTGATGCGCTTGCAGAGGCATCTGTCTGTAAGTTTTCATTAATTAAATTTAAAATATTGATCCCACGAGTATCCGGGAAAGAAACATCACCCATCCCGGAGCCCGGTACGGCACAGGAAGGCTGGTTTAAAACCGAAGGTCGCCTGGTATTCTAAGTCCGCATATTAACGACTAAGCACTCTCTTAGTAACGCATCCCTCAGCATATGCTGTTCCACCTTGGATTCGAGATTTGATAATGCGGTTTACTCCCCATGGGCAGTTCTTGGTTAGTTGCTCCCCAACGGCCTGTCTGCCCTTCAGACGACTACCGCCTCCGACAGCGTAGCCCATTGAGTCATTGCAACATTAAGCCTTCGCACCGGCGGCGCTTTATAAAAAGGCACACACGTCAAAGTCCCTGCCCCTAGCGAAGGAAAAAAAAAATCCCGACATTTGATCTAATCTACAATAGCATAGTTTTATTGGCTTCTTTTTGGACTGTTTTGTGTGTCACAATCTTTGACTTAAAACTTGGCTACACCTAAAATTGCTTCTAGTACTATACCCTCAGACCAAACCAAAGTATTCTAATACTAATACCCACAGCTTAGGTTGTGCAGCCTCACTTAGGAGGACGCTCATTGTGACACTATAGTAACTAATGATCTCACAACTACCTGTTGAACCAGCAGGAGCGAGTTCGTCGAGATTGTCGAAGAAGTAGTCTCCCAGATATAGTTTTCTACGAGCTGAGAACGATGGGAATAGAAGGTGAAGAATAGTCTCTTCCTCCTCCTCGTCTAAGCAGCACCCACAACTTCAAAAATAATGACATTTCTTTTGGCTTTTTGGACTACATCAACATCTTGGTACAGCTCATTGAGTTCGTCCTTTACGCACACAGGACCAAAAAGCCACTGAAGTATTTTTCTTTCGAAGGAGGCCAGTATCATCTCTCCGTTCTTGCTTATCGTTCGGCACTCGGCGGATAAGGTTTCTGTAGAGCACACAGGATTTCTAAACCCAATTGTTTTGCCAAACTGTAGTATCAGGGGTTTCCGGGTAATTCTTCGCCGATTCTACGCTTGAGTGTCATTTGTGGAGTTCAGGTTTACTCCGTGGTAGATGATCGCCTTAACTACCTCGAAATGTTTGCTACAGTGACGTTTTGTCCTATTGACGGTGGACATATGTGTGTTTGTTGGTTGATAGCATGTACCTAGTCTTCTTCTTATTTACTTCAAGGCTAACGTTTTTAAATCGCCGTGAACGCTTCTATCACGGCACGGTGAGACCGACCGATGATGTCAATATCGTCCGCATACCCCAGCAGCTGGACGGACCTGTTGAAGATAGTGCCTTCCGTGTTGCCCATACAGTACCCTTGACAACCGCGAGGATATCAACTTTCCACAACTCCTTCTGTTACAGGACAAGCAAAACTCGCTTCCTGGGGGTATATATATTTCCAGAAGACTTCAATTTGCAGCAATTTAAGTGCAGAACTAACATACATCTGCAATCATCTCGGGGGATTGATGACGCGTTATAAGTTCGCCTTTCCCGGGAGAAGTATTTAAAAAAAAAACAAATATAATTTTGTAATCGTTTAACAATGTTATAGTCTTCGACTGATATTAAATTTTGTTCATCCTTGAAAAAATAACTGATGTTTTTTTAAGCCTGTTTATTCAGACTTCTGCTGCTTAAGATGGCTCTGCTGTCAGAGTTGCTTTTGATGTTGGCACTGGCTTTATCTGTGTCTCACAGGGGACCCTATTCCTGTTTATCGTTAGTTTAGGTTCGGTGGCAGCCACATTTAGTCTAGAGTAGGTCCATTGTGATACCACAAACTACCCATTGAATTATAATATTAGCTGAAAATGAAGGCGAGGTTCATGCTTGTTGTAAGGAGTTGGCCCAGATTGTTGCAGAAATATTCTGCTAGATGTAGTTTTCTTTGAGTTGAGAGCAGGTCCACAAGAGGTGTAGAATAGTTTCCTCTTCCATACAGCTTCCGCAAAAATCGTTTGTAAGGAGATCCAACCTTTTATGAATGATTCCCAAGTATGCAGTGTCCCGTGATGACACTAGTGCTTATAAAGTTTGTTTTAGAGTCTGGGGCGCCTGTAAACCCACATGGGCCATGGGTCGACCACCTGCGGTTAGTAGCACTAGGGGTATTAGATTATGCCACATAACTTGACTTCCTTCATCGAGATGATTTCCGCCTAGAAAACGCTATAGTGATTGGGAACGCAGAAGGAGACTTGACATCAGTTTAGATCTTGAGAGAAAACACCTCAAAACCTGTCTGTTATGGAACCGAGATTCATCATTCTTCGAGTCAATCCGGGAGGTAATAAAGGTTTAGAAGTTTTTGTTAAATTAAAGATAAGGGGGAAAATGTAATCGGTGAATTTTTGGATGGATTATTTTTTATTTAATACTTGACCCTGCACAGGAATTGTATTGCTTAGGTCTTAGATAATAATGTTCTTTCGTAAAATGGGAGAAAAAAAAATGTCCCTTTGTCCGATTTTGACCAATCTTCACAGGAACATTTCAAGGCGAATCACTACGATTGCCTGTAAATAATAAATAAATAAATAGGTGGCGCAACAGGCGGGTGACACCCAAGGCCTAGCTTCTCGCAACCATTCGTTTTGTGTGAGTTTCTATTTTTGGGACGAATGGAAGGGACCTACAATTTTATGCCGAGTCCGAACGGCTGAATTGAGAAGCTTTTTCATGACAGTCATACTCTCGGATGTTTGTCAGACGTTCGCGAGAGGTGGCGCAGTAGAAAAAACTTTAAGATGTAATTTGTGTTTTTCCGGGGATCGAACCTGGGATCTCTCGCACAGTAGTCCAGCACACTAACCACTGCGCTACTGCGCCCTGTAAGTTTGAGCTTAATCGATTATGTGGTCTTCCAGATAAGATTTTGAGTGTTTTTTTTATGTATGAGAGATGCCACGCCCCTTTGATTAATTTTCACAGGAGCAATTCACGGCCAATATCTGTAAGTTTGAGTTCAATGGATTTGGTGGTTTTCGGCACATATACGACTGGATGTTTTTTTTTTTTTTTTTTGGTAGTAGCACTTCAGGCATAAACCTAAGATTATCTGTAAGTTTGAGCTTAATCAATTTGGTGGTATTCGAGATATACGATTTTGAATATTTTCTTTTTAAATGGGCGGTGCCACACCCCTTTGTCCAATTTCGATCAAATTTCACAGAATAGATTTCGTTCAAATTTTCTCAAAAATTAAGCTCAATCGATTTTGTTGTTTTCGAGATAGTAGACCATTTTTTTTTTGGGAAGTGCCACACCCCCTTGCCCAATTTTTATTACATAAAAACCTTCTACAAAAGAATACCTTTCCATTAAAAAAAGAATCATTAAATTCGGTATAGCCGAACTCGAGTTTTAAACGGACAAACATATTTTAAACTTTCTTTTATATAGAAGAAGAAGATAGATATACGAGTGACCCACATTGCCGACTTGTCCAAAAAAATATTTCTGTCTTGCGAATGGCCGCATTTGCTGTCACTTGCTTACAATAGATGTTTAGCTGTACTCGTCCATTGCCGCAGTTGGAGTGATCCTAATCAGGGCTCAACTAACTCAGACGTAGTTGATGGCATTTTCACTTCTATCAGACTATCAGGTCATTATGTAAGTACAACCCTAGTTTAGGTTAGGTATGAGGGAAGTGCACAGCTTTAAGAGTGCTGTGCTACCATGGGGGCCTTTTGGTCCATTGTGATCCCTTGGTTTTTGGTCGTGGATAAAAATTTTCATTTTATTGGACAACACAAAAAACATGCATAAACACTTTACCTGGTTTCTTGGAGTTATTCCTTGGCGGGGTTGGACTACTAAACCATCCCGTACTTTTAACAAACCTGATTGTATTCGTCAGTGGTACCTGCACTATGTCCTCTAGGTCTCCGAAAAGTCTGTCTCCCATGTATCGGAATCGACTGGTTTGGAGGTTTGGGCATTCGCAGAGCAGGTGCTTGATGGTCTCCGTTTCTTCTATGTCTTGACAGCTCCTGCAGTAGTCTGGTGAGTTAATGCCCAGTCTTGTGGCCATGGTACCAATGGTACAGTGGCCTGTCAGTACACCTGTTAAGATTCGAATATCTCGTTTATTCATTTTCAGAATACACCTTGTTCTTTTTTTCGTCGATTCTTGGCCAAAGGCTACGGGATATAACACAGCCGTGTCTGTTAGACTAGGTGGTGTTAATATTTTCCCTTGATTTTTGGTCAATATTTATTTTTGCTACACTAATTGGGATGTCTATTGATGCAATGATATTCACTGCATCAAGCTCCGACCCAGTTCTTGCTAGCTCGTCTGCTTTTTCATTTGCATCAATGTCACTATGTCCGGGAACCCAGCAGAGCGTGACCATGTGTTTCTCGCCTATTTTGTTTAGGGCTCTTTGACAGTCCTTGACTGTCTTTGCTTTGATAGTAGCGCTGTCTAGTGCTTTGATGGCCGCCTGACTGTCTACGAAGATTGTAATCTTGGAAGGGTCGAGATTCTTTGTAGATACGGTACTTGCTGCCTTGTCGATGGCGACTATTTCAGCTTGGAAGACACTGCATTCATCTGGGAGTTTGTACGAGTCACTTATACCTAGGAACTCGCAGAATAGTCCGGCACCTGTACCTACTTCCATTTTTGACCCGTCAGTGTAGATTTGTATTTCTTGTACGCTTGCGTGCGTGTTATAGTAATCCAATCCTGTCTTTGGGGTATGTAGGTAGAGTAGTTTTTGTTGAAGCTCTGGTACGGAATCATGTAGTCCGTTTTTCTAACCAGAGCAATACTCAAGTATTTTTGAATTATGGAACCGTGCCCATAGGAGCTGTGCTTCCAGATTTTTGCATCCTTTAGGCGGAGGGCTCCCTTGGCTGCCATGCTGCAAATGTATTCACTTAGGGGTGGAAGATTTAGAATCATCTCCAGCCCGGCTTGAGGTGTTGATCAACCCTAACGACGGATACATAAAGCCAATAGGTGATTTAAAGCTGAACTCACCATTTGCTTCCATGAGTTTTTGTTGCACCAATACAGAGCAATGGTAGATTTTTCGTCTTAATAATGAGTTTCCAACTTATAGACCTTTTCATCTGTCCAAACTTATTTTACAAATTTCGTTGCCCTAAAATGTATACTCTGATTAAATTATTTGTCCTTAATTTTTTGTCTCGTCGAATAATTTTGTATTATATGGAAAATCCCTGCCAGAAAACATGTCCAACTAAGACACTCTTTATGCTACGCCCCAATTACACCAAATTGTACTACACCTACTTGTATACATAATAACAAAGCTCAACAACCGTCAATAAACTCCAATTGTATCCGGAAAAAAGGTCAATACACATGAATAGCATCCAATTTAGAAATCCAAAAGTATTCGAAAGAGAGCTCTTGCACTACCTACTTAATGTGTATATATGACATTACTTGGTTATACTTGATACTTGGGGTTTCATGCCTGCTATTCGTGAATGGCATATCTGCCGATACCGCAGAGTATATGCTATACAAAACAATTCTATAGTCCCATATTCGGCAACCTATAAATTTCCTACACGTACCCGATTATTGACACGTGTGTGCCAAAAAAACAACCCATGACTATCAATGTATCCGTGCTGCAGCAAATCTATTCTTATTTTTTTTCCCACTTTTTTTTTTTGGGACGGATTATAAGTGCTGATTCCACCGCAAGCCCATACAAAAAAAAATACATTTTCTATGTAGTCGTTTGGCTTCCTTCCTTCCCTATACGACTATAGGCAGCTATAGTCTCCATTAAAAACTTGTTACAATACAAAACTCTCACCCGCACACAGTTCCCGTTCAAATCTAGTCAACAATTGCATTCACGAAAATACAAAAAATCCCCAATCGAAATTTCAATCTAGCATCACTACTGACCCACTGAGAGAGACAGAGACAAAGAGAGAGAGCGAGCGAGCTGATCCTGATAGTAATGTCAGCGGTTTTGCGAACAAAGCACGACAAATAAATGCCAAACATTTTACTACATAAAACCAGAACAAAGGACTTCAGATTGCTCGGGGTGAATATATATGTTATAAAAAAAAAACGTCCTTACTATTCAGAAAATGTCACACATCGGCGAAAATAGCTTTCAAGTGCTAATGCAACTACACACACACACACACAATACACAAGTAGCAACAAAACAACAAAATCCGTATTTTGAATAGTTTCGAATCCAAAAACAATAATCGACTACAATGACGCCCATGTGCGGGTTTCAAACAACAATGAATACCAAAGCAATCCACATTCGTCCTTGGCAGAGCCCAAATGGGTGGATGGTTAGCTCACTCTTGGATGGATGGACTCTTTATGCTACCGCAGGAAACGAAAATATATACATGTCCACACTGAAAAAAAAAAAAATCATCACACGATTGTTCTAAAAGTCACATATGCACTGCGCGCACTATTCACATCCTGCCTGCCACACGCAACAACTCACTCTCGTCCCGATGATTTTGCAGGTCACTACACATCACATGGTCGCCGTGTTATTAAAATTACACTGGAGGTTCCGCTGCCACCATCACTGTCACTTTCCTGGTCTGAATTTTTTTTTTTTTTTTTATGAAAGGACACCCAGTGGAGTTGGTGATATTTTAAAATTTATGTCGGCATGGAGAAGGAGAAGGATTCTGGCAAAAAAAAAATCTAGGCCGAGTTCTTGTAACATGACAGGAACAATGAACGCCAAAAGACAAATCAGCTGCTACTGCTGCCTTCCTTGCAGCATGATTGATGAGGTTCTCCGACTATGCCGCTCTGTGGCTTATCCTGATGATGTTTTCGGGTTTCAGCCGATTTTGTTATAAAAGCCTGTCGTCGGTAGTGTTAAACGTAGCAGATTGGTTCCTTGTCATCGTTTTAATTCACAATTTATTACATCCTTTGGATTTAATTCGTTGTCATCTTGATTTGAAGATAATTAATCCACGGTCAGGGAGATGTGCTCGCTCAAAAAAAAAACTGAATTGAGTTCATTGCACCCGACGCCTTGCAAAGTATGTCAACCATCGCTCGCGTATATATTATCATGTGAAAAGCAGGAAGTCTACTTAAGTCAACAATGTTACTTGGGGGGCGAAAAGTCACGCATTCAAACAAGGAAGTGAGAGATCTACCATCTACAGGGTGGATTTGAATTAATCAACGTTTACTCTTTCACGTAATTATTCTTTCTTTCTCTGGGCGTTTGGCACTTTGGCCAAAGACCAGCATACATATGCTGGCAACAAAGACTTTTCTGATGATCCTTAATCAAGTATAAGAGTTCTGTGTGGGCGGTGGGTTGTACTACTTCCAGTGGAGCTATGCAAGGACTTTGTAAGTGAATGCGTATCATTAAAACGGTTAAATACCTAGTGGCAAGAAATTTGTTGCATTTGTTGCAGAGGTAAATATTTTATATGTGGACGGGTGATTATATGTTTCAGTTGAACTCCAAAAAAAAGTTGTATACGATAGAATTGGGAACTTTGTTTCTGAGTGAAATTTTCGAACTTTGATGAAACGAAAAAGCGACAGGTAGTTGGATAATAATTTCGAACTCTCTTGAAACGAAAAGGCGACAGAAAACACAAGCGGCAGATGGCAGATGAACGAAAGGGGGTCATGTTTGAGGTAGGGGACAAAATGGGAGGGGGTAGTAAAGACGCTGGTATTTATTAAGGTTACAAATAAGTGAGAAACTCTTTTTGTGGAAATTATCTGAAAGTTTCAATTAGTCAGGATGGGTCCGTTTTGAGACAGCTCGGCCATTCTGTTATTGAGAGGACTGAAGGTGGTGTCAAAGCTAAGTCATCAGTCTTTAATTGTGTTCCAACTCATACCTATCATCATGAGGTTTGTGTAATAATGACCGAAAGAATATGATCGCGGATACCAGTTGCTCTGTTTCTTCGGGCTAAGAAGGCATCTAAGAAGTAAAGCCCTCTCTCGCAGAACCAAGGCGATATTGTACAAGACCTTAATCATCCCGGTCCTGTTGTATGGTGCAGAAGCATGGACCTTATCGAAAGCTGATGAAAACCTCTTGGCACGCTTTAAGAGAAAGATTCTTCGGGAGATTTTCGGTTCAGTTTGTATCGACGGAGTGTGGAGGAGGAGATTCTGCGACGAACTTTACGGGCTATATAGCGACGTTGACTAGTCAAAACAGCTCACAATACAGCGGCTACAGCTCACCTCAGGTGGCGTGCACAATTGGAGAGCGACTTCAACCAACTTGGTGTGCGTAACTGGAGGCAGCTAGCTAGTTACCGAGCTGGTTGGAGGGGCTTGTTGGTTGAGGCCGTGGTCCACCCCGGACTGTGAGCGCCATCTAAAGTAAAAGTAAGTAATACCAGTTGCCGAAATGAGTCTCTTCCATTGTATTGCTGTTGTGACCCGTAGAGATCGTACATTAAAAAAAAAAAAACAGAATACGTGAGGAACTCAATGTCGAGCAACTATACTTCTCCCGACGGAGCGGTCCACGCTTCGGTGGTTTGGGCATGTTAACCGCATGTCCGAAACCAGTATCCCAAGACGTGTTGTGGAATTCGTAATACCTGGCAGGCGTCTTAAAGGTAGACCCAGGATTAAATCAAGTCCATAATCTCTCCTCTACTCTTATGGCGATTGCCCTTGATGGTTTAGAGCCGATCGCAGAGATTCGAGAGCTATGGAGGGTCCACTTGAGCAACTTACACCCGCGACCCACTTAATGAATAAGCGGGTGATTGAAAATGAATAATTGAGTTTCAAGTCAAATGCAGTCGTGTAAAGAGTACAAAGATCGACGGCGTGCTAGCTAGAATTGTATTTTACAAGGTGAGAAAATATTCCTTAATAATTAAGCATAGCTTTTTTAATAAAAAGCGTCGGGATGGCCCGCTCTGGCCAAAAACGGAGCAGAGCTTTCAAAAAATGAAACAATTGAAGGCATAAGACTACCAATAGCTGGGCCAAGGGCATTATTCTCGAGAAAACTGAAAATAGGGCAGAAATAAGGTAGACACATATAGAAAAGCCCACGGGCCTTAAAGTCTATTTAAAGGAAGTTGGCCTCTCACACCAATTCGAAACTATCAGCTAGGTTCCAGAAATCGAGTGAAATCGAAATGGCAAATCGAGTGAATTCGTTTTCAGTGTTCTGCATTTCGAGCGATTCGGAAACTCCGAAATTTTTTGGAAATCACAATTTCACTTTGTTCCGCAATTTTTTAAATCAAAATCAAATTCAGTGAAATGTAGAACACAAAAATTAATTTCCGAATCACATTTCGAGTGAAAGTGAAATGTGGAACCTAGCAGTATTTTTAGGTTTTGTACGGAAATTAAGAGTGTTTGGGCGAATTGGTTTAGGCTTTGATCGTGATGGCGATGGACCGCTGATGGTTTTCTGTGATGCACTCACACCTTATACAACAAATCTTACCCAACCTTATGAATGAAAAGAGGACGGTTTGGTCGTTTGGGTAGAATCCAAAATGCCCGTTTCTAAAAGCCCGGTAGGTTATAAATAAAATCACGGAAAATAAATTAATTTGGGATAAGTTGGAAAACTATAAGCTCCAGTCTATTATTTTCGGCCTTTATATTTTTTTTTTTAGATTTTGGAAACACTTCTATTGCACCTACTCTTAAGCAGAAACTTTTTTCTTAAAATAAAAATAAATAGAGGGTGCAACAAGTTCGTAAATAAGGCCCTAATCCTAGCTTCCCAAATTATAATAGTTATGTGTCAGTTTTAATTTTTTAGGAACCCTTAACTTTTTGTCCATTCCAAAAGGCAACATTTTGTAAGCTTACTCAAGCCAGGTAGCCACTGAACCCTGGAATAAGTTGTTACAAAAAAGAAAAATGGTGCGCGATGAAGTTATACTTATTTGGAGAGAATGTGATAATTTGATTTTACATACTTGTTCCGTATGTCGATATTTGCCTATGTAGCGGCTTTTCTCCTCATTTTCATAGAAGTAGAAAGAAGCAGCAGCGATTTTTCGATTATTAATTCAAATAAATGTAATTTAACGGAAAGAAATATGCAACTGAATTTTGCAGCAATTAACTACATAAATGATTGCATAATTTTGGGGTGCCATGTTCCAAAACGCGTAGCTCCTATAGTCTCAGAAAAAGTGTTCGTATCTTGTAATAGTTTATTTATACCTAAGCTACGGCACCTGGGAAAAATTGTTGGCTCAGTGGCTCAGTTGTTAGTGTATCCGCCTACCAAGGTCTCTAGTTCAATAACACCCAAGTATGTAGTAATTACATTTTTTTTAGTTTAAATAAATAAAAAAAAACAAATTTTACTTTAGTAACAATGAAAATTTCACTTCCGCAGCAGTGTGGATTCTTCTTCTACAACAATGAGAATTTTACCCTCAATGTGCCAAAAGAAGTATAATCTCAAAAATGTTCAGTTTGGGCCTTCAATTTTCTGGTCGTAATATCAAAATAATATTGAAAACAATTTTTCGTTCATGAACATCGCATTATTGGAAGATGGCCAGTTTATTGAACACGAAAATTGAGTAGTGAAGTGGAAGGTTCCAACCATATTTACACAGCTATGGTATATTGCAGACGTCCACGCCCTTATATTCACTGACAGTCAAGCAGCTAAATTATGCCCTTCGCACAGTTTCAAGGGAATCGAAATCAGTCTTGCACTGATATTATTCCCTACAATCAGGCACTACTATAATCAAACCAACTTATGATGGACATGAAAAATTTTAAGGTAACACTAAGTTGGAGTGTTAGGAGTTTCTGAAACCCTTTTGACAAGAACTTATCAGAGTTCCCGATTTTGCAATCACTTAAGTTACAGAAAGCTGTTAGCGAATCTTATATGTATTTGGAGTAATCTTGTGCGATAATCCAAAACTGCATCGATACATCGATATTTTATTATCAAGATGAAAATATCGATGCAAAAAAAAAATCGACCCAACAAAATCGATAGTATCGATAATATCGGTTTATATGCAAACTTAAAATTTTCCTGAGTTTTTTATTCATTTTTATAAAAAAAAATATTTTTATTGTTTAGAATACTCAATCAATTTCTATTTCACAAAGGAAATAATTCAAGACAATAATTTAACTTTTTTTGATTGATTTTTGAACAAAAAAAAAATTTACAAGAATACCCAGGGGGAAAAAAAACCAATTGTCAATAAGTGACATACCGACAGTTCAAGTTAATTTTCGCGTTAAGGTAAATTTGAATCCAGATAATTCAAGTCGACTTACGATGACTAGATTCTTGAATGAGGCCAAATAGTCTATATTTCAGGATGGGGAATTTGCTAAGCGAATGTCAAAAATTGGCAAGTAATATATTTACAAAAACAGAAAACGATTTGAGCTAAATTTGTTAGGACGCACTGAATCTGACACCATACCTTCTTCATAACGTCTGCCCACATAACTAGCTCTTCGCACTTGCAAGTAGGTGTAGGTGTGGTATTGCATTGAAAGACGGACTCGCAAATACTTTTTTTCTTTCCTTCCCATCGTGGTAGGTAAGACTTACCTAATGGTGTATTTTAAATTCCAAATATTTGGCTCGATGACAGCCTAAATATAGCGTTTTTTCAGTCATTTGACAACAGGTGTGGAGAAGGGGGTGGGGAGTGGGAGGGGACAAAAAACATTAAAATGATTTCGCATCTCACTCTAAATGCATCCATTGCCAAGAAAGCGATCGAAATACGATTGACGGCTGTCTAATGGATCCAGTCCGTTCAGGGCTGTTTTGAGTAAAAAAAAACCCAAACAAACGGCTTTGCCTCTCTATAAAAGGGCTCGTTCTGAAATTTTGGAGGCAGTCGATTGTGAGATGTGAAGCTGATCACATCTATTTGGTGCGCTTTTTCGCTCGTTTTTTGACGCATACTTTGGCGCAATTTTTTGACGCGCAGTATGGTGGATTTTTTGGCGCGTTTTTTCGCGAATTTTTTCTGTATTTTTGGCGGGATTTTTTGGCGCATATTTTGTTTATATTTTTTCATCGCTTATTTTGGCGCGATTTGATGGGCGTTTTTGGCACATTTTTAGCATAGCTTTGGCGCGTATTTTGAGATGTTTTTTTAGCGCTTTTTTTCGCGAAATTTTTCCACATTTTTGGCGGGATTTTTTGTCACTTTTTTACGCATATTTTGTTACTTTTTCAGGGCGATTTTTGGCGCATATTTTGTTATTTTTTCTCCGCGATTTTTGGCGCGTAATTTTTCGAGATTTGTCGGTCGTTTTTGGCGCATTTTTTTGAATAGTTTTGGCGCGTATTGAAGATGTATTTTGGCGCGTTTTTTGCGAAATTTTTCCACATTTTTGGCGGATTTTTTTTGTCACTTTTTTTTGCACATATTTTGTTATTTTTTCAACGCAATTTTTGACGCGTATTTTGGCGCCATTTGATGGGCGGTTTTGGCGCATTTTTTTTGAATAGTTTTGGCACCTATTTTGAGATGGATTTTGGCGCTTTTTTTTCGCGAAATTTTTTTCACATTTTTGGAGGGATTTTTTGTTACCTTTTTGGCGCATATTTTATTATTTTTTCATCGCGGCTTTTTTGCCGCCCCTTTTATTATTTTTTCATCGCGGTTTTTCACGCGCATTTTTGGCGCATATTTTGTTATTTTTTCATCGCGATTTTTGATGGGTATTTGGCAGGATTTGTTGCGCGTTTTTGTACAGTTTTTTTCGCAAAATTTTTTTGGGATTTTTTTTTGTTGGTTTTGGCACGCCTTTTGTTTTTCATCACGATTTTTCACGCGTATTTTGGCCGTATTTGTTGTGCATTTTTGGTGCATTTTTTGCACAGTTTTTGGCACGTATTTTAATGTGTATTATGGTGCGTTTTTTCGCATCCACCTTTTT
Organism: Cheilosia soror; assembly: GCA_949372485.1. Classification (NCBI taxonomy): domain Eukaryota; kingdom Metazoa; phylum Arthropoda; class Insecta; order Diptera; family Syrphidae; genus Cheilosia; species Cheilosia soror. The sequence continues at coordinate 80,959,523 of OX443561.1, forward strand.
GCCTGGATTTTTCGTTTTGAAATGACGGGAAATAAATAAGTTGATGTCAATCTACCAGTACCTCCAAGGAAATTATCAAAAGTAGTATAATAAAAGAAGCGATGGTTGCCTTGTGATCGTTCTCCTCACAACCTAACCTAACCTAACTTTCTGCTGATAGGCTTTAGTGAAATGCAAGTTGAAATAAAGGCACTGTGCGTCCTCGGTAGTTTTGAAGAAGCGCATGCTATGGAGCCCAAGTTTGGGCTACTGTATCGAGCATTTTATGCTTCATCTTGCTTCAGTATTGACATCCAATTTGGCGATACTAAAAATAGCCTCAAACGTAAGTCACTCTCATTCACTACGAAATTCTGACTTGCTAAAAACTATTAGAAAGTAATCTACGTAGAAAGTGGAACACGCACAGATTTTGCCTAGTTACTATGCATAGTATGTAAAGAAATAGCTTATTTGAAATACATACTATATTTTAAAAATATTATGTACCTACATTAAGCCGATAAGAATTTTAAGGTTCTTGAATCGTAACGAGGCGTGTTGTTATAACTGAGACAGTGGTCTTTGAGTGCAAAAAAATCGGGATAAAAACATCGATGCATCGATAATATCGAAAATAAATTATCGAGTGAAATAATCGATATTTTTTTACGACAATATCGATGAATCGAGTGATTCGATATATATCGCGCATCACTAATTTGGAGAAGATCCCAGATCTAAGATAGGCTAAAAGAGATAATCCATTTATTTCAGCCATTTAAAAACATGCCAATAAACCACAAAAATAAAAACAAAACAGGCATGCTATTAAAAATGTTATATCTTTATAGGTCACCACAGTTTACAAATCTTTAAGAGTACCAGAAGCAAGTTCTTTCTCAAGTTTGACTGTGTAGACGGGCGAACAGCGCACTCTTGTGGAAACAGACCTCTAGCTGGAGTAGCACTTACAACAGTTTTTAAAAAGTAAAGTGTCGAAAATTATTCCGATTTAACACAGCTATTTTTTTGGACCGCCAAATTAGAAATTAAAAAATGTGTGTTTTCTAAAATTGAATGAAAATATCAGGTTTTTCGTAAATGTGTGTAATATTCGTAACATTTTTCTCACTTAAGTTAAATTAGACGCAGAGTTGCTAGGAGAACCATCACAAGACACTATAATCATCTTATTGGACCCATCACGATCTCTGAGGATTAATCATTATACAGAAGACTAGCAAATAGCAATGCCCGCGGCTCCGCCCGCCGGTTTCATTTCTTTTAAATAAAACTAAATTTATTTAACTTATCATTGTACGTTTGTTTATATTTGTTCCTCTTATTAAGCTTACAAAATATGTTAACGCAATGTTTTTATGTAAACTATACACGTTATTTTTTTAGTAGGACCAAGTATAAATAAATTACCACTGCAGCTCATACGCCACCATGTGACATGTAGCTGTCCATGTGAAAAACATGGCAGTCGAAACTCAACTCCGGCAATGGCCGAGTAGTTCCAAAGATAACCCCTATACCTCCGTTTCCCCTTTATTCATCTTATCCCTAAATAACTTATAATGGATTCGTAAAATGTAGCCACTACCTAAAATGTTGTAAGAAGTTTTAAAATCGGTAAAATATTATACTCGGTAAAATATTACCTAACAATTAAAAGCATATCTTGAATTGACATGAATCCATTTATGAGTATGATGGCAAGTTAAGCGTAGTAAGGTCGAAATAGAAAAGTTTATTTGAAAAGTTTTTCAGCCATTATATGACAAATTTTAAAAAACGATGAATGAGGCATGTAATGATTTTTACTTATCTTTCAACATACAAACTTTCAAGTTCATACGGCCAACGGTTCGTGAGACCCCCCTTATTCCCCGCTACCCCTTTACTCCTGAGCAATTCTCACCCACCCTACGGACATAACTCGAGTTATGGACAAATGAACAGACGGACGTTGCATTTTATTAGTAGAATGGATGGATGGAAAAAAGTACTTCCCTAAAAATTTTAAACATCTTAGGGCCGTTTGCTGATACGACTCATAACGATTTAAGTTCTACCTAAATGCCTAAATGTATTGACATTTTCAGGTTTTGATACTAAATGCCAGAGCATGTTCCCTCGGAACAGATTGCCAGCTCATCTGTGTTTTTCCTCGTTTTCTGGGTACGATATAGTATTTCATCCGTTCTTATCAAAGTGTAAAAGTTTTGAGAAGTTTCCTGCAACTATCAAAACAAAAATTCTTGATAATTTCTCAGTTGACCCCACAGTGTTTTTGGAAATCACATCTTTATTCGCAGCTTTTTTGTAAAGCTAATCTGCTCCTCAGCTTGAGTGCCTTTTAACTCTGACACAAGTCAAGTGGCAAAAGCGAGCTGCAAATTTATATCCACTGTCATCCTTGACATTTTGAAATATTAACCCTTTGCCAAAGAGCACACAAATCCCCACTGGTCCGGCTTTACGAATTTCGTTGGAAATAAGTACCTCCTCGCATTTTACGATATATACGCGTGCAAACTTAATTAATTTGAATTTTCCTAATAGTCCTTGGAGTGAAATTTTTCGTATTTTTTTTTTTTGTTTTATCACTAGGTAAGCTGTGAAAACCCAATGAAATGAAAATCAACACAACACCCCGCAGTAAACAGACAATCACTCTCATTTCCTATGCCCGCAAAGCTCAACCCCGCAGCCAGCATTAAACGGCAAAAGGATATATCGTTTTGTGCTCGTGTTAATTCGAATTTTTATTTTTATCTCATTTTATGTGAATTCAAAGAGTGCTTCTCTCAAGTAAATACTTTCTAAGCCAGTAGTCACAGTCACATTTAGTCATGAAGCGCAAAAGTCAAATAAAAACTCCTTCGATATATAGCCATACATTACACCGGCAATTTGTCACGCAAAATCCCGACAACCGACGACCCTTCCTTATCCATTCGCATTCAACGCACGTTTAGGTGCGAACTTTATTCTTTTGTGTAATAAAAATAATTTTCATCGACCCTTACCATAAAAGGGTGGGTTGCAATGAATTTAAATGGGCCCTCGGGAGGGGAGTACCTACTCCTGCTCCAGCTCCAGCTCCCCGGGCATGACAGTACAATATAAAAGGTCAGGCCTCTTTCAGGTATGTACTTTGAAAACTTAATTAAACCCATTCAGAATGACACGGCCCGGATGATATGAGATGTTACATTATTATCGGTGTGTGCACCGCCCCATATCACGCCAAATGTCAAAGTGAATTACCCACTAAATGTTGTCGATTGAAGTAGAAAATAAAAACAAGATTAGCCGCATGAGAGTGATGAAGATTCATTCTGTAGCAAATCATGTTTCAATCTGCCATCATCGTGTCCTCGTCCATCCGTATCTCGGCTTTCGAAAAAATCATCAAAAGTCATTAATTTCATATTAATTCAACGTCTATGGACAGGACATCCACCCCCATCTGTTTAACCAAACCAGGGCATCACATCACATGCACACGTTCCATCATCAAGTCGCATAGATAGGTACCTATACTTGGTTATACTCGTATCAGTCAGGCCAAAAACTGGTATAATGGACTTCCTTGTAGTTATATGCCATCCGAAGTGCGGTAGTAGTCGTACCTATACTATACATATTGAAAGAATGTGATAATATGATACATGTATGTTTGTGGGTGGTGTGGCAGGGGGCGGCGCGCACTCTTGCTATATCTGGGCCACTAGGATTCTCATTCTCAATAACAATAAAGTCTGAAAAGTGGAAGAGATTAATGGTCACTAAAGGAAGTGAAGACAAAAAAAACGATGGCAATAACTATAGACGTGTGTGTATAGTTTGGCAGCAGCATATAGTGGGAGAAAAATGAGCATTAGGTGCATGACGGCCATGTATCAATGGGGAAAGATATCTCGGGCGAAATGAAAGTAAGTTTTATAGCCGCCGCTCCAGAGTGGAAAAGCCGTGCCGCACCGAGCTATTTACTCGGGTGTAAGTTATAACCTCTCAGCCACCTTGGAGTCTCGAACGGTCGAACCTTATAACCAGCCAGCTGGTTGGACATCGGCGAACGGTCAAAAGAAGAAATACATTAAATAAATGATGCCGCAAGTTAGTCGGTCGTCATCGTTGCCTGTTTGTTGAAATATGGTGGGTTAAGTAAGTGAATGTGTACTCTGTACAGTTGTACAGCCTTGGCTATGGTTATTAAGAAATGATATATCGTTATCTGGTGATTACGTGAGCTGTTGTTTCGAGTGCAATTACTTTACAAAGGATGCATTCTCGGGGACACTTTTTGTATACGTCCTCCGTTTAAACGCTGAAGGTATTTCCTAAGGAGTGGTGTGAAAAATCATTTGTACACCAGGTTTATTATTAATGTCTTTATATCTTGGCTCCAAGCTGGTAAGCCAGACTTATAGACTTGTCGATTTTTTATTTTAAACTATTATACGAATTAACATGTCTCCGTATGTCTATCCGTTAGGCCGTTTATATTTCGAGAATCACTGATCCAATGTGCATGCTTTTTGGTTCAGATTATAGATACATTATTCTCTGGTCGACTGTCAAAAGCACAAGCGCAGTATCGGCGGTCCAAGGTTCAACCTCTTTTGAGGAGTGCTTCCTTACAAAAGTCCTAGAAGATGTCTTCAAGGCGGCAGCAGATGAATTCCCTAGATGGAATCAATGGTGGCGTTGGCTTGTCAGACCAAACAATTTAGTGCCATTCCTAAAAGTGCTGCTTCGACATATTCCGAACAAAGGTTGATAAAGGTCTTTTATAACGAAGTATAGGTTACTGGCGCCGCCAAAACGGTTCTTCGCCCTATAGGGGTATAATATCGAACTGGACCTACAGGTTGGGGGTTGTGCATCAGGGTAACTTCCTTATATCACGTAAAAGAACAATATTAGTTCTGATGCAACTATACAAGTCTCGGAATAGGACGGATTTACTGTTGACAACCCTGCGAAGGGAAATAAGGAAAATCATTTTCATATCCTCATCATCATTATTTTCAATGGTCCGCTTATTGTCCATTAAGTGGGTCGCGGGTGTAGGTTGCTCAAGACCCTCCATAGCTCTCGAGACCACATGCAGTCGAATAATTAGCAAAGGTCCTAGAGACTTACAAGGCAGACGTTATTGCCATCAAGAATGTACGATGGATTGTGCCAAAAAATTGAGGGAATACAAAACTGTCAGATGTATTAAGGTGGTTGCAAGGATGTAGATTTGTCATACGTGGCAAGACTAACCAAGAAGTCTTAAGTCCAAAACACATGTGCAGAAATTCTGAACGCTTCACTGCAAGCAGTACTGCAGATGAAACAGATGTGCAGAATTCTATTTGCATCGGTTGCTATCAATGCGGGGAAAAATACGAAAGTGCAACACAGACGACAAATAATTCCTGTCTCTCTTTTCCTCGTATGTTGAATTTCCCAGTAGCTGATTTTAAAAATTCGGTGCTGCCAAGTCTATTTAATTTAATTCACTGCGTTGTCATGCAGTGGATTTAGAAATAGAGACATGTTGCAGTGCTGCGGTGGGTGAAGAATTTACATATATATTACCACATAAGAACATGTGTATTCTAATCTTGCTGCACAGTGAATTCTGCACGTGTGTTTTGGGAATTAAGCTATCGTCACGTGGAACTTTTTATGACAATCCGCATCAAGTCTGAAATCGGTAACATTAGCCATTAGCGCTCATGCTACCAAAGACAGCTTCTAAGAGCTCCTCCATATTTTTGAAATGTTCTCCTGATGAAGAGACTGAACAAAAAGTTGAAACCTTGTATGAAAGTCTGCGGCATATCGCGGCCACTTATAGAGGTTAATTTTTGTAATTCAACACTTTTCCCAGCGACAACCAATTTGTCAGCTAACAGATGTTTTGCTTTAGCATTTCACCATAAGTAAATTACGATCCTAAAGGTGTTAGTACACGATATGTAGCACGCCTCATATATATGTGGCTCTGACGTAATTTTGACGTCAGCGTATGGAGCCAATGGCTACATTCTACATACCGTCTACTAGCCCTCTTTGTGCCACGCACATAAGGCACTCATACGTATGAGGCACGATATGAGGCACTCGTGTGTGGCTTTTCTGCATTTCGTGTACTACGCTAGCACTCACGATTTGTGTCAGTACGCTACATTATACGCACGGTTCGTGTGTATTTTTGAATGTAATTTCAGCATTTCAGTTTGTGTCAGTGTGTTTTGTACGAGCAGCATGGTATTTGGTTTTTTGTGGGTCATAAAAGTAGCGAACGCGACGGGATAACTTAAATACACCCAAAGCAATAAAACAATATTTACCTACAGTTCTGGTGCAGGACTGCACACAGGGCAATAAAGCTGCGGATAGCAGATGATGAGTAAACGAATAACCAAAAGCCAACCGATATGTGCGCTGTGCTACATTCCGTGTACTAGCACAATTTTATGTAGTCACTGCGCTACATAGAAATAACGAATGTGTGCTACATGTGGAGACTATCTGGTGACGTCAGAGCCACATATATATGTGGCGTGCTACATATCGTGTACTAGCACCTTAACTATTGGAAAAACTAGTTTAAAATTTAGGCTTTCACTCCAGATTGCTCTTCAGTTGGCACTAAGCAGCATATTTTCGAAAAACTGGAAAGTAGCACACAATCGCTTCTAAACGAAATTTGACAATTATTCTTCGTGATATCGGTTTAGTGTTAAAAATATAAATAATCTTTTTAATCAATTATTCTTCGTGATATCGGTTTAGTGTTAAAAATATAAATAATCTTTTTAATCAAGTTCGTATCCTAGTCTTTGGCATGATTTGTACGTGGTGTTTGTTTCATTTTAAGGCTCCTATCCTACTATTAATGTCAGTACAGCAAATAAAAAAACCGTAATTTTAAAAGCTTAAAGAGGTACAAGGTCAGTTACGTTTAGGTCTATCTGGAGCCATGCCTAACTGCCCAACGGGTGCTATAGAAGCCATAAGAGGACAAACAACCCTCCACGTCCACATATACATATATGTAGAACAAAATTGACAAATCGATCGGACCACCCAGAATTATGTCTTATGTCTTCGTATGAATCTAAATCAGTACTACTACGTTTTAGCACCTTTCAAAATCACAGCTTTGAGGCAAACGACGAATTAGCCAGAAGAAGCTTAGAAAACCCATTTCACGGGACAGGAACTTTTCTGCTACACCCTCAAATCTGCTACAAATTTAGCCATAAAAATATGGAAACATGAAATGTATGTCATACTAGCATTAATCAATGGCTTCGTTTCCGTTACAGAAGTTCCTAGTGTGTTTTGCTACACGCTCAATATTGTTCCACCTAGAAACCAGAATGTCCCTTTTCCAGTCGCTAATAACTCGGGCCACAAGCAACATTTACAAAATCAGATAAATGGATTTTCTTTATTTCTTATATAGAGTACACAAACCGAGTTTGAAGTCAATCGGATGAAAAACAAGAATTTGCGTATACAAACTTTGACTCCTCCCTTTTGGAGTTCGAATTTCCCCAAAATCGTGCTCATTTTGGCCATAAAATTTGTTTCAAAATACATATCTGCTACCTAGCTCTTACCGTTTGGGCTGGGTGATGATCACAGGACAAACTGTTTTATTATATGAGATTGAAAGACCATCAAGGTCTAAGATAGCTCATGCAAGCTATTCAGCTATTCAATCGCAATGCCAACAGGATCTTAAATCTAGGCATGATATCAGAAACCTGGTAGGATTCCTCACAGAACATCGTGGAATCTAATCTAGCCGACTGAGCGGAGTGCCCACTATGTCTCGAAGAAGCCGAATAAGCTAAACACATTAAATGCGAATGTCCAGCCCTTTATGGAATTAGAAAGAGGATGTTATTTAGGGACCAACTGGACCCCGTTAAAAAGATAAAAAATCCTCTGCTAATAGTATTATTACCTTTTTAGAAAAAGTGGACAAACTACTACCCTAAACTCTTTTCTGGCTTATGGCACATAATAGAGCTTGTTTAGGTCGATGTGCCCACCTGAGTTAAAGCACAAACCAGTAAGAAGACCGTCGACTCCTCCCACATAACGGACTTTGCCTACAAGCTGCCGGCGGGTCCAGGATTTTTCATGTATTGGTGCTGTACAAAATCAAAGAAGCGCCATTAACGCACGCATGCTTGAAAAATCCTAGGCCCATGGTATTGTATAGCATGGAAAATCATTGCCGCCATTAATTTGACATTTAAACGAATTCACAGACAGGGTAATTTTTTCCGGGGAGAATCGGGTAGGTGCACGGGAAGTCGGCGGTCTAGTTCTTACTGGTTTGTGAGTTACAAGGCTTTAAAAAAATAATAATAAAATGATCAGGTCAGTTAATAACCAAAACGAATAACCAATTTCAGAGTCTTCAAACTACAGTTAAAGACTGAAACACTACTATATACATAGTTCCTATTTGTAAATAACCTTCTTTGAATTGACGTGCCACTGTCGATTTACGTTTTCCTGTCCTCTCAAAAGGTCTTCCTCTTCTTCTAACCTCGACCTTCAATAAACGTAAGAGGTTTCTTCTCGACCTAAGTAGATCGTTAAATGAAGCTTCCAAATGATTATTGTCAAACGAATGATGACAAAAATAATAAAAACGATTTTGGTTTATAGCAAGAGAGAGATTTATTATTTGCAGGTCATACACAACATAAAACTCTTTCACAACACTAAAATCTTGGAATATTAAATGTGCAGTCAGTCAGTCAGTCCCTTTCTCTGTAACGCCAAATTATAGGTAATATAGTTCTTCTCTTGCAAAAATTCTATGGCAGTAGAATAATAAAATGAAAATCTATCACCACAATCCACTTTAATCAGCTATTTCGTACCAATTCTCCAACTAAAATAATAACACAATAGCTGGGGGTAAAAAAAAAATTAAGCCTCCACATAAGCCCGATTCACTTCAAATTTATAGACCCCAACGAATTCCATAAAATAAATGAACAGGTGCAAGAGCTTAAGCCGGCCACAGAAAAAAATAAAAAAAAAATAGCTTAAATCCAGTTTGGGTTTGTGGATACTCGAGCCGATTTTAACTCGAATACATACGAGTAGTTGTATTTATTTATTTATTTTTCCTGTTGCAATACAATCAAACGGTAGTAGGGCTTGACCGCACGAAATCCCTCATGGGGACGCACATAATACGAGCTGGCTGATGTGGGACGCATAAAATAATAGTGACACAAGCCCTACCCAGAACATGGTATCGATAGAAGAGGAGGAGGCCACGAAGATGATCTCACTCAAAATGTATAAGTAGGTTGGTCGAAGGACAGTTTTATAATTCCGAAAATATTGTAAGTAGGGTCGGTGCCTGAGTGCTTGGTTTACCTATTTATCTATTCTCCTGAGGTGAGAAAAAATGTCCTGCATTTTCAGTCTGCAAAAAAAAAAAAAAAACTGTAAGCACATTGCCAATATCCGCGCAAATTCTTTTTGCGATTTTGTTTACAAAAGAGATGGAGGAATTAAAAATAGCTGCCGGCAGTCGGCATCGTTCGCGCGGAGGGTTCTTTTCGAATAAGTTAAACAAAAACATCCGGTCGTGTTATTGTGTTTATTACTTAGCATCGTAAACAGAAATTTCATTTATGGTAGGGGTGAAATGGGTTTTGTGATATATTTTTTTTTAATTTTTTTTTTCTGTTCTGTTGTTCTTTCAATTCAATTCTATTTGCTGTTCATAACAAGATTTAAATTGCTGTTCGTTAAGTGTTTTATATGGAATTCAAATGAGATACATATAAGGGATTGTGTTTGTGCTCCGTAGGGCGATCGATTGGTTTATATTTTTGTATTCACTAAAATGCGTTGATGTGTGACTGTATCTGTAGATTTGGACTTGAAATATAATATATTTTATTCAGTTGAATTCAGTTGAAAAGTACAAATTTATAACTGCAAGCCTCTTTTGAGCTGACAACTCATTTTTTTACCAAATCTGACAGTCTCAACAATCTCAATTTCAAAAATAGACCACTTCCCAGGTTGGTCATAATGAACATTCTAAAAAAGTACAAAACAGCAATCCCAAATCGATCCGAATGGGAGAATGGCACTATATGTAACAACTCTCCAGTTGAAATTCATTCATGGGGATCTAAAATGACGGAAGATATGGGTATATGGAGTCTTTGCCCAATCTCTTGCACTTAACCTCGCCTTAGGCCTTCCTGACCACTGTATAGCGTTTTTCTGGTGGACATTATGGTTATATTCGGGTGGCAGTATATGCCGACTTGTCTTGTTCGACACAATATACACAGTTAGGCGGCCATAAAAGCCCTGGATACACCAACAACTAGATCAAAATTAGTAAAAAACAAGTAAAAGTGTTATCATTGGCCTGGCCGATGCTTTGATACCCTCCACTGTATGTCTGGTACAGGTACACGCATGTGGCTAATATTGTCTTTGTATGCGAGGTACCAGAACTACTTGACCGACATAGACCATTTTTAATACAAATCTGAAGGCCATAAATATAAGACCTCTCATAAAATTTCAGTTGCCAAGTCGATTCATTCGGACGCTATCGTGATTTCAACAGACAGCAAGACGGACAGACAGACAGACAGACGGACATGGCTAAATCGATTCAGAATGTGATCCTGATTCAGAACATTATACTTTAGAGGGTCTCCGGTGAATCCTTCTTGGCGTTACAAACGTAATGACAAAGTGAATATACCTTCCTGTGGAGGGTATAAAAATGGCGGGAATCTCTTAACGGCAAAACAGCAAGGCGGATGAACTAGCCAGACAAGGCAGCGGCCTCTATATAACTGACATCAGTGAAGCACCACACGCTCCATTGCAATCAATAAAATGTTTGCTTCTCGAAGAGGCGTTCAAAATCACTAACAATAGATGGAACATCTGTATCGTATCCAGACAAATTTGGCCCAAAATTAGACGCCTAAAGAACTAGAAAACTTCTTTGTAAAGGGTGTCCCATAATTCACAAAAAATTTGAATGTTGCGCCATTTAAAAGTACATACAGTGATGCCAACAGAAAAAAAGATAACAGTGTGACAGCTGACAGTTCGGGGGTAGTAAAAATGGAGCGCTATAGAAAAGAACAACGTATTTTCATTGTTGAGCAATTTTTAAAAATAATGTAGGCTTGTCAGTCCGTTAGAGTGATTTAAAACCACCAACTGTGAAGAGAATAATTGAAAAATTCAGTGATCAGTAATCAGTGATTCAGTGATTAGTGATCTTAAACACTCTGGGTGTCCTGTCACAAGTCGTTCAACAGAAAACATCGAAGCAGTTCACGAGAGTGTTGCTGATAGTCCAGTAATATCGGTTCGGCACTGTAGTCAAGAATTGGGCATTTCGAGAAGCTCTCTACAGCGAATTCTCATAAAAGACTTGAAACTTTATGCTTACAAAGTTCAATTGAATCAAGAACTGAAGACTACTGACTTCAAAGAATGGATTTTAGAACGACAACAAGTGGATGCTGATTTTTCAAACAAAATCATCTTCAGAGATGAAGCTCATTTTCATCTTGATGGCTTCGTTAATCGTCAAAATATTATCGCATTATGGGGTTCGGAACACCCACGAGTAATTTTTGAGAAACAAATGCATCCACAACGCGTGACTGTTTGGTGCGGTTTTTGGGCTGGAGGCATTATCGGACAAATTTTCTTCGAAAATGCGGCTGGTCAGGCAGTAACAATTAATGGTGATTGGTGATCGTTATCGTGACATGATAACCAGTTTTTAGTGCCTAAATTGCAATAAATGGATGTTACCAATATGTGACTTCAACAAGACGGTGCCATATGCCATACAGCCAGAAGAACACTTCAATTACTGCATGAGTCGTTTCCTAATCGAGTAATCGGCCGTTTTCGCGATCAGAATTGGCCATCCAGATCTTGCGATTTAACGCTATTGGACTTTATTCTTTGCGGTTTTTTTGAAGTCAAAGGTCTATGCAAACAAGCCGACGACCACCAAAGCCTTGGAAATCGGGATGTGTATATGAAATTCAGCCATATTTATACGAAACGGTCATAGAGAATTTCAATAAAAGAGTACGTAATTGCCAACAAAGCCGTGGCGGCTCGACAGAGGGGTAGACTGTTTCGGTTACCCTCCCTCTTTCCTGAAGACAAATTGTCACCCTTTTCAACATCAAGCAAATTGCTCCAAATACTTTGATCTGTACCAGTCACCCTCCTTAGTCCTTACAAGCGGACTGTCAGAAGCTACAAGTGGGGGGTTAGCCTGTTTCAGTTACGTTCGTCTATTCCCGAAGATTAGGCTGGAGTAGTTGACTAGGACTACATCAGTCAAGTTCATGTCGACAATCCAAACATCCCGTCAGTGGCAATATACATAGGCAATAGGTCAGTGAAGAAACCCTTCGTCTTTTTTCCCAAAGACAAACCGCGACCTCTTTTTCGGTACCACTAAGCAGTGTAGGGTGAATTACTTCAATGAAGCTCATCTGCTCAGCATCAGTCTTTGTCTTGGGGACAGGTTGTCAAAGGAAATAAACGAGAGCCACTTTCTGGTCATTTTCCCTTCGCTTCCTCTTGTGGTATCACAATGGACCTAAAAATATGGTCTAAATGTCTATACCAACTAACCAAAACTCAATCCATAAACCTATCGAACTGTATTGATTTGATCGGTCGTTAAAACCAAAGGTGACATTTAAGACTTTGTCTCCAATCAACTAATGATATACGCACACTAATGGATGTAGGTAACTGCATGTTATTATGTTGACACTGGCTGTACATTACTGTAATGACTTTGCGGCACGTCTTGCATCAGCATTCATCTCAAACTTATCATTAGAAATGTGTCAGTTATGAATTAAGATGTTTGATGAATATTTTGATTATCCACAGCCATCAGCAATGGGTATAAGTGAAATAACTAAATGCATGATTTACGAAACGTGCTTTTAACGAGCACTTAACCGAACAAGCATATACTTTACAAAATTATTACGATCATAAACCAGTCACTTAAACTGTTCATTACCTAACTACAACTCATATACTCAAAGTGAACATTATGAAACACCTTTTGAAAGGATAGCTGGAATGGAGGCAACATATTTTCAACCGTACTTTAGTAGAATACGAGTAGGAGAGGAGTACCTGCTACCCAAAGAACTTGAAATATTATTTCAAATAAATCGCTTACAGTGGTAACGTGTTTGACAAAGTTTTTGAAGTAAATTAGGCTCAATCACTAAAATGGAATTATTTGATGAAACTACAAAAAATTTAGGTACAACTTAGGTACGTACTTGGTGGCTGACTGGGTCATTATTGGGAGGATGAAAGTGGTGAGCTATAAAGGACCCATACAAGCTATCGAATAGAAACGAATGGCGCAACATGTCCCTTCCTATAGGCACAATCTCACAATCATTTAGTTGTGTACTTTGTTTTTAGTTTTGTGAAATGAATGGAAGGGATCTACAGTGCTATCGAATTGATAAGCTATTCCAGGCCCACTAAACTCGCGAGAGGTGTGGCGCAGTGTAAAAAACCGAAAAATCTGTGTTTTTCCGGGGATCGAACCTGAGACCCCTCGCTTAGTACTCGTAAGTCGCTAACCACTGCGAACGTGTTCATTGCGAGGTAGCCGTTTCACTTTGAACACCTTAGAAGATTTGTAAGTAAAATGGTGAGTAACCTACCCTTGTCAGAACCCTTGAATATAGAAACCCGATTCCGTCTGCATAAATAAGAGCTCTAGCGTAGGAAAAGTTAAGATAACCATCGTTCTTACATCATATAATCTTGGCGGCTAACTACTGTCGCCAAATCACGAAATTAAAATGGCCTGTGGACATGTAGCCGTAGCCGCGTGCTGTTGGAACCACATTTCGCTAATCCCTGGGAAAAAATGTTCTGTATCACTTGACCATATCACAGGGTTCGATCTAACGATGGCGTCTTATTCGTTTAAAAAAAAGAACAGTGAAAATCGCGCACCAAACTACTACACTTTAATTATAGCGCGTACTCAATATTGCGCCCAAAAAAGAGAATATAGTTTAAATAGCGCCATCTGTTAGTGAGGTAATAGCTTTGTTGTTATGTAACTTTCTACACATCTTTCTACTCTCATCTCTCCAATTACGTAGAAATTTTTAAGCTTTTCATTCTTATGCTCAATTAACTATCAGAAAAACCGAATAATGCTCGAGGAAATAGACATCAAAGACCGCCATCTGTTAGACAAACCTAAAAGAAGTGAATTAGAAATTAAATTCCATACAAATAAGACTAAGTTTGTGTTGAAGTTGGAATGAAAGTAAACGCCAACAAATCTCACAGACCGCCTATTCAATAATAGGATGCATTTTAGTGGAGTCCCATTGAAAGAACAAGTGTGGAGGACTTGAAGTATTTTTGGGTCTTTTTCACAAGCTATGGAAGGAGCTGGAGCAATGCAAAGCTTTAATTTTGGGCTGGTTAGACTGGGTAAATTTTGGGACGAATTTGTGGTCAAAGCTAAGTTGTCGGCGGTCTGACCCATGGTCATGGAATTTGGGTAATAACCGAAAAAATAACATCGCGGATACCAGCTACCGAAATGAGATTTCTTCTTTGCATTGCTGGGGTGAAAACCAGAATACTTTAATTGGGTTGAGTAACTCCTTCTCCGGACGGAACAGTCCATGGTTTGGTGGTTTAGTCATATTGAAAGTATGTCCGGACACCAATTCATGCCATCAGCCAGGGGACATTTAGTTAGGCCCCGCATGAAATGGTTATATCATAATATCTCCTCTTTCAGTATGAGGATTGTCCTTGGCGATTTATACTCAAGATCAAGCTATGAACGGTCCACTTAACACCCGTGATCCTTTCAATTGAATAAATGCGGCATCAATACAGGGTAGGTCATCTAGTGGTTTCTCTTTAAATCATAGGTTATTTTGACACTGACAGCTATTTCTCGCTCGAAATCTTGTCAGAAAGTCAGTATCATACCTCTGCGGAAGGAAATGAGTCGCTTTGCGCTTGAACAATGTTGGGAAATATTGAAAATTTCTTTCCACAGTGAGTGGCTGTCTAGCCCAAACAGTGCGTTTTTTGAAAAGAAGTTTTGGCCGAAATGAAGCATCCACCGCGTCTGTTGTACGCAAGTTTGTGCAAAAAGTTCTTGAGACTGGTATGCTAGTGCACAACACTCATCGTCTCCGTTGTCGTAGGTTAAAACATTTTCGTCTGAAAACAAATAGTAATCGTTTGAAAAATATAAAAATCGTCTGAAAACATTTATTTTAAAGAAATTTTTTTCAGACAAATACTATTTATTTGTAGACGAAAAAATTGTAGCCGCTGTCGTACAGACGAGAATGTGGCTGCGGATTGTCGAGTGGTGGCATCATTGGACCATTTTTCTTCAAAAATTAGGCTGGGAACAGCGTTTCGGTCAACGGTGGGCGTTACAGACCCATGTTAACTAACTTTTTTTTTTTACTGAAATTGAAGACATGTATTTGGACGACCTCTGGTTCATGCAGAATTGCGCGGCATGCATCACAGCCTATGCCACAATCGATCTTTTGCGCACCAAATTCGCAAATCGTGTTATCAGCCGTCTTGACGATATCAATTGGCCGTCTCGGAGCTGCGATTTGACCCCTTTGGACTTTTTTTTTGGTGGGGTGCCGCGAAGGACCGATGTTATGCCAACTATCCGGAAACGATTCAAGCACTTAAGGCCAATATCACCCAATACGTGAGCTACAGCTCGAAACCGTCAACAAGGTCTTGGAAAATTGGACTGACAGAATGCGCTACTGCGAAGTCAGCCGTGGCAGCGACGTTTTGTTCCATAATTAATGGGAATGTTTGCTCTTACTAATAAAGACATAATACATCGAAAAAATTTAATTTTGTTCATTTTATTGCATTTTTAAAAAGATACTTGTATTTGGCCCACCCTTTACAAAGTGTTGCATATCGCGTACAGTCATTAAAATGCATGAATAGTCTAGAACGAATAAATTTTAAAAAGCGACATCTGTTAGTGAAGCGTTGTACAAATCTTACGAGATGTGGCATTCAAATTCTAAAGAAGCCTTAGGTAAAATGCTTTAGATTAACGAATGGAAATAACCTATGACAAATAGGTAGGTCCATTATGGTACCTATATGAGAGTCCTCAAACCCTGTTTAACCTAGGTTGTGACAAAAAGACAATTCCGACAATTAGACATTTAAATACTTGTGATATAACTACGTAGGTGTGTAAAAACTCTGTAAATGGTTTTTAAGCTAATTTTATCTTTCGAATGGGTAACTGAGCAATGACCCAGGTTCGCTCTTGCCAAAGCGATAATTCTATCTCATTTCCCGCTTTACAAGCTCTACCCCACTTCAGTAATAACTCTAAAATGACAACAAAAATCCTTAAGAGAGTTCTCAATCTCAAGTGTCAACTTACGCACAAAAATAGACTAAAAAAAAAAGAGGCAGATGTCTATTCAAACATCTCCAAATGACCCTTTAGTCGGAATTACGATTTTATTTATAGACCAACCATCCAAGAGGAATTTTACCGTTCTTTTGAGTACCTATCTTAAGAGAATTCAATCCTACGCACATAACTCACGCAGTCACAACCCTTGCCATAAAATTTGAATTGCAAAATGTGCGTCTCATCTGTCTCATCTGTTTTACAGGTATAGTAAGTAACATAACACAAAGCCCTTGGTATTTCACAATAATGACCATGTTGTCATAATAAATTACCTAACCCGCTCTTATTTAGTACAATTTAGCGTTACAAATTCAGCATGTCATGTAGAACATAAAAAGCACACATCGCTGGTCCCAAATTACTCCCCTGAGGTATATCTAATTTGAGAGTAATTTCCATTAAAAAACAATTTTCCTGGTTTACTTCATCTGATGGCGGAGCTGCTCCTCCTCATCGCTTCTGTTTTCTAATGTATATACGCTACGCCATTCCCCACAGAGTTGCTGTTGTATACCTACTGTCATTTTTTTTTTCTCTGTTGATATTTGCAAACCAACTTCTGTCACTATCAGATACAAATTAGAAGAATAACAATATCTCAAGAAAAATCTTGGTTTTTTTTTGTTGTTCTGTTGGAAATTCCAAAATTCCAACACAAAGTGGCATTTGTGCTGTTCGTGCGGCTATGGAATTAATCGTTTCAGGGGCTGATGGTGGAGGCACACAAATCTGAGACAAAGCTAATATGGTATGTTTACATTAAGCATTCCGCTTGAGTCACTCGTTTGTCATAGACACAACCCTGTGCCACCACTTAACCGAAGCTAATGAGCAATAATTTCTCATTTAAATTTCCAAAATAATAATAACAACAATATAATGCTGATAACGCAATAAAACTTCATTTAGTCCTTTCTCTGGTTTTGCTGGTGTACATTGCTGGCCCGCCGCCCGCCGCGTCCTGATGTTAATGGGTTTCATTTGATGAACTTTCCGGAGGCGACCACGCAACGCAACAAGATGTTGAAGGATATTGCAAAAATGGAACGAGTGAGAGTATAGAGTAGAAAAAAAAAGGGTCAACATTTAATTACCGAAATTCCACGTCTCACTGATGTAAATTAGCTTTCGCTGACTTAGCAAAACAATTTTTTTTTTGTTGCGTCTTCCCATCAGTGACAGCTCATTATCCCTGTCCGTTGGAAACTTTTGCACTTTTTCGACATTTGGCATATGAAGATGAAGATGAAGAATAGAAATATAGAAAAAATTCTCTCTCGCGCCATTTGAATTTAAATGAAAACAAAGGGAAAAACGGACGCACAAAAGTTTCAAGTCACGCAGTTCAGTCGTGGTCGTGGACTTGTGTTTGTTTGGAAGGTTTTTATTTGCACAAAATGAATTTACATCCTTCGACACGTCATCCCTTACCACCATTTTAAAGTCAATTCGAAAAACATCGCACCTGGTGTCGGGGAAACTTTCAAACACCAGCGTAGTACTGTTGGAAACCCCATTGGAGACAAGAGACGACCCTGAAGCTGAACGAACAAACCAATTTTGAAATTCATAAAAACTGTGATGGCTGCTGCCCGAAGGAGTAAGGGTTTTCTGTTTTTTTTTTTTTCAGGACCATCACATCATCCACCTGGTTATGCTTAGAATTCGATTTTCCTCCAGTTTTTTTCTTTTTTGTTATCGGAAGGGGGGATGACAAAATATATGTCACCGCATGCGTCATTTGGGATATATTGATTTTAGACGAAAAATTTCCAACTCTCGCATAATGAATATAACCGCCGACGAAGCGGAGGGTTAGTCACTTCACTAGGCTATAGGATACAAAGCGACTACGACTACTACGATGCCATAGTCGAATTCGAATTCGGTTTCAGTGGATTCAGTTTAATTTGGTATGCAAAACAGCTCTTCAATTTGTATGCTTTTTTGCATTTTGAATTTTTACCTTCTTTCAATTTTTATTATCATTTTTTATGTTCTTCGCGTATCTCTTTTCTTCTTCTGGCAGCTGTCTCTCTTTTGTATGCAAAAACGATACCACTAATGATCTGCCTGTGAACTTTGTGATTTTAATGCACTCTGCGGGATTTTGTCTGCCGTTTTGAATTATTTCTTGCTTGTCGAGTTGGCTACATGACAATAATTTTTATTTTTTATCTTTCGAATGACGTAAGTTAATTATTATCAGTATCACAAGCTTTCGCTTTGGCTATTCCAATCAAAGGAATTTCGATTAGAATTTTACGTACGTGCATAATGACGGGAGTGGACTGCATTCGATTTGAACAAAAATAACAGTCGTGACAATTTGGAAATTTGTTTCGATTGTGATAGTCTACGTGACTGACAGAAATCTATAAAGCTGCTGCATCGAAGTGGAATGGAATTTTCAATCAAAAATTTGTAAAAAATAAAAAATAAATCTCCCGAATGGTGGCCATTTGCACTTGGATTTCACAAAATTTATTAAAAAATTTTAAACAATCGAATTAAGACCGCTTCGGTAGAAGAAAGTCTTGAATACACCTCAAAAGGGAGATGGCGATCGATAGGGTTTTCTTTGTAACAAAATAATTTACTTTAGAAGGCTAGTACACCGCCTCATGCAACAAGGCACTTTAGCCAGATCGGTCTCTATACCTCCAGTTATGCACACCATGCCACTGACATAGTATCTATAGATTTTACAGCGAATATCAACCAGAGTCAGTGGGTCTATCAAAACAAAGTCAATGCTTCTGCATCATATACCGGTGCAATATCACATTGGTTCTTAGAGAGTTCCTAACTCAGACATAAACCGCATCATAGCTCGAAGGAACTGCGATTGGGAAGAACTATTCTTCGTTTTATTTCAGCGGCAGTGTTGTCTTGTAGTAGTGGAGCCCAGCTGGACAAAATCTTTCTCTGCGAGGACTGGAAATACTGTTTCGTCTATTACCCCTTAATAAAAGGTGTCCCATAATTTACCAAAATTTTAATTTGCGCCATTTAATCGGCCCTAGTGAGGTATCCGTCGGAACGGAGAATTCGCCGCAACGCATACTCCGTCGGAGACTCAAATTACATTCGAGGTATCCGCCTTCGGAAAGAATAATTAAAATGCGACGACGCATTGATTTGACATTCGGCCCTAGCGAGGTATCCGTCGGAACGGAAAATTCTCCGATTTCATACGAATCGGAGGATTTTTGCTTCGAGGTATACTTCGGACAAGCTTTTCGGAACTTTTTTCCGACAAATATTATTATTATTATTATTATTTATTAAACAGTAAAAATAAATTACAATTTAACTTAATAATTATACAGCACTAGCTACATAGGCCTTCGGCTATTCCAAAAAATATGCAACCCACACTGGCGTTTCAGTGCGATCAAGTGCGTTTTTCCTGATATTTTTGACAGCTTCATACGAATTTTCTTCCGATATGCTCCGACAGGAATTGGTTGCGGAATTTGTTCACGATTTGCAATGAAGTGTTGATAAATGAAAGCAATAAAAAAAAACAGTAACATCAGTTCGGCACTGTAGTCAAGAATTGGGCATTTCGAGAAGCGAATTCTATAGCGAATTCTCACGAAAGACTTGAAAATTTATGCTTACAAAGTTCAATTGAATCAAGAACTGAAGAACGCCGGCCGCTCGGGTCACAAGGAATGACTCAAACCACTACACCATGGCCACCGCTCTGAAAGTCTTAATCTTAAGCTCTCCGTTCGTTTGCCAAACTATTGTAGCGTGTTTCAGGCGGAAATTATGGCAATAAAAGAAGTCTTATCTTGTGTCAAGAAGTTATCCGTTAAAGATATCTGCATATTTTTAAGCAGCTTTTAAATCCTTAGATTCGATCTCTATAGCTTTTCTAGTAACCCTCGGTTAAGAATCGTCACTTACGGGGGTGTTCAAATAGTTCAATATTTACCTATTTTGGGTGCCGGGCCATTGAGACATTCCAGGAAACTGTAAGGCCCATGAACTCGCCAGGATAGGAACAATTCAACCCATCAATCCGGATAAAGGCAGTTTGTGTATATCAATCGATACTTGCAAACAAAAATTAAAGGTGGATGCTATTGAGAGTAAAATGCGACACTACATGTCTAGCGACAAAAAAAAAAGTTGGCCTAAGCTGGATGGCTTAGATTTGAAACGGTCTAAGTATTTGATTTTTCCCAACAGATTGCATATCAACACTACAATAGCTGTCATTTCTGGTCACTGGCTGATATGACAGCATGCCGCAAGGCTAGGCTTCTTTGCGAACGATTTTTGCAGAAGCTGAATGGATGAAAAATATGAAGGAAACTATTCCCGTAGAACGTAGAAGAAGCCTTCACATGGGAGCCTTCCATTACAACCTCTTAGGTGATCTGACAAACACTGTAACTAGAAGCTTCTAACGCTTTATAAACAGTTCAAAATGATTCAACTAGTAGGAACATCTCACACGATCCTTTTTTCGTGGTATCACAATGGACCTATGCTGGTTTAACTTTTTCTTTCACTTTCAACCAAACCAAACATATATTTGCTAATCGTGACGTTTCGTCCGGATGACTGATGCTGAGTGTCATTTTTCGATGACAAAATATCATTTAAAGGGTGTTTTTTAAAGCCAGTATTAACATCAAGCAGTTATATATGTCAAACCAATTGTCAGATTGCAAACTGTTAGCGTCAATTTTATTCAGTTCGGATGAAACAAAAAAGCGACAGGTTTAAGTGAAACTTCCTAAGGGATCGGTGGTCAGTAAAATTCCAAACTCCGATAAAACGAAAAGATAACATAAATCAGCTAATCGGCGATGGCGCGCGTGTTGAGACCGTTCGGGCAGGATGATACAATGATATGGGAGGGCAACGAAAAGGCTGACAGGTTCAAATTGATGATCAAAAGCAAGGGCCGTATTACGTGTGTCGTGTGTGTTACTGTTGATTCATTGAGGTCATAACGAATAATGTTAAATGGAGTGACGATTATCTGAAAGTGTAAAATATGCCTAAATAAAATACTTTGTGGTGTAGGGAATGAAGAGATCGAAACTTAACACAGTGAAACAAAATTCCTCAACAATTAGGAATGGATGCTCGATTTTTAAATATTTGTGATCTAGAGGATGATCATCCTGATTTTAACATTTTTTCGAGCTTCATAAAGTTTTACTTTTATCCCTTAGCTGTCCATACGTCCCCAAGGCATCTCAGTCATTGTATTTTCAGCTTTTTGACCAGCCAATAAAGCTCGTGGTTAAATCATCTCCTCCACACTCCATCGATACAAACTTGACCGAAGATCGTTCGAAGAATCTCTCTCTCAAAACATCCCAAGAGGTTTTCCATCCAATTTCGATAGAATCCATGCTGCTGGACCTTACAGCAGGACCGGGATTATTAGGGTCTTATACATATAATATCTCCTTGGTTCTATGAGAGAGGGCTTTAATCTTAGATGACTTACTTAGCCCAAAGAAACAGCGATTGGCAAAAGTGATTCTTTGTTTGATCTCTGCGCTGAAATCATTTTACGAGGTGATAGCGGAGCCCAGGTAGACAAAATCTTTAACTACTTCTCCATCGTCACGTTTTGTCTGATTTGTCGATGCTGAGACTCCTTTCTCGTCCTTTCTGTGCGAGATTTCCCCATCGTCATCCTGCACAGACGAACGAGTTTGGCAGGAATGCCGAAACGTGACATGGCTTTGTATACCTCATCCCTATACGCTATTAAAGCGACTTTAAAGTCGAGATTTTTTCTAAGATCTGTCAGAGTGTGAAAATTTGGTCGATGGTAGACTTTCCTGGCCCATCAGGTTGTTGCCGAAATGTTTTAAAGGATCTTATGCGACATTTAGGAGAATTATTCCTCTGTAGTTGGGGCAGTTCAGAGCATCTCCTTTCTTGCGGATGGGGCGTACGATGCTAAGGTTTCATTCGTCTGGCATGCTTTCGTCCGACCAAATTTTACAAATGAGTTGGTGTATGCCATTTATTTTTTTGGCAAAAAGCGTCGGGTTTTTTGAAGCTAAAAGCGGGCGTGTTTTGGCGGGTTTCCCAAAAGCAGATTCTGACATCAACGTAGGTATTGTCACGTAAAATCTAATATAATTCTTTAAAAATAAACGTCAACAGTTTTTTTTATACGGAAAAACGGTTTCCAATTCTGGCGTAAGCGTTACATATTTTTTTAATTTTTGGATTTTTCGGCATCTTTGAGTTGGTGTCTGTCTTTATCTTTCTAATTTTACCGTCGTATTTACAGCGAATGTCAATGAATAACATTGGTTGTTTCTTTGGCACATTACATTTGCAATTTTCGAGCACTTATGCCAACTGAAGTTGTCTACGGCAGCTTAGATCTGCCATCAGTATTCTTATACGTTTTTTAATTAAAAAGTCTTCAAACGTAGTGAAAAAAGGGCTGAAGAAAATTCTTAAGAGAATTAAATTTCGATTTTTTATTAAAAAGCGGGAAAATGGTTGTGGTGTCGGGTAAGGGTTTTTAGGTAAAAAAGAGGGTAAAACCCGCCAAAAGCGGGTGAAATGGTCACAAAGCATGCTCCTTACCAACTCATCTCCCGCTGCGTTAAAAAGCTCGGCCCCGCAGCTTTGTTCGACTTTATTTTGGATATCGTTATCCTCACTTCGTGTAAGTCGGGTTGACAGAATTGTTGGTGGCTATTATCGTCCAGACTGAATGGGTCATTCCGCCTGACAGCTGTTTGTTAATCATTTCCGCCATTTAACACCGCAGAAGTATTCTTTCCAAATCCTCAGCACCGAGTGTGAGTCTACTACTGCAGTGTGTTACCATGTTCATCCCTGAAGTCAACATTTAGAACTTCAATTTGGGCTTCTTATTTCTGTGATAGATAAGTTAACACGACGCACAATCACAACCTAACGGGCCAGTCCCTTCACTGAGCGCCGATATTCCGGTGTCGAAGTAACCAACATCGCCGCTATAAGAGCTGTCGTTGACCTTAATAGGTTTATTCGCCAGCATCTTGACTGACCAGTCCTGAAAAAACATCATTGACCACAGCTCTCAATATGTTGAAGCGGCTCATAGAAGGTAGGTATATCTGCTGCTGATGACTACATTGATCGAGTCTATAAACTCTTCCCTTCTGGAATGCTACGCCTCAGACTCATTCAATCAGTCAATTCTGATAACACTCCCGCTTGCACGTCGAGCACAAATGCCAGTCGATCACTAGGCAGATATTTGACAAATTAAAGAGTCGATCAAGGGAAAAAGAAACCCGACCTATACCCTGAAACTAATTAAAATAACAGCCCCTAAAAATGGCGACACTATGCACGTCTTAATTTTCAAGTGTTATGAATATAGTTTTGGTCAACAATATTCGCGACTTTTTGAGGGTTTTTTCAGTTTTTTTTTCTGGACTTTTCGCACCACGAAACATTTTTCAATTTTGTTTCCAAACTTTTTCCACTTTTGTTTTATCATTAACTTTTCTCGTAGACTTTCTCTGAATGACGATCTGTACCTACTCCTATATAGCAGCCGCACTACTTCTGCCATAACCTAAATCGCCGCACAACGAATTTTCTGTGCGTTTCTCTGATAGTATAAGTACCTCCAAAACTATGTCAACATCTTTGGAATTCTATAGACCGTGGAAATCAAACAGCGCACTGCTATTCTTTACATTGCCAACAATGTCGGATTTCAATGAGAAGCAAAAATGTCTAAAACCGCTAAGTGGTTGGAATGGTAATAATCCACAGAGAAGGAAATAAATACCCGAGGCAGGCGGCTATTCATACAGCTGGATGAATAGTATCCATCAATTCAGCTTTTGAATTTTACCACAAAATTCTAAGAAAACAAAAAGGATAACTCTCTGGATGTTGGTATGAAAATGCGCGTTCTTTACGAAATAAAAACAATAGAAGATGTCGATAATTATATTTTTACCAGCTAGTTGGAGAGCCTTTGGCCAACTATAGCATGTAATGGAATCCGTTTCTGAAGGAGATGTTGGTTTCCAAAGGTTTCTCTTCATGTTGGGCTT
The DNA here is from genome assembly GCA_949372485.1 of Cheilosia soror. Classification (NCBI taxonomy): domain Eukaryota; kingdom Metazoa; phylum Arthropoda; class Insecta; order Diptera; family Syrphidae; genus Cheilosia; species Cheilosia soror. The sequence continues at coordinate 80,984,150 of OX443561.1, forward strand.
GGGAAAAGGAAATGCCTCTACTCAGTTGTCAGTGCATTGAACCACTGAGAATGAAGTTCGATACCTAACCTATCCTATGTCAAACATTTGTATCTAGCAAAAAACCTATAAAAATATCGACGTCCCTCTGCACTCAGACTTATTAAAAGCTGTACCATTTGAATTTGAATAAAACGCTGCAACGCTGATCCCAGCTTCAAAAAGTATCATCTATATCACGCACACTTTGTAGGATCAACATAGAATCAAGGCAAATGCAGCGGATTGCCAAAAAAGGAAATTTCTCTCTCGCTGGTTGGTCCTCCGTGGAGCGATGGGCAAAGGAAATGAGGCCATACAATTGAAGCACTCATTATGATTATGACGAGATGATACCCTACGAATGTGTGCGTCGTGTGTATGCCTATGCCTACATAAAATCGGGCTAAAACAGAGATTCGATTCCACAATGGCATCGTGTGCGTTGTCGTGCAACTATGTCAAAGCCTCATAAACGTTAAAGCCAACGTCGTCACAGCACCACCCAATGCAACCATTTTCTAATTGAAATGGGATTTTAAATGCAGGACACTAAAGCTACCAGTCAGCATGTCAGTCAGTAATTTCACATCATGAATGCACCTGCCATGACACTATCCTCCTGAGTAGAGAGACAGCAAGTGTACAGGTACACCATTCCAATGCAACGTCACCCTGTCGACGAGACACGAAATCAAGCTTGTACACTGCAGTAAAGATCTGAGCGCATCACATTGTAACTGGGTTTCCCTGTAGGATTTGGAATTATTGTTGGACTTGGATTTTATCCTTGGTTTTGCATTAAGTATTCGCTGCCGACAGTTGAAACTCTGGGTGATATATGTAACCTGCATCGATCCAATCACACCGACCACACTCATCTTTGCATTCCCTTCCTCTGTCTCTCTCTCGCAGGGAGTTTTGCTTTTGACATCCATTCGAAGAGGAACCATTCACATTTCTCCTGTGTGCTTGAAGTTTTCCACGTAAGTCATCTCATCCGGCCATTCAATCATCGGACATGACTCGACTGCATTTTGCGTCGGAGAGTGTGCCAATATTTGAAGGTGATTACTATTACTACTCCCACTGTACTATTTTGGCCGGCATGGAGCACGTGTGTGTGTGTGTGGATTTAATTACTTAATTTTGTATATTCATTAAGCTGAAAGCAGGTAGCTATAGCTACCTATACGGTATTCAGAACATGCAACCGCCTTTACCTCCCAATTATTGCTGCCAAGGCGCCTACAAAACACTTGTTGCTGTTGCCAGTTTCTCGTCTTACAAAACAGCCACAGACATGGCGCGGGCGTTATTTTAGCATAGCGCTAGTAGTACGAGGGGTGTACATGTACAAACCACCACCTCTCCTTTCCCGGAATGCAAACATTTTGCTTCCTTGTGTGTTGTGTATCGGTTTCCCTGTCTCTCGTTCGCTCTATTGAAATCTGATACTGTAGTATCTGTCAATATGTCTTCCTGTGCTCTGCTTTGAATTATTATTGTTCCGTTATTTTCGAACGAACAATAGTCCGTTCCAATTATAATTTATGATTGGCGGGGGACCCGGTCTGTAGGTACTGGTGGGTTGTAAAAATGGCGCGCCATGCCACCCTAATGGATGAGCAGAGCTTCCCACTTTTCGCAGGTGTAAAAGAGGAGCAAAAGAAGAATAGAAGTAAAATCCGCAGGTAAATTTAATTTATGAAGTTTCACTGACACTCCCGCGCCACCCGACGGGGTACAGGAAGAATGATGGAAATACTAAGACAGGGTGGAGTGCGATAACTTTCATAATTAAATTGTTTGTACGTACAAGAGTGATTTAATTTTTCTTTAAAAAAATAGAAAACAAAAAAAAATATTGTTTTTTTTTTTCACTGGAGAAGCTGATTAGATGCGGTGCGGTGTTTGCCGTTAGTCTGGGGGGTGGCGGACGGGCGGCTAATTTGTATGAAATCTGTTTTATTGATAGCGTTACCTGATTGAATATTAATTAAGCCTCTGGATTGAATTGATTGATGCTGTTAGGGAGGCGAATTGGTCGTGATGGCTATATTGTGGTGGGACAGTTTTGAGTGTTTTTGTTTTTGGGAAATCGGATTTTTTTTTAACTTGTGGTGTACTACAGTAACTGCTAATTTTGTGGATGTTGTACCGAAAGAAAGAGAAAACATGTGCGAAAAATGTGCATTTGAAATGGACTACAGCTTCTGTAGCCTCGTGAAATATTTGCAAGTAAGGAGCCAATAGAACCCCTTTAAAGATTGACAGAGCCCATACACTCTACAGATACTGTGGAGCCTACATTAGAAGCTGTCATATGTACATACTTAAAGGCTGATTCATTTAGACGCCCTTTTTAATACTTTTTTTTTTTTACGGATCACGCGTAACTGGCCTAATGGTGTAGTGTTATTCTGATTCCGTATTAGCTGACCCCTGCTCGCCTTGCACCGCTCGATTTTTGCAAACAACCAAACTTATATTTGGTCCATTTAAGATTACACTTTGAGTGTTTAATTGAAATCTGTCCAGTAGTTTTCGCGCTTTTAGGAGACAAAGAAAATGCCTACAGTTTTATTAGAAGTATAGATTTAATGTGTTTAAGGACGTGGTTAAAAACATAGCCCATAGCAGTCTCACAGTCTTAAGGAACATTTTAAAAAAAGTTTCATTGAAATCTGTCCAGTAGTTTTCGAGTATTTAGCTGACAACGAAAATTGCTACAGTTTTATTTTATGTATAGATTGTTTCACAAATCTTCATAGAAAAACTCACGCCTCAACAACGTCTCAATATTATTCAGCTATATTACGAAAATCAGCCTGCGAAACAATGGCTTCATTGAAAAATAACTTTGGGGGACAGCTAATTTCGCGTTTCGGACCTGTCAAAGCTTCCATCCAGGATTTTGAAGCAAACATTACTTGCTTAACTGGGAAAGGCTGGAAGTGATCCAAAATTAAGAATGGAGCATGTTAGGCGTAGTCGAGGGCAAAATTTACACGAAATGATATTTAAAAAGTAAATATCAGAGGTTGTTCTTTCGGGCCATAAAACAGTTTCCACTAGCCAAATTAATTCTCAGCAGCATTTTCAGAAATCTAGTGACTTGACCCACATTAGTGACAATGGAAAGAAGCTCTATGAAGGTAAAATTTGTATAATTTTAAAAATATTATCTTTAGATACATAAAAAAAAATTTGTAGATTGTTTAATGACTGTTACCAGTTGGTGTGAAAATTACTTTACAGATTTCCATGAAAAATAAAAATAAAAAAAATAAATAGGTGGCGCAACAGTCAGGTAGACTAGTGTGCCTAGCTTCTCGCAACCATTCGTTTTGTGTGAGTTTCTATTTTTGGGACGAATGGAAGGGACCAACAATTTTATGTCGAGTCCGAACGGCTGAATTGAGAAGCTTTTTCATGACAGTCATACTCTCGGATGTTTGTCAGACGTTCGCGAGAGGTGGCGCAGTAGAAAAAACTTTAAGATGTAATTTGTGTTTTTCCGGGGATCGAACCTGGGATCCCTCGCACAGTATAGTAGTCTTGTGCGATAATCCAAAACTGCATCGATACATCGATATTTTAGTATCAAGATGAAAATATCGATGCAAAAAAAAAATCGACCCAAAAAAATCTATAGTATCGATAATATCGGTTTATATGCAAACTTAAAATTTTCCTGAGTTTTTTATTCATTTTTATTAAAAAAAAATATTTTTATTGTTTAGAATACTCAATCAATTTCTATTTCACAAAGGAAATAATTCAAGACAATAATTTAACTTTTTTTGATTGATTTTTGAACAAAAAAAAAATTTACAGAATACCCAGGAGAAAAAAAAACCAATTGTCAATAAGTGACATACCGACAATTAAAGTTAATTTTCGCGTTAAGGTAAATTTGAATCCAGATAATTCAAGTCGACTTACGATGACTAGATTCTTGAACGAGGCCAAAGTCTATATTTCAAGATGGGAAATTTGCTAAGCGAATGTCAAAAATTGACAAGAAATATATTTACAAAAACAGAAAACGATTTAAGTTAAATTTGTTAGGACGCACTGAATCTGACACCATAGGTACCTTCTTCATAACGTCTGCCCACATAACTAGCTCTTCGCACTTGCAAGTAGGTGTGGTATTGCATTGAAAGACGGACTCGCAAATACTTTTTTTCTTTCCTTCCCATCGTGGTAGGTAAGACTTACCTGATGGTGTATTTTAAATTCCAAATATTTGGCTCGATGACAGCCTAAATATAGCGTTTTTTCAGTCATTTGACAAATAGTACGGAGAAGGGGGTGGGGAGTGGGAGGGGACAAAAAACATTAAAATGATTTCGCATCTCACTCTAAATGCATCCATTGCAAAGAAAGCGATCGAAATGCGATTGACGGCTGTCTAATGGATCCAGTCCGTTCAGGGATGTTTTGAGTAAAAAAAACCCTAAACAAACGGCTTTGCCTCTCTATAAAAGGGCTTGTTCTGAAATTTTGAAGGCAGTCGATTGTGAGATGTGAAGCTGATCACATCTATTTGGTGCGCTTTTTCGCTCGTTTTTTGGCACATACTTTGGCGCAATTTTTTGACGCGCAGTATGGTGGATTTTTTGGCGCGTATTTTGGCGGGTTTTTTCGCGAATTTTTTCTTCATTTTTGGCGGGATTTTTTTGGCGCATATTTTGTTTTTGTTTATAATTTTTCATCGCTTATTTTGGCGCGATTTGATGGGCGTTTTTGGCGCATTTTTTGCATAGTTTTGGCGCGTATTTTGAGATGTTTTTTGGCGCTTTTTTTGAGAAATTTTTTCACATTTTTGCCGGGATTTTTTTTTCACTTTTTTTGGCGCATATTTTGTTATTTTTTCAGGGCGATTTTTGGCGCGTATTTTGCCGAGATTTGTCGGGCGTTTTTGGCGCATTTTTTTGCATAGTTTTGGCGCGTACTTTGGAGATGTATTTTGGCGCGTTTTTTTGCGAAACAATTTTCAGGTTCTGTAGGGAAATTAATTGCTTGGGCGAAGTGGTTTAGGTTATTTGACCGTTAAGATTCCCTAGGGATGGCGATGGGTCCAATATGGTGCCTAGTCCAATGTGATGAACTCACAACCTATACAACCTACATTAACCTATAGGCGTCGATTGTCGTTCACAAAGCATTTTACAAATTAAATAAACATAGTAAATATAAAGTTGGCGCAACAGGTCCGTATAGACAAGCCTAGGCCTAGCTTCTCGTCATAACCATTCGTTTGTGTGAGTTTTTTTATACGAATGAAAGGGACTAACAATTTTATGCCGAGTCCGAACGTCTGAATTGAGCCTTTTTAAGGACAATTATACTCTCGGATGTTTGTCAGTCGTTCGCGATAAGTGGCGCAGTGGAAGAAACCTTCAGATGTAGTTGGCGTTTTTCCGGGAATCGAACCTGGGGCCCATCAGACGGTAGTCCAGCACACTAACCACTGAGCCCACAAAATCAAATAAATTATTAAATATAGCAAAATAATTTTTTTTTTAAATGCTGCCAAGTTTTTTGTACCGTAAAAAAGCAAGATATTCACAAGTGACACATGTAGTCATGTAAAAAATAATAAGGACACATTGCAGTATTTCGTGAGAATACAAACAACAAGAATATTTAGAATATTTAGCGCTATTTACTTTATCGCCATCCCAAAAAAATAATTTAATGTGCCGTTTCTAACAAATTTATGGCAATTGAAGCAGAGTTGTATTTTAATCAATTTTTATGCAAGTGTCCCTATTATTTTTCACATATATGTATGTATGTTCGTTTCTACTCAAACTTAAATTACACTTGACTCTGTACTGTGAAACCGGGAATAAGGCCCCAAGTTCTGGCTTTAGTGCTCCTAATGGTCCATAAGGCTCTTGCGACACGCTTGAATTTAGACTGGATGTTAAGCTAAAGTTAAGTCTTACGAATGATAGCATTTTAAAACTCTATTAGTTCTGCGGCGTTAACTACCCTCGGTACCTCTGACTGAAGAACCTATTTCTTATCTTTTTATATGTATTTTAATTTCATTTGCTTTTATACGATACATGTTTGTTTGTTACGATACATGGTAGAGTAGGTCTAGGTATATCGAAGTCAAAGGGATTGCCATTGAAAAATTCACCGTACAAATTTTGCAGCAGGTATATTTTTATGAAAGGAGCCCAAGTAAGTCTGAAGTACCCTGTTTTCAGCTCCATTAAGAAAAAAACATTCATAGCCGCCATGGGTGACGGGCGTAGGTCAACGCTGCCATAAGTTGATCCATAATATACTCGTATAGGTATAGGAAGTTATATAAATTCGCCCACCTATATGTTGACCCCTGACTCAAGCTATTAAAACCCCAGTTCCTTTCTATACAAAATTTAAAATTGAGCACCCCCATCAAATATCCAGGTTTACAAATATTTTCAAATTACACTGACATATGGGTAATTAAACTGTCAATTTGCATTACTCACGCCCACGAGCATGAATAATATCCATAATCCAAATGGCTCATTTAGCAATACGCTCCATTTCAATTAAATTTTAATTCATCGACTGAATATTTAAACTTCGTCTCAAGTTCCAATTCATTTGGTTCCAAAGTAAGGCCATAACTTTGACAGCGCGCGGGTCGTCTGTTTGTGACATCAAACGCCAGCAAAAAAACAACAATCTATATAAAACATTAACACAAAATACACTCTGTATATGCACGCACATTTTACGCACGCACACACACTCCACATGTATGGAAATGAATTCCATTTCCAGCAATTTTATCTGTCAATGTGACATTGCCTCCACCTGTTTCCAACATGGCGTGTATAAATGCACCCACCCACCGGACAATAAATCGAACAACAAAATGATGATAATAACAGGGATATGCTGCTGTTACACTATGTACAAATGCCCTCATGTTTATAACTTAATTTATATTTTATTATGAGCCCCTGAGGAAAAGGAAACAGGGAATCGACAACGACAACACATTCTAGAGTGCCCGATATGTCTTGTTGGTGTCCTTTTGCTAAAATCCTCTTTGGGACAAAAGCAAAAATAATAAAAAAAAGAAACACACACAATCGCATAAAAAGAAATCCAATTGTAGGCAAAAGAAGACGACGATCCATTTCATTTTTTTGCTGTTTTGTTGGAGTCCTTTGTCGCATATATGCGCGAACACACACATTAAGTACCACCTTCACTTCCAATGGGGAAATTGTCATGTCATGTCACCATCACCATCACCATCATATCCCTCTTCTGTTCGTTGCAAAATTAATTTCAATTCGGAATGACAGTTTCTGAAGGATTATTATTTTATTCCGCTTTATCCAGGGAATTCATTCCTTATACCACCCAGCGGCAGTACCAACTTTCCACCACCACCCGGCAGAGATGGTAAACTCCATCCTGATGTATCACATATACTATATAGAGATGTCAAGTAGGTACCTACATATGTATTTCCCTTTTTGGTCGCTTGCTTTAATTTGCGACATATGCTGGTGCTGGTGCTGCTGAGAGCCGAGCAGCGATAGGTTTTTTTAACACAATTAGCCTATTAGGCATTTCCGGAAAAATGCTGCAAGCAGCCAGAAAAAGGGGTTGAATGGATGTCCTGGCGGGCTGTTCGTTTATTGAATTCCTGAGCGAGGCAGCAAGGACAGGGAGGCGCAAGCCACGGTGCGCGTACTTAATTAAATTTTCGCTTTTTTCGATTGGACGCACCAGAATGTGTGCCCCGGCGATATGGGGAAAAATTATGCTTTGCGATAAAATGCTCTCACTGTGCACTGGTGGAGTGCACAAATTCAAAGGAATCCTCCGAATCGTCCTCACGAATAAATGCAATTTAGCTTAAGGGCGTGCGTTCGGTTCTTTTGAAAACAGCATGTCGGCCGTATGATTTTTTTCCATAAAGTTTTGAAGCAAAATTTTGTTTTTTTTTTTATTCGCTAGCCGTATAATAATCGAATTTTAATTGATATCGCTTGCGGATATGCAATTACCGGACGGTGAAATTAATTTTGTTCGCTCTTTTTTCACAATTCGTTTAAAAACGGATGGCAGAAGGAGCCAACTAACAAAATGATGAGGTTATATTTTTATAACGCAGCAACTGCAAAAAAGTGTGATCAAGTGAACGAATTTTTTTATGGAGATTGGAAGTGTGCTTTTAATTATGGCAAAACAGGAAAATATGGGAATGCAAAACTGTGACAGCGCTGTCTTGAGCTATCGACACGTTAATGAACGTCTTATGATGATAATCCGCTTCAACGATCAATACGGCAACATCTGGCTTAGGTATATGCGGTGGGAGGAAAGAGATGATGCTACCAAAGTTTGATTCTACAAGCCCATCGACAAAACCTATGAGCAATGTCTTAAGTTGGGCGCAACAGCGCAGTGGTTAGTGTGCTGCACTACTGTGCGAGAGAGATCCTAGGTTCAATCCCCGGAAGCCCACACAAATTACATCTTAAGATTTTTTCTACTGCGCCACCTCTCGCGAAAGTCTGACAAACATCCGAGAGTATGACTGTCATGAAAAAGCTTCTCAATTCAGCCGTTTGGACTCGGCATAAAATTGTAGGTCCCTTCCATTCGTCCCAAAAAGAGGAACTCACACAAATGAATAGTTGCGAAAAGCTAGGCCTAGGGTTAGGGTGTCTATCCGCCTGTTGTGCCACCTATTTATTTAGTTAATGTAGTTCGACGTTAAACCCGTCTTTCATAATAATTTCAACGCCAGAATAGGCAAGAAAGACATCGTTGGAAGCACAATCGGGAAGCATAGCTTACATGACCCAACGTCTGGTAACAGAACTATATAAATGATTTTGCTGCGGGGCGTAACGTTACCATATATAGCTATAGTACACGATATCCCTACCTAAATATTTATAAAGAAACATGACTCTCAGATCTCAGCAGATCAAAAAACCATCAGCCAAACTGAAAATTTCGAGCTGCCAACATTGACTCGGACCATTACTGTGAGGAGATTTGACATTGAACGACTGCAATCGCATGAAATTGTCAGAACTTTTGCCAATCGCATATTTTTCAGCATATCGAAAAGCCCTAGTACCGTAAACTAATGATATCGAGACGCAGGAGACTGATGTCCTAGCCTTCATTTGACCTCTACCTACCACAAAACCCTTGAGCAAGGTAATCTTGTAGTAGAGTAAGGCCCAATGCACACGGAGCAATTGGAAAAAAACTGATCAGCGATGCGAATTGGCAACTAGTTTGCTTTGAGTCATACCCTGTGTAATCAAATCGGACGACACGCACACGACGCTACTGGTCGAAAACTCGTTTGAGATTCACAAAAACCAGTTTGTAACCAGTCGTCTGTTGATTTGCATGTCGGGTTGCCTATTGATTTCAGTTTGAGCGAACAACAGACCAACCAGTTGCTAGTGGGGGGAGGTTGAAAAACAGAACAACGCTGAAGGAACTAGAGATTTTGATTGGTGATGAGTGATTCATGTGTGGAGTCAATTCCCTAACTGAACTGTAACCCGAGTTGCTAACCAGTTTAGTTTTTTTCCAGTTGCTTCGTGTGCATTGGGCCTAACAATCGGCGTGGAGGAAATGGAAATTCACATCTGCAGACTGTTAAAGGGCAAAGGCGACGGAAATTTCGTCAGCCAAGAAGAACGAAACATTCAATCAGGACAATGAACGCCAAGATTTCCGTCCACCCGACCAAAATGAAGTGAGGACAGCAATATATAAATCAAACGAAGAATTACATTCGCCAACCGGTGTTACTGCCTAAGAAGACAATTGATTAGTAAGGCCTTGTTGAGAAACACCAAGGAGACTCTAGATAAGGCCCTCATCATCCCAGTCCTGCTCTTTAGCGCAGAATTATAGACGTTATCAAAGGCGGATGAAGATCTCCTTGGTCGCTTTGAACGCAAAATTCTTCAAGTGATTTTCGGTCCCGTTTGCGTTGACGGGCTTTGGAGGAGCAGATTTAACGACAAACTCTACGAGCTGTTTAGCGACATCCATCTGGCCAGAAAAGTACGCATCAGTCATCTAAAATGGCTGGGACATTTAGAGAGAATGCATACCAACGTTCCAGCCCAAAGAGTCTTCGATCCCAACCCGAAGGGACAACGTAGTAAAGAAAGACGTCGTCTTATTTGGCGCACGCAAGTGGAAAGAGACCTCAACCAACTTGGAGTGCGCAACTGGAGGCGGTTAGCCAAAATATCGGGCTAACTGGAGAGGCGTGTTGGTTGAGGCTCAGGTCCACCTCACACTGTAGCGCCATCTAAGTAAGTAAGCAATATCTAAACGCAAATTCAAGACTGCTGACCAAGTAGCCTGTCAGTCAAGTTAATTAAGGCAACGAGAGACACCAACTCATCGCCAAGTATACTGGTAAAAAAAAAGTTTGCTTGATGAATGGAAGAGGATGGAATGGAATGATGAGAATTAATTTTGGCCCGGTTCACAAGAAAGAAGACCCTATAAATTTACCAGTCTTCTTAATCTTTACATATACAAATTTGGCCTGACTATGTTTGTGCTTGCTAAACTCGAAAAGTAGTCGGTCGATTGACTTGACATTTTGACACAACATTGCATTCGAATACGCGCACTTTCTTATAAGCCACATGTAATTTTTTTAAACTGCGCTATACATTGAAAGTAAAAACAAGGGGCGTGGCACCTCCCATACAAAAAGAGAGTTTAAAATGCTATTTCTCGACATACATGCGCTAAAGTCGTACGACATGGAACATTAATGAGCATTGTTCGAAAAAAGTACCTACTTCGTGAAATATGGGCGGGATTGAAAAACGGGGCGTGTCACTTTTCAAACAACAATAGCACTATGTCTACGTATAAGCCTTAACATTTTGAAAAATTTAGATGTATATTGGCTGTTGGAAGCACATACAAAAATGCGGGCGATAATAGACAAAGGGGCGTGGCACGAACTGGTTGGTCCCTGTACCAGTGTAGTGCTCACAACTGACCAACTATCGTCAGGCTTTGCAGAATGAACGTGGAGTACACCCGCAGCTCCATTTAAGTCAGAAAGGGGTTTAGATTCGAGCTCTGGCTCAATGAGTTATCGACTACAATCCAAAGGGACACCGCACAGTAGAGGAAGACCTCACTTTAGATAGTGCGCTCAAGTGAAACGGCAACGTGACCATCTTTGGAGGGGTGAAATTGTCGTACTCGTTACGCCCAGGTCCACTACGAATGATAACGCCACTAACTATAAGAAAAAAATAAAAAATTTTTTCTTCAGATTTATCTGAAAAGCATATGACTCCATGAAAAAGTGAATATTTTTGTCGCTGAGCTCTTTGATTAGGGGGGACAGAAAAAAGAGCTAGGACATCGTATCACAAACAACGCCTTCCACTAAAATGCTGGCAAAATTAGTTGACATCAATACCAAATCTATTTATATACAAATGTCAAATGTCACAGCTACAAATAACGGCTTTTTCAAAAGGGATGCTACAAAAGTAGAGCGACAGGGACAGCAAACGACGCCGAATTTCTTGCCGCTCTTTTGACATTTCTCTTCAGTAAGGTTTGCCATTTCATGATGAAAAAATATACGATAAAACAACGAGTCGAAATTATTAAAATTTACTACCGAAATTCGGAGTCAGTGGCCTCAACGTTAAGAGCGCTACGTCCAATTTATGGTCATCATAATCGCCCTAGCAGATCAACAATTGAGCGTCTAGTGGAAAAATTTGAATCCACAGGCACAGTACAAAATGTTCCCGTGCCACAGTGAGATAAAGAAAAAGAAGTGTCGAGAATATTGCTGCCGCTGAGGCTTCAGTTGAAGAAAGCCCAAATGTGGCTCTCACACGTCGTTCTCAATCGTTGGGCATCTCTGTGACGTCGTTGTGGCGAATTTTGCGAAAAGATCTTGGCCTACATCCTTACAAGATTAAATTGACGCAAGAACTGAAGCCGCTTGACCACCAGAAGCGTCGTATGTTCGTGAATTGGGCTGAGCAACAACTTGAAAATGATTCGGATTTTCATCGAAAAATCATCTTCAGCGATGAGGCTTATTTCTGGCTGAGTGGCTTCGTCAATAATCAAAATATGCGGTATTGGTCAGGCAGCAATCCACACGTACTCCATGAGTCATCATTGCATCCCGAAAACATTACGGTTTGGTGTGGTTTATGGGCCGGCGGCGTCATTGGGCCGTACTTCTTCCGTGATGATCAAGACCGGCACGTTACTGTGAATGGGAATCGCTACCGTTCAATGATAACCGAATATTTTTGGCTCCAATTGGATGATATGGACTTGGAGGACATGTGGTTCCTACAGGACGGAGCCACAAGCCACACAGCGAATGTCACAATCAATTTATTGGAAACCAAGTTTGGAGAACGTGTTATCTCACGAAATGGTCTAGTCGCTTGGCCGCCTCGGTCGTGCGATTTGACGCCGTTAGACTATTTCCTGTGGGGCTACGTCAAGTCTATGGTCTATGCCAACAAGCCAGCGACGATTGATGAACTTCGTACGAATATCGAACGTGAAATTGCAGCAGTATCGGCCGATTTATGCTTGAAAACCGTCGAAAATTAGGTTCAGCGTCTGGACTTCTGCAAGCGTGCCCGTGGTGGCCATGCAAAAGAAATCGAGTTCCATACATAATGGCATCGAACGTACTTTCACAGGAATAAAGAATTTCATTGATATCCAAAACCGTTTTTGTTTTATTTAAAAAAATTTTGTAGCGCTCTTATTGAAAAACCCTGTATCATATCATCACAGTTACGATACCTTTCCCTTTACATATGCCCTTTAAACAAACATCCAACTCTTGTGTCAAACTTTGCTCAAAGGTCTTATCTTACGGTACGGTGTATACGACGACCCTCTCAGTAGATTTCTCCCCGCATGAAATTCTATTATGCATGCCCTTTACAAGAATCATTCACCCGAGTATCGCAGTTTCTCCTACACACAACGAACATACCCCTTTTTAGAATCACACGTTTCATTTAGGAAAAACAAAACACTCTTTCGTTTACATCTCACATGCCCCGGGCAAACAACTCACAGGCGCGCACACACAATTACAATGATCCTAGAGAGCAAACAGCCACCCACTCGTGATGATGATAACCCACTCAATGTAATCTTCTAATTAAAATCTCCCGCAAAATTAACGAACACACCATCGCTTCGTTGTCGTAATCTCAACACAAGGTCATTCCCATTCACAGCTGAAATCTCCATATCATTGTAAAGGTGCTATACACAATAATACACCACCACGCGCTGCGCATATACAACAATTGAAGCAATTTAAACCCAGAAACGGTAGTCGTAAAGTGCAATCGTTTAAGGAAATCATTACTAGACGACACATGGGTTAACCAGAATGAATGACTGACAGGAGTCTATACGCCAAATAGCGTATGAGTGGGTTTCCTTTCGACACGTCCAAAGAAAGGCATTGTAATATCACCCAACACAGCCTCTCCGCCCGCACAATGTGGTCATATAAATGTCATCACAGCAACGCTAATAATTCCTTTTCTTTGGTTTCTCCTCCTCGTTTGTGTTTTGGTGGCATTTGTTCAAATTATGAAATCGTGTTCCCTTTCTTCGGATTGTTTTTTTTTTTGTACGAATTTTTAAAAATAAAATTTCCTTAGGGCGGAAGTTCATTAAGCATACTTCACTAACGATTGCAAGCAGCAAAAGACTGGAGGAATAGCTGTAGCTGAGCGCAAAGTGCGCCAGAGGACGAGAAAGCAAAATAATATAAGATTCCTTTTCGTCGCCTCGTCGTGGTATTTTCTTCTGTTTTTGTTTGCATTTATTTATTTGGCTTCTTTTTTCCTTCGTTTTGATTTCCGTTTTTAAAAAGGAAACATTTTTTTTTTCGCGCGCGAGGAGGTCAACTAAGATACAACATTACTTTTAATTTAATTTTTTTCTTGTTGTTGTTTTTGAAATATTCTTCCTTTTTCAAAGGCGAGCAAACTTCTAAGGGGAATATTTAGCATTCCCAATGCATTTCTTGTAGACACTACGAAGCGTTACTAAATATAATAAAGAGCAAGTTGAAAAAAAAAAGTTTGGTAAATAACAAGGAAACAAGATAAACGGAAGAGGAAAAGTCAATTCTGTCTGGGGCTGCTTATTTATCTCAAATAGATTTAACTTTAAAGTAAGGCAATGCAAATTTGCTGTAGTCGTTTTCATTGAGAAAAATAAAATAGTGTGGACACAAACCATGGTGATCTAAATTCCACTTGGATCGGTTTCAAGCTAAGTTAAGGCTGCAGTTATAGCTATCAGTAAAATGCATTCGTAAACAAGTAAAAGTGTTATCATCGGCCTGGCCGATGCTTTGATACCCTCCACTGAATAAAAGTCATGAAAAATGTTTGCCATGCGAGCGTTTCTAATATTAATTTTGTATGGGAGGTAGCATAACTACTTTACCGACATAGACAATTTTCAATACCAACCTGACGACGGTTAAAAAAAGTCCTCGCACAAAATTTCATTCGCCTAGGTCAATTCGTTTGGACGCTATCGTGCTTTCAACAGACAGACAGACGGACATGGCTAAATCGATTCAGAATGTGATCCTGATTCAGAATATATATACTTTATAGAGTCTCCGGTGAATCCTTCTTGGCGTTACAAACGTAATGGCAAAGTGAATATACCTTCCTGTGCAGGGTATAAAAATTGTTTCACTTTTTTGGAGCACTTAAACTTAATCGTTGAACTCAATCTTGGTCTTAAATAGTTGCTTTTGAATTATAAAACTAATTCGTCAAAAAAAATTAGGCAATTGATCTTTAAATTTTCTAAAATGAAAAAGAATTTCTTTATTTTTCCGTACGAACAACTTTTTCTGTTCAACTTTTCAACCAGTTTCATGAAGTATTCCACTGAATTCCTATGATATGCTATGGTTAAATGTTTCAGTTTTGTTGATAGCTATAACTGAGGCCTAAACGAGTAAATCCATTCGGCTTGGTTGTAAACATCAGTTGACCTAACCATTCGAGAGGATTTTTCAAGCATCATTAAAACAATAGGCTACGCGTTGTAACCGATTGCGGGGCTGTTTCAAAACAAATTCGTTATTTTCAATTTGAACCAAATGAAAGGTGAAATTCCGTAGATGGTTTTCCGCACACTTTTTTTTTTGTCACAAACAATTGAAATTAACAAAACAGAATTATTGATTTACCAAATACATATTTAAATCTAGACAATAGAATTAAAAATATAAAAAAAAATTATTGCATATTAATAGGCTACACGCACACGAACACGTACAATAGAATGAAACCAAAGAAAGCGATGAATATTTATATGCTAAAAACGATTCGAATAGAGTGGGTGGATGTTTTGGGCGACTCATATAAAATTACATTTACTTCGAAAAATTATTACCCATTTAACTTTGCGCTAGAATGCGGCCAAATTTTAGGCGCACGGTTTTATTTCCTACTAGCTGTACCCACCCGGATTTGTACGTAGCGAGGAAATGTATTGCCTAGAATCCAAGATAATATTCCTGTCTATCAGGACAATGCATATCGACGTTCTATGTTTAAGAAACTTTGTCCCCCATGACTGTCGAAAAATAGCGTTTACAATTTTTTTTTGGACGGGAGGCACGCGAGTAACTTTTCCAATTTTTTTTCCGTATAAACCTTATTCGGAATATTACGAACAATGAGCTAAATCGGTCCAGCCGTTCTCAAGTGATACGATGACCAGCGAACATCATCTCATTTTTATTTATAATCGTACACTCAGAAACGAGCTAATATCAAGAATATCAGTGTCATTTCAAGCCTGTTCGTTGATGGTAATCTCGGAAAATTATATTCCAAGTACAAAAATCTTATTTTAAGCTCGTTTTTCAGGACCAAAAAATCTTCTTTTTAGATTTTTAGTAAGCTTAAAAATCTTGCTTCGATCCTGTTTCGCGATTATTTTAAGAATGTGGTTCTTACATTATACCTAAAACAAATTCATTAGGTATTCAAGATCTAAACTTTAGATCTTAGATATCATCTTATAATATATCATCACATCATTCATTCACATCGGTAGATCAGTAGATAGGTAATAATATTAAATGTTGCCTTATGGGAAATTATTAAATTGATTTAATCACGAACAAGCTTGAAATAAGATTGTTTTGTCCTTTATTTGTGTTTTAATGTACCTAATCTTTTAAGATTTTCTCGGCTTATTTCAAGAACAATGGGTGTCATATTAAAATTTAGCACGTAAGAATAAAAAAATCTAAAATTAAGCTTGATCATACTACATTTTAGCTTGCGATTTTCTCTGAGTGTATAGACTAGGTGGGCTTAGTGGGCTTAGTCGTTAGTATATAGTGTGCTGGGATAGTGAGCAAGAGGTCTTGAATTTCAAATTTACAACTTTTTACTGTGCTAAGAGCCAGTCTCAAGAGTATCTCACAAAGTTTCTGATAGCCTATCAGGAACTTATCTGTCAGATAAAGTTGTAATTTTGCTTTCAGATATCTCGGATAGTCATATCCGACAGATATAGTCTCCGATAGCCTATTATCCTGTTCAAGTGGCCACTAAATCATTTATGTATCTGGAAGATAAGCAAAAATATTTATTTGAATTGGCTGGAAAAAATATAGTTTCGGTGCATTTTTTCGTTGAAGATCGTAGATTGCAGTCACTAGTGGCTCAACTTAGATTTATTTAAACGAATTTGATGATTATTACAAGCATAGATATTTTTGACCGGGACCAAAATTATTTTGAAACACTCGACAATGAAGATCTGAATTTTCACCATTTGTTAACCAGTGTTAAATTACCAATAAGCTTCTGGCTAATAAACAAAAAAAAATGACATGTGGACATTAGAACGCCCGTTCGCTCAAACAAGTAGTGGCTGTTAATATTGTCTACCCAGTTAGACTTTAATGGTAAAAAACTGATCAGCAACCTTTATCGGTTTAATATTGCTGTGTGTCAGATAACTATCTGGAACCTTTGAAACTGGCCCTAAATCTCGCGAGCATCTGATACACATCCGAGAGGATACATGTCTTAAGAAGCTTCTCATTTAGCAGTTCGGATTAGGCATACAATTGTAGGTCACGGTGTTAATTATAACACGTTTAGGGCAATGTGATATTTAATTTATTTTAAGCTTAACCTAATAATAATTCTACATACTTAGATCTAAATACTCCCAGGAGAGAGTTTTCAGGTTCATCAGCCATTTTTTTGTCTTGTTATTCTAATACTTATGCAAAAGTCAATACGGAAATTTTATTTTAATAGTGAAAAGCTCTTAAGAAAGGCAAAATAAATTTATTAGCATTGTTTGTTGAGTACTAATCAACAACAAATCTGACAAAAACAATATTGCCCCCATCAGTCCTTTTCAAATTTCTATCATCGTTTAATTCTGCATATCGCAATCGTTAGCTCTTAGAAAGTTATGGCCCCTAGGAACTGACATACTTTTACTAATTTGCCCCTCAAAAAAGGGTATAGCGAAAAACCTGCTAAATATTTGTACTTCTCTTCAAACAAAATTTTTTTTTAAATATCTCTTTAGTTAAGAGATATTGGGCTACTATTAACTGCGCTTATAAAAAGTGCATACCTACTTTCTTTTAATCTTTTACATCTTAAAAATGGGGGTAGAAGGCCAGAGGGGTCATCTGGAATAAATTAAATAATTTATACTTCTTTATTTATGTTCAAAGTTTCAAGTTAATACAACCGACGGTTCGTGAGTTATGCAAAAGCCCCCCTTAAAGGGGCAGGGGGGTCATATACAAAATCCCATCTTTTTACGCTTTTACACAGCTAGTGGAATTTGGAAGTTGGATAAAGTGATAATATATTTTTGTCTATGGGTTGTCTCTCAGTTGCGGAACTGTCAACAGATCAAATATATATGTTAAGATCTCCTTTTTAATATTTTCTTCTATTTTTTTGTTCTCCCTCCAGAAACTATAATTTCGCTTATTCACAAACCCATGGAGCTAAGCCATCTGCTTAACTAAACACGATTTTTCGATTTAAGTAGAGGTTTGCAAAAATAAGTTTGAATAACGATCATTTTTCAAACTGAATAAATTTTTAAAAACTGTCAAAACTGACAGCAATGTTTAAAGAAAGGTACCATGAAATAAAGTCTTATGCAAAAAGGTTCAAAACGTAATTTTGGATTAAATGAAATAAAAACCAAAAATCGTTTTGGACTTTATTGCAATTTCAGAAATGCAAAAGTCCAAATCGAAGTTGAATTAAAACTTACAATGCATAAACAGTAGAATATGTATGGGGGGGCATGTTCCCCCCCTGCAACCCCCCCTGCTCGTCTTTATTTTAAATAGCTGAGTGCAATAAAGTCCAAAATTTTAAAATTACGTTTTAGACCTTTTTGCATAAGACTTTATTTCATAGCGCCTAAAGAAGACTGCCTGATTTACCTATGTATAGGCAAATATTTAAAAGTAGCCTTATTTTATAGAATTAATCCGATTTTTATTTGAGCCACCTATAGATTTAGTATGAATCTCAAAGGGTTCTTAAAAGTCGGTTGTATTCAGATTCTCTAGATCGTCCTGAGAGTAACCGAGGATACAAATTCTGTTTATCTACTGGAACAACCCTGATTTGAGTATGAATCTCAGGAGTTCCTAAAGATCCACATTCCTCAGAGCTTCTAGAAGAAAGTTGTTAAGAATCCTATATGTTAAAAATCTCTCTGCTGTTTTTAAGGGCTGGGCATTCGCAAAGTAGGTGGCGAACAGATTCTATTTCTTCAATGTCCGTATTGCTTCTGCAGAAATCATTACATGCATTATGTCCAGCCGTTCCGCATGTACCCCTATCGCACAGCGCCAGCTCGTAATGACCCCCGTAAGTATGCGAATATCTTTGCGGGTCAGTCCAATCATGAATTTGAATGTCTTTTTGCTCACCTCTGGCAATAATTCTTTTATGTGAGATTGGTCCAGCGTAGGTTTGTTCTATTCCTGGATTCAATGTGAATCTTCCTTGCAAACCCGATTAGCGGAGTTCTTACAGATGCTAGGGCCAAGAATACGTGTATATTCTACCCCATTCTTGCAAGCTCATCCTCCTGTTCATTATCCGGAATTTCCATATGCCCTGGTACTCAGCGTAAGCTCTTTTTACCCCATTCTTAACCGAGTTGGCTTGTGATGTTTCGTCCCAAGTATTTCTTGCAATTACTGCCCTCAACTTAGCCACGACTGACTCCGTGGCCTTTATGGCCGCTTGGCTGTCAGAGTCTATAGTGATTTGCGTCTCTTTCGTCGCTCCCCATTGGGTTTTAATCGATGCGTGCCCATAAGGTTTAGATGGCCATAGTCCAGACTCTAGAGTTGTTAAGCTGTTGCAATCATTTTCATCGATTTCTTGGTTGTGGTTAAAACTGTTGTTAAGTGATTGTCTGAACTACCAATCTATAGACAATTTCTGCTTTATTTTTCTACCATCCCTCCCAATTGGCATTGCATAAATTATTCCTTCGCCAATACAATAACCAATCCACCCCCAAAACGTTCTAACACATAACAAAAGGGCGGAACAAAAAAAAAAAATAATCTTCAAACGAAAATGTCACAGCACTCGACATTGTTTGACTAATTGAATAAGGAACTCGCTTTAATCAAACACAGCTTCAATAATTAATTAACAATCAAAACCAGTCTAATAACATTAAAGACAATGACACAGCGTGTCATCTTAATTATGATGACAATAACTTGTCAGTGGGTATATATACCAGAAGCACCATCGTTTGGTTGGAAACATTTCATTGGAATTGCCTTTGTAGTCGTAACACTTTAATAGCTCCTCATCATCGCAAAATTTATTCAAAAAGCTAGAGTAAATCGAATGCATAATCCTTCTCGTTTATCGAGTGCCATAAGTATTCATAAAATTCTTTTACATCTTTCAGTTTCATGAGTTTTCGATTTTAGACATAAAAATCTCTCTTTCCTGACATAATCAAATACAAATACCAAGACACAATCAATAACTTAAAATCATCAATTTTATCATCATTCCTTAAGCTACATCAAATTACATTAAAAACCCTCCCTATAAGAAGGGCAGTTCTATTCACTATAAAAAACAGAGAAGACGGCGAAATAAGAACCTTTTTATTTAAATAATAACAATAACACTAATAAATCCCCATTCTTAACGCCAATTTCGATCAAAATTGTCCCCAAGGGAGCATGCCATGGGGTAGGCACTAGGTACATAGGTAATATTGGGAAGCGCAATAAAATTCGCTGAAAGAATTCTGAAACATAAATTTCCCAGCTAATCGCATTAAATTCCCAGAATTTCTGATTAAATTAAAATCAATTTGCTTAAATGTATAGCTAAGAGCTCAAGCGGCAGATTTCCACTTCAATCCTAAGACAGCGACAACAACGATAAGTACGCCGACAACAAGAAGCTTTCTGCGAAAAGGAACAGCGGCTATCTTCTATAGATAAAACGATACTTTAAAAAAAAATAAAAAAAATAGAAAACTCTTTTGGGATAAGATTGTAGAAACAAAAAGAAAAAGAATCCAATATCGGTCAAGAGATGCCGCTTTTATTTTTTTTCTCTTGGTGTCCTTTCGACCGATCCAACCTCCTTCCAGTCTGAGATTCTATTCATCCTCTTGAAGACATTTAGGTAATTTTGTTGTCTATGGTTATTGCGAGGTTCGCCTTTCCAATTTCTTTTTTTTTTCTTTTCCTTACTTTTGCATTATTTCTCTCTGGTTCGTCCTTAAAAAAAAAAAAACTCAAATTTCAATTGGTCCCCATTGAACAGTTACGTTGTTGGCCTCTTTTTTCCGCTTTTATTGTTAATTCGAATTCTTTTTACTGTTTAACTGTTGATAAAATCTCCTTCTTGTCGAGCTCCGAGGTCCGAGGTCCTCAGGTCAAAGAAAAAAAAAACCTATACCTACACGAACCACAAGAACACATGCGATATCGCTCCACAGCCAACTGCAATCTGAACAAATCAATCTGCTAGACCGGGCAATTGAATGTTTCCTACCATCGCGTTGCTCGCCTCCAAACTATCCCCAGCGAGATAGGGAAAACTCCTATCGGGCCGATTGTCTGATTAAGTTTTAGTTATTACGGCAATTTCGAAGGCGATCAAGCAGCAGCAGCAGCAGCAGCAGCTGACAAGAGGAGCTGCATGGGGTAGAAACAAATAAAATATATACACTGGGCTGGGGGTGGGTGTTTGCAAAAAGGATACACCGGGGTGGGTGATATGCGGTGGCTCCGTATCGATGGTTGTGGTGGCTTTCAAAAAAGTTTTATTTCGCTTAGTGGCCCATTCAAACTGATACAGGAGTGTTATTGCCTGATGGTTGTTGGTTGCTTGATAGTGGTGTGGCATAGTTGTGGGGTGGATATCTGATATCGCTCCATCATTGGCTTGAAAACTACCACTAAGCATCCAATCCACCAGCAGCAGAGCTGCAGCCTTCAAGTAGTTGAGGGCATTTTACAAAGTTCTATTTGTTCTCCTCTCTTTGTTGGAGAAAAAGTTTCTTCTTCTTCGTATTTGCACTCCTTATAGACGTGTTTTTTTTTTTTTTTTGGCTTTTCATTCTGACCATTCATGGAATTAATGAAAGTTGTAGAGTCGGTCGTTATTCCTTTTTCTCGAAGATACACAAAAACTATCACTAATTTCATTGTAATTCATGTTTCTTTTTTTTTCTGTTCTCTTTCTATTTGGCTTTCCGTATAGATATGTCCACGGGATCGGTTCAGAGACACGGAATTCATTGTTTCATTTGCATAACGGACGAGACCTAGTTTTGGTAACAACGTGCCGTCACGGCAAAAGCTGGCGGGAGCTACAGGATGCCAGATGCGATGAAGACAATCGCGAGTACGATAGGTAAGTTTTAAATATGTATCTAATGCATTTGTACAAGTGCATAATTCCTGTGATTTATCAAGATTAAAGTGAATAAGGACGGTACGATGGCGACGCCGACGCGACGGTTGAAAAAGCCTTATTCACTTGATAAGGATTACACGAGTATTTTCGTGAATGGGAGAGCTTAACATTGTTAGTTGCGTTAGGTGTTTAAGTTGGCTAATTTGTTATTTTCGTTTTACAATTCAAATTGAGGAAAGCTAAGGAAGTCCATTATAATGGAACGTGAATATGTGGCTTTGCCCTCAAATAGTCTGTTGTTTAGCACGAGATTTTCTTTCGAACTGAAAAATCAGGAATATCACTGAGTTCGTCCAATATCTGCCAATCGTAAAAATTAAATACAAGAGTTGACAAATTTTACCCAATCCGCGGCTTTGCACCCATTACAGAAGTACCTAGAGTGCTTTACTCGATAGAATGAAAAAAAAATCGTTCCTATACAAACTAACCCCTTTCTCGTCGTTAATAAATCGGGCCCCAAGTAAAATTTTCAAAATCAGGGAAAACGCTTTTATTTATTTTTATATAGACTACACAAACTGAGAATAGAAAATACAAATTTTCGCATACAAACGATAGCCCCCCCTACCCCTTTTGGGGGCTCGAATTTTCTCAAATCGCTCCCAAAGACTTCAACTGAATGGTAAAGACTTCATAGTGACTTCAATGAATGCAGTGCAATTCTAAAGGCTTGCATTCAATTGACTTCAATTATAAGAGTGGTCGTAAAGACTCATCCAGTCAAGACTTCAAAAAGAATGAGAGAGTTCAATTCTGAAGTCTAAATTCCAAAGCGAAATCAAGAATTAAAAAAAAAACAGCATGAAGTCTGTTTTACATCTCTGCTGACTATGACTATATGACGTTCGAATCTGTCCTAGAGTGGTCATTCTGTGCGATCGGCTGTCATTACCCTCACCATCTATACCAATAGCTGCTCGCCAACTAAAAGTAATTCTGGATGCGGCCAGCAAAACTGCCTATCATGCCTCATCTTCAAAAAAAATCTGGCCAAATTAGAAATCAAGAAGATGAAGGGGTTTAAATAGATCGTACGTCAGCACAGTTATGAATGTCATAACTCGACACTGCCTAGGTCGGCATGCCAGATGGAAAACACTTTCTTACAATGACTCATATAGAAACTGCACAGATGAAGAGGAGAACGATAACAATGTCCATTATCCCTGTAAAGGGCATACCATGGCAAAGAAGAATGCACCAATTTGGATCCGATTTCGTTGTCAGTAGTAAATCCACTATCGGTAGTTCAGAGTTGGTGTAACAAAAAAGGACTTTCTGTACATCCAAAAAAATCTACTATCGTCGCTTTTACCAAACGGAACAAACTTACTTACTTACTTAGGCGGTTCTACAGTTCGGGGTGAACCGAGGCCTCAGTTAACAAGTCACTCCAGTTAGCCCGGTCCTAAGCTAACTGCCTCCAGTTGCGCACTTCTAGTCTTAAGGCGGGTTTGTCTTCCTCTACTGCTTTGTCCCTCCGGGTTAGACTCGAAGACTCTACGGGCCGGAGCATTTGTTCCATCCGCTCTACATGTCCTAGCCATCTTAAACGACTTACTCGCAGTTTTTTGACCAGGTCGATGTCGCTGTACAGCTCGTATAGTTCGTCTATGAATCTTCTTCTCCAAAGCCAAAAATTTTACGAAGAATTTTTCTCTCGAAGCGACCGAGGATATCTTTATCTGCTTTAGATCGAGTCCGAGCTTCAGCTTATGGCGCAGGACTGGAATGATCAAGATCTTATACAGAATCTCCTTAGTTGTTAGGCTCTACTACTCAATTGCCTTCTTAGCTTAAAGAAACAGCGGTTGGCAAGAGTTATTCTTCGTTTAATTTCTTCTGAGATATTGTTGTTAGAATTTATAGCAGAACCGAAGTAGATAAAGTCACTCACTACCTCAAAGTTATAGCTGTCGATTGTGATGTTTTATTTTGTCCGATTCTACGATGTTCGGTGTCCCTTCTTGTTGACAGCATATACTTGGTTATGCCCTTGTTGACCGTTAGACCCATTTTAGCCGCTTCCGTTTCTATACTCGCAAACGTACCAGTGACAGCTCGCTGTGTTCTACTAATTATATCAATGTCATCGGCGTATGCAGTAATTGGACTGACTTTTGAAAGATCGTGCCTTGTGTGTTGGCTTGTGAGTTCCGGACAATTCTTTCAAGTATAATGTTGAAAAAGTCGCACGACAGCGCGACACCTTGTCTAAATCCTCATTTGACATCAGCAGCGAGCTTTCTCCATCGTCATCCTACACAATCGAACGAGTTTTGCAGGGATGCCAAGGCTAGACATAGCTCTGTATAACTCGTCTCTATAGATGCTGTCGTACGCGGCTTTGAAATCGATGAAAAGATGGTGGGTATCGATTTGAACTGCTTTGGTGGACTTTCCTGGTCTAAAACCGCTCTGGTAAGGGCCAATCAGGTTATTTATAAAGGGGTTTAAGGCGTTCACACAATATGGCAGACAGGATCTTGTATGCGATGTTAAGGCGACTATAACACGTCTCTAGTTGGCGCAGTTGACGGGGTATCCTTTCTTGTGAAACGGAGGAAACTAGATCTCCTTATTCGACCGACTATGTGTAGCGGGAAACCAAATACCTGCAGGAATCATCGTTGGCAGTAAAATATCATGGAACCGACAAATAGAACGTATCGTTACATAAACAGGGCCACCAGATCCCTTTGAATCTGCCATCGAGTCTACGGTAACAATTGGGGTCTTAGACCCCGGATGATAAATTGGCTTTATTCGTTTGTGGTTAGACCAGCGATCACCTAGGCTGCTGTTGTCTGGTAGACAAACTCTAACGAAGTCACTACAGTCGTAAAGGTAGAACGGGTCCAACGTATATAGCTGGAAACTGACGGGCTGTCTTCGCTCTACCCCGACCACTGCAGTGGATGTCATCCCAAGTCTATTCAACTAAACACATTCCAATTAAGGCAAGATTGAGAATTCAAGGTCTGTTCCATTCGATCAACAATCACCCCTATTCCTACCATGGAGGTCACCTGTTTTTGCTGTACGTTATGGAGACTGAAAGCTACCGGAATATCGCTTCCAAAAAGCATCTAGGAAAAATGCAAACGCGACTTGACCTTGTTTGGTATACAGACCGTTCTAAGATGAAGGTACTAGCCTTGGTAAAAATTCATATTCCAGGCCAAAGTGCTTGCCATTACCCATTGCGCTAGAATGAATTTAAGTTCTAATACA
The DNA here is from genome assembly GCA_949372485.1 of Cheilosia soror. Lineage (NCBI taxonomy): Eukaryota > Metazoa > Arthropoda > Insecta > Diptera > Syrphidae > Cheilosia > Cheilosia soror. The sequence goes on from OX443561.1 coordinate 81,009,490, forward strand.
CGTGGTTAAACTTATTTTTATTTAGCCAAGCAGCTCTCAAAGCCCTTAACTCATCTGTCATAAAATTAAAGCTGGTCCTGGAGGCATGCATGGTCATCTACGAAATCGCAAAGCAAGACCTAGGCTCCTATTGTGAGTGTCGATAGTTGATCGTTGAGCGACAACTGTCGATCGTCGATTTTAAATTTTAGTATTGTGATTGTCGATTGCGATTGAGATTTTTCGATTTGACAGTCGCTTGTAGTCGATTACAAATGTCTGGTCGATGCTTTCTCTTGGAAGTGATAAGTGGCCTAGTCATTCTTCACTGGATTCCAGCCCACAGTGGACGAAACAGCTAAAGTCGGTGCGACAATGCCATTTATCGGACCTGGACCCTTCTGTGGTGTCAGTAAAAAACATTTTAGGAATCACATAAAAAGCTTAGCTCAAATCGAATCGAAAGGTTGAAAAAAAGTAACCTGAGAATCATGACAGGTATAATCAGCGCCCATGATTTTTTTTTGTCGGAGGTTGTTACTATCCGATGGAGCACTCAGACCCAACTCCTGGTCCATTGTACTGCCAAATAGACACCTCACATTGCTGTACTTAGTTTTCCCGTCTTTCAAAGAAAGATGAGAAGGAGGAGATGGCCGGACGCAGTCGTTTGGTCTCTCTACACCCAGCACAGTCACGCCACCGACACTCGGGTTCACGAGAAACCCAAGTATCAATGGATGACCTAACCACGGATGCAGGCAGACCCAACACAGGTTCAGGTCCTAAGAGACCTTCTTCTGAACCCAGCCTGGTAAGCCCCTCAGCGATCTCGTTTCCCTGGATACCAGTATGACCTGGGACCCAAAACAAGTTTGACCGTGTTTAGCCTACCGACCAAGTTCAGAGGTAAGCCCCATGTCTTGCCAAAAGCGCCTTTGCACTGCCAGAAAATCGACTGCACTTTATCGGTTTTCGATTCAACATGCTTGGACCAAAGAAGTTTTTTATCGCCCATGATGGCCTCACAAAAATAACATCTTCACCGAACTGAAGTCGTACCGGACCATACATGTAGACCACGTCTGCAAACTGACTCTCTTAATATACTCTATCATCTCAGAAAGAATTACCTTGGCGTGGAAATCGTAAGTTTCCCAAATCTTACTCCTACAGAAGATTCATCCTGACTGTCTCCGGAGTAAAAAGATGGCTGTAGGACCTCACAAGGTAAGTCGCAATAGGCTTATTTTTAAGACGCCGCAATGTCACGAGTCCCATGAAGGTTCTTCCGACTTATAATACCATCTAATCTAATCTAACCTATAGTCTAAGTGCGTGTCTGTGGTTTCTTCCTACCTACCTATGCTTGGAGTTAGTTATAAGTATCAAAAAGAGGAACAGTGATTACGGCAGACCCACAGAACTATATCTAAGTCATATCGACTCATAAGCCTCTCTTTCTTCTCCATCGTAAAACAACTTCAGGGCATGGATAGGCAAATTACCTCTTCATTTCGCTGGAAAAAATGGCATTTAAGTGTAATTTATGTTTTCTTGGGGTTGAACCTGAGCACAGTGGCACTACGGTTCCACCCCCCAAAAGAGCACAAATTGCACTAACATGTTGTTTTTCCACGGCGCCACCAAATCAATGTCCAGGCGAGGTTTTTCAATACACCCGTTAAGTTGTGTGTCCTTTCCATTCGCCCCAAAAATAAAAACTTGCAGAAATGGTCGTGACAACAAATTTCCAGGACCTGCTCCGCCAACTATATATATGGAGATTTTTAAACATGTCCTTAAAATTGAGTAAAACTAACAAGAAATCATAAAAATTACCATGGTAGTGAATACGTTTATCGTAAGTCCATTTTCATTGTCAAATGTCAACCCAAAATAGCACAAATCATCTGTCAGACTATTATGTCATTGAAAAGTGTTGCGAATTACCTCTGTAAAAAAAATACCCTTCAAACCCTTTATTTTGCCAAGAATTTCCTTATCAACCCTTCCTACATCAGTTTCGCATGGGCTCGTTCCAAATTTAGCCAAAATTGTATATTTTTCTTACCTCAATAAATTTATTCGGCATAGTTGTAATAAGCTCAGCAGTTTTTGACTCACCTGGAAAAAAAAATAAAAGCAAAAAAATTCATATTAAAACAACTGTAACCCGCAATAATTTTATTTTAATTATCCCATTCCGCAAATAATTCCCAACAAATTAAATAAATCCTTAATGCCTCATTTCCATCAAGTAATTTCTTAAATTCATACATATTTCATGTTATATTTCACACGTACAAGTATAGGTATACGTTCGCATACACATACATTTCTGACATTGAATAATAATTGAGAAGAAATTCAGGAGCAATTTGAAATCATTCATTGTTCAAAAACTCCCCACACACACGCACACAAGAAAAATAAGTCTTTGGTAAGATTGCCGCAGGATTTTCCACCCGCCCACTAGCACAAAGAAGAAAAAACAGGAAAAGAAAAACACGTTGAAAAATCCTTGCTTGATAGCCTTTTAAACGATAGAATAAATCATTTCTCGACTTTAAATTTTTATTGAACCAATTGGTATAAGGCTATCGATTAATTCGGCAGGGAACATTGAATCTGACTTATTACAGAGAATTTGAAAACTTTTTCATTGGCAACGGCAAGTCAGAGAAAAAGGTAGAGGCAAGCTGCACGTGATGGAAATACGTTTACTTTCAATGGAAGGCGAAGGAATCTATACAATTTATGACGAATAATTCTGTTTAGATTACACGGTGCAGTTAAAAGGTTTAGGTTGTGAATACCCAACATTTAGATTCTTGGCTGAGTGTTATTTTCTGGTAGCTGCGTTCGTACAACTTGGGCTTTACTTTGTAAACCAAATATCTGTAATTTGATTAGATTGAGCGTTCGTTGGTGTATGTGGATATTAGACTTAACTTTCAACAAATTGACAATTGATTATGAATTGGTGAAGTGAGACATATACGGGTAGATGTGCCTGACCATCAAGAACTGTCAGAACGGATGGACAAAGGCTTTAATTCAAGGAGCACCTATGAATATGATACGTTGGACAATAAGCACCCTCTTCACTGAGTAAAATAATAGAAATAGTTTGAGGTAAATTTGACAAAAGCGATATTCGTCTTAGTTATCATGCATGATACCCATTGATGAACTTAAAAAAATAAATAAATAAATAAACGACACAACAATTTAGCTAAAAGCAAAATCAAAAAATCAAAGAATCGTGTAAATTTTTGACATACTGACGTCAATTTGACGCCCGATTTTATCTACATTCTAAAGTTATAAAATCGTATACATCTTATTGACATCAGCATGTCAAAAATTGGCTCGTTTTTCGGCATATGTAATAGGAGCTTAGCATTTAATTCGTTTGCCAAAAATACACGTGAGGTATGACATGAAAAAGCAGGAACCGAACATAAGATTGCCTAACATTAAGAGACACGTATAGTTTTTAGAGCACCACAAAACAATCTTTTTACGATGTACATTTAAACGATGAAAACTGTTGCAGAAACAGTAGATTTTAAAATAAAAACACAAACAATGAAGACGTTTGCCAACACGCGAACGGGCAACGTACAGCTGACCGTGCAAAAAAACAGGGAAATTCAAGATTAATCCCACAGACTTTCAACGATTGGCCTTGGGATTTATTGATTGTCATCGAAAAATCAAATCGAATGGGGAGTTGAATCCGCTTGAAATGGAATAAAAGATCAGTTGGAATAATCAGAATTCGTGGGATAAGGGCTTCCTCCTTTGAATTTACCCTTGATGATCGTCGCTTGAATCACATTGCTCATCAGTTTCTTGACCGCGTACCGTTGCACAATTTCGGATGATTCAGATTCCGCACATGATTATGATCGATCCCACCTTCAGCTGTAAATTATGCGGTGGAGTTCCTGGCACATCAAGCGAGTTCAAAAATTCCGTCCGGATGGTCGGCCGCTTCATCCTCGTCGGGCATGCTCTCAACGGATTTATAGTTTTTACGAATGCAGTTCTCCAGCGATTTGACTTTGAATAATGAAATTCAAGCTATCGACGTCCTTATTCTTCGCGGCTAGTATTGCCCGTTCACTACCTAATCCAATCGAGATTTTTATAATTTGGTGCAATGCCGAGGAACACTTTGAAGATGTGGAGTTCCTCCAATCTCTGTAAATTGTGCAATACTAGTTGTTTAAGAATGTATATTTTTGCTGAAAATAAAGATATCTATCTATCTATCTATATCTCCTTCGACGATATCGCAAAAATTTGCCGGGAACGATATCAATCCAGTCGAAACACGGGAATTTGGCCATTGCCAAGCGCCAGCAGTTGTCCCAAGAATTCAGGAGCATATGGGTCGTTCTGCAATGACATGTTCGTGGTCAATTTCAATACATTGACATGCCGCCTCAAAGACGATTCTAGGATTCTAGGATTTTCCACCTTTACATCGTCCAAAATCATCTAATTATGCGATAAAATGCAAAATTTCGTTTTCCTAGTTTTCCACTAAGAATTTTCTATTTTTCCATTCGTAAAGCCATTCTGGAACAATAGCACACAAAATTCTATACAAAAAATAATTTTTCCGACTTTTCCGGAAGGTTTTACCAAAATTTTCTTTCAGAAGAACCTTCTCATTCAATTACGAACAATTGAAAAAAATTTGATCAAATCGGTCCAGCCGTTCTCAATTGATGAATTACTATACATTTTTGCCACCATTTTTATATAGATACTAGCGAACCCCCTGCACACTTCGTAGTGCAAAATATGAAAATATAAAAATCAATTTCAAATTCATTTAAATCAATGGTAAACAGTTTCTATTGTAATGCCCTGCTGTATTCACAACACTTGGTCTTTTAGGATTCGTATTGCCTACATAATATTCTTGTCTATCAGGATAATGCGCATCAATGTTAAAAATTTGCGAAACTGTAGCTCCCATAACTGTCGAAGAATAACGCCTCCTCACCCCTTTATCTATTTTTGACCAATCTTCACAGGAACACAATTGATTCGGTGGTTTTCGAAATATTACATTTTGAATGTTGTTTTTTTATAGGCAGTGCCACGCCTCTAGGTCCAATTTTAACCAATCTTCACAGGAATACTCCTGGGCCAATATTTAAGATTGTACGTAAATTTTAACTCAATCGATTCGGTGGTTTTCGAAATATGTATAAGATTTTTAATGTTTTTTTTGTATGGGAGGTGCCACGCCCCTTTGTCCAATGTTGACCAATCTTCACAGGAATACTCCTGGGCCGATACCTAAGATTGTATGTAAATTTGAATTCAATCGATTCAGTGGTTTTCGAGGAATAAGATTTTGAATGCATTTTTTGTATGGGAGCTGCCACGCCCCTATAACTCATGAACCAATACACCTACAAAGACCGTATGAACTTATAAACCATGGTATCAACGTCACCTTTCATGGGAAATTTCCAGAATCAAAATCGGTTCACGCATTACAGAGAACATTATCGACAAACACAATTGACCATGATTTTTATATATATAGAAGAAGATATAAGATACCGGACCAATGAGACTTCCTTGTAGGACACCGGATATTACTATGATTTCTTTGGATATTTGGTCTATCGAAACTTCACAAATTGATATCTGCTTCCTAAATAAAATAAGAAATACTGCAGGAAACCCTACATGTTAAAATTTTATAAATCTTTTGGTCAAATGTTTTGTTTTGATGAAATCAGTGTAAATGGCATTGATTACTTTTAGATACGAGTATCTCACTAATAACAACGTTTTTCTATAAGAAATAAAGAAAACTTATTTATCCGATTTTGGAAATTCAACCCTTAAAGGGGTAAAAGGTGGGTCAAAGTTTGTATCGGAAAATTTGTATTTTTCATCCGATTGACTTCAAACGCTGTTAGTGTATTCTCTATAAAAAATAAAAAATAATTAATTTGTCCGATTATGGAAATTTTGCTTGAGGTCCGAGTTATTGGCGATGACCCCTAGAAAAGGGGGGCCTTTTCTTAATTCACGAACCGTTTGTCGTATCGATTTCAAACATTGTAATGCGTCCAAATTTCATAGCTGTTGAATATGCTGATCGCTTTATCTAACTCCACCGTACGTACTCCAAAGATATTCAACCGGAATTCTGTAAGGATGGGGTTATACTGCTAGAAAGTGGTACACATCCTCACGATCTTTCCGGTTGCATATGTTGCACAGTGTAGGAAGATCTGGACAGTGTGAAATATAATTCTTAACTAAGAAATATGTTTTGTTCCATAGATAGTGGCTCAAGCTGATATAGTGTGATCTTTGTTGAGATTCCCGTGCTTCACAAACTAATTGATCATATCTATATTTTTGAAGTGTTTTCAGCAATAGGGCGTTAGACATAATTTTAAGAGATAGGAACTGCTCCTTAGGTACTTTCTTAGGTAGGTTTCCTGCGCGTTATATTTATAAAAAAGACTGTGAAGAAATTTCTGTGTGCCAACTCTTGAGGACTGAGCGAGTGAAGCCGCGGGCAAAAGCTAGTTTTATGATAAATACAAAAAATGAAACTCAAAATTTAATTTCAAAAATAAAAATTTAAGAAAACAGGAGCAGGCAAATTTCGGTTTTTTTTCAGGTTTTTTTTAAATAGCCGGAATTTTTTCTAACTTTTTTTTAAAAGCTAGTTATACCTCTTTATTTTTGAGCACATCTTTAAGACGGCTTAAATTTGGTATGGTAAGGTTTTTAAGCTCAAGAGGGCTGCTTGACGACCAAGCCTTTGGGATAGCTTCTTTAAGCTGATTCTTACGGTAGAATTGTCTGCCATGTAAGTATACATTACGTGCAAGAATCCCCATTAAATTTCTGATCGGGTAAAGATCTGGACTTCGAGCCGGCCACTTTATTACCTCGATATTGTTTTGTAAAAACCATTCTTTTAAGGACCTTGCGTTGTGGACTGGCGCATTATCCTGTTGGAATATGCAATTTTCTGGAAGAAACCTTTCGCACATGGTTACTACATTGAAATCCAACACATCGCCATACAAAAAAGAGTTAAAATTTCTTGATAAGTATGTGATTTGTGATGTTCCCGCAAGAGCAGAATGCGTCTTGTCTCCTCTCCTGTTCATTACTTATATGGACTGGATGTTACAGCGCAGTCTTGGCGAAGAACGTTTCCAATTGGGAGATCTGAGGATAAATCGTCTGTTCTTCGCTGATGACTTGGTCATCCTGGGGTCCTCTCAGACTGAACTTCAGCGCGCACTCGATCGGTTTGTAGCCATTTGTGTAGAAGCTGAGATGAAAATAAATGTGAAGTCATGGTCGTCTCCAGAACGTCTGTTCAATTATGGAGTCCAATTGAAACAGTTGGAAAAGTTAAGTATCCCAGGGTTTTATTCACGAGTGATGGAAAGAGCAATGCTGCGAGTTTTCCTTTATGATCATGGTCAGGCTGGGCCAATTTTAAGACAGCTTGGTAATTCTTTTATAAGAGGGCTGAACTTGGTGTCAAAGCTAAGTTGTCAGTCTTTAATTCGGTGTTTGTTCCAACTCTTATCTATGGTCATGAGGTTTGGGGTAATAACCGAAAGAATAACATCGCGAATACAAGCTGCCGAAATTAGATTCCTCCGTTGTACTGCTGGTGTGAACCGTAGAGAATGCGATCTCATTGCGAGAATGAGGAACTCAACGTCGAGCAGCTACTTCTCCGGACAGGGCGGTCCATGCTTCTGTGGTTTGGTCTTCAACCAGGTTCCAAAGACGTGTTATGGAACCGTACCACCAGGTACATAGTTGTCCTCTAGGTGGACCCATGCTGGAGATCGTTGGTTAGATCATCAAGTCCATAATCTCTCCTCTACCCGTAGGTATGTGAATTGCCCTTTAGAATGCTTTAGAGTCGATGGCGGAGAATCGAGAGCTATGGAGGGTCCACTTGAGTCACCTACACTCGCGTCTTCTTTAATGGATAAGCGGACCATTAAAAATTAATACATAAAAGAATAAGTTTGAACAATCTTTTGCTGCCTGTTGTATATCGGTAATGATTTTGATGTCAATATGTTGTGCCCAGTGGATATCTATACCCAAATCCTTCGAGTAGTTCGTTCTTTATAAATTTACACCAGTTCGTTCTTTTATTGGTGAGTCTTTCATTGTTTATCTGTTCTATTGGCATACCGCTGACTGTAGGTAGATGATTCGACGACAAATCATCACTGGTTCTTCTTTTCTATTGATTCCTTTCGTTATGAAGAAGTCAATGGGGTCTGGTATATTTTCAAAGGGTCGGGTCCAGTCGAGTTGTAGAGCTTCTTGCCTTCTTTCTCGTTACCAATCTTGACCCTCAGTAGGTGTGTTTTATACATTGAAATCAGTTTTTGCCTATAACTTGAAAAATGTCATTAATATCTTCTTATGTAGGCTCTCCTTTGACTTGACACTAAATTTAAGAGCATGCTTTTTAAAGAGGCAAAACCATTAAAAAATCTTTAAAAAAAACACTCAAGATTCATTGCCTTCTCAAGACTGAATGAAGTACTTCATTTTATGGCTTATATCCAATTAAATATCACGAATCCCATAAAATCCTTTCTATATCTACTTATTCCTCTATCGCTTAAAAAAAAAAGACTCCTTTCCTTCGTCGTGCCTGAGGCAAAGTGTCTCCATAAAAAGTTGCATTTCTTTTCAAAACCCTTAGCTATTAGGTACCTTAAATGTATACGAGTAGTAATATCTTTCACAATAAGTATGTACTTGTGCTTTTACTCCTGTGCATGGCTTCACATGGCTATGGCTGGTGTATCGCGGAAGCTCTCCTTAGTGGCCATACGATATACTTACAGCGAAAAGATGTTTGTAATAAAGTAATGCATAAATTGCAATGAATTCTCTCGTCTTCTCCGTCGACTCATATCCATAATTTTGTTTTACTCTCGCATACGCGCGCACTTAATAAGCATACCCAAGGCTCCTATATTGAAAAGCACACGCTTTTCATACCGCGCCGAGTCTTTTGTTTCAATACACACAAAGCTATCCCTATCAAAAGTGAACACTGAACAGTGAAGGAATGCATCAAGTGCTCTCTATACAAAATACAAACCATCGCCTTCAAGGGTATTCGAATAAATATCCTTTTGTCCTGCCGATTTACAATATTATTCTCCTTTCCCCATTGAAAGTGCGCGCAAACACATTCATCTATTGCTGCAACTTCAGCTTGGTTATGGTTATTTTATTATTTTTATTTTTTCATTTTTTTTTTACCTGTGTGCAAAGTATCTACGCTCGACGTATCTATAAAGTGCTCAGACAATCTCAAAAGCCCTTTTTGTGCACGCTTAAGGTTCAGCCATCACCTACGATTCAGCCCCCTTACCTCATATGGCTCGTTACTTTTAATAAAAGATATCAGTGTGGCAGTCCTTTGGGATTTAACTTCCGTCGTCATCGTCGTTGTATTCGTCGTCGTCATATCATCATCGTCAACGTCTAAAGTCATTGCAATAGATGTGTATACAAATACGAGAGGGTAGTGGGTAGTGGGTACAGCCCGAGGGGTAAGGGGTATAAGTAAGAAATGCGATATGGAAAAAAATCGCACAGCATGCTTTGCAGACACAAAACTCAAATTGCCTGGGTGGGGATTTTGCAAGTACACAACCGGGGGACACGGAACGGTTGTAGAGTTTTTTTTTCTCCGGATTTTAGCGCGCGTCGGTGGAGTATAAGCGAGCGCACTAAAGCCAAGCCCCCCCCCCCCATGTGAGGGATGTCTATTAATAATAGAAAAAAAAAGCTTCTCCACGTTCCTTCAGTTTCCATCACCAGCACTTTTTGCACTCTTTTTCTACACAAGGAGGCGAGGGTATATATAGTGGGGGAGTAGCTCCTCATTTACAAGCGGACACCCTTTCGTGTTGTTTCCACCCTGTTTGAAATCTGAAACTGTGTTTCGTAAATTTGAATTTAAGGAGCAATTTAGTAAGTCATGTACAGTGGTTTCGAGTTACTCGTTCTCCTTAAAACGAGTTGGCTTGTATTGTGTATACCCAGTCGTTGGGTAAGTGCTGTTCTGGTGGGCTTAAAAATGACACAAGACAAGTCGCATGGGTCGCGCGAGACACACTGCCTTCGGTTTGAAAAATGGTATCCAATTAAGATGATGAATTCATTAAAGGTGTAGCTTATGTGGGGGGTAGTGGTGTTGCTTGTGTTCGTGTTGGTGTTTTTCTTGCCGTCCCCTTGGCCGGAGGGTGAAATACTGAAATGTTGTCGAGTGGAGTTGTTTTTGTTTACTCGGCAGTCCAGGTGAAATGTTACCAGATTGTTTATGATAGCTTTCTGATGGGCGCTGTATTAATCTTTAGATAAACAGTGAGCTCCTGGTGGTGTGAGATTGAGACATCTTCATCATTACAAGGATTTGATTACATATTTACCCGTGAGGGCTATTTGTTGTCGTATTATTATTTTTTTTTTGTAAGAAATGCCATTCAAGTGGCCTCACTGTTGGAATGGCTGACATAAATAACGCTTTAGCAAAAACGTGCTCCTATATCATTACACCTTCGAGCTACTCATAATTCGTTAGTTATACAAGTCAAGCAAAAAAAAGGGGGTAGTGTGAGTGTCCCCTAAAGGCGGCACATGCCAGTGGTCCTATTTCGCTGGAATCCAAGTTCTCTCCATTTTCAATTTCCTTCATTTCGATGACGCTTTTTGAGGATACATTATGTCGATCGTGTATAGGTACTGCTGTCACTAGGTACTTCGCTTTTCAGTTTTTGAAACGTTGCGGCAATGTCTATTCTCGCAACATGAAGCAAGGATATATTTTAAAACTGAAATCCGTAAAACATATAGCGTGCGAGTAGATATGTGCATTGTGCAGCTGCAGTCTCGCAATCCAAATATATGTGGATTAGCTGCATATCTCAGAATCGACCAAGAAGTACAAAGCAATTTATTAAATACGGAGACAACAGTCGTTATATTATTAGGTATTGCCCTTGGTTACAGGTCAATAGGTACATAGCTTTTATAATATTCCAGGTATTAAATTGACTGACAGATTAAGGCCTTCCGCACACACGACTCGTATAAGTAGTCATAGTCACATCATAAATTTGCCGTGCAGCGACGATCCGCGTATTAAACCGCACAGGACGCAGTTTCCAATCGTCGCAAAATACAAAGCGTAAAGATGTCGCCTAACATTTTTTTTTTAATAAAATACGTAGGTATTGAAAAATGTAAACAAACTCCAAGCGTACTTGCTTGACGATGTTCGTTATGTAGTATGAATGCTGCGACGATTACGCGTAGCGTACGTTCGACAATACCAAAATATTCTTTTCCGTGAATAATTCCCCCGGCGGATTCCATGATAGGGGTGAATAAGTCGGAAAGACTTAAATCAATCCTCTGTGGAAGGTATGTATATCATCAGGTACATAAAGGACAGTAGAAACTCTACTAGCCTACGCATCTCTCCGATCCTTTTATACTGCAATAGATCTACTCACGTGTCTTACAACGCAACGATGAGAAAGGATTAACAAAAAAAAAATTATGAAAAGGTCCCATTTTAATACTGACACGTGTTTCGTCATTAGATTTTTTTTTTAAATTCTTATACCATCTCCTATAATTCGTGCCCAATTCATTTGTTTGTTGCCCCTCAAAATAGGGGCAAAGGGGGGGTTAGTTTGAAAAAGAGCAAAACACCTTTTTAATAAGTTTTAATACTCTACTAACGTGCAAAGTTTCAAAGTGGTCATATACAAAGGCTAGGATGACAGCCTCATGACATGGCGACAATCAATTTAAACAGCTGATTTTGGGTAGCCATTTCGCAATGAATAGGCTTACGTCAGAACGACGCTTATAACTTTTGCAAATGTGTTCGAAAACAACATGGCTCTTGATCCTCATTTTGATCAAAAAAGTGTTGGTTAAAATTTGATGCCGTTCAGAACTTCCTAGTCAATGGGAAAGCGCTCTAGATCCGTGGTAAATAAATCTTTCTTTTGCCAATTGAATGACTGTGGTGTGGAAGGGCTGAGGTTTCAGCAACAAATGGCGCAACATGCCACATATAGGTAGCGTTCAATTCATTAAAGGACATTTAATGAGCTCATAATTTTGCGTGAACATTCGAATTTTGCTCCAAAATCGGACCTCCAGATTGCACTTCATTTTACTTACTTACTCACTTAAGGTGGCGCTACAGTCCGGGGTGGACCTGGGCCACAACCAACAAGCGTCTTCTGCTGGCACGATCTTTGGCCAGCTGTCTCCAGTTTCGCACGCTAAGTTGGTAAAGGTCCCTTTCCACTTGCGTGCGCCACTGAGTCGCGGTCTTCCTCTACTGCGCCGTCCCTCGGATGTGCTTAAGGACATGAGAGCAAACGAGCGAATTGATAAAATGTGGAAAATTATGTCGATGTCGTCAGCGTAGGTGGACGGACTTTTGAAAAATAGTACCTCTGTTTTTAGTGTTTGAGTTTTGCACTATTCTTTCAAGAACGATGCTGAAGAAGTCATATGACAGTGCATCGCCTTGTCTAAAGACTTTCCTGGCCTGACGCCACAGTGATAGGGACCAGTCAGGTTGTTGACGAAAGGCTAGGCGTTCACACAACACGGCAGATAAGATCTTGTAGGCGATCTTAATTAAACTAATACCCCTGTAGTTGGCGCAGTTCAGACGATCTCCTTTCTTGAGGATCGGGCAAACAGTACTCAGGTTCCATTCATCGGGCATACTTTCCTCCGACCATATTTTACAGATGAATTGGTGCATGCTCCTAACCAAGTCATCGCCTGCCGCTGTGAATAGCTCAGCGGTTAAGCCATCTGCTCCAGCAGCTTTGTTGGACTTAAGCTTAGATATGGCTATCTTCACTTCGTCCTGGTCGGGTGGACGGAATTGTTGATCTTCATCGTCCATGTTGAGTGGTTCATTCTGCCTGACAGCGGGATTTAGTTCGTCATCGCCGTCAAACAGTCTCCACTAAACTTGCTTGACTATTAATGAAGATACACCAATGGAGTTCATATTTCCTGAACTTCCCCTGAACTGATAGACATGATTAACCTAACATCGATGGTCACTGTCCCATTAATAATAAATTCGTCACTCATATTGCACTATCAACCACCATAGGTACACACATTAGCCACACTGACGTGATTAAATATTTAACAATATTCTCACTCAAAATTTAGGCAACCCTTATAGAAAAAGTTGTATACAAATTATCAAATCATTATTTAGTTTTCACAAATAATATAAATAAATTCGTTTCAAATTCCAACATAAACAAAACGCCTACAACACAGAATTCCACCAACCTTGACACGCAATAATCATTGAAGTTCGACTTTACGCTTCACGCTTTACAATTAGTTGTCATGGGAATGTGTAAAAACCTTATTTTTTCAATACACATATTTTTGCACTTTCCATTTATTTATTGTTTCCAATTAAGCGTTGATTTTAATTGGGTCACATGATATAAATGTCAACCTCAAGTCAAAACATTTCACTGAAGCGTAGCAAATATTTTAAAATTTTATTGAATATTTTTATTTTTTAGTTAAATAAAATATATTTAAATTTAGAGACGGTAAGGAATTATGTATATAAATAAAGTAGATATTTGTGAGTTGTGGCAAAAAATTAATTTGATTTGAATGCAAATGGTGGCGCCATCTTCAACCTTGAAATCCTTATTTTTTTACGAGTTATTTACATACCTACATTTGACGAACTCACAGTTTAAACTAAATAAGTTCTCTTAATTGTACATTTTATAGCTAAGGGAAACTGTGAACATTCCTGGCACTTCCTGCCACCAACTACGTAATTTCAGTGCCATTCGTGCTGATAAAATCAGTAAACTGAAAATTATAACTTTCATTTGGCATTTTGTTCTTACATCAATTAAAAGCATTGCATTGCGACTTCTTTGTCGGTGAATAAGTTCTTGACACGCCACTGTTTTTAAAGGAGGAAAAAAACCTAAAAAGCTATAGCGCTGTACTATATTAATAATTTTTAGTGTCCAAGTGACTCCGGAAAGGGTCTGGCCCTCCAGGTTGGGGATTGTGCGTCGGGGTAACTTCCCTACCATGAAAAAAAAGTAGTTCCGAAACGACTATAAGCCTCGGATATGGATGATTCAAATGTGGGCAACCCCAGCAAACGAAATAAGGACAACGAACTTCGGATCTGCACGTGGAATGTCCGGATCTTAAACAGACCGCTTGTGGAGACGCTCCTACAAAGCCGACATTACGGTGCGCGGTCCAGGAAGTGCAATGGGATGGAGAAGGCACAAGAAGGATGAAAAACTATTGCATCTACTACGGCGAGTGCCGCAGAGTCAGCGGTTATTTGGATGTAGATTTGTGATTAGAGGAAGACTTAGGCAAGAAGTCTTGAGATTTCGCAATGTTATATTCCGCATCAGGGCCAAATTTAAAAATATCGCGCTGATCTGTGCTCACGCCCCGACAGAGTAGGAAGGGGACATAGCCAAAGAAGCATTCTCGACGATCTTCTTGATAAGACGTATGATAAGTGCCCCAAGTACGACGTCAAATTGGAAAGGAGGGCATCTTTTGCTCTACAGTCGGAAAGCACAGCCTGCACGGCAACACCTCCGGAAACGGACTAAGGTAAATCGACTTTGCGGCAGGGCGAAATATCATCATTGCCAGCACACGATTTCCACACCTCAACATCCACAAGGGGACTTGGCGGTCTCCAGATCAACAAACCGTCAACCAAGCAAACTTTGGAACTCGCTTCCTGGGGATATATTTCCAGAAGACTACAATTTGCAGCAATTTAAGTGCAGAACTAGCCCATTTCCTGGGAGAAGTATTTAACAAAAAAAAAATGTATCATGTTGCGACCAATGTCAGACATGCCTCCAGTATCTTAGATGTCCGAACGTTCCGAGCGGTCAACATAGACTCGGACCATTACTTGGTAGTAGCGAAAGTACGGATGCGGATCCAATACTCCACAACACGAAGACGATACTGTAAGAAGATTTGACGTTGCAAAGCTACTATCGGAAGAGACCGCCAAAACCTTTGCCGACCGTGAGTCACTAAACCTCTCAGCAAGCCTATCCTAAGCTTCACCAGCATCAAGTACAGAGGACCAGTGGCAACACTGCCAGCGTGCCATCGGGAGTGCCGCTACTGAAGTGCTGGGTTTCACCAGGCGACCACAACGAAACCCTTGGTTCGATGAGGAATGCCGCCAGGCACAAGCAGCCAAGAACGAGGCATATTAATTAATGCTGCAGACAAGAACCAGAGCGGCGACTGAGAGAGCTGTCCGCGAGCTCTACGGGCAAAAAAGAAGGGAGGAACACCGACTTCTCAGAAGGAAAAAGAAAGAGCACGAGAAGTGAGCGGCCGAATCAATTGAGGGACGCCACTGCAGAGGCAATGTTCAAAAGTTCTATCAAAAGGGTAAAACGATGCACCCAAGGATACAAGGCCCGAAAAGAAGCCTGCAGAGATGAGCATGGAAACACAGTAGTAGATTCACGGTCGGTGCTGAGGATTTGGAAAGAACACTTCTGCAGATTGTTAAACAGCGCAGATAACAACCAACCAACCAACAACCCGCTGTCAGGCAGAATGATCTGTTCAACTTGGACGATGATAGCCAACCCTACCTACACGAAGTGCGAAGATAGCGATATCCAAACTTAAGTCCAACAAAGCTGCTGGAGCGGAGGGCCTCCCGGCCGAGCTTTTCAAAGTAGCGGGAGATGGTTTGGTAAGGAACATGCACCAACTCATCTGTAAAATTTGGTCGGATGAAAGCATGACCGACGAATGGAACCTCAGCATCGTGTGTCCCATCCATAAGAAAGAAGATACTCTGAACTGTTCCAACAACAGAGGAATAAGTCTCCTGAATGTGACATGTAAGATCTTGTCGGCAGTATTGTGGGAACGTCTTCAACCTTTCGCCAACAACCAGATCGGCCCATATCAGTGCAGTTCTAAAACCAGGAAAGTCTACCATCAACCAAATTTTCACACTCCGTCAAATCTTGGAAAAAACCCAGGAATTTCAGATCGATACACACCATCTTTTTATCGACTTTAAAGTCGCCTATGATGGCGTATATAGGGACAAAGCTATGTCAAGTTTTGGCATCCCCGCCAAACTCGTCCGTCTGTGCAGGATGACGATGGAGAAATCTCGCTGCTCCGTCAAAATCGGACCACCCAGCCATTTGATGTCGAAAAAGGTTTGAGACAAGGCGACGCGCTTTCTTTAACATCGTTCTTGAAGCAATTGCACGAAACTCACAAGCCAACACCAAAAGGTACAGTTTTTTAAAAGTCCGTTCAACTACTTGCCTATGCTGATGATACAACGGATTCTGTGATAGTTTTTTCGGGGTTCGTAGCAAAATTCCGAATACGACGGATTCTGTGATCACCCAGATTGACATATTATTGGAAAAACGCGGCGAGGTGCCAGTGGCTTATTTGCAATCATCGAAACGGAGGCGGCGAAGATGGGTCTGGCTGTTAATAAGGACAAAACGGAGTATATGCTGTCAACGAGAAAGGACTCTCAACATCGGCGACTCCGGCACGATGGACAGATACAACTTCGAAGTAGTTAAAGACTTTGACTACCTGGGCTCCACTATCACTTCGCAAAATGACATCGGCGCAGAGATCAAGCGAAGAATCACTTTTGCCAATCGCTGTTACTAAGAAGCCATCTAAGAAGTAAAGCTGTCTCTCATAGAACCAAGGAGATATTATATAAGACCTTAATCATCCCGGTCCTGCTGAATGGTGCAGATTCGTCGAGTCTTCAAATCCATCCCTGAGGGACAACGCAGACCCCACTTTGGTGGCGCGCACAACTGGAGACAGAGCTGGCTGGAGGGGCTTGTTAGTTGAGGCCGTGGTCCACCCAGAGTGTCACAGTTAGGACTTTTTTTAGGACTGAAGGTTAAAAATTATTATTAGTTGGGCCCATGGACTTGGGCAATTTAGATTGCACTATCTCTAGAGGCTTCAAATATCAGAGAGTTTAACTGCCCTGAAGGTGATTCCTAATAATTCAGCCATTCGTATGTAGATCCCTTCCAAAACTTAACCCTAGGGTTTTTTTTTATTAGATTAGATACCCAAATGCGAGAAAATGTTCTTTAAGCGGGTGATGTCCAAGATACCTACCACACGTAACACCCTTCTCTGATTGTGACCATCAACTTCCATCTATGAAATAAAGATCACACAAGTCCTTTTTAAAGCAATTTCCCCTTCGCAACTGTCTATTCAATTTAACCACAAATTGAAATGGCCTCCGTCTCACTGTGGAAAAACACCAAAAAGCTCTTTAACTTTCCCACTTTTACTCGAAACTAACATCGAACAATGATCACTTAAACAAAAAAAAAAAAAAAGGAAAACAAATATGTTTTCCCAGGCACTAATGTCGCATTAAAGACTCTCTCACTTGTTCATCTTAAAGGATAACCGACGAACAATTGAACAAACTTTCTCCATTCGAGGAGACTAAAATCACACACACACACAGACAAACAACAACCAAATATTCGCATTGAACAAGGACAACGCCAGCGCAGGCCAGACAAAAGGACAAACTGGCAAACTGGCAAAGTTGCCTTCTATGGCGCACACATTTACTTGTTTGAGTCGTGTAATAATCCGGCTATCTATCTATACGGTTTGCCACGAGACAACGACAACGACAACGACGACGACGGTGTGTTTTGTGTAAATTTTTAAACTTCTCACTCTCAACATGGTGAAATTCTTTTGTCTTACAATTGATTCATCAGGATAACAATGGAGTGTGTACTATCAGTGCTATACTACCGTACGAAACGAGGACAATCTTTGAAAAATATATTAACCTCTTATTTGCGACAACTACCAGCCAGAGTTGAGAAGGAGTTTACCTATGCGCTTCAGGCTTCAGCTCTCCTGGGGGGCTCCTTGTTGCTGCTCTCTTAATGAATGGAGAATTGCTGGGAAAACAATGAGAGATGTTGTTACTTCCGTAGTCTCGTTGTCGTTGTCATCGTCTCTAATGTGTGCGACTTTTGTGTCGAGGAATCCTCTTCGGAGGGAATGATATCCTTGACACCCTCCAAAACATATATAGTGTTAGGGTACCTATATCTATGGTTCTCGCAACTCACCCCTCACCCCTCGCAATTCCTTTGGGGTTTCAATTTCAATCGGTTTCGCTGCCGTTGTTGATGCACAGTGCCAGCCATCGTAGCATCTGTTCGAGGATTCGTTTTTGCTTTTCACTTAAGTGCCATGTTAAACCTCTGAACATAGTGAGAGCGATGCATTCGTTTTGGTGTATAAGTGTCGGTTGGTCCTATGGCAGCGGTATAGAGCATTGGAATGAAGCCATTAGGCAACCCAGCTCGTAATTCGTGTCGGAATGTCTCTGAACTTCGGTCCAGAGTAGGTACCATGCTATCCCCACTCTGATTCTATAAATATAGCAAGAGTTGTTTTTTTTTTTTTTTCCAAGTCTGTTGTCCTCTATTCTGGTTCTTTTTTTGCTTCAAGTGTAGGAGTGCTAGCTTTCTTCATTAATTTATCTCACATTTTCAGGACATTTTGTGTCTCTCTGGGGAATGAGTTGGGAGCTCGTTTTCATCTGCTTCTCCAAGGGATCGGTATGATACCGCTGCTAAGCAGAAAAAGATTAAGGAACGTAAATGGTGAAAAATAGTGGTTAAAGCTCTTCGCCTTCGGAGAGTCCTGTCTCCGCACATAAGAATAAGAAGAAGTGGCTAATAAATTTTTAGCGAATTAATAGTGACGGGGGGGTTTTTTCTCTGTGTCCTATGCTCACAAACAAATAGTGGCACAGGCGGTATGGCTGAGAGTCCTTTTACACTTGACGTGATTTATGCGAACGAATGAAAATGAAAATTGCTCCCATAGCGATGCTAAAGAGTGCAGGTGGAACGAGATTTTAATTTTACGCCGGGGAAAGTTTTTATTTTATATATTTTTTTCATATTTCAAAATGACCAAATTATTTATGATTGCGCGGAAATGGTGCTCCTGCTCTCTGGCGTGTGTATGTTACACACAGAAGTATGAGCCCTTGATTTAAGGGAGCACCATGCACACTTTATGTGAGAATATGTATAGTTTTCTGGGGTAAAAATTTCGACCGTGCGGTAGATGATGGTAAGCGCTTTGGGCAATGTTGTAAATTGGTTGACTGAGCATTCGGAACTACCTTGGGTTTGGAACTCTGCCAGAGGGATGATGTGATGGTGTAAAAGAAATTTTTGTTTATCGTTGCGAAAATGCGATTCTGAAATGGATATGTGTGTGCATATGCGGAAGAATAAAAGTCGTAATCAATTCAACTTGAAAAAAAAAAATATGTCTTGGAAATACCATCGTGCAACATGTCGGGAAATATTAGTCGAATTTATGTGCACAGCCGGCAAATCTTCGTATAGGACTTGAAATCTATATATGAATTTGGCTTTATTAATTTTATGGTAACGACTTTGGAATTTTCAAGAGATAAGCGAGAAGTGCACTTTTGACAACTCTTTGACAGATACGTTGAGATCAGCATTGTTAGTTGAGTATAAATTGAGCTGGAAATGGAGATGAAGCTGATATTAACCTCGTCTATTGCACTGCCCAGAAGGATGTACCAAATACAGCTTAACGCTAGTAATATTGAGCTCTCAAAAACCGTGAATTCGAACCATCCCGCAAGTCAATTACATGCCTTCTGACTGTTAGTTAGTGGTTTTCTGTTAGTGGTTGACAGTTTTCCCCGAGTCGAGTGTCCTTTTTCGATGACAGCATTTACTTCGTTTTGTCCTCGTTAACATCAAGCCCCATTTTCTCCGCCTGCATTTCAATACTTGCTCACTGATAGCCCGCTGAGTTCTACCGATGTCAAAATTGTCAGCATTATGCAGGACTTTTGAAAAATTCTACCTCTGATGTTGGTTTATGAATTTTGTACAATTACTTCAAGAATGTCGTTAAAGAAGTTACGATAGCACGTCTTTTTCGACATTGAAGGGTTCGGTATTGTGCTCTTTTTGAGATTGACGGATCTCCCGTTCGCATTTTTTTTAACAAAATACCATTTACAACTTTTGTAAAATACGTGCCAGCATGCTTCTATGCTAATACAGTAAAGACTCGAAAAAGTTAAGTAGGTTCAGACTCCACGGCGGTCTTTAAAAGGTTAAGTTTTGTCTTAACTTTTTCAAGTCAGTTTTATTTTTAACTTATTTTTTCCATTATCGCTATATATTATGTAGTGTTGTATGTATGTATGAACACATAAAACCATGACTTTTTGTATTTTACGTACATACATAATGCATTAATGTATATTTAATAAATTGACTCAGTGTCTTGGAAAAGTTAAGAATTCGCAAAAGTTAAGCACCCAAAAAACAAACAACTTAACTTTTTCGAGTCACTACTGTATTTACAAAGTCAAATATCAATATTATTTGGTAACATTAATATTATTTACTAACCATGTTCCACATAAATTTTATGCAGAAAATACAAATATAGGTATATATATTTTTTTTTAGTTTTCGTACTGAAAACACACATTTTTTCCTCCACCAAACAAAGTGAACGGACGATTTAGAATTCCTTTTGTATGCAAGTAGCGCGCCACTTTCTGCATCACATACATTTAAATTCATTGGATTTGAATGGAATTTAAGCGAGTTATTGAGAATGTCTCAAGTCTCCCGCTTTCCCCCTACTTTCAAAAAGCTCAGGCAAAACAGATTACTTGCAAATTCTTCTAAAATTTTCAGCCGGACAACGAAAGGTCGAACATTTTAAGAGGGGGAATGAAAATTTCATGAGAAGATTTTTTACAAATAAAATAATAGCCATGGGGGCCGGGACGTGAATTGGGCTAGAAATCATCAAGAGCCAAGATAATACCGTAAAGCAGGCACGTAGCCAGGGGGGGGGGGGGGGGGGCTTGAGGGGCTGAAGCCATATCAAGCCATATCTTTGACCTGGTTCTGCCAAGTCAACTCCTGCAATTCGCACTTGCCTATGTGCAGTTTGGCGTATTTTTTGGGGAAGTGAGTATAACAAAACCAAAAGAGAGTAGAAAAGTTTTGCATGGAAAAGTAAAAGTGACCTAGCTTTAGATTCTAAAAAAAATACGCCTGTTAGTGAAATTTCTTCCGCAACTGCTCAAATGAATTATATTATAACTTTCAAAAATGTCATTACAAAGCACGCACCAGAGAGCTAAAAAACTCGACTTCTACGCCTTTGTGAAACAAGATTCATTGAAAATACATCTCAATAAGTCTTGAAGAAATAACGAGCAGAACGATGTCTTCGAAAGCATCAACACTTTTGGCAGCGCCAGCGGTCCAAAAAGGTAATTTCCTAGTAAGCCTCATTACATGCGAAAATCTGTTCAGTTTAACGCTGCCCTTATCAATTTTCCTTAGATTTCGTTTCTGCAATCGACCGCACAAAAGAAGTTCTGAATTCTATTAAGAACATCAGAGAAAATACCGAAGATTTTTTCAGAGAGACTTTTCAATCCGCATCCCAACTTGCAGAGGACTTATTTGAAGTTAAATTTAGAGCTCCAAGAACTTCATTGCGCGTTCCAATCCAGAAACCTTTCTACTGAAGCCTATTTGCTGGTTTTGCTGCAGTTGAGCGAGTGAACGAAATGGAAAAGCTAACAGGCTAACCCGTTACTTTGATAATGCAATTTCGTTGTCAGCTGTGAAAGCTGAATATACATTCTTTGGTGCGAAAAAAAAATCGTCGAGTGATACTTCTACCGAAGTTTTGAAATTGCTTGATATATGTGACAAGACTTACTTTAGAGGTATAAATTTCTTGCTTACAGTTTTAGCAACGCTTCCAGTGACCACAGCTAGCTAGTGTTGAAAAAACCCTTTTAGCTATGAAAAGGATTAAAACAATGTCCCGAAGCTTTATAGAGAATGCAAGGTTAAGGTAACTTGCTATGATATCTGTTCATTCGGATATTATTGTGGATCTAAATAAGGTGATTGATCTCATGTTAAAAAAAAATCAAGATCCCAACTAACATTTCAGCTTCGATAAGCTTCAATAGAGGATTACATTTAGTTTCCAAAAGAATCCTATAAAACTTCGGTAAGGTCCGAAAGGCGAACACTTATCGAAAGCATTTTATCTATAAAGCCTCTAAAACGATTCCTATTAGGACTCTAATAGCTCAATATTTCATTTCTAAGACTTCTAAGTATCAGAAGTATCTTACTCATCATTATGCGCTACCTGTAATATGCATTTTACAAACTTAAAACTTAACCAGTTCAAACTTTTCTCTATTATCAAAACAAGCTTTGTTAAGAGTTCCATTCGCATTACATATTTACCTTCGGAAGCATTACATATTTATCTTCGGACCTTTAACCAAACTGAAGAAATGTTTGCCTACGATGTTTTGTCTTCTGCTTCAAAAAATGTGTGTAAAATTATTATTTAAGTACATATGTTCGTTTAAGTACATACGATTTAAAAAGTAATACGAATCAATGAATTGGAATATTCTTAGTTTTTTGCTTCATAAGATTTGGATCAAGCCCCCCCCGAACCAAAATCCTGGCTACGGCCCTGCCGTAAAGACTTATATGAATGAGGCATTCTGTCGAAAATGGCAAAAACTAAGGGCCTAACTAATAATCATTTTTAACATTCAATTTAATTTTTTTTCTAAATTACAATAGACAATACGTTATATGGAACAAATTGCTACTGTGAGAGCGTTCAACTTAACACTAAAAATGATTATTAGTACCGCGCTGTTTATAGTGGGCTTTAAGAACAAAAAAACTCCAGTGCTGCATTAACATCTTTCGATGCAATAGTTTTTATGAACCACTAGCTGACCCGGCCAACGTTGTTCTGCCGAAAAAATATTTATTTCAAATACTTCAAAATTTATTTTGATATTTTTGTTCAATTATTTTGTGCAGGAATTGTATTGCTTAGGTCTTAGATAATAATGTTCTTCCGTGAAATGCGAAAAATAAGAAAAAATCGATTTTATGGAATTTCATTTCTGCGTAAACCTGAAATACAGCAATACGAACAAAACAAAAAAAAAAATGTGCACGACTGGGTCGCACGTAACTTTTTCGTTTATTGCGAATCTCGCAGAATCTCAGAGTCATTTTAGCAAATTTTACGTTTAAAATCATACCCACTCAAGGTGTAATTAATACCGTAAATACATACTACATAAACATAAACCTACGTATTAACTAGAACACTTTATTACTTTAAAATTTCACCCCAAACTGACACTTGAAGGAGGCAAGTAGGCGATGAATTTCAAATTATATTGCTATGTACTGAAGTTTTGGACTTTACAAAAATATACCGTGTGCGAATACAGATCGGGATTTGGGTAGTCATTTTTGAGAAATATTCATAAAACGGCAATATTAGAGTTTTCTGAGAAAAACTAAGTACGTGATCATGTTTAGAATGCTTATGTTGTCTTAAATATGTATTTTGATCAAAATCGTTAGAGCGGTTTTTTGTAAAATTATGCTGACAAATGTTACAATTTGGATTCGAAAAGCACTGTTATTAAACTGTTTAGCGCTGAAAACTGAGTACGACATATTCTTCAGGATATAAACATTACCTAGCAGATATATTTTCATCCAAATCGAAAATGTCGTTTTCGAGATATGAGCAGTTTTTAAAGTACCGGTTTTAGCGATTTCAAAACTGCCGTTGCTGGACTTTTTAGCGAAAAACTGGGTATGCAGTCATGTTAAGCATGCCTACACTAACTAAAGATCAATTTCGGTTCAAATCGTTAGAGCCGTTTTCGAAAAAATCTAAATTTAGGCATATTTCGTCATATTTTGTAAAATTTTTATAAGGGAGGTACCGTTAATATTAGGGCTAGCATAAAAAAACAAAAACGTCCCGAGCGGGAAGGCCACAAACTCTAAATACGAAGTTTGAAGCAAATCCGTCTAAGCGTTTAGATTCCCCAGGGGTGGGACAGACAGACATACGGACGGACAGAATTGCGAGACCCACTTTTTTGAGTTCCCCTATCATCGTAATATCAGAATTGATCAAAATCTCGAGTTCGAAATTTTGTACGAAAACAATATCTTTCTCTTAGATACTACGTATACGAGAAAGTTAAAAAGAATCATGAGAATCGCCCCAGCGGCTACAGAGATATAACGTCATCGAATTTTACCCCATAGAAGATGGTTTTTGTATGGGAGGTGCCACGTCCCTTTGTTCAATTTTGACCAATCTTCACGGGAACGCTCCCGGGCCAACCTAAGATTGTCTACAAATTTGAGCGCAATCGATTCGGCAGTTTTCGAGATATAAGATTTCGAATGTTTTTTTTTTGTTGTATGGACGGTGCCGCGCCCCTTTGTCCAATTTTGACCAATCTTCTTATGTGCACTCCTTGGCCAATATTGTAAATTTGAGCTCAATCGAGTTGGTGGTTTTTAAGTTGTAACTAGCCGAACACAAATCTGTATCCATTTTTAAAACGAATCGACTTAGGTGAATGAAATTTTGTGAGAGGACTTTTTTTTAACCGTCGTAAGGGTGGTATTGAAAATTGTCTATGTCGGTAAAGTAGTTCTGCTACCTACCATACAAAACTAATATTAGACACATACTAACTCGCATGGCAAGCATTTTACATGACTTTTACGCAGTGGAGGGTATCAAAGCATCGGCCATGACGATGATAACACTTTTACTTGTTATTTATAAAGAAGATATATTTAGTTTAGGTGGCTGTCCTAGAAGGGTACACCTAGACCGTATTTTTAGGTCCATTGTGAAACCGCAAGAGGGGGGAAGAAAGTGGCCAGAAAAACTATGGGTCGCTCTATTACTACCTGTGAATTTCTTTAACTGATGGTGACTGAAGCAGTCAATACAATTGACCAAAATTGTTTGATGTTACCAACTTCTGGTGGCGGTTTGGCTTCGGGTAAGTACAAATGGTGACCATAACAGTCTGCCCCCTGCCTGTCGCCATACTGACAGTCCATCACTTAGGAGGGGAACTAGTGCGTGGTAGAAATGGCTGATTGAATCAATCCGCTTTGCTGCTGCTTGACCAATTCGTCAATTGACGAATCTAGGTTACGTAGACCAATAGATTTTCTTTTGCTATTTATGAAAATCCAGAAGCGTTCGGAGTCAGTTTTTATTTTCTTTTCAATTTGAATTACGTAGTTTCTTTGTAGAAATTTACTCAACGAGAGAAAGTCTGTACGCAATTTATAAAAATGTTCGTAATCCCCAGGAAATAAATATCTACTCGTACATATGTGCCTTGTTTTTAAGGTTTTTAAGATGAGAGAGCCATGACGACTTTGATAAAGTCTTCTTCGACCTACATACATATATGGAACAAAAAAGTTAAATCCATTCAACAGGGCAGACTTGAAGCAATTATAAAACTCCTGAAGGGACAAGTGACTAAGAATACTGTTCAAATAAGGTAACCGTCATAAAGGTAAAAATGTTTAAAACAATTAAAAACAATTTTTAGAAAATCAAATCTGAATACGGGCTTAGAATTTCGAACTTTAAAACTCAAGATGGCGGATATCTTGGTGTATTTTAAGGCCAATGTCTTTTAAGGCATTTTTACAGAAAAATGGTTTAATAAGTTACAATTTGGCATGAGTCTTCTGTCTGTCTGACTGTCTTTGCCAGATGGGTCTACAAAATGCAATTCAATCAATCAATTTGCTTTTGACCTTGCCTGTTAATTAATTTTAATAGCCTTTTCTAATTCGAAAGCGAAGCAGAACAATGTTTCAGAGCTTTAAAGGTATTTTTTCTTAATTGTCTTTGTGGTGTGAGGACCTAATTGTCCCTCGAACAAATTTCCCAATAAAACTAAGTATATCAAGCGAACCCATCTCGTCCTCATTTGTCAGGTATTCACTTTCCAATAAATTAACAACCAATTCAGCTTCAGCCCTCCGCTCGATATTATCTGACCGTGTCGTGTCGCACAACCTTTTTAGGGGGTGCGCTGTGGCCTCTTCTTGACAATGAAACCCAGGAGTCATGTTCTCTAACACTTCCTCTGTGTACGAGGTCGCCGCTCAAAGAAAGGAACACAAAATTGATTTTACACAAAATGGCCAACGAAGCCCACTCACAAAACAAACACACACACAAAGACAGACAGCTGCAACTCTCCAACTCCAGTTTCACACACAAAAACGACAAAAGCGAGTCAATGGCACACAAATTTAATTAAACCCTTTGAATGCTTCTGCTGACTCCTGAACTTGTGACTATGCTTCCTCGCCCGCCCGCGCCACCATTTGTGCGCCTGTCGCTTTAATTTGTGTTTGCATAACCGAACACATTTACATTGAACCGGCTCCAAACCGTAACCACCATTGAACCACCCACTGGCAAAAGGGAAGTCGAAGTACCTACTATGGAATTGGGTATGGGTGCACCCTGCTGCCGCTCCTTCCTCTATGACGAAACAAGTAGTTGATTTATGTTGCCATCGTTTAACTGCAGCCATTTAGATTGGTGCCCCTCTTAATTGTTCATTAATCTCATTCAAATGACTAGCGGCACACGGGCCCTGCTATGTTCCAAATTGTCAAGGTAAAACGAATAAACGTGGTGGTTTCCTGTGTTATGGGGAATGTTGCACCACCGACCGGCACCTAACCCCCCCAATCCACTTGTGCCAGCAAGGACGACAAGTGCTGAAATGTGTCGTCCATTTGCCGCTTCAAGGAGAAACACTTTTAACTTTGTGCGCGAAAAGGAAAAACTTTTTCATTTTTGATAGAAATTTCCGAAAGTTTTTCCAAACTGTTTCTCTCGCTTTGCCCGAAACAATATACGAACAGCACGGCGTCGTCGGCTGAAAGTCCTTGCGCAACAAATGCCTTTCCAAAGTAGTACGTATACGGCCGCCCGCATATGTCGTGTGTGTTGTGCAAGCAACTCGATTTGTAATTCCTTTGGTGGGAAAGTGCACGGCTTTCCAATACCCTGGCGTAGGAGGGTACTTCTCTGTGAAGTAATGGCGGTATGATGAAAGTTTTGCAAGGACGACACTATGCGATGGAATATTATTTTATATCGAGGCAAGTGGCAAAACAAATGAAACTCCTCCAAGGCATATACTGTGTACATTCGCCATAAGTTGTTTCGTTGTGTGTTGCTGGCGAATATTCTCCACAGTTCGCGACATAAAATCCCACCTAGAGCGTGAGTTACTACAGTGAAAGGGATGGGGGTGGATTCTGAAGGGTTGAGGATGTTTTTTTGAAAAATAAAAAGAAAACTTTTGTAAACTCTGTGGCATATGTGTGGCACTCTTTTTCTCTTCTGTCATATCCTCTTTTTTTGTGTCAAAGATTGGAAAACCTGCAGGCACATGGGGTAGGGAATTTCTTATTTACGTATGCAAAGAATGATTGACAGGCTGGCAGCAGAGGATGCTCCCGGAATTATGGCTTCATGACGAGTTGCGCCTGGGAGTGAGAAAAGAGGATTCGAGGATGTTTTCTTACTTAGCTATACGTGACGACTATTTTTTGTTGCGCTCTCCAACTCCAACTGGGGTTAACTAGATGGCAACAGAAAGGCTGCGAAGAAAAACCAAACCTCCTTTTGCCAGGCGAGCATTTAGCTCTGAGTGGCACGAACATTTAATAAGACGTGGCAGGAAGCTCACCGTTGAAGTCATCCGTTAGTAGGCACGATTTGCTTTTATTATTTCCTTCTCTCCTGACTGTTTGCTATATGGGATGCGGGGGTACGACAAGTGTGTCCTTTGTGCGAGTATGCGGTGTGGAGCTTCTTCCCCTTTTGCCTTTTCAACTTCGATTCAGTCGATGATGATAAAAGGATGCTAAAATTGCATGGTCATGGAAAAGGCGGGCGTAGAGAGTATAAATTGAAATTCGTGTGATTGGTTCACATGCCCATTTCTATCGGTCGGTGGTTGGAATGACTGACTATCCTATATACTGCTCGGCTGGCTGACGAGTGTAATCCCAGCGCGCTCTATTGTACACACGAGGGTGTCAAATTATGCTGAATACGCTTAGTGTTGAGTTAGTTTGCGGCCAGCCTTATGGGTCGTAAATTTTGATTGTGGAGGCGGGATTATAAGGCCGCACATCGATATGCCAAAGGTTGTACATAAGCTTTAATTAGGTGTGTCCTTTTAGGTGTGTGTATTGCTGTCGCGGTTTATTATTATCACACGGGATTAAACCGAGTATTACCGACTTGTGTCATTAGTATGTTATTTAAAGGACACTCATGTAGCACCTATATGGACTCGTTGTGTTTTTCTAATTGGTAGCCAATTTTCCCAAAAACAAACAGCGTGTGATTACCTGTTATGTAAAGTACAGGACATAATGGTGTTGACGCTAGGATCTTTTAGTTATGCTTTATATAATTTATTCTTCACCTAAATTTAAACCGCTTTAGAAACACAAATCCAAGAGGGAACCCAAAAAGCGCAAACCAATTCTTTTAGAAGAACGAATCATTGCCTTGGAAAGATAAAGGCTTCCATGGACAGGACATGATTTGCACTAACTCCTGTAGTATAGTGTTCATGAATTCATCTTTAGAAATTCAAATTATTCTCAATGATGTTTACAGTAACAAAAAAAAAAGCAAAAACGCAAAAAAAGCTAAAAGAGGAAAAGGATTTTATCCGGAATTCGGATATATGCTGTTTGAACGGATTGTTTTTCAGCATGACGATTGTGGATATAAAAATACCCTTGAAACATGTTTTACATAAATCTCTCATTTCGACAACTGTCCATAGCTGCGAGATAAAAATATTCCAGGGAGTTGAAAAATAAATATTTTCAATGCCTATGTTTTACAGAAACCCTATTGTGTAAACGTTGGATTATTTTAGAAAGACTACCTTCAGTGGTTGAAGAAGAAGAAGACGAACTCTATACACACATGTCTACGAGTAATTCACGGGAGGATCAGGCAGTCTTTGTCATAAAATTCGAAGGGTTTTCCCAGAAAAGAGAATCAAAATGACAGCTTACACAGGCGACATCTTACCAGGAATCAGTGAACTAAGGGAACCTGATTTTATAAAGCTCTCTGTGTGGGCCAAACAGAAACTTTTGGGGGCCAATCCTCAAAAAACTGAACTCGTACCGTTCGCTAGGAGGAGAAAGATATCTCATACCTAGATGGCACCACAATAGGTGTCTCAAATGAGACGAAATTTGTTGGAGTCTTTCTTTAGTGCCCAAGTTATCTTGAAAAGGAAACTTTGAAGAAAGGAATGAAAACTCTTTATGCCTGTAAGAAGGCCTTTTGTAAAATATGGGAATTGTGATGGGGATCAAACAGCAGACCTATCATTTCTAGTATGAGGGAAAGCAACTGGCACAATGAGCTATACTAAATAACTTTAAAAGTGCAAGTGTCAGCACCATTTTGTACAACGGCAACTGTTAGAAGTGCGCCCCAAGTTATATTATGATTATTTTGTATCCTTCCACTGAACTTGTTCATTCAAAAGTTCTGCTAAAAATGTGTCTTCAGATTGAAAGATTTCAACCTGCGGAAACTAGGACATGCAGTAATATTAAACACAATAAAGACAATGGATAGAAAATATAATTCCGAAAGGTTCACAGCTTTTTTGGACTGTATAGCTTCCTATAAAGACTTTAACCTTCTAATCTTATTCCCAAGCCGTTCAGAGTGTGTAGCATAGATAGCTAATAACCGGGGGACTGCAATCTACACAGATGCCTCGAGATATTTTTACTGGGTGTCACTGCAAAAACAGGCAATCTTTTAGATTACCAGAAGAATGTAGTATATTTCAAGCAGAAATCCTGGCAATACAAAAATCTATAAGATACATAGAAAACAGTCTTATGTTTTAGGGACGATCACGTTTCTAAATTTCGCAGGTTTTGAATTTTTTGAAGCTGAAAACACCCGACTGACTTTTGTCAGGTGTGGGATTCTGTAAAAAAAACGAAAAGCACATTCGCATTTCCAAAAACGAATGAAATCGTGCGAAAGCGAAAATTTGCTTCATGTTACTCCTTTCGTATTTTTTTTTTCATATTCGCAAACGTTTAAGAAAAAGGTTAGCACGGGTCAGCAGTTAATAAGTGTGGTGTGGTGACCTATGCTTAAAACATGACCATGACCACACAAGTCAATTACGTGCCAGAGAGTAACACTGGTCTTCACAGTAGGTATATTTCTACACTACAAACAGATTGGGCTCAAATTTAGGCGATGTTCGGTATAGATCCGAGAACGATTTTGTGAAATTGGTAAAATCGGCTAAAGGGGCGTGGCACCTCCCATACCAAAAAAAAAACATTGCAAACGCTATTTCGTCACATTCATCGGAGCTAGAGTTGTACCAAAATGACAACTCTAGCTCCGACATTGATTTCCATTGTTGAATCAAAGCACTTCCCGAAATATAGGCGGGATTGAGAAATGGGGCGTGGCACCTTCCATACAATAAAGTTTTTTAAAACACTATATCCCAACATTTCCGAAAGGCAAGGCAAGAAAAAGACTTGCAATTTATTAAATCAACGTACACTGGTCGGCATAAGTATTTTGACAAAACTAAAGTTAATTCTGCTCATAATTTTAAACTTGCTTCATGTAAATTTTGGCAACAATGGAAAGGTCATTTAAATTAAATTTGAATGATACAAAACTTTCCTTAACCCATTAAGTACCCATTTAAAAATTTTAGAATTTAGAATTTTTGTCAAGGTATACTTTTTTGACTTTTTTTTTCCTCGGTCCAAAAAAGAAAATGTTTTGATGTAAAAAGTTTCTTCAAACAATTCTAATAGTGACAGCAAAAAAAAATTTTAATATTTTTAATGATTTTTTGAAAATTTCTAAAAATGCCTATTTTAGCCACTTTTTCCTTCTTTTCATACAACATTTTTCTGAGATCATCCCATTCAAAAAATCATAAAAAATATTAGCGAAGAGATTTTTGAAAATTTTTTGCTGTCACTATTAGAATTGTTTGAAGAAACTTTTTGCATCAAAACAATTTTTTGTGGACCGAGGAAAAACAGTCAAAAAAGTAGACTTTTACAAAAGTTCCAAATTTTCAATGGGTACTTAATGGGTTAAGGAAAGTTTTATATCATTCAAACGGAATTTAAATGACCTTTCCATTGATACCAAAATTTACATGAAGTAAGTTTAAATTATGAGTAGAATTAACTTTAGTTTTGTCAAAATACTTATGCCGACCAGTGTAGAATGCCAGTTGGAATCATTTAACAAAATGTGGGCGGGTTTGGACAGATGGGGCTTTTCACGTCCCATGCAAAAAAACGCAATTTTTCGACATTTATGGAAGTGGAAGCTAAAGTTGTAAAATATCGAAGATTGATGTGTATTGTCCTAATAGACAAAAAAATATACATGTAGCCAATACAATTCCCGAGCACAGGCAAAGCCGGACTGAAGCAGCTAGCACTGCAAAGGCGCACGCGTTCAATTTAATAACGCGTCAAAAATCGACAAAATAGAAGGTAATACATAGTTTTTGGGTTTAGAAATTGTTTGGGAATACATTTTCTGGTAGCATACATCCCAGGATTTAACATTTACAGTCACACAGAACGTTTTGGGGGAGTTTTATTGTTGTGGGCGCTGAGCCACTAGTGGTTAGTATGCTGGACTACTGTGCGAGGGGTGCGAGGTACGATCCCCCGGAAAAATAAAGGGCGCACCATAATTCACGAAAAATTTGAATTTTGCGCCATTTAATAGTACATTCATGCCAACGAAAAAAAAATGAAAGCAATGTGACAGCTGACAGTTCGGGGTTAGTAAAAATGGAGCGCTTTATGAAAGAACAATAACGTCATAATAATTTAAAACCATCAACTGTGAAGAGAATAATTATTGAACAAAATCAGGGAGACTGGATCAATTAGTGATCTTAAGCGGGTGCATGCAACAACGCCCACGACGAGCTTACAAAAGTGGAAACGTATAACGTATAAACGCCCGCGGGCGTTATTGCACTTTTGGATGTGCAATATCGCCCATGGGCGTTATTTCCACGGGCGCTATTGATGCATGCACCCATCTTAAGCATTCTGGGTGTGTCTTGTCAGCAGTTCGCGAGGGTATTGCTGGCTGTCCATGAACATCAATTCGGCACCGTAGTCAAGAATTGGGCATTTCAAGAGCGAAATTCTACAGCGAATTCTCATAAAAGACTTGAAACTTCATGCTTTCAAAGTTCAATTGACTCAAAAACTGAAGACCACTGACCATGCAGCGCGAAGAGAGTTCGTTGAATGGATTTTGGAGCAACAAAAAGTTGCTGATTTTTCGAACAAAATCATCTTCAGTGATGAAGCTTTTTTTCATCTTGATGGCTTCGTTAATCGTATAAATTGTCGCATTTGACGTTCAGAACACCCACGAGTAATTGTTGAGAAACAAATGCATCTATGACGCGTGACTGTTTGGGCTGGAGGCATTATCGGACCATTCCTCTTCGAAAATGCGGCTTGTCAGGCAGTAACAATTAATGGTGATTGGTGATCGTTATCGTGACATGATAACTCAGTTTTTAGTGCCTAAATTACAAGATATGGATGGGACCAACATGTGGTTTTAACAAGACAGTGCCACATACCATACAGCCAGAGAAACAATTCAATTACTGCATGAGTCATCGTGTAATCGGCCGTTTTTACGATCAGAATTGGCCATCCAGATCTTGCGATTTAACACCCATTGGAATTTTTTCTTTGCGGTTTTTTGAAGTCAAATTTTCATGATTCGATCAATGTATGGCGTTATTTAGAATTTGGCCACAAGCTTGGACGAGCCCTTAGTCTACGGACTTGACGTAACCCCGAGAGAAAATAATCAAGTGATGATGTATGCCATATAGCGGCGTCTTGTTGGAACGACAGCTCGGATATATCGATTTTGTCAAGGTCTGCCACAGAAAGACTGTTAAAATCGAGCTATTATAGATGAGACCATTGACGGTAAAAGTATGTATCTCCTTTGTCATTCGAGAGAAATAACCTACACCGCACCAAACGGTCAATCTTTGGGGATACACTGATTCTTGATCGAACTCTTGTGGATTGTGTTCGCTTCAATAATGGCTTGACGATATAGTCCCTGAGTAACAAATAGGCCTCGTCTGAAAAGATGATTTTTTGGCTAAAATCCGGATCTCCGACCAACATTTCCAGCGCCCAAGAGTCTCTAAATTTAGTGCATCTTTCAAACTTCTTAAATTTTTTTTGATTTTGGTATCTATACGACTTTAAGATGTCAAGGGAGAGAAAATTAAAGTCATTTTTCTTTTTCAAATATGCCTATCATGATTCTTTAAGCCAGATAAAGAGTAACCCAAAAATCAAGGTATAAATTTCATAACGAAGAGAAAACCTGTGTTCAGCTGCCAAATATTATCGCATGGCTTATTTCTATCCCCCATCAGGATTAAGACGAACAACATTTTTCTACTCAAAAGAGCTTACATCCGATTTGCGCGACAATAAGCCACTAAACACATCATGAAAACCCGTCGCAAGCAACATAATCTTTTTACACGTGTACCTAGCTTTCATCACTATAAGAACGCACGCAATCAGCTTATCGCCGAAAACATGATTTCCTGCCCTTTAAGAATTGAAATCATTTATTACATCACTTTGGCGACTGTATGTGTATAGTCCTCCTCGCTTAAAGTATCTACACCAAAACATGTCTATCTTCGGGAGGAGGGCTGTACACAACTCAGCCGAATACACAAAAAGATTTATTATTGGAATTCCCAGCACACATTTCAGAACTCGCATCGCATCACACATGCCACATGCGGTGTGTAGGTACTGCAAACCACAAAATTATCCAGTACTCTCGACAAGCTGTCAAATCAATCTCACCCACCATTAGGAGACATGCTCATGAACGTCAACAAAACATCGTATCCTATTTCGTGTGAATACATCGGATTGACATCGAAAGACTTACCCGGAGAGAGACAGAGAGAAGCACCCACAGCAATATGATACTTATTCCTTCCTGGATGAAATCCGATGATGACTGACAGCTTTATGCGATTTTTATGTTTCTCTTCTAAGTAGTTGCCGCAAAGATCAAAAGTGCTGCGACAACGATGCAAGACTAACAAAATTAACCTCAGCAAATGACAATTGTTGTCCTGCAAGGAAGGCACTCATGTTCGTATTGTTTTCGAAGCAGAAGATGTGCACTCGCAAAACATCCGAATGGGCAAAATCATCTAATTATTTGCATCAGCACAAATGCACAGACAAAACACAGGATAGAAGAACCAACCCAAAACATTTGCAGCAAAAGGTGCATTGACCCCCGCTCAAGATACTCGTAGAAGCGAGCTGTGGCATCAGTGCAGCGCCCGCCACCAGCCAGGATTGTTGCTTCATATTCATGCATGCAATTAGTTGATACTTACCCGGCCCCAGTTTCGTTCGCCGTATAGAACATTATAAATGAATGTATGGCGATGTCACTGCAGGAGATACACAGAGACTAGCCCAAATTCGTATTCATTCACAGCCACCACACACGGGCCTCCTCGGAAGGCGCATTGCATTGCATCTGCAATTGCAAGGAGTCTCCGCGCGCTCTACACAAGTGGGCAGACGTGACCTTTTCCAACGTTCGGTTATCAATTGTGTAGGTAGGTGCACGGTATAGTGTGTGTGTGTATAGGCAAGGTGCATGCATAACCTAGGATATGCCTCAGTGTTTTTAGTGGTGTACACGCATTAATTACATGGTTTGCATGACAGCACAAATGTACGGGGAGTTCATTGCATCCTTGAGTTGTGTATTGTATCTTGTGTATACTAAACTCCTTAATTAAGGTGCATTTTGATGTTAGACGCCAATGGAGGCGACGACGACGGAAATTGCGATGCGATACCTACACACAAGATAAAACTTGTGTTTTACAGGCTTTTGAAAAGCCATTATTGTAAACATTTTATGGTTTGTTTAGACATAATGTACTTTGAAGGCGCAGGAGCCCAATGACAAAGGAGTGCTCATAAAATACAATTCAATCCATCAGCCAAGCAGTTGATTTTTGTTTCGTTTTGTATGCTCTTAATTTTATGGCACAAACTTTTGTTTGGGTGAAATGGGGATGACTTTCATGATTAGACCAAGAAGAAGAAGAAGAAGTCATTTCGTGATGTGCGAAGTCAATGAGATGGAATTTGATTAGGTAGCTGAGGATGTGGGGGTGGTGGGCGTTTAATAGCCATTGTTGTGCTGAGATATAAGTTGGAGATAGGAACGATGTGCTTTTTGAAATAAAATTGATTACCCAAACGCAGGCAGTCTGTTTTGTATGCCGGTATATAGCAGGCGACATAAGTCAGTGTAATCAAAGAAAAGTTTCAAGTGCGGTAATCAGGTTTTTAGGAACTTCATCTTAGCTTGGTCGAGGTTGTTGGTGTTAGTATATACAAAAGACAAATGTGCTGCGTTAAATGGTTTTGCAACTATAAGTATCACTTTCGGCAATTTAAAGGCAATTTGTACGAAATCAAAGCCAAGTTCTCTAGTAAAGGCATACAACCTTTTTTCAGGAACAAACTAAGGCTCTTTTCGACCCCCCTCTAACTTCGGAACCAATTAAGCTAAGAAGGTTCAATGTTTAAAAAAATTTTTAGAGGCAAGTTTTTCGTTTATAATTTCATTTCATAATTTGAAACCTTGACCAGTGAACGTACCAATTTTTTTAACATTAAACCTTTGTAAGCTAAGAACTTGCCGTACATTTAGTCGTGGCTGACAAGCTACACACATAATTTTTTTTTCTATATAGGACAACTTGGCTCTTGTTTAAGTTAATGTTTTTGGTGTGATATTATCTGTCGCGTACTTAAGCCCCAAATTTATAACTGTCAGTGGGCGCAGTAGCGCAGTGGTTAGTGTGCTGGACTACTGTGCGAGGGATCCCAGGTTCGATCCCCGGAAAAACACAAATTACATCTTAAAGTTTTTTCTACTGCGCCACCTCTCGCGAACGTCTGACAAACATCCGAGAGTATGACTGTCATGAAAAAGCTTCTCAATTCAGCCGTTCGGACTCGGCATAAAATTGTAGGTCCCTTCCATTCGTCCCAAAAATAGAAACTCACACAAAACGAATGCTTGCGAGAAGCTAGGCCTTGGGTGTCACCCGCCTGTTGCGCCACCTATTTATTTATTTATTTATTTTTTTTCAGTGGCACCAAATGATCTCAACCTGACTTACTCAGGAGGTGCTCGAAATTCAGAATTATTATGGTTGTCACAAGAAATCGTTGGTGGAGCCTGTTTTCCCTATAGCTGCCAAATTCGAAAGACCTTTATCGACCACATATGATAAAAAATGCTCTTGAGCTCTTGTCTTGTCTTGTGCTCCTTACAAGTTCCTTATTTAGTATTGTTGTGTTAAATTGGGCTTTAGGTCAATTGAAAATAATACAAACAGTTTTTTTAATTTTTTCCACGATAAAAAAACCTTATTTAGAGCTACATTGAGATGAGTTTCTACGCCACAACTAGACCTAGAAATATGACTGAACCTACAATCCATCGAGATATAGACTAAGAACACGTGCGCCAGCCAAAGATGATCTCAGACTAAAAGAGACGCGCATACTTGCCAAATCAAATCAGAGCGAACTTATGCCACTTACGGATGTATAAAACACCAAGGTATAGCTTTGACAAGAATGTTAAAGTCTGCATACTGGACAGACATGACTGGCTCTTTTCCATATATGAATGTATTGTATACCCTTCTTCACAAATGCCTTAAATATGTAAAATGAAAGTCGGCGAGCATGAGTCTTTTAAGAAGAACTAAGTATCATTCAGTCAAATCAACTGGTAGACTTCTGCAACGTTTTCTAGGCGGATACCTACGCGGTTACGAAAGCGCCTCAAACCGTCTTAGCAAGGGAACTACCAACAACGGAAACTACCTTCTGCGGACAGTCAAGCAGCACTTAAAGCCATTAACTCCAATCTGGTAAATCCCAAATGCGTAAATCCGTACTACCTCTCGGCATTCAAAGCAATAAACCAACACACAGTAGATATTACTGTGCTTAAGTCAGCTTGACTTAACAGACAATGCTGACCTAACGAGACCCTGAATTGGTCGTAGCATTTAGCTGACAGGCAAGTTCTACCAGCTTTTAACACAGCACAAGAGCTTCATTGACAATGTTGCATTAAATGTGGCTAGGCAACTTTATCATGCCTTCTGCAGGAGCTGCAGCAATGAAGGGGAAATAGAAACGTACACATGGTCCAAACTGTCTGCCCTAACCGAACCTAATCCTCAAAATTATATGATGAGTTACACCAAAAAATATTTTTTAAAGGCTACAATAATACTATAGTACATATACAAAAAAAATATGTAAAATACTATATTAGAGGAAAACAACGACAGATACTATACATCTCCTCATAATATAAATAGTTTGTCCTGTCTGATTGGTGATCAACGCCCGGCCCAAACGGCAAGAGCTATAGGAAGCTGACATTTTGAAAAACTAAAAAATAAAATTACTTTTATAGCCAAAATGAGAACTTAGAAACGATTTAAGTAAATTCAAACTCCAAAAGGGGGAAAATGAAAAAATATTACCGAAGAGATTTTTGAAAAAAAAAAATGTTGCAGTCACTATTAGAATTATTGTTTGGGCAAACTTTTTGCATCAAAACATTTTTTTTAGACCGAGTAAAAAAGTCAAAAAAGTGTACTTTCGCAAAAATCCTAAATTCTCAAAGTCAAAAAAGTAGACTAAACATAAATTAACTCAAATAAGAAACTCACTTGTTAATAAATGACTAGTTTATTTTGAAATTTTCATTCAAAAATTTATTAATTTTAAGCAAGCTTTTATAAAGGGGTTCCATGTCTTTTGACGCTCTCTGTATATAAAAATAAGTTGTATTGTGTTTGTCGGTAATGTTCTCTGTAATGCTTGAACCGATTTTGATTCTGGAAATTTCCCATGAAAGGTGACGTTAATACCATGGTATACGGCATACGGTCTTTGTAGGTGTATTGGTTTATGAGTTATAGGGGTGTGGCACCTCTCATACAAAAAATGCATTCAAAATCTTATATCTCAAAAACCACTGAATCGATTGAATTTAAATTTACATACAATCTCAGGTATTGGCCCAGGAGTAATCCTATAAAAATTTGTCAAGATTGGACAATGGGGCGTGGCACCTCCCATCAAAAAAAAAAAAGAAAGCATTGCAAACACTATGATCTGCCGTCTTAAGAAAAAAGGGTGCATCTCCATTTTAGTAGTTTTGAGATAGGTAAATGCAATGCGCCCTTATATTAAATGGTTTTGAAAATTTAAAAAAAAAAACGATTTCTTAATAAAAAAAATTATGTAATTTTATCGTGCCCATAAGTTTCAGTAATTTTGGTGATTACTTTGAGTAAATGGACTTGCGACTTTTTTTCTTAGTATATGGCACCAAAAAAATAGCTTGAAACTTTAATAACACTGAGGTTTTGCAATAGGTTAACAAACTTTTTTAATGTTTTTGAAAAATAAATTGTTTCATGGAGTTAGATTAGGTTAGGTTAGGTGGATTTCCTAAAAGGACGCACTTAGACTATATTAATGGCTCCATTGTGATAGGGAAGGGGAAAGTCTATATAGAAAAATGTACGGATGCTGCTTGACACCGAAAATCTTTGTGACGGATTGTCTTCTAGAAAAAGTCTGCCGGCATTAATTTCCTTTGACAAACCCGTCCACAAGAGAGAAACTGGTGCGAGCAGAAAAGCTTGATTGAAGCAATCCACCCCAGTTTGGTACCGAAAAATGGGTCACGGTTTGTCTTCGGGGAAAAAGACGGAGGGTTACCAAAGCAGTCTAACCCCGCGTTAGTAGGCAGGCTCTGATAGTCCACTTTTAAGGAGGGTGGCTGGTACAGGTCAAAGAAGGGTATTTGTAGTAGTCTGCTCTACAGTTTGACGTCGAAAGAGTGACAGTTTGTCTTGGGAAAAAGATGGAAGGGTAACCGTCAGTCGGTTTTTAAGTAAATCTGAAATGTTCCTATATTCCCTTTAGTTAAAATGAGGGCAATAAGTTGCTCTTACCATTCACTTCAAAGATTTCGTCAAATTATAAAATTCCACGCATTAGCGTAATACAAAATCGTTCCAAATCGTTAGATCTTGTTCAAACGTGCCTCGTCGTACACAGTTCTTCCACATGATAGTTAAGTAGCAAAAAAGGCGCATTAACCAGCAAAAATCGCCTTTTTTTTAAAAAAAACATTTTGTATTTTTTTTTTTGTTCCACTATCACGTAAGAACTACTAACCCGATTGGTATGGTCTTTTTGGAAGAGGTAGTCTTTAACAACGGGCACCATATAGGCTTTTTTTGGTCAAAATTGGACGAAGGGGTGTGGCACCGTCCATGCAAAAAAAACATTCAAAATCTTATATCTCAAATACCGCCGAACCGATTGAGCTTAAATTTACAGACAATCTTACGAAAGAACATTATTATCTAAAATCTAAGCAATACAATATTTCTGTGCACGGGCAAAGCCGGGCGGGTACAGCTAGTAAATAAATAAAAACGAAGTACGCTAGGAGATTAGGAGCAGGTCGCGAGGACATATCATATCGCCATCTTCTCTGTAAATGTCAAGCTATTGTTCGGGACAGATGGAAGTAGGTACCTTTGCCATGGAAGGTAGTTCTTCGTCAATTTGGAGGAAGTTGGCCTCTCAAACAAAATGGAAACTTTTTTTGGATTCTGTAGCAAAATGAAGTTTTTGGGCGAATTGGTTTAGATTTTCTACCATGTAAGTTTCTCAGGTTTGGCGATGAGCCCGATATGATGCCTAGTCTACTGTGATGAGCTTTCACCACACACAACCTAACCTAACGTTAAGTGCGTTAAGTTATTTGTGAAAGATGTTCGGTATAGCTCACCTTAGAACAATCCATCCGAAGCCAACTCATATCATAACCATTGCCATATTTATTTACGAAACAATAGACCTTCAGGCAAACTCATCCATTACACATTTCATTCAACATAATCACCCCTATTCCCGTTGGCGTTAGTCGTAAACGCCTAATATTTCATTTCGGTTTTAAGTCAGTGTTTGTAACTTTTTTAAGACCAGCGATATCAAATAACAGTGAACACACAGAAAAAGAAGCAAATCGTTAACAAAAGTTCGAAAAAAATCTGAATATCGTTTTTACAACGACAGGACACATGAGTCGTATACGATAAACGCCAACCGGAATAAGGGCGAATATTCGGCGTAATTGAGTAGCTCGTTTCGCTCTCGGCAAAGGCTTTAAAACTCTAGCATATCATTTTCGGACATCGTTACTGTACAATGCCTTCTTCTATTTTTGTGGCTATTTTTGAACGTCATTTTTGACCTTTTTTCGTGACGTTTTTTGTTGATTTTGCGGCATTTCTTCAGGCTTTTTTTTTTGCGTTCTTTCTAGCGTGTTTTATGCCATTTTCTTGATGAAATGTCCGTGGATGAGTTGTCCTGTAGTTGAGTTGTATTATAGACGGGCTGATAGATTATGACATTGATTCTGACTCAGATCTACCGATGCATGGCTAATACAAAGGGCGGGAGAAAATCCAACAGAAAGGTTGACTTGCAATGCGATATATGATACCACAAATTAACTACGATAAAGATAAATTTGGCGAATCATGTGCTTTTAGTGCGGCTCACACCAACATTGAGGTGTGTTCTTAAATAAACAAATAGTTGGCCATAATGGTCCTACCATTTGAGACCTAGCTTCTCAAAATTGTTTGCTTTCGTTTTTATTTAATTTTGGAATTATAACGTTATAACCAACAACCGATAGATACCCTTTAAGAAGGGTTATATGAGCCCATATTATGTATATTACTTAACTTGAGCCTCGGTTTAAAAATTTTGTGTAGGTTAAAATCGTGTTAAAAATGTTTTAAAAAAAAAGTATCTATCTTACCTTATGATCACATTTGTAGATTGTCTTGTTTTCCAATCAATGTGCCATAAGTTGAAAGTCTGAAAAAAGAAGATAGTTCCTATTTTAGTTTGGATTTAAAAAGGTTTTCATTTTTGAAAACCGAAAATTTGATAACCACACCTTTTGGTAAAAGAAAAGTTAAAATATCTGCAACATGCTTGAAAGGTAAACTCCACACGCGGACCAGTAGGGATGCAGTTAAGTGGCATGGTTACGATCCCTATAATCCTGGCCATAACTTCGCCGAACAATTATAAGGAAGAAGAGGAGATCTTAAAAACATGTTTGATATTTGAAACAAGTATCTCGAAAATATATTTTTTTTATCTGTCAACAGTGATTAGTAAAACAAAATGTTTTTTTTTTCTAAATGTAAAGTAGTAGGATTAACAAATTTGAAATCAACTCAAAACAACGACCAGTCTCACGCATTTAAAAAACGTTTGGCAGGTTTACGTTGCACACAATTGCACCATGGAAATATATGCTTTATAAATCAAACCGTGAAATAAACTCCACGTAAAGAATGACCTAATCGGTGAGAAGCGGCAGCGTCCCAACAACTCTTCATGGCCACCCTCTCAGCTTGTAACCGAGTTATTCTGATTTAAAGCCATTCCTGATGCTAGGCACGTGTTCCTGCATGGGACTATAAATCAAGCAACAGAAAATGAAGAGAGAGAAAAAAATCCTGCTCCTCTACGAAAAATAAAGCGCAGCATCGCCATCTTTCATGCTTCGCGAAGCAAACCTTTTCATGAATTTATAGCCCACCCACTTGTGCCCAACATAGTATCCCGCGAGGACGAAATCTACTCGCCATTTTCTGTATGCATGTAAAAATAATTTCTCTAATATCGCTAACTCCTATTTATTGTTAAAGACCTGTCAAAATCTTAAGCCAGGATAATTTTGTTGTTTCACCAATATCGCTTCGTTATACCGCCAACATCACCCACCTACATATACCCTCCATTGTTATCAGCACTTCTTCTTGCATAACATCTCTCCATCGGTCGGTGTCGTCGTCCGCACTCCCCCTCCACCTTCTCTTCATTTCAAATGAAATTCAACCCACACAAAATAACTGCAAAGCACAGCATACACCAAAATCACTAGAGAGAACGCGTTTGCTCTCACTTTAGACTTGTCCTTGTCGTCCAACCGAACATACCCGACCGGCCAACTAGAACTAACACCAGCGAGCGCTCTCCTCCTGATGCTGATGCAACCTGGTGTTGAATGTGCAGTTTTTAAGCATCCAGGCTGGTTTCTCGTTTCCGGAGTGTCCGCTCCATACAATTGTTTCCACCCCCCCCCCCCCTACACCCAACAACAACACAACCCCCAAAAAAAAAAAATCATTCAGGACTTGTGAATGCAATTTTCCACACAACTAAACTCTTAAAGTTTCCCAGTCATCCCCATATTCTGGTCTGATGGGTGATGGTGGTGTTGGTACGAAACAGTTGGACCACCACCGACCGGCTGCTCGTGCTCGCATTGCTTGCTCATTTTGAATTTTCGCATTCGGGAGGAATAAAAACTGAAACACTACTCTAAGAAAAACTGAAATCGTATATAGAGCTTCCCAACAAAGGTCGGGAACAAGCATTCGGCGAAAAAGGATTAAAACAAAAAAAAAATAAGTTTTCATTTTGTATTCGAATTCATTCCGTCTATAGAGTGCTGCTCTTTAGCTTTTGTTTTATATTTTTTTGTTGGCCCCTCCCCCCATTGCCTGTCCTCCGCCGACATATTATTTGTGATGATTCATTTCGTTCTGTTTTTGTTAAGCTTCCCGTAAATAAATTAAATAACCGAACCACCGCGTCGCCGTCCTGTTAATAACGCAATAAAAATAAAGGGGCAGCTCTGGGCTGGGGGGGGGGGCAAAAGTTTTCCTCTTAAAAGTTTTATAGTACATTTTTGCCTTTTTGTTCTCCCTTGCAGGTACGACTACGAGACGCTGCTCCAGAACTCCACATTCTGCTTAGTTCCACGTGGCAGGCGATTGGGTTCGTTTAGGTATGCAATGCGAATGCCAAGGAATTTATTTTAATTCCATTTGCGCGTTCTTATATCCTTGTGAATTTGAGAAATTAAGTGCTAACCTTGTTTATTCTCTATCTCTTTCTCTGTTTGTATCCTTTAAAGGTTCTTAGAAGCGCTGCAGGCGGGTTGCATTCCAGTGCTGTTGTCGAATGCTTGGGTTCTGCCATTTGAGTCCAAAATCGATTGGAAACAGGCGGCTATTTGGGCGGACGAACGGCTTTTGCTGCAGGTGAGTATCTACACGTTTTCAATTTTCAACTATATTTTTTTTTCTCTAGACTAGGTCAATAGTAACCGAGAAAAATGCCTATCCCACGCATAAAAAATTTTTTTTTGTGTCTTTGTTCAATGAAAAATTAATTTCGGTCTTCGTTATCCTTTTGACTAACCAAAGGAGGAAATGTGATGCTTCTGTTAGTCAAACAAAGAGCCAACAGATAAAGAGGAAGCAGAGTAAAAAAAAAAAACTTCCCACATAAACAGACAGAACCAAGTGAATTGAAATTGAAATTTTTTTTTTTTTGAAACTTACATTGAAAATTCAAACTGAATGAACAATGGAACGTTTGTATTTTCGTTCCAAATTACTCGGCGTCGCCTTGTGCATTTCTAATTTTAATTACATTTTTCTGCATACAGTTACAGCCGTACCGTAGCCGTTTGGAATGTTTTTCTTAGTTTTGAAGTTACTTATGCGAGAATCCTTCATTCTCTCTATGAATACGAAGAGTCGGAGAGTAGTCTTATTTTGCATTCGTATACTTTTCTTCAAGAAGTAGGTTTTAGTTTTTTCTTCTTCTTTGGATTAACTCTCCGGAGTGGTTTTACATTAAAAAAAAAAACAACACATTTTTGCAAATATAATTCGAAGGTAAATAGAAAGAACTATATTGCGGAAGGAGTCATGTGCGTCAGATAGAGCCGAGAATTTCCATACCTAAGCAACTCGGTAATTAACTTGAAATGACTGTTTTACGACGGGTACTAATTAGAGACTTGCCATTGGGATGCGTAGAGAGTGTGCGTTTCACTAACAATTTGTAGTAAATTGTTTTGTTTTTTTTTAAGGATACGGAGATTTGTTTCTCCATAGATCTCTTCTATCACAAGTCATTCCAAAATAAGATGCCTTTGAATATTGGTCTTGGTTCGAAGATGTTATAATAACGCTTATCCCATATATAATGTTAAAAAAGGGCATTAAATCTTGTTTTTTAAATATAAATGGAGTCACAACAAATGTTTCTGAAGCACCATATCCACATCTAAAGCTGCGAGTACACGACATGCAAAACCCAACATACACATGCGACTCCTACTTTACGTCTACATGTAGAATGTATTGCGACATGGCCGACAAATATGCCGAGTATACATACAGCATGCACGTTTTATTTCAAAGGTGGCATATTCGTGTGTCCACGGTGACTGGCATGTGTTTATTTTT
This sequence comes from Cheilosia soror, assembly GCA_949372485.1. NCBI lineage: Eukaryota > Metazoa > Arthropoda > Insecta > Diptera > Syrphidae > Cheilosia > Cheilosia soror. Next base: position 81,054,251 of record OX443561.1, read on the forward strand.
GACATATTGACACACGAATATGGCTGCTCATTACATGCCGATTACATAACATGTTGAACCGCAGATGCATGTTGTATGCCTATATTATATATTTTGACATGTAAATGGTTTTGTGAGCCTACATAACGTTTTACGTATCCGTGAATATAGAGGGTTTTGTGAATATGAGGATTCTAACAAATGTTCAAAATAATACTCAGCCCTATCGAGGTATCCGTCGGAACGGATTTCATACGAATCGGAGGATTTTTGCTTCGAGGTATTCTTCCGAAGAGCTTTTCGGAACTTCTTTCCGGCAAATATGCAACGCACACTATCGTTTTGCGTTTTAGTGCGATCAAGTGCGTTTTTACTAATCACTCCTATCATGGAATCCGCCGGGGGGAATTGTTCACGGAAAATAATATTTTGGTATCGTCGAATCCGTATATAACTGTTTAATTTGCGGATTCGACGATACCAAATTTTCTTTTCCGTGAATAATTCCCCCCGGCGGATTCCATGATAGGGGTGAATATTTTTGACAGCTTCAAACGAATTTTCTTCTGTAAGACATTTTACATTTACATTTTACATAAATGTTCTTATTTCTTAACTAATTTCAATTCATTAAAATGTCTCTGGCCACCCTGTATTCTTATTTGAAAATGTATATAAATTTTGCCATAATTAATTACATGTATGTATTTATGTATTTCATTTAAATAGACAAGAATGCATAGCCGTACAGTCGAATGACTGCAATCACAGTTTTAATGTAATCTCCCAAATTTCTTTGTCTCTGTAACCGTAAGCTATGTCCCTAAGTATGATCTGCTTGTTAAGTATTTTGAGAAGTCAGTCTGAATAAACAGTACGTTTAAGCAAGACGTGTTTAAAAGAATATGTTTTTTTTAATGTCAAGCTGCATGCTTTTTTTTATTAATATACCTACCTAAGTTGTATATCAAAGAATACTTTACACTTCCGATATGCTCCGACAGGAATTGGTTTGTTTATGATTTGCAGTAAAGAATATTGATAAATAAAAAAAATAAAGAAAAAAACATTTTAGCAACATAATTTGCTTAAATTTGTGTTTCCAGGGCAAAAGCAAACGAAAAAACAAGCACGCAAATCAATGCGTTGCATTTTAATTATTCTTTCCGAAAACGGATACCTCGAATGTCGAACGCAATTTAAGGCTCCGGCGGAGTATGCGTTGCGGATAAAATTCCGTTCCGATCGGATACCTCGATAGGGCTGACTATCAGAAGACAAAAAGACTTTAGAAATACTAACTTGCCACCTTATTATTTTGTATGATATCGTTAGGACTTGAGATAAGCTATACCGAGCAATGTCCAAATTTGACATCACGGCCATACAAAAGTAGAAAATATTTTTTTCAGTTACTAAAATATCATCAAAAGAAAATTTTCTTTGTTTATTAAGGCATTTTGGAAACGTGCCTTGAGAATTTCAAGGACATTTTTCTAAAAAAAAAGTTAAGATCCCAAAGATCCCTGAGACCAGTAGGTTGGTTAAAGTTCTCAAAAGGGGCAAACCAATCAACTGACACAAAAGCGAAGACTATCAGTCTTCTGCTGGAAACTCATTTTCCGGGTAACCAAATAACCATTGGGTCACAGCTAAGCCCTCTTGTGCAAGTTGATCATGATCAAAGCAGCAAAACTCGGCATAGCTGGTATACTGCATCGACCGTGACAACAGATGAGGCTATCAGATATGCTGTAACATCTTTTGATGGCTTCAAGTCGTCTGGTACTGATGGAGTGTACACTGCTGCAACAGGGTATAAAGAAGTTGCTGCCAGCTCTGAAGAAAGTCTTCATTGTGCGTCTGGCACTGGCAGGCATATATATATATTCCTATACCTTGGCGTACGGTTCGAGTGGTTTTTATACCTCGTTAAGAATTTCAGACCTATAAGTCTGTGTTCCTTCTTGCTGAAAAGTTTGGAGAAACTGGTCGAGATGCACATGCTCAGGTCTGCACTGAGAATGCACCCTCTATCTGAGATGCAACATACAAATCAGCGTGAGACTGGGCTTTAAAATCTATTTGATAGAATTGAATGCGCGCACGATAGGAAAGAATACGCCATGGGCATTTTCGTCGACATAGAGGGCGCTTTCGACAATGCGACTTTTGACTGCATGTGTAACTCTGCTAGACAACACGCGGTAGATGAGACATTGGTATTGTGGATCAGGGTAATGCTGATGAATAGGACTTTGGTGTTAGATGCGGCCTGTGGACGCCATGTTACAGGGGTAAACAAAGACCCCCATACCTACCATAATTGGTTCACACGTCTACGCTCAGGCAAAAGCGAATGATGTTGCCATACTTTCTGTGGGATTATGTTTACAGTCTGTCTGTGCTAAAGGGCAGATGGCTCTAGATAGGGTCGATGAATGGTGCATTAGGAATGGGTTTTCGGTCAATCCTTTAAAAACTGAGGTTGTTCTCTTCACTAGACGGAGAATTTTAACCGCTCTGACTTAGCCAATGCTAAAAGGTGTCACTATCCAGATCTCTAACAAGTTCATTTCGGTGTAGTAATGCTACAGTGATTAAAATCAATACTGTGTTCTCCATTGAGTATGTAAATAATTTCGACTTCTGTTAACCAAGCTCTCTCAAAACAGCTCAGCCTGAGTTCTCTTAACCCCGGACATCTACCTAAGAAGAAGTGCTGGATGTTCTCTTCTTTCCTTAAGTTGCACACAGAACATAAAGATGTTTCGTTCTTGACGAATCTATTACCATCGATTTGAATTAAGTCGCATTTTACTTTAAATATTCTGGTGATTTTGTTTAGCTCGAAAGCACCACTGAAACTTGTCCCTCTTGAATGATCCAGAAATTTGTACATGCGTGTACGCCTTCCAGGTGCGCCTTTCGTAGATTATTTTTCTTATATTTGACTTGAGTAGATTTCACATGAGAAATGTCTCCCAGAACACATTTTTCCTTAAAAGTATTTTATTCAGTTGGTGTGGCAGTCTTCTTTCACTGTATTCAAACATTGTTTTTGCTATATATCTTATGTGAGGGTGTCAAAATATTCGAAGAGCTCTTTTCCTGGTTTAAACGGCAGATTGAGAATTGTCATATATAACTTCGATCAGGTGGACAAATTTGGACGAGACCCCTATCTAAGCTAGATTATAGATGTTATCCATATTCGAATATTTTTTTCTAAAGCCTCGGAATATAATAATTCCTAAATTCAAGAAAAATTTAATATTTGCTTTCTATGGTGTAAAGATAACAAGAAATTCAACAGCTTGAACAGAACAAAACCAAAACGGCAGCACTGTGTGCGAGCTATCCTGTCATCACCTTTGCAGTAATGTTACAAAAGGGATATATGTCCGCTTCAACAAGCAATCGATTCAAAGTAATTTTTTAGGTGTTTTCATCGAAAACTACTTCAAACAACAACTGAAATATGTATTGGAAAACTTTCGAGTGTTTTCGGCAAAACCAAGTTCTCGGTTGGGTGTATAACAAAAACCGGTGTGCTGCAAAAATATTAATCTGACAAAGGTGAATATTTTTTCTGGGGGGGTATGGATTTATAAAGTTCAATCAAAGTTCGTACTTTCTGCATGAGGTAGCTTTCGACTTAATATGTGAAAAGTTACCCATTTCATAGAAAAAGAAATTTTAGCTCAGAAATCTTTCAAAGAATTCTATGGTTTCCGATTTAATTGAGTTAAATTTTCAGGTAGAGTCGGGTGTCCTTAACAGAAATGTAACTAAGATTAGGTAACTTTTTCCATTGAAGAAACTTTGTTTATACCTAGAACTAGAAAATTGCCCCCATGGGGGTGGGTGACTTTCCGTCTCAGTTTGAGTAAATGTTTCGTTTTATTTTTTATTAATAAAACCTTCGGTTAGGTGTCCAAGTGCAACTTTGTGTGGATCTAATTGAACATATTGAATCTTTCAACTGATTTGGTTTTTTTTTTTTCATTCCACCCTCTGTTAGGAAATATTCGTCTCCAAGCCCCTTTAGTATACCAAACGACTCTTGCACTTAAAACCCAAAGCTTACAAGCTATTCAAAAGATCCTGCGACAGTATAGATAAGTAATTCTGGGAATAATTCGCGAAAGGATTTTAATGTTGAAAACACTCTGAAATCAAAAAATGTGCTCCAAAGGTTTTGCCTATAAACAAGTGTATCTTAAAAATCAGTGTCCATTTGCAATGTCGCTAAGGATTCTGTCAAAATATGTACTTACAGCTTGGTTCCAGAAATCGAGTGAAATCGAAATCGAGTGAAGTCGTTTTCAATGTTCTGCATTTCGAGCGATTCGGAAACTCCGAAATTTTTTCGAAATCACAATTTCACTTTGTCTCAATTCCGAACATTTTGAAATCGAAATCGAATACAGTGACATGTAGAACACAAAAATTCATTTCGAGTGAAAGTGAAATGTGGAACCTAGCAAATAGTTCTGTAAATCGGTCTTTTTTTTTCCTTCAGTAATACCTGCGTTGCGGGGAATCATAAACAATGCTAATCGAGGTAGCCTGAAATTCAGGGCCGGATATACTATAGTTGGAGCCTTGTTGATGCGAACACACTTTCTTTGAGAAGCTGCAAGAAGATGTGGATAATGGCTTGATTCAAGGGACGCTGTTGGTGTTTAAAGAACCAGTTAGATTTTGTAACGATTTTTGCTAATACTTCGAGAAAGGTCGCTCATGTAGGGCTTCAAAGCCTTGCGCAAAGTTGCAACGGCTGGACAGATGTAAGGGAATCAAACAATGGTTTCTTCGTTCTCTTCATTCCTACAGAAATCGCTGTATAGGGGACACATATTGTGCGGGCAAGGGTGTCCTTTTTAATCTTCCACAAAGTGGATAATTTTGTTTCTATTTATAGAAAGAAGAAGGCTTTTTCTTTAGGCATCAAATTTCGGCTAAATTTATCGGGATATAGGCGTAAATACCATTCTTTCTAATGGTAGTGACTTTTACAGCCTATTCGAGGAGCACATGTTTTTTTGTATTGCACTGCGGTCCCTTACTAATGTCAGTTATGAGGAGGCCGCACGGTTTTCTGGCTTGTCCACTATACAGATGCCCCTTGGATTTATATCATTGTGACCTAGCGTAACTAAACATCTTAACATCCGTCCGAAATGTCGTTAAGGCATTGTTTTTCCACTTTTTTACTTCGGGCTTTTTTTTAAAGAGGATTCCGAATTCTGAAGCACAAAGACCAATCCCGGTCCATTATACTACCAAGCAGAAACACCATTTTTGGCGTAGTTGTGGAGAAACGCTGATATCATTTGTGTCTCCTTTGGTCGGTGGCAGAGTATTGCTGTACCCCACCGGGGCTCGAACCTACGCCGCTCGAGCAACATCGAACCTCGGCCAAAAGCAATGCCTCTTACCACTACACCATGGCCACCAGCAGCTTTGAACTGGTTGTTGTTACAGATATACGTACGTACATGGTTTTAATGACTACGTGACTTCTTATATCAAAGACGATAGCTGTCGCGTTTATCGCGTACAAGGTAAGTCTGCAAAGCTGCGCCTGAAACACACTTCAATGGTCAGGGTGACGTAAGGCAAGGTTTAGTCCAGGTGATTGAGCATTTAGATCCGTAACGTGTGCAAATTTCGAGTGCAGTGCTCTTCTCCTATTCGAATTGATTTGGGATTAATATTTTGTGCTTCATGCTAAAATCTACAAAAGGAATTGTATAGCGCGTTTTGGACGGAATTGTGCTACGTATAGAATGCTCATATGGCCGACCCAGGAGTTGGTTCATTTCTGAAATTCTCTGATGCCCAGTTGTACAGTCAGAGTTTAAACTGAAGTTTAACTAAACCTGACCGAGAGTTTAAACTTTTGGTTTAACTCGTTCAGTTTCACAGTACAAAATAATCTGACAGTTAACTAAACGCAGTTGTGGAAGCGCAGAACAATTTCCCTTAAGGGGATATTTTTCTACCACCGCACTTTTGACCAAGTAAATGGTTATTGCTTTTCTCTACTTTATTTATTTTACCATTTGTAAATAAAAGAAAATGTGTGCAATATTATTACATTGTGTATTTTGGTATTAACGAAGTGAATTGATTTATTTTCGACACATGTTTGAACTGTCATCTACTTTCACCAATTAATTATTGCAGTAATTATTATTTCTTTTTTTTTTTTCAATAATAATATCTAGTTGTTGAAATGTATGTGGCATTCAGACGGATGCGATCACAGGTACTGCTTCTTTGTAACTCGCTGGGTTTTTACCACATCCAATCACCCGTCGCCAGTAAAGTATTGAAAGGATTTTATGAGCCTCTAATTAGGGTCATTGTCTGGTAATAGGTAGGCGCAAAGTTTTTTGCCAGTGTTTCTACGAAAATCTGCGCTATCTTGTTCTGGTTTTACTTTTTTTAAAACAAAAATGTAGGTAATCTAGAGCTGTATACAAAAATGGTATGAACTCCGAAACCTTTGAACTGAAAAGGCATTGTCCCGAGAAGTGTGTTCAAAATCGGACAAACAAATTGCATTGTAAAAAGAATAGAGTGGGTAGTGTCTTGTTTCAGCCAAAACAAAATGTGAAAGATTTGAGTATGTATAGAAATATATTTTGTTCGCGAAGAATCTAAAGGAATCACTAGTACATTACAAAAAAATAATCGTCATTTCCACACACGAAAAGAAATAATTTGTATTGAAAAAACCTCAATACAATTTACGCTTGTCTACATTATGTTTGGGCTAAGATCTACCTGATGTTCACTTGAAAAAAGGCGTTTTCATTGAAAAGTACATTATATTGGTTGAAAATCTATTGAAATTTTCTGATGACAGTGGGTTTACCGCAGTAGTGCTGGAACTAATCATAGCTCTACTTTTCACTCATATAAAATCAAGAAGTGCAGCACCCAAACAGCAGCTGTCAAAATAAACCTCAAAATGCGAAACGAAAGTTTAAACGGCAGAATGCAGGCGTTTAACTTAAACCGAGAGTTGAACTCCACTTTGGGTTTAAACGAACACAGTAAAACCGAAAATTTGTTGAACGAAGGTTTAAACCAAAACGAGAGTTTAAACTCTGACTGTACAACTGGGCATGAGTCTTAAAAAGGTGCAGCATTCTGTCTAAAAAAAATTGCCAATTAGGTGGACCGAAGGGCCCCTGTGATGCATATACTTGCTGAGTGTTTTTTATGCTTTCAATGGCTGCCCACTAGACCCTGTTTCCGTAGACCAGAGTTTTTCTGACTACCGTTTATTACTTAAGGCTGTAGGTCGCATTTGAGGTATAACGCTTTCTTGCAGGTATGAATGGCAACCACTTGTTACTGATAAAGACGTGAAATTAATTTGTACGCTATGCTGAAGGGAATAATTTTTAATTGGGCGGTTTCATGAAGTCTATGCCTTCATAACAATTATTCAAGATAAGTTACTTGAACTGTGGGCGCAGTGGCTCACAAATTACATCTTAAGGTTTTTTTCCACTGCGACACCTCTTGCGAACGTCTAACAAGCATCCGAGAGTATAACTGCCCTTAAAAAGCTTCTCATTCATTCATTTTCAATGGTCCGCTTGTCCATTAAGTGGGTTGCGGGTGTAGGTTGCTCAAGTAGACCCTCCATAGCTCTCGGCCAGCTTCTCAATTTAGCCGAATGTTTGTGAGAAGCTAGGCCTATGGTGCCTATACGGACCTGTTGCGGCAAAAGTATAAACATCCATTTCTGGCAAGGTATATAGTGTATCTATATATTTTCAATGAAAAAAATACATTTTGGCTAAAAACTATTCCTAAGAACGACATAGCCTATAGCACTCTCAGTCTTAAGGAACATTTAAAAAAAAGTTTCATCGAAATCTGTACAGTAGTTTTCGAGTTTTTAGCTGACAACGAAAATCCCTACAGTTTTATTATATGCATAGATTAATTACGATGTTATGCTGATGGTCTCAAAAATGTTTTTAAATCTAGATATGTATCAAATCTAAACTGACTGTGACTCTAGTACAATATTTCCTTCGTTTGGCCTTTAAAGCCTTGACATGTGTTTCTAACCTTTTTCGAACCCCATTGCTGGAGTGACATATCTCTTGTACAACCAATTTCAAAACTAGCTTTCGTTTTGACTTCAAAGTATGTATGAGCTATGAGGTACAAATGTTTTCCAACATCTACGTGCGAGATCAATTCAAGACCGCAGTGTATCCCAAAAATCATAAAATAAAGCGAGTGATGATTAAGCAAATGACTCGCGCCGATAACAAATTGTAACATCACTCTTATTAATGATGATGACCTCAAGAAATGTGATTAGCTCTTTTCCCACGCAGGAAAACAGTTCACCACTTATTTAGAAAATTCAATTCAAAGACTTGACGTTTCCCCAAGGACAAGTCGAGGCACCTGTGCAACCAACCACTTTATAATGTAGTGGAATACAGACTTGTTTTTTTTATATATACAGAATAAAATATTTCTCAGTAAAGAACAAGTATACGTTGCCCTCGCAGGGCGGCCTACATTTATGATCAAAATGCCCTTGAGCTTGTAAGCGGCATTCACTCAAAAATAATTAATGTATCGCCATTCTACGCAGAGAGTTCTTGCCATCACTCATGCTTCACCAGATAACCACTCCGGATATTCTTTACTAACAATACGGGGTTCATATGTATATATACCCACAGGATTATTCAACAAGTAAAATGGGTACTCGTGAGATGGATGCTGGGGGAAAAAAAACCAGATCCCCAAAGACAATTTTTTTTTTCTTTTGCATGAAAAACTTCCTTTGTGCTGAAATATAATTTTATTTTTTTATTTTTTTCCTTCACATTTTCCAACCTCATTCGAATACTAAATTATTTTTTATACATAGGTACGACTTTTTTCATTCAACACTAAACTATAATATCTTGTATCGTTTGACAGGTTCCTGAAGTGGTGCGGTCGATACCTGTCAACCGCATTCTGGCCCTCAAACAGCAAACTCAAATACTATGGGAAAGGTACTTTGGATCGATCGAGAAAATTGTTTTCACAACTTTTGAGGTGAGTGTGTAATGCTCTGTTTATAAATGCTTTTCTTCGTCCTACATGCTCCCGCTTACCGTTATACCGTCATCATAACAACAAACAGAAAGTTTAAGGTCCTTGCAGTGGATTCTTCTTCGCATCCCACTAAACCCTGACAAGCAACGACCATACTCTGACGCGGTGCATGTTGTTATCCTTATGTAATGCCACACGTTGAACAAAAAAAAAAAAAAAAAAGGATTCGCGTTTGGCTGTGGGTGATATGGTTTTGTGTGTTCTTCGTATGGCGGGGTATCTCATCTAGTGTGTGTGCAATGGTGGTTTCTGGTGTTTATTTACGTTTCTGTTTTTTTTTTATGCCATCATCCTTGTCATAGGCGGCTGTTGGGTTGCTCCTTGAATCCATCTGTATCCAGATTGGAAATTCAAATGTACGCGACGACTGTGAGGATAGTGCGGAAGCTGAATGGCACAAAAAATGCACTTACCCAACCCTCGGTTATGTTTTGGGGCTGGGAATTTAAATTGATTTCCGTCTGTGTCTGTCGGAGGGTAGGCTCTCTGGGCGGAACGCGGAAGATAAGAACCCGATTAAGGAGGTGTGTGTGTGTGTGCAGATCTCTGAATTCCAATTGATTTTTTTTTTTTGTTTCCTGAAAGTGGGAACCTAAGACAGGGTTCCATTTCCATATAAGAAATGAACTTTGAATTGTACATGCAACCAATTTGTAAACCCTATACAGTCGAGAGACGAGCATTCTTTTAGTAAATTTAATCAAGTTGTAGGGTTTTCTAAGAAGGTTGCAGGTAAGCTAAAATTTAAGCAAGAATTATGTTGCGAACTTTCTAAATTGAAGCAGGTGTCACTTAGCGATTGACCTTTAGCCTATACAAGCTCAACAAAATTTCGATCTAATCTTTAATTTCTAAAAAAACAAAGTTCATGAACAATCATGACAGAAGATGGGGTAGTTTTCGACAAATCAAAAATGTTTCTGAAAATAAAAGTGACTGGCCATTGTTTCACTAAAAATTTAGCGGATACATCAACCCCAACAAAGTAATGCTAGGAGCGGCTCCTTTTCATTTTTGATTTCCAAATGTAATAGAAGGATTAAATTGAATAAATTCACCAACAACAAACTGCGCAAACAGCAATGAAGGGAAGCAATATTGGGGATAAGCAGAAGAGACATTTCAAAGGAAAAAATCCGAAGAAGAACCGGGGTTTTCTATATAGCTCAGCCGATTAAAACGGCGGAGTGAAGGTGGGCAGTACACTTAGTGAGGACAATAGATAACAGGGTGGAAAAAAGAGACTGCTAGAATAGAGAGAGTGCCTATTCAAAGAGAACAAAGTGAAACCCCCTAGGCGGGCTGATTCATTAGACCCCAAGTTTTTACGTTTCAGAAGACAGCTTGTGTAAATTTTACACTTCCTTGCCCGAACGTGGATCTATATCCAAATATATATATTTGTTAGAAATTATTTAATTGTATTCCCTTAGAGGGACCGAAATGTCAGGGGGTTAATTTCATTGAAATGCCGATTTTTTTTAGGAATTTGCCGACAAGGTCTTATCTGCCGTGCTGTGTGAACTCTTGCTTGAAGTCTTTCGTCAAAAACCTGTTTGGTCCCTATCATTGTAGCTTTAGGCCAGGAAAGTCCACCATCGATCAAATATTCACACTAAGGCAGATCTTGGAGAAAACCCAGGAAGCTCAAATCGATACCCACCACCTTTTCATCGATTTTAAGGCCGCCTACGACAGCATTTATACAGAGCTATGTCTAGTTTTGGCATTCCTGCCAAATTCGTCCAGTTGAAGATATTTTCCACATCGTTCTTAAAAGAATAGTGCAAAACTCTATAACGCTAACACCTGAGGCACCATCTTTCAAAAGTCCGTCCATCTATTCGCCTACGCCGACGAAATGGACATAATCGGCAGAACGCAGCGTGATGTCACTGATGCGTTAGGGAGTATTGAGACGGAGGCATCGAAGATGTATTTGGCGGTCAATGAGGACAAGACAAAGTATATGCTGTCAACAAGGAAGGACACCCAATACCGATGTCTTGGACAAAATGTTACTATAGACAGATATAACTTTGAGATGGTTAAGTACTTTGTCTACCTAGGCTCCGCTATGAACTCAGACAATGACACCAGCGCTGAGATTAAACAAAGAATAACTCTTGCCAATCGCTGTTTCTTTGGGCTAAAAAAGCAACTGAGTAGCAAAGTCTTTTTCATCTTCTTCTGTCGGAGGTTGCAACTACTATCCGATGGAGCACTCTAGTGATGCACGATATATATCGAATCACTCGATTCATCGATAATGTCGTAAAAAAGTATCGATTATTTCACTCGATAATTTATTTTCGATATTATCGATGCATCGATGTTTTTATCCCGATTCTTTTGCACTCAAGGACCACTGTCTCAGTTATAACAACACGCCTCGTTACGATTCAAGAACCTTAAAACATTTTCTTATTCTTATCGGCTTAATGTAGGTACATAATATTTTTATAATACAGTATTTCAAATAAGCTATTTCTACCCATCAAAAATCGCGATGAAAAAAATAACAAAATATGCGCCAAAAATGCGCGTGAAAAACCGCGATGAAAAAATAATAAAAGAGGCGGCAAAAAAGCGAGATGAAAAAATAACAAAATACGCGCCAAAAGAAAATGAAAATTTTCGCGAAAAAACGCGCCAAAAACTGTGGAAAAATTTCGCGAAAAAATGCCCCAAAAACCCTCCAAAATGCGGGAAAAATTGAGCCAAAAATATGCGCCACAAATGCCTGACAAATCCCGTCAAAAATCGCGGTGAAAAAAATAATAAAATATGCGCCAAAAAAGTGACAAAAAATCCCGCCAAAAATGTGAAAAAATTTCGCAAAAAAACGCGCCAAATTACATCGCAAAAACTATGCAAAAAATGCGCCAATAACGCCCGACAAATCTCGGAAAAATACGCGCCAAAAATCGCAGAGAAAAAATAACAAAATATGCGCCAAAAAAGTGGCAAAAAATCCCGCCAAAAATGTGGAAAAAATTTCGCGAAAAAAAAGCGCCTAAATCCATCTCAAAATAGGCGCCAAAACTATTCAAAAAAATGCGCCAAAACCGCCCATCAAATGGCGCCAAAATACGCGTCAAAAATTGCGTTGAAAAAATAACAAAATATGTGCCAAAAAAGTGACCAAAAATCCCGCCAAAATGTAGAAAAATTTCGCGAAAAAAGCGCCAAAAAACATCTCAAAATACGCGCCAAAACTATGCAAAAAATGCGCCAAAAACGCCCATCAAATCGCGCCAAAATAAGCGATAAAAAAATATAAACAAAATATGTGCCAAAAAATCCCGCCAAAAATGCAGAAAAAAATCGCGAAAAAACGCGCCAAAAAATCCACCATACTGCGTGTCAAAAAATTGCGCCAAAGTATGTGTCAAAAAACGAGCGAAAAAGCGCACCAAATAGATGTGATCAGCTTCACATCTCACAATCGACTGCCTCCAAAATTTCAGAACAAGTCCTTTTATAAAGAGGCAAAGCCGTTTGTTTAGGGTTTTTTTACTCAAAACATCCCTGAACGGACTGGATCCATTAGACAGCCGTCAATCGCATTTCGATCGCTTTCTTTGCAATGGATGCATTTAGAGTGAGATGCGAAATCATTTTAATGTTTTTTGTCCCCTCCCACTCCCCACCCCCTTCTCCACACTTGTTGTCAAATGACTGAAAAAACGCTAATTTTAGGCTGTCAAAAAAAAAAAAAAAATAAATAGGTGGCGCAACAGGCGGGTGACACCCAAGGCCTAGCTTCTCGCAACCATTCGTTTTGTGTGAGTTTCTATTTTTGGGACGAATGGAAGGGACCTACAATTTTATGCCGATTCCGAACGGCTGAATTGAGAAGCTTTTTCATGACAGTCATACTCTCGGATGTTTGTCAGACGTTCGCGAGAGGTGGCGCAGTAGAAAAAACTTTAAGATGTAATTTGGGTTTTTCCGGGGATCGAACCTGGGATCCCTCGCACAGTAGTCCAGCACACTAACCACTGCGCTACTGCGCCCACAATTTTAGGCTGTCATCGAGCCAAATATTTGGAATTTAAAATACACCATCAGGTGAGGCTTACCTACCACGATGGGAAGGAAAGAAAGAAAGTATTTGCGAGTCCGTCTTTCAATGCAATACCACGCACTTACTTGCAAGTGCGAAGAGCTAGTTATGTAGGCAGACGTTATGAAGAAGGTATGGTGTCAGATTCAGTGCGTCCTAACAAATTTAACTCAAATCGTTTTCTGTTTTTGTAAATATATTTCTTGCCAATTTTTGACAGTCGCTTAGCAAATTTCCTATCTTGATATATAGACTTTGGCCTCATTCAAGAATCTAGTCATCGTAAGTCGACTTGAATTATCTGGATTCAAATTTACCTTAACGCGAAAATTAACTTGAATTGTCGGTATGTCACTTATTGACAATTGTTTTTTTTTTTTCTCCTGGGTATTCTTGTAAATTTTTTTTTGTTCAAAAATCAATCAAAAAAAGTTAAATCATTGTCTTGAATTATTTCCTTTGTCAAATAGAAACTGATTGAGTATTCTAAACAATAAAAACGTTTTTATACCCTCCACAGGAAGGTATATTCACTTTGCCATTACGTTTGTAACGCCAAGAAGGATTCACCGGAGACCCTATAAAGTATATATATTCTGAATCAGGATCACATTCTGAATCGATTTAGCCATGTCCGTCTGTCTGTCTGTCTGTCTGTCTGTCTGTCCGTCTGTCTGTCTGTCTGTCTGTTGAAAGCACGATAGCGTCCAAAGGAATTGACCTAGGCGAATGAAATTTTGTGAGACGACTTCTTTTTACCGTCGTCAGGTTGGTATTGAAAATGAGCTATGTCGGTCAAGTAGTTCTGGTACCTCCCATACAAAACCACTATTAGACTCATGTGTCTCTCTGTCTGTTGAAACCACGATAGCGTCCAAACGATTCGACATAGGCGAATGAAATTTTGTGAGAGGACTTCCTTTTACCGTCGTCAGGTTAGTATTGAAAATGGGCTATGTCGGTCAAGTAGTTCTGGTACCTCCAATACAAAACCACTATTAGACCCACGTCTCTCTCTGTCTGTTGAAATCACGATAGCGTCCGAACGAATCGACTTAGGGAACTGAAATTTTATGAGAGGTCTTATATTCATGGCCTTCAAGTTTGTATTAAAAATGGTCCATGTCGGTCAAGTAGTTCTGTTACCTCCCATACAAAGCCACTATTGGACACACGTCTCTCTCTGTCTGTTAAAGCACGATAGCATCGAAACGACTCGACGGTAGTTTTGCTACCTACCATACAAAACTTTTATGCAGTGGAGGGTATCAAAGCATCGGCCAGGCCGATGATAACACTTTTACTTGTTTTTAATAAAAGTGAATAGAAAACTCAGAAAAATTTTAAGTTTGCATATAAACCGATATTATCGATACTATCGATTTTTTTGGGTCGATTTTTTTTTTGCATCGATATTTTCATCTTGATAATAAAATATCGATGTATCGATGCAGTTTTGGATTATCGCGGAACACCAGCACTCAGACACAACTACTGGTCCATTGTATTGCCAAAGCGACACCTTACTGTACTGTACTTAGCAAAGACCTCTTTCGAACAACTAAAGTGACCCTTTACAAGACCCTAATCGTCCCAGTTCTTCTCTATGGTGCAGAGGCATGGACATCAAAAGCGGATAAGGTTACTCTTGGTTGTTTTGAGAGGACAATTCTTCGACAGCCAGAAGAGTGAATGTCCAACGACTGAGGCCTAAAAGCACAAACCAGTAAGAATAGACCGCCGACTTCCCGTACACCTACCCGATTCCCCCCGGAAAGAATTTCCCTGTCTGTGAATACGTGTAAATGTCAAAATTAATGGCGGCAATGATTTTCCATGCTATACCATGCGACCAGGATTTTTCAAGTATGCGTGCGTTAATGGCGCCCCTTTGATTTTGTACAGCACCAATACATGAAAAATCCTGGTCTCGCCGGCAGCTTGTAGGCAAAGTCCGTTATGTGGGAGGAGTCGCCGGTCTATTCTTACTGGTTTGTGCCTAAAAGATCTTTGAATGCACACCCACAGGACGGCGCAGTAGTGGAAGACTGCGACTCAGGTGCCGCACGCAAGTGGAAGAAGATCTTAACAAGGCACAACTTCATTTGACACCGTATACCTATAGAGGTACTTTTTTTGACAAATGGGAAAAATATAATTATTTTTCTATTTTTCTAGACATTTTTCTGTCGCTTGACCTATTTGGGCATGTTTGAACAAAACTGTCGGGGCACGTTTGAAGAAGTGGTCTACAAGTGGCATTGAACTAAAAGAGGCCACACCACACCACCAATTAACGCTCCGAGAACATCGGGGACGGCTGCGATGATGAGTTTTGTCTTTCATTTTTCAAAATTTCTTTTCAGTTAACAAAATACATAACTCATTTTAGTTTTTATAAATTTATGTTAAGTGTTTTTTTTTTTTTATTAAAAAAATACAAACTTTGTAGTGGCTTATTAGCTGCCAAAAGCAATTACAAATACTGCCGTTCAAAAGTGTCCCAGTCTAGTTCAAAACTGGGGGTACCTTTGAACAGAAAGGCCTACTTCGTTTTTCAATAAAAATAAATTATACGCCCTTACTAAATTTACGTAGTTATTTGTCCAAATCAAAGTTTATTTGCATTTCGTCAACTGAGAATACTTACAGTCACATAGGATTTTATGCAACCTCAAAGCAAAAAGTGTTCAAATGTGCCGCACTCTCCCCTAAACAAAATGTTCCCTTGGACGGATAACATTCTGTCGCCGTCACTGTCTGCCTAAGGGAGCTTCTGCTGAGTAATTGGCTTGCGGAAATGGCTTAACCGTGGCCACAACCACACGATGTCATATGTTTTAATTTTGTTATCGCTTCTCGTTAACTGCGTAGCCTTAGCAACGAAGACAAAAAACGCCCCCTAAAAGTGGGTGTGTCATCAAATGGGCGAATATTTTTTTCAGACATATTTATATTTTTTCTTGTCAGTTGGTCATTTTGATTAAAAATTCCCCCAAAAAGTGGGCGTGGCAGCAAGGAAGAACATTGTCTGCATATTACGTGAGGGCACAAATTTAACACAACGTTTTTTTTTAACTGCTCGTGTGGGCGGATATTTAGGTAGTACATATTATGTACCTATCTGAACTTCTTTAGATCTGCTTAATTCCACCAGCTGTTTAATGGTAAATTAGTTAATTCTCTGATAGCGCAGCTATTCCAAACTCAATAAGGTTTACCTATACTCACCTGCTGGCACGTGCTGGGCTGGTGATGCGCGACGTTTCTAGGTCTTCCAGATATAGCGTGCGTCGTACTCAAAGGCATCGTATTCAAAATGCCATAATTGAAGTGACCACCATATCCGGTATATGTACAAATATCGCTACTACCTATTTAAACGTTCTTCGTTTCCCTTGGGAGAGCATTCAAGCATTTTTGATGCTAGTATTTTGTTGTATCCACCACCGTTGGATCAAGCTGTTCCCTATTTCTCCATCAGACACTAATCCATTTCAATTTCAAATCAAACTCAACACAATCCGCGACAATTTTCAACAGAAAATAATTTTAAATCGTCTGTAACTCCTTAGGCTATCGTGCAAAAATTGCAATCGCTAATAAAAAATCATCCGGCAGCGGGATGCACTTCAATAATTCGCTCGGTAATACCCTTTCCTATTCAACTCACCCTTCGATTCAAATGCATGGGTATAAAAATCTCATCCTATTACCCGTTGGACCACATTAAAACGTCGCGTCGGTCGAGATAAGAATGTTTGCTGATGCCAATCGCTTAATGGATATCAAATCCGCACTCGCCTCAATCGCATCCCTACGTAACGTACCTACACTGCTGCTATTCGCTGCTTTCATGTCATCACATCATCGTCGTCGTTTGAAAACAATTTCAGCTCTGGTTGTAAAAAGAACGAGCAGAAAGAAGAAAAGCGGGACAGCACAAAAAAAAAGAGCTGTAATAATAACAATTCCTTCATTATCCTCACTACATAGTTGTGAAGAAGGACAACCATAATGATGGCGGTCGGTGGTGCCTGGCTTTCCGTGTCATTTGGCATTTAATGTTAAATTAACGAACAATCATGACAGGCGCTCGCGATAATGTAATGCCATTCAAAAGGCATTCCTCATTCTTTTGCCGTCTCCCTTGGGAGGAGGTGGGCGCTGGCGCTGTTTCCCCCGTTATCGACTCAACCCTTTTCTATATTCAGTATACGATTACTATGCCGGTTAGATCAATGCGGTCGACGTCAATCAGCCAAAGGATAATCGACTGCGACCATAATCTATGCTGGAAGTCGACTTTACCGCACCGAGGTTCGAGGCTAATGCGCCCCTCGCAGGATTATGATTTATTATCGGTCACGATGGTTGGAATTGTATTACACTTAGCGCGCAACATACACGAGTATAGAGTACGCTAACTGAAAAAGCAAATTAAAATAAATCAACCTGTGGTCAATGATATGGTTCCGTTCCATCGGCTCCCAAACCACCCCAGTGCACCGATTGATATCGGACGTAATTATATGGGAGGTGATTTATGCAAATTGAGTCAGTTCATCCTGGATCCTCCATCTTGTGTGCACTTCCTGGCATTACTATGCAGTGCATTTAAATTCGCGCCTTATATTTCGTTTTTCCTCTTTTCGTCGCACCCACTCACACACACACACACAGCCAGGCACAGCCAACTCTGGCCATTAAAAAGTTGTGAACCCTTGTGTACCTACTAAATATTCTGGCCGCATGCACCGAAGTTGGTCGGTATATCGGCGGCAGTGGCGGTCTATTGCTATCGTCCTTTGGACTAGAATACAAAAAGAAAGGCATCCTTTTTTTTTCGCTCTCTTTCTCTCTCTGTATATAGTGCTTGAACTGATAAACCTGATGTGTATGGAGCAAGTTGCAAAATGTTGCCAATGGATCTGAGGACACGAAATGGAAATTTGCCAAAAAAGTAATAATGCAAAGATGAGAAACAAGACGTGGTGCGGAGGTATATTCACTTGATACAGGAGACAGCACAGAGATGGACCGTAGACGCAAATCTCTGTAATGGTAACGAACTTTCGATCCTTAAAGGCATTCCAAACACAAATTCGAAATTGCTTCCTTGATTTTGTTTCTTTGCATGATTGGAGTTGGTCAAATGAGAATCGAGGGAGTGTTCGATGTTAAGGCGGCCTTCTAAGATGACCCAAATCGTGTGATTTCTTTCAAAGTGTCTACTAAAACTTTGTCTTTTATATGTATAGTTTTTGATGTTTTCAAAGTGAAGTCTTTTATCCCAGTTTCTGATGTGTGGAAGATCCGTCAGAGAAATTTGTAAGCAAATAGGGTGGCAAAGTATAATTAACGAGAACCGCCAAACTTGATGGGGCGATTAAGACTTGCGTGTGAATTAAAAAGGCCTATAAAAAAGCATGGAACTCAAAGGAAATAACCAACTCTAGACTTTATTTAATATACTGGCTATTACCTGGCGGTTTTTGACCGCGCCCAGAAATTGTATTGCTTGAATGTGTTCTTTTCTATCAGGAGAATGGACATGGACATACATATTTTAAATTTTGCAACTTTATATAGAAACTGCCACGCCCCTTTGCCCAATCCTCTCACATGTTGTAATTTGCTCCCAAAATTTAATATACAAGGTGGCCCAAGTCATCACCCTAAAATTTTTGCAAATGGCGTGAAATGTCAATTCTTATGGTATTTGCGAAGTAAACAGATACAACATGTCAACAAGACATGAATCGCTATACTTACTTCTAAAGAACGCGGAGTAATTGTTTTTTTTTTAATACTTCTCCCGGGAAAGGCGAACCTATAACGCTTCATCAGCGCCCCGCTTGCAGATGTTATTAGTTCTGCACTTAAATTGCTGCATATTGTAGTCTTCTGGGAATACATCCCCAGGAAGCGAGTTCCAAAGTTTGCTTGTCCGGTAACATAAGGAGTTTTGGAAAATTGATGTCCTCGCGGTTGTCAAGTATACGTATGGTCGTGAGCATTAGCTGCCTGTCTTGTGGGGCGCCCAAAAGTTTCATTTCGAGGGATAATGTCTTTGAGTTCCTCGGAACATCTACCATGGAAGTACCAATAGAACAAGCAAAGGTCAGCGACTTGTCTTCTGTGCACCAAGTTGCAGATTCGATGTGAATGTAGGGTCTCCAATAAGTCGAACTGCTCGTCTCTGTATGCTGTCAAGTAGGTTAAGTGAATGTTTTGGGGCCGAGCTCCATATATGGGAGCAATATTCTAGCCCTGGTCTAACCTGTGCATTGTAGAGAAGGAGAAGTTGCTTGGGGCTAAAGTACCTCTTTGCTCTAAATAGGTAGCTCAACTTAGCGGACGCCGATCTTGCGATATAGGATATGTGGTCCTGCCATGAGATTCCTGAATTGACTGTGACTCTTAGAAGGTGCATTGAGTCCTTGGGATGGATTGGATGGTCATCCATTTGGATCTGAGGAACTGTTGATGCATTTTTCCTGGAAAATGTTGTGAGATGTGTCTTGACTTCAAGATTTTGTCCAGATCACCATTTAGAGAACTAATTTGTTCACATCTCTGACTGAGTGATGTAGCCGCATTCACAGGCGCACTGTTCGAGATAGACGATATAAGAGTGCTGTCATCAGCAAAGCTGTAGATATTATTATTTGTCGATCCAAGCAAATCGTTGATTTAGAGAAGAAATAGAGTTGGGGAAAGAATAGATCCTTGGGCCACTCCTGCATTTATAGCAAACGAATTAGATGATACACCATCTACCACAACTTGGATCGATCTTCCCAGAAAAAAATTTTGCATTCATCCGCAGAGTTGTTGTGGTAATCCATATAAGACGCCAACTTGCCTAATAGTGCTCTATGCCAGACTCGGTCAAATGCCTTTGATATGTCCAAGGCTACGGCTCTGGATTCGCCGTGTTGTTCAATTGCTTGCGTCCATAAGTGTGTTACGTAGCTTAACAGGTCTCTTGTGGAACGACAGCTCCGAAATCCGTATTGCCTGTCACTTATTAATCGGTGGTCTTCTAGATATTTGATTATTTCGACATTTATTGCCTTTTCCATTACTTTTGATGGCATTGAAAGTAACGCTATTGGACGATAGTTTTGTGGCAGACATTTCCTCCCTTTCTTTGGAATAGGTTGAATGCGAGCGATTTTCCAGCAAGAAGGAAACGTCTTCTGGGAGTACGACATGCTAAACAGCTTACATAGTACAGGTGCAAGTTCTGGAGCACAGCTCTTGAGTACTATAGCCGGAATTCCGTCGGTCCCCGTTGCCTTATTGCAATCTAGTTCCTTAAGGATGCGTTGAATTATTCGAGTCCGAAATTTCACTTCTGCCATCGATGTTTGCACCCTCGGGATATTTGGTGGCTCTAGTTGTGCAGAATCTAGGGTGGAGTTCAGTGAAAACATGCTAGCGAAAAGGTCTGCCTTTTCTTTAGGAGTTGTTGCTAGCGTGCCATCTTCTTTTACTAAAGGTGGAAAGGAAGAGCAACTAAAGTTAGAACTGATTGTCCTTGCCATGGACCAGAATGCGCGTGAGCCGTTAGGACATCCAATTACTTCGTTAGTGACTCTTTCGTTGTAAGTTGTCTTCGCCGATTCAACACTCAAAAAACGTGACGGTTAAAAACAACCGAAATGTAGTTAAAAATAACCGAGTGATGCTGTTAATATAGCTCCTACAGTATTACTCGTTTAAAATTAACCAAGACAATTCGTTTATTGTAAATTGGTTAAAAATAACCGAGTTGCCCACTTCCCCACCCAGATCTACTCGGTTATAAGTAACCTAGTACTACTTGGTTAAATTTAGCAAACATACTCGGTTGAATTTAGCGAACCTACTTGGTTGAATTTAACCAACTTACTCGGTTGAATTTCGCCAAACTACTCAGTTGAATTTAACCAACCTACTCGGTTAAATTGTGTTCGTAAGCCAACCTACTCGGTGTTCGAAGCCAACCTACTCGGTTAAATTCAGCAAACATACTCGGTTGAATTTAGCCAACCTACTCGGTTAAATTCAGCAAACATACTCGGTTGAATTTAACCAACCTACTTGGTTGAATTTTGCCAACCTACTCGGTTGAATTTAGCCGACCTACTCGGTTAAATTCAGCAAACATACTCGGTTGAATTTAGCCAACCTACTCGGTTAAATTCAGCAAATATACTCGTTTGAATTTAACCAACCTACTTGGTTGAATTTTGCCAACCTACTCGGTTAAATTCAGCAAACATACTCGGTTGAATTTAGCCAACCTACTCGGTTAAATTCAGCAAACATACTCGGTTGAATTTAGCCAACCTACTCGGTTAAATTCAGCAAACATACTCGGTTGAATTTAACCAACCTACTTGGTTGAATTTTGCCAACCTACTCGGTTGAATTTAGCCGACCTACTCGGTTAAATTCAGCAAACATACTCGGTTGAATTTAGCCAACCTACTCGGTTAAATTCAGCAAATATACTCGGTTGAATTTAACCAACCTACTTGGTTGAATTTTGCCAACCTACTCGGTTGAATTCAGCAAACATACTCGGTTGAATTTAGCCAACCTACTCGGTTAAATTCAGCAAACATACTCGGTTGAATTTAGCCAACCTACTCGGTTAAATTCAGCAAACATACTCGGTTGAATTTAGCCAACCTACTCGGTTAAATTCAGCAAACATACTCGGTTGAATTTAGCCAACCTACTCGGTTAAATTCAGCAAACATACTCGGTTGAATTTAGCCAACCTACTCGGTTAAATTCAGCAAATATACTCGGTTGAATTTAACCAACCTACTTGGTTGAATTTTGCCAACCTACTCGGTTAAATTCAGCAAACATACTCGGTTGAATTTAGCCAACCTACTCGGTTGAATTTATCCAACCTACTCGGTTGAATTTAGCCAACCTACTCGGTTGAATTTATCCAACCTACTCGGTTGAATTTATCCAACTTACTTGGTTAAACTTAGCCAATTAAACCTTTTTTCCAGCCGTCGACAGCATCCTTTTGAAACGTCCATGCACCTGAAAACTTAATAATTTTTAAGAGAGAAACAATCTAAACTATGCAATTAAACACTTTGAAGTAAAACGTTTCGTACATATTTATTTTTTAAGAATTAATTACAAGATTTGGTATTAAAAACGTGATAAAAATATAACCAATCGTTCTTAATTTATAATGTGTTATCGCACAATTTACATCTTTTAAAATGTAATATTAACATATAAATATTTTTCTATATTTTTATCGTATTATATAATATTTATCTAACATAATCATTGTGAAATGATTTGTACGTTTGGTACATATTTATTTTTTAAGAATTAATTACAAAATTTGGTATTGAAACCGTGATAAAAATATAACCAATCGGTGATTATTAGTCCATAATATATATATATTTATTCCGTTCTTAATGTGTTATCGCACAATTTACAATTTACATCTTTAAAAATGTAATATTAACATATGAATATTTTTCTACTGCATCATTGTGAAATTTTATTTTTTTAAGAAAGTTTATGTTTATTACTTTATAATGGGCTTCGTAAGACTACGTACTGCCTTCCATTTGGTAAAATATTTATCGTGTTTGGAATTGGTGAAATAAATGATTCAAGAAACAGGCAAATCCGTTTTTCTATTGATGGAGCTTCTACCTGATATGCATAATAATGTTCATCAAAACATAAAGTGTCCACTAAAGTTCCAGCTAAGATTAGGCGATCGGACTCATACAAATATAATTTGTCCAATACGAAAAAATCATAAAGATAGCAATCTGAACTTAAACTTTTTACTAAGACTGATCCTTTTTTATAATGTATAGAAGACATCGTCGCCCAATTCACTCTAGTCAAAGTCTTTTCAGGGTCCAGTGGTAGCTGGGAATGCAAAAAATTAAGTTCGGGTGACAAGGGAGATTTTATGGGGCCTACGTCAAGTATGTTCGAAAGTTTCCCCCTTAGGAAGATTTCATTTAGTTGAAGTTGATGCTTAATTGCTAAAGTTAAAGTGACATTTCTTCGATTACATGACGATCTAGCTGACATTTTAGAATGTCTGTGCTTAGCTTCGAACCTCATTGACCACAGTGATGATAATGGACCGTATTTTTTTAAAGCGGTGTGATAGTGAAGCAGGTTATGAAACTTTGGTTTAAGAGAGTCTTTGGTTATTTTAATATATTGTTCATTAAGTTCGGCAACTAACACTTGCAATAAATCTTCTGTTCCAACTGAAATTCTCACGCTAAGAAGTATGTCAAGAATTTTTCTTAATGTTATGTATATATTCCAAATAGCATTGTCTCTTGGTACAAAATCGCCTACAAGTAATCCAAGAAATCGTAAAAGAGTAAGCGTTTCTCCAGAAGATAAGCGCATATTCCCCCTCTTCAAATGTTCTTTTTCGATACTGCAAGGTTTATTTTTACTATCAGGCCCATATGCAAATGCTAATAATTTGTCATTAAAAAGAGATAAGGAAAAAAGTTTATTAGTTTCAGTGTACTCCAAAAGTATGAAATTTAAAATGTATTTTGCAACACCCTCTAGCACATCGTGCATAATATCAGCACCAACCTGCTGAAACAAGTCGAAGTTCTTAATGTCCAGAAAAACACATTTTTCCTTAATACCGGTTAAAGAAACATCATTTAAAGCAAGATCAGCTTCATAGCTATCAATTGCCCGAAGAAGTGATGTATCCTCATACAGTTGCTCTTTTAATATTCGCTTTGAAACTTTGCACACTCTGCAGGAAAAATTTGCAGAGAAACTCTCTACGAACCCAATCATAGAATGTAATCCTAAATTGTCGCCAAGGATTAGAGCAAGCTCAAAAAATAAAGTTCCCTTGAAAGTTGGAATATCTATTTGTATACCTTCTTCGCTTAAGAAATTAAATTCATCAATAACTGGTTTAAATATAACATTATTGCCGAAAGATACTCTATCAGATGAATGAAATAGCAAAACAAGAAATATGTTCGAAAGAACTGATGATCGCCAAGGCGGAAGACACGGAATTGAGACGTAAACTGCCCCTAATTTATGAATACCAGAATGACTTCCAAGAACGTTTCCAATCTCGTAATCATCGAAATACATAAATAAAGGTAAAACTATTCGATTCGAATGATGCGTTACTCTGTGTTTCCAATAAGTGCCTTGAATAAAATTTTCCATATCATCTTTGTATTGAAGACTGTCCATGTATTCCAAAGTTTCGGAGAGTACGTTTTTTAACGAAAAAAAAGATTGCATTACATGTCTAAGAGGAATAAAATGTTCTTTGCATTCCACAGGTTCCATACGTATTAACCCATTTCTTTTTATATTGTCGAATCTCTGGCCAATTAAAATTCCTTGGGGTTCAATATACGATCCTCGTTTAGTAAAATAAGTAATCCTTTTTCGTTCTGTTTGTAAACATTTTAAGGGGGAAATGATTAAAGGCACGAGTGCTTCGACTAATGATCTTGAAACATCATTGGATAGGGAGCTTTCAAGACTAACTTCATCAACGCAGTTTTCAATAGCTGAACTCAATGAACCTAAAAAATCGCTTAAGCCATCAACTATTTTTTGTACTACATTTCTAGGCAAAAGTACATTCGCATAAAGAGATGCAATCAAAATCGATAATGATTCATTAACCGGTGGTGCTTCTGTTATTTCAGACTTTTTGACTTGTTCTAAACTCTTATGTGAAGGAAATACAATTTCATTTGGTTCAATTTCATTAACATAAGAGCTTGAAGGTTGATTTAGACTTTCAGAAGCGTGTTCTTTATTAATGTGTCTTCTGAATGAATTGAAAATAGAAAATGATCGTCTACAATTTCCTTCCGAGCATTTGTAGTGTATAAACTCGTGGCCGTGATGATCAAATTCAAAGTGCTGTCTTAGACATTTTGGATCCTTAAAGTCGGATCTGCATAAAAAACAAACAACCATTTTAAAATATCTAAATGCTTTGCGCCCAAATGGAAAAAAATGTAAATTAACACTCTTCAATCCCTAATTCCCCTAGCAAACTATTAGATGCAGTGGATTCTTTGTCAAAGTCAGTTATTATTTTATAAAATGCTCTTTGAATAAACACCCATGCAGATTTAGATTCCACAGGATATTTTGCGTTCAACATAAATATAATTTTAAAACAAATATCGACCGCCTCTAAGATAGTCGGTAGTATATATTTTGTATCGTTAACTACAACAAAATAACTACTTATTTTATCTAAAGACGCACCATTTATGAGGATGAACGGTTGAAGAGTCAGTCCGAATTCCGAAAGTTTTTTACGCCTTATAGAGATCGCTTCATTGATCTCCGCATCGCTGGAAACATGAGTGATGAATCCGTCGCGGGCTTCCGATTTTGATGGCCGCCAAACCTTCTTGTTGGTCCCCTTTAGGCGTATAGTTGATGTTGCCAAAAGCGATGGAATCAGCAGAAACGCACCTAGGTTACTTATATCTTCAGACACTGAAATTTAAGAAAAACAAGTTGAATTTTACTACTACATTAGGGTTGTCAGAAATAATTTGAAGAAAGTAGTTATCGTGCATGAAAATCCCGGACACAATGATACTAGACCTGATACACCGAATCTTGAATACCCTTATTATAATAAAATAATAAAATAATAGGGGTATTCAAGATTCGGTGTATCATACACCGAATCGTGAATCTAAATGTGTATTTTTTTGTAATTGAGTGGAAGAACAGTACAAGTACAAGGACTTCTTGTCTAAATATTTCCTGTCAGTATAGAATTTTGTGAGTTATTCATTCATGAACATATTATTAGGGAACAGGGATACTTCAAATCCCTCATACATTATTAGACAGGAAAATAAATAGTTTTTCCGTGAAACAGTTTTTTCTGTTTTTCTCAAAAGTGATATGTTGTACATGTACTATTCTTCTACTCATCAATTCAATTATTGTCGGGTGATTTTCTGGCACATATGAAAGTGTTGGAAAAAGAAGTTCAATAAACTCAAATCTTAAAATATAGATATTTCCTTAGTTAGATACTCCCTATTTTGAAACTTCCAATTGGGGAAAGGGGGAAGAGATAAAGAAAATCAATTTCAATTTCTGGGATTTTGGAAATTTGGCTTGGGACCCGAGTATTGGCGAATGGCGACACAATATACTTTTTATTTTACAAACAAAAAGATTGTGTTATAAATTACGTGAATTTTGGCATTCACGAATTTTCAAAATATTGGAAAAAGTTTTTCTCGGTGAAAGAAACACTGCCGCATTAAAAGCGGTAGAAGGTGAAGAGAAAGCCATCTCCTTTTTAAATGGTATTAATGTGACTGGTATTCTATATTCATTATCGAGCATTTCAGAAAAGAACCTATTTTATATTTTTAAAGTAAGATTGCATTCGATTTTGAGTACTGTGTCACTAAACTAGTAATTTTTTTATTCAGAGTTTTCGAACCTTTATTTTGTCGATTATACTAAAGTTGGTATTACTATTGTACATATATAAATATTACAATAATATGTTGAAATGAAAAAAAATTAAAAACCCGGACATACAACATCCACATGCGAGAGTTCTAGCACGGGTACGCTAGTTTACGAAAATTAAGAAAAAATGAAAGTAAGCACTCACAATTCTCCAGCGATAGAAGGTTTTGCAAGTAGATATCCTTCGCATTTGCTTTTTTTGTAGCAGTTCTGTATATGTTTGTTTTTAAAGATGGAAAGTTTTGCATCAATCCTGTAGAATGATCGCTGTGTAGGGTGTTGAAATCCTTTTCCAGCTGTTAAAAATTAAATTGAAAATATATTTGGTGAAATTATACAACAAATTTTTACGAATAATAAGTAAATAGTTTGGAGGAAGTCCCAAATTGTTCTGGCACTGCCATTTCTACAACATTAACAACAGAATCAGAATGCATTTTGTATTTAGTGTGTAAGTTGAATCGAATATTATTACCAGTTTATACCCGAGCACGTTTTTTAGAGCCGGAAATTCGTCAAAATAGTTTGATATTGTCATCTCCTTCAAAAGTTCAAGGCGAGCACGAGTGGTTTTTCCCCATTTCTCCTCTGTAGTGTTCCAGGGATTGCTGGAATTCCTTAGCCACTTCAGATCTTCATCTGACGATTCTCCGTCTTCTACTATTTGGATAGTAGTAGATAGTAGACGATTTTGTGATGGAGTGGGAGATGATCTTCGACTCGAGCAAGGTGACGATGACAAAGAACGTTTCCGTTTAGATATTATACCCGTTTCACGGTATTTTCGCTTCAAATTGTTGATATGGTCTGGCAACTTTCCAGCCAATCGGTTAACGATCCCACGACCCGAATCCACGATTTTATTGTGAAAATACACAGACCTGTGTTCAGAAGGGAACAAATGAGCTATTTCATTTGTCCACATGCCATAAATTTTGGCCGTGATGTTTCGCTCGGGGCTGTTTTTTAGTATATGTGTGCATATAATCCGCACCAATCGAAGCCGTGCGACATTTTCAAGTGGCTTGGTCTTGTCTATTGCTAAGATACCTCTTCCCTCTAGGGAATTTTCGAGAAGTTTTTGAAGGTTCTAGAAAGACAATATAGTACTACGAATTAGGAAAATCTGTTCCTAGACACTGTTTTTTTTTTTTTTTTTTTTTTTAATTGTGGTAACCATTTAACAAATTGTTTAGGTACATTGTAGTTACATGAGGACTACAAAAACTTCATAGCACATTATGATCTTCAGTAATGAACTAACGCTATGTTAACCTTTGCTGCCCACCTTCCAAAACGGAATCAATATGGCCGCGGTTCCGGTGCAAGTGAATTCTACCCTCGCGAACTATTTATGTATGTAGTGAAAACGAAATATTTATGGACACTAAGTAGTACCTACTAAGTTATCGCGTTTTGAATGCCCCTATTGGAGAACACAACTCAACTTAGTTGAGTTGAGTTGTCTTCAATTCAACTCAACTTTCACACAACCCAAACTAACTAACAACTTATAGACAACTGACAGACAACTTTTCTATCAAGGTTGTTTATGACAATACGGACAATACCGAATTTTGAATTACATAAAACCAGGAGACAACTCAACTGTTTCGTTGTCTTACACAATAGGGGCAGGCAGAAGTGTCGTGCTTTGGGAAATTTCACTCGCTTTCATTCGCTTACATAATTCGAACGAATAAATTTTATACAAATGAACCACAACAAAGGAAATGCGTATTTTTGAATGAGCTTTGCGTATTCGCGTCAGTAAAATTGGGTTATTTGCTTGCACCGGAGCCACAGGCGTAGGCTAATCTCAGATTTTATTTGTTATTTATTACAGTATGTTTTTCAACTTGTATACTTACAACTTCTTCTGTTCCATATAGAGATTTCTCGAAAGTAGTAGGTGTAACAATGGCATCTATCAATAAATTTGAACTTGTGGATTCAAATTTATCACTAACTTCAAAAGAAGGTAGCATGTCGTTCAGCAAAAAACTTACATTTGTGCTTTGGTCTTGGGAACTGGTAAAATTTGTTTCTTGAATTTCATAGACCTGTATATGAACAACAGTAATTGCTACCATCAGTAGATGTAAATATTAATGATTCTGTAATAACAACTAACCGAAGTGTTAGCAGCATTTGGATGCATTGCCTTTCGCCATTCCTCAAAATTTCGCATAAAAAGTACACGATGTCCTATGATTGGGAACATCTCCCTTATCTCGGCATGGCCTAGTAGCGCCAAAGATATTGACGTTATGGCATTTTCTGTCATATTGAAAACAATTCTAGTTTAGTTCTTATTTAACATTTTTGTATCTTTTATCAGAGTTATAAAAGAAAGAATCAAACGATTTGAACAAGTAGATTTTAGTGAAGTTTCATGAAAACTGAATTTGGTTTTTGCGTACCGTGTAACCAAAATAATATAAAGGGTATTCACTTAATCTGATAAATGTATGCAGCTCGTAAATGTATAAATTTCTGCGGTGCTTTAAGTGAACACCGCTCGGAAATGTCATTGCTTAAATAGCGTAAATTGACTGTAAATCTGGAATCAAACAAACAATTCATACGACTGTCTGTCAAAGTTTGACATTTGTGATTTGCACAACTTTCCGCGGTTGATTTCCCAGCCTAAATCGTCGCGGAAAATTATGTGTGTGGTGTCGGCTGTCGGTGTGTGCTATAGGTACTTATTGGTTTTTATATTTTTCGTCTCATCTGTGCAATGAGTAACGAAAAAATATAATGCAGGCACGATACGAAAATGACGCACCACGGGTAGATAAACGAATGTTTTTTTTACATGGTAGAATTCAAACGAGTTACTCGGTTAAAATCAATGAATAAGCTCGATAGCATATTTTGATAATTAACCGAGTGATTTGGTTAAAATCAACCGAGCTATTCGTTCGTAGATAAACGAATGTTTTTTTTTACTTGGTAGAAATCAAACGAGTTACTCGGTTAAAATCAATGAATAAGCTCAGTAGCATATTTTGATAATTAACCGAGTGATTTGGTTAAAATCAACCGAGCTATTCGTTCGTAGATAAACGAATGTTTTTTTTTACTTGGTAGAAATCAAACGAGTTACTCGGTTAAAATCAATGAATAAGCTCGATAGCATATTTTGATAATTAACCGAGTGATTTGGTTAAAATCAACCGAGCTATTCGTTCGTAGATAAACGAATGTTTTTTTTTACTTGGTAGAAATCAAACGAGTTACTCGGTTAAAATCAATGAATAAGCTCAGTAGCATATTTTGATAATTAACCGAGTGATTTGGTTAAAATCAACCGAGCTATTCGTTCGTAGATAAACGAATGTTTTTTTTTTACTTGGTAGAAATCAAACGAGTTACTCGGTTAAAATCAATGAATAAGCTCGATAGCATATTTTGATAATTAACCGTGTGATTTGGTTAAAATCAACCGAGCTATTCGTTCGTAGATAAACGAATGTTTTTTTTTACTTGGTAGAAATCAAACGAGTTACTCGGTTAAAATCAATGAATAAGCTCAGTAGCATATTTTGATAATTAACCGAGTGATTTGGTTAAAATCAACCGAGCTATTCGTTCGTAGATAAACGAATGTTTTTTTTTTACTTGGTAGAAATCAAACGAGTTACTCGGTTAAAATCAATGAATAAGCTCGATAGCATATTTTGATAATTAACCGAGTGATTTGGTTAAAATCAACCGAGCTATTCGTTCGTAGATAAACGAATGTTTTTATTTTACTTGGTAGAAATCAAACGAGTTACTCGGTTAAAATCAATGAATAAGCTCAGTAACCTATTTTGATAATTAACCGTGTGATTTGGTTAAAATCAACCGAGCTATTCGTTCGTAGATAAACGAATGTTTTTTTTTACTTGGTAGAAATCAAACGAGTTACTCGGTTAAAATCAATGAATAAGCTCGATAGCATATTTTGATAATTAACCGAGTGATTTGGTTAAAATCAACCGAGCTATTCGTTCGTAGATAAACGAATGTTTTTTTTTTACTTGGTAGAAATCAAACGAGTTACTCGGTTAAAATCAATGAATAAGCTCGATAGCATATTTTGATAATTAACCGAGTGATTTGGTTAAAATCAACCGAGCTATTCGTTCGTAGATAAACGAATGTTTTTATTTTACTTGGTAGAAATCAAACGAGTTACTCGGTTAAAATCAATGAATAAGCTCAGTAGCATATTTTGATAATTAACCGAGTGATTTGGTTAAAATCAACCGAGCTATTCGTTCGTAGATAAACGAATGTTTTTTTTTTACTTGGTAGAAATCAAACGAGTTACTCGGTTAAAATCAATGAATAAGCTCAGTAGCATATTTTGATAATTAACCGAGTGATTTGGTTAAAATCAACCGAGCTATTCGTTCGTAGATAAACGAATGTTTTTTTTTTACTTGGTAGAAATCAAACGAGTTACTCGGTTAAAATCAATGAATAAGCTCGATAGCATATTTTGATAATTAACCGAGTGATTTGGTTAAAATCAACCGAGCTATTCGTTCGTAGATAAACGAATGTTTTTATTTTACTTGGTATAAATCAAACGAGTTACTCGGTTAAAATCAATGAATAAGCTCAGTAACCTATTTTGATAATTAACCGTGTGATTTGGTTAAAATCAACCGAGCTATTCGTTCGTAGATAAACGAATGTTTTTTTTTACTTGGTAGAAATCAAACGAGTTACTCGGTTAAAATCAATGAATAAGCTCGATAGCATATTTTGATAATTAACCGAGTGATTTGGTTAAAATCAACCGAGCTATTCGTTCGTAGATAAACGAATGTTTTTATTTTACTTGGTAGAAATCAAACGAGTTACTCGGTTAAAATCAATGAATAAGCTCAGTAATATATTTTGATAAAATTAACCGAGTGATTTGATTAAAAACAACCGAGCTATTGGTTGTATTTAGCCAACACTCATCGTTTGTTTATAACAGAGTGAATGTGAGTTTTCAGCAAACATAGATTCGTTTGAATTTTCATGAGTAAAACGGTTAAAAATAACCAATCAGTGTGTTAAAAACACGAAATAAGTTGGTTGATTTTAACCTAGATACTCATTACAATTTAACAAACATGAAAACTAAGTAGTTCGGTTAATTTTAACCGAACTATTTAGTAATGACAACCGTTTAGTGTGCTATTTTTAACCGTATTCATTTAACAGTATTAACTTGGTTGTTTTTAGCAACGAGTACTCATTTATTTTTAACCGAGATTTGGTTAATTTTAACCGATTTATTTTTAGCAGAGCAAAAATCGCACTCGGTTAAGGACAATGTTTTTGCGTGAATAATTAGGTTGCATCTTTTTCGAAGAATTATTAATTCTGATCTTTTTTGCTCCGATGGGTTTGACCGCCATTCGCGGAAAGCCTTGTTTTTCGCTGCGGTAATTCGCTTGCGTTCTTTGTTAAACCGGGGTTATTACATTAATTTTTTTATTGAACTTTTATATATACAATTTGACTTAAGGCTAGTTTACAAGTGCTGATGAATAATTAATATTTTGTGTGTTGGCTCAACAACAGGGGCCCAACGGTTTACAATGATTTTTTTTTAAATAATTAGATTTACATAAATAAATTGTAATTGTTTTCTCAGATTCATACTCGTAGTATGCATCGTTGTCAGGGTTGACCTCAGGGTGTTCAAATCCGGGTGTCGATGTCCTTGTGGTGGTAGAGAGGGTTGTTCATCTTGGTATTATCCTCGATGGTGGGATGTCTCGGTCAAATCGTAGAAGGGTATAGTTGCCCTGTCGGTGTCTCTTGGGAATAGGTCCTCGTTTAGTGGAGCCAATACATGGAGGTAGCGATGCTCTGAGATGTGTTGGGTTTCCGCAATCCTTCGGACTAGAGGGTTTGGATGGTTGGATGCATCCCCGAGTATTCTCTGGAAAAGTGTGACCATGTACTTTTCCAGGGGGGTGATGCTGGCTTCTTCGTAGAGTCTTGAACTTCTGACGTTTTTCTTTCGAATTGGATCATAGTGTAGTCCAATTAAACCGGGGTTTATTTGAAGCTGGTTTTTTGATGCAATGTGGAATAAAAAGTCCCATACCGAGTAAAATTATTTCGGTCACGGCTTTTGCACACATATTGACATCGGTATCTCTAAAGCACATATCAGCCCATGGCAACGAACCGACGAAATTACGCAGCTCGTCCCAGGTGGATTTACTATAATTCCAAATCAGACGATGGCGATACTGGTTCGCTCCTATTGGTGTCGGTAAAGAGAGGATAGCAGATATTAGAGCATGATCCGAATTCTCTAAGGGAGCAAATAATTTTATTTTATAATTATCTGGCTCGGTTGTGAGAAACAGATCTAAAGTGTTCCCGTAATTCGATGGATTGTCAGGAATTCGCGTTGGTTCATCAACGAGCTGAGTGAGATTGCAGCTAATGGCGAAGTCTCTGCATCGTCCGTTCTGTTAGAATATCGTATAGCCAGTCCATGTTATGGGCATTGAAGTCACCAAGTATAATAACTTCAGCCGTTGGATGATGAATTTGTATCCAGTCTACCTTTTCGGATAAATGACGAAATAATTTAGATGGTTCGTTATCGTTTGGCGAGCGGTACAGGCAGCAACAAAAATTTAGTACAACTTTGTAGGATGACCTTTAGCCATATTAAGTCGAGATCTGCAGGTTCCATCTCTTCTTTTCTTTCACACGCCAGATCTGTTCGGGCAAACGCACATAGTCCCCCCTTATATCGAAAACGAGGAAGTAGTACGTATCCTGGACAGTGAAGATATGTGTAGTCAGTGTTTGAGTTTATTTGAGTCTCGGTTAAGACTAGGACCACGTCTGGCTTTTTTTCTTGTAGATGCTGGTGCACGCAGCATTGTTCATTACAAAGTGTAGACAGTCCATAAGCTGTTAGCTATTGAAGGGGTCAAAGGGGTAACAACATTAAAAAGGTTAGGAACCAATGCACTAGACGCTAAAAAAATTTTCCACGTTCTCTGCTATAGAGCCACTAGTTGAGGTTTGAGCTTAATATACTCCTTAATTTAATTAATTTATTGATCTATAAATAGGCTTAGTTAATCAAAACTAAAACTAACCTATTGGATATATTAAAACAACATTTACCAACAAACCGAAAAACCACCAAGACTTGTGATTATATTGACCAATTTATTCAAGCAATATACCAACAACCCCATTCCCCATTGTGTATATTAACTTTGTGCGTGATCGAGTAAATAATCCTGACCCAGAAATACCAGCAGGTATTAATAATGGTAGTCCGTAGAAAAATATAACCATTCACGTAAGAATTAAAGTTGACAAATGATTGGCCGTGTCAATTATTGTTGTCAGTGTGTTTTCTTTTCTGACAGCTCAATGAATGCTAATTGGAAATCCAAATGTTCGCGTCCTATTATTATTTGTCATCAGTCATGAGCATGACCCTCCGCTAAATGGTCGTTTTAAAAGCCTTATACTTAAGAAAATTAATCCCCCAAGGATATCCACATCTATAATAAAATTTGTAAAGTTCCCTCAAACTGTGATCTTAAAAACACAGCAGATTTTTTTTTTTTTAGCTTTAGCCTCATTAAAATTGAATATTCCCTTCGTTTCCTTGTAAAAAGTCGCTCCTTTCAAATACGAAATTTAATTCCCTTTGACGATGATCTCTGCCGAAAAACAACTTCCTGTACGAGAATTCACACCAAAGCCGAGAACATTGCCCCCCGAAATGTCACTGCCACTTCTTTTACACTTGCACGCCCTTAGTTGGCAAGTTAATATTTAATTTTCGCAAAAAGCTTATACGAAACTTTGTCTTTATCCAAAAGCCAAAACCAACATCGACGATGACGATGACGATGACGATGTCGGCAACGGCAACGGCAACGGCAGCGACAACGCCAACATTTCTGGAGGAAACCAGAACGATGATCACAAGTTATTAGGAAATCTGTCGATAAGTTAATTTTCCGCTTTAAATTCTACAGCAAAGCAATGAAGCTGTCGTTCCTTGTTTTTTCATCATTTTTTTTTCTATTGTACGAAAAGAACGAGTACAATATATACGTAAAGTTCAAAGGCTGATGCATCTGTAGCAGCAGCAGCATCATTTCCAGAACTCTGAAGTGATTCTGCTGCTGGATCTCTAGCTCTCAAAGAATTTTCAATTCCAATTTTCAAACAAACGCAAATTAATTTGCTTTGCTCCTCGAACCCGATTTTCATCCAACAAAACACAATCATTCTCAGCTTCCGCTGCGCTGCCGATGCCGTCGCGAGAGTAGATGCAAGGAGCAAGCAACCCGAGCCCGAGTTGTCGTGATAAAAATCCGAAAAAGTTTTTGTCACAACCCAGCAGAGGTTCTCTTGTGAAAATATAATAATTAAATATTCGCTCACGCTGCTGGAGAGAGACGTGACTAGTCCGCGATTTATGGGATCTGATGATGCATACACAGATGCAATTGCCACAATTATTAAAGTTGGCACTAGCGCACCATCATCAGCAATGGCAGGAGTTTTTTTTTTCGCTTTTTTTTTTGTTTTTGTCCTTCTTTTGCTCGACTTTCAAGTGGATGACACAAGGAGAAGTGGCAGCATCTCCTCCAGATATTCTCGTGTCATAACTCATGTGATGACGTAATATCTGATTTGTTGCTTCAGAGGGTCGAGAACGTTTATTGTTATCCTTCATAATAACAAAAATTTAAATTGTTGTGTCTGTGGGGGACAAGTTTGTGTCGCTCAGTTTTGAGATAGATCTAAGGTTGTTCGTTGCTCTAGGGTTAGTGGAGTGTAGGTACACTGTTGATGAAAAGTATTCCATCGGATGTTGTTCGGGTGTTTGTATCTGCGGAAACATGAATTTAAACATTTTTAGCTGGGACATAAATAGATTATATAACGACTGGTAAAGACTGAGCGCCTTACTAAACAAATAACCATTTTTAATGTCGACTCTAAGTCACAAAATCTGGTTTTTATTAATACTGCGAACATAGACGTATGTTTAATAACAGAAAGTCACCACAGCAGGCAGGAAAAAGTTAAATTATGTGGTTACTGTTGTTGTTGTTACTGCAATTCATCCATCTAAAAAAGCAAGAGGCGGATTTGCGTTACTAGTGAAAGAAACAATAAAACACGACGAACACTCAAAGATCGAAGAAGAGAAGATGCAAGCTGTTACTATAAATGTTCACTTGTCAAAAAATAAGGAAATAAAAATATCAGCTTTATACTTTATTACCCACCACCACCACCACGTAAGCCTTTTCCAAACATTGGGAAATAAGTTCATGGTCGAAGGGCATTTTAATGCCAAAAAAACTTTTGGGCGAATGTTGACTTCCAAATTGTCCAACGTCTCTGATGGTTTATCGGCATAGACTAGTGACTTCAGATACCCCAAAAGAAAGTAATGCTGGGTGGAACACTTG
This sequence comes from Cheilosia soror, assembly GCA_949372485.1. Taxonomy (NCBI): domain Eukaryota; kingdom Metazoa; phylum Arthropoda; class Insecta; order Diptera; family Syrphidae; genus Cheilosia; species Cheilosia soror. Next base: position 81,090,473 of record OX443561.1, read on the forward strand.
TCGATTTGAAACTGACAATTGACGTATTTTTATGCCAATTAAACAATTGGCAAATGGAAAAAGCGAAAAACTGCTTGAATTGGCTAACAGTGTTTATCAATAACTGATGACAAAGAAACCACTGGACAAGTGGAAATAGCTGAATTGTCAAACAAAATGTCACTTTGTCTATCGAGTTCATAAGTTGGTCAATCAACTGACAAACGATTTTTTGCCAATAATTGACATAAGTGGAAATGAACGGTGGACGGTGGTGTCGTTCAATGACATAAACGCGAGAGCTATCAAACTTTGTCAATCAACCGACATGTGGAAACCCACCTTATTCTAAAGGTGTAAAATCACAGGATCGAGGCGCCCAGTTCACAGGTCCATTACTCAAAATTATGTGCTCAGCAAGTATTTACCGCAATAAGTTGATGGTCGCGCACAGTGTGGCATGTTGCGCCATCTTGTTGAAACTAAAGCTCTATTACGTCAATGCCATTTAACTGAGGAAAGGAGAAGTCAGAAATGATGTTTCTACAGCGCTCTCCATAGACGGTAACATTCTGGTGGCATCGTCCTTAAAGAAATACGCGGGCAAATGATTCCACCAGCCCATAAAGCACACCAAACAGTGAGTTTTAATAGTTTTAAGGCCGTCGCAATTAAGGCTTCAGGGTTTTCTTCACTCCAAATTTTGCAAATTTTTGCTATCCATTTAAAAAAAAAAATTGGCCTCATCGGTTAACAAAATTTTTCGTTGAACATCGACTCACTCTGATTCTCCTCAACACTGCGCTCCACACCGGCAATAACTTCTTCTATTCGCACTGTTTGTCATCTTTGGGGATGCGTATTATTCACTAGAGTGTACGTGTTGCGATAACGATTCATCGTGGTCCAAATATCTTGCTCAGATGGACGATTATGTCGTCCGTAAAATGGACATAGCGCACGATAAGTTTGGCGAACCGACCTATGATTTTCAAAATATGTTTGCACAATTTGCATTTGTTCTGGCGTTAATCTATTCTGGCGTTAATCTATTCATCGTAAAATGGCAAAACGTATTAGCCACCAAATCAACTTTCGACAGTCAAATTGACAATCTGTAGAAACAGTGTTGCCAGTTTAAAAGTCAAACCTCTAAAAAAACACCCTTATTAGATGATGCAATTAATCTACTACAATAAAAAAGGCATTTCAATTCGAGGAATGAGTTTCTTAATAGAAACATACAGCGTGCAGCCCCCTACCTGCCATAGAATGAACAGCTTAATACAAAAAGTTAAAAACGAGTCCTTAACAACAGTCCAACAATCAGACTTCCACAAGCTAGGTGAGCAAATAAGATGGCTGGTAGAAATGCTGGAAGATGGCAAAAGACGCTCGATCCACCAACCGATGAGAGACGCTATTGAAAGCATCAGAGCTCTTTACGAACTCTCGGCGATTCAATTGCATGACGAAAAAGCAAAGGAAGTGATTCGTACGAACAATTCCTCGCAAACTTCGCCATGGTTAAAGGCAACAACAGAGCCAAAGAAGAGACAGGTTGCAGACGATGAACCCCCGGAGCCCAAACGGAAGCAGCAAAACTTACCAAATGGTTCTGCAGACAACGTACTACCAGAACCAAAAAGGAGGCAAGTTAATGCTGAAAAAAACGTTGCAGACAAAAGATACCCGGAGCAAAAAAGGAAACAAAAACACCCACCGGTGAAAATAACCAAGGAGAAAGATGGGAATACTGGAGTTGAGACTCCAGTGACCAGACCCAAGCAAAAGAAAAATGTAGGCACTGATAAGAAGCAGGCGAAAGGAGATGATGAATGGCAAAATGCCGTCAATAAGAAGGTCACCAAAAAGAAGCAGATGGAACCCAAAAAACCTAGACCTGACGCTATCGTCATCAAAGCGACGGGGACCCTCTCATACGCGGAGATCCTGCGCAAGGTAAAGGCAGACCCAAAATTAGAAATAGTGGGAAATGCGGTGCAAAGAATTAGGAGGACACAAAAGGGAGACCTTCTTATACAACTCAAGGAGACGGGTATTAAGACCTCTGAGTTCAAAGGATTCCTTAGTGAAACGTTAGCTGACCAAGCGAATGTGAGATCACTTACACACCACTCTGTCCTTGAGATTAAAGACATCGATGAGATAACTGCTGTAGACGACATAACCGATGCCATCAAAGCCCAGCTCGAAGTGACAGTTCTACCAGCGGACGTCTTGTCCCTGCGAAAGGGTTACGGAGGAACTCAAACAGCAACAATCAGCCTCCCCGCCGAAGATGCAGGAAAAATATTAAAAGCCGGAAAGGTTAAAATCGGCTGGGTTAACTGTCGCATACGCGAACGCACCCTGCTAAAAAAATGCTTCAAATGTTTAGAGTTTGGCCACCTAGCTCGGCAATGCAAAAACGAAGAAGACCGCTCCAAACTATGTAGGAGATGTGGGACAGAAGGCCACATAGCAAAGAACTGTGACAAGGAACCATTCTGTATGCTCTGCAAGAGAGACAATCCAGATGACGCGAAGCATGTAGCTGGCAGTAACAAATGCCCGGTTTTTCGGAGAGCTATCACTAACAAGAGACCATGAAGATTCTACAGATAAACCTCAACCACTGTAGAGTAGCCCAGGACATCCTAGCACAAACGGCCAAGGACGAAAGGGCGGACGTCATCATGATTAGCGAACCCTATAAGTGTCCCGACGAGAACAATAACTGGATCTGCGTCAAGGCAAAACAAACGGCAATCTGGATATGTGGACGCTATGCTTTCGAAGACACAAGCGAACAAACGGAAGGCTTCGTGCGGGCGAAAATAAACGGGATTCATTTCTACAGCTGCTATGCCCGACCCAGCTTAACGTCCAATGAATACCAACAAATGCTGGACAATCTAACGTCGGACGCTCTTCGGAGAACCCCAGTGGTTATAGGTGGCGATTTTAATGCGTGGGCTACGGAATGGGGCAGCAGACTCACTAATACCAGAGGACAGGCCCTACTGGAAACATTCGCTCCCCTATCGATAAGTATCGCCAACAAGGGTCGAGCAAATACGTACAGGAAGGCTGGGATAGGCTCTATCATCGACATCACCCTTGTGAGTACGTCTATCATGAGAACCATAAAGTGGAGAGTCAGCGAGGAATACTCACACAGTGACCACCAAATGATAGTAATGGAAATAAAAGGAAGGAAACCAGTCGTTCCCCCTAAACTTACGGGCCCAAAATGGAACGACAGAAACTTCGATAAGGAAACATTCGAAGAGATGTTGAACGGCAACCTAACGAGAAATGGAACAGCGGAGACCCTCGTACATCACCTCACAAACACCATCACTACCGCGTGCGACGCATCCATGCCTAGAAGAACAAACAGCAGGAAGGCACCGCCATGTTACTGGTGGAACGAGGAAATAAAGACACTTCGGAGAAAATGTTTGCAAGCTCGACGCAAGGTTCAGCGTTCAAGAAGGAGACCAGACTTCCTACAATGCATGGACAATTTTAGACTGGCAAGGCGCACACTAAATAGAACCATTAAGGAGAGCAAAACCACGTGTTTTAAACGTCTTTGTGAGGAGGCCGACATTAACCCATGGGGATCGGCATACAGAATGGTAATGACCAAACTGAGGGGCTGCAGAACCCCTCCAATAACGTGTCCAATAATTCTGAAATCCATTGTAGAGCATCTTTTCCCCCAAGTAACGACTACTATGTGCAATATCGTGAGAGAAGTCAGTTCAGACGACATTCCACTAATTACCCAGGAGGAGCTGCTCGAGGCATGCAGCAAGATAGGCGACAACAAGGCCCCTGGACCCGACGGAATCCCAAACAAGGCAGTAAAAGCGGCTATAAAAAAGAGGCCAGACCTGTTTATGATGACTATGCAGAAGTGCCTCGAAGAAGGGACGTTTCCCGAAAAGTGGAAAATCCAACATTTGGTCCTGCTACCAAAAGGAAAGAAGCCTCCAGGTGACCCATCGTCCTATCGCCCAATATGCCTATTGGATACCATGGGAAAGATCCTCGAGAAGATAATCTACAATAGATTACTCGCAGTGGCAGACGAAAAAGGTGCCCTTTCAGACTACCAATATGGTTTTCGGAAAATGAGATCCACTGTTGATGCCATAAGAGCAGTAGTGGATATTGCAAAAGGCGCCATCGACGGGGAAAGATGGCGCTATGGAACAAAGGAGTACTGCGCAGTAGTAACTTTGGACGTTAAAAATGCTTTTAACTCGGCGAACTGGTCTTTCATTAGAAGATCCCTCGCTAGGATGAATACACCGTACTACTTGCTACGTATATTGACGAGCTACTTCAACAACAGAAAGCTGAGATATAATACAGATGAAGGTGAAAAATACTACAACGTCACTGCCGGAGTTCCACAGGGATCGGTTTTAGGGCCGCTATTGTGGAATATCATGTACGACGGAGTCTTACGATTGGCGCTGCCTGAGGGAGTGACGATAATTGGATTCGCCGATGACATTGCCGTTGTGACAGTAGGTAAACAGATTCGTACAGTTGAATCTGTTACAAACGAAGCAATTGCCAGGGTAAAGGAGTGGCTAGCAACCGCCAGCCTGGAACTAGCTGATCACAAAACAGAAGCTGTCCTCATAACCAGCCGAAAAACTGTAGAGTTTGCCAACTTTCAGGTTGGTAGCCAAATAATCAGGTCCAAAGAAGCTGTTAAATACCTTGGAGTAATGCTAGACAATAGATTGCGGTTCAAAACACACGTGGACTATTTAGCCAAGAAAGCATCGCAAATGCAGGGAGCTCTCTCGCGCATAATGCCTAACATTGGTGGTCCTGGATACGCAAGAAGGATCCTACTTTCCAGAGTAGTTACATCAGTCCTGTTGTATGCTGCCCCAGTCTGGGCGCAAGCACTGAGGACGAAGGAGACCAAAAGGAGACTATTGTCAACATACAGGCTCTGCGCGCTACGGACAATCAGCGGCTTCCGAACCATATCGGATGAGGCCGCCTTTGTAATAGCTGGAATGGTTCCCGTCGACATTCTTGCAGATGAAATGTTGAGGATATATAACAAAAGAGTTTTAAACCAATACGATGCCAGTGAAATCAAGAGAATTAAATCTGAAGAAAAGGCAGCGTCAATAGCTATGTGGCAAGCTCGTTGGAATAGCACAACGAAAGGCAGATGGACATACAAACTTATACCGACAATCCAGGAATGGATAGAACGTAACCATGGAGACTGTAACTACAACCTTACACAGTTCCTGTCAGGCCACGGTGGCTATCGCAAGTATCTGCACCGTTTTGGGCACGACAGCTCACCATTTTGCCCTGAATGCGTAAATGAAGATGAAGACACGGAACACGCAGTATTTTATTGCCCACGCTTCATGGCATGGAGAAATACTTTGCCCAGCCCGTCACTTATCATCGACCACATGTTGCAGTCTGAAGAGAACTGGGCGGAATTATGCAATTTTATAACCATCCTACAAAATGAGCTACGGAGAATAGAAAGGCTAAGAAAAGCCACAGCAGAAGCCTCAGAGGCCGCTGAAACACCAGAAGCAGGTGACACAACACGACTAGCTTGAATGCTAACCAACCCCGCGAAGTAATACCTAACGGCAGTCCCGCGGGGAGAGTGGTTGAAGTGTGTGGGGTGTGGATTAGTACGTTTAGGCGCACTCCCGGCATCGATTATTCGGGTTTGCGAATCGTGCATGTTGGTAGCACGGGCTACCGCATCTGTAGAAGATTACCACATCCATTGGCGCATCCAAAAAAAAAAAAAAAAAAAAAAAGAGTCCTTCACTCGGTGGTGGAACTGGTTCTTCAGTTTTTTTTGAAACCTCGCCAGCCAGCCGTTCATTTGGACAGTTGCCAGCACAATTGCCAGAAAGATGAAGCCAGCCGAATGAATTTAGGCAATACGCCTAAAAGCATACTAGCATTTCGTATAAAATTATGGATTTGGTAGAAATATTTGATAAATTCTGACATTTTCCTCTGGAATGTTGTGTGCATGAGATAAGAACACAATTATAATGTAAGCAAATTGTACGGATATTCTAAGCCACTTGTTGCTTTCAGCGCCACCTGTTTGTTAATTGTGAATTGAATTTAGCCAGCTGCCAGCCAGCAGCTCTCCGGCTGGGGAGAAAATCAAGAGTTGTTGCCAGCAGGTTGTTGTTTTAATTAGCATGTGAAATGTGCCTCAACTGGCAACTACTGGCAACCACTGCACTGGCTGGCGAGGTTTCATAAAAACAAAACTATTGACTTAACGTGGTTTCTCTTCTTGCCCTATCACTCTACATGATGCCCATTAAGCAGCTGCTGGAAATGCTGCTTAAACAGATCTACTTTTCCCTGCGCTTCTGTAACTATAGGTTTCCTTCAATGTCTCGAAGAACCTGCGTTCAGGTTTTGAAGCCAGCAGCCAGTTACATGGATTTTTTATGGAACCTCAGGATGTTGTTACACGATCGCAAGACTCTTCGATCTCCTTAAGCTGGGAGGATCCATGAAATTAGGCCTCAATGAAAAATGGTGCCACAAATTAGGGCAATACTTCACAATGAAAAATTGCCACATTCCATTTATGAAAAATTTTTCCAAACAAATGAAAAATTGCCCCAAAATAACAATTCGTAAAAAACAACAAAAATTATTATAAAATTTTCATAGTTTTAAGGCCTTTTTGCATATTGGGGTGATTTTTCATTTAATGGAAATTGTTTGAAGATTTGGGATATGAATTTTCCTAAATTTGTTAAAGCTTATACAACCTGTTCAAATCTGTAAATAGCTTTTAATTTAAGCTATAGAAAAGCCAGCTCAGTTTTTGAAATAACTTTTAATAATTTAATATTCGCGCGAATTTTCAAAATTTTTTTTTTATCAAATTTTCTAAAGCTAAAATTTAAGATTTACATACAGTTACAAACAGTTTTTAACTTTCTCGTATACGTAGTAAGAGAAAGATATTGTTTTCGTACAGAATTTCGAACTCGAGATTTTGATCAATTCTGATATTACGATGATTGGGGAACTCAAAAAAGTGGGTCTCGCAATTCTGTCCGTCCGTATGTCTGTCTGCCCCACCACTGGGGAATCGAAACGCTTGGACGGATTTGCTTCAAACTTCGTATTTAGAGTTTGTGGACTTCCTAGGGACTTTTTTTTTTATGCTAGCCCTAATATTAACGCTACCTCCCATATAAAAATTTTACGAAATATGTCTAAATTTAGATTTTTTCGAAAACGGCTCTAACGATTTGAACCAAAATTGATAGTTGAGTTAATGTAAGCATGCTTAACATGACTGTATACCCAGTTTTTCGCTAAAAAGTCCACCGACGGCAGTTTTGAAAAATGGCTTTTTCTCGAAAACTGTAAAAACGATATTTAAAAAAAATTGTTAAGATTCTATTGTCATTCTTAACTTGATAGTAAACTCAGCTTTCCTCTAAAAAGACTGTGTCCTTTGATATCCACCCAAATCGCTAATAATAGTATGTATGTACTTTAAAAACTGCTCATATCTCCAAAACGCCATTTTCGATTATGATAAAAATGCTACTGTCAGGTAATGCTTAAAAATCCATAGAAATATCATTTGCTCACTTTTGAGCTAAACAGTTGAAAAACAGTGTTTTTTGAACCATAAATGCTTCCTTCGATTTCCACCCCAATCGCTAAAAACGGTACTTTAAAATCTACACATATCTCGAAAACGCCATTTTCGATTTGGTTAAAAATGTAACTGCTAGGTAATGTTTACATCCTAAAGAATACGTCGTACTCAGTTTTCAGCTAAACAGTTTAATAACAGTGCTTTTCGAATCCAAATTGTAACATTTGTCAGCATAATTTTACAAAAAACCGCTCTAACGATTTTAATCAAAATACATATTATTTAAGACAACATAAGCATTCTAAACATGATCACGTACTTATTTTTTTCTCAGAAAACTCGAATATTGCCGTTTTATGAATATTTCTCAAAAATTATTACCCAAATCCCGACCACTGAGACCACTTTTTTTAAATAATCAAAAATGGGAATTCGAAATTCATCGCCTACTTGCCTCCTTCAAGTGTCAGTTCGGGGTGAAATTTGAAAGTATGTAAGTAATAAAGTGTTGTAGTTAATATCTACATATGTCTATGTAGTATGTATTACTTTTTTAATTAACGGGTTCAGTTACTAAACCTGCGTACAATAAACGAGAAAGTTTCGTGCGACCCAGTCGTGCACATTTTTTGGTTACTTATTAGGTACAGAATAGAATAACGACCTGTTTTCCTTTCCTTTCCTGTTTAACTACCCATCCTCAACCTTTGTAGGTTATTATTCAACAAATCAAGGTAGTTTAACTCTAATAGACGCGAAATAAAAAAAAGTTAAAGAATTTTAATAATTTCTGGACTAGCGAATGCGCTATATCCCACCAACCGTTTACAATAATAGATCAAAGTAGAATTTGCTAAATAAGTTTTAACTCAGTCGTAAATGAAATGGGAGGTAGCGGGTCCTACACTAGAGTCTTTCAAGTTTCTTTCAAAATGTCCACTGACGCGACGCTTGAAAAAAAAAAAAAAGTCGAAACTCTGTGCCCTCAGACACAATTTTACACTTAAATTCGTTTACCGGCAGACATAAAGGTTGGCTTATGTGGGCTTAATCAAGTGTCAAATATTTAAGAAAATTCAAGTCAATTGCATGGAATGGCCCCTTAATCTTATTACCTACTTACGGTCCGCTAATTCACGATTTCAATGTTTTCTTTATTTTGAAAAATCTTCACAGCCCTCTTCAGTTCAAAAGGCCTATAGGCCGATATGGACCTGTTGCGCCCAATATTTATTTTATTAGATTGCGTACATGGCACATCTGCTGCGAATTTCAAACTGAATGCGTATTTTCAAAGAAAACACTCATCCGCGCATCCCCACTCAAGTAAACAATGCAAATGTTTGGGAAAACAATGCAAATGTTTGGGAAAACAACACTCCGAAGAGTTTATGAAAATAGTGAATGAAAACATTTCGCCCGCAGTGTACGAAATGCCCTGCATGGCATCCCTATACGTTTGGTAGATGTTGGTCCTGCGGCATTTCTATTTTTCCAACAAAAAAAATTGCTCATCCTTGTTGTTCCTTGAATGCATGCATTCGCTTAGCGCGATGTTTGTCTTAGAAGAAGTTTCCAAAACAACCCAAGGAGCATCCATCGTATATGTATATAACGTATGTTGTATGACACGACGACGAAAGGATGGTACATGGTGCATGAGCAGAGCATGGAGGATGTGTCACTGCTTTGGTGGTTTTCAGCAAAAGTTTGAGCAGCACGTAACATGCATGCCTCGACAAGAAAAATATATAACGGCTTCATCTCCTCCACATACACACACACGGAGAGATGTCTACATTCACATACGCACATGTAGGCTTCCGGGTGCATCAACCGATTGGGTTATCTCTCTTTATAGTGAAAACCGACCCCTGGGATAATGTCAGACAGCTCTGGGTGCCACATGTGCATACCACGTCCTTAAACATTATATTAAACTAAAAATGAAAAAAAAGATGAATTTCCAACTAAAACAGAAAAACGGCAGGAAAAGGGAGGCAAAACCTACAAAACTACGAGTATAATGCAACACGCTATACCCATCAGCAAGGAGCAACAAAAAATACAAAATAAAAAAAAAATAGAAAAAAAGGAAATGACTCATTTGGGCTTCGCAAGTTGAACGATGAGTGATGGTGATGATGTGGATGTGGATGTGGATGTGGATGTGGATGGCCAAGCGCCAAATCATGTACAAACGACTTCTTCATGTCCATTTTACGCCCCAACATGATGACGACGACGACGACGATGACGGCGGACAATAACTTTCCAACGAATGGGGCAAACCAGCTGAAACAGTTGTTGCTCATTAATACAGGAAGTGGAGTCCTGTTAACACATATCAACGACCGCCATTAGGCACTCGAATGGACAGCATAATTTTCATTTGTCTAACAAAAGTCCGACTTAGTACTTGCCTCAGCTGAAAGCGGACTGTGCGAGAATTAAATGAGGCATTTGTGTTACCATGCGCTCTAAATATGACGATGATGATGATGATGACGATCAGAAAGGGTGATTGCAGTGAAAGTTGGGAATTTTGTTATTGAAATTAAAAAATTGTACGCGCTACGGGAAAAGTTTGACGACTTTAGATTTCAAAACAACGACACGACACGACGACAAAACCAGCGATGGCACATAATGGATTTCAATTTAAGTTTGGCGAATGGCAACTTTGGATTTGCAGGTTGTTTTTCAATTCTTCAGTGCTACAATTTTGTGACAATAAAAAAAAACTGAAGAACGTGCACAGCTCTGAGTAATGAAAGTCAGCGGATTTTGTTTGACATGTTTTCAAAAGCATATCACATTCTCGTGCATATGAAGCGCACATCAACAGAACATCTGTGCGCATACGGTATTTCGTGTGCGCAAGTACTCATAAGTGTGCGTTGCCATATCAATAATGCAGAAAGTCAACATAGGTTTGTAAAAAATAGGTTTACCTCTAAATGATTTACATTAACATTAAAGACATGGAGTTATTTCAATGAAAATTCCGCACATGACAGTGTTCCGTAGTTTTCGAACATGGAAATCAGATCTTGATTTCTTGACATTGAAGACCGAAAGCAGCAAATATTGTTAAGTTTTTATTTTGAATTAATATATAAATTGTGGGCATATATTTTCTTATGTGCGCACATGCTTCAAGTGTGCGTTTCCGTATTAGAGATGCAGAAAAGTCAATAAAACATTGTCCACAAGGAACAAGCATCTTCCAAAGATGCGGTAGCCCGTGCTACCAACATGCACCATTCGCAAACTCAAATAGTCGATGACAGGAGTGCGCCTAAATGTACTATTTCACAGCCTACGTTCGTCCTTTAACCATACTCTCCCTGCGTGACTTCCATGCTAAATCCTCTGGGATAAATCCGCCATTTCGGCTCTTCTAAGTAGTCCAAGTCTCCTTAATTCTTCATGTACGCTCGTTATAAAGGAGCATACCTCCAGCCAGTCATCTTTTGACCTCTAGAAATTGCTTATTAGACTTTGGGGGTTTGCTAAGTTTGCTCTTCCTCCTACAAATCGCCTATACAATGGAATATTGCGTCTTCTTCTTCGTCTGGGCATTCCAGACAAAATGCCCCGATAAGAACTGCGTAGAACTGGTAGTTGCAGTCCCCGTTTGTTCTTTCTGCCCAAACCTCGGTGGTGGGGATCAGTTTGTGGGTCCATCTGCCTTTTGCCGTGGTATCCCACCTGTCAATCACCGGCCATTGGAAGAATTTCGCCGAATCCTTGGATATCGAAGAAGGTTTAACACAAGGTGACGCCCAATCATATATCTTCTTTAAAATCATTTTTGGAGCAATTGTACGAAACTCAGAAGCCAACATCAGAGGTACGATATTTTTCAAAAGTCTGTCCAACTGCTGACGATATTGACGGGAGAACTCACAGCTATCAGTGGACAACTATGCCGGGGAAGATAAGGCTGGTTGTTAAGCAAAACAAAGCGAAATATATATACTGCCATCGAAGATGCATTTTCAACATCGGCGACTCAGGTACAGATATAACTTCTTCGAAGTATGTAGTTAAGGACTTTGCCTACCGAGGCTCTACAATAACCTCGCAAAATAACTTGGACCAGAGAACAAGCAAAAATCTGTTCATTGTACAGTTTGGTCTGAGCTCCTGAAAATCGTAGTTCATACCAAGTAAATCCAAATTTTTGTTGGAGTTAGTTCCATGTGCGACTTAGTTCATAGGGCCAACAATAGTCAACCCGGTTGTATGGTGGAGAAGCATGGTCCTCATCGAAAGCAGATGAAAAGCTATTGCGACGCTTTGAGAGAAAGATTCTTCGCGTGATTTTCAATCCAGTTGGTATCGATGGAGTGTGGAGGAGATTCAGCGACGAACCTTAATAAAGATCAAAATACAACGACTGAGGTGGCTGAGTGACGTGAAGCGTATGGATAACATCTCACCATATGTAAATTTCGAGAGATATTCGAATCAGACCACCATTGTCGGGTCGGTTTTTCGTCTATCTACCACTATAAATCTTACCCAGAGAGACTCTCTAGACTTCTCCAGAGTTCTTCCTTAGTTTAACGCTAGCATCTGTTTATGTGAGATCTTTTTCATCCAATGGGTCTCGTCTCGAACCAATGTTGTCCCAAGATCCTCATTTTTCTGCCAGCCAAAGCTGGACATTGACAGAGTGTATTGGCCGCTATCTCAGACTCCTTCAGGTATAGTTTACAAGTATAATCCTCCCTAAGGCCCATCTTCCTTAAATGATGCCCGAAATTACCACGTCCTGTATAGTTAACGCCACCACCCATTTCAATGTTCCTCGACTCATGCTTAGTTAGAACTCTTCTTTGAGTTGAGCAGGTCGGCCATTTTAGCCTGTCTACATTGTTCCACGGTTGACCACCTTCTCAGGTGTTCTGCCGTGCTCCATTTGTGAATCAGCTGTTCTATTATTCCTCTACCAATAATTGAAGAGAATGGTTCTGGTCCCAGCAACTTTTCAGTTCACCCCTGGGGGCTTATTCCCAAATGCGCGGCGGATCGCTTTTCATGGCGGATTGATATTTTTGTATTTCCAAAAGCTGTCAAAATCGATAGCTATTATGAGGATTGCTGGCAATAAATCCGACAGCAATCTGTCACCTAAATAGCTATCGATTTTGAATGGATCGAATCGCTTTTGGAAATATAAAAATACCAATCCGCCATGAAAAGCGATCCGCCGCGCATTTGGGAATAAGCCCTCTGTTTTGCAAAGGAGTCGGCCTTTTCGTTGCCGTCGATTCCTATGTGTCCTCATATCCAAGTCAGTGTTACTTAATTTTTAGATGAACACTTATTGAGCTTAAATACACATTCCATTGGCAATGATGTTGTGATGTTTGTCTGTTTCATGCACCTGATCAGCGCCTGATTGTCCAGTGCTATAAGGATATTTCTGCCTTCCACCTGACTCTCAAGCAAGTAATCCAACGCATGCAGCAAAGCAATCATCTCTCACAGCCTGGTATACTGAAGTATATTTCCCGAGACTAATGTGGCGGGCTAGTTCCAGCTCTTCTGAAAAGATACCGACCCCGGTTCGCCATTCATAATGGATCCATGCGTAGGTGATAATGGGTCCTGTAACCATCGTAAACATCCTAGGAGAGAATCCCCACCTATTTCCACATACACATTTTTGCACTGATTTAGTACCCCTTTTGCCTTCCGAACCTTCTCATCAACATGGTAGCTCCAAGTAAGTCGAATATCGTTTTTAGTTTCGATCCGAAAGGTGTTAAGGGCTGAAATTCTAGATTTTTCCTCTTCATATAGTGAAAATTATTAGATCTGTTTTGGAGAGCCCTTGTTCCAGACACCATCGCTCAACCACTTTGAGTGCACTCCTCATCATATCCGCCGTGACATCTATGAATTTGCCTCTTGTCATTATTACTATGTCATGGGCATTTATCCCACTCTGTTAATGCTAGTTGCTTCAAGTCTGTCCACCGTGATATTCCACAGTGTACGAGTAGGTGAAAGAACACCTCCTTGTGGGCAACCTAAGATGGCCCTTCCTCTGAGCATTGAGGTTCCCGTCAGAATATTTATCGCCCTTGTATTCAACATATTGTCCAGCCATCCACGTTTTTCCAAGGCTTGTTTCAGACTTTCAAAGCATATCTAATCGAAGGCACCTTAAATGTCCATTATAGTGGTCATGGCAATGCCACCAGTATCATCACAAATCGTACCAGTTTAACGAGTCTTTAACTTAGCCCACATTAGGCGCACATTTCAAAGACCTGCTACTGGGTGTACGTAACTGGAGGCGCAGTTATTTTGCATTTATTTTGTGTGCTCGTACAACCGAATTTCATTTTAATTATTCAAATTAATATCACAAATCTAATGTTTTTCTTTGAATCTCCTACCATAATGCCACTGCCTTTGATTTGTAATTCATAAGTTCAACATTTTCGTAATAAATTAATTATCTTCATTCCTATCCGATTAAAATATCTCTTTGCGGTAACTACACAAGACACAAGATACAAGACTGAATGTTTCTCTTCTATGAAAGATGAATATTTGATAGGGAATATTTAAACGATATGTTTCCAGGAATTTCACTCTAAAAGCATACCCAAAGGTTAATTACGATTGACGGTGTTGACTACGACGACCGACGACTATACGACAACGACAACGTACAGCAAAACAGTTCGAATCAATTGATTCTGAATTCCATCCCTCACACAGTCACAACCATCACACAGTTGAGTCCTCGTTCTCTCTAATTGAGTTTAATTCGTAAAAGGAATGTGCGTGTTTTATCGCAATAAAAATCGCTGAGGGTGACTGGGACTGCTTCGTCTTATGTTTCAATGCTCTTTCATTTTAAAATTTTCTATTTATAACTAATGGTTTGATTTATCGACAGGGAGCACAAATAATTGATGTGCAGATTTAAACCAACTTTACGGTTGGAATTGCAATTTCTGACATTTAAACGTGTTTGTTTGCTAAACCGTGTTAAAGGGCGCTGCCGCTGCCAATGGCAATTTGTTTTGGCAATTTGTTACTTAGTATGGCCTTTGATATCAGTTCAGCTGTAGTTTGGTACGACGCCAAGTAAATATTCGACGTGAATAAATATTTAACACTCAATTTCTTTCGTTAGGTTAGACGCAGGATTGTAAGGAGAAAGAAAAACGTCATAGGATACTGTAGGCACCTTAGTGGGAGCCATCATTTAATAGATGGAAAAACCTATAAGAACTTTAGGCATTTTATTTCCCTGCAGAATTGAAATATCTTCGCTTGGTCGAAAGGCCCTATATCCACTAGTAGTTTCCCAAAACTTTGTACCACATACGTGCTATCCTACGACATTTGCACAGTATCTGTGTGATGTTTTCCTCGACACCTACATATTTCATTATAGAATCTCTAAAGATCATTTTCTGAAAAACTCCTGGTCATGGCGCTACAGTCTGGGGTGAACCTGTTCCTCAACCAGTACGCCTCTTCAGTTAGCGCGATCTTTGGCTAACCGCCTCCAGTTGCGCACTTCAAGAATCGAAGACTCTTAGGGCCAGAAAGTTAGTGTCCATTCATACTATCCATCCATACTGACCAGGTCGATGTCACTCGTAGAGTTCGCTGGTAAATCTCCTCCTCCAAAGCATGCCAACGCAAACGGGACCGAAAATCACTCGAAGAATTTTGCGTTCGAAACAACCAAGAAGATCTTCATCCGTCTTTGTTGATGTCCATGCTTCTGCTTCTACAGCAGGACTGGGATGATGAGGGTCTTATGTAGAGTCTCCTTAGTGTTTCTTGACAAGGCCTTACTAGTCATAGTCAGATGCCTTCTTAGGCTAAAGTAACAGCAGTTGACAGTAGTGAAATTCTTCGTTTGATTTCTGCTGTCTGAGGCCGAGGTTGACAAATCACCTCAAAAGTTTTAATTGTCTATCGTGACATTCTGTCCGATTTGTCGATCTTGTGTGTCCTTTCATGTTGACAGCATATATTTTTTTTTTTGCGCTCATTCACCACTAAACCCATTTTTGCCGCCTCTGTACTGAAACGCACCAGTGACAGCTCGCTCGATGTCGTCAGCGTATGCAAGTAAAGGGTCCGCCATCTAACATTTTTTTTTTTTTAACTAATGCTTATTTCGCGAATGGTAACACTTAGCTCATGTCTGATTTGACAGATAATTAGTTTTATTCTTCCGCTGAACGAATATGGTTGTGTATACGCTTGAACAACGCTGGGAAATATTGCGACAGTACTTTGAAAATCATGGTAATGTTGCAGAATGTGTGCGAAAATTGCGTACGGATTTTGGAAGAAGAGAAGCACCGTCAGCTCCGTATGTTCGTTATCTTGTGAAAAACGTGAAAGAAACTGGCATCTTCATCGATAAACCAAAGCGTGAAAAGCCAAAAACAGTGCGTACACCGAGAAAATTGCTGCTGTGGCAGAAAGTGTGCGTGAAGCGCCATCGACATCAATTCACCGTCGTTCTCAACAATTGAACATTTCGGAGACATCATTGAGACGAATTTTGCATAAAGACCTTGGTATGACGCCATACAAAGTCCAAATGGTTCAGGAGTTGAAGCCAACTGACCATCCAATGCGTTTTCGCTTCGCTAAGTGGGCCTGCCATCGACTTAGAGAAGATGCCGATTTTGCCAAAAAAATCATCTTTTCAGATGAAGCTCATTTTGATCTTGGCGGGTATGTAAACAACCAAAATTGTCGCATTTGGGGCACAGAAAACCCGCACGCATACATTGAAAAGTAGATATACCCAAAACGAGTCACTATTTGGTGCGGATTTTGGTCCAGAGGCATAATTGGGCAATTTTTCTTCGAAAATGAGCAAGGAGTGGCCGTTAACGTCGATGGCAATCGTTATCGGGCCATGTTGAACGAATTTTTGTTCACAAAAATTGAAGAGGAGGATATTGGCAACATTTGGTTTTAACAGGACGGCGCTACGTGCCACACAGCCGAAGCTACACTCGATGTTTTGCGCCCTGTTTTTGAAGATCGCATTATCAGCCGCAGAGTTGATGTCGTTTGGCCACCGCGGAGCTGCGATTTGTTGGACTATTATTTGTGGGGTGCCGTAAAAGATAAGTGTTACGCCGACATGCCAGAGACAATTGACGCTTTAAAGGACAATATTCGTGAAGCCATTGGTGAAATACAGCTGCACACAATCGATAATGTGCTTAAAAATTGGACCGATCGTGTAGGCTACTGCATTGCCAGCCGAGGCAGCCATTTGAATGAAATTATTTTCCATTATTAACCGGAAGGATTGTACTTTCAAATAAAAAAAGAAATTTGAGAAAATATTCAGTACTTTTTTTATAGCATTTTCAAAAAAAAAAGTTATTTGGCGGACCCTTTATATTATTTGATAAATAAAAAAATATTTTAGTATTTAAAAATTATATATTTGTATGGGTAGTTTTTATTCGACCAAGCTCATTTTTTGTCAAAAATTTTTAAATATTATTAAAAAAATTTATGCAAAGTTTAAACTTGCTATCTTTACTGTAGCTATTTAAATGTAATTCTTAACATCAAATAGCTATATATTTTGTATGGGAGGTAGTAGTATTTTTTATCCGATTTTGCTCATCTTCGAACTTAGCCTCAGTTTGGTAGATAAAAGCTTACGTGCCAGATTTTAAGTCAATAGCTCTTAAATTACGGCCGTAATCGTGCAGACAGACAGATTTACAAATTAAACTTAAATAGCTATATTTTTTAATAATATTTAAAATGTTTTGACAAAAAATGAGCAAATATTATAGCATATAATACAAATATATAATTTTTTAATACTAAAATAATCTTTACAATAATTATAGTACCGGGTATTTGAGCTTCGGCATAGTCAAATATAATTATTGTCTTAGTGGTTTTATTTGTCTTTGTAGTTTGGATACTATTTTTTTTAATATCTATAAAGTATTTATTATATACTGTCGGAAAGATATACGTTTTGTTATTGTTATTTCGCTAGCGAACCTTTTACGAATTAAAGGTTTTTAACAATTTTTTCAAGACCCTAAAGACCCTCATTTTTGATTTTGATCTCATAATCTCATATATATTTTGGTGACGCCATAACTTGAAAACGGCTGAACTGGTTTGATAATTTTTTTTTTTCTCAAATGTTGCCAGTAGTTTAAAGAAGGTTTTTACGGAGAAAAACTTTTAAAAAAATGCCCGGGTAGTTGGAAAAAGGAGCGTGGCACAATCCCATACATTCAGAATCTTATCTCGAAAACCATCGAACCGATTGAACTTAGATTTTAAGACATTTTTCAAATAATTAAATGAGGTATCGGGCCGGGAGTTTGCGTCTGAAAAAAAAAAGACGCTATGCTTTGAAAGTCAGGGGAGCAAAAGCGTGTACAACTGATATGAATTGTCCTGATAGACAAGAACACATATATGTATCTAGATTCTAAACAATTCCTAGGCACGATCAAAGTCGGGCGGTTACAGCTAGTTTTGCATAAACAAAAAAGTGGCAGATATGACTTGTGTTTTTAGTAATCCTCCCAATTCGCTTTTAGAAATATTCGCCGTCACACCACGTTTCATTGTAAATTGCCGGACGATTTTATGGCGACAGCGTTTCTCGCCTCGCTCTCGTCTCGTTATCACCCGTCTGCATTGTGAAACAGGCATACCTAAGGGAGATGGCAAACGATTTTTGAAACCCTGCCATAAAAGTGCCTCCATTTGCATTGATTCGATTATAAGAAAATCCCAACAGTGTAAATGTTCTGTGCAATAATTTTAGCACAAATAAAGGAAATTGTAGCTTGATGTTCTTCCACAGAGACCACTCGCAAGTCAGTGATAACAATCAAACGCCGAAACAGTTCCCAAACATTCATTACTCATTAGTATCCCTGGGGCCACGTAAAATGAAAAACGATTTTACGAAAGGGCTGCTTCTATCATATCTGTGGTGGCAATTCAGACAGAGACCGCTATTGTCTCAAAACGATGTCTTTCGATCGCTTCCATTTGACACTATTTGTTCCCTAATTTGATACATTTTGTTTCATTGTAATGTCAGACGATTTAAATATGGTATTTGCTCTTTCAAAAGCCTTCCCCTGAATGCAAAGCTATACCAACAACTCATTGTCCATGTGCACTAACATAACATAATACGCCAACCTCATCCCATGCGCCACCAAGGTAAACCTGTGTAGAACCTTAGCTCCTCTTTATTTCGTATAATTGTATTTTACTATGCACTTCGGTCATTAATTCCCATTTACTTGGACGCATCAAAGCAAATGGCAACCATCCCATGTCACTCCTGTCACAATGTATAATAGTGCATTTCATTGAATCACAGCGCCCGCCGGCCGGCCGTCCCTTTCCCAGGCGATGCACTAACTATATCTGTATGTCATACAAATTCTGATTTACCAAAGTGGTCTGCACTTTAAAATCAACCCCACCCACCCCAACAGCACTAATACACTTTTTAACTCTATTTACTCTTCATTTTCGCATAACCAAAACCCGACCACCACCCACATTCGGAACAACTGCATAGTTAAGGTATTTTCGATTATGTCGCTTGTGTTTGTTATACAATAGGAACAACCCCCTATCGCACCGCAACCATGGCAGCTCCATCGACCGTTGACATGCGACAGCGACAGCGACAGCGACTAGCTCTACCTACACGAAGGACAGCTAAATGTCCAAGTCCCTTGAAAACAGCTAACGCGGTCACTTGCCCCCAACACAATAACAATGGCACAAAAGGCTCCGAGGCGGTGGGGCTCCCGAAAACAATGATTTGTACGCGCCCAACACACAATATTGCCATTCAGAGCCAAACTGAAGAACAATTATAGCCACTGTACATCGAAAAGTCGTGCATCACTTAATTCATGCAGCATGGCATGGCACCACTCTGTGTGTCGGTTGTCCCGCCTTTTCTCCACATTATTGCATGCTAATTTGGCATTTACAACGGGGGCGCACGACCAAAATTATTCATACCCGTATGTAAACAGTGTACCGCGCCCGGCACAATACCCAACGGTTTAGCGAGGCGCCCCTTCGTACAGTACTGCCCGCAAATCATTTCGTATAACGCGAGTAAATATCGGTGAAATGCAAACCATGCCATACCACCCCAACCGACCGACCGCTCTGGCAAGGTTTATAGGTCACATGCTCGTTCTCGTATCTAATAAAAATTGCACAGCCAAATTGGGTCCTGCCCGGCTCAGGACAAATTTTATTGACTCCACACGACTGATACAACCCACTCGTTTGGTTAGCGAGAGGGCAGAGGGCAGCAAACCAAACAAAATGTCGCCGACTGTCGAAAAATGTTGCCATTTTTATGAGAGCGCAGCAATTTCGGGTAAGCATTATCCTTCCGTCGGCGGGTGGTCCTCCGATTAATACTAAACCAATTGCCGATGCGGTTTCTAATGCACAATGGTTTGGGGTGTTTGAAAATTGTTGACTGTGGTTATATGGGAGATGATTGAATGTGGTGCAGGAGCAGGACACGTATACGAACACACATGCATTCAAACGAATGGTGCTGACGGCTAAAAAAAAACTTGCCAAATCTAACTGGCGCGACTACGTAACAAACGCTCGTTTACCATTGACGTGTGCGGTGCAGTGAGCTCCCAAGGTGAAAACACCTACACAACGACCTCCTCCAGCAGGCATTGTCGTCGTCGTCGTCGGTCGCCCCCATATATCGTGCATACTTAAGCACGCAGGATGCGGATTAAAATTCATATTATTCCAATTATTTTGTGTACACCTGCGGGCCCCAGGCAAGCCACTATAGCTGTGCTTTGTCGCGCTTTGTGGATAAAGCTAAAGCCCGTGTATCGTTCTGGCACAAAGGTCAATGCTTCGGGCTATTTCGATTTTGATTTATACGAGCAGGTCACGCCAAAATAGTGGCGGGTTTTGTTCTTCTCCTCTTTTTTTTTATGTTGGTTTCATAAAAGTGCCATTTCCCCTGCTGTCACTCAGCTCACCGACCACCCATCCAGCCGTCACCCCTTTACCTTGGAGAATTTTCAGCAAATAGCGACAGCAACAGCGACGGAAGGGGGCAAAAATGCCTAAAGGCACTACTGCCACTTCCTTAAGTTGATTGGTTGGTTGAGGAGTGAGGATAAACGTCGAAGGATTATGTCGTTTTTGCGGCAGCAGCAGCAGCGCTTGGGTGTTTGTTTTCCTCAGTCAATTTTCGGCTTGGACGAGCAATTTTCAGTTTGTTTTTTTTTTTTTTTTTTGCCTCATTTTTTACGCCCGCCGTTTGTTTGCTGGTTAACTTTTTTTCCAGAGTTTTGGATAGCAACGCAGTTAAATAGAAGAGTTGTTTAGGAGACCATCCCACCCCGCACCAAGACGAATCGAATAAAGGAAGCGATGAGTTCATTGGGCGATAAATTTATTGGTTTACCAGAATATTTATCCTTTTCATATTTTTTTAAGGGCAGATGAATATCTATGGAGGGTGCTATTATTTTTTTTATTGGATTGTTATGCGTAGACGTAATTTACAGGAAATTAAATTAATGGTATTGTTATGGGGGATGTGTATAGGTACGATAGTGGATTTGGTTGTGTACCTATTACGGGTTATATGAGATGAACAGGGCCATTGATATTTAGCACTTTTATGGGTAAAAACGAACAATGGGTTCGTACAAAATAGCTATGTGTGACGTTTGTTCCGAAAGAGCTGTTCAGCGGAGACTACAATCGACTTGGTAATATTCAAAAATTTATTCGAAGTCAGATTCTAAAGGTGGTGTGATTTTAGTACCTACTTGTAGATTTTTACGAATGCTTAGATAGATAGACGGATATAAAATAAAGATGAATATTACATCGAAATGTCCTGTCTACTAATTTAATGTGAAGTTGGAAACAACTACAGGACAAGCACAGAAAGAACTGTCAAGCTAAACAACAACAAAATGGAAAAAAATTTGTCAATCGCGACATGCATGACACTCAAGAAAATCGAACAGTGTCCCGCGTGGAATCATGTCAATCTGTAACATGCTTTTAAAAAAAAGTTGGTGATTTATTCCCAAGACGGTGACAAGACCATCACGCACAGTTTTTCAAATAAGTCATTTGGTCGTGACATTCAAGTCGAGTTGGTCACACAGAATGACCACTTTAGGACATATTTAAGACTGTCTGTCAGTCTGTCCTCCTTTCGTCATCAACCTCCACATTATGGACACTGTTGACTGATCATTGATTTCAAGCTCTCAACATGCCTACCAAAAGGGCAAGTCCACCGAAACTGGTCTACTTTCGATTGTTGGAACGATCGAGCGGTCCCTTTCACTCAAAAAAATACACAATGGCTGTCTTTCTTGATATAGAGCCTTTCAGAATTTCGAGACTCGATCGATTATTCAAGTCGTAGACAAGCTTAATATCGGCGAATCAATCTGCCACGTAATCACCCACATTCTTACAAAGAGGATGGTGAGAGTTACCTTTGGCAGCAGAGCTATCAAAAAACTCGTGCACCGAAGCACCCCGCAAGGGGTTATATGGAATATAGTTCTTAAGAAACTTCTGATCTCGATGGAGAACTCCGTGTGCAAAGTTGTGGCCTACGCGACCGACGCGACGTCGCCTTACTTGCTTCGGGAAAGTATCTTCAAAGACTTTCCGACATCCTGCAACTCGCCTTACGTTAACTAGTCTCCACTCGAGCTCTTTAGCAGCGCTAAATATTTGGGGCTAAGGCTGGACAAAAAGCTTTTATGGTCTTCCGAAACACTGCAGTGTCTTCCAATCCGAAATTACAGCCATTCGTCAACCTACAGCGTGGCTGTCGATTAATTCGATATCACAAAGGGATATCCAGCGAAATCTATACATATAATAAAACTGTAGGAATTTTCTTTGGCCGTTAAAAACTCGAAAACTACTGGACAGATTTCGATGAAACTTTTTTTAAAATGTTCCTTAGGACTGTGAGATTGCTATAGGCTATGTCGTTTATAGCCACGTCCTTAGGAACAGTTTTTAGCCAAAATGTTTTTTTTGAAGTGAAAATATATAGATACACTACACATATACCTTGCTACAAACAAGACTAGCATACGTATGTATATCTCGCATTCGAGGGCTGATTTGTTTTCGCAGTGAGTGCTATGGTCTGGTCAGTTGTATAAAGGTATGTATGTATATTATGATCGTATATCCGATGCAGGATGAGGATGGGGTGCGTGCTGCAGTATGGCATGGGGTATATTAATAATCTTCATTTTCATAAGAGAAGAGACGTATAATACAAATTTCATTTCAGAATTTCATTCGATATGTGGTATGGTAACAGTGAATAGGGTTGGGGTAGGTAGTTGCTTGGATTCCATAGGAAGAGGGAAACAAAGAAAAGGAAATGCAGTATTACAAAAAAGTAGCAAGATCTAGGAGAGGGAGAAATTTTCTTTTTCTCCTAAAAGCGCGAAAACTACTCAACAGATTTCAATGAAACACTCAAAGTGTAATCTTAAATGAACCAAATATAATTTTATGCGAGCGGGCAAGGCGAGCACGGGTCCAGGTAGTAAGTAAGCTAGGCTCCTCTGGTATAGTATAAGTCTGCACAACGCTCGTATGCACCACTTTCCTACGCTAAACCAATAATTCACGCGAACGTAGAAAAACGCAGGGTTCAGATGGAAACATCAAGAAGACTGTGATACTACTAGGCCCCCTCATGGCCAGCTATGGATACGAAAAGATCCAAGGAGCTTCTTCAACTTAAAAGATCCAGAATCTCGAAAGTCATTAATGTCATCTACGGGCACTGCATATTAGGTAGATACGCGCCAAGGTTTGGTCTGCCACACAATGCCTTCTGGAGAAGCTGTAGAGCTTCAGCACTTCTCTTAAATGTCAAGAGCTGTCACTGGTACGTTTGCAAGTATTAGCACACAAGCAGCAAAAATGAGTTTAGTGGTGAATGAGGGCAAAAAAAAAAAAAAATACTGTCAATAAGAAGGGACACACAACAACTACGAATCTGTCAGAACGTCACGATAGACACTAGCTACAACAACTTTTAAGGTGATAAGGACTTTGTCAACCTCGGCCTCCGCTATAAACTCTGACAATGACCACGACAGCGGAAATCAAACGAAGAATTCCACTACTTGTCAACTGCTGTTTCATTGCCCTAAGAAGGTCCTGCTCTATGGTGAAGAAGTATGACGGATGAAGGACTTCTTGGTCGTTTCGAACGCAAAATTCTTCGAGTGATTTTCGGTCCCGTTTGCGTTGACGGGCTTTGGACGAGGAGATTTAACAGCGAACTCTACGGGCTGTACAGCGACATCGACTTGGTCAGACTAGTACGTATCAGTCGACTAAGATGCTACTTTTCCAAATCAAGGCCTTTTGAGCTTTTGACGAGTTCAACAAACAAGAAAGGAGTACAAGAATTTGAAGCAAAAAAAAAAAGCACAAGACGCTAAACGGACATTAAAGCGTTCATGAAGGTGAACAAACAAAATGAAAAGAAGGGTTTTGAATAAGATTTAGAAAATCTGAAAAAGGTAGCATGACTTTTGAACTACAAAAACTTTTTCCACATTTTGATCTCAAATATTTAAAGTATGAAAAACTCATTCATATTCAAATGGCCCGCTTATCCATTAAGTGGGTCGCGGGTGTAGGTTTCACAAGTGGACCTTTCAAAGCTCTCTATTTTCCGCCATCGACTCTAAATCATCAAGGGAAATCCCCATACGGGTAAAGGAGAGATTATGGACTTGATCTAAACATCTTATCCTGGGTCTAACTAGAGGACGCCTGCCTGATGGTACGGATTCCAAAGCACGTCTTAACATATGACCAAACCACCGAAGTATGGACCGCTGCGCTCCGTACAAAAAACTTTAGAAATTTATCCAAAATTTGCGGAAATACTGGTCTTTGGAAATTAAGTCTTAAATGCACATCAGTTTAATTCAATAAAATTTGAATTTTTGTATCAATAAATGTTGTGCCTTTTAACGCTTTAAGGCACAATCACATGCAGGAAAATATTAAAAAAGTAAACAAAGTTACAAAATAATATTATTTCTCCCTTTATCACATAAACTACTTTCTATAATTCCGTTCCATTTTTATCAACAACATTTTTTGTAAAGCTCAAGGTGCTCAAGTGTCAAGAAAGAGCTTTTAGGGAAAACTCTTCGCGATAGATGTCGCATATATATGCGTGTGCTTTTTAATTTTTTCCACTTTTTCTAACTTTTTTAACATTTTTCTTTCAATCACAATGTGATTGTGTCTTCAAGGCTTTCACATTTTGCAAGCTCCAAAAACCAACACACACACAAAATTGTTTTCATAATCTCCCCAGCAGACAGCTCTGCAAGTCACCTATTTTGAGGAAACATACCTTGCATTTGATGTTTTGTCATTTGTAGCTACAAAAGCTTTCTTTCGAACGTCAAAAAAACTTTCCGTATTTCAACAAAATCAATCATACTAGCCAGTCGTGTTTTTGCAGCATTTATGCGAAATTCTGTTTTAGCCATCAGCTGGATTGTTCTGTGATTGTTGCGGATGCTCCCGCAAGATAGAGCTTTTAGGGAAAACTCTTTGCGATAGATGTCGCATATATTATATATGCGTGTGTTTTTTAATTCTTTCCACTTTTCAAACTTTTTTAACATTTTTCTGAATGTGATTGTGCCTTTAGAATATTTCTAAAACCTACCCCATACAGACCGTCGTCTAAATAGCATTTGTCACAACTCCTAGCACTACTATGCGACAGCAAAACATTACTACCCCCAACACACAAATGGAAATTTAAATGCCCAAGAGCAAAGTATTCATAAATTCCCTAAATCATCTATCCCATTGTTTTATCAAATCATTACGATTTAAAGTTCATTATAGAAAACAACCTCGCTACAAGTACCTACTCCATTGCAGGCAGACTCAAGTCTAATCTCCTCGTGAACAATTATAATCTCCGGACGGCGAGGTTCTCCCCCTATTTGCATATACATACATATATATGGAGCATATTTTGTAGCGGCCTTGCACAAGGGGCTGCCTGTCAAGGAAGGATATAGACTTTTAGATGGGTGCTCGTGGTGGCTATATAATTGATGTCGCGTCGCCTCTTCGTTTCCTTATTTATGCACAAGACAATGAAAAATATACACTCACACTGTCACAGAAGACGCAAGGAAAAATAATGAATTGAAATCCTTGACTTGCGATGCCGACAAACATATAAGAAATTGAATGCCAACCATAGAGGGTAACCACCCTCAGTGGGCAAAACCAACCCAGCATCGCAGCCGCTTAATAAACAGCAAACGACATGCATGCGACACTAAAATGAGTCGACTATGAGGGCATGACAACGACTCCTTTTTAGCGCACCAGGAGGATAACAAGAAATGCACAAACGATGAAGAAGAGAAAAAAAAAACGCAAATAGTGTTCCACGTTTTAGTCCCATTCCAGAGAGAAGCAATCAAGCAAAAAGCAAAGGAACAAGGACAATCTTCTAACTGGGTATCAGAAGGATTTGAGAGAGGGAAGAAGAAGAATAAGATGTTCGATTGTGTTTTGCTAATTTCGAATTTGCAGCTACTCGTTGTACTTGGTAATGAACATCATCATACAACACACACACACACTATAAAAAGAAGAAATTTGCGTGTAATTATGTTGTGTGCTACAACTGGTATAGTGCTTGTTTCTGGCTGTTCCTGTGAAATCCATTAAGATTAAGACAGGAACGACTCCGACTCCACGAGCGACGATGAACGATGTCAGCCACTAAATCCAGCACGCCGAGTGCCGCAGTGACAGGAAGAAGCATCCAAATGATAAACAATTCGGTGTGATATCTTATCTTGGGAAATTACATGCTTTGCACATGACGAGGAGAGATCCTACAAAATTCCCATTCCCATTCTCCATCCCCTAAAATGGGTGCCCGTATATGGCAGTAGCTTAAACCGCAGGAGCAAATTTTAAACGACGACACCTACAGCTACAGCTACCCTCCTGCTACTGGTGCTGCTCCTATACGACACCCTGTGTGCAAGTGAGTTATTGTAATTCTGTAACCCGGGCCAGGATCCACGTTTATATTCCTAAGGAGGATCCATATCGACCGCAGTACCAACTACCGAGCCGCATGTAGATGGTGCGGTTAAGTAGGTTTGTCGGTGTTATACCAGCGAAGGAGTACTCGTAGTATTTTATCCGACCAGAGAAAATATGTTGCAGGAGCAGCTTTGCACCACACCCCTAATTAGTCTGATTGCGAACTTCCGTGCAATTTTCTTTTTTCTTCTTCTTTTCTCTCGTTTACTTTAATTTTCTCTCTTTGCCTTCATTTATCTAAATGCGCACACATACCCAAATATACATCGCGTCGTTGGTGCACTGTTGAGGAGATTTTAGTGCTGCAGGGTGGTATAACAGGCAGCAGCGGGCGTGCGTTGCGTGGTGGCAGTGCGGGGGTGCTATACATAGTTGAAGATTATGCAGGTTGATTATGGAAGCAATTTGTCATTTTGCGGTGTGGTCTTTATTAATCGTCAACATTGTCGGGGTTAATGTTAGATTTAATGTCGCGGGGGTGTACCAGTCGAGGTGTGCGAGGGAGCCTGATCACCTAAAATGTTTCAATGCTATTAGGGTACATTAATCACGTCGAAGGATTGTTGGATATTGACCTATGGCTTGGAATTTACAGAAATCATCATGGAAACAGAGTTTCAAATGAATTTTTCATTCAATGTCTCTATTATACAGGGTGGGCCAAATACAAGTTTCTTTTTAAAAATGCAATAAAATGAACAAAATTAAATTTGTTTCCATGTATTATGGCTTTATTAGTAAAAGCAAACATTCCCATTAATTGTGGAACACAACGCCGTTCAAGTGGCTGCCTCGGCTGTCTTCGCAGTAGCGCATTCTGTCACTCCAATTTTCCAAGACCTTTCTGATGGTTTCGGGCTGTAGCTCACGGATTGCTTCGATAATATCGGTCTTAAGTGCTTGAATTGTTTCCGGATTGTTGGCATAACATCGGTCCTTCACGATTCACCACAAAAACAAAGGGGTCAAGTCGCAGCTCAGAGGCGGCCAATTGAAATCGCCAAGACGGCTAAAAACACGATTTGGGAATTTGGTGGGCAAAAGATCGATTGTGGCATGAGCTGTGTGGAATGGCGCGCCACCCTGCATAACCCAGAGGTCGTCCAAATCCATG
Source organism: Cheilosia soror (assembly GCA_949372485.1). Taxonomy (NCBI): domain Eukaryota; kingdom Metazoa; phylum Arthropoda; class Insecta; order Diptera; family Syrphidae; genus Cheilosia; species Cheilosia soror. The sequence continues at coordinate 81,118,456 of OX443561.1, forward strand.
TCTTTAATTTCAGTAAAAAAACAAATAACATGGATCTGTAACGCCCACCGTTGACCAAAAAGTTGTCCCTGGCCTCATTTTCGAAGAAAAATGGTTCAATGATGCCACCACTCCACAGTCCACAATCCTCACCAAACTGTCACTCTCTGTGGATGCATTGGCACCGTACGACGACGGGGACCATGAGTGCTGTCCACTAGCATACCAGTCCCACGAACTTTTTGCACAAACTTGCGTACAGCGGCGGGTGCTTAAAAACTTCTTTTCAAAAAATGCTCTCTTTGGGCTACACTGTTTGGAAATACGTTTTCAATATTTTCAAGCATAAAGCGACTCTTTTCATTCCGCGGAGGTATGGTACTGACTTTCTGTCAAAATTTCGAGTGGAAAACAGCTGTCAGTGTCAAAATAACCTATAATTCAAAAAGAAACCACTAGATGGCCCACCCTTTATAGCCAATAATAGGATCTACTTGTACACCCTGCTTATCCTATACATCTCCAATCAATCACTTCTCAAAAGGACTACTTATCATCTAGTCCATTCATCATAAACAGGAAAATGATTGCGATATCTCGATTCTAGTTTAAAAAGAGAGAAGAAGAAAACGCCTCCTGTTGTCTGGCTGTCATTAAACGTACAAGCGATATCCCTTAATCCTCATACAGGATCAACATGGATCAACCACATCACTCAAGCTCTGCACCATCATATTTAAAAGCAATGACCCAGTGTGCTGCTGCTGCTGCCCCACACTCTCACAATGTGCATTCAGTTCTACGTCTTATTTCGCCCTCTCAAAACGATAAATTCCTATACAAATGCATACTTGAACGAGTGTAAGAGCCATTTCCACTTCCACTATCCATCCATCCATCCATATAGCCATATCGTACCGTACCTCTGCCGTCAGTCGTTTTGGCATGGATTTTATTGAAAATTCCACATGAGTGGAGGTGGACATTAAAACTTTCATCGATTTCTTTCTATTCCGGCTCCTTCCGTTATTCCGTCTTCAGTCCTGTGGAATTCCATTTAATTTTTATTGCTGCGCTAAAATCAAAGCCAAAGCTGGCAAAAAGACAAAGGACTTGGTGTTTGGTGCTTGGTGCTTGGTGCTTGATGCTCGTGTTCTCCTGCTCCATATACGAGGGAGGGCAGATGGAGCATAATGGGAATTCATTGGGTTCCGTTTTCTTTTACAACTTTCTGCCAATTGTTCTGCGGAGAATGCGAAGCGGTATAAAGGGAGCTTGTGATTCAATTAAAATAATAAACTGAACTATGCAATGGTCGCTTAAGGGTTCCATTTTCTCACACTCTTTGCAGATTATCCGTGAACGACTACCAGACTATCCGGTGCGTAATAGTCTCATTTGGAATACATCGCCGGGTGCTCTCCTCACGCTTCCTACATTCACAGATTCCTCTAGGTAAGGACGGGTTCTCGTTGGTATGACACCAACTCTCTCTCACACACACATTTCGTTTCGTTTCAGATTTATGCCATTTTTATTGGACTCGCTGGGCAGTGAGCCCCGACACAATTACACTGCGGTAATTTATGTGCAAATAGGAACGGTGTTGACCCCAAATACCGCACTCTATAAACTAGTCAAGAGCATCACTAAAAGTCAATTTGTAGATAGGGTATGTGTATGAGTGCCTCAGCCATGTGTATGTAGACTGATTGTATACTCATTCTTTTCAATAGATAATTGTATTGTGGGCAGCTGATCGACCTATCCCATCGAAAAAACGCTGGCCCAGCTTATATCATATTCCGTTCCATGTGATACCACTGGGCAGTAGCAGCACCAGCGGAGCGGCGGCGGCGGCAGCAGCAGTAGCGGCAGTAGCAGCGGGTGCAGCACCCGGATCGACGTCATCCACCACAGACGAGCGGCCCAGTATATCCCAAAGATTCTATCCTTATCCAGAAGTGCAGACAGACGCTATTCTGTCGCTGGACGAGGACGCCATATTGAATACGGACGAACTTGACTTTGCCTACACAGTGTGGAGGGACTTTCCTGATCGAATTGTAGGCTATCCAGCCCGGGCGCATTTCTGGGATGACTCAAAGGTGAAGAAGGTTTTCAATCAAATAATAATGTGATTCATTTTGAAATTTTTTTTATCTTTAGAATGCATGGGGCTATACGTCCAAGTGGACGAATTACTATTCCATAGTATTGACTGGTGCAGCTTTCTACCATCGCTACTACAACTATCTATACACGAATTGGTTGTCGCTGCTACTCCTAAAGACTGTACAGCAATCCTCCAATTGCGAAGATATCCTAATGAATCTTCTGGTCTCGCATGTGACCAGAAAACCTCCGATTAAAGTTACACAACGCAAGGGCTACAAGGATCGCGAGGGCGGGCGATCACCATGGAATGATCCCGATCATTTTATACAGAGGCAGAGTTGTTTGAATACATTCGCGGCGGTGTTTGGGTAAGTACAATTATTCTATACTTCATCAAGGAGTAGGAGTTAAAAGACTTGTTAGAAGTCTAGCTATTTTAAAATGGGGTTGGGTGTTGCTATCGGATATAGGATTAAAAACTAGTGACAATCAATGATATCTTGGTCCGGTACCAGAAGCTGAACTCGAAAGAATATCTACGTACGGCTCAAGCTTTCTTCATTTGTAAGATGACAGCGGGAACTGGGGGCTTGAAACCAACAATGATGCATTCGTTATACCCTCTATACTATACACCATGGTATAGTCAGGCCCCTTTTTACATTTAAGGCAAACCAAAAATATACATAATACGGCTAGGGTTCAAAAACATACTGCCATTAGTGATGTTCTACGCACCACGCAGAGTAGAGTTTCCTATAAGTGAAAAAACAAAATTGAAGACCCTGACTTAGAGAACTATTCTCTATAAAATCATCAATACGGCAGGTCGGCAGATCCAAGAAGGACTCACTTAGAACAGAAGGGCATAGGGTATCGAAGGTAGTGTGGCCTGAATTAGATCAGAACAAAATCAGAAGAATTGATAAAACTAAGCAGATTAGAGTTAAGATAAGCGCTAGGGATATTGTGATGACCCATTTGTCGCGGAGGATACCTATTACCCGTATAGTAGAAAAAAAAGAATTCATAGGAGGTTGGTTTCTCTAAGAAAATTGGGAGCAATTTTAAGTTCTTACAATAAAAATTCCCTTAGAATGGCGATGGGCCCGGCATCTGTTGTAGTGCTTTGTGATAAACTTACAACCCTGCTTCACATAACCTAACCTACAATCAATGAAACTCCAACTGTGCCCAGAGAATTATGATCAGTTGGATCGACAGATCCCTCTGACAGATGCCACTCACCGACTACAAGAAACCGATGTATGGCTCTCACCGACTACAGGAAGGACTGGCTCTCCCCGAGTATACTGTCATAAAAGATATAGGTAGGTACCCATCTTCACAAATGGCTCAATGACGGAGAATGGAACGGGAGCACGAGTCTTCTCAGAAGAACTAAGTATCAGCCGATCAAACCGACTGGCAGATCAGTGCAGCGGCTTCCAGGCAAAGATCTACGCGGTTAAGAAGTCGGCTCAAACTGTCTTAGAGAAGGATGAGGGAACTATGCCAGCAATGAAAATTACCTTCTGCGTGGACAGTCAAGAAGCACTTAAAGCGATTAACTTAAATCTCATAAACTCCAAGTCCGTAAGTCACTGCCTCTCAGCATTAAGAGCTTTAAGCCATCACACAGAAATGCTGTGCTGGGTTCCTGGACATATTGGTGTAGAAGGGAGTGAGTCATCCGATAAATTGGTCAGATGCGGCTCTGAAATGGACTTAATATCAGCTAAGGCAGTTATTGACAATGTCACATTATACTTGGCTAACGAATGATGGAACAACACTTTCGGTTGTACTATAACTCTTAGCTTGTGGCCCGCAATTGACACTAAAAGGTCAAAGATCCTAACATCTTTTGATAAACCAAATCCGAGTGCTCGTCGTGGTAATAACCGGACACTGCAACATGGCCAAAAGACTAGGTGTCTTTACAAATGACATCTGCAGAAGTTGCAGCGATGAACAGGAAATTGAATTTGTGAATCATCTTCTGTGTCACTGCCCAGCCCGGTTCTTCAATGCCTTGGAAGATCTAGCAACGATACCTCTACCAGATTGAAGAAGATTCATCAACAGAACCGAATGGTTTTGTTAGTTGCATGTCCTATCATGTATGTACTATAAAAGGGCCTCAATGGCTTCTGAATGAAAATTGCATTTATTGCAAACTGCCCCTCTACCATACCTAGGGTGTCTCCAGTAGCACTGATTCAATATCCACCATTACTCAAGCTCAGGCTCTTTCTGTAGACATATACTGGTGGATGGTAAAGGCTACTTTTGGCAGAAGTCATGACAAAAGGATCACTCACCTTATAACTCTTCAAGAAGTGGTGATATCTACATTGCTTGGGAATCTAATCCTCAACTAATCTCAATGGAGGGGCGGTGGCCATGGTGTAGTGGTTAGAGTCATTGCTTGTGACCCGAGCGGCGTTGGTTCGAGCCCCGGCGGGGGACAGCAATACTCTGCCACCGACCATAAAGAGAAACGAATAATATCAGAGTTTCTCCACCACTACACCAAAAAAGGGGTTTCTGCTTGGTAGTACAATGGACCGAGATTCGTCTGAGTGCTCCAGGATTTGGAATCCCCTTAAAAAAAAAAAAAAAATCTCAATGGAGCATTTTCCGATACGCTCTGCATAAACCATGTCTCCTGATCTGAACGTCAACGTGTGAAAAACTGCGGTTTTTTTCATCAGGAAAGTCAAGTTTTTACTCCTCCCAGACTGAATAGTCCTCAGCTGGAGTTCGTTAATAGCACCAAAAATAAGGGCAGATGTACGGAGAGAGAGCTAAAAAAGGGCGCATAATGCAGGAGTGGAATGGTTATGACGACGAAAATATGGCTTTCTGCTTAATAGTACAATGGACCGGGATTAATCTAACAGCTAGGTTCCAGAAAACGAGTGAAATCGAAATTGCAAGTCGGGTGAATTCGTTTTCAGTGTTCTGCATTTCGAGCTATTCGGAAACTCCAATCACAATTTCACTTTGTCTCAATTCCGCAAATTTTGAAATCGAAATTGAATACTATGAAATGTAGAACATAAAAATTCATTTCCGATTTCATTTCGAGTGAAAGTGAAATGTGGAACATAGCAGTAAGTGTTCCAGAATTTTTGGAATCCTCTTCTCCAAAACTCGTCAACTCGAATGGGACAGAATATCGCACGTAGAATTTTCCTTTCGAAACGACCAAGAATATCTTTGATCCGCTTTATGCTTCAGCTTCGTAGAGCAGGACTATGGTTACAGATTCTACTTAGTTATTCGGCCTTCTCAGCCCAAAGAAACAGCTATTGGCAAAAGTTTTCATTTCTAATGAGACGTCGTCTTGAGATGTTTTGAAATGTAATAGCAGAGCCAAAGTATTCCAATTCGCTTACTTCCCCAAGGATTAAAGCTGCCTTTTGTGACATTCTGCCTCGATTTTGGGTGTTAGTTCTTGTCGGCAGAATAAGCTGAGTTTCGCTTTCATGAGCCAACAAACCCTTTGTAGCTGCTTTTTTTTCTTTACACGATAACGCACCAATGACAGTACTCTGTGTTCCACTTATGTCAAAATCGTAGGCATATGCAACTAGTTAAACTAGTGAAGATCGAACCTCTTGTGTGTCGATGGACGATTTTTTCGGGGATGCCTCTAAACATAGCGAGTAAAAAAGTGAGAGCTGAGGCCAACTGACTCGTCACGGTAGCGTCCTATTATAGACACTTCTTTCTCCCAAAATCACGGATATGCTTCCTATGAAGATCAACTTTAAAGTAGGCTTCAATTATAAACTACTGTCCTCACAGTTTGAGCACAGCAACTTTAGGTTATCATTATGCCTTTCAGAGCAAAGTAGTGTTTTTCAAATTGTGCGGTGCAAACTCATCCTGGTTACTCTGTCATTCCAGCGAATGGGCTTGTCTAGCAAAGCAGAAGCTGCAAAGATAAGGAAAGGATAAAAAGCTGCCGACGTCAGCACATACTCCGCCCTTGACAATCTCAGACAGGCTTGATTAGGAAATTCCTTTTTTTTATCGATCTCAGTGATCTTGATAACACCAGCACCCTCAGTATTTGGGGCGTTTTTGACATCAAATCCGGCGGTCTTGTAGTTTTTTTTTATGGCAATTTTAATGACCACCCTCTCCTTCATCGGAAAAGTCTCAACACTTTAAGTCACTCATGGGCCATGGCTCATTGTTCTGGTTAAAGCTCCGGAAAACACAAATTACAACTTAGGAGCCGAGACGACAACTGTCCTTCTCAATCCAACCGTTCGAATACGGCATAAAATTGACCCTTCCTTACATTTGTCTCAGAAATAAAACTCACTCAAACTAGTGGTTATGCTAAGCTAGGCCTAGTGTTCCCGTTATAATTTTTTTAAGTCCCTTCCCACAAACTACTTATTTCATTCTTCTACTTACAGATACATGCCCCTATTACGATCCAACCTCCGTCTCGATCCTGTACTCTATCGGGATCCGGTGTCGAATCTAAGGAAAAAATATCGCCAAATCGAACTCGTGGGAAGCTAGCGATTCATTTACACCTCCTACAGATAAGTTTTAAACTAGTTTCGAAACGAATTTTCGTTCAATAAATTTTCCTATATACTTTTATTTTTAAATTTGTCTCCTTATGTAGTTTTCTAATTTTCTTTTTGAGTTTTTTATTATTATTTTTTTTAACTTTTAAGACATTAAGCATACACACAATATTTTGTAGAGATTTTATTTAAATGTTAAGATAAAAAAGAAAATATATAAATATATATATTATATACACTTAAAACCCAACAGACAGAAAGGAAAAGAAAAATAAGAAAAAAACAAAAACAAATTATGTAAAAAGAATATTTTATACACAAATTTTTGTAAATTTTATGCTTAGTTAATGAAAATAATTAATATTAATGAAACTGAGAAATTAAAAATTAGTGGAGCAGCTTTATACAATTACACGTTACTCGTGCTGCTAACTGACTGTAAAAATATTAATCATAATAGCGAATGAAGAAAGGAAGAAAGTTGATATATATAATACTATAGTACGTTGTTATTATTGATTTCAATTAATAGGAAGAAAACAAGTTTTTTTTTTGTAATTTATTATAAATATTATGAGTGTAAATAATAGTACTTGTACATGTGGAGCGTTTCACATACATATACTCCTATAATATAATATCCTTGTCATCATTGTCATTAATTATTCAATTCAGTTGCCATTTTTGCTTCCAAAGCAGCTCTCACACTTCAATCAGGGTCTAGTGAAACGATCAAGAACAAGATATGCCATTTTACCTGTGGAAATTACTATTACCGCCATCAAAAAAAAAAAAAAAATACATAAAAATATTTGTTGGTGGTTGGGGATATGTTAAGGGAAACCAAGAACGAAAGAAAGAAAAAAAAACTAAAGTCATTTATCAAAAACCGTAGCTATGTACTGCGATGGTGACAAATTCATCAGGCACTTGTTAAAGCTGTCGCAATAGCAACGCAGCGGCGACGATTAATTTTGCCAAAACGTAGGTGCTGGATGTAGCAGGGTGGACAAGGAGGGTGCGCACACCCTGAACGCCTGTGTTGTTATGGGAGCTTACATCGCACCCCCTTAAACATTACCTCAGGGATGTCGAATAAAATTTAGAGAGAAAAGACGAACACGAGAATCTAGAGGAGCAGGAAAAATAGCAACACCATCATGAACATCATTTTAATGTCCTTGCTGAGAGTTTGCTTCACTCTTGTAATGGAGTTTAAGGAAATTAAAAAACAAGACAACAAAAACTGCTCCCACACGATAACGTCTCTCGTTGTCGTGTTCGAGCTGGAGGAGGACGAGGGTGCAACACTATCACAATAATTGAGGGAAAATATTCATGATAAGAGGCTTTGTAGTAGCGTAGAGTACTGAAATTACTGTGGATTTTTTTTTTCTAAGTTGTTTATGGATGTAGAGATGTGATGGTGGTGGGTTACTTAATAGATAAGACATCAGATGAGAATTAGCAGAAATTCAAATTATGGCTCTAGGGTGAAAAAGTTACTGTGATGATGCTGGGGTAGCTTTCCTGAGGCTTTAATAAATTATAAATTACATAGGGATTATGTATAGGAACGGTTGCTGCTTTGAACTTTACATTTAGATATTGTATGTTTTGAATGGCTGATAGGATTAGTAATTAATTTGTTTCTTTTTCAATTGAAAACCAAATCTAAATTTTCCAAAGCTGGTATGTTTTAAGGCGAGGTATTTTGTAACTCATTGTCAGCCCTAAAGCCGAATTCGACAATGAGTTTGATGGAGTTTTAAATTTTCCCTAGTAATACGTGTAACAGTCGTTATGGAGGTGCTCCTTTGATGGTCGTCAAAGTCACTATGAGAATTATGAAAAACCAGGAAGAACTCTTGTCAAATTTCAAAGCAGTTCTATACCAAATGAAGTTAGTAGAAGAACTTCTTTAGGGCGCGTATCCCTTCGGAACATCTTCAAATGTGGCTGACCTTCAATATGCCAAATGGTTGGGTTGAATGTTTATACTGGATCTCAAAAAAGTTGAGTAATGTTGAGTTCGTCTGGAAGTTTTGTTTATAAATGGTACGCAGTATCTGCGATTGCCCTGTATTGGCTCACATCATATCAGTCCCCAAAGCTCCGGGCGCTGATGTCGTTTATTTAGATGTTCATTAACGATATTAGTGTACCCATCGCGCCATGAAGCGCCTTCTTGGTTTATTTAAATAGTCGGTAAATATTGACACAGAAAATTAAGTAGAAGTCTGGCAACATACGAATAGGTTTGCGGTCAGGTAGAGCAGGGTGAAGCCTACTGTACCAACCTTAAGTCATTGTGGACCCATTGCGATGAGGGTTTAGCAGGTCTGGCAGTACAATGAACTAGTTTTATAGTCTGTGCTGTGTTAAGTTAAATAAAGCTTTACAACAAAAAAAATGTTATATCTAAACAAAAGCAGCGTCGGATGGGGTTAGTAACTATAGGAATGACCACTTGATGATGTGGGCTCTGAATATTGTTTTTTTTTCATTTGAACAAGGCCGGGCGGCTAGTTTTTCTCAGAAAATAATGACATTTTCTTTACATAAAAATAATCTTTGTATATTTGGTGCTGATTTTGATAACTTTCACAATACGTAACTGTTTGACTAGCTTTTGTCCAGACTCCTCCACCAACTTTGTCCTAGTGCAACATCTTAGTATCTTCCATTCGCTAGTCTGTTGGTATGTTAAGGATATGAGCAACCAAACTCTCTCAGAACTTGCAAATATGATTTTTATACAATAGGTAGGTACCCGTTGGCAGCTCCAAATAAGAGTTCCGACCTCCGGCACAAGATTAAAATGTCTTTTTGTAAGCCTGGTTCTTTTTTGCTGAACAGGAGATTTTTTGTCGTCAGACCTCGGTACTGCCCGCGTTTAACATGAATAGCGTATTGGGCGTTTAAGATAAACATGACATACAAACCAAGTGTACATTCAGCCTCCCGCCTGCAGAGTCGTCAATTCTAGCCCAGAGGGTCAACACAGTAGAGGAAAACCTCAACTATGGGGGTGCGCATGAGTAAAGGTAGTTTTTTTTAGAGGTTTGGCTTTCAAACTGGCAACCCCTTTTCGACAAATAGTCAATTTGACTGTCGAAAGTTGATTTGTGGTTAATACGTTTTGCCATTTTACGATGAATAGATTAACGCCAGAACAACGCGTGTAAATTGTACAAACTTATTTTGAAAACCATGGTTCGGTTCGCCAAACTTATTGTGCGCTGCGTCCATTTTACCGTCCATCAACGCAAAATTTTGTTCTCCGATGAGGCCCATTTTTGGTTAAATAGATGGGGAAAACCCAGAAGCCTTTGTCGAGACGCCTATACAATTATACATCCATTAAAACTTACTCTTTGGTGTGCTTTATGGGCTGGTGGAATCATCGGCCCATATTTCTTAAGCCGGCCAGAATGTTTTTGGAGAGCGCTATAGAAACATGATTTCTGACTTCTTCGTCGCTTTGGTTTCAACAAGATGGCGTAACAGCTCCAGTTGCTCGATAAAGATGTGTACTATGTGAATACTCAGGCTCTATGCGTTACAAGAAAGATGATTGAACATCTCCTGATCCTTTTAAACTGACTGTAATCACTTCTTTCCTGTCAGCTATGAGTAAAAAATAAATAAATAGATGGCACAACAGGCGTGTTGACACCTCTCTCACAACCATTTCGTTTTTGTAAGTTTTTATTTTTGGGACGAATGGAAGGGACCTGCAATTTTATGCAGATTCTGAACGGCTTAATTTAGAAGCTTTTTCAGGACAGTTATACTCTCGGATGTTTGCCAGACGTTCGCGAGACGTGGCGCAGTGGAAAAAACCTCAACCAATCCTCGCACAGTAGTCCAGCACAATAACCACTGAGCCACTGCGCCCTATGAGTGACAGCTATGAGTGAATCATCATAATTTTCAATGTGTCGTCTATCGATTACAAGAGTCGCGAGTGTAGAATGATCAAGTGGAACCTCCATATAGTCGACTCTATATCATCAGGGGCAAAGCCCATATAATGGTGGAGGAAGCTACCCAGATTTAAGTTTAAAATTTCAGTATCTCTTAAGTGACCAATACCGGACTCATATTGTGTGTCACTTTGAAATCACCCATTAGCCTTAATTTGTGTCAGTTTTTTTTTTGCTAAACCACCATTCCACTCACAGACTGACTCGAATGCGCTTATATCAGTTTAAAGATTAAAGCAAACGAGTATAAAGCATTCTCACGCCATAAAAACCTGTTGAGTCTCAGTCACACCAAAGGTAACCCCTCATTTTGTTTATGGATACCTTACCACCTTGAAAATAATAGCTGCAGTATTTTTCCAGTCTCGTGCTCTGCATCACCATTAAGTTCACTCATTTCTCTCGCGTTTCGTAGGTACAATTTTTACCCCTTCAAATGACAGCGCATTTAATAGTCGTCAGAGTTTTATTTAAAAATAAAAAAAAATGCCAACCATAAATTTAACTATCAATATAAATGCGATCGTTAACGCCTTTCGGTAAAAGAGTTTTATTGACGTCAATCATGTCATATCATACCACGTATTACTCTGCGAGTCCTGTGAATTTGTTACCATCTCAGAAACCATAAACCTACATCTTAATATTATTAGTTCATTAAAAATAAATAAATAATGTAAGCAATAAAAATGCAACTCATACATATCGACTGCCAAAGTAAGAAAAATGTATTTTCTTCTTTGAAATAAATAATTTTTTTTATTTTCATCTACGATTTCCATTATTGTATCGCATGCTTTACAGGCAAACAAAAAAAACTGGCAAATAAACCTCATTTTACAATTATTATTATCTATACAATACTATTGTAGTAAAAGAGTTGGAAATCAAAATCAGAAACTAAATTCAAAAGAAAACCTTTAAAAATCACAATATTCAGCAAAATGAAATCGTAATTTCATAAGACTTAAGCAAAAAATACAAATCATTGTAATTTGATAAGAGGATACAACTATATTGTAATAAAATTGAGATATATCTATGCAAGCACACAAATACTCTCCCATTGTTTGTAAATACATAAAGAATAAAAACTGAGAGAAAACGAAAAAAAAAATCTTTTAAAAAATATATTTAAATGTTGTGTTGTTATTATTTTTATTTTTTTTTTGGGCCGGATAGAAAGTATTATGTCATAGAATGATTTTTCATCTGTAGAAAGGACTTCCAAGAACCTGGTGGCCGAGAGGAAATGTGAGGTATGTATTTTTTTAGTTGTAATGAATGAAAACGATAGTGAACCATGAAATTCTGAAAAAAAATATAGAACGATACACTTTCGCATTTCAGGGGTGGAAGATTTTATAAGACTAACGGCCGTATTATTCACTCGGTTTAAAATGTGGTTTATTTAAAACCGTGGTTTAAATCTTTCTAAACCATAAAAATTTTGTAATTCCGTATTATTCACTCAAGTTAAACCCTTTAAACGTCATTTTTTAAACCTATTGCCAGATAAACCACTTCGATTTTAAACCGCACTCCGACGACCGGTTTAAGTAGATTTTTACGAGGTTTAAATCAGTTTCCATAACATTCACTCAATTTGCAAAAAAATGTTCGAATGCGGTGGAGCGATTTGTTTCATTTAAGTTAGATATTTGGATGAATTTTCTGACAATAGGTCCTTGAAATCCTTATAAGGATATATCTTCGTAAAATATCCAAAAAAAAAAAATTGTTTTTGAAAATTTTGATCAGACGTCCTGGAAAATTTTATTTTTACCAAAAGGTTCTTGAGATCCAGAAGGAACTTTTCCAAAATATCTTTCGGAAACTAGGGAATATTATAGTTTTCCAGGATATACGCGTTTTAACTCCATTTAAGCACCATTGTTCAAATGACATAAATAGAGCAAGACCGGTTTAACAAAGGGCGGCATCATCTACGGCATTACATTTCTGAGATTTTTTTTTTATTTGTCCCCAAAATTTTAAATACATACCTACGAAATAAAAAAAAAATAATAATACGCTTCAGAACCTTTTTAAATTATTTACAAAACAACCCAGCACATTTGAATAAAATAACAACATACCTTTGCCTAAAGTGTCAAACGCGATATTTCGTAGGTTTAAAATAGCGTTTAGTAGTTCAAATAAACCAACATTAACCAAAAGCTTAAACCACGTAAAAATAGTGAATATGGCATAGACAAGTATAAAAACTGATGGTTTAGTTCGGTTTATTTTCGTGGTTTAAAAGCGTTTTAACCTCGTAGCTAAACCGAGTGAATAATATCTACGGCCGTAACAGGTTCAATCGTTTTCGTTTCGTTTTTGAAAACGAAAGGAATTTTTTTTGCACGAAAGTAAAAAGACGAAAGCTATTTCACTGGGGGTTTCGTTCTTTTTTTAACTACAAAAACGAAAGACATTTTCATTTACAGCTAAGTAGGTTCCAGAAATCGAGTGAAATCGAAATTGCAAATCGAGAACACTGAAAATTCGTTTTCAGTGTTCTGCATTTCGAGCGATTCGGAAACTCCGAAATTTTTCCGAAATCACAATTTTACTTTCAAAAATTTTAAAATCGAAGTCGAATACAATGAAATGTAGAACACAAAAATTCATTTCCGATTTTATTTCGAGTGAAAGTGGCAGTTAGTAACAAAGGAAAACGACGAAAAGAGTATAAATTCCATTTGAGGCTTTCACACCCAACCATTCTGAAATAATAAGGTATCACAAGAAAAAGGCATTCCTAAAAGAATGTTTCGCGATGTCTAAAAATGGCGATGTTGTTTATGGGTACCCTCAACACTGTGTGAAAATACTCTACAAATAAATCAAAATACATTCGTCTAATTTTGCAACAGCGTGTGGTATTCAAACACAAGTTCGTATTCGAAAAAGTAACCTTCCACTCAGCAAGCGAGCACTTTACCACAAGGCTACCGCCCGCCGCGGCCTCACCCGTAAGTGACTTTGTTTGTTCGTTTTTTATTTAAAAATGTGTCCAAAGTATAATAGCCTTTCATTGGTTGGGAGCCAAACACTTGCGTCCTCGCTATGAAGGTTTGACGAAAAAACTATTCCATTGGGCACCTTCAAATGTCAAACACATATTTCCATCAAGAAATTTATATTTAGTAATCAAATTTAGCTGGTAGGCTTTCTTTCTTTGTTCTGATCAGGATAATGTTATAAATTCGAAAGTAGGTTGTTACTACGTTTGTCTGTTACCTTTTTAAGACTAAACATCTGAACCAATTGTCATGTAATTTGGCAAAGAAATAGTTTTGGACCTGAAGAAGGTCATAGGCAAAAACATTTACATGGAAAGACAGTAAAAAAAAAATAGTTTTTACAAAAGAAAATGTTAAATTAAGTTTTCTTGACATCTATTGGAACTGATCATCTAAAATTTGTAGCTTTGATGTTTATTGTCCTGATAGACCAGAACGCAATACAATGTCTGGGCCCTAATTAATGAACATTGGCAGATGACAATTATTGTACAATTTTGTCGCATTTCTCTGACAAAATTTCATTTCATAAAATATTGACAGGTGACATAATTGTCCTGACTTTTTTGTCATTGTCATATTTTTAAAAAAAATTTCTCAACATTTTGTCATAGTTATATTAATCAATTTGTCGTGGGTCTTATCATCAAACGTGTAATTACTTTTTGCGAGATGCTCTAGATGTCAACCATTTTTTTAACAACAACAACCGCGGTGGTATTTTTCGAACATGAAAACGTTCCTTAAATTTGAAATCTTTCTTTAAAGTGTCGAGTGCTTACTACACCTACTACACGAAATTGGATTTGAGATTCATCATCACTTCCGCTTCAAGATATGTATAACAATTTTCAGCATTTTAAATCATTCTTGTCACTTCACTATCAATACCTGACCGAAACTCAAACGCCTGTCAGAATTGTCAATTACATACTGACAAAATTTTAGATAAATTGTAAAATTTCATCTGTCTCGTAAAAAAATTGTCAGTACAAATTTGTCAGAAAATTCATGACAATTCTTGGAAAATTCCTGACATGTCATGCCAATTTTTTTATGGAATCAAAACTTGACAATTGTCGGTTATTTTTCGAAAATTCTACAAAAATGTGTTATGTTTATAAAACAGAAATTTAATAATTATCCAGTTCTCAGTTTACAAATTGTCACCTGTCACCAGTCGCAATTGCAAATTTTTATGAAATAGGGCGGGTGACTTGTTTTCTTATAAAATTTAGGCAAAGCAATAGAACGAAACAACGAAATAATTCATTCATTAAGTATTCATTTAGTTGTCAAAGACTGCCAAAAGACGTTCAAGTTCACTGCTCAGGCCAAAAATATTAGGGCCATCATCTACCTACTCTGTGGGCTGAGCATGTCGGTGATATTTAAAGTCAAAGTAATTGTCATCCTCTGCTGTATTTCTGAGAACAAATTCTGTCATAAGTCGCCGTCATCCGGTTTTTTTAAGACCCTATGGAAACTAAGGGTCTCTATAAATTTTCAATATATGTATACGAAAAAGTGTTAAATTTTTGTCGCTTAAATTCAGCTCAGCTTAATTTTGAAGAGAATTTTGTACGAGATATAAAATTTAGCTCGAGCAACGTAATAAGCTTTACAAAAAAACATAAAACTAAAGGTTATAACTTTGATAGGTATCGCGTACTTCCGCAGCGAATGTCAACACAAAGACTCTACAACACTAAGATGTACGGGCTTGCCGCAGATCAGTTTACAGGTGACAGTTCACATCTCAGTATTGTTGCGTTCACGCAAGTTGACCAAAAGTAAACCATAATTGGATTATTTGGGCTTTAGCGAATGTCAAAAATGGACGCAAATTCACGTATACTTTTAGGGGACTAAGTATATTTTAATATACATTTCGGCCTATCATGGTATCCGTTCGGAGAGTACTTTTCTCCGCAACGCAAATCCAGTCGAATACTGAATAATTTACGTTTAAAGTATCCGTTCTCCGAACGTGCATCAACGCATTTTGTTCACTAAAATCTTTCCGCGATGAACAGATGTCGGAGACCATCGGAGAGAAATTGACGTGTGGCTGTCGTACAAAATCGGAGAATTTTTCTTTCGGAACGGATACCATGATAGGGCCGATTATTGTCTATGATAAACAGCTCTTCACATAGAATAACACATCCGACTTTTAATGACTAATAAAAGTGACACTTAAATGGCGCTTGAGTTGTCATCCGATATTCTTTGTCTGTAATTTTTTTTATGAATGAAAAACTCGGTTCTGGGGTTTTCCACGCTTTATCGCATTTTCCATCACTTTTGCCAGAACTTCCGGCGATAGGTCCTCGCATTCTTGATGGATATTCTCATTGAGGGCTTCAAGAGTTTGAAGCTATTTGACATGGACTTAAAAAAATCCAATAAAAAAAATCTCCAACGGGTAAATAGTCGAAACGAATAGGTCATGGTGCTCTGGCAATACGGTCTGTATAAAAGGAGCCTATTTTGTCCTCCCTGGTTATGTTCTAGAGGCATCGTTTTGCTCAGGAGACAGACAGGAAGACAAGGATCTTTTCTGGGAGTATGTCATCAAGAATTGCTAAAGTAACGATTTCCTCGCCAAAGTTACGAAAGAGAGCCAGATATACCATTAGTACAGGGTTTTTCCTTTGAAAGTACGTTCGATGTCATTATGTATGGAACTCGATTTCTTTTGCATGCACGCTTGCAGAAGTTCAGACGCTGAACCCAATTTTCGACGGTTTTCAAGCATAAATCGGCCGATACTGCTGCAATTTCACATTCGATATTCGTACGAAGTTCATCAATCGTCGCTGGCTTGTTGGCATAGACCATAGACTTGACGTAGCCCCACAGGAAATAGTCTAACGGCGTCAAATCGCACGACCGAAACGGTGGATTCAAAATTTTCCATTAGACGCTCAATTGTTGATCTGCTAGGACGATTATGACGACCATAAATTGGACGTAGCGCTCTTAACGTTGAGGCCACTGACTCCGAATTTCGGTAGTAAATTTTAATAATTTCGACTCGTTGTTGGCTCGTATATTTTTCCATCATGAAATGGCAAACCTTACTGAAGAGAAATGTCAAAAGAGCGGCAAGAAATTCGGCGTCGTTTGCTGTCCCTGTCGCTCTACTTTTGTAGCGTCCCTGTTGAAAAACCCGTTATAATGTGAAGAAAGGATTCGTCAATCTCGAAACATGTAGTCTACATGTATAGAGCCGGGTGAGACGCCAATTCTGTAAAGATGAGGCTATATTCACTAATTATATACCTGTCGGGATTCTTAGGTTATTTTTGTACAGATTAATGAGAGGATAGGATTTTCTGGGGCAGGATTTTGGGAAGAATTGTCTGATGCAGTTCTGTTCAGGAATTTGAAGCCAGACTTCATTGGATTCGATTTGAGGTTAGGCGACCGGAAATGTAGCCCTCAGAATTTCGGTTGTGGTTCGTGCAGTATTCACTGATGGAACATCTTACAGTCTTTGACCAAAATTCTCTGTACCGCCGATTGATGCCCAATTGCGTGGCACGTCTCGTCGGTATTCCGGGGTTCTCTGCGACATCTTCAGCGGCTAAACGTTGTAATATTTGTCCCATTAGTCTCTGGCAAATTTCCGCCGAAATTTAAGCGATTCATATTTTGTTGACGTGTATCTTGTACATGCTTACTTCACAAATGTCGAAGTAGAGTTGACATTCCGCCATTTGCAAAAATTATAGCATCTTCCGATAGGGTAATTTTTTTGAGCCACCTTCTAGCTGTCACTCAAAAACATTCACAAAAACCGAACATTTCACAAAGACCGAACAAGGCAACCATGGTTGTCAACTTGGCAGATTGTACCCATGACTATGTGCCAGTAGAGCAATGATATCGAACTGTCAAAACCAACTACATTTTATATCAAACTCTGTAAGTACTCTACTGTGATACACTTATGTAGTTAGCAGGGGATATTGTATAATATACGCTACACAACGCACCACATCAACAAGATACTGGCGGACTGGAAGATGACATTAAATTGACACATGTCATATCATTTACGACTAGAGGTGCATCGAAGGTAGTGATGCACAAATTATTGCAAAAGCGAAGGAAATCTTGTTACTTGTGAGTTCAGTTTCATTCTTAAACAAAATTGTTTTTCTTTTTGTAATAGATTCAAAATAGTTCCCACTCTTAGTGTCATCGGAACAACAACTACAGCAGTATTGGACAATCACAAGGTACGTAAACATAGCTCTATGACCGAATACTTTCTACCTCCCTCACTGCCCATTTTAATATTACTAATAAATTGTAAATATGTACTCAAATCACTATCGCTCTTAATGTAAATTAAAAACGCAATTAATCAAATTGTAGACTAACTCTTGATATCACTTTAAATACTCGTTCATTGGACAAACAAAAGAAAAAATATCCATGCATAGAAGGTAAACAACTCAAACATATCATAAACATAACTATTAAAAGCAAACAAAAAATACCTAATAAAAAAAAATTAGAATTACACACATAAAAAAAAATATATAAATTTATATCCACGCGTGTCCTTGTCAACACCTGTTATTTCCACAAACATATACTCAACACTGAAAGCAAACAGACAGAAAAATGAAAATGATTGACAAACAGACGTTTTTCGGTGGCAATTTTAGGCGGAAAAAAAATTAATGTGTGCGTCAACAAGTCGGTTCTAATTTACCATTCCGATGGGAGGGACACGAGGCAACTCCCGAATGCCCAATTTAATTTCGCTAATTATTTCGGTTTTGTTTCGGTGGGTTTGTGCTGACATTGCCATGATAATGTTGTTGGTATCCATAAATATATACCAATAGCCCCAACAGTCATCATCATCATCATCATCATCGCATCTATGCGCTACCACCGTCGACCGAAAATATTTCCACAGAACCTAGGAATTATATTATTTGATTTGATTTGCCGTACTCTAGTTTTAATGTGGTTTTCGTAGAAAATCATTTTTGGGATAATTATGGGGATGAAAATGAATGGTCCTCGAGGTGGGCGGGGGCGCACGAGTTGTGTTTGGGTATACTGTGCTCAGTGCTGTCCTTTTATAATGGCAGTGGTAGGGTAGTTCGCATAGTTTTGGAAATGAAACTTGAAATTGGATAAAGTGAGCGCTTGACATCTTAATGCAATCGCGACGAGTCCCCTGATTAGATTTTCATATTTCAAAGCCTAATTCAATTAAGAAAAGTTGAAATATATTTTTTAAACTGTTGATCTTTTTGATGGATGTCGGCTCTTTTCTTTTGCCAGACAAGTTGCAGTTGGCGAAATGAAAAGCCCGACGAGTGCCGCATTCGGCAATCAATTCCTTTTAAGGCGGGAGCAGGATATATTTTTCAAAATAACATCTGGGAGAACTTTGGCAGAGCGACAAATAGAAAAAGAAATTATACCGTACTCGACACTTGTACGTCGTACATCTTGTGCGGGGGGGAAAGGTCGAAAACGATGGCACGTGGCTCGTAGCATGAAATTTTAAACGAAGGTTCTAGTCCCAGTTTAGGTCCACTTAGAGGATGATTTGAAATTAAATTGATGGTGGAGACTGTCGACGTCTCTAGAAGCGTGACCAAGAAATGTGGGTAATGGTGGAGTAGGCACTTAACGTGAGTGCTGCTTCGTATTGCAGTTCAATGTCAAATTGTTATCAAATACAAAAGTAAGTGGTGCCGCTGTTTTGAAGAAAACAAAACGATTTTCGTGTTGGTTTTCATGCGATTTAATACGCAATTCAATCAGTTTTTGGTGCAATATCAAGAGAAATTTGCGTTAAAATTTTACCCAACATGGACTAGGTAGGTGCCGTTTTGTTACCACAACTTATTTGACCTGGTTGTTTAAAGTTTATCGAAGTGGAGAGTTTATATCCAGCCTGTGGAATTCAAAAAGGTTATAAGTTCTTTGATGCTATTCTTCGAAACTTCCTCGAGGGTAGTGAAGAAGGGATTACCCAGAGCTCGCTGTCTAGTCCTAGCTAGTGCCGGACAAGCGCATAGGTATTGAAGGAGAGTTTCTTTTTCGGTTGCGTCATTACAACTGCGGCAGTGTGTATTATGTGGGATGCCTAATCTGACTGCATGGGGACCAGTGACCTGTGGTAATCGTTGTTATTCTGGCTATATCTTTACGTGTTTTACTCAGGAAGTGGGTTATTTTCTCCCTGCTATAATTTGGCCACATCCTTGTGGAAATGGCACAATTTGTTAGCCTCCTCCATCTGAGATTGGCTTTCGATAGGGATTCTGCGGAAATTTTTGCTTTGACTGCTCATATTGAAATTTGGACCGATTCCGCAAGTGAGCAGTGGAGGCTTGAACCTTGCCTGGCCAGCTCGTCAGCCTGTTCGTTTCCATAAACGTTGCTATGGCCTGGAACCCAGATCAGGGTAATCCTGAACTGATCAAGCGAGGCAGCTCCTCTCGACATTCTAATACTAATTTTGAGTTTATATTGACTAAGGCTATAGCCTTGATCGCAGCTTGACTGTTATTGAATATGTCTGCCTCGGAACTATGTCCGTGTATAGTTTGATTAGGCGACAGGCTTCACGGATAGCAAGTATTTCCGCCTGAAACACACTGGCTGTGTCCGGGAGCCTGATAGACTAACTGTGGCCTGTTTAACACAACGTGAATTTAGACTTGTCGACTTGTCATGTTGTGTTATAGGCCTCTGGTTGTCCTTAGACATTCATAGGACAATATTGAAGTCATAGATAGATTACGAGTCGCGCGAGGCTTCATGGGGTTCTGGCACTGCGGCCTCTTAAAACGGAGCCTATTGTGCTTTACCTGGCGAGGTCCTCGAACCATCTTTTTACTTCGGAGTCAGTCAGAAAGACAAGGATCTTCGCTGGGAGTATGTCAGTAATATTTGCTAAAGTAACGATCTACTCGCCAAGGATATTCTTTCTGAGACGAAAGAGAGCCGAACATTCCATGCCTATGCGAAGGGAGGATTCGTCACTCTTAAGACAGAGTCTATATGTGCATGTAGGGTTCGGTGAGAAGCCAAATCGGTGAAAATGTGTTTTCCTGGGGCCAGGACCACTAATTAAACCTGTCAGGATGGATTCTCAGGTTATTTTTTGTCCAGATTAATGAGAGAGTAGGATATCCTAGGGGAAATTTTGCGAAAAATTGTCTGGTCCAGGTATTTTAAAGTAGACTTAATAGGAATCGGTGGTTTGAGCTAAGCTCTTGATATGGCTCCTAAAATGCTGTTTCTTTGATTGAGATCATATAGAAATTTTTATTTTCCAAATGTTGGTATATAGGTACAAGTTGTCCGGTTGTTGATTTAGTTTTGAAATTAAAATATCTCCTTAATGAATCACCGAGGCGAAGAGTGTGAGTTTGTCAGTCACAAAAACAATACCAAAGTGTTTGTCGGGAGAGCATCTTGCGTTCACTATCGAGGCGTTTTTTTGTTTTTAACTGGCGAATCTTACGTGAGTATGCACCAAGCTTTTTGTTGACATTAGAGATAGACTATTTGGCAATTGATCGATATGCCCATTGCCCAGTGTCAATTTGATTCGTCCGTTCGAACTTCTTCCACTTTGAATACCTATCCCTCAGCCAGAGCCTAGCAGAATATATCGAGGATCACAGAAATCATTCAGGCGGTGGAACAAAGCTTCTGTATAAGTCTGCGGCTTTGGGACTTCCAAATTATTATTATTATTCAAAAACTAAGTTAATAATTTAAATAACAAGCCGGCTGGATAGCCAGAGCATCGAAGACATTCATCTAAAACAAATCCAAAAACAATGTTTGTGAAATTCTAAGGAAAGACTCAAAAGTTCACCCTCTTAATATTCAAATGCTGCAAGAGCTTGAGGAAAATAATGTTAATACCGACCCATTTTCTTTTTTTTGTTCAGAGTAGAGCTATAATCTGTCAAAAAAAAGTTCGTGTTTCTTTTTGGCTCAGATATATCAGAACTTTCATGATCAGACCGCATTCTTTGGGCACAGAATAAATTGAGGGCGTATTTTAACAGGTAAACACGACTGTTGTCAGAATGTGAGTGCCCACGACTTTCGAATTTGCTGTGTGAAAATTTCTAATCAAAAAATCCGATCATTCCCCTTGGAGAAGTCCCGTGGCCACCGAGGTTTCTTGCGAATGGCACTTAAAACGTCTGTTTGATACAAAAGGAAAATATATTTCGAATTAAAGTACATAAAATGTCTTATGGTAAGACACGGGTGAATGCGAACAAACCCATTTTTCCTGCAATTTTCCAATAAATTGGCCAATATATCGGCGATATATGTTGGTCCTGAGGTCTTTTATAAAGTCTTTGACTTAGTGATGTAGATATGGACTCGAAATAGTCGCAAAAAAAATTTCAGAGGCGTCACACGAACGAAGCAGCCAATCGATTGGTCCATTGCTAAAGGGTTCACTGTCACCGAACTTTGACTTCTCATCATCTCATTTATTTGGCCAACTATCCATCTTGTTTAAATCACATATGCTCTGAATCATACTCTTTCCAAAAAAATCAGCCAATATTCCGGTACAGTGAATACAAAGATCTCCAATGACTAACCTGAGTTGGACCCATATGACCCTTCAGGCATGAATCTCGCATCACAAACGGCTTTGGGTTGTTATTTACTTGCCCAAGTGCAGCAGACATTTTATTTACCCCGCAGCTGTTTACCAAGAAATGGGCCTCATTGTTGAGAAAGAATTTGAGCATGTGGAATGCTCAAGCCTAAAACCATCTCACAGTTTTAAGAAACATTAAAAAAAAGGTTTCATTGAAAACTGTCCACCCACACCCAGTAGTTTTTACGCTTTGAGGTAACAGAGAAAATTCCAACAGTTTTATATAGCTTGGGTTCCCTAACTGTGCGTCGCGACGCCCTGGGGCTTCTATTTACATATAGGTGCTTTTAGAAGGGCGTCGCAAAAATATTTCAATCTCTCTAGGGAGTCGCAGTATGAAAAAGATTGGGAACCCCTTCTATATAGTATAAAGGGTCTTTCATTAAGGACTTGACAAATTTATTTTTTAAATAAAATGCAAACTACTTGAGATATCTCAAAAAAAAAATTGTATTGTCTTGAATTACAATCAAAACATGTATGAATGGAATTCGTCCCCCACGGGAATGTAGGTATGCATCCAGCGGTCGATACGTTGAACCCAATTGTTGATGACTCGGCCGTACATCTCTACCGATACGGCCGCTATTTCCCTTTCCATATTGGCTCTGAGCTCCTCAAACGTCGGTCGCCGGCTTGTTGACATAGACCAATGATTTAATGTAGCCACATAAAAAAAACAATATCTTTCTCTTACTACGTATACGATTAAGTTAAAAAGTCTAGAGCCGTTAAATCACACGATCTCGGCGGCCAATATGGGTCCGTTTCTCGAGATAACACGTTCACCGAACTGAGAATTTAATAAGTCGATTGTAGAATCCGCTGTGTGGAAATAACGTTCCAACATGTCTCTGTAGAGAATATCATTCACCGTAACATGACGGCCGAAAATTGGCGTAAACACCCTTGCGACTTGGAATTTCGGTAGTAAATTTTAACTATTTGTTATCCTTGTTCCTTCGTGTATTTAACCATGATGAAAATGTTGATTTTACTGAATATGTTGACATTGACAGTTCGGTAATCGGTTTAAGGTTCCGTTCACACTAAAAGTTTGAAGTTGTCAAGTCGCTAATGAAAGACCGTTTATAAAAACGAACTAAACCGATTTCAAAAATTCGATCACTAATAGAAAGCTACAGGATAGAGTACTTCTATATGTGTGGGGCGTGGCATCTCCTAGACTAAAAAAGAAGACATTCAAAATCGCAAATCAAAAAAACAATTGATTCCAAACTTTCAAGCAATCTTTGTTATTGGCCAAGCAGTGTTCCTGTGAAGATTTGTCAAATTGGGACATAGTGATGTGCCACATATAAAAAAAACATTCAAAATCGTATATCCGGAAACCCACCAAACTAATGTAGATTGTATTTTTCGACAACGATTGTCGGTATTGCGGTAAGTCGTTTTGTGACGACGTTTGTCGTGAAAATGATACATTTCTGTCGTCAACTATTTTGCGGACGACTGTGTGATAAGACTAAAAGACAATTACATATAGTTATTTTGCAGAATGGAGATAACAAATAAAAGACAATTTCTTCATTTAGTGAACGAAATGCGGAAAAATAGTCCTTTGGCAAAATTATTTACGAATGCCTAGAAAAAGTGATGTTAATCGGCAATGGGGTGACATAGCCTTATCTCCAAATTGGCTTGGACAACCTTCGACTTCGATAGTCTAAAACACATTTTAAATGTGAAAATAATTATTGTTGCCTATTAAAACAATGTTTGAAATTTAAATTATTTCTACCACTCAGTTAACGTCGCGTCGGGCAAATCCAAGCGATTCGATTTGGTTCTTTCATAACTTTACCAGCTCTTTTTTCTGGTTTTCTTCTTCGTCACTGCTTTCAGAAAACATCTCAAAACTTTTTCATTTTTGATTTGTTTTATTAAATAACTAGCTGGACCCGTGCTCGCCTTTCCCGCTCGCACAAAATTATATTTGGTCTCTCTTCTTATGAAGATTATTAATATACCCCATGCCATACTGTAGCACGCACCCCATCCCCATCCGGCATCGGGCATACGATCATAATATACATATGTACCTACATATACAACTGACCATAGCACTTACTGCGAAAACAAATCAATCCTCGAATGTATATATTTTCACTTCAAAAAATACATTTTGGCTAAAAACTGTTCCTAAGGACATGGCTGTAAACGACATAGCCTATAGCAGTCTCACAGTCCTAAGGAACATTTAAAAAAAAGTTTCATCGAAATCTGTCCAGTAGGTTTCGAGTTTTTAACGGCAAAAGAAAATTCCTACAGTTTTATTATATGTATAGATATAGATTTCACAAACTGGCTGGACAGAAGTAAGTCACTCATACACAGTAGGTACCTATCTGTTCAAGAAAAATTGCCTACCCTACCCTGTTACGTCATATCAGAATAAAATTCACATACTGCGTTGTGTGGCGATATGCGATAATGGATGTAATGCATTGGATATTATAATGCATTATAGTGCACCCTCTGCATCGCCCTCCCTCTCATTGATCTTGCTACTTGTTTAATATACTGCATTTCCTTTCCTTTCCTTTGCTTCCCTCTTCCTATAGAATCCAAACAACTACCTACCCCAACCCAACACAGTTACCATACCACATATCGAATGAAATTCTGAAATGAAACCTGTTTTGTATTATACGTCTCTTCTCTTATGAAGATTATTAATATACCCCATGCCATTCTGCAGCACGCACGCCTCACCCCATCCCCATCCTTCTTCGGACATACAATCATAATATACATACCTACATAATATACAACTGACCATAGCACTCACTGCGAAAACAAATCAACCCTTATCGAATGTGTAGTATACGTATGCTAGTCTTGTTTTGTTTTTGTTTGACGATCGCAAAAGTACAAACATCCATTCGTAGCAAGGTATATGTGTATGTATATATTTTCACTTCAAAAAATACATTTTGGCTAAAAACTGTTCCTAAGGACGTGGCTATAAACGACATAGCCTATAGCAGTCTCACAGTCTTAAGGAACATTTAAAAAAAGTTTCATCGAAATCTGTCCAGTAGTTTTCGAGTTTTTAGCTGACAAAGAAAATGCCTACAGTTTTATTATATGTAAGGATTTTCCAACTCACAAACAAAACAACAGACCAGATATAAATTCGTTAACTGTAATGTCAAACAACATGTGTCATAGCTTGTGGAATGTATGTGGAATGTGAGAGTTCGGAGTTCGGCAATACCAAATTCCAAACGACTCGACACGACAAATGTCGCCAGTCGTTTGCTACAGACGACAACAACAATAGGGGTGATTGTAATAATATTGCAAAAGCTTTTTCTCGACACTTCGAAAAGTAGTCGGTCAATTCCCGAGCAGCAAATTCTGACGAAACTAAAGTCAAAGTGTTTGTCTGGTAAATTTCAAGTTTGAAACCCACAATCATTAACAGAACTTAATGACGTCTTGAGGTCAATTAAAAATTCATAATTTTGAAACAGTCCAAATGTCCTACTCAAACTGATGTCTAGTGCGAGCGAGCATTGACACATAACAACGACTGTCAATTATAGCAATTCATTAATTCTACCAATATTTTTGATAGTTTAATTATTTCGACAAAGTAGTCTCAAAACTTGTATAAAGTCAACCGAGCATTAGATAATTCGAAATATATAATTTAAAAAAAAAATACCTACCTACACCCTTTATTCCCGACACATTTTTATACTGTCAAACTGACCACTCATTCATTCATATAAAAAAAAGCACCATTATTTTTATCAACGCTACTAAAATATCGTTCCCAAATTAATTCCGGTCTCGCTTCGCCTCTGTCATCGTCCTCCTCTACGAGTCGTAAATCACTAACATTAATTCCCCATTAATGTCATTAATTTGTAAAAATAAAATAAATAAAAAAAGAAATATTCCCGCTATTAACAACCCATAGCATTACTTTCTCTTTTATTGTGTTACAAACGATTACCTTTTTGTACAAAGTGTAAATACGCGTAGATTTTAATTAAATTATGGAAAAGTAATATTATGTGATTAAAAGCAGTAACCCACATATATTATTATTATTTTTTTTTATTCTTTCTCTTTCAAATCGAAATGATGAATATCAAACCAACGCAATAAGCAATCTGTGTTTTGTATCTCATATTTATCCAGATACCACACAAAACGTAATAACATTACATCACCTCCATGATACTGCAACACGATACATAAATTACTGTTCATTGTTAAAATACCATTCGCCATGCAAAAGTATTGTTGAATTCTCAATAAAACAAAAATTAATTATTAATTATCGATATTAATAGTGAAAAAAAAAACAAATCCGGTCATTAAAAAAGACACAATAAATTAAAAATATAGTTGCCACATATTTACCAAAGCAAGAAAAAATTAAAAACCAACAAAAAAAAACAGTTTAAACAAACACAAGGAAAACCATATGTCACTTGCCTGCTCAAAATAATAATATTTCCAAAACGCTTTAGCGAAATAAATGCATTTAATGTGAGAAAATATTCAAATCAAAGTAACAACAACTAAAGCGTGAGCATTACTTTTAAACAACAACAAAAAAAAATATCGATAAATGCATTAAAACCCTAGCCACTCACACATTTATTGCAAAATTTAAAATAAAAAAATAGATTAAAAAAAAAATGTTAAAAAAAATAAAACTTTGTATTTTATTGTACATTGTAAATTTTTGTACGTGATTTTTATTAACAAAAACAAAATGGGAAAATTAGTAAAAATCAGAAATTAAGTTTAAATGAATATTAAGCGAAAAAAAGAGTTCGCAAAATTATGTACCTACCATGATTTGTTACCAAGAAATGAAAATAATATATATATATACACACACGATAAATGCATTAAATGTGAAGAACAGAGCCATAAGATAAAATATTAAAAATATTACTGTATAAATTTTTAAATAAAATTATTATAAAAAAAAATATTTAACTTTCTTCTTTGTGGTGTCTTTTTTCATATTGTTTTATTGGCATAAAATAAATAAATAAATAGGTGGCGCAACAGGCGGGTAGACACCCAAGGCCTAGCTTCTCGCAACCATTCGTTTGTCTGAGTTTCTATTTTTGGGACGAATGGAAGGGACCTACAATTTTATGCCGAGCCCGAACGGCTGAATTGAGAAGATTTTTCAGGACAGTCGTACTCTCGGATGTTTGTCAGACGTTCAAGAGAGGTGACGCAGTAGAAAAAACCTTAAGATGTATGCCCCTATTGTGTAAGGCCCGAAACACACATGCGATTTCAATCGCGCGACTACTTAGTCGCAAAAAATGGTACACACGCATTTCAATGTGAATGCGCGCACATAATTTTGGATTTTATGTGCGCGCATTCATATTGATATGTGTGTGTTTCATTTTTTGCGACTAAACAGTCGCGCGATTGAAATCGCATGTGTGTTTCGGGCCTAAGACAACTACAACTACAGTTGATTGTTGGTTTTATGTCATTCAAAATCGGTATTGTCCGTATTGTCATACACGACCTTGATAGAAAAGTTGTCTGTCAAAACACAACAAAGATGGCGGTGCGGTGGTTGTCAATAAGTTGTTAGTTATGTCGTTTTCCATTGGGCAAAAAGAAGCGTCCGGGAGTGTCCGGAATCAAGAAAATCACTTCTGAAACCGTTCCATTGGCGCAAAAAATACTCTTCTGTTGATTCTGAGGAGAGAATTTCGCTTCTCGATTTCAAGTCAGAATCCACTCAAGAAGCATTTACACAAGTGCACTTTATGTATTTTATACAAGCCAGCTGGCAGCAGCCATACAATAATTTTTGACGTTTCACCAATGCGTGAGTGTAGTCGCCCAGAAGCATTTTCTTGTTCCATTGGACTTCGGAATGAGTGAATCCCCGAGTGAAACCAATGGAAAACGACATTAGTTTGGGTTGTGTGAAAGTTGAGTTGTGTTCTACAATAGGGACAGTAATTTCTTTTTTTTCGGGGATCGAACCTGGGATCCCTCGCACAGTAGTCCAGCACACTAACCAGTTGAAATATTTCAGCATAATTCCTGTCGACAATCCCATCCATACACGATATACCTACTGACATTGGCACAATGCATATGCAGAATTATAGAACAAGTCTTGGGATTTTAGGAAACAATGCTAACAACTTCAGATTGTAGTGGAAATACAAAATATTTCTTTTAGTTCCTATGAGTATCGAAGAATAGTAGATACTTTCAATGAGTCATTTCTTTTTGTATAGAAGAAGTCACTTCGTCCAGTCCCGCCTACACTTTGTTAAATGTTTCCAACAGGTAATGTGTTGGATTTTCGAAATGTTAGCTATCGCCATGAAGTGCTGCAGTTATGATTTTAAGGTTCCGGTGTTTAGCGCCATCTATTGGGCAACTTGAGAACTTTACGCTTACTTTTACAAATATACTGGGTGATCACAGAATCCGTCGTATTCGGAATTTTGCTACAAAACCCCGAAAGAACTATCACAGAATCCGTTGTCCGTACGACGACGGACTAAATTTGTAGCAAAAATGTTCACTACGACGGATTATGTGATCACCCAGATAATCACATATATAACCATACGTGTGGTGTTTACAACGATTTAAAACACGCCACTTTGAATTTACCATTACGACTACGAGTGGCGTTTTTGCGTCGTTTGCTCCGAGTTTGCTGAATAATGTTTAATTGAAACGAGAAAAAATGTAACACTTTGGTTAAATTGATGGCAAAAAACATTCCGGTTGGTAAAGGGTTTGAGAAGGAGAGAAGGATTTATGTTGACGCATAAATGGGACTATTATAGCTATTATAACCCTTAATAGGCTAGGACAACCATTATTTTAAAGATACCTTTAAAGATTCTGCTGAATGTACAGTCTAGTCCTAAGTTTTAATCGTTTCCTATACCCTTCTACTACTTCTCTCAGTCAAGAATCGCAGAGTTGCACCAAAATTCATCGGCGCTAAGTAACTTCCGCGAGCTTATTTTCCAATTCGTCTAGCGAAAATATATTTTTCTATTAAAAGAGGTAGATGTCAGTTCATGGCGGCCATGTTGGTTTATCAGTAGTTGACCTTCCTCATTTTTATTTTTCAGACTTGCTCATCGAAGATATCGCACCTTGTCGTTAAGGTTAGCTTGTATTAGGCAATGTTAGGATTGTAAGTTAATCGCAAAACTCTGGTCCCTTCGCCATTCCTAGCGATCCTTCATGGTCAAAACATAAACGAATTCGCCCATACATTTATTACCCTACAAAATCTGTAATTGCTCTCAATTTTATTTGAGAAACCAACTGAGCAGTGGCTTGACATAGAAAATATGTACCCCGCCCTAGTGAGGAGGAACTTTGTTCCGACAAATATGCAACGCACTCGCATACTGGCATTTTGCGTTTCAGTGCGATCAAGTGCTTTTGATATTTTTGACAGTTTCATACGACTTCTTTCCGAAGTCGGATACCTCGAATGTAATTTTTGTCTTCGACGGAGTATGCGTTGCGGAGAGTTCGCCGTTCCGACGGATACCTCGCTAGGGCGAATATCCTCTGCGATGTGACGTGTGGGTCATCACAATACCAGCATGCATTTGCATTCGTTAAACCTAATTTTATAGCGAGCTTCTTCAAATTGCAACGACTAGAGAGTAAGTCCTGTGAAACCCTATCTATACCTAACCTATACCCTCCTAATGTTAAACCCTACGTTTGACTGTCTCAGGTGTCCCGTTTTGATGGTCTTATCCAGAAGAATATTCTCTTAACCACGGCTGCCACAAAACAGTCTGATATGGTACTGATGCGAATATAATGATCTGGGCTGCTCCTGACTAGTTCAGATTTGGTGACGTAACCAGCTGACCCCAGCGCCTTTAGGGCAGCCTGGCTATTAATTTATGTGGCGATATTCTTATTGGATATTATTTACATCACAAGTATAGTTCAGCAGCTTTGAGTACGCACAGAACCCCTGCCTTCAACATACTGCATTTATCGGAAAGTCCCCAAGTCTGGTGTATGTCTATATCACTATAGTATAGATAGACTATTATACCTGAGCTGATATTTACTAGTTTTGAAACTATCGTCAAAGTTCTAACGAAACGCCTTAAATAACGACAAACGTCATGAAAGTAAAAAGCCTATCGAAATAAGGGTGATTATATAAGTTTCTGCCAAACACTTAAATCTATTGTGCTTGAGCGACACTACCATCCGTCCTGCTTGTAGAGAGGACGACGATACACTGGAACACTTCGTCTGTAGTTGTCCTTTGCTCGCATCAGGTGGCGGATCTTTGGGGCTGACGTGGTGAGTGCCGAACATCTAACCAATATTAATTTACAGTAATGAATAGTCTTTAAGGCCAGAGTGAGTGATTCTGCGGTGCTGTGTAAAGTCTGTCACCGTTAAGTATAGTCTTGCTTTGCTTAGATTTGGTTAAATTAGCTTAAGGTATGAGGGTTCTCAATCTAACACTGGGCTTTGATCACGACCTTAAATTAAAATGCCAAAAGCAAGAACCTTTCCTCAAAATTTCTATGTCATAATCTAAATTGCCGCTGTAGCACATAGTAGTCTATTACATTCTCTGATTTCAGTCTTTTGGCATGTTTCCTCAGGAGACAGTGTTTCAGAACTACCCTAGACCTGCCTTTATTTGATTCTTAGTTAAGACATTATTCTACAGATTTTGTTTTCGAAATATGACATAGCTATATGCTCAACAAGGTTTGGCCATCTTACATGACCTAATTAAGTATTTTCTCTAACACAAACTGATATTTCTTTGTTTTTTGTCGGGGATGGCAAGTTACCAAATGGCTCCTGAAAGGGCCTACAGTAAGGAAACAAGAAAAACTAAACGAAATAGCTTTGACAGATGGGAGGATTCAATGCCTCTAAAAAAAGCAGATGGGAGCTAGATAGAAAATTGCTATTTCTAGGAACACAGTTTCAAAGCTTGCCTAGCATCGACTGGGAGAACATTACCATTCGATCCAGGCCCGAAAAATTGGCAAACATCTGTTACTTAATGGGTTAAGGAAAGTTTTGTATCATTCAAACAGAATTTTAATGACCTTTCCATTGATGCCAAAATTTACATGAAGTAAGTTCAAATTATGAGTGGAATTAACTTTAGTTTTGTCAAAATATTTATGGCCACCATTGTATTATAGCAGTGATGTCAGACAGCCAAGCAGACGTCATTGCACATATAAGCTATATCATTAAGTCTAAGCTTGTGTAAGAATTCCTTCAAGAACTGAAGAGTCTGCTGGATACCCAGGCCACGTAGCCATCTTGCATAATGTTAGGAGAACACACCTTACAAGAAGAGCTCAGAAAAATTTACTACATCTTTTGAAAACCTTCAAATGCCAGGGACAAGCTTAGAAACTTTTAAAAGACTATAAGCGAAAAAGATTCAAGGCACTCACCAAAAACAGCCTAGTTCCGGCCGCAACAAATGCAATCTCACTTAGGCCAGAGAAGGCCCATTGTGATATCATAGGATCGAAAGTTCTCACATCTACATATAGGTATAACCGCTTAACAAACAGGAGCTAAGAATTGAGGCAACTTTTGCTTGTATACGCGAATTCGCCGAGATTGTCGAAGAATGTTCCTACGGCCCGGCAGCCATATAAGGTGAATCTTAAATTGTTCCACCATTTCGTTAAGAGATAAGCGGCAGTAGAGGACAGTTTTGGACTTGAAGATGACTGAATCTATGGACTTAATTGCGGCATTATTGCTTAGCCACGACAGGGCCTTCTTAATCGCCCCCGTGAAACACTACATCAGTCTCCCAGTCAGTCCTAGAGGGTATGTAGGTTTCAAAATTCCTGTTGAATCAGATCTGGGGAGGGGTGTAATCAGTACTTTTGAGATGCATTCTATTTTATCTAGACTAGACGTGTAATCTGATCAGTTTGCCCACTGGTCTACAAACGGATTGATATCATGCGAGTGGCTGCGTGTTTTTGCCACTTGTTTGCAATAACTGTATAGCGGTACCATGTGGAACAATATGCTCTGCCCATAGCCGTTGTTGGAATGGTTATAAACGCTCCACTGATGCAGACACATGGCGTTCTTTGAGCACGACTAAGGCAAGAGTAGTGAATAGCCTTTTCAAGCACAGTCCACCATGATGTGAGCTCAGAACCCATTCTGGAATCCGGTGGATCCTTACCCATTAGTTGATCAAGTATCCGGGCAAGTACAAGATGTCATAGAAGAATATACACCGTTGAAACGATACGTATTCCCTAAATGGACTTGTGAGCCTTACAAAAAAATCTAAAACATGTTCTTATACAATCGTAGACTTACGTAGGTCACGAAAGGGACCTTCTATTTGATCCCGTTTTCGAGTGACTGAAGTTATGTAACTCAGTGAAAAAAATCTAAGGTCTAAACTTGTTGTCATTCATTCATTCATTCATTCATTCTTGTTGTCTGGGGATAAAATTTGAAAAGTCAGCAGAGTTCATTGAAATATGTTCAAAGCAAGGATTCTGATCGAATGACCTATCCTATACCGACATTGTCAGCATCCTCATCAACATATAAAATAAACTCGTTGAGAGAGCCAATTTGCTTTACACTCATTTTATAAATCAAATTCCTACCCTAAGGCTGGAGGTGAAATTATGTTTGGTCTACCACATCCCCAATTAGCATTTGCAAATTAAAATTCCTTCAATTTGATTAAAGAAAACAACAAAATCACTGCACAAACAAAATCATTTTCCATAATTATGTATCCGTAGCCGTACCGTATGTAAACCAAATTAGAATATACTCGTACTATAGTTGTACAAAATAATTCCACATACGCCACCGAACCCGCACATTTTATTAAATTCAAAACCCGAGCCTTGTTGCTCGTCCATTTCGCTGCGCTCTTTGTCACTGCGGGGATTTCATGTTGGACCGCATTTTATGCATTATTAAGTCGATAGTTAAAAATTGTGGTCAACCAATATTAATTAGCGGTAGGTATGTCTAATGCCGGCCGAGGGGTGCACTTTGCAATTGTACTATACGAGGACACGGCAAAATCGAATAAGAAGTGTACTTTGAATTTATATACTCAGCTTTTATGGTTGCCCACTTGGCTTGTGTCCAATTCGAAAATATTTGCAGGTATCTCGAAATTTTATTGCAATCGGGATTCGGGTCTGGGAGAGGCGGCCGTATTCGGCAATTCGAACTTTAACTCCGTGTGTTATATATGAGAAGGGAAATGAATGGTTAAACTTTTACCCGAAAAGGTATATATTTTATCCGAGGAACAAACAGGACGATGACACACCAGATGGTATATGGGAGAGAATATATACGAACTACATCACAGTACACTGCATGTCCCTGGGTACTTTAAATATTTAAGGATGTTCAGTGTTCATCCACCGTGTGGATACGTGGCTGTGTGCTGAGGAACAAGGAAGAGTAGATTTTGCATATTGTTTTGCTAGGTGCATTTCATCATGAGAACTAAATTAAAATCTTTTCTCTTAGTATAGCAATTTGCATGTGAAGTATACGCCTGCACATCTTCACTTACATGTAGACGTACATATTTAATGAAAACTTTATTTGCATTTTGTTATATTTAATGCAAAATGTTGTTTGAAAGAGAAGAGAGTGTATAGTGCTAAGAGTAAAATTTGTTCCACCTCTTCAAGGAGTTTAGAACTTCAGCATTAGGAGAGGCTACAGATGAGTTCTAGGGTTTTCATTAGATTAGAATGGTTTGAAGCAACTTAAAACTCCTGTGATCTGTCAGAAAGGACAATTATCAACAACACTTGGCTCGTCAACAGTCGGACATAAGTGTTATCTGAATTGCTGACTGCTGAATGCTGGTTCAGAATAACATACAACACTGGTTCGTTTATATGAACTGCAAGAAAAGAATCAACGATGTGAGTATGATTCGTATTAGATAAAGTTACATCAGCTATTATGGTAGGTCCAGCACGTCCTATAGACATACAAAGAAGTTACTGTATTGAGCACTTTATGTTACTATATTGAGCACTTCAACGCAACCCGTCTGTTAAACTACAAGAAAGCAAATCGAGTATTACAAATTTTAGTCGAATTTCTTCCACTTTTGGAGGATGTTACAGTATCAGCCAACACTCACCATATCAGTACCGAAGATCCGCCATAATCAGAACAAAGGTAGGACAATTACAAAGAAAATGATACGAAGTGTCTTCGCCCTATCCACGCCGCAGATAGTGGTGTCACTTAAGCCTAGCCCACTAAGGGCCGTTTGCTGATAGGACACATTAAGGTTTAAATTCCACATTATGTGACAGTTTATGACTTGCCAAAAGTAGCCCATGA
Organism: Cheilosia soror; assembly: GCA_949372485.1. Taxonomy (NCBI): domain Eukaryota; kingdom Metazoa; phylum Arthropoda; class Insecta; order Diptera; family Syrphidae; genus Cheilosia; species Cheilosia soror. The sequence goes on from OX443561.1 coordinate 81,153,221, forward strand.
GAATTTAAGTAGAACTTAAATCGGTATGAGTCGTACCAACAAAGGGCTCTAAAATGCCAATAACTTGTCTATAGGGAGCTTATTCCCAAATGCGCGGCGGATCGCTTTTCATGGCGGATTGGTATTTTTGTATTTACAAAAGCTGTTAAAAGCGATAGCTATTCAGGTGACGGCAATAAATCCGCCAGCAATCCTCACAATAGCTATCGCCTTTGAACAGATCAAATCGCTTTTGGAAATATAAAAATACCAATCCGCCATGAAAAGCGATCCGCCGCGCATTTGGGAATAAGCCCCCAGCATTCGCAAGCAAACATATAGCAGACACGTTCAGGAAGATGCGATAGTCTGCCCAGATCCTAGAGAGACCATACCCCGTCAACTCATTGCAGTAGTCGGCAAATCACCGAATAATTGACGAATGGGCTAGAAAAGGTCTTATCATCTAACTATATCTTTATATATATAACCATCGGCGAACTTCGTCTCGCCCCAATTTGACGCCTTCAGATAAACTCCAGAGTGATAATAAATAAAACACGTGTAGCTAGTTCAAATTTCAATGTGATTTATTTGAATGAAATCGAAATCAGTAGAGAGCGATGTGATAAACAGTTTTTCGATTTGTTTTCCGGCAAAAACGAACAACGAAGACGGTTTGCCAACACGCGAACGGGCAACGTACAGCTGACCGTGCGAAAAACAGGTTAATCCCACAGACTTCCAACGATTGGCCTTGAGATTTATTCATTGTCATCGCAAAAGCCAATCGAACGGGGAGCTGAATCCGCTTGAAATGGAATGGAAGATCAATTTCTTGACGGACAATCGCGTACCGTTGCACAATTTCGGATGATTCAGATTCCGCAACATGATTAAGATCGATCCCACCTTCAGCTGTAAATTATGCGGTGGAGTTCCTGGCACATCAAGCTACTTCAAAAATTCCGTCGGATAGTTGGTCGCTTCATTCTCGTCGGTCACGCTCTCAACGGATATGTAGTTTTAACGAATGCATTTCTCCTCCGATTTGACTTTGAATAATGAAATTCAAGCTTTCGATGTCCTTATTCTTCGCTGCTAGTATTGACCGTTCACTACACCTAATCCAATCGAGATTTTTATAATGTTGTGCAATGTCGGGGAACACTTTGGTGATGAGTTCCTCCTTCGACGATGTGAACTCGCAAAAATTTGCCGGGAACGATATCAATCCAGTAGAAACATTAACGGGACTTAGGCCATTGCCAAGCGCCAGCACTTGTCCCGAGAATTCAGGAATAGATGGGTCGTTCTGCAATGTGACTCTCATGTTTGTGGTCAATTTCAACCCCTTGACATGCCGTCACAAAGACAACTTTTGAGGATTTTCCACCTTCACATCAAATTATGCGATAAAATGTAAAATTTCGTCAAAAAAAATTCAAATTTTTCGCGTTTTTCAAATTTTTCTAGTTTTTCACTAAGAATTTTCTATTTTTCCATTTAAAAAGCCATTTCGGACCAATAGCACACAAAATTCCATAGAAAAACTAAATTTTCGATTTTTCCAAATTACCGACTTTTCCGGAGGGTTTCCCTAAAATTTTCTTTCAGAAGAACCTTCTCCTGGCAATTACGAACAACTACAAAAAAAAATTTAGCCAAATCGGTCCAGCTCCAGCCGTTCTCAACTATACATTTTTGCCACCATTTTTATATAGAATAGATTCTTCTGTCCGTGTTTGTTACCGTACTCCTCCTAAACGCCTGGACCGATTTTAGTGAAATTTTGTGCGTGTGTTTGAATGGGTCTTGGCATGGTTTATATTCGCAATTGGACCCGGTAGGTTGCGCTGCGATCCGAACAATAAAAAAAAATTAAAAAGCAAGAATAGGCTCATGAATAAAATTTCAAATAATATACACACAACAAAAAAAAATCTTTACATATAATAAAACTGTAGGCATTTTCTTTGTCAGCTAAAAACTCGAAAACTACTGGACAGATTTCGATGAAACTTTTTTTAAATGTTCCTTAAGACTGTGAGACTGCTATAGGCTATGTCGTTTATAGCCACGTCCTTAGGAACAGTTTTTAGCCAAAATGTATTTTTTGAAGTGAAAATATATACATACTATGTGTATGCTACCTTGCTACGAATGGATGTTTATACTTTTGCGATCGTCAAACAAACACATTCGATAAGGGTTGATTTGTTTTCGCAGTGAGTGCTATGGTCAGTTGTATATTATGTAGGTATGTATATTATGATTGTATGTCCGATTAAGGATGGGGATGGGGTGAGTCCTGCGTGCTGCAGAATGGCATGGGGTATATTAATAATCTTCATAAGAGAAGAGACGTATTATACAAAACAGGTTTCATTTCAGAATTTCATTCGATATGTGGTATGGTAACTGTGTTGGGTTGGGGTAGGTAGTTGTATAGGACATTCAGAACAGAGCAAACAGAAAAATAAAACAAGAGACGACGTTTCTTTCTGCACAATGTCTTTATTGCAACTGCCCTAATCTAATTTAACAAATCTCGTCATAGCTTAGCTGTGGATAACCACTCGAATTATGATATGTATTATGATATGTATAATATGTACTTAGTCAAACAATGAATACGGTAAACATAGTTGTGCGAGGAAATTTGAAGGTGAAACTGTGACATCGTTCGATTAGTCTTATTGTAAGTTAGGTATTTAAAATAAGATACATAAGCGAGCATGTAGGTGCATGGATTTGTGAAGACAGGGTGATCAGTTTTTTATTTAGAAGTCGTACAATACGTTTTGTTTGAAATCGCTTCTTACAACTCGATCATCCTGACAATGAATCGTCCTCGATTTATCGCATGCATGTACATAGACACTTTTACATTTTACAAAATGTTCATTCAGAATATATATATCTACATATATGTATATAGAAAATATAACATTGTAATAAGATAGTTTTAAAATTAAACTCTTCAAAATCATAATAACACAATTAACTTAAAACGAAATGTACAACAGGTATAACATGCTATCAATGGTTTTCAATATTAAATTCACATCCTTTTTTCTATACGAAATTGACAAATATATAAAACACCATATACAAATAATAACAAACAGAAAATATCGATACGTGTGAAACTTTTATAAATTAACATACAGTTTCATGTTTTCAGGAGATGCAACTCCTTCGTATGGAATTCGTGATATTTGAAGATTATCTAAATCTTTTACTACATATCTGTCATGCTCAAGAGATTTTATAATCTGATAAGGACCTTTATATTTAGCTATCAATTTTTTGTTTATTCCAGGAGTATTTACAACATTTTTAATCATGACATAATCACCGACCTTGTATGGGTATGGGGTTTTATGTCGCTTGTCAAAATAAGATTTATTCACATCCTGACTACGAATGGTTTTTTCATGTGCTTGTCGTCTAACGGACTCCAGATCCCTGGCCTCTTCTGTGGTGATATTTTGCTCTAAATACTCACGAAGTTTATCACTAACTATACCTTTTTGAGTAACGCCAAAAAGTAGAACGCTTGGACAAAACCCTGTACTTTTGTTTTCTACATTGTTAAGGGCGAATTCTACTTTGCTTAAGTGTTTTGTCCACTCACCGGGTTCTATTTCGCTCTCTTTGGCAAGCATCGGAGTGAGGCTTCTATTCATCCTCTCTACTTGCCCGTTAGATTGAGGTGAACTCGTCGCGATCTTAACATGCTGAACATTGTAATTACTACAGAAAATGGCAAATTCCTCAGACGTAAAACAGCTCCCTCTGTCAGATACTATTCGGGTTGGTTTGCTGTAATTTGTGAAGTATGATTCTAAACACATTAGTGCCTCTTTTGTACTTGTGCTTTTGACAGGGTAAAGCTTTGTGTACTTAGAAAACCCATCAACCACCAATAATATGTGTTTTTTAAGATTCCGAATGGCTGAAGGTAAGGGACCATAATGGTCAATGTGAAGAGTCTCAAAAGGTTTATCACCTTTGGGAATACTGTGCAATACTCCCTCCTTTTTGCCAGTTGGTGGCGAGAAATGTATACATTTTAAGCAATTGCTTATATGATTTTTGATTTTGGCTTTCATAAAAGGAAACCAGTACGTTTTCTTTAGAAAATTGTAACATTTTTCGACACCAACATGGCATAAAGCATCATGGTGAGTCTGTATAACATTCCTTTCCATCTGCGCTGGGACGTAAAAGAACACTTTCTTATTTATTTTACGATAGACGAGACCGTTTATTAATTCATAGCATGGACTTTCCCTTTTCTCTAGCATATCTACTAGTCGTCTTATGACTGTATCCTTTTGCTGAGATGCAGCCAGGACATGCTCAAAAGATTCCGGTTCAACAATAAGTATGTTGTGACACCTGCTGAGTGCGTCAACGTGACCCATTCTTTTACCATCCCTATGCTCGATTGAGTAATCGTATTCTTGCAGCTCTAAAGCCCAACGTGAGATTCTTGGATTTAATAGCTTTTTGTTAAGGGTAAGTGTGAGCGACTTACAATCAGTAATAATTTTGAATTTGATACCAGTCAAATAAATCCTGAATCTCCTGAGGGCATAAATGATAGCCAATGTTTCTAACTCGTAAGAATGATATTTAGACTCTGGAGCTGTGGCACGTTTGGAAAAGAAAAAGATTGGATGCAAACGTTTGTCTTCTTGACGCTGTAAGAGCACTGAACCAAATCCAAAGCTACTTGCATCACAGTGCAATTCTGTGTCTGCATTTGGATTGTATATACTTAGTAATGGCGCATCTAATAACTTTTTTTTAAGCATATCAAAAACCAACAATTCTTTTTCAGCAAAAATAAATTCGGCATCTCTTTTCACAAGATCGTACAATGGTTTGGAAATGATTGAAAAGTCCTTGATAAATTTACGGAAATATGAACATAAGCCCAAAAAGGAATGCAAGTTTTTGGTGTTTGTAGGCCTAGGAAACTCTTTTACAGCTCGTAATCCATCCGCGTTTGGACCTATACCATCTGCAGAAACCTCATACCCTAAATAAGTTATTCTTTCAAGTACGAATGAGCACTTATCGAGCCGGAGTTGTAAACTATGTTCCCTTACTAATTCCATTACCTCTTCTAATATTTTAAAATGTTCCGCCATAGTTTCCGTAGCAATAAACAAATCGTCAATGTAAATTAAAAGTTTTCCCGATTTTAAAAGTTTTTTAAATATTAAATTGATATACCTCTGAAAGACGGCCGACGCATTTTTAAGCCCAAAAGGCATTCGTAAAAATTCGAATTGGCCCAATGGCGTTATAAATGCGGTATATTTAATTGATTCGAGTGACATTTTTACGTGGTGAAATGCGCTTTTCAAGTCAAGTAAAGAAAAGTACTTTTTAAGTCGCAAGGTGTCTAACTGATCTTCTATTAAGGGTATTGGAAAATTATCCTTGACAGTAATACTATTTAATTGACGGAAATCAATACACAACCTCAATTCACCAGTCTTTTTTTTCACCAAAACAATCGGTGAAGCAAAAGGTGATTTGCTTTCCCTAATAACTTTCTTATCTATCAAATCATCTAGTATATTTTGTAGCTCAGTTTTATGGGCATACGGGAGCCGTCTTGGAGCACAATTAAAAACCTTATTCGCATCAGTTAACACAATTTTCATTTCAAAATCGGAACACTCATCTGAAAACTGTTTAGTATTCGAATTACTATTGATTGAAATACTCCCAGAAACTAAATTTGTTATTTTCGCTTTCTCTTCGTAGCTTAATTTTTCACTAATATTCAAAGAAATTTCATTTAAGTCGTTGCACGTATCAATATTAAAAATTTCATTATTTTCGCTTTCAAAAGTATTAGTTTCAATTTCCTCGACATTTTCGATTGCAAAAGTATTAGTTTTAATTTGAATTTGTTCTTTATCTAAAGTTAATTTAATATTTGCTTTTTGCAAAAAGTCTCTTCCTAAAATTATTATGTTTTTCATTGTGTCGTTTTTAACTACATATAGATATAAGTTAGTACATAAGTTATCTTTCTTAATTTTGCAAAATACCTTACCATAAATTACTAACTTACTGCTATTAATACCGATGAAGTCTTGTGCTGCGGATTCTACAGTTGTCATCATATACGGTTGGACATATTTCAGCTGAACGAAGCTAATGGGGCTTCCAGTGTCAATCATAGTCATCGCATTCATCTTTGTACTAATTGCTCCAGGATCGTCGCTGATGAATTCATACTCGAAAACGCCATGGAAATCTTCTAAGAATGAAGGGCTCGAACAGTTGTTGGTTGATTCGTGGTTTTGCAGCATCATGACAGTAGCTGATTGTGGACAGTCCTTGATAAGATGCCCCATTTTTCCACAACGAAAACATGAACCCTTATCTCTGCGTGGCTTTGGACAATTGGTGACGACATGTCCAAAGTCATTACAATTGTAACACTTGATGCTGATTTTGTTGCGTGCTTGTGGTGTAAGCTTTGGTTGTATTGAAGCTCTGATATGACTGCTCGTGCTCGAAGATGTTGATGGCTGGAATTCTGGTCTCATTTTCTCGTATTTCCTCAAGGTGACCTTCAACTCGGACATGCTGTTGGCTGTAAGCAGAATTTGTTTATTAACCATTGAATCGGGTATACCTTTGATTATATAATTTATGATGTCCTGCTCTTCAATGTCCGCTGCACTGGCGATTTCCTGCATCGTTAAAACATACTGCTGGTAATTTTCATCCTTCTGTTTCTTTCGGTTGCGCAAGGCATTGTGGACGTCAGAGGCGGTTGAGTGCTGATGAAACTCACTGAGTAAAGCTTTTTTCAACTCAATCCACGAATGGCACGATGTTGATCTTAAAAATAGTTTTGCGGTTCCTTTCAGCAATCGCTGAGCGTAGATGAAGCATTTGGATTCGTCAAATTTATAGATGAGTTTGGATTCTTCAAACGCTTTGATCCATCTCGCGATAGGGAAGTTATCGTCACCAGAAAAAGTTGGAAGGGAATCTTCTATATCCCTAAAACTTCGCTGTCAGCTATAGCAGATGGGGTGACTGATTCTACAGGGCTGCTCAATTCGGCCAGTCTCTTCTGCAACGCATAGATTTCTTCCTTCCTCTTCACGACTTGCCGCAAAGTCTCCAACTGTTGGGTTACCAGTCTATTCTCCTCTTCTAGCTCTGAAGAATTGTCATCCTCACTAATGCCATCAAGGACAGCTGCTGGAAAATACTCCTCCATTTGGGCATCAGTGAGCTGCGCAATTGCATTCTCCAATCGAATTTTCAGTGCCACTTTCACTCCAGTTGTAGACAAACCCAATTCGGCTAATTTGTCTTTTAATTGTACCACAGTGGCAATTTGCAAAAATTTCGTAGCGCGTGATGCCATTGAAATCACTAATTAGTTGCGATGCTTCTTCGTAAATAATTGACCAAATCAAATTAAACAATGTGCATAACATAAAATCACACGTAACATAAAGGTCCATAAAGTATCATAAATTGATTAAGAACATGCAATAATTTCGTGGCTTAAATAACACGCGTAATGTAGGTACAGGTACACTATCCCACTTCTGATATAACTATAGGACATTCAGAACAGAGCAAACAGAAAAATAAAACAAGAGACGACGTTTCTTTCTGCACAATGTCTTTATTGCAACTGCCCTAATCTAATTTAACAAATCTCGTCATAGCTTAGCTGTGGATAACCACTCGAATTATGATATGTATTATGATATGTATAATATGTACTTAGTCAAACAATGAATACGGTAAACATAGTTGTGCGAGGAAATTTGAAGGTGAAACTGTGACATCGTTCGATTAGTCTTATTGTAAGTTAGGTATTTAAAATAAGATACATAAGCGAGCATGTAGGTGCATGGATTTGTGAAGACAGGGTGATCAGTTTTTTATTTAGAAGTCGTACAATACGTTTTGTTTGAAATCGCTTCTTACAGTTGTTTGGATTCTATAGGAAGAGGGAAGCAAAGGAAAGGAAAGGAAATGCAGTATATTAAACAAGTAGCAAGATCAATGAGAGGGAGGGCGATGCAGAGGGTGCACATTATATATCCAATGCATTACATCCATTATCGCATATCGCCACGCAACGCAGTAGGAATTTTATTCTGATATGACGTAACAGGGTAGGGTTGGGGTAGTTGTTTGGATTCCATAGTTCTACTTTGGGGTTGTTGTCGCACATCGAAAGCAATTTTTCTTGAACAGATAGGTACTGTATGAGTGACTTACTTCTGTCCAGCCAGTTTGTGAAATATACATATACGAGCGGGCAAGGCGAGCACGGGTCCAGCTAGTTATGAATAAAATGTAAAAAAAAAAAATGTACGAGCACTCGAGCAGGCAAAACAACGTTTGCCGGGCCCGCTAATCTTATATAAAAATAAGTTGTATTGTGTTTATCGCCAATGTCCTCTGTAATGCGTAAACCGATTTTGATTCTGGAAATTTCCCATGTAGGGGAGTAGCACCGCCCATACCAAAAACATTTAAGATCTTATAGTTACATTATCACGAAAATGACCGAACCGATTGAGTTTAAATTTACAGATAATGTTAGGGATTGGCCTAGGAGTATCCCTGTGAAGATTGGAAAAAGGGCCGTGGCACCGTCCATACAAAAAAAAAATTAAAAATGTAATATTTCGAAAACCACCAAATAGATTGTGTTCCTGTGAATATTGGTCAAAAATAGATTAAGGGGTGAGGAGGCGCTATACTTCGACAGTCATGGGAGCCAAAATTTGGAAAATTTGTAACATTGATGTGCATTGTCCTGATAGACAAGAATATTATTATCTAGGCAATACGAATCCTGAAAAAACCAAAAATTTTGTGTTACTGATTTAAATAAATTTGAAATAAATTTCTCTATTTTTCTATTTTGCAATACGAAGTGTTCGCTATCGCTAGTTTTACTATAAAGGAGGATAATTAATTATCCACATTTTTAAACCCCTAGAAAAATTTCTGGTAGGAACTGAAGTCTGAAATTCGCGAACTGCCGCCATCATGAAAAGTGTTCATGTGAACGAACTGTCTAAACTCGCGAAAATTCGTTCGTTCGTAGAAAATTTAATTTTTTAGCTCAAGCAGTGTACCGCTCGGCTAAATAGATTCGCTTAAATTTTGGAGAGAATCTTGTATGGGAGCTAAAATTTAGCTCAAGCAGCGTACTAAGCTTAAATTATTATTTTATTAGTATTTATTGTATAATAATTGGGCAATATGTACACGCATTTTGGGTTTTAAAAAAATATTTTTTTGAAAGTCCTCCACGAGATTTTCTATAAGGTGGCAAGCCTATCATGATTGCATGATACAAACACCGACATGCACTATCATACAAAATTTTACCAGCACTCCAGCAGTCTTCAATTCAACATTAAAACATTAAATCAAATTAATCAACTCTGTCCAAAAAAAAAAGTGCACTCAATGAAATGGATGTGGGTCATGAAACCTTATTTTATCACACCGAAGTTTGCTGGTTATAAAAAGGCAATAATATTTGAGCAAGTTTGTTCGAGTTGAAAGAGGAAATTAAAATATTTTTGCTGGAGATACAAAAGGCTAAACTGTTGGAGGAATTCTCTGTTCCAGAAGTTGATATCTTCTTGATTTAAATCAACTCAATTTGCAATTACAAGGATCAGGCAATAAAAAATTAAAGGATTCGGTAAACATTTTCATTTTTGAGAACAAATTGTGTGCATTCGTCTGCAAAATTCAAATATGGATCGAAAAGGTCAAAATAAAAAAAAACTCCATTGTTTTCCAACATTCGAAAAGGTTATGCAGAATGCAATAGAAAATATTTTCTCAAGCGTTCCGCAGCACATTATTGGTCATCTTGAAGTACCTACTCGAACAGCACTTTCCGGTGTATACTTTCTGAATTAGTCAAGCAGATTCCGAGCACATTCGTCAAATGATTCGAAACCCTTTCATTGTGATGGTGACTGAAATCTTCTTTTTCTATATACAAAAATTAGCTGAACCCCCCCGCCAGCTTTGCCAGGCCTTTTGTTGCTTTTTTAATGATTTTGAATGCAAGATTACCTGTAAGTTTGAGCTTAATCAATTTGGTGGTTTTCGAGATATACGACTTTGAATGTTTTTTTATGAACGGTACCACGCCCCTTTGTCTGATTTCGACCTATCTTCACAGGAGCACTCTACGGCTAATACCTAAGTATCTGTAAGTTTGATCTCAATAGATTCGGTGGTTTTCGAAATATACGATTTTGAATGTTTTTTTTTTTTTGTATGGGCGCTGCCACGCTCCTTTGTCTGATTTTGAATTTGTTTAGCCTATCACCCAATCACCGTAATTACCGACATTTAAAAAAAAAATCAGCAAAATCGGTTGAAAATTACGGGCGACAGAGGGAAACAGTTTTTTCCGCTTTGTTTTATACCTATACTAGCAACGCCCGCCGCTCCGCCCGCTGGTTTCTTTTCTATTAAATTAAATTCAAATTTATTTCAGCTATCATATAAATACACTTTTGTTATACCCTCCACAGGAAGGTATATTCACTTTGTTTTTACGTTTGTAACGCCAAGAGGGATTCACCGGAGACACTATAAAGTATACCTATAATATTTTGAATCAGGATCACATTCTGAATCGATTTAGCCATGTCCGTCTGTCTGTCTGTTGAAAGCACGATAGCGTCCAAACAAATTGACATAGGCGAAAGAAATTTTGTGAAACGACTTCTTTTTACGGTCCCCAGTATAGAAAATGGGCTATGTCGGTCAAGTAGTTCTGGTACCTTACATACAAAACCACTATTAGACCCACGACTCTCTCTGTCTGTTGAAATCACGATAGCGTCCGAACGAATCGACTTAAGCAATGAAATTTTATGGGAGGTCTTATATTTATGGCCTTCAGGTTTTTATTGAAAGTGGTCCATGTCGGTCAAGTAGTTCTATTACCTCCCATACAAATCCCATATTAGACACTTGCGTGTACCTGTACCAGTACATACAGTGGAGTGTATCAAAGCATCGGCCAGGCCGATGGTAACGCTTTTACTTGTTTATATTTTGTCTTCTTTTTAAGTTTACAAAATATTTGACGCTATGCCTTTTCATAAACTATACCTACATGTTATTTATTTAATGGGCGCAAGTAGCTATAAACAAATTACGCCTACAGCTCAGCTGTACGTGAACATTCAATATATAGCTGCCCATGTGAAAGACGTGGCTGTCGGAGGTCAACTCTGGCAATGGCCGAGTAGTTCCGAAGATAGCCCCTATACCCCCGTTTCCCCTTCCCCAATCCACACCCTAACTAACGTATACTGATCCGGAGGATGTAGCCGGTACAATCTTGAAAGAATTTTTAAAATCGACCAAATAGTTCCGGAGTTAGTCCCTACCACCCCTTCACCCTTCCTCCGTCCCCAACTTAGTCCTTACGTAACCTGTACCTACTGATCCGAAAGTCCTAAGTCAACAGACATAAGATTTCACATAAATAAAAACTCGTCACAGGTATGATGTAATTATTTATACTACGCGATCATATCGTTACACTTTCCATAGCTGCAGATCTCAAATTCATATATGTAGATATGTATCCATCACTTACGCACCACAAACCTCTTATATGTACGTAGACGTACATATATACATATTTAGTTTGTTTAATTCATATCCATTGCCTACATCAAATTCAACTACGCCATACATGATTATGTACGTACAATGTGCATTCTGAATGCCAGTAGAGCGAGTAATCATATTCTATTTTGGGAACGCAATATAAAACTACCCCTGAGCACAACTGCAATCGAGAAATCATTTTTATCGCACTTGACCAAATAAGATCTATTTTCAATTTATTATATCTCACCCTCTGGATGGACCAGAAAGATGAATTTTAGATCAAAATACTCGGTGAAGTATTGGCTAACAAATAAAAGCATTCCTTGAAATGACATACGTTGATTTATGAGTATAGTGGCAAGTTGAGCGTAGTAAGGTCGAAATAGAAAAGTAGGATGCAAACGTTTTTAAACCCTTATGGGACGAATTTTGAAAAACGATGAATGAGGCATGTAATTATTTTGATTTATCTATCAACAAACAAACTTTCAAGTTCATACGGCTAACGGTTCGTAAGACCCCCCTTATTCCCCGCGAAGCCTTTACTCCTGAGCAATTCTCACCCACCCTACGGACTAAGTTGGCCACACATCTACAAATCAGAAAAAGAATCATGACAATCGGACGAATGGTTCTCGAGTTATGGAGAAACGAACAGACGGACGTTGCATTTTATAAGTAGTATGGATATATAGAGAAAGAGATGAAGTTTACCACTCACTGATCATCAACGCCCAGCCCAAACTCTTTGCTCTAAAAACCTGAAATTTTGCACAGAGTTCCCTTTATGATGTCTACAAGGAATAAGAAAGAATATTTCAAAATTGAATATTGAAGGGGTAAAAGGGGGGTCAAAGTTTGTATGGAAAAATTTTAGTCCGATTGAATTCAAATTCGGTCTGTGTATTTTCTAAAAAAATAAAGAAAACCGTTTTCTCCAATTTTGGAAATTCAACTCTTTTCGGGTAAAAAGGGGGGTCAAAGTTTTTGATTGATTTTGATTGACTTCAAATTCGGTTTGTGTACTCCCCATGAGAAATAAAGAAAACTTATTTCTTCGATTTTGGAAATTCAAACCTTAAAGGGGTAAAAGGGGGGTCAAAGTTTGTATGGGAACATTTTTATTTTTTATCCGATCGACTGCAAACTCGGTTTGTGTACTCTCTATAAAAAATAAAGGAAGTAAATTTCTAGAATTTTGGAAATTTTGCTTGGGCCCGAGTTAAAGGCGATCACCCCTTTTAAGGGGGCACTTCTCTTAACTCACAAATTGTTCGTCGCATCAATTTGAAACTTTGTAATGCATCCCAACTCCCAACCCCTGTCGCCGTTAAATATGCAGCGTACGTACTCCAAAGTTATTCAAGCGGAATTCTGTAAGAATGGGGCTATACTGCTAGAAAGTGGTTCACATCCTCACGATCTTTCCGGTTGCATTATGTTGCACAGTATAGGAAGATCTGGGCGGTATGCGATATAATTAAAGATTTACAAGCTAAGAAAAATATTTTGTCCCGTAGATAGTGGCTCAGTCTGCTATAGTATGATCTGTGTTGAGATGTCAGGTCTTTACTTACAAATTGATCATATACCTTTGACCGGTTTTTTTCAATGAAACATATTTTTCACAGATACTCACTACTCCTTAAGTACTTTCTATGTTTCCGGCGCGATATATAAATATTAAAAAGGAAACTAACTGACTTTTAACGAATCTCAGTGCACCAAATCCTGAGGGCTACGCGAGCAAACCCGCGGCTAGTTCCCAATAAAATTCAAAAAGAGCTCATCGAACTTTCGAAATGATCGCGGTAGCAGAGAATGTTTTCGGGCCAGAATCAGCATCGAAGAAATTTCAAAATCAACTTAGTAGTCCGCGAGTTGAGAGCCACTAATCTGCAAGATGTACTTACAATCCGACAGTGACACTTTCACCATAATGACGAATGTTATAGAAACAAAGTACCAAACGGCCTTCAATCTAACAAAGCTCAAGTCGAAAAATCATTGGCCAATTGAATTAGAAAAAAGTAGGGAAGGAAGGAGAGAAGAATTTCATACCCATTTTGTTGTGGTGCAAATAGTGTGAAATTGTTTCAGATTTCATTCTTCTCCTTACTTTGTATTCCTTCAGAGAGGCACTCAAAATTTTACCGCGGGCACGACGCGTAATTACAAATTTGGAATTGTACACATAACGTCACACAATATCTTCAGCTAAATTATGAAAACTTTAACAACTCGTCGTACTTTGATGTTTAATAAACACATCCACCCAATTTTTGAACTTAGTTAATAAAAAATCCTTCGATAGCTTCCTGCAGACACACTTCCCGTTCCCATATATAACGCGTACACAGAAATTTTGAAAATTTTCAAAGAGGGAGACCACATTAACTCGCGTAGAATTGCATACCTCCACCGGCAGTTTGCGGCAAGAGACAAAGAGGACCTCACTCATGAAGTGCAGGTATTCCCGGAATCCTCCATTAAATTTACGAGTCGAGTCAAAAGGATAAACTTTTACTGAAAGTGTGTGCCATTACCCTTCATATGCGACACGGAAGCAAGTGCCTGGGACAGGATGCACACTAGCTCACTCGTATGAGTGGCCTGGCCTCCACTATGGCATACACACATATGCATGTGTGCATGTGCTGTATAGAGGAAGAGGGCACCAGGGACAGCCGCCCGTAGCCGTAGCCATAGCCGTAACACTACCCAAAGTAATTTAAAACTTTTGTCCTTTTCCATCGCCCACCTTCATATAAAGTTGATAGTTTTAGCTCTCTTGCAAGACATTGCAATTTGGCTGGTGGGTGGAACACATTGTGACAGGAATCGCTCTCTAGGACACCGGGTCCGGATATAAACCAAACGTTTACTTAGTTGAACATCTATCCCGGGGATAAAGCAAGTACCTACGTATCCAAGAAGTAGGGTAACATAGAAAAGATCCCTAAAGTGCAGCAAGCCGTGCGTCTTTTTTTTTTTTTCTTTTTTGTCTGTTTTCTTGCCTCCTTCGAGTGTCATACATTGCCATACAGCATTCCATTTTTTGTGTTCTACACAAGATGTAGCAAGTGATTTCTGGGGTCGTCGGTATAGTTTTTCGTTTTTTTTACTGTTTTCTTTGCGGGAGGAGGGGGGGGGCTAAAGCAAATGGATGTGCGAGATCTACGAGCGATGGGGAAAAGGATTCCGCCAGGTGCTTGCTTGCCGGTCGAGCGATTCTTCGTAATTTGTTGAGCTCTATGAGTATTGTTGTCTGCCAGAGGATTTTGGAAAAAGGACATGTGTCGATTTTATCGCAGTCCTTACGTTTGTGAATCAATGACACGTAGGTTGAAAATAAACCAATGTTACAGCAGCAATTTGAAATGATAACAGAAGTGGGTAAGTTTATCGCAATGAATCTGCCAAAGCAGGATCTATCGTAATGAAGTTAACCCTTAAGTTGACACCGTGCGATAGATAATATATTTTTTTCTGTTTCTGTGGTTGGCAGTATTTTTGTTGTTCGATGGGGTTACCTGAATTTTTTGGATTATAGCATGTGAATGCTAACAGACTGAAGATTTCTTGAGATTGAAGGTACATCACTGCCCTAGATTTGGATTTTGCAGAATTCCAATATCCAACGGTGAATGTGATGTTTGAGAATTTTTCTATACGAGTTGGCAAATCGCTTTATCCGTTAACGACCAATCCGTGACTAAATTTTGTTCATGAGACTAGGTTGCTGATTAAACCGACCGAAAATATTCACGTGAGAATATTGCAAAAGCCTTTCACGCTCATAAGAAGCTCAAAATGATTCAACGAGTAGGTAAAGACAAACGTTCTGCAATGATCCGTTCATAGTGGTATCACCATGCACCGATGCTGGTTTAAGTGTTTTGGGATTTCCTAGCTGCAGCAACTTTCAACATAACCTATTGCAGTTGTTGCCGAAAGTTTGCGCCTAAACCCCATAGAACCTCAACCCGCCAAAGGTCTCAGGAACTAACATCGATCAAGCCTGATGAGAATCCCATAGAAAAAAAAATAATTTGTTCTAACGGATCAGCACAAACGGTGAGAGCTAGGAAACTTATATTTAAAAAAAAAATCCTTTTATGGTGAGTGAGCATCAAGTAAGGGGGAAAAAGAAGATCAAAGTTTATGTGCCAAGTATATGGGCAAGACGGACCTGTGAACCGCCGGGACTATCGCAAGACGTACCTGTGAACCGCCGGGACTGTCGCAAGACGGACCTGTGAGACCGCCAGGACTGTCGCAAGACGGACCTGTAAACCGCCGGGACTGTCGCAAGACGTACCTGTGAACCGCCAGGGCTGTCGCAAGACGGACCTGTGAACCACCGGGACTGTCGCAAGACGTACCTGTGAACCGCCAGGGCTGTCACAAGACGGACCTGTGAACCGCCAGGCCAGGACTGTCGCAAGACGGGCCTGTGAAACGCCAAGACTGTCACAAGACGGACCTGTGACCTATAAGAACAGCTGCAGGGTATCCCAAAGTACCCGCCCCAGGATATTGAGACTTGTGGCACCGACTTCCGAAGACCGAACACCCTCCCCCGGATACCAAGAGAGGAATTCATCACCGCTGAACTTTATATTATAATATCATACAAATTGTAAAATAGATTAGTAAGTCTAAGGGCCAGTTTCAAGACTAGCTGACAAAGTCTCGGATAGCCTATCCGGAATTTATATGCCAGATAAACTTCAACTTTCTGTTTCAAAGGTTTCGGATAGTGATATCTGACATATAAAGTCTCGGATACTCTATCAGCCGGTTGAAGTGATTGTTAAAGCCTCTATCCGGAAGATAAACAAAATATTTATTTGAAGTGGCTGGAAAAAATATAGTTTCAGAGTCAGAAGTGCCCTATCATGGATTTATTTGAAATCTTAGACGATGAATTTAATTAATATTACAACCAAATTACACGGACCCGTAGGAACAGAGCATTTTAAATTATTTTGAAAAATCCTCGACGATGAAGATTTCTGAATTTTCACTATTTCGTTTAACTTTATCCATGCTCACTGAATACCTTTCACCCTGGGGCGTTGGAATTTGCCAGGGGTGCATTTTGTCTAATCTCCTTTTCATTAATGACCGAAAGAATAAGATCGCGGATACAAGCTGCAAGCTACATATGAAATTGCTCCGTTGTATTGCTGGTGTGACCCATAAAGATCGTATTGGAAACACCAGAATACGTGAGGAACTCAATTTGGAGCAGCTACTTGGTTTGATCATGTTAAACGCATGTCCCGAGCAGGATTCCACCACGTGCTATGGAATCCGTACCATCGGGCAGGCATCCTCTAGGTAGACCCAGTATGAGATGGTTAGACCAAGTCCATAATCCCTCCTCTACCCGTATGGGTATGGGGATTGCCCTTTATGATTTAGAGTCGATGGCGGAGAATCGAGACTATGGAGGGTCCACGTAGATTTGAGCAACCTACACCTACACCCACGACCCACTTAATGGATAAGAGGGCCATCGAAAATTAATGAATGAATGATTTTGTCCATGCTAAATTACCAAAAATAGAACAACACAATTCACTTAAAAATGTGATAAACGATAAAAAAACATCATTGCCATTCCTGTCAAACAATTAGTGCCTTATTAATTTTTTCTACCGGATAGTTTATCAGAGACTTTGAGGATGAAACAGAAAAAAAAATATCAGAAACTTTTGTCTGGTGGATATCGTTATGTGTCGGCTAACTATCCGGAACATTTGAAACTGGCCCTAAATAGTAAACTTACGTATATATAATAACCTTATAAGGTAGAACTAAGAAAACGTAATAAAACGGAACCCCCAAAACCAAAGTTTGTGTTTCTTTGGAAGAATCCTGGCGATCCGGCGAGCTAACCTCAGCCACAATAAAAAGCACATCACAACACTAGGTTAGGTACTACTGAGGCTCGAATCCGCGTATTGACTGTCCTTATCTATTCTATATTGGACCGGTAACCACCTTCTGATTAGTTGCTCGTTTTGCACAAAGATCTTGGATTATTCGTTTATAAGGTCCAATTGGAGTAAGCAATTGCGGACCACTCACTTTGTAATCGCTTTACTGTCTGGACCCTGAAGATGAAGATGAATGATGAGGAATCCACTGACTGGTGTAGTTTTTGGAATGGCGCCATTATTGGCCAGTTTACATTTTAGGCGACAATGAATGAAACGTTACAGTCAGACCTTGAGGATTTGGATTTAAGCGAACTATGGTAGGGCTAAGTGACACATAAGCCGTTTAACACTCGATTTTTTCCCCAATATCCGTGTACACAGTCGTTTTGGTGATATTGTTTGACAAGCCCGAAGCTTCTAGGCTTCTAGTAGATGGTCCGTCATGGTTCGAGCTACTGAATAGACGTGTTTTTCTTCTCGGCTGGCAAATTCATATTTTTCATTTTAAATTTACGCAAATTGGTACTTTTTTATTTGTTTGTTGTGCAAAGCTCTCAATTTTACAAAAATAAATTAATTGCAGTGATTTCTTTTTATTTTTTGTTATCCATTTTGTGCCATCAAAAATTTTCTTTGTTTTCACTTAATACTT
Organism: Cheilosia soror; assembly: GCA_949372485.1. Classification (NCBI taxonomy): domain Eukaryota; kingdom Metazoa; phylum Arthropoda; class Insecta; order Diptera; family Syrphidae; genus Cheilosia; species Cheilosia soror. The sequence continues at coordinate 81,171,488 of OX443561.1, forward strand.
TGTGATCATACCGCCAACTTAATACCCATACCCATACTTTCGATATTATGTCCAACACAAAACGGTGTACATCGAGCCTTTGGCATGGAAATAACAAAAACAATCAATATGTTGATGAAACCCTGGACATAAACCTTCTGAATAAGAGTTTTGTTACACTTCCTTTTCCTACTATTAATGTCGTTTCCTCAAATGCGTCTGTCTCTCGTGTTCCCAGTTCGTTTGGTGGTGTTTTTCAGTTCGCTTGTGTTGATAACGCTGTCAGGCAGAATGATCTGTTCAGTTTGGGCGATGATAGCCAAAATTTCCGTCCACCCGACCTACACGAAGTGAGCATAGCGATATCCAAACTTAAGTGCAACAAAGCTGCTGGAGCGGATGGCCTCCTGGCCGAGCTTTTCAAAGCAGCGGGAGATGGCTTGGTAAGGAGCATGCACCAACTCATCTGCAAAATATGGTCGGATGAAAGCATGCCCGACGAATGGAACCTCAGCATCGTGTGCCCCATCCACAAGAAAGGAGATACTCTGAACTGCGCCAACTACAGAGGAATAAGTCTCCTGAATGTCGCGTATAAGATCTTGTCGGCTGTATTGTGTGAACGCCTAAAACCTTTCGCCAACAACCTGATCGGCCCATATCAGTGTGGTTTTAGACCAGGGAAGTCAACCATCGACCAAATTTTCACACTCCGACAGATCTTGGAAAAAACCCAGCAATTTCAGATCGATACACACCATCTTTTTATCGACTTTAAAGTCGCCTATGATAGCGTATATAGGGACGAATTATACAAAGCCATGTCAAGTTTTGGCATCCCCGCAAAGCTCATCCGTCTGTGCAGGATGACCATGGAGAAATCTCGCTGCTCCGTTAAAGTCGGCAAGAACACCACCGATCCATTTGATGTCGAAAAAGGTTTGAGACAAGGCGATGCGCTATCATGTACTCTCTTTAACATCGTTCTTGAAGCAATTGTACGAAACTCACAAGCCAACACCAGAGGTACAATTTTTCAAAAGTCCGTTCAACTACTTGCCTATGCTGATGATATTGACATCATTGGGAGAAAGCGGCGAGCTGTCAGTGGCGCATTTGCAAGCATCGAAACGGAGGCGGCGAAGATGGGTCTGGCTGTTAATGAGGACAAAACGAAGTATATGCTGTTAACGAGAAAGGACTCTCAACATCGGCGACTCGGACAAAACGTCACGATGGACAGATACAACTTCGAAGTAGTTAAAGACTTTGTCTACCTGGGCTCCACTATCACTTCGCAAAATGACATCGGCGCAGAGATCAAGCGAAGAATCACTCTTGCCAATCGCTGTTTCTTCGGGCTAAGAAGGCATCTAAGAAGTAAAGCCCTCTTTCATAGAACCAAGGAGATATTATATAAGACCTTAATGATCCCGGTTCTGCTGTATGGTGCAGAAGCATGGACCCTGTCAAAAGCGGATGAAAACCTTCTGGGATGCTTTGAGAGAAAAATTCTTCGAGTGATATTCGGTCCAGTTTGTGACGATGGAGTGTGGAGAAGAAGATTCAATGACGAACTATACGGGCTATACAGCGACGCTGACCTGGTCAAAAAGCTGAAAATACAACGGCTGAGATGGCTGGGACACGTGGAGCGTATGGACAACAACGCACCAGCCCGACGAGTCTTCGAATCCACCCCTGAAGGACAACGCAGCAGAGGAAGACCCCACCTTAGGTGGCGCGCACAATTGGAGAACGACCTCAACCAACTTGGTGTGCGTAACTGGAGGCAGCTGGCGAGGGACCGAGCTGGCTGGAGGGGCTTGTTGGTTGAGGCCGTGGTCCACCCCGGACTGTATGCGCCACCAAAAGTAAAGTAAGTAAGTTGTGTTGATAACACAGAAATTGTCGATTGTCTATTATCGGTTAAATCAAATGCCGTTGGTTTTGACCAAATACATCCCAAGTTTGTCAAAATAATTCTACCAGTCATTCATCCCTATCTAGTGCATGTTTTTAATTTTATCATTACTACTGGTATTTACCCCGAACAATGGAAAACTGCAAAAATTATATCCATTCAAAAAAGTTAAAGATTACCGACCGATCTCTATCCTTCCTTTTCCTTATCTCTCTAAAATCTTCGAGAGGGTACTGCAAAAACAAATAAATTCACACATTCGTACGAACAACTTACTCATTCCAATGCAGTCCGGATTTAGGAAAGACCATAGTTGCATGACAGCGATTATCGGAGTTGTGGAAGATATTAGGGTATCACTGGATTCTGATAAAGTGACCTTTTTAGTGCTTCTCGACTTTTCGAAGGCCTTTGATACCGTCCATCACATTAATCTGTGCAATAAACTATCAACGCTATTTGGTTTCTCAAATTCAGCAGTTACCCTAATATCTTCATACCTACAGTCTCAAAAACAAGCAGTCTCTGCGGGTCATCATACGTCCGACTTAGTTTATAATAGTAGAGGGGTGCCACAGGGCTCGATTCTTGGACCTCTCCTTTTCTCGCTATATGTAAATGAGATGCCTTCACTAATATCACCATCATCATCAGTCCATATGTATGCTGACGATGTCCAGTTCGCATGTCGCATTTGTACTGAACTGACGTTTAACTGACGTATGAGTCTTTCGAAACACGGCTGGGTAGCGTAATGAATATTTTTTAAGAAATAATATATTTAAATTCTACATGAAATTGACAAACGCTTTATAGGCACTAAAAACAAATGTAAATTTAAATTCAATTCAACCTCTCAAAACTCAAAGTGAGGTAGAAGAATTGCCTTTCTTGAATCCATAACCACATACTGCTCACTTTGTAATCAAAATTTGGTCAATTCAATTTACAAAACGCATAACCTAAATGCCTTTCCAACCACACAGCCTGGCGAAACTCAAAGCGAAATCTTTGGCAATTGTTGGTCCCAGCCCTCGCACACACACACACACACGCATACACAAAAAATCGGTACTTACAAGGATTCCCTATGAAATTCCAATCAAAATTTCATCGACTGTCAGATGATGTCTTCATAACTGACAGCAGTTCATTTAATAAAAATCTTCTCATTTTTTCCCGTTTCACCGAACCAAAGGCAAAAGCATAAAATCTACAAATAAGTGTAGAAAGGAGGCAAAATTGGGAGAACATAAAACCTTGGAGGAAAACTTCAACCGAGGATCAAAGTGAAGTCAGAGTTCATTTGGTTTCATCGCGCAGAGGGAATCACCTGCGGGTAAATCGCCTTTGGGGCGAGCATCATGAATACCACCCCCAGCCCCACCACATCACCCTGTCAGCATGCACTCGATTACGAACTTTTGTTTAAATTGGTTGGAATTTAAATTTTCCATACCCTAAGCTCGTGCAACATCCACGTTATAGTTTTCGTGCATAGATGTGATGGTTGGACAGTTTTTTCTTCTAGTCCGTGGTTCTAACTTGTTGGCACACACCGTTGCGTGTATATGAGTGTGCCCTGCTGTATGCATGCTAATGCTGGAGGATGGAAATTACAGAGGAAAATGAAGTCGGGTAGAAAATTGCAATATTCATCCCCTTTCTGTAGAAGATAAATACAAAAAAAAAAAAAAAAGGGTAGACAAAAAGTCGTATCCATGCCACGTATACACGAGTCCATAAAGGATTCCGATACAATGGTGCTGTCGTCCATTTAGCTCAGCGAGAGTGTTTCGTTCGGTTTGCATTGTTCTGCTCACACCCCAGAGCGGTGGAATAAATTTAAATAGCCAAAAATGTTCGCGAGTCCATTATGGGGGTGGGTATATGGTGGAGAAATTCGTATAAAGTGCAGATGCTGGAAAATGGCTAGTGGCCATTTACCTCTCATCCATTGCTGAGGAAAAAAAAAAACCCCTAACTGAAGTATGGAACCTATGGAGTTCTAGGAAGAGAGGACTCATAAAAAGGAAGGATTTTACTCGCTGTCATAGTTGTGCACTACATGAAGTTTACATATGGTGGAAGCGCATTAGACTGGAGCTGCTGCTGCCAGAGAAGTTTTGCCGAACGAGTGTAATATTTTAAATGCGCTTATCTGGGGCAATATCCTTAATAGGGGGGGTGGGCGGTTATTGATAGTTTTCCCTGCTGGCATGATGAAGACGATGCGTGCGGGAACAATTGATGAGGATAAAACTCTGTTTGAACTCCGCGAGTTTTTATATATGACAGTTTAACGAAACTCGGAATAAGTGATGCCATTATAGATTTCGGATTTTTAAGCGATTTTAGATTTTTAGGTTAGATATAGATTTTTATTTATAAAGTTGCTTCAATTTTGTTCTAAGAAATCAGTTAACATGGCTTTGCCGTGTGCCTAACAGTTAAATAAAGTTAAAAAAAATTAACAAAATTCGTATAAGTGTTTTTAACAATTCGAAAACCGTAGTGTTTTCAGCTGTTATTTATTTTAACTTCATTAACCCCCAGTTTCACAGTAAGAGTTTTTGAACTACACTTTCAGCTTAAACCTCAGTTCAACAATAAATTCGGTTTCAGAGTTTCGTTTAAACCTTGAACGGGTTTCATTCTGTAGTTCAAGTTAAACTACATTATTCTGCCGTTTAAACCTTAGATCAGGCGATTGTCAAAAACACAAATATTTGACGTTGTTTGATAGAAAATACAAAGAACGATTTTGAAAAAGTCGTATAAAAGCTTATACTGTACAATACTGTCAAATTCTATTCATAAAATTTCGTTAAACTTAGTTCAATTGAATTGAAGTTCAGATTATATTGTGAAACCGGACGAGTTGAATTTCGAATTTAAACTCACGTTCAGGTTCAGTTGAACTATAGTTTAAACTTCCAGTGCGAAACTGGGGGTAAGAAGCTTAAATACTTAATCCGCTTTCAGGACATTGCTTCTGAAGATGTGCGTCCTTATTTCTTCTCTTTCTGCCAAGTTACACAGGACTGTAGCCAGACCAAAGGCTGGAAACATAGCCTGAACAAATTCACGGGCAATAATGTATGCACGGACTATACCTACTACTCTCCGGCTAGATTTAACAAGACTATTTACCATGTGTTTTTCCAACAGGGACGAATGGTATGAAGATCAACCAACATCCATTGGGACAACCATACCTAAATACGTGGGTGGATCAAAGATGGAATTTGGCGTTGGCGCGGGTTTCTACTCCGAACGTCTCGGACTATTCAGCTCAATCGACTTCGTGATTACAGCAGCGTATTCCAAGCTATGTAAGGTACTGGCAGTGCAATCAGCAACATTTTTCGTTCGAGCGATATTTAGTTGCCTTGATGTGAGACCTCTAATTTAATTCAAAGTAAAATAAATGTGAGCGATAATATTGTGTGTTTCCTATTGCCAGTTTCTTATTGAATGTTGCCTCAATGTGAGAGCCGACTTTAAATCAAAGCTTGTAAATAGTTATTGCGATGAGCTATGTGTTCTTGGCGCGCAGCACAACGTAACTATGCTGGGTTTCCGGGCACAAAGGCGTGTCTGGAAATGAAAAAGCAGATGAGCTGGCAAGAAAAGGATCCTCCCTTGAATTAAACCAGGCCGATACCACAGTATTGATTCCGCCCTGTAATTTCAGACAGACGATTGGGAACAAAATACTAATGGCGGGTAAAGAAAGATGTAGCTAGCTCGACTCCTGTTGCATAACCAGGAAAATGTGGCCAATCTACAACAAACAGAAAACTGAAAAAATCTTATAATTTAACAAGAAATCATTGTCCTCGATTGTGGGTATTATCACCGGACACAATACGCCTAAATACCATGCCAACAAAATGGGAATCAGTACAGATGACCTGTGCTGTGCAGGGGATGCGGTGTTGAAGATGTGCATGAGGACACCCCACACTTTCTTTGTCACTGCCCAGCGCTCTGCCGCATACAAAATAAAATCCTTGGTAGTTACATCTTCGAGGATTTAGAAGAACTTTCAGACAGGTCCATTAATGGAATTTAAATTTGTTTATGAAACGGGTTGGTTTACCATAATCCGTAGGATTTTCATAGGTTTCCAGTGTGTATGGTAGTCATAATGGCATCACAATGGATCTACATTGATCTAAGTGTGGCACGAACAGGTTTCTCCTATCTTGCCAACCCACTAACCTAATGTAACCTACACAGCACTGGGTAGGTCTTCTATGTGTGGGATATAGTTCAGCTTTAGAAGTTCTTAATCACCTGTCGATATTTTTAATATGCTATATTCTTCGCGAATACCTATATTTTATTACTCTGCAGGTTATGGCAGATAATGCATTAGCCGAGCCTTTTCATCCATACGTGTGATAAATAGATAAAGTTGAGGTTTCCAATCTTCATTATTATCCATATTCAAATGCACGCCGCAGCATTTAGCGAGTTCCAACCATTCCGTGTACTGATGGCATTTCTTGTTGAACCGCTTTTTTTGAGAGCTGAATATTGGGGGATTAACGTATTTGCACCATTATCATGTAGTTTGGAGTATTGGGTGGGAGGGTTAAATGTGCCCGTAATACTTTCTCAAGAGTATCATATTTCCTTGTTCCCCAAACTTGCACAGATTAGAACATGTGGACTCTGCCAACGCCAATTTGTTGCTGAAACATTTATCCCAGGCAACATTGACGGGCATTTTACTCTTGGTTGGCTTATCCTTAAGATGTATCTCCACGCTAAATTTGTTGTTAAATACACTCCAATGCACTTGTATTTCTTAAAGGCTTCTCTACTTTCGCCGTTGTAGGTCAATTTTTTGTTTCTGCAGTCCTTCCGCCCTCTCTTGAAAGCCATAACCTTTTGACATGCTTGGATTTACTATCACACTGAACCAAATCGCGTAGGTCATATTGACGAAAATATTTTGTCAATCTTTGAAGAATTTATTATTCGAATCGACAATTTTTCATGACATTTTTCGTTTTATTGAAAATGTAATATTCAAAATCAATAAAATTTCTTCAACTGTGGTCCGATTTAGTATTTTATTCAAACGAATGAAATTTCGTCATATTGACAAACTGAAATCGTTGACTGAACTAAATCCCGTAGGTGAAACTGAAGAAAATATTATATTCATTTTTGAAGAATCAGTTATTCAAATCAACAATTTTTCATAAATCCAAATGGATTTTTCATCGTATTTTCTTCAAATTGAAGAAATTTCTGATATTATAACTTTTGTTCTTGAAAGTGAAGCGATGAAAAAGTAAAGTCGTGTCAAAGAAATTAGAAATTTAAGTGAAGCAACTGAGCAAACTTAACAGACACGCTTGTATAAGAAAAACGTAAGTCCCTCATATAAATATTTTTCAATTTATAAACGTTTACTTCTTATTATAATTCGTTCCCCAAAGCTATCATGTTTTTCTAGGCTAGCTTTCTCCTAGTTCGATAAACCGTGGGGTATGTGCTAAGGAAATGCATCAAGAAAAACAACATCCAGCCAATTATCATCATAACTGGACGGTAAGTAAGTCGTTGTATTTTCAATGCCATAAAGTATAAACAAACGTTAATTAATTTGTTTACTTGTTCCAAGTTTAGCTAGGACCTTTACCCATAAACCTGCAATCAAATCAAACAATTAGGTATGGCAAAAATCAATTTCAAGTGAATTCGCTCATAAATATTTAAGTTAAAATAAAACGTTAATGCTAAAAAATAAAAAATAAAAGTTTTTAACCTTAAAAAAGGTCTCTTTTCTGTTTTGTTATCAGTTTGACGCATCATTTTGGAGAAGTAGATGTGTCAAATTGATGAATAAGTAGTTATTTTGAAGAAGACGGATGCATAAAATTATAGAATATTTTAATTAATATGAATAAAGTGAACTGTTGAAATGAAGAAATGATTTTCAATTTAAAGAAGAGAATACGTAAAAATGAAGAAAAATTCGTTGATTCATTATGCACGATGCGTCGAATTGAAGAATGTTCTTTCAATTTGAAGAATATTTTTTTAAAATGAAGAATACTCATTTTGATGAAACTTTCTTCAAAGTGACAATATTTCCTAAATTTAACAAAATATTTGTCAAAACAACGGACAGGAGGTGTTGACCTTATATTGATCACCATTTCTTCAAGTCTACGTGCATTTTTGTCAATATCACTACCAAATTTGGTTCAGTGCAAGTTTCATATCCTACAATAGTCACATTGATCATAAGTTGTAAGGATTCAGATGAATACGGCAGTAGAACGATATCATTTGCAGAAGAGCAGAAGAGCTTTGGTAAGCAGTCCTGACTCCTGAGTCTCAACATCTCCAAGCTGAATATCTACTGTATTTCCATGTACGTATTTCGCAAACAAGCTTGGACTAAGCGAGCATTCTTGTCTTACACATCACGATAACTCCTCGCCACTCCAAATCGCGCACCCATTTAGTATCCGCATACAAGTTTTGATAACGCGTCTGAACTTCATCGGCATTGCTAGGTTTATAAAATAGAGCTTTTTGATCTGCGGTATCAGAAGCTGGTTTAAAATTTACAAAGAACACATACAGTATTTTACCTCTTCTAATGTTGGACTCTACAATTCTGGCTCCCGGAAATTACGCCAGGGGAAATTACGCCAGATTTTTTTTGAAAAAATTGCAAAAAATGTTTTTGTTTTCGGATTTGGAAAAAACATCAGAATAATGTTTGAAAAATATGCTAGAAATTAGGAAATTATGACAGACAGATGTGTAAAAAGAACCAGAAAGTAAAATGGAAATTAAGCCAGATAATAAACACAGGCAACTCGTAGTCTGGTCTGGCCTAATTTCCAAACTATCTTTGGAAAAAAGGTTAGAAAATGTTATTTATTTGAAATTTATCGAACTTCATTTGCAGAAATGGAAAAAACGCCAGAAAACTTTTTGGAAAAAAGACCTGAAATTTCTGAAAGATAGCCAGAAAATTCTGGCTTTTCTTCCTAGGAAAAAAGGCCAGACTTTTTATACAAAATTTTTAGTCATTTTTTCAAAAAAAAAAAATCTGGCGTAATTTCCGGGAGCCCACAATTCTCGATAGGATTGAGGGCAGGGAAGTTGCCATAGACCATTCCAAAACATTAGTTTTATGCCCCGCGAAGAATTGCTTAATTTTCTTTTTAAGTGTGGCATGGAGGAAAATTTAGTTTTCGTGGGAAAATCTTCTGCGAATGGTTGGCAGAAACATTATGGGCCAAGACAAGATGCCTGCGTATTTAGTGCTATTCATCATCCCTTCAATCGCCTTCAATGTTCCAGGACAATCAGAGGTGAAAAAACCTCAAAACATAACTTTTGGCGGGTGCTTTGAAGCTTGGATAATGTGGTCAGGTCGGAGTTTTTTGTTTTGTCGTCCAAAAAAAAATTCCATTTTCCCTGGAGTAAATTTTTTGTGTTTTTTCGCCCATTACAGTCTTTTTTCATCATAGGTTCAGTTAGAAGTTGCTTATTTAGTGGTCTTCTTGCCTTTCGACCCACTTTTAGAAGACGCCGTCGAACAGTAAAAGAATCCACGTGTATACCAGCAACCAGCTGACGCCAAGTCCATTTGAAGTTACCCACTTGTCTTCCCAGGGTTTATTACCCTGTTTCAGATTAATATTTTGTCATCATAAGCCGTAGTTTTAGATTTTCGGCAGCAATGGCCCCTACGGCTAGTTTCAATCCCATCTGTGGCCTTGTGCAGTGCAATAATCCTGAAAACACTGGACCTTCAAACTCCAGCATCAACAAAAATTTCCCATATGGTTTTGCCAATGTGCTCATGTAAAGCAATGATTTTTGCGCGCTTCTCAACAGAGATAGCTATCCATATCTCGGTCTCAATTGAATATCTCTCCCTAAACCAGCTTGATGTTTCTTTAGCAGATTATTATCTATTATCCATGTATAGATAGTCGGCCCTACAATATTGCTGTAAATATCTTATAGGAAGCATTTAAAACGATTGGGCCTCCGCACACGAGACTATTTCTGCCGGCAGACAACCGTTTTTATACCATATTTCGAGCGCACACGGGATGATTTCTGAACTTGGCTGGTAGTCATGCCCGGCATACTATGTTTGAATTGATGTTTAACATTTATTCGATGAAATAAAAGGAAAAGAGTACATAATTGAATTATGTGAGTTGTAGGTTATGTCAAACATGGACGAAACTCCATATAAATTCTGTCAAATGTTTAAAGTGTAACACTTATCCAGTGTTGGTGACAACAATACACAATTCCAATGGTGGCTACTTTTGACTTGAGCTTGCTGAATTAATCTCATGTTATCCTAATAGTTTTGATATTGACAGTTCGCTTAAGTTCAATTTTCTAAATCAGTAGGTAACCGATTGCTAAAAAACGTGTATGCGTTTACATGGGGCCTTACTAATAACCAAATTTAGTTTCGACTTTAAATTTAAGGAGTTCACAACGGCTAGATTTTTCATCCAAATTTCACAATGTTGAGCTTCCATAAATCTAAAGTAGAGACTAGAATTCATTATTAGCTAGCAAGTCAGATTGAAAATAAAAATAAACGGAACATTCGACAATAACAAAAAAAATACTGTCCTCACTAGATATTAATGGCGAATACTATCAGTCCAGCATGAATCAATAATCGACGTTAATCTGTCTTATAACCAACTGTCAAAAAAGAAAAACAAATAATCCCAATTGCCATCATTAAATTTCACATTACGGCTATAACCACACTTAACCCTAGAAATTGTCATAAAAAAATATCGGAACTAAAAGCGTCCTCTATATCTGTATTCCGTTCATCCTGTCAATTCAATCACATCACAAAGCGCATAAGTCATGCTCTATCCCACCCATATACACATTTGAAAGGTCGTCTTTGCTGATCTATTAAATATTTTAGTGGCAGCTTAACTGAGGTTAAAAAAAAAAAGATTTTTTCCATTTCAAAACATAGATAGCGCTTTTATTTGGCACAGTTAAATACATCATAGTATGCACCATACAGCCCCCACCAAGGCAATGATTCCGTATAAATGCCAATAAAACTGACTCAGCTTAAATCGAAATCGATTACAATAGCAAACAATTCATGATTCAGTTCCCCAGAATAAACCATGCTAAGCACAATTTCCCACCCACACAACCTCATTAAATTCAATTCAGTCCTGAGTCGCTCCTTTCTTCTACACTAAATATATATTTTACCAAAATCTATACCACACAGCAGTTGGATACACAAACAAACCCTAAAATGCTTTAAACAAACGAAAGCTGGTATAGTTTAGAACTACTGCCAGTTAACAACATAAATTCTTTATGACCCCATATCTGCATGAATGCAATCCGAATTCCAATTACGAACAAACAAATACTCAAATGCGGAAATTGCACTTGGCCAGCTGCCGGCCATCATTGTCCAATACACATCCTTCCACTAACGTAGAAAAACGACATGAGTCGAATTGACAACTGCGGTCCAAGGCTCTCGCCCAGCGCCAGCACTCTTGGTCTGTGCTATTGTTATTGCTGTTGCATCATTGGCAATGCAAGCGATTAGAATTGCAAACACTATCACCACCAAGAGAATATATGTACTGTCTGTGGCTTATTCCTGTTAATAATTGAAAAGCCGATAAATTCATTATGTTTAATTTAAATTTGCCAACGGGATAATAGTAATAAAACCCCACAACAAGGAAGCTGCCAAAAAATTATATCCTCTTACAGCCCGCCACTTGATTATTCATGAATATTTATCTATTTGGCTTTTTCTAATGGGGTGTAGGTACAAATTTGTGTGTGAACATAAATACAATTATTTATCAGATGTTGTAAATCGTTTTTTTTTTTCTCAAAAGTTTTCTTGTAAAGTGAAAATTATTTTTTCTTTTATTTTCATAGAGGTTGTATTTAGCAACGATTTGGCATCACTGTAGAATAATTTCCCGAAATCTCACACTTGTTTAATGACAAAACCAGATTTTAAGAATTCTAACGCAGATTGAGGGCCGTTTAAGTAAAAACAAACAGATAAGTGTCACTCATTTGGTTTTGACAGCACTCACCCCAAATGGTACAAAAAAAAAACTTGGCAGTACTTATAAAAATGTTTGTTTTGCTGGATTTAATAATAATTTAATAGGGCAAAAAACCTCTAACTTTAGTGAACAAAGAATTATTTTGTAATTAAACTCGTAGAGCGAAACAAGAAATGCAAATGAACTTGTCAAATCGTTGACAGGTGTACTATAGCCTGTCAAAGGTACAAGAAGGTAGCACTTAAGTGTTTAATATTGGGCACTTAAATCTTAAGTCTTATAATCAAATATAGCACTCGACCCTTGAGTTGAATTTGAGGGAGAATCCATAGGTACTTAAGTTGTTACTGTAAAGTCGGATATTAAACTAACAAATAAAAATGAAGTAACACAGTAAATAGTAGTAGACGAGGTACTAACCATTCTGGAAAATGAGGTGTGCAAAGTTATAGCCTATGCGGATAACATTGCCATTGCTATGTGCAGCAAATTCCTAAGCACCAAAAGAGATCTTATGGAATCTGCTCTTAAAAAACTAGTAGAATGGAAGGATTAAATTGGACTTTATGTCAAGCCCCCCAAGACAGAACTAATACCCATCACAAAGAAATACGCTACCCGAAAGGAGCTGAGTACACCGGTCAACCTCATCATTTACACGTCGATCTGTAACAGCCACCCTGCTTACAGTCGGACTGTCAGAGGCTATAAATCGTCGCCGAAAACTAACGGCCACCTGGAGCTGGAGGAGCTGGCTGACCTGAAAGATAAACTCCAACTCTTTTTCGGTACCAAGCAGTTTGATGGTTTGCTTCAATCAAGCTCTTCTGGTCAGCACCAGTCTTATATTTCGGGGACGGGTTGGGGGCAGAATGCTGCGGTTACCCTCCGTCCCTACTTGAAGACAAACCGCCACTAGGAGATGCAAAATTTGAACCTTTTCAACCAACTTTCGATTATTTCAACCGTGATTATGACCTACTATCAAAGAGAGATGCACGTAGATCACTCTTTTTAAAAGAAATTCGCATGTAGCAATAGAATTCCCACCTGTAATGTTCGGCCCATAATCTTTCTGCCACTTTACTCCTCCCCCCACCCCTCCCCCTTTCGTGTTACTACAATTGACTCACAAATTTGCTCTAAGAGTCCAGATTATACAGCGATAACCTGTCAAACTGTAAAAGTTTGATGGTCCGGCCACTGTCACACTCTGACCAAATCTTCCGTGATACTTCACAGGTCGTTCCTTTGTTGTTGGTTTTCATATACGAATCTTGTTCTCCACTCGCGCTCTCAGATTACAGAGTGGAGGCTTGATAGTTGATAGACTGTAGTGCTCTATCATGATCCATTGCAGATCCCTCTCTAGCCAGTTTGTCAACCCTCTTGTTGCCGGCTTTGTCACTGTACCCAGGGACCCAGCAGAGATTCGTGGTGCGCTGCGAACAGACAACCGTGAGCTCTTCGCGGCAGCGGTGAACTAGCTTGGATTTTATTTCAATAGCAGAGACAGATTTTATACCCGCCTGGATGTCAATGAAAATTGTAATTTCGTTACGTGGTATTGCGAACATTGACACCTTTCGGGCCGCTTTCGCGATTGCCAGAACTTCTGCTTGAAAGGCACTGCTGCTATCAGGAAGTCTGATTGAGCATTGTATATTCAATTCCTCCGAGAATTTACCGGTAGCTTTTGTTGTGTTTTTCATCGCGCTGGCGCTGGTTGTCCCTATACAGGCTAATCTTTGTATTTTTATACCCTCCACAGGAAGGTATTTTCACTTTGCCATTACGTTTGTAACGCCAAGAAGGATTCATCGGAGACCCTATAAAGTATATATATTCTGAATCAGGATCACATTCTGAATCGATTTAGCCATGTCTGTCTGTCTGTCTGTCTGTCTATCTGTCTGTCTGTCTGTTGAAAGCACGATAGCGTCCAAAGGAATTGACCTAGGCGAATGAAATTTTGTGAGACGACTTCTTTTTACCGTCGTCAGGTTGGTATTGAAAATTGTCTATGTCGGTAAAGTAGTTTTGCTACCTACCATACAACTAATATTAGACACATACTAACATGCATGGCAAACATTTTTCATGACTTATGCAGTGGAGGGTATCAAAGCATCGGCCAGGCCGATGATAACACTTTTACTTGTTGTCATTGACATTAAGTTTCCAGTCGAGGATAATTCCTAAATATTCCGCCCTATCTGTCACCTTTAGAGGTGTTTTCCTCAAAAGTTGGTGGCTCGAATTTTTGTATTACAGTGAACTCTCTCATAACCGGACACCGACGGTACCAGCAAATTTGTCCGCTTGTGAGGAAAAAAACCTAAATTGACAAACTCAAGAAAACAAACAACAGACAAGCTGTTAAATTTTATTTCAGAACGTAATTAATTTTTATATGATACAAAAAAATACACACAAACAAGAACAAAGGCTTGAAAATTTATTTTCACATTGTTTAAAAGTGGGTACGTTTGCACATAATCGAGCACATTTTGTAACGTCAAGCGGGAAAAAAAGTTTGACCAGTTTAAAATATAGGGGCTTGTACTTTGTACTTTAATATTCCAATCATAGACGGTCAGACGACGGCTGCCACAGCCTACTCTGTTCATGGCTTTGTTCTGGGCCACACATGCCGGGTAGACGGGTAGAATTTTAGGTTAGTTGAGAAAATGAGGGTAGAATACACCGAATGACCGAATTCCCTTCTATTTTCTATTCTAAAAATCGACTTGTCTCGCTGGACAAGACTTTCATAGGAAGGCACAGTGGTATACTCCACAAAAGAGGAGAAACATGAACCAAACAGCAGAACAGAGTAAGTAAAAGTTAAAAAAGTGCTCCAGTTGTGTTTGGTTTGTCCTTTTAAGAGAGGGTTAAACCCTTTTGCGGTTCTGAAATTGGGTGTCCGCGTCCGGTTATAAGAGAGTCCGCTTATGAGAGAATTATTAATATGCAAAATTATGTATTTATTTCCATTCTTTGAAATCTGTCCGGTTATAAGAGGTGTCCGGTTATGAGGAGTGTCCGTAAGGAGAGAGTACACTGTATTCGGAAAAAACTATAGAGAAATTTTTAAGATCCCGTCTGATAAATAAGAGACAAAGCCACGACCAATTCCGCTGTAGAGCGGAGAGAAATTAGGTCAGGTCAGGGACCTCAGGGTGCTTATATTTAAAAAAGGAGATAAAAATAAGTAGATAAGAAATAAGTAAATCTTTACTGAAGTTTGAAATAGTATTAAGGACGTTCAAAACTCTAGTTTAATAAGTCTGACAGCTTCACAATTCAATCTGAAATTTAGTTCAATTGAACTCAGTTTAATTAAATTTAATGAATAGAATTTGGCAGTATTGTCTTTTCTTTCAAAGAACACGCAAAACAACGTCAAAAATCTGTGTTTTTGACAATCGGTAGCTTTGAAATTGAAATTGTCACTTTTTCAAGTGATCTGAGGTTTAAACGGCAGAATACTGTCATTTATCTTAAACTACAGAATGAACTCTGTTCAAGGCTTAAACGAATCTGTGAAACCGAACTAATATTGTTGAACTGAAGTTTAAATTAAAGGTGTAGTTTAAACTTCACTGTGAAACTGGGGTTAGTCAAATTTAGGTACTCTACTTTATATTTCTATTGTCTCATCTGAAATCTCAGTTTGACATTGCGATTTACCCTGACTTAGTCAGAATATAGGTTATGTAGCAGCAGAAAAAAAGAATCACAATAATTGTCAAAAAGTGACATAACGACCACTCCATTTAGTTTTTGCATTCAGTTTCAATCTTGTTCAGACCATTCAAGCCCACTTAAGAGGATTAGGTCTACAGATTTTTTAAAGTATAGCTTTCAGTGGCTCGAAGTCTATTGAAAATTGTAAAGCTACGATTACACGGCCATTTTTTTCAGTCATTTAAATGGCGCTGTGACGTCAGGAAAAAATTTCGCATTAGAGCGACATTTAAGCTACGATTCGTCATTGAAAAAATGGCGATCACACGAAATGACTATCATCGTCTTTTGTGTCCCAAAATCAAATGACAGACACTGCGAGTCATTTAGAATTTTCCGTTGGGATGCCATTGTCCTAGGCGTCATTGAAGAGCCGCCATTTTTTTCCGCCATTTAAATGGCACTTAATTCATGTCATTTGGTGCGCCATTTTCCTAGTCATTTAAATGACGCTGGCGATCACACAGAGCGACATTTAAATGACTCAAAAAAATGGCCGTGTAATCGTAGCTTAAGCGCTCTTAAGTTTTTTTAACAACATTTTTTGAATTTGAAAGGTTCTAACTTTTCTCAATCAATCGACGAATGAAAGCGACCTATAACTTTGTGTCGAGTCCGAATGGGTGAATTGAGAAACTTTCTAATGACAATTAGGTATACCCTTGGATGTTTGTCAGATGTTCGCGAGATGTGGCGCAGTTGGTAAAACCTAAAGATTTTATTTGCGCTTTCCCCGAAGTGGAATCGAAGACCTCGCGCTGAGTAGTACAGCACAATAGTCACTTAGCCAATGCGCCCAATGTCAAGATATTGCCAGAAAATCATATGAGCGTTCGTTAAATATTTAGACCGCATATCAGTTGCATTCACTTTTTTATGGAAAGTTTGTTTGACGTGGGCTATATTGTACTAAACTCGTACTGGCAGCACTGAAACCCAATTTTAAAGGAGGACACTAAAGTTGAACCGCTCTAGTTGATTAACTTGAAGTTTAACTAAACCTAAACTTAACCAAGAGTTTTTGTTTAATAATTATCGGTTTCACTGTGTAAACTAATCTGCCAGTTAACTAAACGCATATAGTTGTGAAAGCGCTGAAATTGTTAAACGCGGCTTAAACCAAAACTAAAGTTTAAACGCGCGCTGTGAAACTGGACTGGGCATATACGACTTATATTACGTTACCTTGAACCTGCGTAAGAGAATCTGCAACGCAGTTTACAGAGCCCTGAAAGTGCTATAATAGAATCCACATTGCTCATCATGATTCTCTCACCCACGGCCCAGTGACGGTAACTTTGCATTCAAGTGCGTAGACACGTCTCCTAATTATTTCATTTAATGAGCGAGATAACATAAATACCTCGTATATATGAATTGAATACAATGCATACTTAATCCCTCTCGCAACTATACTCTCGTGGTGCACATTGTGTGTGTGCAATAGAAAAGTTGTATACAAAATAAACACACCGCTAAGTGAAATTTATTTCACAGCTTACAAAATTGTTAGTTGAGTGGCGAAGTGGGGGACTTTAAACGTCAAGGATTACCTTGAATTGTCATTGTGCATAAGTCAAGGGACGAGGACGGTATACGCTTCGGTGCATGAACGTGTATATGGTGATGAAGGATTGTGTGTAACTGTCTGCCACAATTAAACAGATTTCTCATCACCACCTACCACCCACCTACCACCCACCTACCACCACCATCATCATCATCATCATCATCGTCATCGTTATCTCATCGCCGCCAACGTTACATGGCAAGTGAGTGTGAAAAATTAATGGTATACCGTATAAGCCCTTTGAAACATCCCCCTACCCCTACCCCGCCGTTGTATATGCAGTAAATAAGTGCAATTAGCGAAAAATGTTTTTATTTTCCCACTACGTGTGGTAAAGTAGTTGGTTTTTAGCAATAGCAATAGCACATTGGCGGGTGCTTGTACGAGTACAGCGTACGTGTTTTGTCTTCGTCAAAAATTTTAAACTAATTGCAGCGTTTGACCTGGTTCGTCGCCTCGAGCTCGAGCTCGAGCTATATATGCAAGCGATTTAAGGCAAAGATTTCAGTCAGTCTTCCTTCTACCTCTAATGTAATTTGTGCATGTTATTTTTGATTTTTCAAAACACGCATCAGCGGCCATATTGTTGGTTTTATTGATTGATTTTGTTATCCTATAGCGGGAAACAGCATTGATTAGGAGAAAGCTTTGTTTGCCAATGGATTTTATTTTATATCGCATGACTGAGGCAGAAGGGATATAGGGCTGCTTTCAACTCGGATTAAGCAAATATTTAAGTTAACATATTGAATGGATGCCGCAGGCTGGTTATAACTGTGTAAACTTGACACTGAGAGGCTTATTTACCTGGGTGTCTAGGTGTTTTTCTCCTGTAAAAACAATTCAGTTTACTCAGGTGTAGTGTAAGAATAGGATTGCCTATCATACAAAGAAGGTACATTGCATACTCGAATGAGGTTAAACCGAGGGTTAAACATTCCCTTGTATATGAAGGATAGTGGTGGCACAAAATGGACTGCCAGCTGCCAACTTCACGTAAGATTTAAAACTATAGAGGCGCTACTGTTTTACACCGGATAAAGTCAAGAAAGTAATGACATCGCTAAGCTGATTTTTTTGTAGTTCCACAAGCGACATCTAGTCTATATCGAAAAGCACACGCTTCGTCGAAAATAGGTCTTAACTTCAGCTGATTTGTTAATGTCACCTATGCCAAAATCGCAGCTCCTAATAAACCATTTTGTTGATGTCAAATGGTGACTATCATGAACCTTTATAACGAGTGTATGTATGCAGAACGAGCTGAAGAGAATCGAATGGCTAAAGAAGAGCCGAAGTGACAGGCGTAGATAACTGAGCATGAGTGTTGTCAATTAGCCCCGGAAAGTAATAGGCTGCATTCAGGAATGTTACCTTAAGTCGACTGGAATTTAGATTGAACATGAACCAGAAAACTAACATACCGATGTCACTTCTTGACAATTATGATTCTTTTTCTGTATAGACGTCACAATTTGTTTCTAGAAACGAATTGTCTAAAAACACTATTGGATTCTGCATTTATTTATTTATTATGGACACTGAAAAGCGTTTAGTGAACGCACAGGCATTCGAACCAAGCCTATACACTCCGTCTCACTTGATTACGTGCAGTAGCTAAATCTAGCTTTTACAATGTTTTAAATCAAATAAAAGGATACTTCGAGTATTAGGTATAGGGAGCTTAGTTGAAGAAATAACTTCATTCAATCCACAACTATAGGTAAAGGAAAGACATTAAACAAGGAGGAAATAGGCCCAGTTTCGAACTTACCGGGAACAAGGAAAATTCATCCGTTTTATAGCCAGCAAGATTGTAATAGGCGCCACTGTTGTACACAGCTTTATTAAAGAACTGGAGAAGTATGGAAAAAACCGCAAAGGAAGAGTCAGCAAAGCAACAAAATTTAAGGAAAGGCGGACGATAATGATGAGAGCTGCTTCAAATTCAAGGCTCTCCATAAGAAAAATTAAGGCAGAAACTAGAGTTACAGCTATCAGATCGACTTTTCATCGCGTGATACAGAAGGTCAGCCATATTGGCATGAAAAAATGAAGAGGAAACCACCGTTGAAGGCGGCACATAAAATCCAGCGCCTTGATTTTGCAACAAGTCACATCGGGTGGAATCGAGAGTGGGAAACCGTCGTCTTTTCTGTTGAAAAAAAATTTCGAGAGCAAAAATACTTTACAGATACAAAAAAAAATTCAAATTCAAAAGGCAAACGAAAACCGCTTTGGTGTTCACTTACTTTTGACGCTGACTGTAAGATATCTTTTAAGGTGAGCTTCTACATGTCGGTTGATTGACAAAGTTTGACAGCTCTCGCGTTTATGTCATTGATCGACATAACCGTCAGTTCATTTCCACTTATGTCAATTATTGGCAAAAAATCCTTTGTCAGTTGATTGACAAACTTATGAACTTGATGCCAATTAATTTTCACTGCCAAAGTGACAAGTGACATTTTGTCAACTTTCTCGTATACGTATACGATTTGAACCAAAATTGATAGTTGAGTTAATGTAGGCATGCTTAAGATGACGGTATACCCAGTTTTTCGCTAAAAAGTCCAGCAACGGTAGTTTTGAAAATTGGCTTTTTCTCAAAAACGGTAAAAACGATTTAAAAAAAAAATATTTTTAATGTACTATTGTCATTCTTAACTTGATAGTAAACTCAGTTTTTCTCTAAAACGACTGAGTCCTTTGATATCCACCCAAATCCCTAATAATAGTACCTTAAAAAACTGCTCATATCTCTAAAACGCTATTTTCGATTATGATAAAAATGTTACTGGTTAAATCCATAGTAATACCATTTGCTCAGTTTTGAGCTAAACAGTTGAAAAACAGTGTTTTTTGAACCATGAATGCGTCCTTCGATTTCCACACCAATCGCTAAAAACGGTACTTTAAAAACTGCACATATCTCGAAAAAGCCATTTCCGATTTGGTAAATGTAACTGCTAGGTAATGTTTATATCCTGAAGAATATGTCGTACTCAGTTTTCAGGTAAACAGTTTAATAACAGTGCTTTTCGAATCCAAATTGTAACATTTGTCAGCATAATTTTACAAAAAACCGCTCTAACGATTTTGATCAAAATACATATTTAAGACAACATAAGCATTTTAAACATGAAACATGACAGAAAACTCGAATATTGCCGTTTTATGAATATTTCTCAAAAATGACTAGGTACCCAAATCCTGATCTTTATTCACACACGGTGTATTTTTTCAAAGCCCAAGACTTCAGTGGCAATATAATTCGAAATTCATCAAAATTCAAGTATCAGTTCGTTAATTAACAAGTGCTCAGTTATCTGAGTACATTTTGAGTGCGTATGATTTTAAACGTAAAATTTGCTGAAATGACTCTGAGATTCTGAGAGATTCGCAATAAACGAGAAAGTTACGTGCGACCCAGTCGTGCACATTTTTTTAAATTGATATCACTATTTGTAAACAATGACGCAACCATTTGAATTTGAACCGTTGTACTTGACAAATTTACTCACTCAAGTCAAGAGTCGTTTGTTTTTTTTTAGTTCAGTGCAGAGCTCGGAAAAGAGCTCGAGCATTCGAGCTGTCGCATGCTTATTTACTAATTTGGTTTACCTTATGTGACAAAACGAAAACAACAAGACTCGTCCGTCATTTCAACTATTTTGTTTATACTGTGTTTTTTTTTTTTTTTTTTTGTTCTGACAAATGTTGCTGTAAGTGCGTGATCACCTTTTTACTATAAGTCATTTATTCTGAGCTTATAGAGCGCGGTCTGATCATTCTCCGAAAAAAAAAGAAACACAAATTCTAAGCTCTGATGTGTCTCAGCTAAAAAAGAAACATGAACTTTTGTCTGACAGTTAAAGCTTCGCTCTGATGTAAAAAATAAGAACGCCTAAGATGGTTGTCATTTTGTTTCACTTATATTTCGATTGGAACCACGAGCGCTAGCGCTAGTTATCTTTGGCGTCATTTTCTGGGCAGAAATTGACATTAGCCACCGTAAAACACTAGCAACGTGAACTACATTTTCTGGAAGAAATTTATAAAAATGTTTGTTGCTTTTTTTTCTGTTAAAATTGTGTGTCATCTCTGACTTAACGATTGTCAGATGGATCTGTTTATCTCTGTTTAGGTACCTTACATTCAAGAGTCTAGTCATCTTAACTTGGCTAGATTTGTTAGATTTTTCTTGAACACAACAAAGTATGTAGTTTTATCGCTAATGTCACTTTTACTACGTCAGACAATCAAAATGTGAAATTTCTATTCAGTCGATAAATAGTTGAGTAGAATTATTGGCCCGATAGTTAATCATTGATCGACTACTGTCGATCGATCGAGAACTGTGATTGTCGATTGCGATCGATATTTGTCGATTTGACAGTCGCTTGTAGTCGATTACAAATGTCTGATCGATGTTTTCTCTTGGAAATGAAAAAAATGTGTGTGTACGAATAGCTAAAATCAATCGACGCAATCGACAATTGTCGTGACGATCGCTGATCGACAATCACAATAAGGGTCATTATCTTTTACCCCTCCATAAACCATGTTGTATGTTCAATTTACGCCAATAAAAACTAGGCACTATCATGTTGCTATCATGTCATCTGTCAGACTTAGTAAGCTAGTGTTTTGAACGCATCCATTGTCCAAGGCGTTATTCACTTTTTCATTTGCTGTATAATTTATTAACTTGTTGTGTGTATCAGAAAACAATTATTTTTCTGTTTGAAAAATTATTTATTTTATTTTCAACAATAATGACGGATCCAACTCGACCTGCGAATATTGCTTCTAGCCCAACGACATCAAGACCAAAAACTCAAGTTATGGTCGATAATGCAATAGTTACGCTGAACGGTCGTACGGGATCTTCTCTGTCGGCGATCAAGAAATTCATTAGCAGCACCTACAACATCGACATGGAAAAATCATCATCATTCATCAAACTCTACATTAAAAAGAGCTTGGAGAGCGGCAAACTCGTTCAAACGAAAGGTAAAGGTTTATCCGGCTCTTTTAAATTATCCTCAAAACAGGAACCGAAACCAAAGTCAAAGGCCAAGGCTAAGGAGAAGAAAGAAAAAAAAGACGCCGATGGAAAGATGAAGCTTAAAGTGAAGAAATCGAAAAAGGCCGATGAGAAAAAAGCACCCGAAGCAGATGTCAAAAAGAAGAAAGATGTTGCAACAAAAGCCGGTGATGGTGCTAAAAAACCGATGAAAGGCGAGTCTTCGAAAAAGATTCCCACTGCTAAAAAGGCCGTGCCAAAAAATAAGGCTAAGAACGATAGTTCTGGAAAAAAGGCAGCACCAGCAAGTAAGAAAGTGGATACGACTGATGATGTGGAACCACCGAAGAAGAAGGCTGCCCCAAAAAAGAACACAGCCCTCTCTGATGAGAAAACGAAAAAGAAAATCGATAGTGTTCACGAATCCGATGATGAACCTGAGGACGAAGAGGAAGAGGAAGAGGAGGCTGAAACAAAACCTATGGTCATGCAGATGAACAATGTAAACACCTCGGATGCTTCGGGCGACGAGTCGGTCTCTGAAGAAGAACAGCACGAAGAGAAGATGCCGAATGACTCGGAAGAAAATAGTGATCCCGAGGAATCACCGAAGAAAAGTCAAAACAAAAAGGGAAAAAATAAACTTAAATTGGTCAATAAATCCCTGTCAAAACGAAAGTCAATCGCATCATTAGCCAGGCCAGGAAGACAAACCAAGAAGAAGTAGAAAAATGGCGATCGGTGGTTTTTAAGTTTTGTTTATGTTGTGGTTTTTCCTTTGTTATTTCATTGAAATTTATTTTTAGTAAACTTATGCATATAATATAAAGGAATGTGTTTAAATTTTATTGGCAGTGTGGTAACACAGTCACAGCCCCTGTAAATTGTGTAAATTGTGAAACCGGTGGAAAACCCTACCTACGACCGGGGCAAATTTGACTGCGTCCTTCTCCTCGGCGATTACATTATCTATACCCCTTCGAGTAATGTTTTCGATATTTTTCTTGATAATAATGATGATTACGTGTAATATATAGAGGAATAAAACTTCCATAAAAAGAAAAACTCACCCCACACTACTCTAATGACATTCCACCCGCCTGATCGTCTCATCTTTTGCATAACAACGTCTGCAACTTATGAGAGTAGGTACGAGCATTAAAACTTTCCGCCTGTTGCATATCTGATGTGACGACGAACGACGAGAGATATGCAAAAGATTTTCGCTAAAAGAAAATTACTTCCTCTCCTGGTCCTGATGCTGATGATGCTGGTGCTCTTCATCCGCGTTGAGCCATCAATTCAGCTGCAGGTTTATATATTTTTTTTCTGACGAATTTTATCATTTTTCCATGATTCCGTCGTCATCGAAAAGAGCAATTTCCTCGTCCAAAAATAAAGCCAAATTGTCACACGCAAAACTTTTCGCATTATCCTCTTAGCTATCTGGGGAATTATTGCAGAACTCCAACAACTGGTGCCCTCTCTGATGCAAGGGGGAGAACCTATTTCCCTTAATGCATCGAATGCAGATCAATTTTCAGATGAAAGTGCAGACGGGGTATGCTGTGGGTTGGGTATATATATAAACCTGGGTCAGAGGTGAAATTGAAAAGTTTTTCGATGTCCAAAAAAAAAAAAACACACAAAATCGAAGCAAAATAAAAAATTGCTATCCCTATCCGGGCATAGAGAGATTGATACTCTGCTCCCTTAGATGCAATGGGAATCATACGAGATTCCATTAAGTTAATGAAGTGTAACAAAACTGTGCTATCTGAACAAGGAGTAATACGTTGCCGGCCATCGAAGGGTTGGTGGCGATGGAGAGGTTATCGGGTCAGGATGTTCCAATCTATTGGGGGCTTTGGAGTATGTATATATCCTTCAAATCGATATATTCGAGGAGATTTTTTTTCTTGTTCGCTTTAGTTTGGCAACTGAAGAAGGCCAAGTTTGAATAAAAGTTATTTGAAGGGAATTGTGGGTGTTTTAATTAGGGCAGAACAATAGGGGTTGCAGCTGCACAAATTATTTTACATGCAGTGAGAATCTAAAAATATTTCGAAAAATTATTATCCAAACTTTTGGAAAACATCTACTACTTGAGACCTATTGTTGTAGGACCGTATTGTATATGTTTCATGATTTTGTTTACATTTCCGGGAACTACAAAAGTGAGCCTGTCGAATTATAAAACAGCCAACAGGTATTTTTAAACTTTAGTTAATTGTGCAGGATAATGCTTCGTAAATCCTCTGCAACAAAGGCACCTATATGGGAACGCATGCGAGGGCATCTCGTTTCCCAGGCGAGCTGCATTCATTCCCATATTCATTATATAAAATGATAAGCCGTATGAGAGCTGTCGTGTGACAGAAAACCTACACCTTATTCCAGGCAATCTTTTTCCGTCCTCTGATGTCGTTACTTACGTGGTTTTCTCCTGACATAAGCTCTCGCCACCAGCAATTGAAGGGCACAATCCTTTATCTGGCTTTCAACTTCCTGTATGAGTTGACATCATGATAATTAAAATGCCTCAAGGCAGAGCAGTCCTTGTGAAAAATAAAATTACCTGTCAAATCGGTAGACTTTCTTCATCAACATCAACAGGAGTTGTGATAGAAAATTGTATTTTTCTGTCGATTGAATTTGTCGAAGTGGTATCGAAGAAAAAGTTCAACTTCAACTCCTTAAAATACAAAACTTTAATCTATTAAAAACATATAAAATTTAAATCATTCACTTCACACTTAAAACACTTAATAACAGTCACTTTAGTGCTTCTGCTTTTTTGTCGGCTGGTTGATAGCATTCCAAGCTCCAAGACACTCCTGCTTCTTTGTTGTTTTCTTAGCTGAAGATTTTTTCTTTGGTAAATCCAAATAGCACAGACCAACAGCGCAGTCCGAATATGAGTCCCAGTCCGAGTCCGAATCAAAATGATACATTTCATAGTCTGAATTATCCGAATCTGTATCGAAATCAAAATAACACATTTTAACAGCGCATTTCGTCCTTGATGACTTAAAAGTTGGAACATCCGTTGGTTTGTTATGACAATTTTCAGCAGCACAAGCGGTGTCCTCAGTCATTGGCTCTTTAGGTGAAAGCTTCATTTTTAGCGACTCCTGAAAGGAACACTTTTCAATGGCTTTTTGTTCGTTGTCATCCTTTTGTGTCTTCTCAGTCGGTTTTTTGTTGGAAGTGTCTAAGGATTTGGGAACTGGCATGGTTGCATCGAATCGAGTAGACAGTGAACTAAACAAAACAAAATTAAAAAAATGTCCTCAAAAAAATTCTCGTATACGGTACAACGGACTAGCTGAACTATAGCGGAGCTAAGAGCAGTATGGTGGGCGTTGTTGTTTTGTCACTTGAATAAAATTGAAACTGTCGATCAGTGATCGCACTCATTGATGTCTTATTCCGGTTCTCCTATATCAATGTTTTTGTTGGTATATTTTGAGTCAAAGTCGGTTCGGTATGGACGCTCGAGTCGATTGGATTGAAGATTACGTCTGAGACTCTGAGGGCAAGTTCGTGATCATGATACACTAGTGTCCGCTTATAACGAACTCGAAGCGACCGGTCAAATTTGATTCGATCTAACCGAAGTACGCTATAATTGAGAATTGTATTCTTATTTATGTTGGATTTACATTACCACGCCACGCAATTTTGCATGGCTTCAGAGAGAGAGAGAGATCTGTTTCCTACAGTCAAGGCTAATGATCTGTAAGAGTGAGACCACAAATCTCCATAAAAAAGTTATGGCGGCCTAAATTCAACTGCTATGCTTGTTTTCTCACTCTTACACATCGGTAAGTGAAAAATCTGATCTCTCGATCTCTCTTTCTCTTTCTCTCTCTCTCTCTCTCTCTCTCTCTCTCTCTCTCTGAAGTCATGCGAAATTGCGTGGCGTTGTAATGTAAATCTAGCATTAGTAGCGAACGTACACTTTGTAAGTAGTGCAAAATAGAAAAATAATGTTTTGTCCAATTTTGACCAATGCAAGCAAAACTTTTCGAGTTTTTGAAGCGTATTGGTAAAGCTTCCCGCTGTCACTCCTCCAAATCTCAAAGGAACTCCACTCAAGTTCATTAGCAGCGCTAAATATCTGGGGCTGAGGCTGGACAGGAAGCTCTTATGGAGAGAAAACATTGCCGAACGCGCTAGGAAATCCCTAGTGGCTCTATACTCCTGCAAAAGGGCTGTAGGCTCTCGCTGCATATAATGCACTGGCTTTATACTGCGGTCATAAGACCGATAATTCTATATGGCATAGTTCTGTGGTGGCCGGCCTTGAACAAAAGTTCCAATCTAAAGGTCTTAGAGAAGATTCAGCGCTTGGCATGTATGTGCATCACGGGCGCACTGAGGACATCTCCAACCGCCGCTCTGCAAACCATGCTTAACCTACTTCCACTAGACATCGTCAGTAAAGAATATGCCACCAATGTGGCGATCCAGATTAAGGGAAGGGGGAAACACTGGAGAGGGCAACCAACTGGACACGCCAGCATACTTCTACAGACGATCCCCCTGCCCAATACTACCGACTATCTGCCTACGAAAATCAAATTCGAAAGAGGCTTCACTCATGAAATACCGGACAGGAACCAATGGGATTCACAAAATGTCCTACATAAATCACTGTCAATATTCACAGACGGTTCTAAGACACTAGAGGGAGTGGGCGCCGGAGTCTTTTCAGAGGAATTCAACCTAAGCCTCTCCTTCAGTCTTCCGAAACACTGCAGTGTTTTTCAGGCCGAAATTACAGCTATTCGTCAAGCTACAGCGTGGCTGTCGATTAATTCGGTATCACAAAGGGATATCGTTATATACATTGATAGCCAGGCTGCAATCAAATCCCTAATATCCAGCGAAATAAGATCCAAGGCGGTGGAAGATTGCCGCGTTCTAGTATCTCTAAACGAGATAGCTGGACAGTACAACCTCACCCTCTGCTGGGTTCCTGGTCACTGTGACATCACAGGGAACTGTGCAGGAGACGAACTAGCAAGGCGAGGCTCCTCTGGCGCGGAAAGTATAAGCCTGCACAACGTGTATGCACCACTTTCCCACGCTAAACAAATAATTCATGCGGACGCAGTAATGCGTGCAGGCCTCAGATGGAAACATTTGGGATACTGCGACACTGCCAAGCTCACGTGGCCAGCTCTGGACGCAAAGCGATCCAAGGAGCTTCTTCGACTTAAGAGATCCACCATCTCGAAAGTCGTTAACGTGATCTCCGGGCACTGCATAATAGGTAGACACGCGCAAAGGCTCGGTCTGCCTTATAATGACTTCTGCAGAAGCTGTAGAGACGAAGAGGAGGACGAGTCCGTCACTCACTTTCTTTGCAGTTGCCCTGCCCTGGCCAATCTAAGAAAGGCCCACTTAGGAAACTATTTTCTTAATGATCTCAGTGATCTAGGTAACACCAGTGCCGCTAAACATTCTTAGCTTCATAACCGGCAGCAAATGGTTTACATGAGTGGCCAGTAAAGAAACAGCTCCCCAAATCCCAGTGGTATGCACAATGGGCCGAATAGCGGCCTAAGTGTTTCTCTCATCGAGAGCCACTTTAAACGAACTAACTAACTTGAAGCGTACACAAAAAAACATAAAATTTGTAAGGATGGGCCAAATACAAGCTTCTTTTTAAAAATGCAATAAAATGAACAAAATTAAATATTTTCCAGCAAGAGCAAACATTCCCATTAATTTTGGAACACAACGTCGTTCAAGTGGCTGCGTCGCATTCTGTCACTCCAATTTTCCAAGACCTTGTTGGTGGTTTCGGGCTGCAGTTCACGGATTGTTTGGATGATATTGACCTTAAGTGCTTGAATCGTTTCCGGATTGTTGGCATAACATCGGTCCTTCACGGTTCAACACAAAAAAAATCCAAATGGGTCAAATCGCAGCTCCGAGGAGGTCAATTGACATCGCCAAGACGGCTGATAACACGATTTGGAAATTTTGTGGGCAACAAATCGATTGTGGCATGGGATGTGTGGCATGCGGCGCGCCATCCTACATGACTACCAGAGGTCTTTAATTTTAGTAAAAAAAAAGTCGGTCGCAAACATGGCTCTGTAACGCTCACCGTTGACCGAAATTCTATTCCCAGCCTCATTTTCGAAAAAAAAAAATGCACAAACTTGTGTTCAGCAGGCGCGGTGGGTGATTCATTTCGGCCAAAACTTCTTTTCAAAAAACTCACTGTTTGGGGTACACTACACAGCACTCAATTTTGAAATAAGTTTTCAATATTTCCCAACGTTGTTCAAGCGTAAAGCGAATCATATGGCCCACCCTGTATAGAGATTTAGGCTATGTTTGTGGCAACTGCGTTAATTTATCTTCGGCTAATTTTCTGACACATAATTGAGTGTGGAAAACAGAAGTTCACCAAACTGCAATATGTATTTAAAAATACAGATTTCTCAAATTTCAGTCTTTTAATCAATTGAAATTCACTGTCTTATTTCTCACTTTAACATTCTACCAAATCCCGAGTAAAAAAACGTCAAAAAATTAGCCTATAGGATAATTTGTTAACTTGCTCCTAGGCAGGAGAAATTTCATTTTTTGACAGCTGCCAAATTGGCCTAATAAAGTGAAGAAATAGTGGTTTAAAACAATTGTAAGCATAATTCGTTTCTTTCAGCATTAAAAATTGTTAGGCCTAGTTTCCCTTTCAAGTTTTTTTTTTCTCGAACAGTCCTTATTTCGAACTATACCACTAATCATCATCATCAGACTCCAGGCAAAACATTTCTGCTTTCCCCTGTCAGGAAATAAACCTTGCATTTCGATTTGTCAATTGACCAAGTGACTACCACTTGCGCCAACTGAGCGATAAGTACACTACAATACAATGCCGCCAACTGGTGCGTGATTAGAACGGAGAAGAAGACCAACCTCTGTGCGTTGTTATTGCTACGAAGTGTTTTTGCTTATTGCCACTCTCTTGGGTTTTCTTAACCCCTTCCTTTCTTTTTCCGCAAGCTGAAAGATTTCAACAGTTTCATACGAGTAAGAGAGGCTTACTGTTGGGAAGAATTCGTTGGTTAACCATGGTTTGTTAATTTTGTAATTTTCAGTTCAATTAACACACTAAAAGGATTCGTTTATGCGACAGTTTGCTCTATTAAGCGAGACTGTTATAAGTGAATTTAAAACCCATAGTTTATTTGGACTGGCTGAAATGGGTCATTATGGTCACTAGTATACTACTGTAGAACCATTTAAGAAATTTAAATCTAATTATATTCTTCAAAACCATGCTCAACCGATTGAGCTCTAATTTTCAGGCAATATTCGGTATTGGCGAGAGTGTTGTTGTGAAGTTTGGTCAAAATCAAAAAAATGTTTAACATTGACCTACATTGTCCGAACAAAGCACTCCGCGAAATGTGAGTGGCATTGGAGACCTCGCAGCTCCCACATCCTTAAACACTTTATGTTGACACTTGCGACAGTTTTAGCCTTAATTGTTGCCTTAGCAGTGTCATGGTAGTCATGGCCGTTATGGTAGTACCAACTGTTTGGGTAACATCACACACAAAAATAACAATTGACAGGGAAGAGTCTATTCTCGAAATAAATTTTTACAATTATCTATCCTTTTTATAAATAACTCGCGCTAAAGAGGTTTGGATTGGATTAGAAGTTGCAGACAAGAGATCATTTATAAAAATGACAAAGAGAGTCGGAGACAGAACCGAGCCTTCGGGATCAGCGTTGCCACTTTGCTGCACTTGCAGTAGATCTACTGCATTTTTTCAAAATTTAAATCTACTGCCACCAAATTAAATCTACTGCATATTTGTAAAAGCTTAAATGAGGAAGCCAAATCCGAAATAGTAGATAAAATACAAACAGAAATACAAGCCAATTTGGGAAACTGAGTTTTTCTGGCTTAAGGAAAAGGAAGGAAGGAAACTGTTTTAGCAAAATATGTCTTTGAACAACAACAGGTCAAATTTACACGTCGATTCTAAACAAATATTTTCTAGCTTGATGGAGTTTTTCGTGCTGCAATTTTATATCGAGGCTTTTCAACAGATAAAAAATCGTTTTAATTTTAATGATGAAAGACTGAAACCTCTGAGAAGTACGTAGATACAAAGTTAGTACCTTGGAAGGCAGTATACCCTCGAATTGCCTATTTTAAACTTGTTTCCTTTTTATGATGATGACAAAGAAAAAAGCATTTTTCTGTTTTGTTTAAATACTCGTCTTTATTAATTTTGTATTGTTTATGTTATGTTTTGTAATTTACTTTGGTTTTGTTTGAATAAAAAAAAATTTTAACTGCAAAAAAATTCGATCTACTGCATTTTTTAAGAGAATCTACTGCGAAAAAATAGTCCAACAGTGGCAACGCTGTTCGGGATAACACCAGCATTTATATGGTGAGTTTCAGACTTGAACCCATCCAAAACAACTTGAATTGAACGGGCAGAAAGTTAGTTTTAATAAGAGACGCATCGATCCCATAAGCACGCATTTTCGACTAAAGAGCTTGGTGCCAAACTCTGTCAAATGCCTTTGAAATATCAAGCGCAATAATCTTCACCGAAGCGATGGAGATATTGGTTTCATTTTTCGGTGAGATAAGTTATCAAATCACCAGTGGACCTGTTGCCACGAAAACCGTACTGCCGGTCATTGAGGAGTTTCCGCGTGATTTCAATATATTTCATAAGCTGACGGTTTATCAGGGTTTCCATGACCTTAGAAAGAATGGACGTAAGTGCTATGGGTCGGTAATAGGTGGGAGCTTGCTGCGAAATGTGCAGCGAGCAGATTAGCTTTGTCTGAAAAGCTGACAGTTGGAGTGTCATTGTGAATGAGCGATGGGATCGCTGACGAGGCCGAATTCTTAAATTTTTTTTACAAATTACCAAAAGTTTGTACTACCCTTGGGACATTGTAACTAGTCTTGTGCGATAATACAAAACTGCATCGATACATCGATATTTTATTATCAAGATGAAAAAAAAAACCAATTGTCAATAAGTGACATACCGACAATTCAAGTTAATTTTCGCGTTAAGGTAAATTTGAATCCAGATAATTCAAGTCGACTTACGATGACTAGATTCTTGAATGAGGCCAAAGTCTATATTTCAAGATGGGAAATTTGCTAAGCGACTGTCAAAAATTGGCAAGAAATATATTTACAAAAACAGAAAACGATTTG
Source organism: Cheilosia soror (assembly GCA_949372485.1). Classification (NCBI taxonomy): domain Eukaryota; kingdom Metazoa; phylum Arthropoda; class Insecta; order Diptera; family Syrphidae; genus Cheilosia; species Cheilosia soror. The sequence continues at coordinate 81,203,069 of OX443561.1, forward strand.
AGTTAAATTTGCTAGGACGCACTGAATCTGACACCATACCTTCTTCATAACGTCTGCCCACATAACTAGCTCTTCGCACTTGCAAGTAGGTGTGGTATTGCATTGAAAGACGGACTCGCAAATACTTTTTTTCTTTCCTTCCCATCGTGGTAGGTAAGCCTTAACTGATGGTGTATTTTAAATTCCAAAGATTTGGCTCGATGACAGCCTAAATATAGCGTTTTTTTCAGTCATTTGACAACAAGTGGGGAGAAGGGGGTGGGGAGTGGGAGGGGACAAAACACATTAAAATGATTTCGCATCTCACTCTAAATGCATCCATTGCAAAGAAAGCGATCGAAATGCGATTGACGGCTGTCTAATGGATACATTCCGTTCAGGGATGTTTTGAGTTAAAAAAACCCCCAAAATAAACGGCTTTGCCTCTCTATAAAAGGGCTTGTTCTGAAATTTTGGAGGCAGTCGCAGTGTTGTTATATCGTGGGATTTATCCCTTTTTGTGGGATTTTTGATGTCCGAAAAGCCTTCCGTGGGATAAAGGGAAAAGGCACCAAAATCGTGGGATTTTCGGGAAACTGACAATACAAGTGTTAAAATCAAATTTTTGTGAAGTTTCGTCAAAACTATTTCAGTTCACAACAATTATCAGCACAAATAAAAAAAAGTCTTAAGAAAAAGTTCTAATACAAAAACAATCTGACGGCGCAGCGGCAGCGCATGTAATTAGACCTCTAGTGCCAGCGACAAAGTGACATCGGGATTGGAATAGAACAAGTTTGAATTTATAGTGTTAATCTTCATGAGCATCAAAAATGTATTTTGTGCCATAATGTACTATGTGAGAAGCTAGACCTAGGGTGATACGGACTTACTGCGTCAACTATTAGTTTTATTTATTCAGTTAATTTAGCGCTAGATTGAGACATTTCGCAGAAAAGGCTATTTCACAATATGTGCTAGTGACCTAGAGCAAATGCTGAAATGTCAGTTTTTGTATAATGGAGTGTGGCATACCGCTAGTCATCTAGCGATCAATGCAACGCGGCCATTGTGATTTTCATTTAACATAATAAAAATGAATTAAGCAATTTTTTTTTTCATTTTAATGTACCGTGGGATTTTGGTGGGAATTTGAGTTCGGTGAAAAGGGAAAAAAGGGAAAAATGACCACGTTTCATGGGAAAAATGAAGAGAGAGTCCTAACAACACTGGGCAGTCGATTGTGAGATGTGAAGCTGATCACATCTATTTGGTGCGCTTTTTCGCTCGTTTTTTGACACATACTTTGGCGCAATTTTTTGACGCGCAGTATGGTGGATTTTTTGGCGCGTTTTTTCGCGAATTTTTTCTGCATTTTTGGCGGGATTTTTTGGCACATATTTTGTTATTTTTTCAACGCGATTTTTTACGCGTATTTTGGCGCCATTTGATGGGCAGTTTTGGCGCATTTTTTTGAATAGTTTTGGCGCCTATTTTGAGATGGTTTTTGGCGCGTTTTTTTCGCGAATTTTTTTTCACATTTTTGGAGGGATTTTTTGTTACCTTTTTGGCGCATATTTTGTTATTTTTTCTCCGCGATTTTTGGCGCGTATTTTGCCGAGATATGTCGGGCGTTTTTGGCGCATTTTTTGCATAGTTTTGGCGCGTACTTTTGAGATGTATTTTGGCGCGTTTTTTTGCGAAATTTTTTTCACATTTTTGGAGGAATTTTTTGTTACCTTTTTGTCGCATATTTTGTTATTTTTTCTCCGCTATATGTCGGGCGTTTTTGGCGCATTTTTTGCATAGTTTTGGCGCGTACTTTTGAGATGTATTTTGGCGCGTTTTTTTGCGAAATTTTTCCACATTTTTGGCGGGATTTTTTTGCACTTTTTTGGCGCATATTTTATTATTTTTTTCACCGCGATTTTTGGCGGGATTTGTCAGGCATTTGTGGCGCAAAAAACCCCTAAACAAACGGCTTTGCCTCTCTATAAAAGGGCTTGTTCTGAAATTTTGGAGGCAGTCGATTGTGAGATGTGAAGCTGATCACATCTATTTGGTGCGCTTTTTCGCTCGTTTTTTGACACATACCTTGGCGCAATTTTTTGACGCGCAGTATGGTGGATTTTTTGGCGCGTTTTTTTGCGAAATTTTTCCATTTTTTTGGCGGTATTTTTTGTCACTTTTTTGGCACATATTTTGTTATTTTTTCAACGCAATTTTTGACGCGTATATTGGCGCCATTTGCTGGGCGGTTTTGGCGCATTTTTTTGAATAGTTTTGGCACCTATTTTGAGATGGATTTTGGCGCGTTTTTTTCGCGAAATTTTTTTCACATTTTTGGATGGATTTTTTGTTACCTTTTTTCGCATATTTTGTTATTTCTTCTCCGCGATTTTTGCGCGTATTTTGCCGAGATATGTCGGGCGTTTTTGGCGCATTTTTTATTATTTTTTTCAACGCGATTTTTGGCGGGATTTGTCAGGCATTTGGGGCGCAAAAAAACCCTAAACAAACGGCTTTGCCTCTCTATAAAAGGACTTGTTCTGAAATTTTGGAGGCAGTCGATTGTGAGATGTGAAGCTGATCACATCTATTTGGTGTGACACATACCTTGGCGCAATTTTTTGACGCGCAGTATGGTGGATTTTTTGGCGCGTTTTTTCGCGAATTTTTTCTGCATTTTTGGCGGGATTTTTTGGCGCATATTTTGTTTATATTTTTTATCGCTTATTTTGGCGCGATTTGATGGGCGTTTTTGGCGCTTTTTTTTGCATAGTTTTGGCGCTTTTTTTCGCGAAATTTTTCCACATTTTTGGCGGGATTTTTTGTCACTTTTTTGGGGCATATTTTGTTATTTTTTCAGGGCGATTTTTGGCGCATATTTTGTTATTTTTTCTCCGCGATTTTTGGCGCGTATTTTTCCGAGATATGTCGGGCGTTTTTGGCGCATTTTTTTTTTGCATAGTTTTGGCGCGTACTTTGGAGATGTATTTTGGCGCGTTTTTTTGCGAAATTTTTCCACATTTTTGGCGGGATTTTTTCACTTTTTTGGCGTATATTTTATTATTTTTTTTCACCGCGATTTTTGGCGGGATTTGTCAGGCATTTGTGGCGCATATTTTTGGCTCTATTTTTTTCCCGCATTTTGGAGGGTTTTTGGGGCATTTTTTCGCGAAATTTTTCCACAGTTTTTGGCGCGTTTTTTCGCGAAAATTTTCATTTTCTTTTGGCGCGTATTTTGTTATTTTTTCATCTCGCTTTTTTGCCGCCTCTTTTATAATTTTTTTATCGCGGTTTTTCAAGCGCATTTTTGGCGCATATTTTGTTATTTTTTCATCGCGATTTTTGATGGGTATTTGGCGGGATTTGTTGCGCGTTTTTGTACAGTTTTTTTCGCTAAATTTTTTTGGGATTTTTTTTTGTTGGGTTTGGCACACCTTTTGTTTTTCATCACGATTTTTCACGCGTATTCTGGCCGTATTTGTTGTGCATTTTTGGTGCATTTTTTGCACAGTTTTTTGCACGTATTTTAAGGTGTATTATGGTGCGTTTTTTCGCATCCACTTTTTTGCCTGGATTTTTCGTTTTGAAATGACGGGAAATAAACAAGTTGACGTCAATCTACCAGCACCTCCAAGGAAATTATCAAAAGTAGTATAATAAAAGAAGCAATGGGCCCACCAAGGTGCCTTGTGATCGTTCTCCTCACAACCTAACCTAACCTAACTTTGTGCTAATAGGCTTTAGTGAAATGTAAGTTGAAATAAAGTCACTGTGCGTCCTCGGTAGTTTTGAAGAAGCGCATGCTATGGAGCCCAATTTTGGGCTACTGTATCGAGCATTTTATGCTTCATTTTGCTTCAGAATTGGCATCCAATTTGGCGAAGAACGTTTCGAATTGAGAGATCTAAGGATAAGTGATTTGCTCTTCACTATTGATTTGACTTGGTCGTCCTTGGGTCCTCTCAGACTGAACTTCAACGCGAACTTCAACGCGCACTTGATCGGTTTATAGCCGTTTGTGTTGAAGCTGTGATGAAGGCTAACGTGAACAAATCTGAAGTGATGGTCGTGTCCAGAACGCCTGTTCAATGCACTCTGCATGTTAGTGGAGTCCCATTGAAACAGGTGGAGAAGATTAGGTATCTCGGGGTCTTATTTACGAGTGATGGAAGGAGCAATGCTGAGTTTTCCTGTAGGATTGGTCAGGCTGAATGAATTTTGAGACAGCTTGGTCATTCTGGTTATTAGGAGGACTGAACTTGGTGTCAAAGCTAAGTTGTCGGTCTTTAATTCGGTGTTTGTTCCTACTCTCCCCTATGGTCATGAAGTTTGGGTAATGACTAATCACTATTTAATATGAAAGGCACAATGGCGCATTTTTAATGACTATCGTCGAGTCAGCTAGTAAAGATTAATAATTATGAAGCCTGTGTCTGTATCTTTGATTTAAAGTTACTAAGTGAATATCGATACTTTTCATTGAGATGTAAAAATTAAGCTAAGGAAAATGAAACATTTGAATAGGGCTTAATTTTAGTGCGGAAAGCGTACACATACCTAAAAAAAAAAATATATAAATAGGTGGCGCAACAGGTGGTAGACACCCTAGGCCTAGCTTCTCGCAACCATTCGTTTGTGTGAGTTTCTATTTTTGGGACGAATGGAAGAGACCTACAATTTTATGCCGAGTCCGAACGGCTGAATTAAGAAGCATTTTCAGGACATTCTCGGATATTTGTCAGAAGTTCGTGAGAGGTAACGCAGTGGAAAAAACCTTAATATGTAATTTGTCTTTTTCAAGGGGATCGAACCTGGGACCCATCGCACTCGCACAGTAGTCCAGCACACTAACCACTGAACCATTTTGTTGACACGTCTCAATCTCAATAAAAAAAAATCAAGAAACGACTGCGAAGTCAGTGTTCAAGTTTGGTTTCACCGGGTGCGGAGAATTTGTCGTAGACATGTGTGCAACATGTTTTGTGCCTTTTGTGTTGTTTTGAAGTCATGAAGGAATTAAGTTTGTACATTATGTCTTCCCTTTAAACGTACGTAATAATTTATAGAATAATTCAATAAAACGGTTCAATTTTTTTTTCTGTTTGTTGCTATAATTTTCATATTTCTTTATTCCCGGGTTTGGTTTCTAAAGCTGTGTTCACCGTATTTACACAGCCCCTTTTCCATATCAGGAAATTCCAATGTCATATTTTTCCTTTTTCAAGGCCATAATAAGTCTGAGTAGCTGAAATATTAGGTACCTATCAATTTTTTTATTAATGGAGCTTATAGTTGATTTGAATACTCCAAATTTATTGGCCAAAAACGTTGCCGAAATACCTTTCTCCAACACTTGCTTCTTTATATATATAAAACAAAGTGAAAAAAAAAACTGTTTCCCTCTGTCGCCCGTAATTTTCAATTCGGACAAAGGGGCGTGGCACCGCCCATACAAAAAACAAACATTCAAAGTCGTATATCTCGAAAACCACAAAATCGATTGAGATCAAACGTACAGATAATCTTAGGTATTGGCCGTAGAGTGCTCCTGTAAAGATTGGTCAAAATCTGACAAAGGGGCGTAGCACCGCCCATATAAAATAGACATTACAAATCGTATATCTCGAGAACCCCAACTCAATTGCGCTCAAACTTACAGACAATCGTAACTGATACATTGAAGATTTGGCGCGCAATGAGGAACTAGCGCATTTATCCGCGACTTTGATCCCTTTACAGAAGTACCTAGTGCGCTTTGCTACTCGCTGGATAGGATGAGAAAAAAAATGCTACCCATACAAACTGAATCCTCCTATTTCCGTTGCTATTAACCCCGGTAAAAATTTCAAAATCAGAGTAAAGGATTTTCTTTTTTTCTTACATAGAGTATACAAACCGAGTTTGAAGTCGCGTTCGGATGAAAAGTACGAATTGTCCCATGCAAACATTGAACCCCTTTTAAGTTCAAATTTCCCCCAAATCCCTTCTAGTTGCTCAATTTGGCCATAAATTTGTTTTAAAATATCTACTTTCTAGCTCTTTCCGTTTGGGCTGCGCGTTGCTCACCAATCAGTCAGGACAAACTGTTTTTGCAAGAACACTTCCACCAGAGAAGAGATTTAATAAGTGATTTAATTTCTTCAACAACAACGCCATTATTTTAACTACATTTTTGTCCATTTATTGCCTGGCCAAAGACTTCTTTCGATAAAATTCCATTTGCATGAATACCAACCGTTTGTATTAGCAGTCTTAATTCTAAATAACTCGTCTAACCACAAATACTATAAGGATTCGTCTTGCTTGATCAACTGCCATACATTGTACCGTCAATCAATTGGTAATTAACTACCAATTGTCCTTTCTCCTAGTCGTTGCCCGCAGCAATAATCAAATGAAATCTTTCTTTTCCTCCATCTAATTGCTATTGACACGTAATTCCTTTTCGAAAAGCGATCTCCCCTTCCATCAGCCCACGCCACTTGTCTGTACAAAAGTAGATCTAAAAAGCTCACAACATTCCATCCACGATAAATTAAACATCCTTCTAGTCGTCTTATCCTGTGTGGTATCTCGCCAGTTGCATACATAACATATACATACATATAATGCAAAAATTCTATTGCACTTGCACACATTTCCATAAGCACACAGAGAGAGATGTAGAAAAAAATAAAATCCGATATAGCTTGATCGTTGAACCCAGAAAGAAAAGCCTTGCCTTTCAATTACTCAATCTCTTCATATACTACTATCGCTCAAAGCGAATCCTGTGTGCATCCTGTGCAACGTAAAAAAGAAAACAAAAACTTGGAAAAAAAACCCATATCGAATGGGAAGAGATAAAAACTGACTTTTTGCTCGCATTTGGATATTGGGAAACTAATAACGAAGTAAGGCACAACACAACCACCCCATCCGCAAAATGTGAATGCGAACTTTATCTGGTGGATGCAGCTATTACCCCAGCAGCACCCCTTCATGTACAGCATACAGCTCCCGCTCGAATCGATTGGGATGAGGCGAAGGCGATTGAATTAAAATTGTATCGCTGTGTAATTTCCCAAGAAATCGAATCTATTATAAAATCTCCTGGCCCGGTGCACATCTGCACCACCACCACCACCATCGCCGCTCGTCGTCTCTCCATTTCACATTCTCGATGGCGACTTAAAGGGCGAACAAGACGTATTGCTGGAATTTAAGCGGAGTACCTAGGACGATATACGAGGATCTATCGAGTAGAATCCACCTCATTCATCTTCAATGAGCCACTGCAGGCACAGGTGAAATTAGATTTCCCTTTCTTTTCTTTGGTACTTTGAGGTTCAAGCTCACCTATATACAGGCGAACGTCGTCATATCCATACACTCACTCGAGATATTTAGTCCTTTTGACTTCATCTCCTCTGTGCGTTGTGTATTATGGCATGCGATTGGGGTACTAATTATTCGCATGATACGTTTAGCAGAAGCAATTAGTTCCTCAAAATGAACTTATATCGTATCACCTACTCACACACGCGCACACAAACACTCATCGTCATCGCCCGCACAAGTTGGGTGTCACCTTCTTGGCACAGCACGTTTTGTAATCTGCTTTTGCAAATAATTATCTCGAGGGGGAGTTGAGTTCAGTTTCAGTTGCGCCTTGGAGGGGCATGCCTTGTTGAGGTGACCCTGAAAGGTTATTATATTAGCTCCCATACCTACTCTCAGTCAACATTATATGACCGTGTGTATGTGTATATGGGTTCTTGGGAAATGAGGAAAACGAAGGAAATTCATTTGACAAACTGAATCTAATCTTAATCATACAACGCCGATGGTGATAAAAGAAATCAATTAAATTACTTAATATTCCCGAAGTCGATTTTGGAGTGACAGTCGTTGGGCAGCTTCCTATAGTCCTATGAATAGAACATACGAAATTTGACTTAATAGCAAAATCATGCTCCAAAGGTGTTGGACAAAATCAAAAAGTCAAATCTACTTGAGTATTTTTAAATCAGTTGTCATGATTCCGGTAAACATGTCGTCTTGCCTGAATAAATTCATTTATGCGAATCACAGTGGGCAAGTCATAATTGATGTACTCAGGTCTGAAGTGACGAGTGGTAATTAAATCACTAAAAGCTGTCATTACTCACTGATCGGTATAATTGCCAGCCGTTCCTAATCTCAGTCTGAATGATTTTTCAACACGCATGCTATTCATGAATTTATAACATGACATTTTTGAGGTACCTACAAATTGGTCTGTTTCTGTACATTTGACGGAAAAATTGTAAACTGAATAAAATTTTATTGAAACTTACAAAATTTTCCGATTTTTAAAAGGTATCACAGAAATGTCAATTTATTTGATATATCTATTTGACAAATTGCCAAAACTTCCCAACAAAAATGGCGGTTATTTTGGGTTTGGTAGCAGACAACAGAGTCCCTTTTTTTTTTACAAAAATTGACAATAACTGGCGACAAGTGACAAATGACAATTTGTAAACTGACAACTGAACAGCTGTCAAATTTCTTTGTCATAAATCTATATAAATAAAAATGAAATGATGTTCTTTGGTCATCAGTGGATTTGGTTCAGTTTTTTTTAAATGTCCGAAAAAAGTTTACGGGGAAAAAATTCAAAAAATTTGCACCGGTAAGTGAAAAAAGAGGGTGGCACCTCCCATACAAAAAAATACTCTTAGGGCCGGTATGTTGAGAGGTGGTTAAATCTGCGGTTAGGTTACCATAGATTTAGTTTAACTTATGATTACCTATATACAGGGTTTTTCAATAAGAGCGCTACAAAATTTTTTTTAAATAAAACATAAACGGTTTTGGATATCAATGAAATTCTTTATTCCTGTGAAAGTACGTTCGATGCCATTATGTATGGAACTCGATTTCTTTTGCATGGCCACCACGGGCACGCTTGCAGAAGTCCAGACGCTGAACCCAATTTTCGACGATTTTCAAGCAAAAATCGGCCGATACTGCTGCAATTTCACGTTCGATATCCGTACGAAGTTCATCAATCGTCGCTGGCTTGTTGGCATAGACCATAGACTTGACGTAGCCCCACAGGAAATAGTCTAACGGCGTCAAATCGCACGACCGAGGCGGCCAAGCGACTGGACCATTTCGTGAGATAACACGTTCTCCAAACTTGGTTTCCAATAAATTGATTGTGACATTCGCTGTGTGGCTTGTGGCGCCGTCCTGTTGGAACCACATGTCCTCCAAGTCTATATCATCCAATTGGGGCCAAAAATATTCGGTTATCATTGAACGGTAGCGATTCCCATTCACAGTAACGTGCCGGTCTTGATCATCACAGAAGAAGTACGCTCCAATGACGCCGCCGGCCCATAAACCACACCAAACCGTAATTTTTTCGGGATACAATGATGACTCATGGAGTACGTGTGGATTGCTTCCTGACCAATACCGGATATTTTGTTTATTGACGAAGCCATTCAGCCAGAAATGAGCCTCATCGCTGAAGATGATTTTTCGATGAAAATCCGAATCATTTTCAAGTTGTTGCTCAGCCCAATTCACGAACATACGACGCTTCTGGTGGTCAAGCGGCTTTAGTTCTTGCGTCAATTTAATGTTGTAAGGATGTAGGCCAAGATCTTTTCCCAAAATTCGCCACAACGATGTAACAGAGATGCCCAACGCTTGAGAACGACGTGTGAGAGACAAATTTGGGCTTTCTTCAACTGAAGCCTCAGCGGCAGCAATATTCTCGACACTACGGGTACTTCTTTGTCTCTCTGGCACGGGAACATTTTGTACTGTGCCTGTGGATTCAAATTTTTCCACTAGACGCTCAATTGTTGATCTGCTAGGACGATTATGACGACCATAAATTGGACGTAGCGCTCTTAACGTTGAGGCCACTGACTCTGAATTTCGGTAGTAAATTTTAATAATTTCGACTCGTTGTTGGCTCGTATATCTTTCCATCATGAAATGGTAAGCCTTACTGAAGAGAAATGTCAAAAGAGTGGCAAGAAATTCGGCGTCGTTTGCTGTCCCTGTCGCTCTACTTTTGTAGCGTCCCTATTGAAAAACCCTTTATATCTGTGGTAACCAAAAGGCGCTTGTGCAGCTATTTTTCAGAATGGAAATGATGTTTTTTATCGTTTATCACATTTTTAAGTGAATTGTGTTGTTCTAGTTTTGGTAATTTAGCATGGATAAATTCATTCATTCACTCATTTTCGATACCCCGCTTATTCTGTAAGTGGGTCTCGGGTGTAGGTTGCGCAAGTCCAAGTGGACCCTCCATAGTCTCGATTCTCCGCCATCGACTGTAAATCATAAAGGGCAATCCCCATACGGGTAGGGGAGATATTATGGACTTGATCTAACCATCTCATCCTGGGTCTACCTAAAGTACGCCTGCCCGATGGTACGAATTCCAAAGCATGTCGTGGGATCCTCCTTGGGGCATGCGTTTAACATAACCAATCCACCACTCCGTCCGGAGCAGTAGCTGCTCGACATTGAGTCCCTCACGTATTCTGGTGTTTCTAATGCGATCTCTACGGGTCACACCAGCAATACAACGGAGGAAACTCATTTCGGCAGCTTGTATCCGTGATCTTATTCCTTCGGTCATTACCCAAAATAGGTAAGAGTTGGAACAAACTCCGAATTAACGACTGACACTTGACAATTCAGCTTTGACACCAAGTTCAGTCCTCGTATAATAACAGAATAACCGAGGTGTTTCAAAATTGACCAACCTGACCAATCCTACAGAAAAACTTAGCATTGCTCCTTTCATCACTTGTGAGTATGCATTAAACAGGCGTTCTGGAGACGACCATCACTCCTCGGATGTTCCAATTCGAAAGGTTCTTCCCAAGACTGCGCTGTAACATCCAGTCCATATAAGTAATGAAAAGGAGAGGAGACAAAACGCATCCTTGACAAAGTCCAACGCCCACGATGAAAGATATTCACTGGGCATGGTGCGCATGGAGCATGGATATAGTTAAACAAAATAGTGAAAATTCAGAAATCTTCATCGTCGAGGGTTTCTCAAAATAATTTGAAATACTCTGATCCTACGGGGCCCTGTAATATGGTTGTAATATTCATCTAATTCGACATTTAAGAATTTTAATAAATCCATGATATGACACTTCTGACTGCTATGATATTATAATCCGAAACCTTTGAAACCGAAAGATTAAGTTTATCTGACATATAAATTCCGGATAGGCTATCCGAGACTTTATCAGCTTTTATCTTGAAACTTGCCCTAAATATTATTTCTTCAAGGTAAAGTAATGAGGAACCTGAAATGCAATTTCGTGTAGTACCTAACTCTGCGGTAGGTCCAGTTTCCAGCAGAATGGTCGGATGATTTACAAAAATTTATAAAATCTTAAATTTGTCCACAAAGGAAAATGTATTGGCAGATTCTGGTTCGTCTTTAAAGAGAATTTGCGAAAATCAAGTGTGAAAAATCACATCTGTCATGTGGTGGCTATACGATCAGCGATGCACTTCTGGAGGCGTTCTTTGAAGTTGTCAACTAATTTTGCCCTAGAAGTGTATCCATCTCACGCGCGAAGGTCAGTCGTTGTGTGTTATTCCCAGGCTGTGACTGTAGCAAAATGGGAAATTTTTAAGGATGTGGAAATGCATCTCCAGAACCAAGGTACCTAAGCCTTGCCGAACGATCACAATAACGCCAAGTCCAGCAGCATACTGCTGAGCAGATCCATCAGGAATGTACAGAAAGGCTAGTCGAACACGTTCAACATTTTCAAACGTTCGATGGTTCAAACCGTTCGTGGAGCACCTGAAGGTTTCTGTTCTTCGAAACGCAACGTGTGTACGCACGTCGTCCCAATAGGGATGCAGTACTTACTTACCCACATAAGGTGGCGCTACAGTCCGGGGTGGATCTGGGCTCTCAACCAACAAGCGTCTCCAGCGAGCAAGATCTTTGGCCAGCTGTCTCCAGTTTCGCACGCTAAATTGGTTAAGGTCCCCATACACTTGCGTGCGTCACCTGAGTAGCGGTCTTCCTCTACTGCGCCGTCCCTCGGGTGAGGATTCGATGATCTTCCGGTCCGGAGCGTTTGCGTACATTCGCTCTACATAACCCAGCCACCTTAGTCGTTGGACCTTCGCTCTTCTGGTTAAGTCAATGTCGCTGTATAGCCCGTACAGTTCGTCGTTGTATCATTCACCGTATGTGCAGACGAGACCGAAAATTACTCGAAGAATTTTCCTCTCAAAGCAACCAAGGGTAACCTTATACATGCCTCTGCACCATAGAGAAGGACTGGGATGATTAGGGTCTTATAAAGTGTAAATGTAGTTGTTCGAGAGAGGACTTTGCTACTCAGTTGCTTTCTTAGCCCAAAGAAACAGCGATTGGCAAGAGTTATTCTTCGCTTTATCTCAGCGCTGGTGTTATTGTTTGAGTTCATATCGGAGCCTAAGTAGACAAAGTCCTTAACCACCTCAAAGTTATATCTGTCTATAGTGACATTCTGTTCGAGACTTCGATGTTGGGTGCCCTTCCTTGTTGACAGCATATACATTGTCTTTGTCTTGCCCTCACTGACCGCCAAACCCATCTTCGCCTTAATACTCACGAATGAATATATCAATGTCGTCGGTGTAGGCGAGTCGATGGACGGACTTTTGAAAGATCGTTTCTCTGGTGTTAGCGCTTGAATTTTGCACTTTTCTTTCAAGAACAATGTTGAAGAAGTCACATGACAGCGCATCATCTTGTCTAAATCCTTTTTTGACATCGAAGGTCTCAGTGAGCTCTTTGCCTTAATGGAGCAGCGTGCATTCTCCATTGTCATCCTGCACAAACGGACGAGTTTGGCAGGAATGCCAAATAAAGTACTAGCCATTTCAAAAACGTCTGATCTTTCTGCCGTACCCTGCAAAAAAACTATGTCCGTGCCGTGCTTTAGAAGTGACTGCACTAGTGCGCTTTTCTCAAAAGATCAGCAAACAAACTTAAAATTTTGTAGGTCGAACAGAACTATGTCTGTTCTAGTACTTACTAAAAATATTTAGAAGGGTGGCACAAGAAAAACGTCGCTCAGCTATCTGCCGGACTTGCTTATATGGTATACATAAATGGACCATTCAAGAGGAGATATATATCTTAGAAACGGTTATGGCAATATGAATCCAAGTTGCCGAACAGTTGAGCAGGAGCTGAGGTTATATTGTCAAAATGTCATTGTGGATGCATAACAAATGCTTCAATATGCATAGAAAAATATTTATTGTTTAACTCTCCACATCTATTATAGTACTACAAGCCGTATACAAACTAAATCACTGCCCTTAACCTAAAAGCTATCACACGTTAGTTGGTACTGCCAGTTTCTAATATCCACCTCTTCGTGGTGTTTGCCGGGCACAGAATCCACAACGTCTCGGTCTCGTCTGGATTTCTTTTTTTGCCGTTCCACTTGTTGCCTGGACGAAGTGGCGGCAATTTCGTTCTCTCCACTTGGATGTTCTTGTATTTCTTGTTTCTGTTGTTGCTGCAATTGTCTTCGCCAATTAGAGTTTCTTCTGGGCAACTTTGGAGTCGGGGTCTTGATGGAACTCTTCGCCCGACCATCTTTCCGCCAGCGCTGACGGTCAAAGATGGTCGTGCGAAGAAAAAACTTTTGTCATAAGGACCCCGACGAAAACCCAGATCGCTGACGACGCAGCAGATAAATGCAGATGCCTAAAAGTGCCAACAGCACGCAGACCAAGCCCAGCATTAAAAAGAAGGCGTGTTTGTAGCGTACCGCATCCGCAGATGCCTCCATAAGACGGACCCTTTGACTCATCGATTCGTCTATGGTTATATTTGCGTTAGCATTTGAGATCTTGTACTGAGCCATGTTCGGAAGGAGTATGTTCCAAAAGGAATAGACTTTCTTTAGGTGATAAAAATATGTGTTATCCTGTTGGTTGAGGTATGAAGCCTTTGTCTGGCGGCTGTCCAATATGCTAGCACGATCACCTAGTTGATAGGGGTTGAACTCATGTCTGTTCGGTCTGGATAGCCCTGCGGCTGATTTCTTGTCCAAAAGACTTTCAATCTCGGCGAGATTTCTCTCGAAGGGACTGGTTAGTGTGTTACTTTTCAACGGTTCGGCTTCGGCTTCCCCAAAGATTTGAATGAACTTTCGTTCCGGCGTGTAGGATTGCCATGCATCGTATATCCTACCGGGCGTTGGATTTCCAGTTTTCACAAAGTTCACAAACGCCGTCCTCATTTTTCGGCAAATCTTCTCCTCAGACGGTGTGAACCTACGCCTGGCTATCTGCTGAAATAAACTTGGTCCCAGCAGAAATGGTAAATCAGATGAGTGTGACGCTCCACCGAACAAATTCACTTTGCCACGCATATCCATTGAGTTGGCAATCTGAAATGCATACGCATACAAGTTCACACCCTCTGTCAAGTTCAATGCCATCCATCGGGATAAAGTCTCCGTCACATGGTAGAAGAACGATTCATACTTCGCCTCGGATATCATACGTTGCATTGCGTTAAGTAGATAACTTGCACGGGTGCCAATCTGCCCGAAGTACTTCCAGTTAAGGGTGTCTAGCACATGACTCTTATCGGCCGCAGACGCAAAGTGTATCTCTCGCAAAACCAATGGAATGGTTGTGTGATTAATGTAAGCCCTTAAGGGGCCATAACCCTCTTTGGCCAAATCGATCCAGTAGTCATGGATAAATGCACCCTCGTTCGAGCAAATCCCCACGATGATAGGACGTTTCGTGTAGTTGCCCAAAGCCAATGCCTCTATCAGCCCAATGGGGATGTATTGGTCGCTTTTCGGTCGAAAAGCATCCACAACCGGTCCCATTACCGACGAGTAGTTTCCATGGGCATAAACACTCTCGAATGCCTTCTGTAAGTCACTCGCACTCTTCGACCGGAGGCACTTCACCACCACTTGGTTGAGTGCCTCAAACTGGCATCCCAATTTCTCGATGACCCTCTTCGATGGTATTTGGTTGTTGGCGACATTCAAATTAACTGCAGCTCCGGACATTAGAATCAGCTGGGTGAACAAATTGTTGCTCCTCGGACTAATCATGTGGATTAGGGTACATGCAAAACCACTGGTGCCATGACCGAGAAGAGTCACCTGCTTTGGATTGCCCCCAAAGTGTTGGATATTCTGCTGGATCCATTGCAATGCCAATTCCTGGTCATGAATGCCATAATTTCCAGGAAGCTCCTCGTTGTCCAAGCCTATCCAGCCGAAGATATTGCTTCTGTAGTGAATGGTGACCACGACCACCCCTTCGGACGAGAAGTCCAGACCAGACGGTCGGTTCCTCGACCAATCGAAAGACATCTCTTCGCCTGTGATTATCGCCAGCACTGGTAGACTACCAAAGCGTAAGCCAACCTAAATCGGAATGGACGGTTGATACAATAATTTTTCATATTCATTATGGCAACTATGGTCTGTCTCACCTCTGGAACCCAGATGTTTAGATACAAGCAATCCTCGTTCATTTCTGGCTCGCGTGCTGGTGTCCCATCTGGGGTTTCATCGTAAACGCTGTTCGACATCTGTGGGCATATGGGCTTCGCACTGGTTGCCAAAAGTGTTTTGTTCCAACCCCTGTGCGGTCTGGGATACTGAGCAGAGGAATTAAAATTGATTGCGTCCATGTAATCCATTCAACTTACTGTGAATCTCAAGGCTCCTACAGGTGGCTCGGCATAGGGAATTCCCAAAAAAGTGTACACTGCTGTCCGTGATGATTCCGGAAAGACCTTTAACTATAAGCCCGGTTTTAGGTAGAAATTGGTATTATATTTGATTTATTAATAGTTTGTCACCTTACCCCCATTAGTGTGCCTTGATCAAGAGTTATTAGAGTATTCTGCGATGCTGCAACATTCAGTGCTATCCAAAATGTTGCACATAGAAGGTTCAGTGCTGAGGGCATTGCGGTTATCCGTTGGACATTCTTGTGTTAAAAGTTATTTGTTTGCACAAAGTGATGGTTGGTATTTCTGAAATTAGCATAGGTTACAAAATGGCATTTGTCAAGTATGCATTTTTGAAAGGAACAACATTTTAGCAAGGACTGAATTTTGTTCGCCTTTCAGAATATGGTAATTATGCTGGTGATCGGGTATTAGCACCAAAACCAATTGAGAAAATGGATAAGATCCTGTATCCCTTTGCCCAAGATGTTGCTAAGGTCGTCAAAGAATGGTTGGATCAGTGCGCGCAGTTTGGCTCTTGCTAGAGCTGGACATCTGCAGAGGAAATGAGAGAGAGTTTCTTTCTCATTGGTATTTCCGCAACTGCGGCAATGAGGGTTGTATGGGATACCTAGTTTGGCCACATGGTCTCCAATTTGCCAATGCCCCGTGGTAATTGCCGTGATTCTGGCGATATCTGGTTCTATTTACTAGGTCCTTTGTTCTATTTTAATCGTAGGTATGCCATATCTTCCTTGATATGACGCAGTTTGTCAATCCCGACCATTGGAGATTGGCTTTCTGCAGAAAATATGAATGTATTTGTCCCTTAAACGCTCTTAGCGGAATGTGGACCCCCGTTGAGAGGGAGGCGTGTAGTGTTGAGCCCTTCCTGGCCAGCGCATTCGCGCGCTCATTGCCTGTTATGACACTATGCCCTGATGGAACCCAGAGAAGTGTGAGCCTGAAACGCTCGCTCAGACAGACAAACTCGTTCCGGCACTCCTGCACCAGTTTGGAGGATATGGTAGCCGAGTCGAAGGCTTTAATGGAGGCTTGGCTATCTATAAAATACATAAACAAACTAGTTAAGTTTTGTTTATGCGTTGTGTCACGCCCTAGTTGCGTGCAGGTTTCTCGGATGGCTATATTAATTCCGGCTGGAAAACGCCAGCAAAATCCGGTAAGCGGACTGAAATTGATATTTGCAGTGATTGCGAGTAGACACCGGACCCCACACAACACGTCGGTGTATATGACCGTGTCGAAGCCTTTTACTACTTCATCCCTTCTCCACTGAGCTCTTGGTGAGACACCTACGTGGAAGCCTTTTGTGAAATTTAATTTGGGTGTGATGTAGTCAGTTAAAGACGTGACTTTGCCGTTTGGTAGCAAATTCAGGATGTTACTGTGGCCTTGCAGTCCAGCATCCAACTTCCTTGAGTCTTACGGTACTGCATAATGCGGTATATTTTGTGTGTAGGTCAAGAGGTAGAGGATGCAAGAGCACATAGTGAGGGCGTCTGTTGGGGCCGACCTTATTGCCCATGTGGTATGTATGCCTAGTACTGGATGCTCTTTGCAGTCTTTTCAGTTTCGTGCGGTTGTAGACTTTGCTCAACGCGAGCCACCATACTAGTGATTCATACGTGAGAATTGAACGCACTATACGGCTGTGTACATTAACAAGGTCATCTTTGGTTAAAGTCCCTCCCCACTTCTTTACAAAGGTTTTGCTACAGGCATAGAAAGCAACAAACGGCTTCACTCTGTGTTCAATTATATGTTTCCAGTTAAGTTTTGGATAGAGCATGATACCTAGATACTTTGCGCTGGATGACAGTGAATCTGCCAAGCGTTTGTCGATTTTTGACTGACAGAACGTTGTCATAATGTTTATAATGGATGAAATGACTAAACTATTTGACGTTGAATAGTCTAATTCGATCGAGTCACAACCAAAAATTGCGGGTAGTGAGAGTCCACAAATGACTCATAAAGTGTCATTTTGAGAAAATGGAGTCAATATGTCGTTCTTTTTTCAATATGATGGCGATTGAAAGCGGCATCAAAGCAAAACAAAATGCAGTATGACTCCAGTTGTAAAGAAAGTTTTATAGATTGGAAGGGAGTTATGTTTTCGGTCTTACAAAAACAATCCATCGAACTAAAAGTTGAGGCAAAGAATACCTACTACAACCTCCTCCTAAGTACTAAAAACATTTTTACATTTGTTAAAAAAAAAAATGTTAAGAATTCCGCCTCACCATTGTCAGTTTAATGTAGGTACTTGACAGCGTTACATAATGAAACAGGTCCATATTCGCACTCCTACAGTCCTACAGTGTCAGTACTCAGGAGTACTTTTTTATCTCAACAAAAATAGATTCGCTGGTCACCACCGACCGTTTTGAAATGGTATTCTTCCGCACTGGCAAAACCATTGATTAAGCTTTTCTATCTGTCCAATTATTCTGGAGTCTTCCCGAGAAGGTGGAGAACAGGGGCCGAATCCTCTCATCCGTAAACAAGCAATACGTTTCGGAATTTGTTTCGGCCCCAGGTTTTGCCCAGCCCGTCCCTATAAAAAAGGTGAATATTCTTTTGCCTATATTACCGACATATAGAACTTTCTAAGGCCATGTAAACGCTGATAAAAAAACAGCTTATGCAATATCCTGAATCACAGAAACTTTTTACTGGCCTTCAATACGGTTTTCTTGGCAATTGATCTACTGGTAATTTGATGATCTTACCCAAAAGTGGAACCGATCTCATCATCACTCCGGTGAAACGAAGATTATTGCCCTAAAAAAAATTCTTTGTCTAATATCTTTGACTATTTTCTGGCCAATTTTTGCGTACGGGAACATTGTATGACTAAATTTAGCTTAGATGTTCGCATTCATTAGGTGTCTCTTTCTTTTTTCAGTATAAATATCAAATTTAGAAGAATGGAGAAAATTTAACCGACGTGACACAAAACTCATAATAGTTACTATAACAGCGAGCAAAATACCAAAACGTGAGTTTATTCGTTACATTAGATAAATTTCGAAAACCCAAAAACAGAAATTGATTGCGTAAACTTTCGGATGTTCTTTTGAGTTTTCTTTACGGTCTGGAAACAGGTCTAAAAACCCAACTATCTGTAAAAAGTTTCAAAGCGAAATAACAATAATTAAGCATATTTCATGTCGACAGCAAAAAATACTTTATAAATGTAGGTATCTACAAAAAATTCCAAACTCCAAAGACAAATGAAAACCGCACTGGCGTTCTCTTACTTTTGACCCTCAGTGTACATATGTTTCGCTATTTCGTGTGGTTTCATTTAACGATGCTTTTAGCACAGAAACAGGGTTTTAAAACCTATAATCTAATGGGTCAATGACTACAATGGCCATGCTCATTTAAAAATGACCGACATTAGAACAGAAATGTCAGGCAGGCAATTGGTGCTTAGGTTTTTATGGTGTCATTTGTCATGTCATGCCTGACATTTTTGTTCTAATGTCGGCCATTTTTAAATTGACTTTTGCTATTCGTTCGAAATTGTAGGTAACTACGTAATAGTTATCACCTCTTTTTTTACATTTTAATATCCTAAGGCCGTATGTCAATTGCGTAAAACATTAATCTACTAGTTGGTTGTACCCGCTTCGCTGGGTATGCAAAGTAATATTTGATAAACAAATTGATTTTATTTAAAGAACTTCTTTGAAAACTACATTGCGTGTAAATTGTCTCTGGTTAATTAATAATCTTCCTTGCTGTGGATTAGATTCAATATACACCTTCTTTTGTCTTGCAACTCTTGATTGTGATAAAGCCACATACAGTTGACCGTGTGAAAATACTCCGGTCTTCAAATGCATGCCAACGTGATCAAATGACTGGTCTTGAGCCTTGTTTATTATTATAGCGTATGCTAGAATTTATCGGAAATGGAATCATTGTGGTAATTCATGCTCTTATCAAATTTCGTCCAGGCTCTTCCACAATCAATCGAGTTCCATTGCAGTCCTTTTTTAGGGTTCAAGTTTTTCAGCAACATGATGATGACACCTTGCTTAAGTACAGCACATGAGGTGGCTTGCTGGATGGAGTTTGCTGATTGAGGAATTCAACAGGGAAATTTGGTGCATCATTTGGATCTTCAGTCTTCACTGATAACAGAATCGCTCCTATTCATTTCTAATGTCTGTCTCCTGTTAATATAATTTCCGTGGGAATTTCAACAACGTCGTCTTCATACATTTCTACTACCCGCGGCAATTTTGCAATAATGAGAAGACTCATATTTTAATAGCCCTCAGGATTTTGTCCACAGAGATTCCTTCACGATCGGTTAGTTTTCTCTTTTATATTTAAATATCGCGAAATAAAATTTCCTATTAAAGTACCTGAGGAGCAGTTAGTAAATCAGTGATCTTAAAATTCGTAGCAAAGTACATATTGCCTAAAAACGGTTTCTATTTTTTTTGTATCTATTGATTTAGAATTTAGATTTATGAGTATAAATAATATTTTACTTCTTTTTACTTCTTTATTATCAATGTACAAAGTTTCATATTGATACGACAAACTCCTTCGTGAGTTATGAAAAAGTTCTCATTAAAATCATTGCCAATAACTCGAGCCCAAAGCAAAATACCTAAATATTTCTTATATAGAGTACACAAACCGAGTTTGAAGTCGATCGGATGAAAAATAAAAATGTTCCCGTACAAACTTTGACCCCCTAAGAAGGGTTGGTTTTATTTGGCAATTTCCTTTTGAAAACACTTGCCGAGCATTACTATAGTAGAGTTTGAACCTTGAAGAAAATTAAAATATATGAAAGATAGGCGGTGCGTATTTGAATAATGAGAAGACACAAACATTGAAAATTTATTCAAATACCCACCGCCTACTTTTATTTAAAATAAGAAAAATAAGAAAAGTAAGGAGCGTTACAGAATCAGTAAGGGTAAATATATATATGATGATAATATATATAAAAATTGAGCCTTAAAATGTTTGTCGCCGATTCACGCTTTAACGCATTTACCGTTCTTAACCAAACTTTCGCACATCTTTGGTATTGGTCCATACATGAATCCTGTGAAGTTTGGTCAAAAATGGACAAAGGGGCGTGGCACCCCCCATACAAAAAAAACATTCAAAATCGTATATATCGAAAACCACCCAATCGATTGAGCTCAAACTTACAGATAATCTTAGTTATTGGCCCTGGAGTTGTCCTGTGAAGTTTGGTCAAAATTGGACAAAGGGGCGTGGTACCGCCCATACAAAAAACATTCAAAATCGTATATCTCGAAAACCACCAAATCGATTGAGCTCAAACTTACGGAAGATCTTAGTTATTGTCCCTGGAGTGGTCCTGTGAAGTTTGGTCAAAATTTGGCAAAGGGGCGTGGCACCGCCCATACAAAAAACTTTCACAATCGTATATCTCGAAAACCACCAAATCGATTGAGCTCAAACTTACAGATGATCTTAGTTATTGGCCCTGAAGTAGTCCTGTGAAGTTTGGTCAAAATTGGACAAAGGGGCGTGGCACCGCCTATACAAAAAAAACATTCACAATCGTATATCTCGAAAACCGCCAAATCGATTGAGCTCAAACTTACAGATGATCTTAGTTATTGGCCCTGAAGTGGTCCTGTGAAGTTCGGTCAAAATTGGACAAAGGAGCGTGGCACCGAACATACAAAAAAAAAAAAAACATTCAAAATCGTATATCTCGAAAACCACCAAATCGATTGAGCTCAAACTTACAGATGATCTTAGTTATTGGCCCTGAAGTAGTCCTGTGAAGTTTGGTCAAAATTGGACAAAGGGGCGTGGCACCGCCTATACAAAAAAAACATTCACAATCGTATATCTCGAAAACCGCCAAATCGATTGAGCTCAAACTTACAGATGATCTTAGTTATTGGCCCTGAAGTGGTCCTGTGAAGTTCGGTCAAAATTGGACAAAGGAGCGTGGCACCGAACATACAAAAAAAAAAAAAACATTCAAAATCGTATATCTCGAAAACCACCAAATCGATTGAGCTCAAACTTACAGATGATCTTAGTTATTGTCCCTGAAGTGGTCCTGTGAAGTTCGGTCAAAATTGGACAAAGGAGCGTGGCACCGAACATACAAAAAAAAAAAAAACATTCAAAATCGTATATCTCGAAAACCGCCAAATCGATTGAGCTCAAACTTACAGATGATCTTAGTTATTGGCCCTGAAGTGGTCCTGTGAAGTTTGGTCAAAATTGGACAAAGGGGCGTGGCACCGCCTATACAAAAAAAACATTCACAATCGTATATCTCGAAAACCACCAAACCGATTGAGCTCAAACTTACAGATGATCTTAGTTATTGGCCCTGAAGTGTGAAGTTTGGTCAAAATTGAACAAAGGGGCGTGGCACCGAACATCCAAAAAAAAACATTTAAAATCGTATATCTCGAAAACATTATTAGCTAGGACCTAAGCAATACAATTCCTGTGCACGGGCAAAGCCGGGCGGGTACAGCTTTTCGATAGTCTTGGAATTGGAAGCCAAAGTTTTTAAAATTTGTAACATTGATATAAATAATAAAAGTCAATTGTCAAATTGTCTATAGGCAATACGATTTCTGAAAAAACAAAAAATGTTGTGTACCACAGAGCATTACAATAAAAACAGTTTATCTATTTAACTATTTTGCACTACGAAGTGTGCATGGGCTACGCTAGTCCTTGCTGTCAAAAAATTATTTTGCTCCGTGAGCAAGAAAATAAATTATCCTATGGGCTAATTTTTGACGTTTTTTTTTTTGCTTGGGATTTTTGCTAAAAGGTTCAAGAGTAAATAAAAAACTAAATTTCAATTGATTGAAAACAGAAAAATAGAGAAATCCTTGTTTAAAGTTTAGTGAAATTTATTTCGCACATAATTGGGAATTTTAAGTGACCTTATGTATAGACGTGACAATCTGTACGATTTGCGGGATATAGGTCAAAAATAAGTTTTTATATTTGCGACGTTTCGGACGAAATTACGTCCTTCATCAGGCGGCAAGAAACAGGAAGATTTGCATTAAAAAGGATACACCAAGAAATACAACTCAACACAAAAAATTTTCATAATAATATGAAATAATTTAATAATATCAGTTGGTAGATCGATTTTTATTTAACGCAATTAACACGGCCAAACGCTTTAAGGTGGGTTATTCCACATGTCTGTTGAGTTGATTGACAAAGTTTGACAGCCAAAAAGTTTTCAAATCAAGAATAAATTCAAGAAATGAATAAAATTAGTGGAGTAAGCGTTAAATATTATTGAAACATTTAAGTGGCCTCAACTCCAAATGCGTTTCGCCCCGAAACCCAGGGGCGCCCAGGCCACGGGCAATAAAAATCCTATACGATTAAATCTTTGACCAAAGATTCGTATTAGGTTATGGTTCACAGGCACTTTGTGTTTGTGATTTCATATAGTCTCGGTAAACATCGAGTAAACAGTGCGTCTAGGCAGATGTGGTGGTTCGTCTACTGATGAGCCCACCCACCACATCGGGGCGAAACGCATTTGGAGTTGAGGCCACTTAAATGTTTCAATAAAGTTTGACAGCTTTCGTTTATGTCATTGAACCATACAACACCGTCAGTTCATTTCCACTTTCAATTATTGGCAAAAAAATCGTTTGTCAGTTTATTGACAGTGAAATTTTGACAAGACTGTGTTTGTCAATTTACTGAAAGTTATTTCCACATGCGCTGCCAATTTGGAATTGTCATCTTTTTATCAATTGTGAATTGTATATATACAAATAACAAATACCTACATAAAACAAATAACATTTTCTTTTTTTAAAATATAAAATCAAATGAACATTTTTAAAAAAGAAATAAATCGCTCCCGCTTTTTGTGTTTTGTTTATCGAATCTGAGTTGAAGCTGCAGACAGAAGACGAAGAAAGTCGAAAATTTGCAAAATACACAAAATGCGTATGAAATAAATAGAACTGACTTATCTCTTTTTTAAAGGGTTAAACCATAAAGAAATATTCTTACGAAAAGGGGTGGGCCCTTTAAGAAGATTGGCCGACCTTGTATATTAAAATGTGTCTATTCATTGACAAACAAGATGTCAATTAATTTTCTCTGTCAATTAAAGACAAAGTGACATTTTGTTTAACAATTCGGCTATTTCCAATTGTCTAGTGGCTTCTTTGTCAGTTATTGACAAACGCTGTTAGTCAATTCATTGACAAGCAATTTTTCGCTATTTGCCAATTTTTTGATTGACGTCAATTAACAATTTCAAATCGACATCCGACAAGTGGAAACCTAGGATTATTAACTAAGCAAACAAATACAAATTTGCAAATGTATTGAGTTTTTGACTCTAGCTAGTTATTTGACAGTTTTTCATCATATATGGACATGGTGTCAAATTGACATAATGAGTATCCGTGAATGCACACATTGTTATTATTTCGATCCAATTGGTCACAACCGTGACATCGCGTGGATTTTTAGCCGCCATTAGGTGTCATCGCAATGTAAAGTATTCACACACAAAATTTGGGCGATGTGACATTTATTTTGGGCATATCTAATGGCGACAGGTACCCCAGTTGGTCGTTGCATCCATACGTATTTAACTGCAAATACTTGTTGGATTTTATTTCCATCTTGTTGTCTATTTTTGGAAGCTATGCATTTTTTGGGGTTTTTTCCAAATCGTTTCAGACGTTATGGATTTGGCCGTTATTAGCTAACGCCAGTTTTAAGACCGTGCAACCTTTGGTAACTCTTGTGTCGTGTTGCGTTACGCGTATGAGCCGCTTTATATAATGTAAAAGCTTGATGACTAAAAAATACAGTATTGATGTGTATCTTGACTAAATTTTGTCAACTTTAATTTGGTTACTGTATAGTAAGAAGTTTAAGTACTACTTCATTCGCGAACATTAAAGGATTGACATTTTCCGGATGTCATAGAAACCAATTCAACACTCAATTTAAATTAATTCATCCGTCTATTCCAAATTGAATATTATGTTCATTTAAAAGCACAATAAATTTACAAATTACATTAATTCCACTTGTGGTCGGTTCAATGCAACTAAATCTGATATCACTGCACTCCGTATCGTATCGCTATTAATCCGATTATCTAAATGGATTTCCAAATGAATGCACCAAATCAATTTACAATGATTACCAGAAAATATTTAATTCTATTAAATTCCTCCGCAGGCGCAAACTACAAACGATTTCCAACAACTGAACTCAAAAGCACTGCACAATCGACGAATTGCCACGATCACACAGAAATTTGCTTCCACATATAAAATTCTGAATTCCAATATTCTCTGGCACAGTGCGTGGATAATTTATTTACTCCGACAAAGAGCTATCAATATACAACCCAACCAGTGGGGACATTTACGAATAAAACGAGAGTAGGTATCTATGGGCAGCTATAGCCTAGCAGTACGACGGGAATCCCTGATGCGTGGTTCCGGTCATATCTATTCACGGTTAACTGTCAGTGTTTCATCTATAGCAACTCACCCCCGTTGGCGAAAGTCGATAGTGTATACACATCTATACAACAGTGGATGAACCCTTTCCTACACCTACTTCCGACGAGCCGACACAGTGTTGTCAATTTCAGAGCAAAAACACTAAAATTACTCCAAAACAATATTTTGTCAGGGGGCGGAAGGGGGGTGGCGGACGTGCATATGGCGGATGCAAGTAGTATAGCTGGCAGTGGTAGGTAGTGTGTGCGCGGTGGCCATGAAAATATTGGGGAAATGAAATGCCTCTCCGACCTCCGACATATTGTATGTTTCAGTGTGAAAACGAAATTTTCGGTAATCATAATTATTTCGATTAATTATCCCTAGACCGTTGAGAGTTGTGTTCGATAGAAAATTCATATTTTATTGTAGCTTTTGTTTAATAGCAATGGTTTGAGCGTGACTGTTAAATGAATGATTCGGGTTGAAATGTATTAGTTAGCCCTTTATCATTGTGGCCGCAGGAAGTCGGAAGTGGCTTTAGCTAGCTGTATACGGTTTAAAAATTGCGAATTAAATTATTTATCGTGCTGGGGTTATTATGAAATATTTGAGGTTCAAAATATTGGAATGCGTTCCATTTTAGAGTTATTAATTAAAATTCGCAATTATGGATGAATGTTTCGAAGAGATAATGGAAATGCCAAAGGTTGACAGGCTCAGCCAGGCGAATTGGGTTTTCATTAGAGAGATAGCAATCAGAGAGCTAATCAGACTATCCAGGAGTATTTTTTTTTTCCCCGGGAAAGGCAAACCTATAAACGCCTCATCAGCTCCCCATATAGTGTGCAATTGGCAGATTGTTTTTTTTTTGTAAAGCTTTAATGCCATTCTTGGGGGCATAGGAGTACGGAAACATATAGAACCCAACTATACCTGGTTAATAAAATGGAAATGCATCTTTATACCAACTCCCAAATGATTGAGATTTCTTTGTGTGACTCGAGCTGTAAGGAGGCTGGCTATCTAGTTGAGAGAGTTAAGACTTCGGGCTTATAAATCAAACTCAACCGAAGGGAACCCAAAAAAAACGAAAAAAATGTCCTGATATCAATTGCAAAGTTGTCTCTTGAGCAAAAGTTGCGACAAAAAATTCTTCCTTGCTCCCATAGTGACATGATAACCCAGTTTTGTACATTACATGGAAAGCATTAGGAACTCCCTATACAATGACACTGGAGCTGTCAGCTCTTTAGATCCATATAATCTTAGGCCTACTGTCCACGTAACTGCACTTCATATGCACGCTTTCGTTATATATAAACAAACGAAGGTTTGTCCACGGAGCGGAAAAGTCGCAAGCAATCGTCATTCAGTCTCAGCTGCAGCTGGTCATTACTCAAATGTATTACAAAACGCATGGGCATTACTTTTTTGAGTGTCTTACCTCGTTAAGGGGTTTTGATAGTGACTGAGGCAGTCAAATTTTACCCAAATTTGCACCTTCTGGTTGCGGCTTAGTTTTTGGGTGATTGAACCAGTCTGCTTTGCTGTTTGACCAAAAAGTCAATGGATGGATTGTCTGTTGGAAGAAAGGATGGGGGTAACCGTAGCAGTCTGCCTGCCGTTTCTTTCCTTTTGACAATCAGTCCATAGGACAGATACTGTTGGTGCTGAGCAGGATAGTTTGATTGAATCATTCCATCTTACTGCCTGTGTACCGATAGGAGAGGTCGCGGTTTGTCTTCGGTGAAATGAAGAGGGGTGACCGTAAAAGTCTAACCCCCCGTCTATTACCTCTGACGGGGTCTACGAATTGCCGAGATGAGGTTGATTGGGGTAGTCAGCTCCTCCAGGTGGCGGTTAGTCTTCGACGAAGGCGAAGGGGGTGATCGAAGCAGTCTAACCAAAGCACGCTTAATGACAATGGCAATTTTGTTCTTGTGCTGAGGATTTGGAAAGATCACTTCTGCTTTCTGCAGATTGTTAAACGGCGAAGACAGCCACCAATTCGTTGTCAGGCATGTATAATCCGTTCAAATTGTCCGACCCGACCAAAATGTAGTGCGTTAAGTGATATCCAAACTTAAGTTCAAACAAGGCTGCCAAAGCAGATGGCGTACAGACCTAGCTTTTCAAAACATCCGCGGATATTTTGTATAACGAGCATAGACCAATGTATCTGCAAAATTTGTTCGTATGATTGCAAGATAACTGGAACCTCCGAAGTGGACAAAATTTCTGTCGGTCATATTTTGGGAACGCCTAAAACCTTTCGCTATAGTAAACCTGTGGCTTACATCAGTAGATATGATTTTAGACCAGATAAGTCTATCGCCGATAAAATCTTCACACTCCAACAGATATAAACGCAGGAATTCTAGTTCGATATATGCCACTTATTTATCAACTTCAAAGTCACTTACCCCCGTATTAATAAATACCGAATAGCGGCGAATTAGCTTTATCACATCTGATAACTCGTAATTCTTATTAATAAACATATATTAGCTTTCACTAACATGTTTAACGAGCGGATAACTTAACTCACCAAATTCGGCGTATAGAGAGTGGTTAACCTACTCACACAGAGCTAACCTTGTCCAACTTCTATCCACATAATTTCAAATACACGTATACCAACAAAAAGTTCGATTGGACGCGAGAAATTTAAAGGTGAAAGAGAATTTCAGAGAGAAGCTAAAAATCGCAAGCGAAATCACATAACATGCTCTGAGCACAGCGTTGTTATACGGTCGTAAATATCGTATTTGTGACGATTTTGGAAAGCAAATACGATGCTCCGATTTTTGCTTGATTTGGCCTGATTTCTACGATTTGCTGATTTTTAGTTCCGATATTTACGATTTTAGAAGTAGTCAAATACGACTTCTACAAAATTACAAACCTTGGTGTAAGAACAACTACTACTTACCGAATTTTAAGACTACGTACAAACAAATCAAACAACTTTAAGACCAAATGAATTGAGCAAATCAAGAAAAATTCAAAAACAGGAAAGGCAGAATCTAATAAGCATTAGTTTTGCACTTAATATGTTATAAGTTGTAGTCTTCTGGAAATATGTTTTCAGGATGCTAGTTCCAAAGTTTGCTTGTTTTAGGCTTTCCTCGCGATTGTCAAGGTTTCAGGAGAAGTGCATTAGTTGTCTCATATCTTACAATGTCTCAAAATACATTACGTCGCATGTCGAGCAATATCTAAGTACCTCAGAATATATGCCTAAAGAAATGTTAAAGGCTTGAATTAGGTCCCAATGGTCCCTACTTTGGCCGCTCCCGTGGTTTAGTGCTAGATTATTATTTTAAAAAAATATTCCCTGCAAAAAATATGTATATTATATCGACCATTAATTGCTGAGTTATTTTTTATTATATTATAGATAACTGTTATGAGAATGATTACATTTTTTTTTAAGTTCTGTTCAATTTTCGTTGGCATTTTTACCATTTAACCATCAAAAAAACTGGTTTCTGCTTTATAGGATAATGGAATGGACTTTGAGTGTTTAGTGTTGCGCTCCAGGAATTGGAATCCCTTTTTTTAATTAATTATTCTTAATCAACTTACTGTCGCTATATAAGGAATTGACTATCGATACTGCTCATATTTTGTTTTGGATTTCTGTATTTGTTTGGGTATGTCTTCTGTTTCCAAATTTAGACCAGTATCAAAATGTAGATATACCTACACAACATACGTTGGACTATATTTTAAGCCCTCCCGCTCTAAACGTCATAGTGTAGCGAAGTTCTCTACTTATACATAATAAGAACTGCTTCAGGTTATTGGTCGTAATGTTGCAAGTTGCTGCAATTGGTGTTCTACTTCTTTATCTTTTAGCGTTTTCACTACATTACACAATTTTATTCGAAAATTCTATTTTGTAAGAAGACTCTATTCAAAGAGTAGCTGTATTTACCATTTTACGGAAACCAGTGCGTTATCCGTTATTTTTAATCGAAAAAAGCAGCATATCTATAAT
The DNA here is from genome assembly GCA_949372485.1 of Cheilosia soror. NCBI lineage: Eukaryota > Metazoa > Arthropoda > Insecta > Diptera > Syrphidae > Cheilosia > Cheilosia soror. The sequence continues at coordinate 81,232,326 of OX443561.1, forward strand.
GGATTACCAATTGGCCAATTTACAAGCGTTTTTCATGTTTATCAGGGTTATTAACCATCGTGCAGTATTTGTATTTTGTGTCGCAGATATGACTATAAAAGAAGAAAATCGTTTGGATTCCGATTTCTTTTACTAGTAGTAGAACGTCATTACCGCTTCCAAGGCATTGAAAAAACGCAGTACGCAGCCGTGTAGACACATCTTAAAACTTAAACTGTTAACCAAAATAAGACGGATTGCGTTTTTTTATAGTAGCGAAGCGTAGCGGTGGGGTATACAATTAATAATATTTTTAGTGTCCATATTACATTTTACGAACTCAAAATTGCGAAATTGCCTGCTGAACATAACCGCCTTGATTGGGGGAAGTGGGATTAACCCAGTTTTTAAATTGCTGGTCGTTTGCGTATCGAGTCTAAGAACGGTGACTTGTTCGAATTCGATATCAAACAAATATCAATTTCGCAATTTTGGGACTAAGTTTGAACATTTAGGGCAAGTGTAGTTGCCTCAGTACCACTACTGTTGAAATTTATAAGTATAATGTATACTTTAAAAAGTTCGCACCCAAATAATGGAAACCAAGTTTTTATGTAGGCACTAAAATCTATGGTTGGTCTTAAACGGTCGTCGACGAGGTGCATTTTAAACAAGAATAGGTCCATTGTGAGAAGTATATGTGTTTATACTGCTTGCTCCTGGACTTCTGCGACTTCTGCAAAGAGGGTAGGTATACTCAGAGCCAGCATACCTAGCAATTGCATGTGTCCGCTTAAAATATTCATTACAATTGTACATCTTTCTAAGTACATACCCTTATCTATAAGTACCCTACCCTATACTAACTTATACACATTTTTACAAAATACGATAATTACGATTTTCACAACCCCAAAAACACGATTTTCAGAAAAAGTCTATAACAACACTGTCTGAGCATGTTAGTGTCAGCTGATGGAATATGATTTACAACCATGTTTAGTACAGTTTGGACGCAGTGCTGCCGTGCGTTTAGTGATAAAGAGTGGATAGCTAATATGGATATAAGATGTATTTATAAATAATAAAAGTTATCAAACGAACAAGTCCACTATCCGCTTGCTAGCTATCAGATGGATTAAAGAGCGAATAGGGCTTTTTTATTAATACCGCTGTTTAGGATATAGCGTATGATGGGGCCATGCCAATTTTCGGCATTCCTGATAAACTCATTCCAGATGCCGATGGATAAATCTCGCTGCTCCGACTAAGTTGAAAAGAACAAAGCACACCCTTTGATGTCCAAATAGAACAATTTGACGCGCTATTCGCCTTTATTCCCGTTGGCGTTTGTCGTATACGACTCATGTGTCGTGTCGTTGTAAAAACGATATTCAGATTTTTTTCCGTTTTTGGGAAAGGTAGTTTCACTGTCAAACGGCTGTCTTTCATTTGTGAACACAAATCCGTGTAGCTGCATTCGTCGGAGGTTGTAAAAAGTTTGTTTTAAAACTGATTTAAATAAAAAACAGTGTTTATTATGTAATAATGTATACGTTAACTCTATTCTTGTAAAAATAAGAGAAAGAACGAAATGAGCGCTGTTCTCAGAGAAGAATACGAGACAGGCTGAAATGAGCAATGAGTGGTTTCACGGAACTTCCAGACGAAATGTGTTTTTAGAATGTTTATTTTTTGATTTTAATAAAGTTTAATCTGTGCAATAGATTTATTACAAATGTTGGACTTAATGAAGCAGTTGTTTTGTATGTAAATGTTTTATATTAAAATGCTCATACATGCAGCAAGCAAGAAAACCTATGATATCCGCAATGAATTTGATGCGGGCAAGAAATGTCATTTTGTTCGGGAAAAATTCGATTTGAACGTTTTCAACGACACAGTGAAACTCATTCACATTACCCACACGGGGAACTGTTCACTTTGCGGATTTGACGATACCAAAAAATTTTTTTCCGTGAATGATTCCCCCCGGCGGATTCCACGATAGGGGTGATTGACTTAAAATCGAAATGAAATATTAGGCGATTACGACAAATACCAACGGGAATAGGGGTGATTATGTAACTTTAACGTTAACACACGAAATTCTCAGGCCAATCTTTACAAACGTTCTTTCAACTAAAATGCTTTCCAATAGAGATCGGTATAGATGTTAAAATATAATAAAACAACTTGTGTGTGTGTGTGTGTGTGTGAGATATTAACGAAGTTTTTGTTTTATTCAAAAGGCCTATCAATGACATTATGTTTGAAAGATGACACCGTTCAAGTGGCTGTGATGGATGGCGCGCGTGCAAGAAGTCGAATTTTTAAAGATTTTGGCGCATAGATAAAAACTGAATTAGAGCGGTGGAACGAGTTATACCCTATTCAGACCAAGCCAAAAACCGAGTTTTCGTCAAAAAAGTTTAGAAAATTCGTGGATGCATTCACACCGAACACCAACTCGTTTTCGTTTGACGTTTCAATTAGCTGTGAAACTAGCTATGAAATGTTTATGGCGTCTAGACTTTTATTTTAGTTACTAAACTTCGCTCGTATTGACATAATATACAAACAAAATTATTTAAGCTACTTGATAATCGTTAACTTATGGTTAAATGCATAAAATAATTAACATAAGCAACATTCAAAATCAAAACATCTGAAAATATCATTTAGTTGATAACAAAAAAACTCTCACTCTCACTCTCACTCAGTCTCTCACATATCCTGTCAGCAGTTTTGCTGACCTCGCTGAATGTTGCAAAAGGTGTGTCTGCTTCAACAACCCAACGATTGTACTCGTTTTCGTGGCGTTTTCACGTAAAACGACCTCAAACAACTCGTTTTGAAATTTGCAATATGTATGGGAAATCTTCTGTTTTCGAGGAAGTTTTCTACTGTTTTCGCGAAACCCCAGTTTTCGGCTTGGTGGGAATAGGGTATTACGTTGACTTGGAGGCCACCGATAGTTAAGCCCACAATAAAAAGTCGAATGAGGGAAAAATCCCACGGCCTCTGTGACCAGTTGACGTCATCACTGCGTGAGATAAGATAGGTAACTATTAACTAAGCCCTCAAACCGCTCATGCAGAATATCCTATTGGAGACATATGTAGGTATATCGTTTACACATCGATAACATCGAATTTGGGCCAAAATTGAATTGTCTGCGAAAGACCGAGTTTCTGTGCATGGCGTGAAATTGATTGCTTCGGGTTCTCTTGCACATTCTCACGAAGAGCGACAGATTTTTAGGCAGATCTTGCATTACGTTGAGGTATGAGTCTTGGCTAATTGTTCACTGCATGGACTTACATATGGACTGCTAGTGAAATGTCAGTTCATACAAATTTTTCGCAGAAAATTAAGCCAACATAAACTAGCGCTTTTGAATGTCAGAAGCACCTATTGGGCGTGAGAGAATTTATGAGGTAAGACATTTAAAATTCAAATTGTTGCGTCACTGTTTAAGGTAGATGGCATTGAAAAACGGGAGCCAATGCGACAACCATCTTTGATTTCTTCATAGAATGCTGGAGACACCTATTGGGCGTTAGTAAAATTGGCGAGTAAAGAGGTTGAAATTCATATTGTTGCGTCATTGTTAAAAATAGATGCCACTTCAAAAAAGTGTAAATTTCCAAATTATTCCGCTCCGAACCAAGAGGGCTAGTGGTTATGTTGGAACTAACGCGAAGACGTCTACTAAGCAGTCCATATATAATATGTCAATCATTGACATACTATACATGGACTGCTAGTGAAATATCAGTTTCATACGAACCTGCGAGGAAAAATGAAGCAAATATAAGCACTAGCCCTTTTGGTTCAGTGCGGCGAAAGTAGGAAAGAGATTTCAACCTCTGCGCGCCTTTGCTATTTTTTTTACATAGAACACAGTGCCAGTAGCGCAGTGGTTAGTGTGCTGGACTACTGTGCGAGGGATACCAGGTTCGATCTTAAAGTTTTTTCTACTGCGCCACCTCTCGCGAACGTCTGACAAACATCCGAGAGTATGACTGTATGAAAAATGTATGAAAGTATGAAAAAGCTTCTCAATTCAGCCGTTCGGACTCGGCATAAAATTGTAGGTCCTTTCCATTCGTCCCAAAAATAGAAACTCACACAAAACGAATGGTTGCGAGAAGCTAGGCCTTGGGTGCAGGGTTCGGACTTGAGAAATTCATTTGTGCAGTAGATTTTTCAAAAAACAGCAGTAAAACCAATTTTTGCGCAGTAGATTTTTGTTTGTATTGGAAACCTACATATCATGTACATTGTACATAATTATTTAAAAAGAAATTTTTAGTTTTTCATAAATCGATCTGTTTGAATCTTTATTGGTTTTTATTGATCACGAGAGTATTTTTTTTTTATAGAGTTTTCGATTGAGCTCTTCAGATTCTTCTCTCAGATTTCAGATTTTGCCTGTGCAATTGAATTCTATTCACTGGCTAAATGTTAAACCTAATTATTCGAAAGGTCCACTTATTTATAAAAAATTTATTTATAAAAAATTGTAAATTAGTTAACGGAAAAGTGCTCTCGATTCCAAAAAAAAGATTGACTTTTTTTTGTGTCAATCGAACAAAAAAGTGACCTAGAGCAAACAAAAAGTGATATTTACTAGATAATCAAATGCGCCATTAGTTTTTGACGTACCTACTCGTATAAGGAAGTAACCGACAAGTCTAGTCAAGAATGGCCGCGTTCATAATGCTTAGACCCTAGATTCGTAGATGACAGTTCCTCATTGAACGACTAACTGATAAAAAAACAAAATGCAATATGACTGGTATTGAATAATATTTGGTGGCGAAGTGCTCATCGATCAGTGCAGCTTCACTTACCGGGAAAATAATTAAAAGAATTCGAAAAAAGAGTCGACTTTTGGAATTTAACTGTTCAAACAAATTACTTAATGAATCTTATGATGAATGAGTGGTACAGTTCGAAATAGCTGTAATTCCAATCAAAGTCGTTGTTATTGTTCTTTGGAACAGAACATCACAATTACATAGTATAATACATACTTCCTATTTTTACATTACCATTACATTTGCCTACGTAGATCCTAACGCATTGTTATTCAAATTCAACATAATTTGTGGAATAGGTGAATATCCAAAATGATAACTGCATATACATTGCAATCATGACAGTCGAATTCCTGGTAACCTAGTCCAGACAAATGAAGTCAACTTTTGACTGCCGACTACTTTTGATTAGTCTCATTTATCTACTGTCATCTGAGTGCAATTCACTTTTTACTTAGGTGATAACAGGCTTTCCTTTTATTTCGAAACCGAAAATATATTTTAATTTTCAAACTAAAAAAATCAAATTACTTCTCTGAAAATGTGCAGTAGATTAATTTTGTTTACGAAAAAAGCAGCAGATCTACTGCAATTGCAGTAAAGTCCGAACCCTGCTTGGGTGTCACCCGCCTGTTGCGCCGACTATTTATATTTTTTTTTTTTAGAACACAGTGCCATCCATTGTAGAAACATTGCAATTGCGCAAAAATAACGACTTATTCAAATTATTCAAACGATCTATAACAGATGGCAGTATGGCACACTCAGCACACAAACCTCGACACAAACCAAATCGCACTAATTGCTCGATGACATTTGAGTGTTTTCGTTTCTCTCCGCCGTGAACCAAAAGAGCTAGTGCTTATTTTTGCTTCAACGAAAAATTAGCTGCTAGCAGTCAACAAACCAGTCCAAACTCTGGTTTGTGTAGCAGTCCATGTATAGTATGTCAATGATGTCAATGCTTCACTGCACCGGTAGACTAAAATTTAGCCACCAAACGATGAATAGTGAACTTCGAAGGACGACCATGTCAAATGGGCGCTCGCATAATATTTTCAAGCGCAAAATCCCCACTGTTTGAAAAATCCCCAAATTAAAAATCCAATAAATTAAAAATCGCCAACATTTCAATTCTAAATCTATAAAGAAACTTTGCGTATACCTACCTAACCTTGCGCCTACTCCAAATCCAACAGTGACCCCAAACAGGGGGGTTGCTGGAGGCAGCATGGCCCTCCATATACCTATTTTAATGTTAATTCATTGTGAATAATGTATTTTGGGTTTGGGTATTGTAGTTTGAAGTTTTTAGTTTGAGGATTTTGGTTTAGGTGTTAGGGACTAGGGTAGGTACACAACCCGAAACTATACCCACGCATCGTTCCCACGAAACGGCACCTAGTTGGATAAAAAAAAAGTTGTCTCACTAGCATGTGTTGTTCGACACTGTAACTTACTTGCAACGGTGATTTGAGTGTCTGAAAAAAATACAGGAAAATTAACAACAGGTAAAACAACATGGCTGCCATGAAATGTCACAATCTACTATCATAATTGGATAATTATGAGAAGTCATCTGTCAAAGTTCCTTACATATGAAACTGTTCTAAGCAACGACTGGTTATATGCACTAACACGTTTTTTTTTTGTAATTGGAGCAACACTTGCAAACTGAATGAAAAAATAAAACAGCTCCTTTTAAGCTGAGTCGCCTAAGTAAGTCATATCGGACTTCAACATTTACTGAAACGTCATTCACTAACCGCCAAATGTACTAGGTATATCCAAACAAAAAGTAAACGCCTTGCACGCTCTACTGCCTCCCTCTGACTATTCCATTTCAGTTTAGCTGGCAATTTAACCCTTCTCGTTTACAATCTCAATTCCATCACAACAGTTATATATATATTAGAATATACGTAGAGATACGAAGTATCTACGAGAGTACATTCCTCAGCGCACTTATGCACACACATACCTCTACTACTAGTATTTTGGCAGGTTTTCAGCGCTTTTGCCAGACCCTTTGATTAACTCGTCGGAACCATTTCGTTGCTATCTGCATAGCAAACATCACAATCGTCAAAAGTGCTCGAAAAAAAACTTTCGAACGTCCCTCTGTTGTTCTTTTATTTGTGTTTTGTAGTCTCCTCGTTCAGGAAAAATTCCGATTGCATTCATTCGCGCGCTACAAAAGATGGCATATAAATCGTTTGCCACGTAACACAACCACCATGTTTCTGGAATGAGGGAGGAAAAACGCGCGGCGATTGCAGAGCCAGACCGGACATGATACCCGACCGCGCGCTCTTCTATTGTTAACCAGGGTCGAGTCCGGTCTACAGCACAACACAGCAATGTACGACGACGATTGTCCACCAAGACCAACCCAGGTATAGAAGGGCAGAAGGAGGAAGCCATCGCAAAGTGCTGGAACTGAAACTCGAAATGACTTTTCTAGCGGGTCGGGTGGTAGTAGCGCGGTGGCGAACTGGCTATGGGTAGTGCTTTTCAAATTTATGATTTTCCTCGACTCTAACCTTTCGAACCGCCGCTGCCGCCCGCCGCCGCGCCGGCCACCATCCGTGGCCCGTGTATGTATGGTCGACCGTTTGGTATGAGGAAGGCGTAAAAGTCTCACTTTATGTGAGAGCTTGGCTAAATTGGATTGCACAGATTGCAATGTATTTATCTCCAGTCATAACAACCGGCGGTGTTGGAATGCGTAAAGGTATTGTTATGGCTCTAACTGGCGTTGTGCCTGTATACGATGGACCTCCACCCAGAAAGTGACATATGTAGCTAGTTAAGGACACACAACACGATCGTATATTCCTGTGCATTAGAAGGAATTAAGCCAAATCTCATTTTTGCCCACGGCATCTAAATCAAACTGTCAGTACAGTCACAAATACCAGGTAGGTATAGAGTAGCACTATAGGAACAATTTTTTGTTTCGCGTACAATAGAAGGGAGGTAACCGTATATATCGTCGACGTCGACATCAATGTCTAGGACTCGAATAATTCTGTACTGGTTCAGTTCTATAGTCGTTGGCTATTCAGGTGTAAAAATTCCAAATGGAGCTGTTGCGGAAGTTTCGATTTTACACCATGTTTAAGCTGGGGGTGGGGACGGGTGGTAGACTCTATCTCAGTGTTGTACGAGCATGGAGGAATAGTTCGAAAAGCAACTCATACCACTTGCTTGCGTATGCACATGTCAGTTAAAGGATTGTTATGCAAAAATCAACATATTGTTGGTGGTGGGTACACATGTACAAGACCTGTTACCAAAGAAAAGTACACAGCGCACGCTAGAGCAACATACCCACTTGCCGTTTACAAACGTAAACGTAATACGATGCGGCTAGGCTGGACTTTGTACAACATGGTACAAGAGTTGTTTTGTTAGCAAATGAAAGAACACAGTTTTCGCACAAGAATTGTATCCACTTTTTTTTAAATTTAGTTTGGAATCAACAATAGTTTACTGACAGATTGATGTGATTGCCCTGTATTGACGAGGTGACTAGTCTTTTAGTTGACACGTATACAGATGAGTAAGTAACATATCTATTCAAGTACATATTTCTTAAATCCATACTTAGTTGTTGACGTTAGGTCGGTTTCCGTACTTTGCAAAATAACGAAGTTGGGAGAATCGGAGGAAGCGCACTAGGAACCAAATATTACCAATAAAATTACAAAATTCAAGTTTTCTAAGCGAAAACACGTAACTGTCAGTTCCATTTCCATTCCACTAAGAATCCATTTGACAGATTAGGTAGACATAGTTTAAATAGTGTGACCGTGAGGGAAGGAACTCATCAAGGAACTGTTCGTCTTATAGGAACTCTCGGTTTTGAACCGTTTGGCAATGAAAAAATACATGTTTTGTTCTTTTCGACAGGTTGGGATAGTTTTAGTCTGTGTTTCAAGAGATATTCCCTGTAACAGCCATCACCCGTCAAAAACGGGGTGAAATAGAAAGTCAAATTTGTTTCGCCACGAGTTCGTTTAATTCATGCATCGATCGTTGGTATGAGACGACGTGTCCATCTTTAACGATTCGTTCCATTGCTATTGCCAGGTTCTCTTCTTTTATCGTCTTCTACGCGTCTATTTCGGACTAGCTCGGTTCTTTGCGTTTTTATTTCTGCACCAAGTAAATCAATAGGTAATTGCATTGATGATGAGTATGGTGTCGTTTGAAACAGTTCTAAATAGACAGACGACTCTTAATGCACTAAGGCGGTAGATGGACTTAATACCGCGTACCGCGTTTCCACTTGTCGATATGAAATTGAAAGTTGACGTATTTTGATGCCAATTAAAAAAATGGCAAGTGAAAATAGCGAAAAATTGCTTGTCAATAACTGCCAAAGAATTTGATTGACAAGTGTAAATAGCTGAATTGTAAAACAAAATGTCACTTTGTCTATATTGACAGCGAAAATTAATTGTCATCAAGTTCATAAGTTTGTCAATAAACTGACAAACGATTTTTCGCCAATAATTGACATAAGTGGAAGTGAACTGACGGTGGTGTCGTTCAATGACATAAACGCGAGAGAAGTCAAACGGACATGTGGAATACCCACCTTATGAATTAACTTTTGTTGTACTTCACCATATTTTTACTGCGTACATGCGAGTATAGAACAAACAGCTTCTGCAAGAAGTAGTCTCTTATCCGTTTTCCCTTCTCCGATGTTACTCATCATCATCAGTCTTAAAAGCGTTTAAAACTTAGACGAATATAATTAATCACTCCTAGGTACTTTATAAACGGTTGAGAGACTGCCTCATTCACTCCGACGCTAAACGTTATAATTTCCGTTATTTATGCAGACCGGCCGGCGCGGCGTTACCTAGCCAGCACAGCAACGTACAGTTGCAACTCTCTCGTTGCAGTGCAGTTCAACATTTTCTACATCGTTTTTGCCACAATCACCACGGCAATGTCGTCGGCAAACCCGAATTGGTAGGCGCTGAATTTCCTTATACTTCAGACATAACATTCCACAGCTAGAGACCTATAGGACCGATGCTTGTAGTACCCCGCCAGTTACTTCGTACTCCTTTAATTCTTTCATCAGAATCATAGAACAGGACTCTCGCAAAGTAAATCGTTACTATTTTACGGAGATATTCCGGTATTTCAATCCGGTAAAGACAGATCATAATACATTCCCAATTTGACGAATTGAACGGGGTTTTTTTTTTAAAGAACCCAGTTCGTGCTACAATTTAGTAGCAGGATATTCGATATCTGAAACCTTGCAGTGATTGACAGTAGAAAAAATATAACTCAGTGCTAAACTAGGGCGCCCCGGTGCTCACCTCAAACACAGGATTTCATTCTCAGTGCGAACTCAGTGCTATATTAAACGCGTTAAGGCACCAAGTGACAAAGAACAGAAACAGAAACAGAACAGAACGTTTTTTCGTTCTGTTGTATATTCTGTTTCTGTTTACGTTGCTCGCTCAGCTACACAAAACTGAAGCAGATCCAGAAAAATATGGCTGCCGTCTACTCTGTGCAAATAAAAAAACCTCCCTTCCACGATAAGTTGCATTTATGTCGCTGGCAGCGTTCCCACTTCAAATTTGCGAAAGCGTAGTGCCGAGATGAAGAAAACGTTGTGTTTCAAACTAAATCGTAGTGAAATATTAAAAATAATTGCAATCCCCATAAGTTTTTAGTTTTAAGCCTAATACGACTATACGATGTAATACACTGAACTGGGGGTCGATTCTCGTTCTACCTATGATACTATGAAGTGAAAAGAGTTTTCACAAGTTCGGGCTGAATACGATTCTCGGTCTAAGAAAAAGTGAAAACAAATATCAGATTTTTTTATCACTGCCGTATTATTTGTGAAGAAGTGTGAAAAACATAGACAAGGCTTTATATGACTCACAATGGAAACAAAAAATAAGCGCGGGCTAAGAGATTCAGAGACCCAAGATATGTATTTAATCGAATATCTGGAGAATGGCCAATGAAAAGTATTACTACCTTGTAAATAAATAAACCTCGAAAGTTGAAAATTAAATTAAATTATTTATCACTTCACACTATCACAAAACGGAAATCGACCTTTTAACCACCATTATTGGGCTGAAAAGTGAATGGGTTCAATTAATCGCCCTGTTGTGAATGCGTTCAAACAACTTTTCCAAGGGAACACATTTTAGAAATCAATGTTATTACTTACTGAAGGAATTTTATACAAGAAATATAGGGATACGAAGTCGAACGGAAAATCGTAGTGTTTTCAAATTTTTCGTAGTGACGTAATGATTTTGCCGAACTAAGGCAAAATCGTAGTGAAAAATTACGATCGTAGTGAAAGTGGGAACGCTGGTCGCTGGCAGCAAACAGAAACAATCAATACAGACAGCCATTTTTCTGTCGCTAAAAATGTTCTGTTCCTAATTCTGTTTCTGTTGCAAATGTATGGGACTCTGTTTCTGTTGTTTATCAATTGGTGCCTTTAGGGCAATGGTTCCCAATATTTTTCAAACTGCGACTCCCTATATACAGGTTGAAATATTTTTGCCCTTTTAAAAGCACAGATATCCATTCACCCAAAAATGCTCCTCGTCGCTAAAAATGATTTTTCGGCCAAAATTGGGTCCTCCTCCAAACGCAGTCAGCGAAGAAACGAAGAAACGACGTTCGCGTTGTCTATGGTCTATAACTTTGAGCTCCTGCATCAGTATGATCTTGTACGGGTGTAGGCCCAAGTCCCAATGCAATATTCTATAAGTTTAAAACTGCGAAAGGCCGACTTCTTATACACGACGAGGACTTTGACTACCTCGGGTTCTCCTGTACCTACATATTTACGGCAGAAATGTTCTCGGCCCCAGGGGGTCGCGACGCACAGTTAGGGAACTCCTGCTTTAGGGCTAACCCAGTGCAGGGTCCTATACGTCAAACAAACTTATTGCCTACTCCAACACTAAAATTGATTACTAACATTATTTGTCACCCTACCTGTTAAACAAAAAAAAAGTCTAAAGTGTACTAATTTTTTTGTCGCAAACTATAAAATTCATTCACCCAGAGTATAGGCATAATGTAACAGTCCACAGCCAACATGAACATCCTTTATTGATGTACAAGTCCGATATTTAAAATAAGACATTTGTGGTAGACAGAGCTCATCGCCAGCATCAGCATCGTCATTCTACAGCGACAATATTGTCATCTACAAACCAGTATGTTGACATAAGCTCATGATTAAATGCTTCATCAACAGAAACGGCAGTAGCGTCATCATCATCCTGAACATGAACATCAATATCATTGTCCTGCTTCGGTTTAGAGGTGATCAATGACATCATGCAATATCCCGTCTGTCAAATGGATGCAATTCAAATTTCGGTTTCGTCATTTTTTGTAAACTTCCTTCGCCCCTTCGTCGCCCGTGTTTCTGCTGGCATTCTGTGCAACAATGTACATATGTATGTAGTACTATTGCGCAATGTGTATGGAACCGTAAAGGTGGCATATCGCATATGGATATGATATGTACGTGGGTTGGTGTATGTAGGTATGTCGAAAGATAAATCCTTTTGCAGTTGAATACCATCCTGTAGAAAACTTTGTGTTCCGGCATTTTATGCAATCTTTGACTGACAAAACCATTTTCTGCTTCTACGTTGGCTATATGCTGGCAGCGAATATAAACGATTTGCAGTGATTGTAATGGGGAGCCGGTAGTACCTACCTACCTACCGCAAGAATGTCAAAAACTGTCGAGGGGGCCAGAAACGAATCTGGGATGTTGGATGTATAAGGGGTTCCGCTTTTCGATCCTATTTTCCATGAATAAAATTGAAATGATTTCTCTCGTAATATTTTTTTTCTTCTCTACATCAATTGCCAGGGATTTTAAATAGGTACGATTCGCGACTTTTGTGTATGTCACCCTTGAATGGTGTTTGACAGTTTCCGACGTTTCAAATTTTCCATCGAATGCCAGAGTGTCGTTATGAAAGTATATTTTGACAGTGGCCCCCATAACCGAAACAGGATGTAAGGTAAAATGGAAAATAGCGAAAATCCTCATTAAGTTTTAGGTATTCTCTTTTTGCTGGTTGTCCACTCATTTGCAGAAGCCGAGCAAAAGAAGAGGATATGCTGCCTGTATAAATATTACAAGCAAAGTTTAACCGCAAAGACTTGAAAGCTCTTAAATGTGGTAATCAGAGGAAGCGAACAATATGGTTAACTAGTTTACAGTTGGCCAAGTCGAGTAGTATTGCGGTAATTTGATTTTGAATTACTTTAATGTGGAAATGGTTATGTTTGGACCCTCTGGAGTGTGTAATCTCGAGTGCTACCGCTGCGTATGGAGTTCTTCTTCGTTGAATTTGATGGTGTCTTTTGTATGATAACGCTCTATAGCTTTACAACTTCTAACTGCCTGAACGAAAAGGAGCCGCAAAAAGTTAAAACATATACACTAATAGGATAGTGCGCTGAAAATGAGTCGCAGCGGTAGCCGAAAACGTAAAGTTATGCCAACATTAAAATTATGCTGATGTCTGACGGTTGATGCGGCACAAACAAAAAAAAGCCAAACATGAAACTATTCCCTGCTGGGTGCGTTCTTTTCCATCGCGTATCCTACATCTACCTATACTCACCATGTTGAGAAGTAAAACTGACAGCTGTTGTAATGCAAATTTTTGATACATAATATTCAACAAATAGCACCACCATAATGAGCTGTTGAAATTGACTAACTGAACGAGTCGAATATGATATGAGCCCTTCGAAGGGAGGACGTACGCGGATGAAGTCACTATAGACTTATGTCGTTTTCGGTTGGTCGTCCAGAACCGTCCGGTAGCAATCCGAACGCTTCTGAAAGCGTTCGATTGGTACTCAACTGACATTTCTTCTACTGAAAGGAAGAGAAATTTGCTTCTGGATTTGAATTCAGAATCGCGGAGAGTTCTTCCGGACGGTTTTGGACGACCAACCGAAAACGACATTAATCAACGCTTGTTGGCAATAGTGAAGATGACAGTAACAGATACTTTGCGGCAACTACTCTCTGATATATTTGAAACTAGGGTAGGGTGCCAAACATAACTGCCACTCAGGAAGTACGATGCGGATGAAGATGTCCTTGTGCGGTTTGATCGCAAAATTCTCGAGTGGTTTTCGGTCCCTTTTGCGTTGACGGGACTTGGTAAAATAGATTTAACAATGAACTCTAGAGAAACATGTCGACCTGGTCAGAAAAGTGATAATAAGTTTAAGACGGCTAGGGCATTACCTAAAGCAAATGGAGACCAGCTCTCCAGGCCAAAGAGTTCCAGGAAGACCACGTCTCGACCTCAACCAAACTTGGAATATGTATCAGGACTGATGTTATCACTCTGATTGCAACAGCAAAAAATTTGTTATTGTCATTGAACACATAAGGTTCGTTCGACGTGGTTAGCCCTAGGGTGCACTCAGTGCGCACTGAGAGTTGTCAGTGAATTTTCGTGGCTGCCTAAAAACCCAAGGAAACCATAGAAAATTCGAAATATTTCCCTGAGACCAGGGGTGTAGCGAGGGGAGGGGAGAGGGAGACTTTTCAAGAGTCTTTATGTACCTTCTCCGAGTATCGAATTTAAAAAGAACGATCGGCATCGGTGTAACTAACTAACTAAGTTGTTGTTATTAAGTAGTTCGACTACTTCTGAATTAGCATGGTTGCGAAGCCTACCTTCATGTCTTCTTGCGACCTTCCTGACCTCGTCCTCTACCGTTTCAATTTTTAGATCTCTATGTAGATCAGCGTTACGTATGTACCATTACCATGGCGCATTAACAATATTGCGTAGTACTTTGTTTTGGAAGCATTGAATGCTTTGTATGTTTGTCTTACTTGTGCACCCCCATAGCTGGAGAACATACGTCCATATTCGTTTTAGGACTTGCTTATATAGAAGCATTTTATTATATATTGAGAGACATGAATGCCTCCCTATGAGCCAATACATTTTATGGTATCGTATATTTAGTTCGTTATGTTTTTTCTTGACATGCGTTTTCCAGCGCAACTTAGCGTCTAGAGTCATGCCTAAGTAGGTACATAGCTGAGTTAGAATGAGAAACTTCTTTGTTATTACCCAACTAACATTTCAGCTTCGATAAGCTTCAATAGAGGATTACTTTTAGTTTCCAAAAGAATCCTATAAAACTTCGGTAAGATCCGAAAGGCGAACACTTATCGAAAGCATTTTATCTATAAAGCCTTTAAAACGATTTCTATTAGGACTCTAATAGCTCAATAATCGAAGCTTTACCGAAACTACGAATTTGTACAAAAAAATTCAAATTCCATTCCATTCATTTTATTTATTTTTTAATTTGGTAATTATAGTAAAGTAGTATTAACTAACTATGAATATTCTTTTAGGCCTGGAATGAAACATGAAAAGACGTAACAAATTTATAGAACGAAAGAAAAAAAACCGAACTACCGCGGGATTCGAACCCAGACTTCTAAGTATCAGAAGTATCTTACTCATCATATGCGCTACCTGTAATATGCATTTTACAAACTTAAAACTTAACCAGTTCAAACTTTTCTCTATTATCAAAACAAGCTTTATTAAGAGTTCCATTCGCATTACATATTTACCTTCGGAAGCATTACATATTTATCTTCGGACCTTTAACCAAACTGAAGAAATGTTTGCCTACGATGTTTTATTCTTCCTCCCATCATCTCTATAAAGCTTCGCTAGTAAAATAATGCAAGCCACAAAGAAGTCTTCCGTAAAGTTTCGATTAATGACTCTTGGAAGTTTTATACAAGTTTACTTATAGAAGCTTGTGTAATAATATTTAATCGAAGCTTTATAGAAACTGTAAGTTCCTCTTCTTTCGATAACTACAATAAACGAAGCTGTGAATTTAATTGCTCTTTAAAGCGTCATCTTATTTTTCTAAAAGGCCTTAATGAAGTTGTTATAGAAGTCAAGACTTCAAGACAGAAGCTCTAAAGAAGCCTTGACCTGTCGGATCTGAAACATTTGTGCCTTAAGGAAATTGAAATGTTAGTTGGGTAATGTACACCAGGTATGTGTTGTACGTTTTTATTGGTGAAGTGAGCATGGATTGACTTCAGTTTATTTAATTTTATTTGCCATTTTTTGGTCCAATCATTCGCCGACGGAAATCCTTAGAATTTAGCGATTTTCGATTCGATTTTAAAAGGAACGGTCGGCATCGTCAGGGAATCTAAGGTATTGACCGAGGATAGTTCCTGTGAAAATTGGACGGAATTGGAGAAACCGCTGGACCGATTTTCATGATTTCTTTACCTATACAGTCGGCAAGTTCCTAAAATATGTCGGCATTTCACCCCCCAACTCAGTGCTATATCGAACGCGACATGACTAATTCAGTGAGCACTAGTGCACCACCGGGTCCACATCAAACAAACCTATATAAGTGTGTTCATTCATTCATTCATTTTCAATGACCCTCCTATCCATTAAGTGGTCGCGGGAGTAAGTGGACCCTCTAAAGCTCTCGATTCTCCGCCATCGACTCCAAATCATCAAGGGCAATCCCCATACGGGTAGATCAGAGATTATGGGCTTGATCTAACCATCTCATCCTAGGTCTACCTAGAGGACGCCTGCCCGATGGTACCGATTCCATAGCACGTGGTGGAATTCTGGTCTGGGACATGCGTTTAACATGACCAAACCAAGTAGCTGCTCGACATTGAGTTCCTCACGTATTCTGGTATTTCTAATGAGAAATCTCATTTCGGCATTTCATTTCTCATTTCTCATTGTATCCGCGATCTTATTCTTTCGGTCATTACCCAAACCTCATGACCATAAGTAAGAGTTGGAACAAACACGAATTAAAGACTGACAACTTAGCTTTGACACCAAGTTCAGTCCTTCTAATAACAGAATGAATGACCCAGCTGTCTCAAAATTGACCCAGCCTTACCAATCCTACAGGAAAATTCGGCATTGCTTCTTCCATCACTCGTGAATAAGGCCCCGAGATACTTAAACTTCTCCACCTGTTTCAATGGGACTCCACTAACATGCAGAGTGCATTGAACAAGGGATCTGGAGACGACTAACTAACCTGAAATCAAGTATTTTTTTTTCCAGCTTGACCAATCCAACAGGAATTTTTTTTTAATTTAATTTTGGTCAACACAAACTGCTACAAACCGATCGAGTGCGTCAATTCCATACTCCTGTAATACACTCCATATCTTCAATATCTCAAGCGACTCGGTCGTATGCTTTCTGCAAATCTACGAAGCATGTGTAAACAAGTGTAGTGTAGCATACTCCCAAGCCTTCTCAAGTACCATTCTGAGAGTTTATAACTGGTCGTTTGTGCTTCTGCCGGGACGAAAGCCGCACTGCTCATCTCCTAATCGTGCCTCGACCACAGCCCTGCAACGCGTTTTCATCAGCACCTTGGCAAAGATTTTTCCGGGGAGACTTAAAAGTGATATACTTCTGTAATCGGAGCAATCGCTTTTATCCCCTTTCTTGAAAAGAGGCACAATCGCCCCAATCTGTCAATCGCTGGGAGTTTCGCCGCATTTCCAGCACGGTTGCCAGATTGGGCGCTTTGTCGTATTTTGGGCTATCTTTTTCCTTAAAAAACGATAGAAATTTCTTCCATGAGCGCCCAACACAATTTTGGGCTATATATCGTTTTACAAATTTTGTCTTAATTTTGTTTGTTTTATTCTTTCACAAAACTAAAAAAGCTAACTGCTGAAAATTATTAAATTTTAAGACAAATTCGGAATTTCGGTCCGAGTATCGTGTTATCAAACGTAAGAAATGGACCCAAATGAAGCAATTTTTAAGGAGTTGCGTTTTTTTTTTCCCAAATGCCAACACTTCCAATACACATTGCTGTAGTAGAACGAGCGTTTTCATTTATGAATTCAATTAAGACCAAACCGCGAAACAGATTGTCAACGGAATCTCTCGATGCTTTGATGCGCATACACATCAATTCGACTGTTAAAAATGTTTGTTGCAATTATTTTATACCAACATTGACAGTGAATATTTTATAACTGAAGCAAGCAATAAATGTTTCAAAGGTTCCGGATAAAGTTTCGGATAGTTAGCCGACACATTACGCTATCCACCAGATAAAAGCTGCTGATATTTTTTTTTCCGTTTCATCGTCAAAGTTTCTGATGAACTAACTTGCGGAAAAATGTATCAGCCACTAAGTTTGTTTCGATTCACATGTAAATTTGTTGCCTTTGTTTATTTCGTGTTTTCTAATATTTTTTGTTATGTTCGGAAAGCCAAGAGAAAAAAGACCTTTGATAGACTATCGAAAGAAAAAATTGAAGCAGCAAAAATAAAAAAAAAATATTTTTAACAGAGGAACATGAGCAGGTATCCGCGGATACTCGGTTTTCGGCTGAGCTATTTTTTAAACTGGGCCCCAACTAGGCTGACTATCGGTACGTGTCGTATGACACCTTCGTCCAGCACAGGGGAAAGGGGTAAAGGATAAGAGTAGTTAGAAGACTTGTGGGTAGGAGTAGAAAAAGAAGGGGGAAGTAGATACGCTCGCCCGGCTTATCGAGCACTCTAATTAAGTTTTTAGGCAGTTCTCAGTTCGTTGTCCATCAAAACAACCTGTCTGTTATAGGTGACCCTACTGGCGACTAAAGCCGCCGACAGCATAGCCTGTTAAATCATAAGAACTTAAGGCTCCACTCCAACAACGTGTAACGGAATTCCTTGGAAATCTAATTTGCCTATAAGCCGTTATAACGACCGAGATCCCAAAAAAAAAGAACCTTCCCACGCAAATGCTACCCTTATGACCTACGACTACAGGATTCAATAAGTCAATCCGGGCAGCTACGAGGGAAGGGTGTCCGAGGTTCCAAAACGAAGGCATGCTAGCTCCTACCTGTCCTAGCTCGTCGGATTGGGGTTGGTTCTTGTTATGGTACCTGCGAACGATGTCACGTATTCCATGCCTTAGAGTTGATGGAGGTCTCTAAAATAAATGTTTAAAGAGAGGCGCGATTTTTCCAAAATTTTCATCCCTACCTCACGTCAGAATTTCACAAGTAGGAGGAGAGCAAAAGATGTTATAAGCTCTCTGAGTTTGCCCACCCCGAGCCTAACTGGGTCTAAAATCCCATGAAGGCAACCTTAGCTACCACGCACTCAAATCTAGTGATAGCCCCTTATTTGAAACCCCTTCTCCCTACTCTAATACATTTTAACCGCTTAATGTAGCAGTCCCATCCACCAAATAAAAATAATTTACTTAAAATTCATAATTTTATTTCATAATTAATCTCTATACTATATTAGGCCTAGTTTTAATTGTTATGCTATGTATTTCTTTTCTCTTCACAGCGTCTCTTTCCTTTCCACTCGCCTTTCGTTTACTTTTGTTGTTGTGATCATTTTCCTAGCAAATAATAATGATAATATTAAGACTCAAATCTAATAAAAATATAAATCCACCGAACTTCGATAGCCAATAGATTTCACTTTTAAGAGAGAACGAAACAAAATACTCCTAGCGAGCACTCTCTTCAGCTTACATTCACTTATTATTCGATTCGGGTACAAGCAAAATAATATGAAACAAAATAAAAAATACGCATGATATCGAAAACATGCACTAGTTCATTTAAGAGACTACTAAAAATTTAAACTTTTGGAATAAATCAAATTCACTGAAGGTGAATATAATGAACCTGTTCAATCATTTATGGGCAATTACAAGTTTATAGTGAATAGCTAAGTTATCTCTAAATAAAAACAAAATAAAAAAAAAACAGTTCGCAATATATATTATATGTATGTCATGCATGCATTCACTTACCGAAAATGAAGGTATGTTTTTTTTTGCTTTTGATCGCAGCGATGTCCAGGGGTGTGGTGACCTTGTGCACAATTTCTCCAGCCCGAGGTAGATGTGGTTTTCTTTTGCGATATATATTTTTTTTTTTGTGTTTCTAGGCATGCGATGAGTGATGATATTTTTGTTCGGTGTTTAAATTTTGAAGCTATATGCTTTCAATGATCTTTTTGTTCTTTCGCTTAACAAAGATAAAAAGCGATATACATAAGGCACATATAGCGAACTTTACAAATTAAGATTATTTGAACTAAATGATAAGATACTTAGCTGAGTGAATGAATGAATACGGAGTTGAGATTGAACGAATAAGGCGGAGGAATGGAGGGCTGGGGCGATATAGCCGAAGTCCGTGTCTTGAGATCGGGGCTACAGGTGTTTTACAGGTGGGATGTTTCTTCTGCCGTGCAGACTTTGCTGGAGATCTTTGGTGATGGCACGCTCGGGTTGATGGCGATGGACGATGGTACACTTGAGGACGTTGGCGATAGAACGCTTGGTGTCGTGGGCGATAGCACGCTTGGTCGTTGGCGGTAGAACGCTTTGTCGTTGGCGGTAGAACGCTTTGTCGTTGGCGATAGAACGCTTTGTCGTTGGCGATAGAACGCTTTGTCGTTGGCGATATACGCTTGAGGTCGTTAGCGACACACGTGGTTGTTGATGGCGAGGCACGCTGGGTTACAATCGACGAAGCTGTGAGTTATCGGAATCGGTTTCAGCGTTGGTACGGAACACACTGACTCGGGCAATACCCACGTTTGCTTTTGGTGGCGGTAAGCAGCAGCAGGCAATTGGATGATACAATGATGGATTAGGTATGCGAATGAGACACCCTCAGATCATATGACTCCGTCACCTCTCGGTAATATGAGGTCGTAGAACGATATGAGATGTAATGACACCTTATCTTAGCACGCCGTATTGTATTTTCGCCCACACAAAAAAAAAGAAAACTCCAGGATCAAGGCGGTGCTTTGAACCTGTGCAACACGCCGCTCGCAGCCGATCACAGGGGTTAGAATCCGATGCAGATTAACCCAGCGTCGTGCAAAATTAATTGGCAACGTATAACTTTCTGACGCAAAGTAGCTTTTTAATTAAGTAGTACGTTCTTTATTGTTCGTATACTGGGCGGATATAATATCTTAAGACCGCTCGAGTTATAAAAATAAAAGTAAAAATTGCGTTATTCGCCATCTGCGAATATTCCGTGCCACAAAAAAAAGTAAAACGACAGCTCTCAAAACGAACGAGCAACCAACTTCCGTACACTGGCGAAGTCCAAGCACGAATCTCCCAAAAATCCATCAGCCAAAGTAATATCGGCAGTCTAGTCTTCTCTTGTTTTCCAGTAACTGTCCCTTTCAATGATCAGTGCCGTATTTTTAACTCTCCACTTCTTTTTTCATATAGAGCTAGGCGCGAAAATTATTTTGACACTTTGCATGCACTCCCCTGTTCCCACATACCATCGCTCATCATCCCGAATCTTTTCCCCACCAGATCATAGCATCGTAGACAGCATCCATGGTCCCCACTGTTTGGTCTAACAGCCGAGTGATATTCCCCAAACACACTCAATTTCATTTCCGGGCGAATTGGTTTTGTTCCCGAATGATTTTGGGTTTATGTATATAATTGCGAGGTATTCGCCTATTGCCTACTATCAGTGCTATCAGTTTGGAAAAATATACAGTGAGCGTCAAAAGTTCACTCACCAATGCGGTTTTCATTTGTGTTTGCAACTTGAAAAATATATATATATATATATTTTTTTTAAATGTACCTATTTAAAGTATTTTATATTGTCAAAATGAAATACATTTTGTTATTGGTATTTAGCTGTCAAACTTTTTCGGAGATGGTTGGTCTTTTTTTACAAACCTATGTCAAGACCTAAAGAAAACTAAAAAGATCATTGGTGTTTGACGGTCACTGTACATATTCGGACGGGACACGTAGGTACGTATATCGTTCCCTACAAAACTTATTCTTTTCGTGAACGCCAGCGAATGAAAGGAAGAAGAAAAGGAACGACTGCTTCTGAGCAAAGCCAACTATAAATCTTTGGTGTCTCATGCACCCACTGAGCTAGCCTGGCGAATGCTAACTGAAGTGGTTCATCTCCTTATATCTTTACAATGATATACTCCTACGGATTTTCCCTGCAAGTCTTCGAGTTCATACAAATTATTTCCTATCACCTTACGTACTACCATTTTAATAAACTTTGGGCACAGTTTTGAATTGATTCTTTTGGAGGAATCACTTAAAATAAAATTCCTACGAAATACGACGTCTCCTACTGAGTATTTTAATGTTTTGCTACGGGTATTGTATACTTTTTCATATTCCTTGTGCGCGGTAGCTAATGACTCTTTAAGGTAGGTATGGAGTATATTCATTTTGGAGGGTTTGGACAGGATGGTAATCTCGGAGTTATTCAGTCCACCCAGGGCTTTTAAGAGCTTGTAGTCTGATCCATGCTCAACCATTTTTTGTCCGAACAAGGCCTCATACGGTGACATACCGATGGCCGAATGAACCGAGGTACGAAGCGCGCAAGCTATAGTATGGAGATGTAAGTCCCAGTCTCTTTGATCAGCGTCGATATAGGATCTGATTGCGGCTAAAATCGAACGATTCACTCGCTCACTAGCATTTGCTTGTGGAGAATAATAGGCGGTTTTCACATGCTTACAGCCATATGAGGTCATATGTTTGGCAAACTCTCGGCTAGTGAATTGCTTTCCATTGTCTGTTAAAATGGACTCCGGAACACCAAAAATATTATAAATGTTGTGTTGCAGAAATTTAACGGTAAGAGCGGTAGTAGCGGCCTTAATGGGTTCTATTATGACGAATTTTGTGAGTTGGTCTAAGGCGATTATTATGTGCGTATTGCCTCTTTTGGAACGGGGGTATGGACCAAGAAAATCTAGGTAGAGAAACTGAAAGGGTCGTTCCACTTCAAACGCCCTTCCCATAGGCGGACGCAGGACAGTGTTTGGAGCCTTTGCTGATTTGCAGGTTTCGCATTTGCCAAGGAAGTCTTTGACTTGCGCTGCCATTTGAGGCCAGAAAAATTGTTGACGTAAACGGTACAGGGTTTTGGCGATACCACCGTGCGAAGCTCGAGGTGGCTCATGTGCCAGAGAAATTAGGTGTTTGGTCAGCTCTCTGGGAACCCAAAGTTTCCAGGATAGATCATCTTCCAGCGGATTTCCGGTGCTGGGCTTAACCTTCTTGTAAACGAACTCGTTAGAAACTTGAAGGTCAGGTAGTTGGTCTCGGTGTTGGTTGATGTTGTCAATGATCTTCTGGTATTCTGGCGATTTAAAACTGGGGTCTTGAAGGTTTACGTGCAGTACGTCCGAAATGCTAGTTTTCATCGAATCACCCACATCCAGAGAGTCTACCTCGTAAACCCGGGACAGGGCATCCGGGACAACGTTCTGAGAACCTTTACGATGTTCTATAGAAAAATTAAACCCTTGAAGCTTGAGGCTCCAACGAGCTAACCTGCCACTCAAATCTTTCTGATTCATCAGCCACCTTAAGCTCGCATGGTCGGTGATGACTTTGAAAGGCTGTCCCTCCACATAAGCTCTAAACTTCTTGACTCCCATGACAGCAGCAAGGCATTCGCGCTCAGTCACACTATAATTTCTTTGGGCTGCGTTCAGCTTATGGGAATAATAGTATATAGGGCGTTCGACCCCGTTAACGTCGGCCTGCGCCAACACGCACCCGATTCCCGTTGCAGACGCATCACAAAGTATCAAAAATTCTTTTGAAAAATCCGGATTGATAAGAATCGGTGCTGAGGTTAATGTGGTTTTAATGCGGTTAAACGCTTCTACAGCACTTTCATCAAATGCGAATTTCTTACCCTTCCTCAAGGTATCTGTCAGGGGAGTAGCCAATGACGAGAAGTCCTTGGCAAACCTTCTATACCATCCTGCGAGCCCTAGGAATCTCCTTACTTGACGCGCTGTGGTGGGAACCGGGAAGTCATTTATAGCGGATATTTTTGTCGGATCAGTCCTTAAACACCCTTCTCCCACAATGAAGCCCAGATATCGAAGCTCTTTAAAGCAGAATTTAGATTTTTGCACATTAATTGAAAGTCCTGCATCCCTCAACTTCCTCGCTACTACCTTAAGCATTTCTACATGCTCCTCAAACGTGCGCGAAATAATAAGTAAGTCGTCCAGATAGACAAAGATATTTTCTCTAAGTTCATGTGGTACCACTTTGTCCATCAACCTGCACATGCGCTGCGGCGCATTGCATAGGCCAAAGGGCATTACGTTGAACTGATACAAAGGTCTGCCGGGCACCGTAAACGCAGTCTTCTCCCTAGACCCTCTCTCCAGCGGGATCTGCCAAAAGGCATCCTTCAGATCCACACTAGAAATAAAGTGTGTATCTGACAGACGCCCTAGCAATCCCTCTATATGAGGAAGCGGATACGCATCTTTTTTAGTTACTTGATTAACCTTCCGATAGTCCAAACATAATCTGTTTTTACCAGGTTTACGTATCAGGACTACCGGAGAGCTCCATGCGCTGGAGCTTTCTTCAATTACTCCCATTTTAAGCATGCGATCAAGTTCCTCATATATCAGTTTCTGCACCGCGGGAGAGAGAGGATAATGACGCTGTTTAATGGGCTCGGCTTCCCCCGTGTCGATGATGTGTTCCTCCAGCCTTGTTTTTCCAAGGCCAATAGTGGCAAAGGAAGGAAACAGGCTAACGGCTTCTTGTAGCTTTCTGGACTCCTCCTCGGATAAATCGTGCGCGTTTGGATCATGTTCCCGAATGAATGGGTCTCGAGAAAGTTCAGAGATAAGCTGAGGTGCTATATTGAACTCTTTCCAAAAATCTATGCCCAAATATAAGGGCTGGCGCAGAGATGGTACGACGAAAAAGACAATTTGTTTGGTGATATTTTTGTATGAAACGTCGGCTATAAACTTTCCTATAATCGGCTGACTCTTCCCGTCTGCTGTCTTGACCCCAGATGAAAATGTTGAATAATCGATATTGTGCCTTTTTAGCCAATCAAGGGCCCCTTCCCCCAAACAACTAATACTGGCACCACTGTCCAGGAGACCTAACAGACGCTCTCCACAGATGGAAACCGTAGCATATGGCCGAGGATCTTCGGAGGAGGTACCAAGAATTGTGGCTTCTATGGCTTTGTACATACGTTTTTTCGTTTTAAACTTTTGACGCAGAGTCAATATTTTTGGAGATTGCGGGCGGTTAGGATAGCCAAAAATTCTATTTCGAATAGCGTGGTAGTTTTGTAAGCGTTCGTGCAAGGTTGGCTTTGCTGCAGAGCCAATCTTGTTGATGGGTTCTTGGAATGAAAATGATTTGGAGCAATTGTGGTCACGTTTAAGGATTTCAAATTTGTGGTTAACAGATTGTGATGTAGATTGAGTCTTTGCAGGATAGATGTTAGGGTAAGTTGAAGTGGTTATATCTAAGATTGGCTCCCCGGGTCCATCTCTCGTGAGCAATTTCTCATGGGAGCCAAATTGCCCCTCCTCCCGTTTCCCTGACACTGCGGGCACTGGGGAGTGGTTGTTTCTTCCCGGCCACATTTGTAGCAAAATAAATGCCTCTGAGGATCCGGACAGTCAAAAAATGAATGGCCAATTGCTTTGCAGTTCCAGCAGATAAATCTGCGAGTATCTCTGCTATGCTGTATGGACTCTACGTTGGAAAAGTGGTCGGCGGCTCTTTCTTGACTTTCTACCTCTACTTCGGAGACTTCGGAGATGTGTCTACGTAAGGGAGGAACGAGCACATTATTGCGTTTCCTGTGATCATGGTCGGAGAGATATTTTTCCGTGTTCCTACATACATAGACCATTTCTGGTAAACTACTGGTCTGGAACGTTAAAAGTAATTCTCCAATACGAGTTCGAACATTCTGTTTGATAAGCTCAATGATCTCTCTATCTGGCTTGGGCACTCGAAGTCGACTATTTAACTGCTGAATTGCAGTATAAAAATCGTCGAAAGATTCCGACGGAAGCTGATGTCGATCGTACAACTTTCGAGATAACTCGGAATCACTCTCAAGGCTTCGAAATTGCTCTATCAGAGCCAAGCGGAGGGTGATCCAGCTTACTGTAGGGTTGGCTTTTAGATAGACCCAATACCAGCTCTCAACTTGACCACTGATAAACTGATGGAAGTTCATGGAAATGTCCTCCCAGCTGGCCTCGTGGCACAATTTCAGACGATCCAGTCGAAACAAGAAGTCATCCACAGCCATATTACGGTTATCAAACGTGATACCCCACTTATGAAAATCGTGTGCTCGGGATATGGAACGTGAGGATCGCTGCACACGCGGACCTGTGGAGGCGTCATCAAGATGCAGGTTGTCTAGACGGCTGAGGAAATCGTCCGCATTGTCACTGCGCCCTAGTGCAGGTGGGGGACCTAAGGGAATATTTTGCGAGCGGTACGGAAGAGGCGGTGCCTGTGGCGGAGGAGAATAGCCGGGAAGGGAATTTTGCATAGGTCTGTTATGCACTGGATTGGGCCGAACTTCGGGAGTTGTAGCTGCTAGAGTTTCCCGAACGATGGAGGCAACTTCATTACGCAGGCAAGTTCGGTCTCTTTCCATTTCCTCTCGTAAGACCCGGAAATCTTCAGCTCTATTCAGCCCTACCGTCGCAGTAACGACATCTCGGATATAATCCGTAAAACGTTCTTCGTCGCTAGACTCTCCAGCCGCATGCGGATTAGGGGTTTGGGTCTGAGTTGGCGGACAATCGGAAGTATTTCCCCTTGGTGAAGCGTTCGTACGGTTTTCGGCGACGGGCGGCCGGTCTAAATGGTCGTTTGTTGCAACATAGGCTGCTCCTTCAGTCAACTGTGACTCTGGATTGGGGTTACCAGTATGAAGTTCTGGCATGGTTAGGTTGGAACTGTCCCCAAAAAGTGAGGCGTTTCCAAGGCTACGCAGTAAATATCTTCTCTGATTTGCGCTGAAAAGGCCCTTCGGCGGTCTTGATTTCTTAGACTTTTGGGACATAGCTTCCTTTATTTGATTCAAAAGATTTATCAATTTACTCCGAAAATAATCAACCGGCACAGGGACAAAAATAATTCAAGTGAGGGGGAGTGAAAGAATGTTTAAAACTAAATTGCCTTATGTAAAGATTCTCCTACAAAAAGAATTTAATAAACTTATCTGATTAACTAAGGGTAAACTAACTCGGATAACTAAATGAGAAAACAAAATTTAAATATTGTTCGTATATTTCATGGAAGTTAATGACTTTATGAGAACTAAACTAAAGAAATAAAAAGGTAATATCCTTAGAAAAATTATTTAGATACCTAAGTATTTAGATACCAAAAATGCAAAAGTGTTGAATTTGTTAACTAAGTATTTCATAACTTGTTTGGTGGATGAGACCGACTATTTTAGCGGGAATGTGTTGATAATAATACCACAAAAAATTATTATTTTTTTTTTTTTTTGTATATCCCACTGTGAAATCTAACAGTTTGACGAATGCGTTAAAAGGATTCTCTGCTGATTGAGTTTTTCTCTATGGAAAGAATTTCTGACAAAGCGCAACTGATAAGGCCAGGTTTAAGGCCTAGCTCAGGACAATATCGTAGTCAATCCATCGCTTGTTCGGTTTCGTTAGCTGTACAAGGATAATAGAAAATCGGGGAATCGGGAAGCACTGCAGCGGACGTAACTGAGGGTTCGGCACCTCAATTACCGGACATGCACACCATCAGCCCCTATCTCTTACTCCAATCATAAAATTGAATCAGTACAACTCGCACTAACGTTTCAATGTAGATAAATACATTTACCGGATGTTGAATTCGAAATGTTCAATTCATAGGTGTACTGATACTCAAGATCTCGTTAACTATGCACCAGCCGCAACGGATACTAGCATCCATATACAGGACAAGCTCCGAGAGGATCTGAGTACCGATACCTGACTATCTAACAAAAACACGGTAAGAGACAGCTCAGCAAAAAAAATCGGGATAACCATAAAACGCAATTATATAACGATATAAAAACAGGACAAAAACTTGACAAAATCGGGCCCCACGTTGGGCGCCACCTGTAACGGAATTCCTTGGAAATCTAATTTGCCTATAAGCCGTTATAACGACCGAGATCCCAAAAAAAAAGAACCTTCCCACGCAAATGCTACCCTTATGACCTACGACTACAGGATTCAATAAGTCAATCCGGGCAGCTACGAGGGAAGGGTGTCCGAGGTTCCAAAACGAAGGCATGCTAGCTCCTACCTGTCCTAGCTCGTCGGATTGGGGTTGGTTCTTGTTATGGTACCTGCGAACGATGTCACGTATTCCATGCCTTAGAGTTGATGGAGGTCTCTAAAATAAATGTTTAAAGAGAGGCGCGATTTTTCCAAAATTTTCATCCCTACCTCACGTCAGAATTTCACAAGTAGGAGGAGAGCAAAAGATGTTATAAGCTCTCTGAGTTTGCCCACCCCGAGCCTAACTGGGTCTAAAATCCCATGAAGGCAACCTTAGCTACCACGCACTCAAATCTAGTGATAGCCCCTTATTTGAAACCCCTTCTCCCTACTCTAATACATTTTAACCGCTTAATGTAGCAGTCCCATCCACCAAATAAAAATAATTTACTTAAAATTCATAATTTTATTTCATAATTAATCTCTATACTATATTAGGCCTAGTTTTAATTGTTATGCTATGTATTTCTTTTCTCTTCACAGCGTCTCTTTCCTTTCCACTCGCCTTTCGTTTACTTTTGTTGTTGTGATCATTTTCCTAGCAAATAATAATGATAATATTAAGACTCAAATCTAATAAAAATATAAATCCACCGAACTTCGATAGCCAATAGATTTCACTTTTAAGAGAGAACGAAACAAAATACTCCTAGCGAGCACTCTCTTCAGCTTACATTCACTTATTATTCGATTCGGGTACAAGCAAAATAATATGAAACAAAATAAAAAATACGCATGATATCGAAAACATGCACTAGTTCATTTAAGAGACTACTAAAAATTTAAACTTTTGGAATAAATCAAATTCACTGAAGGTGAATATAATGAACCTGTTCAATCATTTATGGGCAATTACAAGTTTATAGTGAATAGCTAAGTTATCTCTAAATAAAAACAAAATAAAAAAAAAACAGTTCGCAATATATATTATATGTATGTCATGCATGCATTCACTTACCGAAAATGAAGGTATGTTTTTTTTTGCTTTTGATCGCAGCGATGTCCAGGGGTGTGGTGACCTTGTGCACAATTTCTCCAGCCCGAGGTAGATGTGGTTTTCTTTTGCGATATATATTTTTTTTTTTGTGTTTCTAGGCATGCGATGAGTGATGATATTTTTGTTCGGTGTTTAAATTTTGAAGCTATATGCTTTCAATGATCTTTTTGTTCTTTCGCTTAACAAAGATAAAAAGCGATATACATAAGGCACATATAGCGAACTTTACAAATTAAGATTATTTGAACTAAATGATAAGATACTTAGCTGAGTGAATGAATGAATACGGAGTTGAGATTGAACGAATAAGGCGGAGGAATGGAGGGCTGGGGCGATATAGCCGAAGTCCGTGTCTTGAGATCGGGGCTACAGGTGTTTTACAGGTGGGATGTTTCTTCTGCCGTGCAGACTTTGCTGGAGATCTTTGGTGATGGCACGCTCGGGTTGATGGCGATGGACGATGGTACACTTGAGGACGTTGGCGATAGAACGCTTGGTGTCGTGGGCGATAGCACGCTTGGTCGTTGGCGGTAGAACGCTTTGTCGTTGGCGGTAGAACGCTTTGTCGTTGGCGATAGAACGCTTTGTCGTTGGCGATAGAACGCTTTGTCGTTGGCGATATACGCTTGAGGTCGTTAGCGACACACGTGGTTGTTGATGGCGAGGCACGCTGGGTTACAATCGACGAAGCTGTGAGTTATCGGAATCGGTTTCAGCGTTGGTACGGAACACACTGACTCGGGCAATACCCACGTTTGCTTTTGGTGGCGGTAAGCAGCAGCAGGCAATTGGATGATACAATGATGGATTAGGTATGCGAATGAGACACCCTCAGATCATATGACTCCGTCACCTCTCGGTAATATGAGGTCGTAGAACGATATGAGATGTAATGACACCTTATCTTAGCACGCCGTATTGTATTTTCGCCCACACAAAAAAAAAGAAAACTCCAGGATCAAGGCGGTGCTTTGAACCTGTGCAACACGCCGCTCGCAGCCGATCACAGGGGTTAGAATCCGATGCAGATTAACCCAGCGTCGTGCAAAATTAATTGGCAACGTATAACTTTCTGACGCAAAGTAGCTTTTTAATTAAGTAGTACGTTCTTTATTGTTCGTATACTGGGCGGATATAATATCTTAAGACCGCTCGAGTTATAAAAATAAAAGTAAAAATTGCGTTATTCGCCATCTGCGAATATTCCGTGCCACAAAAAAAAGTAAAACGACAGCTCTCAAAACGAACGAGCAACCAACTTCCGTACACTGGCGAAGTCCAAGCACGAATCTCCCAAAAATCCATCAGCCAAAGTAATATCGGCAGTCTAGTCTTCTCTTGTTTTCCAGTAACTGTCCCTTTCAATGATCAGTGCCGTATTTTTAACTCTCCACTTCTTTTTTCATATAGAGCTAGGCGCGAAAATTATTTTGACACTTTGCATGCACTCCCCTGTTCCCACATACCATCGCTCATCATCCCGAATCTTTTCCCCACCAGATCATAGCATCGTAGACAGCATCCATGGTCCCCACTGTTTGGTCTAACAGCCGAGTGATATTCCCCAAACACACTCAATTTCATTTCCGGGCGAATTGGTTTTGTTCCCGAATGATTTTGGGTTTATGTATATAATTGCGAGGTATTCGCCTATTGCCTACTATCAGTGCTATCAGTTTGGAAAAATATACAGTGAGCGTCAAAAGTTCACTCACCAATGCGGTTTTCATTTGTGTTTGCAACTTGAAAAATATATATATATATATATTTTTTTTAAATGTACCTATTTAAAGTATTTTATATTGTCAAAATGAAATACATTTTGTTATTGGTATTTAGCTGTCAAACTTTTTCGGAGATGGTTGGTCTTTTTTTACAAACCTATGTCAAGACCTAAAGAAAACTAAAAAGATCATTGGTGTTTGACGGTCACTGTACATATTCGGACGTGACACGTAGGTACGTATATCGTTCCCTACAAACGTCCAGAAAAGGACGCAACGGCAAGGTGACCGCCCCTTCGTGGTAGGAAGATTTAGGAAAAAAATGAATACACAGGCGCGTTCTCGGCCGTTTTGGTAAGCCAGAATCGAATTCTTAAATGTTCATCATCGAGGGTTTCAAAATAATTTGAACACTATATTTTTTTCAGTCACATGATTGTGTACCTTTTTTATAATAAAATACAAGAACCGAATTATTTTCAACGATTTTTGGGCTTCTTTCCCGGCAACGATATTGGGCTACATTTTTTTAAGGTTTGGGCGCTTAAAGCAAACAAAGTTCTGGCAACCCTGATTTCCAGACCAATTCAATGACACGAGAGAGCCATTTGACTCCCTCTTCACAAAAGTATGTTTACTCTTTTATAATTTGCCTGTCTGACAGTTGATCATCATTATGATGCTGGATGCCAGCTTTTTACTCAGCCGCCTCAGTCAATGCATTCTGAGTTCTGACCTAATGGAGCGCGCTCTGATTATTCTCTGAACGGAAAAAGAAACACAAATTCTGAGCTCTGATTTTTTTGACAGTTCCGGCTCTGCTCTGAACTAAAAAAGAAAAACGCCTAATGACAGATTCAAATGCCCAAAATAATCAACGCATTCATGTACGTTAAAACGGTGATTTTACAAATGTTCACAAATGCCAAAAATTTGTTAGGGCAAACACTCAGGATCTTGGTTTCCTTATCGTCAGTTTCACTACTGATGCACATTGTTTTCAACAATTTAATTGTTAAAACAATAAACATCATCATTCACTAAACACCACAAATTCTTCCATATTACTCTATAGTATACGTCTATAGAGAAAAAAAAAATAAACACTCATGCAAAACGAATGTATTTCGTTGACATACTTAATGGCAAGGATGCGATTGCATAGATTTTTCCCAAAATGAATTCGTACACGTTCTTCGTCGCCCAGCACATTTAACCTTTGCCTTGTGAGAGTGTGGGCGGCCATTGTGTGAGACAAAACTTTGGGTCACAAAAGTTTTCCCCGATATAATTACCCTCCGACAATGCTACGACCAACCACTGATGATGTACCACAGAGAGTATGGTGACTTTTCCGGAACTTGCACTTTTGGCAGTCCAAAACTTAATTTCATCAACTTTCCCATTGCATATATAGTCTGTCGGGGTCGGCCAGTATAGAACTCAAGTCATTCTTCTCTTCTCTGCTGGTGATGTCTTTTCCCCAATGGAATATAGTTTCACCTGTCGAATCAGCAGGAATGATTGAGGTAAATAACTTTGGGAGTGCTCTCTGGCTGTTATGCTTACACTATAGAACAGTGTTGTTCACTCATGTAACCAACCCGATGCTAAATGCCAGTTCAAGGATTTCCTTCTCCTTTTAGGTTCTTCATCACTTTGTGGTAAATTGCTTAAAATTACTTGTTCTTTGTAGGGAGCAAGAATATGGGTTCTTGTACCTAAGTGTGTGAAGTGTGTGTATGCATTCCTAGATGTTAACTTTCTATCCGTGACCATGAATATTTGTGTATGTACTTCAAAGGATAGTCTTGGCACTTACTCGCTTCGCAAACAATCTTCCTGTAAGCGAGTAAGAGTGGCACACAATAATAAAGTGGTGAAAATGCGGTGACAGTTTTAGAACATCCACCCTCGCCGCTGGCGTTGTTGGGGTTACTGTCCCTTCGCTTGCATGTGTATCTCCTGTCCTGGCCACATCCATATACACGGAGCTGGAAAACAAGGACAAGATTTATAGTTGATATTTGTTTGTGAAGATTTGTGCGCTGCAAAATAAAATCTCGAAGTTCCAACAAAGTTCGTCGAATTGTGGGTTCTTCCCAATGAAACCGCGTGCACGAGAGGGAGATGTCTTTGCCTTTTTGCCTAACTTTACACCACCCATACAGCCACATAAAGACGCCCACAAATAGGGTGAAGTTTCCCTTTCGCATAGTTAGGTTTTTGCAACCTGTGAAATTAAATTAGGAATCCTGGGAATGGCAGTGGCAAGGGATTCACTCAGGAATTCGCCTTTGCTTGGAGGAGTAGGTGGGTTGCTTGAAGAAACAAGAAACGATCAAAGAGTGGTACTATCTTGTGTGTTGATCAAAATTAAGTTATGAGGAAACCGAAAACAAAATTGGATGCTTTGGTTACTTTTTAACTCAGTTAATGGCGAGCTAAAGGACAGGATAGCAAGTGAATGTTTAGTGGTAGTTTAAGTGCTGAAGCACGTGCTGCACACCCAACTGATGATGCATTTCAGCCAAAGGCTCGTTTTTTTGCCAGAAAGATGGCAGGCCAAAGTGTTGAGGTTAGGCTAGTTCTATAACGAAGAGCTAGTGTTCGAAACACTTAAGAGTATTGGATTGGATTAAATTGCTGAAAATGGATGTAGGTAACTCACGACAATCCTTGATGTAACCGCATCTCTTCTTTGTTCCGAAAAAATGTGTCGACATTTTCACCATTCTAGCGATGAAAAAATCCAAATGGATAACTTTCAGCTTGCCTCTTCTTCGTTGGAGTCCACAACATCGTTAATGCGTCTTACTTTTACTACTTTATAGGGCCCTCCCATTCCTGTTGCAACTTAAGCGAAATACTTATTCTCCAATGAGGGTTGTACAGTACACTGTACAGCCATACCAGATTTCCTTCTTTGAATCCAGTTATTGCTTTGGCGTCGTATCTAATCTTCATGCGGCTGTTATCCGAAGCACGTTTCTAATAATTGCAGCACTTCAAAGACGCATGTTGTGTGTAGTGTAAATGATTTCCTTTCTGGCTAGAAGAAACCTTAAGGGTAGGTAGGTAATAGTGGCGGTTGAGATAAACCCAAGTAGCACTAAGTGCCGTTTTGTTACCACATACTCATTTGACCTGGTTGTTGTTAGTATGTCGAAGGGTGGCTTAGATCTAGCGTGTGGAATTCAAAAAGGTTATAAGTTCTTTGATGCTATTCTTCGCGACTTCCTAGAGGAGCTATGACTAGAGCTCGTTGTCTATAGTCCTAGCTAGTGCCGGACAAGCGCATGGGTAGTGAATGAGGGTTTCTTTTTCGGTTGCGTCGTTACAACTGCGACAGTGTGTATTATCTAGGATGCCTAATCTGACTGCATGATCCCCTATAGGCCAATGGCCTCTGGTAATCGCTGTTGCTCTGGCTACGTGTTTTCCTTAGGAGGTGAATTGTTTTTTCCCTGCTATTATTTGGCCACTTCCTTCTGGGTATAATACAATTTGTTAGCCTTCTCCATCTGAGATTGGCTTTTGATACGGATTCTGCGGAAATTTTTGCTTTGACTGCTCCTATTGGAATGTGGACCGATTCCGCAAGTCAGAAGTGGAGGCTTAAACTTTGCTTGACCAGCTCGTCAGCCTGTTTGTTTCCATAAACGTTGCTATGGCCTGGAACCCAGATCAGGGCACTCCGGAGCTGATCAAGCGAAGCAAGCTCCTCTGGACATTCTAATACTAATTTTGAGGTTCTATTGAATTGTCAATGTCAATGAATATGTCTATCTTTTGCCTCGGAAGTATGTTATGTCCGTGTGTAGTTTGATTAGGCGACAGGCTTCACGGATAACAAGTATTTCCACCTGAAACACACTGGCTGTGTCCGGGGGCCTGAAGGATTTTGAGATGCTCAGAGACTCCGAAAATACACCCGCGCCTACTCCGCAGTCCATTTAACCTTTACCTTTACTGAAGTAGATATGGAATTACTTCCACTTGGACACAATTTAGCCGGGAAAATGTAATGATACGTTCCTATAGAGGAACAACAAATTAAATGAAGTAAAGGAAAAGATGGGAAATGGATTTCTCTCTCATTTTTTAGTTTATTCAGGACGTGGGCGCATTCGCGCACTATAGAGGAACAACAAATTAAATGAAGTAAAGGAAAAGATGGGAAATGGATTTCTCTCTCATTTTTTAGTTTATTCAGGACGTGGGCGCATTCGCGCACAGTTTCTTAGCAAATATTTAATAATTTTACGTTTCCAAAAAAGTACTCTAACGAACCTAATATCTGTGGAAGTGTGCTTTATTTATAATTCGTTCGACGTGTTTATTCCTAGGGCGCACTCAGTGCGCACTTAGAAGTGTCAGTGAATTTTCGTGGCTGCCGAAAAAACCCAAGAAAAGATTTTTCAAAAATGTAGTTTCATGTCGAAAACGAAATGTAACCCTGAAACCTGTCACTAAAAAATGTTTAATAATATAGATTTAACAGCAGCAAAAACATTAAATTTGTTTAATTAATGGTTTTATTGTTGAAAAGCACATTTCTTTTAGCACTTACTATAGTGCAGCACAAAATCAATCACCCTTATTCCGAGTATGGCGTTTACGACGATTTAAAACACGCGCCAATTTGAATTTATTATATTAGTATTAACGTTTTTTCGTCGTTCAACGCCATCAGTTCAATTGTCTTTAAACGCCTTGTGGATCCCATTAGTGTACGCCGAACGTCATGTGAGAAATTTTACTGTCATTCTGTAAGGCATTGGACGCCACAAAACGACAAGAAAAATGACGATTTTTGGAATTAACAAATATTAGTGAACGCCAAGTGATGAAAAAACACAAAATTTAACTTTTCCTGAACTGTTAATTTATTGAAATAAATAAATTAAAATTTTTTTTCAAGGGTTAAAAAAAATTTTCAGAAAGGTTTTTGTTAGCAACAATTTAATGCATTTGTTAAATGTGGGCTATATCCTTTTAATGTTTTCCTACACCCTCCTGGTATCTACCCTCAACACAGTGGCAGCCGGCACTGACAGCGACCATGTAGCATGTACCTACTTTCCATGAGCTTAAATTTTATTTTGTCCTCTAAAAAACGTTTTGAATCCGAAAATAATTTATTAAATTTCGTTTTTCAAATGATTGTTTGTCCTTTTGCTAATGTTATGTCTGGTAGTTCAAACTTCAAATGGATAGGATTTTGTCGTTTTCTGTTCCCGGCAATGTTTGTTCCCATATTCACAGTTTTAACTGTAAATTACAGTTTTTTAGACAAGCTTACAGTTTTTAAAATTACCTCCTAGTACAAATAACAGTTTTTTTTTTTCAATTTCAGATTAAAATATTTTTGTTTAGGTACTATAAAAGTCTAATTTTTTCCAGCTTGAAAAAAAAATCTAACGGTATCCCTGTGATTACATGATTACAAAAAAACGTAATTTTACAAAAATCTTTTCGTTTTTGAAGGTTACAGTTTTTTGGTTGGAAAAAAAATCTGACAACGCTGGTTCCCGGATGCGTAGGAGATCAGTTTGTCTTATGACATTGTCTTTGTTACTACTCCAAGATATTGACACTGGATACGCTGTTCAATTTTAAGATTATAACAATTATTTCTTTAGAAAAAGACAAACAAGAAAAAACTGCTACCGACATTTATCTGTCAGGGCTGTAGATCTGCTGGTTTGGAATTTGGATCGTATGTGGAATGTGAACTACTTACCGACGGCGTCGTACCTTGTCGTGGAAGTTAGGGAATAAAGCTAATTATTATTAGACGATATGTTGAATAAGCATACGTATGCTGAAAATTGTGTTCCAATCACAACATATCGTGTAAAAAAATGTATGTTAATCATGTATGCACGATAAGTTGTGATTGGAACACAAATGTCAAAATCAATGGCGGAAATGATTATTCCATGATATACCATGGGCCTAGGATTATTCAAGTATGAGTGCGTTAATGGCGCTCCTTTGATTTTGTACAGCACCAATACATGAAAAATCCTGGGGCCGCGGGAAGCTTGTAGGCAAGTCCGTTATGTGGGAGGAGTCGACGGTCTATTCTATGTGGTTTGTGACCTAGGGTCAGCTCATTGCGCTTAACTAGGGCGACCCAGTGCTCACATCGAATACAGGTTTTCACACGCGACAGGGATAACGCAGTGCGCACTAGTTCGCCATACGGTACACGTCAAACAAGAAACAAACCTTATGACTTCAATTGTTTCGCTATTCCGTCTATATAAGCGTATTTTTTTGAGAATCTATAGCTAGCTCACTTTTACTTTTATTTGCAAGACTTTTATACCCACTTTTGGTTTTGTTGTACTCACTTTCGGTTTTACATGCAAAATTGTTATACTCACTTTTGGTTTTGTTATACTCACTTCCCAAAAAAATACGCCATATGATAGTTCCTACCACAAACTGTCCCTACCATCATAAAAAGCCTTTGGGAGGAATTTCATTCAATTACAATTTTGGGTATAAATTTGTTTAAAATAGTAGATACCTATTATTCGGCTTAAAAATGATCAGTGGCCTTGTTTTCTATGAGATTGTAGTGGATGCTATTGACAGATAGCTGCGGCGCGTGGCAGCGTTCTCACTCCCACAAGGTTGCATTGAGCGGTGTTTAAGATTAGCGTCCGTTTAGTTGAGTCATATTTAAAGTTTAGGTGGCTATAAAAGCTATATTTTATAGTGTTAACCTTTCCTTCCGACATAAAGTAGCCCGTAATCTGATCCGGATCATCTGAATAATAAAAACAAACTGGATCAATAGTAATTCTTACTTTTGAAGTGTGGTATTGCTGAAGGAAGTTTTCACTGTTTGCGCCAAATCCCCTCCTCGTGGTCACTGTAGGTTTTGGAGTAGATGCGACCAAGGTATATAGAACTACAAGGTATGATACGTTACGTACAGTTGTCCCGAACAACGGGCGAATAGCTACAACCTTAATTTTTCGTTTTTTCTGCGCAAGTACGTCACTTGACGATAACAATTTTGACATTTTTGTGAAAATATATTGAAATATACGGATAGTTTTCTGTGCGCAAGTTTTATTTTTAATAACAATAATGTTTTGTGTGCTGGTTCAGTCTAATAGAATAGTAAACAAATTAAAAAATTATTATCTGTTACCTATGTTTTGTCGTCATACCATGTATTTCCATAT
The DNA here is from genome assembly GCA_949372485.1 of Cheilosia soror. NCBI lineage: Eukaryota > Metazoa > Arthropoda > Insecta > Diptera > Syrphidae > Cheilosia > Cheilosia soror. Next base: position 81,270,282 of record OX443561.1, read on the forward strand.
ACCTTGGGTGCAAAGTTGTATGTACATATATGCAAAGATTAAAAACAATTTACTAGGGTGCTTTTAGGCGTTGGTTGTAGCTATCAGTAAAATACAACCGAAAACAAAATTATTTTGCTCTTTTGGAGCACTTAATCATTGAACTCAATCTTGGTCGTATAAAGATAATTCATCCAAATAAATCAAGCAAACATTTTTTAAATTTTCTAAAAAGAGAATTTTGTTATTTTTTTCGAACACAAAACTTTTTCAGTAGGTACGTCACTTGACATCGTATTCCACTAAATTCAGTTTCAGTTTTGTTCTGTTTCGTGTTTTAACGGATGCATTTTACTGAGTTATAATCGACGCCTAATGGACACCTCAGCTTGAAAATAAAAGCAAAAAATATGTAGATAAGGAATTGCACATCCCTGTATAAGTTACATCGGATATTCTCTGAACACGCCCGTCAGTACCATGTGCTCAAAATTATATTTGACTTTTGACAGCATCGCTCATTTTGCTTTCTGCATGTGCCTTGTTTTGCGAATGCATATTATTTTAAATCAGTTTTTGGTTTAATTTTATAATTTCACAATAACATTTAAATTGAATTCGGTGTAAAAAATCTTCCTCCAATAAGTGTCAACAAAACTCGAGCACAATGAAAGGATATAAGAGGGAAGTTGATATGTTTCCTTCTGACCTGGAGTTTGCAGTGTTCACTGGAGAAGAAATCAAAAAGCTAAGCGTAGTCAAGATTATCACTGGCCTCACGTTCGATCCACTTGGACATCCTTTACCTGGCGGCCTGTACGACAATGCTATGGGTGCGTATGGCAGATCAATGGATCCGTGTGGAACATGTTTGTCGCAGGCAAGTTGCAGCGGTCATCTGGGCCACATTCAACTCAATGCCTTGGTGTATAATCCGTTCTTCATCAAGCTGGTTCATGCCATCTTAAAGATATGCTGTTTGAATTGTTCTAAAATTCAAATGAAGGGTAAGTTGAAGTAGTAGATGTATTTGAAAACAGAAGTTAATAAAGAAACCAACAGACCATCCCTTGGAGATCTTAATACTTCAGTTAAAACTTGTTGATGCTGGTTATGTCATTGAAGCCCAAGAAATGGAGATTTTCAAATCAGAGTATGTAAGCCAAAATACTGACCAATTCGTGAAAACTGAAGATGGTGACGTTGTTCATCCAAAAATCGCAGAGATGCATGAATTATTGAGAAAAGGGCAGAGCAATGCTTGCAACAATACGAAGGTATCTTATGCTATACGGACAGCATTGATTCATGCTGCCCTACAGGCCCCCACATCAAAAAGCTGCATTCACTGTAATAAGACTTTGAAAAAAGTGCGCTACATGTATCGAAAGCTAGTTATGCACATTAGCAAGAACGAATTGGAAAGGACGTGAGTTCGTATTTCCAACAATTTGTACTCATTCTAACATGTCTATTCCAGTTCACATGGCGATGTCATGATCAAAAGTGGACAAAACAAAGTCGTCCTGGCCGATGAATGCCGTAAAATGCTGCGAGAGATCTACAAAAAGTATCCGACTTTCCTGAGGCTTCTTTTTCCCATTCTAAATTCGTCCTCAGTCGAAATGGAATATCCGGTGGATCTGCTCTTTATGGATGTTATACCAGTGACACCTCCAAAGTGCCGCCCAACCAATGTTGTTCTGGATCAAATCATTGAACACACGCAAACGACTGTATACAGGAACATTGTAGAGGCGAACTCTGTTCTAAGGCTAATCATGATAAACATTAAGAGTGAGGGTTCCAACATGAAGCCAGAGGCAACGGTAGGTTATCTAAAAGGGTCCACAAAAACAACCAAATAACGACGTATCATTTCAGTCTGTTTACGAATCTGCCAAAGGATCAACACCCTACGAGAAGATGTACTTTGCTTGGCAAGCACTCCAAGCAGCAATCGATCTTCTTCTAGATACATCTGTATCAAGGGAATCGGTGAACTCTTTGGGGTTAAAACAAGTCCTTGAAAAGAAGGAGGGTCTCATCCGTAAGCACATGATGGGAAAGCGTGTTAACTACGCCGCTCGTACTGTTATCACCCCAGATCCGAATATAAATGTTGAAGAAGTTGGAGTTCCAGACATTTTCGCCAGAAAACTATCCTACCCAGTGCCAGTAACTCCATGGAATGTTTCAGACCTCCGCAAGATGGTCATCAACGGACCTGAAATTCATCCAGGGTAAACAAGCAATGAAAGCTATTATATCTAGCACCGGAATTAACGTCTTTGTAAATTTTAGCGCCAACTATATTGAAGACGAGAGAGGCACAACCACCCTCATCCCCGCTGGCAATCCGGCAAAGCGAGAAAGTATGGCAAAATTATTGCTGAACGCGAACGGAAAGGGAATCAAAGTTGTTCATCGTCACATTCTAAATGGCGATGTGATGTTGTTAAATCGACAACCGTCCCTTCATAGACCCAGTATAATGGCGCACAAAGCACGCATTCTTCATGGCGAGAAAACGTTTCGCCTCCATTACTCCAATTGTAAGGCGTACAATGCCGATTTCGACGGGGACGAAATGAATGCTCATTTGCCGCAGGGTGAAGTCGCCCGGGCGGAGGCTTACAATTTGGCCAACGTTGCGAGTAACTACCTTGTTCCAAAAGACGGCACTCCTCTCGGCGGGTTGATTCAGGATCATGTTATATCTGGAGTAAAGCTTTCGATCCGTGGAAGGTTTTTCAACAAGCAGGACTACCAGCAGCTGGTTTTCCAGGGACTGTCCCATGTGCAGGGACATATTAAGCTTCTACCGCCGGCTATATTGAAGCCAATTGCGCTGTGGTCGGGAAAGCAGGTTAGTTTCGTTGCTGCTATATGCGCTAAGAGGTTATAATAGACAAGTTGTACTTTTAGATTCTGTCGACGATATTGCTTAACCTGATTCCCAAGGGCTATCAAGCAATCAATTTGACATCAACAGCAAATATCGGAGTGAAGGTAAGTGGAGCTAATGCTTATGGACGCAGAATTTGTCCTATCGCTTTGTGTTTCTATCATTTCAGCATTGGAACGTAGCCGAGCCACGAAAAGCTTTATGCGGTGGAACTGACTTAAAACTTCTGCAGATGACAGAAAGTGAAGTCATCATCCGTGAGGGCGAACTTTTAGTGGGAGTGCTGGACAAGCGGCAATATGGAGCTACACAATATGGTCTGGTACATTGCATGTACGAGGTAACACACAATTGATTCATAATTACTCCTCTCCTTTTCTATGGAATGACATTTAATTATCAACAGCTCTACGGAGGAGAAATATCGACTCGATTGCTGACGTCGTTCACGAAAATCTTCACCAGCTTCCTGCAGCGCGAAGGTTTCACTTTGGGCGTTAAGGACATTTTGGTAACAGCCGCAGCTGATGGTAAACGTCGCAAAATCATCAAAGAAAGTCGGCTGATTGGCAATGCGGCTGCTGCAGCAGCACTTGACTTGGAGGGTGCGCCCGCACAAGACATAATCGCTGCGAAAACAGACGAAGCCTACGTGAAGGACCCCAAGTTCCGAGTCATTCTGGACAGGAAGTATAAATCCATGTTGGATCGGTACACAAATGATATCAATAAGTAAGTTGTTGGTTGGTTTTCCTCGCGTTCTATCGACGTTCATGTTTTTCATTTTGCTACGAAGGGTTTGCCTACCTGAAGGCCTGATCACTCAGTTCCCGGACAATAACCTGCAGCTGATGGTACTCTCCGGTGCGAAGGGGTCTATGGTCAATACCATGCAAATTTCTTGTCTACTTGGGCAGATTGAATTGGAAGGCAAGCGGCCGCCATTGATGATATCGGGAAAATCTCTTCCCAGCTTTACATCGTTTGAGACGTCGCCAAAGTCTGGAGGATTCATTGATGGTCGCTTCATGACAGGAATACAGCCACAGGATTTCTTTTTCCATTGTATGGCTGGACGTGAAGTAAGTGGAAGGGATTTTGAAATAAGTCAGCCCATACTAATCTCCTTTCCAGGGTCTCATTGATACAGCTGTAAAGACCAGTCGTTCCGGTTATCTACAGCGCTGTCTGATCAAACACTTGGAGGGTCTTAGTGTGAACTACGATTTAACGGTTCGCGATAGCGACAACACTGTTGTACAATTCCTCTACGGCGAGGATGGCATGGATATTCTTAAGGCGAGATTTTTCAATGATAAATCTGTCAAATTCCTCGATGCAAACTCCTCTGTTATCCTCCGGCCCAGTGAGCTGGAGAAAATAAAAAGCGATGGCACCCTAGTCGCTGTACAAAAACACATAAAGAAGGTGCGATCATGGCATAAGAAGCATGGCAAACCCAATGGCAAACGGACTATATCGGGCTTTACGCGATTCTCCAGTGAACTGCGGGAAGAGGTTGAAGTAGAATATCCCTCCGAATGTAATAAAAACACTGGGCGTTTGAAGATTGACGAAGCCTTAGTGAAACTCTGGAAAAAAGCCGACGCAGACTCCAAAGAAAAGTATAGAAACAAATTCGGACGCTGTCCAGACACCACGATGTCGAAATTCAAACCAGACAGTTTCTACGGATCGGTATCCGAGTATGTAGAGAAACTGGTTCAGTCGTACATCGAAGCGAATCCTCTGCGAAAGGAGGAGATCACTGACATCATGTACATAAAGAGTTTGAAATCTCTCGCCGAACCTGGTGAGCCTGTTGGATTATTGGCTGCGCAATCTATTGGTGAGCCGTCAACTCAGATGACACTAAACACTTTCCATTTCGCCGGTCGTGGTGAAATGAACGTGACTTTGGGTATTCCCCGCTTAAGAGAAATTCTAATGATGGCATCGGCGAATATAAAAACACCTTCGATGGATATTCCTGTGAAGCCGAGTCAAGCGAAGAACGCCGACAAGTTGAGGATCAAATTGAATCGAGTTACCTTGGCTGATTTGTTGCAATGTGAGGATCAGTTTCAAGCCATCTCTTGGTGTGTACTATTAACTATCTTCTATTGTAGATGCGAGAGTGAATATCAGTTTGGTGTTGCACCCGGAACGGGCCCATCAGTACAAAATCCACTTTCAGTTTCTGCCACGTGAGGCTTATCAGGATGATTTTTGCGTAAAGCCCAAACAGGTTCTCAAATACATGACGGAAACGTTTTTCAAGCTACTTTTCCGCGCAATAATCAAGTCGGCTAAAAATAAGAACTCTGTGTAAGTACAAGTCTTTGACTATAGGGAGTAGATGTAGAATCAAAGGCAGGTACTCATCGGTGTTTTGATTTGATTTCAGTATCGATATAGATGATAACCCCAAGAAGAAGGGCGCCGAACAGGAAAACGACGAACTCGATGCCGATGATGGGGAAAACGATAAAAGAGGAAAGTCTAAAAAGGATAAGAAAGACGATGGTGATGGCGATTCATCTGACGACGACAATGTAAGTGAGGGAATAATAATGGTGAGCGTTTTTGTTTATTGCTAACGATTTCAGAATGGCGATGACGATGACGCCACGGGCATAAAGTTGAAGAACAGAAAACAGGACGAAACAGAATACGACGATCCTGAAGCTGCGGAGGAGATCGAGGATGCCAATGGTGAGTTCCCTATCGATTTACCTCTCCTACCCGTTATGTTATTTTAATTTATACTCTTACAGAAGAAGATGAGAGTGTCTCCGAAAATATCAACGAGACCCAAGAGGAAGTCGAAGAAATCGATGATCAGGACATATCGAAAGTTCTGCAAAATGAAATGGTCAAGGGATACGTCTACGACAAGGAGCAGCATCTATGGTGCAAGTTAACATTTAATGTAAGCGACTCATCTTGTTTATTCGTCTATTAATCGATTTGCTTTGCAGTTAGAAATGAGGTACCACAAGCCGGATATTTCGAACATTATCCGTGAACTCTCAGCCAAATCGGTAATCCATCAGATCACCAAGATTAAACGGGCAATTACATATAAGAATGGCGAAGAGCTCATGCTCAAGACGGACGGCATCAACATCGTTGAAATGTTCAAGCACAACAAAGTGTTGAATGTAAATCGTATCTACTCCAACGACATTCACGCCATCGCCAGTACGTATGGCATTGAAGCAGCGGCCAAAGTTATAGTCAAGGAAGTGCAAAACGTGTTCAAAGTGTACGGCATCACCGTGGACCCAAGACATCTTTTGCTTATTGCCGATTATATGACGTTCGACGGGACGTTTAGACCACTAAGTCGCAAGGGTATGGAACACTCTTCGTCGCCCCTGCAACAAATGTCATTTGAATCGTCACTGCAATTCATGAAGTCAGCAACAATATCAGGTCGAGTGGACGAATTGAATTCGCCTTCAAGTCGGCTGATGGTTGGGTTACCCGTTAAGAACGGTACCGGTTGCTTTGACTTGCGTCAGAAGCTGGCATAAAAAACAACAGAAAGTGAAATAAAATTGATAATTTGTGTTTTTATTATGAATTTGTTTTCTCATTCAGATTCTTCTGAGCTGTCTGAATAGGCTGAAATTAGAGAAAGTCCACCGGCTGCCTTTGGCGGAACTGGCTGTTGGGGTACTTCTGGTTCCCTTGGTTTGACAATAACCAGCGGTTGCTTCCGTTTGACTAATCCTTTAAGTGACGAACTCTTGTTGCTCGCGAATGTTGCTTCTTGTGGTGGGCCCATAACGACTTTGGATCTCTTCTCGGCGGGTTCGGATTTTTCTTCCTTCACATCTTCGACAATTTCTTCGGCAATGATTTTCTTTCCAGCCACCTGTTTGGTCTTGAAATTCACTGACCTACAGAGAAGCTGATTTAGTTACTTTTAACAAATCGCTAAATAAAATTGCTTACTTTATGAACTCCTCGTCCTCCCTCTCTTGACGTTCTAAACGTTCCCTCTCCGACTCAACCGTATCGTATTGCGACAACATGGTCTCATAATCAACACTCTGTTGCCTTCTATTCAAATCTCTCAATTCTTCTAACGACTCCAACAGCTCGATTTCATTTCTCGACTGCTGAGTACGATTTTCGAGCAGCTTCATTGGATTATTAGCTTCTTCCTCCCTTAACTCCTCCTCTTCTTTGCGTGCCTGCTCTTCGGCTAATTTTAAAGCCATGAAATTGCGTGTCGCCCCGGCCTCAATCTCGTAGTCGGTGTTTTTTGGGTCTGTTTTGAAAGAAATCTCCTGCAGGCAACGCGTGCATTTAATGTAGAAACGATATATTCGAATTCCAAGATAGGTCTCATTTTCCACGTCCTCCTTGCGGGCATTGAACTTTTTACCTTTGTAGATATATTCCCCGCAGGTTTTACAACGCATATTGAATGGAGCCATAAGACGGACAGTGTATTGCCGATTTTTGGCCAATTTCATACGAGGTATTTTCGACGGATCGAAATCGGGCGGGTAGTATTTCTAGAACGGAAATTGGTTGTTATATGTTTATTTGAACAAAATTGGGAAGCTACCTACATTTAACACTTTCCTTTCCGACATTTTGGCCTAGAAATTTAAGTTTTATTTATTTCAAAGTAAAAAATAAGTTTTGTAAACTACAAAGTTTTGATAACAAGTGATGTCACTCGTGTCAAAACTCAAAAGTGACAGCAAAATAATTAAGTGCTGCCAATAACAATGAAAATTTAGCGCGACTCTTAAAAGAATGGACCGTAAAGTGCGAAAAACAGTGTGTTCCGTTTGGCTTTCGATTAAGGTCTGTTTTATTGCACATCCATCTCAGTAAAATAAGAAAATGTGCAATAAAACTGTCCGGAAGCCCGGAATTGCTGTCATAATGGATATTAATAAAAAATGCAATTTCAAAATTGAAATCCTCCTTTAAAAATGAGTACCTAATCAATATTTGAACGCAAAAAATACTTAATTATTATTAATTTCAAAAGAGAATATTTACTTCTTCTGCTTACTTTTTTTCTCTTCCTGACATCTTGTCTAGACAATATAAAAAATAATAATTAATATGGTCAAAAGGAATTAACAAAACGTGCGAAAATTCCTGTTAAAAATAGTCAGAAAATAAGAGTTATTGCTGAGCATTAATTTCAAATTAATCACCAATTGCTAAATTTGTTGTAGTATTCCCGTGTTAAGTGCTCATGAAGGATTGTATTTTGATTAGCTGATGGGATGATGGAGCTATTTTAAAGAACGTCCCTGCTGTAATAGATTAATCATTCTGGAATAATCCGCCACAACTAGGATTCGCTGATTCAAGCATACTAACTATATTTAACTTATCTGTGGAAACGGACAACCGTATATGGTCCATATGTACCTGTCATTTAAATATTATTGTAATTGTTTTAAATCTTGGAAAGGAGGGGTTGGGGTATGTGGCTCGCTTTTCTCGCGGCAAGGACTCTATACTCCAGTATAACCATTTTCGGTCATTATGCTGTACGTTTAGGATCCAACTTTTATCTTCAAAAACAGTTTTTAATGAAAATATTATTACGTTACGCTGATTACGTATCCGTGTCCCGAACCTTTTGCAGAGATCAAACGAAGAATCACTCTTGCCAATCGCTGTTTCTTCGGGCTAAGAAGGCTGGGGCACGTAGAGCATAATATGGACAACAACGCACCAACCCGACGAGTCTTTGAGTAGACAACGTAGCAGAGGAAGACCTAACCTTAGGTGGCGCGCACAATTATTGGAGGGCGACCTCAACCAACTTGGTATGCGGTATTAATGTGTGACAACCAAATTATCTGTGACATTTAAATGCTCGGTTAAATGTGCATTCCAATAATTCCACGTGAAGTACTTCTTGAGTGGATTCTGACTTGGATGGAATCGAGAAGCGAAATTTTCATCATCAAAGAGTATTGTTTTCACCAATGGAACGGTTTCAGAAGTGTTTTTTTTTTATGCCGGAGTGCGCTTCCGGGCGCATACATACTCCGTCGGAGACTCAATTTACATTCGAGGTACCTATCGGTCTTCGGAAAGAATAATTCAAATGCGACAACGCATTGATTTGACATGTTGTTGTTTCGTGGTGCGTCGAGGTTTTCCTATTTAGCGCGTTACGTTTTTCGTTTGCTTTTTGCCCTGGAACACAAATTAAAGCGATAAATATAAAAAATTAAGTTGCTAAAATATTTTTTTCTTTATGGCTTTCATTATCAATATTTCCGCAACCAATTCCTGTCGGAGCAAAAATCATATGAAGCTGTCAAAAATATCAGTAAAAACGCGCTCGATCGCACTGAAGCGCAAAACGCTAGCGTGCGTTGCATATTTGTCGGAAAGAAGCTGCGAAAAGCTGTTCGGAAGAATACTTCGAAACAAAAATCCTCCGATTCGTATGAAATCGGAGAATGTTTCCATTCCGACGAATACCTCGCTAGGGCCGATTAGCATAATTATGTGTGAAGGAGTTTTTAATCATTCTTGGCTGACATCACCAATCATCAGCTTTATGTATAAAAGTTTTAACTCCGTCCAATTTGTTCGCACGTTCGAAAAATGCTAAAATATAAGCTGCTAAATAAAACACGCAATTTAAAAAGTAGTTTCACAATTTCTAACTTTATTTAGACAAAACAAAAGGATTTCATTTATATACAAGTTTAAGGTGTTAATGTTCGTGTATTGTCTTGTGGGACAGACCTCTAAGATCTGGACAGATACATGTAGTTATTATTAATAGGAAAGAAGAATTTCAAAGCCACTCCAAGATGTTGATGTTTTTGCTCCACTTACTCCGAATATTCAAGAATTCATATACTTTTTCTTATAAATGGTTAAACATTATTTGATTTGTTATACATTTTTTGATTTCGAGCAAGTTGATTTTTATTTAAATTATATATACATTTAACGGTATAGCGATAAAAATTCTCCACACCCTGTAATACGATTAATTTCCTCATTCTCACACTCGTATTGACCAATACAATAGGTAATATCTCCCAGACCTATTATCCCTTTATTACAAAATACAACACCAAATAACATAAAATATATAAACAAGTTAACAAAGTTTTAAAAGCGTAGGTCATTCCTGATAATACTACATATCACCGTTATTTACATATTCACCCGTTAAATATTGCACTCTCCTATACATAGTTGTTTTTTTTTTTTTTTTTATTAAATCCCAACATGAAAAAAGAAAAAAAAATTACAACATACTCTCCAAGTTAATTGTTTTGAAGCTACTACCACATTCAACGTCTGCAACACCAACTTTCTGCACCGTACCCAAGGCTGTGTCCTGGTCATTCTTAAAGCTCACCTTTTTGTTCTTATCATACTTGCCACGTTTGTGCATAACCAATTGGTAGACACATGTGTAAAGGAACGAATACTGTTGCATAGACTGGACCATTTTCATTCGTTGGAACCGTAGCTCCTTCACGGATTCAAAAATGTTAATTTTGCTTTCACTCTTAAGGCGTTGCATAATGATGTCCAAGGCTATAAAAGTTCCAGTGCGTCCAACACCAGCACTATATTAGAAAAAAACGTTATTTGCAATGTATTATGTAAAATAATGTCAAGACATTAACCTGCAATGGACAACTATTGGCGAATCGCTCGGACACTTTTCGGCCTTTACTTTGCGTACGAATGTAATTAGGCTCATTGGGTCCGTAGGTACCCCATGATCTGGCCACTTTTTAAAGTAAAAGTGAATTATTTTCTGTCGTATATTTTGCTTAGCGTGCGTAACAATCATTTCACGCCGATCGTACAGATCAAAGAAATCCTCCTTTTGAATCTCAACCTTTATATCTTTCCATTCCCATGGATAATAGTGGTGACATTTGATCTATAAGAATTCTTAATGGAAAACTAATTATGCAGAAGCTTAATACACTTACAACATCCTCTTCCTTGAATTGTGTTACCATAACAATGATCCGTACGTTATGTTGTAGAACCATTCGCCAAAAATCGACAATGCTCTCCTGTTTTGGTCCCTGTGTAGCGATATATTCTTTTTTACGACGATATCCCTATAATAAAAATAACAAAAAATGTTAATTACTCGGGAGCCTTGCGGAGACCATATTGCGAAAAAGGTGCCCACTATGAAAGGTTGTGGGAAATTTTAAAACAAAAAAATTTTTGTTTTAAGTTTTGCTAATCTGTCGGAACATTTATGAACTAACGTTTAAGGGTTCCCGTTCCCGCTCTTTGAAAACGAAAAATTTCATAAATGTTTTGTTCCCTTTTCCAAATTCAAAATTTCCCAAAATTTGTTCAAATCCTTTTACCGTACGGAAATTTTCTTTAAAAACTCCACTAACCGGCAGAAGAAATTTCCGTTGGTTGGTTTTTGTATCCGTCAAATGAACTGACTTGTGTTTCCAGTTTTGACAACGAAAGTGTTGTAAAGGGTCCGCCATCTAACGTTTTTTTTTCAACTAGGTAGTGCTTATTTCGCGAATGGTAACACTTAGCTCATGTGTGATTTGACAGATAATTAGTTTTATCCTTCCGCTGAACGAATATGGTTGTGTATACGCTTGAACAACGCTGGGATATATTGCGACATTACTTTGAAAATCATGGCAATGTGGGCCTGCGATCGACTTAGAGAAGATGCCGATTTTGCCAAAAAAAATCATCTTTTCAGATGAAGCTCATTTTGATCTTGGCGGGTATGTAAACAAGCAAAATTGTCGCATTTGGGGCACAGAAAAACCGCGCGCATACATTGAAAAGCCGATATACCCAAAACGAGTCACTGTTTGGTGCGGATTTTGGTCCAGAGGCATAATTGTGCCATTTTTCTTCGAAAATGAGCAAGGAGTGGCCGTTACAGTCAATGGGTATCGTTATCGGGCCATGTTGAACGAATTTTTGTTCACAAAAATTGAAGAGGAGGATATTGGCAACATTTGGTTTCAACAGGACGGCACTACGTGCCACACAGCCAAAGCTACACTCGATGTTTTCCGCCCTGTTTTTGAAGATCGCATTATCAGCCGCAGAGCTGATGTCGTTTGGCCACCGCGGAGCTGCGATTTGACACCGTTGGACTATTATTTGTGGGGTGCCGTAAAAGATAAGTGTTACGCCGACATGCCAGAGACGACGCTTTAAAGGACCATACACATAGGAGCGAACGAACGAATTAATGAAATGCGAACAAACCTCTTTTGATGCATTTATGAGCTGAAAATTCCACATGTTGGCGCCCACCGACTCAAAATCGGGATGGTGACCAATCGAGAGATTGCTCATCACCTTAAATATATCTATTTAATTTAGGTTAAGCAGATTAGGTAGTTTTAGATAGTTTTAAGAAAAACCAATAAAGGGTCCAAGTTTTCCAAGCCTAGCTTCTTACTTTTATTTTTGAGACGAATGGATGGGACCTACAATTTTATGCCGAATCCAAACGGCTGAATTGAGAAGCTTTTTCAGGACAGTCATACTCTCGGATGTTTGTCAGACTTTCGCGAGAGGTGGTGCAGTAGAAAAACCTTAAGAAGTAATTTGTGTTTCTCCGGGGATCGAACCTGGGATTCCTCGCACAGTGGTCCAGCACACTAACCACTGCGCTACTGCGCCCACTTTGTTGGGATAGATATTTAATAAAACACGCCCATTGTAAGAGACTTATGACTGTGAAGTCAGAAGACCCATTTAGTTCGGTAGTTGACATTTTACAAACAAACACACCAAATTAAGACAAAAAAAAATCCAAAAACTGATTTCTTTTTTCTTAAAATGTCAACTGTCCAAAAAAATCTGTTAGATAGATTTTTACTGTATACTCACGTTAATAAACGAAGCATTTATGTAGTCGTTACCATCCGCATCAATGTCTAATATCACCCGATTTTTGTCATCTGATAAGCACAAGTTTTAAGAGTACATATTAATATTTGAAGAAATCATCCTGTAAATTGAGTTTACCTACATGGAAATATATCTCTATACCGATTCTTGTAGTCATTTGCCTCCGATGCTGAGAAACTAAAGTCCGTAGCAATAACAGTCAACTCCTTAAACTCCCTTTGGAGCTTATCCCTCTTCGAGAGTTCATTGTAGAAAATTGCAAAATTCTTCGATGTGATATCGCCCGATGAATCCTCAATACCATGGCAAGATTCCCTATGCCAAATAATCTTCTTGGTTATGTAAAGATACAGGAATCCCGCAATAAATGCTACCAAAAGGCAACTAATAATTGCAATCAATATTAAAGTCAGCTTTATTAACGAATCTGAAAATATAAAACACAACTCGTATATTTAAAGCCATTTTATCAGCCACACATTTAATACCAGTTTTGAACTCCAAAACGGCTGCATCGCTGTAACTGGACTTTGTAAACAATCGTATTACCATCTGATATTCGGTGTCTGCCTTAAGAGGACCATTGCAATACCGTTTTGATTCATTGCTGCATGAATCCGCTCCAATGGTGTACTCAACAAAACCTCCGGATCCAGTTGAACCATCTGTAACAGTTTTCGGTTGGGCTGGTTGCCATCGAATTGGTGTGGTCTGGTATTGGCGTATGCATTCATCACCACCATACGAGTCGACCCATGTCGAGGAATCTGGCCACTCGTTGATACTATCTAATGCTCCAACAAGTAGTTCAGGATCAGAGTTGCAACTCTATAAAAATTAAGGCAAAATCTTATAGTTTACTTTGTATTGAGTTATTTCTATGGGAACCTTTTGCGACAATAGGAGGGCTGCATACAGGATCGTTCCAGATTCAGAACTGAGCAGATCAACGGGAAAACGCACCACTGCGGAAGTTGTGGGATTACTGGCCTCGAAGGCGTCCACTTTAGCCGAACTTGTATCTTGAATTTTATCAGGAACTGAAATAAAGGCAAATAATTCGTTTAATGTTTCAACAAATATAGGTACACCCTTATTCCCGTAGCGTCTTTAGCAATTCGTTAGACCTGCGTTTTGCCACTATGGAAATAATATGATTTCTTTTGTACAGCTAAATTCGACATTAGGAGTGTTTTATTGAACATCTATTTCAGCAAAGTAAAGAAGAAACTTACGACAACTATACGCTGCTTGACACTTTACAGACTCTATGTAGTTGTTTTAATTGCGTTTTGCAGATTATACTTTATTTTACTTTGCTGAGATACATGTTCAATAAAACACGCCTATTATTTACTTACTTCCAGCTGGAGATTGGAATGACAGAACCTTCGCATCGCTTTTCGAAAGCACATCTTTATTGACCACCGATATGTAAACGTCGTAATTGTACTCAGGTTTCAACTCTGTCTCAGTAAACGTCATTAAACCACTTTCATCGTATTTAGGCTCCACTTTACGTATGAAACTGACAGCTTCAAAACCGACACGGTTACCGTAGAACTCCAATTCGAAAATGTCAATTTCTCCATTCGTCCTACATGGTATTTGCCAGCTAACATTAACATACGCTTTGAAGGTTGATGAAGAAACATCAGGTCCGTTAATAGAAAGAACTTTCAAGTTCAAGACAGCTTCCGAAACTATAAGAGAAGAACATAAGAGTATAGCTCGTTTTCGAATCGATATTCTGTAAATAAAATGTATTCCGTTTCTTACCAGAAGGTAATGTCCTTTCGATAACGGGCAATGTAAAATCACCCGTGCCGTACTCATTACGTGCAGCTATTTGAACGCTGTAGTAGGTAAAGGGTTGTAGACTGGCAAATTCCGATTCCAAACGTGACGTCTCTGGACTAGAAGCTTCAATAATCTGATTTTCACAGTGTGGAGGAATGTAGTAAGCTGCCTGCACTCGACGAAAATATAGAACGTAGACATTTATGTTGCCATTTGCATACATGGGGACCTCCCACTGGAATCTTATCGATGTGGTAGTACGAGATTTAACACTGACATTAAGAGGTTCTTCTGGATCTGAAAGGTAAACCATATATCGCAAAAATAAGTTAACCGGCGCTGTTAATAAAACGAATAGCCTTACAGTACTTATCGGTCGTAAAGATGCCTTTCGAATAGTCTGACCAGCCAGCAGTGTTGTACAGACTGACTCTGCACATATATTCCGTGTGTGGGGACAGAGGTGATATAGTGGCCTTAAAGCTAAGATCCCCCACTCTACCTTCAACGTACTGTATAGCATTCTGCAAGAACCTTCAATTTATGTGGACCTTAGACAATAATGTGATCATCGCACGAACCTTATAGGGGACATCATCCGTAGTCTCACAGATAAACCGTGCAAAAAGCGTCTGACATTTATTTGTAAAATAGTCCTCATCCTTCACCCTGGCACTTAGCTCAAAACTATGACTGTGTACGATAGTCGATTGAAAAGGATATGGTGCCGCAGCCACCATTGGCGATGTAATCTGTTCAATTTGCTCTAAAGTCCCATCTTTGGATTTCGTATACGGTATAATTTGCACCGTGTAAACTTGACACGATATAAGATCGTCCACTATAATGTTCGTTTCGTTTGTCTTCACGTCAAACACCGATGCGCTGCTACTATCGTACCAGCCTGTAATTCGGTAGCCCTCCAAGCAAAGCTCAGCGAATTCCGGTGGATCCCACTGTAGAACGAGTTCTTTTGGTCTAGCTTCTACCATTGCATTGCGAATTTTTGTCGGACCTGGAATTTGTCATGCATGATTACAGTCCCATGAATACTGATCAAAAACCCTACTGTCTTCATCTGTACTAATATTGGTGGATATTGCAGCACCGCTACTGCTGTTATGTGATATAGCATGAACTTTAACGATATACTCTCCGCATGGATCTAGATTGTCAAATTGCGTCGATGTTTCATTCGTTTCCACGCTGTACGTCTGTTGAAGCTCTGGATCCCTTTGCACGGGGCCTGCCATATGCACAGTGTACGATTTGATGCATTTTCTATTTTGTTTAGGTGCACTCCAAGTAACATTGACAACGGTTGAGCTAATTACGTGGTTTCCATAAATTATCTCACCCGGAACTGTAAGGAAATTCAAAAGTCGAAACAACACATACGCATTCGCATTTCACTGACCACTGACTAGCGACCTCAAGTTTCAAAAAAATAAAATTGCCATCTAACTATAAGTCTGTTCCCGTAGGTACTTCCTCTGGCGGGTCGATATTGCCTGTCATATTCCTCACAGTACGAAAAAATTCTCTTACCTAGATGGAAAGTAACTAAAAAGTATGGGAACGCTTTCAACTAGAAAATTTGCAAAACATGCACAAGTGGAAGGGGAGCTTAATTCACTGGAGGCCACAAACCAGTAAGAATAGACCGTCGACTCCTCCCACATAACGGACTTTGCCAACAAGCTGCCGGCGAGACCAGGATTTTTCATGTATTGGTGCTGTACAAAATCAAAGGGGCGCCATTAACGCACGCATACTTGAAAAATCCTGGTCGTATGGTATTGCATAGAAAAACATTGCCGCCATTAATTTTGACATTTACACGTATTCACAGACAGGGAAATTCTTTCCGGGGGGAATCGGGTAGGTGTACGGGAAGTCGGCGGTCTATTCTTACTGGTTTGTGCTGGAGGCAATTAGCCAAATATATCGTTTAAGGCCCATTCACATGATAGCAAACGAACGAGTTGCTGAAATGAGAACAAACCACGTTTTATGAGCATTTATAAACAGAAAATTGCACATTTTATTATTCCAAGAGGAGGATAATTAATTATACCATCAAAGTGTATTAAGAAAACAAATTGAATAACGAAATTTCGAATTCCAAACTTTTTGTCGCAAACGAAAACACCCTTGGCGCGAATTGTCAAAGTTTATTCGCAATCCACATCACTTATAATTCGCGTTCCACAAACACAAGACATTCGTTCGAATTTAACCTCAAACTAGACATTGCGGATAGAAACTGATGGCTGAAATTCGCGAACTGCTGCGATCAAGAAAAGTGTTCATGTGAACGGACTGTCAAAACTTGCGAATATTCGTTCGTTCGTATGTAGTTGGTTGCTCCATTGTGAATGGTCCCTAACTATAACTATACAGAGGTGTATTCATGACGCCCAGGTCCAACCCAGACTGCAGCGCCACCTAAAAACAAATAGAGGCACTCTAAGCCCCCAAGCCCTCAAGCATAGCTTCTCACAGCCATTCGTTTGTGTAAGTTTTTTTTAGGTTTTTGACGAATGGAAGCGACCTAAAATTTTATGCCGAATTTGAAAGGTTAAATTGAGCTTTTCCATGACATTTATACTCTCGGATTTTAGTCAGACGTTAGCGTCACCTACTCGTAAGTAAGCCTTTGTATTGATTAAATTGAAATTATTGGAAAAGAACAGAAAAAATAATTGAAATCAAATAAAAGGTCAGTTACAAATTACCATTTAAAAAAAAAGTGACAGCTCTCTGTCAACAAAAGAAATTTCTTGTCAATATGCAGGCATTTTTATTTAAGGTAGGTAGTAAGTGTTTTTTTCTCTTTCGCCAATCTTTGCGCTAATGGGAAATTTGGCCAAATTTTACTTGACCGTTGGAATGTATAATCCTACGAGAACAGACCTTATTATTGCTAGTTGTCAAATTTGATTGTACGGCGTTTTGTATAATTTGTATACACATGTCACTAGTTATCTAATGGTCAATGAAAGTGGTCATTGTTACATTACTCGAGCATACTTTGCTCTGGTGAAGTAAAATTAGTTAGCTGCGACTTGGGTGATGCCACTTCGTTGATGTAGAAAATCAATCCATAATCCTCACAACCATCTAGATTTTGTAGTAGATACTCCTTGGTACTGGTATCGGTCATGTTTTTCACATTCCATTTGCACTCTCCATCTAAACAATGATAATCAAGAAAAATAATTACAATGTGGCTAACAGAATGAAGTCGCGTCGCGCTGTCAAAATGTAATACACCGAAAGCAAACATTGGCCGCGTTCCATTAACTTCTGGATGACTAGCGGCATGTCTAATATAAAATAAACAGAGACTGCTATTTTTAGAAACGATGTCGTTCGATCGTTTTTATTTTATGTGATCTGTCCCCTGACTTTTTAGCATTTGCGCTAGAGCTCTAGCACATACGTCAGTTTTTATATATGGAGTTTGGCCGATAGTCATCTAGCGGTCAATGGAACGCGGCCATATTAAGAGCATATTGGGATCGCCCATCGCTGTCACATTCGCGGGAGTATAATAACTTTCGAAGCGCATCGTGTTAGAAAAACCACAGTTTGACAAGGCAAAGCGACTACATTTTAGTTTGCCCTTAAGAATCAAATACTACTGATGGCAGTTCTATATAGCATAAGTATTTTTGTCCAAACGTATACTCATATACATACCATCATCAAGTGGATCTTTTTCGTCACTAGTCCCAGCATCACCAGGCAAAATATTTTTCGTCTTAAGGCCCATTTCGTCAATGCACGACATAGTTGCCCATTTAAGATAAAAGTACCTAATGCAAGTTTTATACTTAGGAGGTTCCCAAGTTACTTTTACAGCAGCCTCTTCAGAGGCCTCAAATTGTATACTAGTAATCTCGTCGGGCTCTGTACAATTGTTCAACAACTTCAGCTTAACTCTTTCAATCTTTAAAATTGTCCATACCTGCATAGAAAGTTGTTGCATTAGTTGCGATCGGCTCTCCGACAACCTCAGAGTTTATGTCATTTGTCATGAGTTGAATGTCGTAAGTCTCACATGGACTTAGCGAACCAAACTCTATAGAATCTTTGTTATTAGCAACAGTACTTCCGAACTCTTTGTCCGATGATTTTACAGTGACATTAAAGGTAGAAACGCAAGATGGATTTGTGGCACTCCATTTGATCAGCATACTAAACTGGTCAGGTATAACGGCTACAAGTTCCGTTACCGGAGCTGCAAAAATATTTTTGTTTAGCGGTATTATTTTATATTTGAAAAACGATACACTTACCAGCGTATATTGTTTTAACATCTAATGTGGGATCGGTTATACTTGGAGTATCCGGATCAACCGGAAGTAGAACAACGGTAGCTAGGTATGTCGTACATGGTTCGAGATTTTCACTAAAAAGCGAAATTTTCTTTCATAATATTTTACGTAAATGTGGTAATTCCGAATCAAATTCGGAAATAGCATAAGAATTTCTTTAAATACCAGATATTTGGTTGGCTTCCATTATAGACTCCATTTAGACTCTTGCATGTTACACTTGAAATAGTAAAGTCTTCTTCATTTTCTAAAAAGAATTCTATCGTAGTCTCCGATGCCTTGTATGTTATTTTTACGTCAGGTTCAGCACCATGATTTTCTCTAATCCTACTGGTCAATAATAGTAATACACAAATTGCTGGTAGAAAAGGTGTCTTCCATTGTTTAAGGCGTGTCCACATTTTTGTTTGTGGTCACATTATCGATATTTTAATCTGAGAATATTACATAAAAATTGTTAAAGGGGGATTGTCTTTTTTTTAACACAAGTTCCTTATTAGTCCAACTCAAGTCGTATCATTTTGCACAAAAAAAACCGGGATATCCCCTTGAGACCTTAATTTCGTCGATGCCCTTAAGGCTGTCTAAAGGTCTATTAACTAACTGATATAATTGACAGCTTTGTGTTTTGTATATGATGATAAAGGTATTGAAAACTTTCCATAAGAGTGGTATCGTACTATTGAAACGTCTATGAAGATATCAAAAAATATTTTAAAATGTTTTAAGTATTCTATACAAATTTACAATCAATGATTAACTTAACACGTACAATATTCGGTAAGATAATCCTTTAGTCCGGTGATTTGCTTTTCTTATTATCTTACCAAATTTGTTTAATGAACAACATCAATTACTATATAATGTACTATCGCAATTTGGTTATCATTTTTGATAGCGATCACGTGATTTTGCAAAATAACAAAATAAGAATATTGAGGTTTTTTTTAAGCTTATCTGAAGGTGATTGGGTGCTCTATACGCAGTGATTGGTATGCCCAATGCTTTAACTATCCACAACTCAACACCCTCCCTTAACACTGATAATATCTAAACGGATTGGTATGACTTGCTAAACTTATAAGCGCGTGTATGGATCAGAGAGATCTAATTTCCGAAATTTTAGACGATTGTCGTCGAAACGATAAACTTCCAGAACGAGTTTAAAACTTAAGGCCTCGATCCATAGAATCCGTCTCATCCGTTACGTCGACATTTTAGCTCCCATACAAAATTCTCTCCAAAATGTTGCTTAGCAAAATCTAATCTAAACTAATCTTTCAGCTTAAAAATCCGATTTTCATATTAGACTGTACTTCATAATATATCTGTCAAAATTTAGCGCCCAAATTAATGGTTCGGCACATTTTTTCAAGCTACATTTTGACAGATCTGTTTGTTTTTTTTCTGTTGTGCATTTGTGTTGCAAAAAAGTAAATAAGGATGAGTTTTTTCAATTAACACTTCGATGAGGAATCCTTTGAAAGTAGATAATTTTAAATGAAACAGCAGACAAGAAAAAAAAGAAAGCGCAACGAAAATATAACGCTTTTTCGCGTCGATGAATTTTTTAAGGAAATTATTTTCTCTGTGACACTTATATCCACAACGCACTCATGTCAAGATTTAGTAGGGATTTAGCTAATGTTCGGAAAAAAAATCGGAGAGGGAGAGCAGTTAAATTTTATGTCGTTTTCAGTTGGACGTCCAGAACTCTCCGCGATTCTGAATTCAAATCCAGAAGCAAATTTCTCTTCCTTTCAGTAGAAGAACTATGTCAGTTGAGTGCCAATCGAATGCTTTCAGAAGCGTTCTTGTATGGGGGTACCAAAATTACTCGACCGATATTACCCATTTTCAATATCAAACTGACGACGGTAAAAATAATTTCTTCTCACAAAATTTCATTCGCTTAGGTCGATTCATTTGGGCGCTATCGTGTTTTCAATAGACAGATGTAGAGACAGGTAAACAGGCATAGCTAGGTTAGGTTAGGGTGGCAGGCCGCAACAAGTGCAGCCGCACTTACGCCAGATGAGGCCCATTGTGATACCAGAGGATCTAATAATTTCACAACTACCCGTGGAACCAGCAGGAGCTGAGAATAAAGCGTTGGAGTGGATGCAACTTATGCTTGCATTAGCGAGTTCGCCAAGATAGTCGAAGAAGTATTCTCCTATAGATGTAGTTTTCTACGAGCTGAGAAACGATGGGCACGTGCATATATGAGGTGCAGAATAGTCTCTTCCTCCCCCTCGCCCATGTAGCTTCCACAGAAATTCCTGGAAAGGAGACCCAAACTGAGAGCATGTCTCCCAATAGCACAGTGTCCCGTGATTACATCTACTAGTATGCTTATATTGGATCTTTTTAGTGTTATAAGATTGTTGAAGCGCTTGAGATCCAGCATGGACTAGATCTGTTTCGTGATGGAGCACGTGATGCAGTTTGTTTAATTAAAAGTTTGCACGTAGCGAGAGGCATATAGAGATTCTCCTTTTCCGGTTGAATGGACAAAGTTGTGCCATGCCTAGCGAGTTCGTCGGCCTTGTAATTCCCTGAAATATCCCTGTGATCCGGCACACATATAAGGTGAATTTTGAATTATTCCGCCATCTCATTAAGAAGTAGGCGGTAATTGAGGGCTGTTTTGAACTTAAAGATGACCGAGTCAAAGGATTTAATCGCGGCTTGACTATCGGTAAAAAGTACGATATTCTTTTCGGATATTACATTATCCGGAGCCACGACAGGGAGTGGTCCTAAGCGTTCCTAAGCGATGCAAACGCACGTCGTTCTTTGCACGCGACTAAAGTGCTTGCAGTGAATTAGACTTCTCAGGCGCAGTCCACCAGACAACGATGCCATACGTGAGTATAGGTCTAATAACGGATGCATACAGCCAATATGAAATTCGAGGCTGCATTCCCCATTTGCTGCCTAGCTTTTTTGCAGCAGTATTATGCCGTGGTGGCTTTTTGAAGGCTCTGCAGTTGGGTTTCCAGCTCAATTTGCTGTCTAGAATGAGGCATAAATGAGGCTCTCTTGGTCGTGTCAGAGAGCACCACCCATCAGGGTGCGTCAAAATTGTTTGGTCCAATTAAAGAACCTAGAGATAGGGCATTTTGCATAAGATCCCTAAGCGTGTTGAGATGTTTCCCTCAGAAAGCAATAGCAACTTCGTCTGCACCCTTCCCCTTCCAGTATTAGAAGTAGTTCTTTTACCACTAGGTTCCAAAGAAGAGGTAAGATCACACCGCCTTGTGGCGTACCCCTGCTGACGAACCTCCGAACCGATGCTTCGCCCATAGCTTTGAATTGATGCACCTATTGGAGTGCAACTGATTCACCAAATCGCCAATCGACTTATCAATTCCAAGGCTCGTCAGTGTGACAATAATTGGCTTTGGTTCGACGTTGGTAAACGCTCCCAGGGCTACCAAATGTGTCTAGAGATTTCTCAAATACGAGTGAGTGAAGTGCCGTTTCAACCGATTTCCCTTTACTATACCCATGTAGTTGAGGGGCTGGCAGAAGATGTGCATTAACACTGCTGCGTATATGGGAGTCTATCAATTTCTTTAGAGTTTTCAGAAAAAAATATGACAAAGTTATATGTCTGAGCTCTTTGGGGTTAGCATGCAAGGTTTCAGCCTTGGGTATGAAAACCACGATGGGCATGCCTAAATCGATTCAGAATTAGATCTTGATCTAGAATAACTTTATGGGGTCACCGGTGGCTCCTTCTTGGCATTACAAATGTAAAGGGCCGTGTATTCGACGGAACGAACAGTCCCATAGAATCCGTCGACGCAGTCCGGACTTGAACTCTTTAAAATATTTTGCGATTTATTAAAAATCTAATGTCGTTTTCGATTGGTCGTCCAGAACTATCCGGAAGCAATCCTAATGCTTCTGAAAGCGTTCAATTGGCACTCAACTGGCAGTTCTTCTTTCGAAAAGAAAAGAAATTTGCTTCTGGATTTGAATTCAGAATCGCGGAGAATTCTTCCGGACGGTTCTGGACGACCAAACGAAAACAACATAAGTATTGCTTGGAATGAAAATGCCTCCTTTCACACTGCACCAACTGTCAACGGATGCGACGGACAGAAAAGTAGAAAGTTAACCTACTTTATCCGTCGCATCCGGCACGTGCGTTACTTATGGGTAACCTTCAATAAGCTGCTGTGTATTTTATCAACCTGTCAGTCGAATACGTTGCCGCAACGGGCTCGACCGATTCTATGGGTTTGGCCCTTAATGAAAAAGTGTTAATATTTTCATGTGGTATATGTACCTATAGGAAGGTGAGGTGCCATAATGTCATGGACAAGAAAGACGACTTGAACAGCTCCAAGTTATTTAAAGACCAAATTGATTGGAGAAATATATACTGTTTAGGTTAAGACTCAGGCTCTCGAGCCACAGTAGAGCCCCCTAGGTAAGTATTTTGTAGTTAATTTTGCAACACACATTTTATACACTCTGATGTAGGTATGCATAATTCACATTCGTCTGGTATACTCTTTTCATTTTCTTTATTTTTGCGAAATATTCAGACCGCGTGGCCCCATATTATATTTGTATGGGTATGTAAGGTATATTTATCTGGCGCATGTATATGGCACAGCCAATTATCAGTCAAAACCCTAAAAACGATTAAAGCCGGTTATTAATGACCCGATGATAAGTGGGACATAAATTCGAATTTTTTGACAGTTGTTTTCAAAAATGTGGAACAAAAACTGAACAATCGCTGCTTTAATCATACATATTTATAGGACTACATTTTTATTTTGAATTTCTTATTCTATACGTCAGTCACATTATAAAATCATTCATTGACCGCAGACATATCGATATCTTGAAACTGTTTGATAGATACTTCAATTTACCGACAATGTCATCGTATCATCGGTGATTTTGCTCACTCCGAAAAATGAAATCTTAAGCGTTTGAAGGGGATCGTTAATGTAATGATTGTAACTAATTTGATAGTTGTTTGCTCTGAAAGTTGACACTACTGAAGTGAAAAGTGCTTAAAATATCTTCGTATCTACGTATTTGAGTAATTATTCTTTTAAGTAATTATAGACATACACTACCTCCAATATGTATATCTTTCTGCTTCTGGAATATGCCAAAGATATCCACATTTTATTGCACACATTTCCAGTGAGACAGAGATGTGTCATAAACAAAGAGGTTTTCACTTTAATTTTGAAAACGTGTGAACTAAGTATGGGCGATGATAGTTACCATAGTTAGTGCGTTCCGCAATCGAGAGCTAACCACATTTGGCGGTAACGGATGCCGCCTACAAAATAAACACGGCTGATAGGTACCTATACTGCTTGTTAAAAAATGACAAACCCTTGAAAACCTTTCCTTCCCCTTTAAGTACCGTTAGACACTTTTCTGATAACACAACCGGCATAACTGGCATTGTTCGTGTAATAAGAAATAGTTTTGTTTGATGCGTCTCTGTGCATTGACAATGAAGTTTAATTAGGAACTGGAATAAAGGCTGACTATAAATTATAATCGGATAAACTGGAAGTCACATGAGTTAAACTGGAACTGGTTATGTGAATCGAAAAAATGTCGTGTCGATGCTCTGAATATGTAATTTAAGTTTTATTTACGCTGACATTTTTGACATTACTCCCAGATTATTGGGGTAAGTTCACCACAATTCACATCCAGGTCAATTCCAGGAGTCAATGAACGTTTGCCCAACATTATAACATACTCTACCGTTTACATTTTTAATATAGGTACTAATACTTTAATACTACTTCAAAATCACACAAGTACCTTTCGCTTTATGGCCGCTATATATTATGATTTGTTGGTATATTTACCAACCAAGATAAGTGCGTACCATAAAAATAATTCAAATGCAATAAATCAATAATATTGCTAGAGTGAGTAACATAAGAATTATGTGTCAATTTAAAACGAATTTCCTTATCATCATTCTTGCCAAAAAAAGAAGAGAACCAGTCAATGCATATTGCTTCTGCAAATAAGATACCTACCTACTCATTTACGAAAGTATTTCAAGATCAGGAAAAAAAAATGACAACATTTCACCAACCGTTTATCGTTATTACATTTAATAGGTATATCTGCCTACCTACTTTCGTTTATGTTCAATAATAACTACTTGAACTTCTAACACACCGAACTGTTATCTGCTCAATTACTAGAGCAAGATTAATTACAAGAGAATCGAAAATATTCGTATATACCTACCGATTTCACGGTTCTTATATCTATAATGACAGACAAACATTATATCGGAGAGCTGTTAGTTTGACGTATTGGTGGTCTTATCAGCACACCTAATCGATAGATTATCCAAATAGGCCATATAACGGTTTATACTATCGCAATCTTCACGCCAATATGGAGGTAATGTTTTTTGTTTTTTTTTTTTATTACATACATATTTTAAACACGTACCTTACTTTTGAGCAAGCGTCTCCCAACAATATTCTGCACTTTAATAAACTTAAATTGATAAGGGTAGTAATTGAACAGGTAGTGCGGCATGAAAAGAATGTATGTACTACTCATATTGCAGAAGCTCCAAAACCTTCCTTTCTCGCAGACGAATAAATAAATTCGCTTCAATAATGAACAATGCTAATTTGATAAAAAAAAAAAAAAGGCAAGCAATTCTCTTATCACCGGTGATAAAATTAAAACAAAGAACGCATTGAATATGAAACAAATCTGCAGTATTCTTTATGCTCGTAGATCAGAAATACAAATAATGTTGGTAACTGTTCATCAGAAAATACACAAATGACAAGTATTCGATTAGATTTTTTTTATGAAATTGTTATCAAACAAATTCGTTAAACACATGTACCAGACACAAACACACGAGGGGTGTAAATTTCTTATAACTTTTTTTTTTATTCACTACAATTAACTTTATCTATGCTTGAGTATGAACTACTTGAGTTGCACTATAACTGTGAATGAGATTAAAATCCGTTACATTATTAATAAAAGATACGCCAATTCAAAATGGCGTTATGTTCTGTCCTCTAATGCAAGTCGGAAATCGGAAACGGTGTACGTATCAATATTTGGGTATACTTTACGTTAACCAAAAAAAATCGCGACGAATTTACTATACTTAAATCGTTGACAGTCACTCGAACACTGACTAACATTTCGATATTTCATTGAAAGTAAGAACCCATTGATAACGATTTGTTTTATATTTTTATTCGTATTCTGATATGATGATATGTACAAACTTGGAGAAAACAGTAGGGGGCTGAACAAGTAGTGCAAAGAATCGTTAAAAAAAAAATAAATGCAATCACGTTATATCCAATTTGCGAGCGGACATTGACAGAAGTGTGCATTTTAAATTTTCTGACATTATTTTATATACTTAGCTCATATCATTATCGAACTTACGGACTTTTAACAAGTCACTTACTTTTTACATTTTAATATGACAGTAGTTAGAAAATTTAATAGCCCCGTTTCTGTATGATATACTGTATTAGAGAAGCTCATTCCCGTAGACAAAAATTTACAAGAGAATAGTCACAAAATTTCTTTAAGCTAGCTTTTACTAGCACTCCAACAGCTATCAGGGGCCTGTAACAGAACGCGACAAGTCGACAAGTTTAAATTCACTTCTCCAACTATATGCTTGTCCGACAAGTATAAATTAATTCTGTAACAGAACGTAAAACGTTGCACTTGTCAAAAGAATCAAATTTCCCTGACCTGTCGGCAATCTTCGACAAGTGTTTAACAGGAGAAGATGGCAAAACAAAATCTATTTTAACTAAAGAGAGGAAAATATAGCCATTTTTGGTGCTTTCTGTATTATGTCCTAACAAAAGAAAAAAAAATGTTCAAATGGAAGAAAATACACAACCTATGACAAAAAGCGTAAACGTAGTTCCGCAAAATAAGAATTGGACGTAAAGGGACGTATTTTAGCAAAATGATAAGAAACGCGCAATTGTAAGTACTAAATAAGTAACGTAAGAATTGATACTTTAATTACATACACAAAATATATGTTAGGCATTAGGATATTTCATTAAAAATTCACTTGTCAGCTTTTGACAATATTCAAATCAACTGTCCTCATTGAGCCATAGTTCTACAAGTGTTTCCTGACACTTGTCGTGTTCTGTTACAGAACGAGGGAAATTATATAATTTCCCACTTGTCATCTTTTATCGTGACAATTGTCCAAGTATTCACGGACTTATCGTTTTGTGTTACAGAATTTTTTACAAGTTGTCGAAATTCACTTGTCGGACAACTACTTGTCGCGTTGTGTTACAGGCCCCAGATCGCTTTCAAATATCGCAAATGTAATCTACTCTAATACTCGTTGAATATATTGAGCTTCTTAATTAAGCTCCTGATGTCGTCATTTTTGTCAGATCTACTAAGTCGTTGTAATGGAAGGATTCTAAGTATGGTACGGAAGAGCGCTGGGTAACAAGGGAGGTGGACTGTTCGAGAAAAAATCCGGAAAGAGAAACTAGACCTGACAAATTTTAATGCTGAAAGAAACGAATTATGCTTAACATTTTTTTAACTACTCTTTCTACACTTTACTATAGGCCGCGCTAAATAATTATCTTCAGCTAATTTTCTGACACTTATGAAGTGTTCATAAGAGAAGTGCACCAAACACAAACCTTAAAACAGAGATTTATCAAATATTACTGTATTAATTTATTGAAATTCAGTGTTTTACTTCCTCTTGAATATTCTAGCAAAACTCAAGCAAAGGAAAATGTAAAAAATTAGCCTATAGGATATTTTTTTATCTTGCTCCCGTAGCAGGGTAAATTCCTGACAGCTGAAAATTCGTTTTCAACCAGGATAGAAAACTATCTGAAAATAGTATTATTTATCATAGTTAACACACGGCCTTAAGATCAAATAATTTATAGTTTTTATATGTATGTATGTCATATTAGCCGTTTTTTATTATCAGTGTGATCTGATCCGGATCAGATCATGAAAATAAAACAAACTGGATCATAGAAAGATTTTATATTTAAGTTGTGGCAACAGTTGTTTTTCACATATAAAATCCAGTACCAATTATGACAAACTTTGTATTGCCACCGCCATATTGCAGCCACACGGTACAATGTGACGTCACAACGCGATGATTTCTCCATTGCACTTGCTCATATTTGAGTTTGACATTTCCCTGTTGTGTCGGGGGTGTTACCATATGAATACAAATCTGCATACATTTTGCACTCAATATTTTTTTGTGGAAAACTATGCTCAAATGTTATGTTCAAATACGCATCATAATTAACCGTATTGTACTGACAATATTTCCATTTATATTTCTGTGCTACCGCTACCTATATAGCGAAACAAAACATCTCGAAAGTCGGAGTAGTGACTTATTCGAATTTGAAAAAATGCTAATTGGTTTTATGTGTTGTTAATTTTGTTCCATATTTAGGTCTGGCAACATTACTGTATGGCTATAATTTACAGGGACACCAACATTTAGTGAATGAAATAAACAACGCCACGAAACAACAACGAGAAATAGTTGAATTAATTTTCAGATCATATTTCGTGATCTCGATGAAAAGTAGGATCACATGTTGTTGTTGTTAGTGCATGTAAATCGATGATCTATATGGATCACAGTTGATAATAAAAAACGGCTATTATCAGATCGCGCAAACGTTTCCGGATTTTTTCTGGTAGTACAGTCCTTAGTTTCCCGTTCTTCATCAGTAGAGCTTCTGCGGAAAGAGCTTTACAGCCTGCTTGCTTTTCTATTAGACAGTGCCCAGTAATGTCACCTATTGCATTAGTCCCGATTAGCAACCTATTGAGAGATATTAAATTCTTAAAGCGTATTAAGTCCAGCTTAGGCCAATTTTTTTTTGTCGCTATAGACATGTAGTGCCACTTGTCCACCTAAGATTTGCACTCTCGATAGCATCCAGCTTTCATTTTTGTTTGGAAGTAGCGATTGGTATGTCCACTTCTCAGCCCAGGTGGCCTTTATCCGGCAGGATGGGTACCGTTGTTCCTATTCTGGCGAGTTTACTGGCCTCACAATTCCCTGAAATGCTGCTATGTCCAGGTACGCAGCAAATATAGGTGAGTGTTAAGCTGTTCTATAAGAGACGATCGGCAGTCGAGGGCTACTAAAGAAGTCGATGCAAGGATTTGGCAGCTGTTTGGCTGTCTGAAAATCTACAGACATCTTTAACAGATATCACGGTCTTCTTGAGCCAATATAAGACTTCCATTATCGTGATAGTTTCCGCCTGGAAAACACTACAATAGTTTGGTAGACGGAAGAAGAGATTAGGCCATGTATCAATTGCGCTAAATAAACTATCCTCGGCTAATTTTCTGACATAATGGCGAGTGTTAAAGTGAGTGTTCACCAAACTTCTATTTTTCTATTTTTACACTTTTAATCAATTGAAATTCAGGTTTTTAATTTCCTCTTGAAATATAGCAAATCCCATGCAAAAGAAAACATCAAAAAATTAGCCTATTTTTAGATAATTTTTTGACACCCCTGACAACACGATCATATTAGAAAACTGCCCGAGGATAATTATTTAATGCAATTGACTTAAAAAAAAAACACCCGCACCAACTCCGTCATTGGTTATCGAGGTAAGGGTGTAGGTACCAAATGCAAGTTTCTTTGTTAAATTTTTTTCATGTATTATGGCTTTATTAGTAAGAGCAAATAATTCCATAAATTATGGAACACGACTTTGTTCAAGTGGCTGCCACGGCTGGCTTCGCAGTAGCGCATTTGTCACTCCAATTTTCCAAGACCTTGTTGATGGTTTCGAGCTGTGGCTCACGGATTGCATGAATGATATTGGCCTTAAGTGCTTGAATCGTTTCCGGAATGTTGGCATAACATCGGTCCTTCACGGTTCCCCAGAAAAAAAAGAAGAGATGGTTACGAGGAAGTTTTTGTCAATATTTAGACAGCTGTAGTGTAGTGAGTGTTTTCGCTTCAGGTTCTGAAGTTCTTCAGAATCGGAGCGTGGTCTTTCCTTGACCACTGTGAGGTTTCTTCAATTCGAAATAAATATTTTGTCCCAGGGGCATGGGTACTAGATGAAGCATTATGTCCAGTGTCGCAGAGCGAGTTGTGCGTGAACTGTGAACTGGAGCTTCCTTAGATAGTTGCGATTTATGACTTTCTCCAAGGCTGGAGACAGAGAATAGCGCCACAGTGAATATCGGTCAGATGACCGAGATAGCCAGTGAATTTTTCGAGGTCGTCGTCGTAGACCTCATTTATTCCCAATAACTTTTTGGCAAGAGAAAAGCGAGTGCTACTAGGAGCCTTCTTGACTCTTTCTTTTATGTTAGGTTTCCAACTAAGCTTCCTATCCAGGATAAGACCGAAATATTTTGCTTTGTCAGAGAATGTCTGGGCCTTAGCTTCTCACTAACATTCTTTTGTAAGTTTTCATTTTTGGGACGAACGGAAGATACCTACAATTATTTGATTTAAATTGAGAAGCTTTTCCAGGACAGTTATACTTTTGCATGTTTGTCAGACGTTGGCGAGATTGTGTCGTAGTGAAAAAAACCTAAAGTCTTGTATGTTTTCTCGGGATCGAAATAGGTATATGAGGCCAGCACAGTTGCCTCTTTTTACTTTTTTAATAAATTTATTGTGAGCATAATCTATAATATATATTATATTCTTTCAAACTGTCTTTTTTCATACTTGTTTTTGGTTCGTCGGTCGATTTATTTTCTTTACCACGATTCTTGAGTCAATTCCAAAGTCTTCATAATTAAATGTAAGCTTATATTTACTTTATTCTGTTAAGTATGTGAAGTGTGACATAATAGTGTCACAGTCCATTACAATAGGTAATTATTCAAAATCACAAACACAAGCGCTGAATACTTGTATCAAACTTGTCACCGCCACAAACTAGATGTCGCCAAAAACAATAAAATGCCGAGAAAATTACAAAAATCCACAACTGACAGCAGCACCTCCATCTCCGTCTTCGTATATTTCGTTGTTTCTCTTTGAAGGCTGTCGAAGTGTCGCGATTAACATCATTTCGCTGTGAAATTTTTGTGAATATTTTGTGTTAATTCGTAAATATTGCTACTAAAAAACTTATCCGAATAGCATTGTAAGTAGCAAACTGTAAATTAATCGACAAATTCTCCCTCAAAGTACTGCATATTAATCTATATGCTCAAATCCTCTAAATGTAAAAATTGCACTTGCAAATTCTTCCAAGATGGCCGAACAATCCGTAACAGTTTTCCTTGGAAAAAAATTTAATTTACGCAATTTCATTGCTTAGAATCTTTGTCAAGGGATTGAATTCTAATTTGTTTTTGTGTTCTCCTCAAATTGGACGTTTATTTATGCTTATCTGTGGCAGTTGGTAATCTCTATTTGAATTGCAACCTAACGCTAGTGATTTGGAATACTACTTGGCTGTGGTATGGTGAGGCTTTAGTGGCAAAATCAAAGTTTTTTTTTCTCTTATTCGTATGACACATCGGCTGGCACATCGATTTTTCAATTTATTTATTTATTTTTTTGCGTGTTCACTATGTGTGGATGTCGGGTGGTAGTTGGTTTGTGGTAAAAAAAAAAGTTGATAAAAGAAGAGACATTTCCAGTTGTTAGGAAGCAACCAAGAATTTGAGACATTTTTTTATTAGCTTGATGTGTGATAAAGAAAGTCACAACATCATCATCGTTTTAATTTACATAATTCACAGTTCTCACAGTTAAAATGATGTATCGGAGTCGGAGCGATGTGGATGGTGGTCTCTGGCGTTGTTTTTTAGCTGCTGCATTGTGAGAGGAACCAGTTTTTTTTTCCAACACTTACCACAACAACAGAGTTGAATGTTGTTTTTCTTTTTTTCTTCTTTTTTTTTGTTTGGAGAGGAAGGAATTTTTCTTCGTAGCAGCGGCCCCTGTGAAAGAAATGCAGGTATGTTGGGAAATTCATGATGCAAAAGCAGGTACTTCTGATTGTTGGTGGTGCCAGTGCCACCACCAGAGTTACCACACACCAAATTGGAAGGTGGCTGGGAATAACTGCCTACCTACTATATTCCTGTTTATTTATGGTTTATGTATAGTAGAGAAATGTGTGATCAAATAATCTGAGATTAGTAATGTGGGTACATGAAGAATATATTGTTGCACTATGACCGGAATGTGTCAACCAATACTTGGAGCAACAGGTTCATGAAGGACCCCGGGCCTAGTTTCTCACAACCATTTGCTTCGTATGAGTTTTCTTTTTGAGACAATTTTATGCCCAATTCGAACGGTTAAATAATAAATTTACGACCTTTCGTGACGGTTTTCTAATAGGTTCAACCATAATGGGGATTACAAATTCAAATGCAAATAAGGTAGAAATGGGTAGTTCCGGACCTGTATAGTTCCAGGAACTATGTCCTCTGACGGAAACATTTCCAATCTTTCCGTAAACTGCATATAAACAGTGAGCTTATTATTATTAAGTTCTTCTTGTTCAACTTGAGTGCCGCCAACGCTTTTCTTTCGCGGTCCACGCACGGTTTTACTTTTGATTCCGGAAAATATTACCACATGCTTTGTTTTGCTATTCATCTACCAACGTGTTCATAGCTGATGTTAGTGTTTTCAGGTACTGACCTGATAAAGATGTTCCCGGATATAGAGACAAATACTTATAAGTTGTTCTCAATTGCTTCACAACTTGCATACGTTAAGCTTAATATTAATTTGGCAGACAATAAACTGAGGGTATAAATATTTAGGTGCTGTCATGATTCGTTAGTCATTTGGATTAGTCAATTGGATTTTGTGCAAATAGTGAGTGATGACGAAATTGACCTCCTCCGTTCTTTGTAAATTCCTTCCATGTACTTCCATTCGTGCCAGAATAAAATGCCTAAATCAACTGTTATTTATTTAATTTACTAGAAATTAGGGTCGCAAAGAAAATTGATAAAGACTTCCTACTAGGTATACCTTCCTTATCGGCTAGCCCGCGCCGCTATAGCAGATTTGATGGCTTTCAAGGTGTTGCTTCGTGTCATTCTTAAAATGTTTCAAGCGTTCAAATAGGTCCCCATTGAATTAGACTTAGATTGGTGTACCCATTTCTGAATGTGTACATTCAACAACCATTTTTTAACGAATCTACTACCAACTGTGAAGCTGGCAACACTCCCCCATTGCCCAGTAAAAGGAATTCGTTCTACAATCGCTAACATTTTGTCTTTAGACGCCTGCGTACTTTACGCTGCTGCCCCTGTTCCATGTTATGATGGTGTGTTGAGAAGTTGAACCTTTTTTTTTTTGCCACCAACTGTGGGCTGTGTAGAAGTTGTTAAGCTTCAGTATCGTATTCTCTGTTCGGTGGTGATAAAGACATATATTTTTACTTTCAAAAAGTTTTCACAAAATGTTTGTTTAAACAAAACAACCTCAAACCGCATCAGCAGAACAAACGAAACATGTCTTCGTGTCAGTGGTGTTTCTATATTTAAATGAGACACAGAAAAACAGAAAAAATCACAAAGAACCAGTGACATCGACGTAAAACCGTTGTAGCGTTAAACAGAACAAAATAAGCAGCGACACTAAGAATCCAATTCAAGTGCAAGGTCTGTAAACATTTAAATTATTCTATTGAAACCTTGCGGTATGCTTTGGGTCTCTTTATTTTTTCATGTATTTTTCTTAACTTACAAATTCCTCTTTGGATACGGTTGACCATTAATTGGGGGCAGAAAAAAAATTGTATGTGCTTTAGAAACCTATATATCGGACGTAGGTTTATTTTTATTTTATTAATAGCTCCACCCGCCGCCCACCCACGTAATATTTTCATTGTGTTTTCTTTAATTCACAGCGAGAATGTGATACACATTTTCGAAAAGAAGGTAAAAATAGAATTGTTGTTGTTGTTGTGTTTTTTTTTTCTTTGTTTTTGTTCGTTGGTGGATAAATCGATTGTGTCAGAGGATAACCTGGAAAAGCATCTTCTCTCGCTTTAGTTTTGTTCTTTTTTTTTGCAACCGGTTGGCGGCGGCAGTGCGCATGTTTTTTTTCGAAAATGCAACGTGGGTTTTTCCTCCTCCCGAAACTTATTGGTTTTCGAGTGGTGACATTGCAGAGCTTCGTCCCTTTTTGGAAAACTATTTTCTGCCCATCGGAGATATAGATAGAATCGAAGTTCTTCTATGGTTTGTCGAACTTACTTCCAATCGAAGATATCTTTACATACGTTAGCAGCTGGCATATCTATTCTAAGTTCATAGACAACTTGTCAGTGTGATTAAGTACGACTGAAGTTTTTAATTATAAGTGCAGTGAGTTTAGTGAGTCACACAGCCCAGTGTCAGCTGTGTGGTTTGAAGTCATCAAAAAGTGCACGCATACTGTTCACAAAAGTGACTCGTTTAGAAAAAAAATACAAATTAGAATTCCAGTCGAACCACAGCCGAACGGAGTAATCATCAAAAATAAATCCGAACGTAATATTGTTAAATTTGTATAATTATCAAAAAGAGTAGAACCGGTTCCAATTCTAAACGCTTTTTAAGCCAAGAGCACAATATTGATTGCCTATTCTTGTTTTTTATTTTTATATTTTTTTTCTTTGCCATCGCATTTGAATAAAAACGTCTCTCTTCCTCGTTTTTCTATTTCGTAAGGTGACGTCGGTCGTTAGTGTTTTTATGATTGAATGAATGCCCATTAGTAAGAGGCTAAAAGGTAGATATCACTTTGCATACACATATTAAGCGCTAGATATGTCTTACTCGTGAAGAAAACAAATCCGTTAACCGATAAGCGTCTCCTTTGAACCAAAGAAAATTATTGTAGTTAGTTCTACTTGAGTCGTCATGTCTGGTAGATGTTCTGATATTTGTAGCACGCTGGTGTTCAGCACTTGTCTGTTGAACCATTAAGCATTCGGATTCATTTTGTGCGTCTCATCTATCATTCAAACTGACGGTGACAGGTAACGTTCTACAAAGTCTATGAATTTTAACCGGAAGCAACAGCAATCAGCGTCTCCAAAAGTAGTTGGCTAGCACTTTTTTTTTTATTTATTATTGCTTTTGTTTTGATCGTGTTGAATTTGTATGCTCGTGATTGTTGTGAGTTGACTCAGATCGTTTGATTTGTTAGACTTTGATCTACATGGTAGTCGTTCAGTTGCATAGAGCGCGTGTTAATGCTATGTATATGTGTCAGACCGATACAGTTGTTTTGTTTTCATTATGTAAATAGAAAGAATAAACATTGTGAAGAATTGTGGTTTGGAAAGAATGTGTAAAAGCAACAAAATATAAGCCGAAAATGATGAACTTTGTTGTAAGCTTAGTGAATTAATTTTGAGAGAAATATTTGTGAGTTAAGGTCATTTATGACTTTTTTTTTGTTGAAATGCGATTGTGGTAACACGCTTGATGTTATCGTAAGTGAAACAGAACCATAAAGTCTTGCGTGTACCCTTGGGAGTAAGTCCAAAGGATTGTTGTGTCGCTGTGTAACTGGAAAACCCAATGAATATCAACAGAGGCAATTACTTAATAAGTAATGAAAACGATTTATTCTGGTAGACCTATTTCGTTGGAGACCCAATCCAATTCAAGAACATTGTGCTACATTAATCGATTGGAGTGTTGGGACCTCATTCACAGGAGATAAACAAACCTAAACGTATTTAATTTGACCACTAGGACATAAGAAATAACTCCAGAAGCTCTTGAAATTGGAATTGAATTCAGATAGGTACACATAGTTTTCCCCACCTATTCCCTTTGTCGTTTGTCTTATATTTAATTTTCTGACTTGAGCACACTCACTGGCTGGGTTTAAAAGAAAAAAACATGAAATTTTTCAACATTTAGATCTCCACATAGAAGCAAAGAACATACCACGGAAGATGACATCATTTAGATGTCAGCGGCGAGTTCGTTCACAGGTGGTTGCAAGTTTATTTTTTAGATTGCGGTAACAGTCCGGGGGTGGATTGCGGCTTTATCCAAAAAGCCCCTCCAAACAGCTCAGTCCCTATCTAGCTGCCTTCCACCCAGTTGGTTGAGGTCACTCTCCAATTGTGCGCTCCACCTGTGGTGGGTTCTTCCTCTGCTTCGTTGTCCCTCACGGGGTGGACTCAAAGACTCGTCGGGCTGGTGTCCATATGCTTCACATGCTCTAGCCACTTCAGTCGCTGTATTTTGAAGGTCAATGTTCGTCGTTGAATCACCTCATCTGCATCAAAAATCGCTCGAAGAATCTTTTTCTCAAAACATGTCCAAAGGTCTTCATCAGCTTACAATAAGAATGCTTTGATAGCCAAGCTGCAATAAAATCCCTAATATCCAGCGAAATAAGATCTATGGCGGTGGAAGATTGTCGTGTATCTCTTATGCCCCTATTATGGAACACAACTCAACTAAGTTGAGTTGAGTTGTCTTCAATTCAACCCAACTTTCACACAACCCAAACAAACTAACAACTTATAGACAACCATCGCCATACTTGTTGTGTTTTAATAGACAACTTTTCTATCAAGGTTGTGTATAACAATACGGACAAAATGAATGACACAAAACCAAGAGACAACTCAACTGTAGTTGTAGTTGTCTTACATAATAGGGGCATTAAAGAGAAAGCTTGGCAGTACAACCTTACCCTCTTCTGGGTTGCTGGTCACTGTGACATCCCAGGGAACTGTGCAGCAGACGAACTAGCAAGGCTAGGCTCCTTTAGCGTGGACAGTATAAATATGCATAACTTTCCTACGATAAAGCAGAGCAAGTTTCAGATTGGAAACATCTAGGATACTGTGATACTGCTAGGCTCACCTGGCCAGCTCTAGATACAATGGGATCCAAGGAGCTTCTTCGACTTAAAAGATCCAGCATCTCGAAAGTCGTTAATGTCATCTCCAGACACTGCATATTAGGTAGACACGCGCAAAGGCTCGGGCTGCAATACAATGATTTGTGTAGAAGCTGTAGAGATGAAGAGGAGGAGGAATCCATCACTCACTTTCTTTGAAGTTGCCCTGCCTTAGCCAAATTAAGAAAGGCTTACTTAGAAAACTATTTTCTCAATGATTTCAATGATCTATTGTCTTATCTTTATAACCGACAGTAATTGGTTTACATGCGTAGCCAGTTAAGAAATAGACTCGGAAATAGCTCCCCAAATATCAGTGGTATGCACAATGCGCCGAATAACAGCCTAAGTGTTTCTCTCATCGAAAGTCACCTTAAACTAACTAACTAATAACTGAAAAAGCTTCTGAATTCAACCGTTTGGACTCTGGATAAAATTGTATGACTGCCAATCGCGCCAAAAAAAAAAAAAAAAACTTACACAACTTAATGGTTGTAAGAAGCTATCCCTAGGGTGCCTACACGGATCTGATGCGCCAACTATTTATTATTTTGTATATGGGAGTCAAGTGGCATGATAGCAGCTTGGCTATTTGACATAGAAGGTTTGTAGGCATATGCACAGTTGGCTTTTTTTCTGTTTGCACAAATTTGTCAATACATGACATTTTATTTTCAAACTACTGCTTTTGCCATTTCCTTAGAATATTTGGTTTTATATTCGAAAAATCCCGCCCGAATACTACTGCTCCAAATCTTCTCGTTGCTGAGATTGGTAACAATGTTTTTTCAAAAATTAAGTCTTAAGTCTTCGTTTCTAGTATAGCCAAAGATTGATTCCATCGTATTCCATCGAATTGCTTTAATGTGATACATTTCTTGTTAACTTAAAGTTATATCAGCTTTGCTCTATCGAACATTTATCTCAGCAAAACAAAGTAAAGTAGACAAATGCTCAACCAGGAGTCACTCTTGTTTCCAACCAGCCTGAAAATCTGCAATCATTTTCAATAAATAATATATTGTGGTGTATGTCTCGACATTTAGTGTGTGCTTGAGATTATAATCGGATTGCCCATGTCGGATTGCAAGAGACGGCTGCAGAAAAACCTCCAAAAGGAAAGCCTTCAGCCGCCCGGGATATACTCTAGATGGAAATACTGCCAACTGTAGGCAGTAGCGCCTCGGCCGAAGGGGCTCCAGGAAATTCGACTGAAGAAAAATGGAGCAGACTAGATGGAGCCCAAAAACCTACCCAAGATCTTGTAGATTTGAGCTTTACAGAAAGTCAGCTTCCACCCTCGGTCCCCGCAGACACCATTTCCGAAGAAGTACAGAAATGCTGCGACATCTTAAACATGCTGAAGAATGCCTGTGCGAAGTAAAAAAATGCCAGCATGGATATCAGAAATGGAATTGCTGCTATAGAGGAATCGTTGGACAAAATAAAGTGTTACGCAAAAGGAACTACTCTGAAGTCAACCCGGAATATGTCGCAACCAAACGGGAACAAAAAACCAGGAGAAGAGACAACTCCAGCTCAAAAAACAAATTGTCTCGAAAAGCCAGTCGGAAACAAGAGACCTCCATCTAGCCCTCTTGTAAAACAAACAGACAAGAAAACTAGAAATTCTCCAATTGCAGTAAATAAATCAAAACAGGAGAAAATGCTGGAGACGAAAGGTGTGGACACTGAAGCAACAAACAGAGAACAGGACAGCTTTGCAAAAGTTCTCAAGA
Organism: Cheilosia soror; assembly: GCA_949372485.1. Classification (NCBI taxonomy): domain Eukaryota; kingdom Metazoa; phylum Arthropoda; class Insecta; order Diptera; family Syrphidae; genus Cheilosia; species Cheilosia soror. The sequence goes on from OX443561.1 coordinate 81,308,883, forward strand.
AGAAGAGAGGGAAAACACCAGTTACACCCAAACCTTCTAAGGAACGCGTAGGAGAAAAATCCTAACAAGACAGAAGGAAAGTAGACATCGGAAATCCAGGCACAAGGCAATCCTTATCAAACCAAAAGGCACGGAAAAGTACAGTGATATTCTGCAGCGAAATTCGAAAAAAAAGCCAACCCCGACGAAATGGAAACTGTAATCAAATCGTTGCGACAAACAAAACAAGGGAAAGTCCTTTTAGAACTGGGACCGGGGACAAAGGACAAAGGGTCTTTTGGGAAATCCCTCAGAGACATTTTAGGAAAAAGAGCTACGGTTCGCAGCCTCGAAGAAAAAGTTGCACTCGAGATCAGGGACTTGGATGAACTGACCACAGCAGAGTAAGTTGAGGAAGCCATCAAGGAGAAAACATCAAACAAAAACCTGGAAATACAGGTGGCAGTGACTGGGAAAAACAGAAGCCCGCTGAAAATGGCTATAGTACATATGAACGCTCGAGCATCATCTTCATCCTTGCTCGCGATCAAGATTTCATCGATATAGCTGAACACGAAAGTCGAAACCAAAACAAACTTGGTTTATGAATTTTTGGAACGTTTGCGCAGCGTTTCGAAGGCCAAAAGCTAAAATGTTCCATTCGAGCATTTCGAAAGGAGTCGTTATTGCGGTCTTGTAAATGTTTTTCGGCGCTATCAGAATCGTGTGACTATATCGTTTTTGAGTTGTTGTTTTTTTAAATCTTGTGCACCCGTCTGGGTTCACTGAGAAATCTTAAATGTGTCGAATTGGGTGACTGTTAGGTATCGTAATGGAGTTGAGCTACAGTATCTATCGTGGGGCCATTTACTTATAAAATTCAATTCGTTGTGATCTTGCTTGAAGCTCTCAAATATGCGTTTACTTCTCATTTGAATCTATTCACAAAATCCATTGATTTGTATTATTCGTAGTTCCAATTTCAGTTTTGCACTTTGCTTAGAATATAAGCAAGTTACAATTTACAATGAGCGTCAAAAGTTTCATTTACCTTTCGAGTTCGGAATTCATATCTATGGAGTATCTTACGCATTCGAAATAAAATACGTTTTGTTATTGTTATATCGTTTTAAACTTTATAACAGATTGTTGGTTTTAGACCTGTTTTAAGACGCTAAAAAGGTTTAAAAGATCATTTGTGTTTATTCACACTGTTCAATAAAAGTAAAAACTTGTGAAACATACCTCCCCGATTAAAATACGATCGACGCGTATCCATATTTGTTATTTTCTGTGTATGAGAATACTTACTAAATTAATTTCAAGTGCACACCTGTGCAAAGCAAACAGGTATTGCTCTTGACATTGTAGTTCGTAGAGAGTAATTCTGTCAAGATGATTCACGTGCTCTCTGATCTGTCTGCAATTATCTCAAATCGAAGTTTTCCCTTTCAAACTACATACATGTGTATTTTGTGTTAATTTTTTGACAAGTCAAGTTGTCGCCCAATTGAAACGTACATACATGCCTAAATTTTAATTGTGTCGAATGATGCAACTCTACGAAATTAAAATACGTAAATAAATGCGCCGTTTAATAACATATAAACAAGTGAAACTTGTACCCTATCTCAAGTCCATAAAAGAGATAATATTGTACGCAACGCTTGGCTCTAAAAACGTGTGTACACAATGGCTAAACAATAAAGTAATTAAAATCTCGTAGTCAGGTTGGAATCTAAAAATCATTTCAAGTTTGTTGATTGGTCTTGTTGAGGCGTTAACCTCCATTCACCTTTATTTCGGTACTAATTTAGGAATACGATTTTCTACTATTGAGAAAGTTTATCTATTTTTAACAAATCTTCATACAAATTCCCTTTCACTGGAGTAGCAATTTTATTTTTTGCATGAAATTTAATTTAATTTTTCCTGTCGTGTCGCTGGTAGCACATGCAATGCAATGGTGCCGTGCCAATAAGGAAAGAGGCTTGCAAAATTTAAAATTATCTTAACCTTAACATTGATTTGAATGCTATATACGTTGTTCGCGGTCACCCCCGCATTTTTCGATTAAAATCCGATGATGAAAATGACGATACTACCTCGCCCCAGAAAGGAAGAAAACACAGAAAAATCAATGAAAGGAACCAAGCACACACACCGAAATCGCGACCTTTTCCAACACTCACAATCAAGCAACTCGGACGCAATCAGCTTCGATATACATATGTTGTAGTTGCTGCTGCTTCTTTTGAACTATGTTCATGTTCACATTCACACCCCTGCACCCTCTTATCAACGCTAGACTCGTTGTACAAACTTAGTTTAGCTGTCGGCCGTCCCCAACACTCTGAGAATGACTCATGTGCCTGGTTTGTTGTTGTTTTTTTTTCGTTTTCTTGTTGGTTTCCTCCCAAATTCGCGGATTCCTCGTCATCGCCATAGTCATGTGAATGTTGACGAATATAATTTCAGACGCTACATTATTTCGTGGGTGTCCGACTGTCGATGTATTGCAGTTGAATTACGAAACATGTCCGAATTTTTTTTTATAAAGATGGATTTGATGAATTCAAATTTCCAGCGTCAGTTGTGAGGGGGAAAAAAAACGACCGCTTTGCAAATTTCTCGTTGACTTTGGGCAACACAAATTGCGAGACTAAATTCCATGTATAGAAATGAAATACTTTTCCTTTTGTTTTGGGGGGAGTAAACCAAACTATACACACGACTATGCTATTGATCGATGTAGCTACAGGCATCATTAGATATTACTTTGTTTGATGATTATTAATTTATTATGTACTTTTGAAAGGTTAATTTATGCAATTTTTTTCTTTCAAAGGTTTCTCACATGTCCCTTTAATTGTTTAAGTGTTTTTTTTTACTTAATTGGTTAATGAAAAATATTATTTTCGACTATTTCCAGTTGAAGCGATAAATAGCCGACTAAAGACGACATTCAATTAAGCTCGGATATTTCGAAACAGCATGAAAATGGTGTTGTCGCAACGGCAGCGCGAGGAGCTGTAAGTTTTTATATCAACTTTATCTTCAAAACAAAAAGCAACTTATGTAAATTTATCTTATCATTTACAGTAACCAAGCGATTGCCGATTATTTAGGCAGTAATGGGTATTCAGATGCATTAGAAGCTTTTCGCAAGGAGGCCGATCTCAATCCAGAAACTGAAAAGAAATTTGGTGGTTTACTCGAAAAGAAATGGACATCGGTAATACGTTTACAAAAGAAAGTAATGGAATTGGAGGCTAAATTATCAGAAGCTGAAAAAGAAGTCATTGAAGGAGCACCAACAAAAGCCAAACGAAGTCCCGGTGAATGGATACCCAGACCACCAGAGAAATTTTCACTTTCCGGTCATCGAGCCAGTATAACGAGAGTAAGTTTAACTGACTGAAAATAACTTTTAATTCAAAATTCTGCTGAATAGGTAGGGTCAACGTTACAAACGAGGGCCTCTATTAGACAACTGCCCGTAGGTCCGCAGTTCTTTTTCGACTTTTTTTTTGGTAGGAATCAAAGGCGAGAGCATCGATGTCCATTCTATCTTGAAACGTTTTTTGACTAGATCGATGAGCTGCATAATTTGTTGTTGATTTGTCTTCTTCAAACGAATATCTTATGCAGCATGTTTCTATAGAAAATACCAATGTTATCTGTTTATCCGATTATAAAAGAGATTGACTCTTTTTATATAATGGGCTTCAGGTCCGTTGAGCAGAGAACTGAGATTTTTAGGTTTTTATACAGACTGCTAGGTTCCACATTTCACTCGCAATGAAATCGGAAATTAATTTTGTGTTCTACATTTCACTGTATTCGATTTCGAATTGAAAATTTTCGGAATTGAGACAAAGTGAAATTGTGATTTCGAAAAAATTTCAGAGTTTCCGAATCGCTCGAAATGCAGAACACTGAAAACGAATTCACTCGATTTGCAATTTCGATTTCACTCGATTTCTTGAACCTAGCTGAGAGTCGCATTTTTTTTGTGTCCGACCTTGATTTTTCGGACAAAGGAGTATCAAATTTAACAACTACAGAGGAAATTTTTCGCTGTATACCGTCCTCTCCACAAGCAGGACGATGTTGGTGTTACTCAAGCCCAATACATTTAAGTGTTTGGCAAAAGCTTGGTGGCCCGAAAGGACGCCCACAAGCAGTCTGCAGTTGATTTTTCTGAGAGACAAAAGGAAAGACGCGGACCTTTTGCATAGGTCCGGACGCAGTCGTTTGGCCTGTCTGCACCCAGCACAGTCATGCCACCGACACTCGTGTTCACGAGAAACTCAAGTATCAATGGAGGTAAAAGGGTTAAGCAGCGCTTTTATTGCAGCTTGGATATCACTGCAAACGCATATGCTTCTACCCTCCACCTGTTTGTCACAAGGATAGTCATAAGGAAAATCTCCGCTTGGAAGTCAGGCGCATGGTTACCTAAGGGGTAGTGAAGTCTAATGTTCTCGCTTTCCACAAAGACTCCAGAACCAGACCCCTGTCCGGTTTTAGAGCCATCCGTGAATATGGCATTTTTCCCTGTCTCAGAATCTTGCCGAAGCCATTCCGTTGCCTGTGGAATGTTGACGTAGTAGTTTTGTCGCAGTAGGATTTTTGGAGTCATTGCTTCAGACGGCATATCCATAAGACAGGGGTCAAAGGATAATTCTCGCACAAGTTCTTCAAAATTCCAATGCGCGTGGTACCAAAAGCCACCTAGTCTGATTAGTGTAGCGTTTCAAAGAAGAGAATACACGATGGAGCCATAGTGTGAATCTACCGTACATCCGGGCAACGCGAATCTACATTCTTCCTAGTAGGTGGTTATGTACAATTTTACTCTCGTGTATTTGCCCGACGAGATAGAGCAGATTGAGTCCATCCTCTTCTTTAACCCTGCAGCTCTTAGGGCCGTTTGCTGATACGACTAATAGAGATTTAAGTTTCACATAAAATTTTCTGTGGCAGTTTATGCCTTTGAAAAAGTAGCCCATAAGCGTTTAAGTAGAAATTAAATCGTTGTTATGAGTCGTGTCAGCAAGCGGCCTTAAAAGAAGTGACTAGAGGTCCTATTCTACGCTGAGTCCACTCACTACACACAAAATGCTACTGATGTGCCGGCGATTAAGGGGATGGTAATATTTCGCCCTCTTAGTTTAGATTGCCCTTCCATTTTCTCAAAAATATCCTCTTGAAAAATGCGCGAACACAGACGTTCTTTGTTGTACACATTCAACCAATACTTTGGAAACTACCAAAACGATAATAAAGCTAAAATTGGCTTCCTTCTTTGTCTACAAATAGGCCAGAGTTTGAGGTCTAGCCCAAACATTGTTTTAGTCTTGAAATTAAAATGTATGAGTACTACGTGTAGGACGATAATAGATTATTATCAACCGGTATAACCGAATACGTATAACACTTTATACACTTATTGCTAAAGCACATGAATCGGTTGACTTGTTTTGTACTAAGGCAAGGCATAGGTATGCATAAAAACATAGCCACAGTAGTCATCAGGAGCCTTGGGGCACTATCTGTTCAATGATTTTTTTTTATAGTTAGACACACGCTACTGTAATTTTTTGTGGCGCGTTACTAATCAGAAGCAACACATCGCCAACGAGTTGAAAGGGTAAATGTTATCAGGAAACACTTTTTATTGTATATACTATATTGTGTCAAACGGGGACCACAACAAAACACCCACACAATGACAGTGTATTTCTGATTTAAATCTGATAAAGAAGGGCAACTTTTGCACGAACTAAATAAACTAAATAAAAGTCAAACATGTTAATTTGCTTTTACATATTAAAAGCCATCAATCTGTTATCAACTACTACAAACGCGCAAAATGTTGCCTCTGGAAGATTTGACATCATATCTGTGCTTGGTTATGATTTGATTTTATTTATCTTTATCTATTGCCATTCCACTGTTGAAACAGTAATCAGCTTTAACGCAATAAATTAATTGTTCACCATGAAACTAATGATAAGGACTGTGTGTAGTCACCATGTTGCGTTATCGACCAACAGCCTTGAAATGTCGACAATAAAACTTGTGCTCTTGGGTCTATGGAATTCCGGTCATTTGCATTTGTTGACTTAAACGAGGATTTAAACTGGGATTCGTATAATTAGATGCGAGTAAGCTACAGGGTTGCCCTGAGGCTTCGTGGTAAACTTTTCAATCGATAGATTAATACTGAGTGGGGAAGCGAGGAGTAACAACGATTCTCGCTAGTTGGGGTTGACCCTAACAATTTCTGTGGGGAAATTTTGTCGAATTTCAGTCAATGAATTATGGTTTGAGAGAATAACACTTACAACAACTCGTAGACAATATGAATAATTGATTGGCTTTCCGTAGTTTCTAGATATTATCGAATGAGTCAGTTTTTTTCACATTTCGATGGTCCTATGAGACATCGTTATTGACTTCAAGCAGTTGTTAGGTGGAACTACGAGTAAAACTTGTTGGCTACTGATATATGTACCATAATATACAAAATAAAAATCGTGTTATTAATTTACTTAATTTTCAGGTGGTGTTTCATCCGATTTTTGGATTAATGGTATCTGCATCAGAAGATGCTACCATCAAAATTTGGGACTTTGAGACCGGCGAATACGAACGGAGTCTTAAGGGGCACACAGATTCAGTACAAGACATTGCTTTTGACGCTCAAGGCAAATTATTGGGTAAGGCTGACATTGCCATTGGTCATTCTTTAGCAATTCATAATCGCGAACGTTATTCTCTCCATTGGCAGCATCCTGTAGTGCCGATTTATCAATCAAACTATGGGACTTTCAGCAGAGTTACGAATGTGTTAAAACTATGCACGGACATGATCACAATGTATCATCAGTTGCATTTGTCCCAGCAGGCGATTTTGTTTTATCAGCTTCACGAGATAAAACCATTAAAATGTGGGAAGTTGCCACTGGGTATGTTTGCGCAGTTCTTACTCCTCAAATGAATGCTCATGCAATGTTAATTTTTGAATAGATATTGCGTGAAGACATACACAGGGCACAGAGAATGGGTCAGAATGGTGAGAGTGCACATTGACGGTGGAATCTTTGCCTCGTGCTCAAATGATCACTCAATTCGAGTGTGGTTGACAAATTCAAAAGACTGTAAAGTAAGTACATATCCACTGTGTAGGTGCATAATGTTTACTAATATTACTCTTACCAACAGGTTGAACTGAGGGATCACGATCACACAGTTGAGTGTATTGCTTGGGCACCCGAAAACTCGACATCAGCAATAAACGAGGCTGCGGGTGCTGATAACAAAAAGGGCCATCACCAGGGGCCATTCCTTGCCTCTGGTTCAAGGGATAAAACTATTCGCGTAAGTTATACAAATTGCGACATTGAGCGAACGGAAATTAAAACTTTTTGATTTGAATTACAGATCTGGGACGTGAGTGTCGGCCTATGCTTATTTACTCTAACTGGACATGACAATTGGGTTAGGGGACTATCATTCCATCCGGGTGGAAAGTATTTGGTATCAGCTAGTGATGATAAGACCATTCGCGTGTGGGACTTGCGCAATAAGCGATGCATGAAAACTCTGTATGCTCATCAACATTTTTGCACTTCTGTTGGTAAGTTTCTTTTTTTTTCTATTATTTTCCAGAAATTTCATTATTAATAAGTTGCATTAAATGGTGAAATAGTGTTTATCAAGGGCTTTACCTTGTCCAAAAGGAAGACACAAGTGGTGTTCAAGATCTGTCGAAAAAATAAAAATAAGTTGCCTCGGTAGCAATAATCCACATGTTAGGAATTATCACATTTGTCAAAAGAGTCACTAGTATTCTATACCAGTTAATCTTAAAAAGAGAAAAAAGTGTGAACTCAAACTTTTCTTCATGCAAGTCTTGCCAATTACAATTTAGGGATCGAATTACCACACGCTATCAACGCTTTTAACATAAAAATAAATAAATAAATAGGTGGCACAACAGGCGGGTGGACACCCAAGGCCTAGCTTCTCGCAACCATTCGTTTGTGTGAGTTTCTATTTTTGGGACGAATGGAAGGGACCTCCTACAATTTTTATGCCGATTCCGAACGGCTGAATTGAGAAGCTTTTTCAGGTCAGTCATACTCTCGGATGTTTGTCAGACATTCGCGAGAGGTTGCGCAGTAGAAAAAACCTTAAGATGTAATTTGTGTTTTTCCGGGTATCGAACCTGGGATCCCTCGCACAGTAGCCCAGCACAATAACCACTGCGCTACTGCGCCCACGTTTTTAACATAAACTACTCAAACACTCATCACTGGATCTGAATGCCGAAACACATTGTTTATTCAACATCTTTGATGACTAAACCATTCTGTCGTATTCTGATAAAGCTCACCCAAGACCTCCGTATAGGTTAGGTTAAGTTAGAGAGTCTTTTCTTCTTCTTTGTCGGAGGTTGTTACTATCCGATGGAGCACTCAGACACAACTACTGGTCCATTGTACTGCCAAACAGACACCTTACATTGCTGTACTTAGTTTTCCCGTCTTTCGAAGAAAGATGAGAAGGAGCTTCAGTGATGAAGAGCTTAGATGTTCGGCACTCACCACGTCAGCCCCAAAGATCCGCCACCTGATGCGAGCAAAGGCAGGACAACTACAGAGGAAGTGCTCCGCTGTATCGTCATCCTTTCCACAAGCAGGACAGATGGTGGTGTTGCTCAAGCCCAACACATTTAAGTGTTTGGCAAAAGCTTGGTAGCCCGAAAGGACGCCCACAAGAAGTCTGCAGTCGATTCTCCTGAGAGACAGAAGGAAAGACGAGGACCTCTTGCAGATGTCCGGACGCAGTCGTTTGGTCTGTCTACACCCAGCACAGTCACGCCAACGACGCTCGTGTTCACGAGAAACCCAAGTATCAATGGATGACCTAACCACAGATGCAGGCAAACCCAACGCAGGTTCAGGTCCTAAGAAATCTTCTTCTGAACCCACCAGGTTAGAGAGTCTCATTGTATTATAAGCAATTTTCACCCACAAGCAAGTGAGGTCCATCGTGAATACCGTTTATGCAACTAACGAAACCATTCGTCAAAGAACCGTGTTCTCATGCAAGAGTAATGGCGTTCTTTTGTGAACGGCTGGGCAGTAAGACAGGAGATGTTCAACAGATTATATTCCCTTTTCATCCCTCCAACTTCTGCAGAAGGCATTTGTAAAGATACCCAGTATTTTGGCCATGCTTCCAATGATGCAGTGTCCGGTTTTTACCTCGACGAGGACTCGAATTTGATTTCTATCAAAAGATGTTAGGATCTTTGACATTTTAGTGTCAACTACAAGCCACAAGTTATGGTGCAACCGGCAGTGTTGTTCCATCGTTCTTAAGATGAAAAAAATCGTATATTGATGAGGATAACCATTAATTAAAAATATAAGCCTCGTGTTGAAAACCAACGCTATTCTGTTACTTGCCGCCTTATTTCGCGGAGCCCGTTATACTGATTTAAAACCATCAACTGTGAAGTGAATATTTGAAAAATTCAGGTTGACTGCATCATTAGTGATCTAAAACACTCTGGGTGTCCTGTCACCAGAAAACATTGAAGCAGTTTGCTAGAGTATTGCTGATAGTCCAGGAGAAGTCAATAATTGGGCATTTCGAGAAGCTCTCTACAGCGAATTATCACGAAAGACTTGAAACCTCATGCTTACAAAGTTCAATTTACTCAAGAACTGAAGACTACTGACCATGCAGCGCGAAGAGAGTTCGTTGAATGGATTTTACAACAACAACAACAACAACAAAATCAATGATGAAGCTCATTTTCGATTCAGATCTTGCCGTTTAACGCCATTGGATTTTTTTCTTTCGGGTTTTTTGAAGTCAAAGGTCTATGCAAACAAGCCCGCGACCACCAACGCCTTGAAAGAGGAAATTGGGAGGTGTTTTCATGAAATTCAGCCACATTTATGTGAAAATTTCAATAAAAAAGTACGTACTTGCCAGCAAAGGCATGACGGCCATTTATCCGATGTGCTATTTCATACATAACCCCAATCTGTATACTCTAAGTCGGCTCTCACATTGAGGCAACATTCAATAAGCAACTGGCAATAGGAAACATGCAAAATTATCGCTCACAATTATTTTACTTTGAATTAAATTAGAGGTCTCACATCAAAGCAACTAAATATCGCTCGAACGAAAAATGTTGCTGATTGTTTATTGGCAGTTGCTATAGTAACTATAGTTGCTTATTGCTTGATGCCTCAATCTGAGAGCCGCCTAATATCAATAAAGAGATTTAAGCTTTCTAATTAAAAATCTGTATTTTCTATCAAAATTACATTTTGCGTGAATTATAAGACACCCTTTAAAAGCCTCCCAAATGGAGTTTCCGTTTTTTGGAGAGAGCTGGACAAGTACATAAAAAGTGAAGTGCTCTTCGTCCAAACCACTTCTACAAAAATCGTTTGAGAATACGCAAAGCCTTGTTGCATGCCTGCATATAAGTCAGTGTCCCGTCCCGTGATGACACCTTTTGTAGCGCTAATGTGCCTTCTGTCAACAGAGATCAAATTCTTACAGCCTTTAAAATTTCACTTTGGCCAAATTTCTTTTGTCGTCAAACATGTTGTGCTAGTTGTCCACCTGATTTGTTCTTTTGTTAGCATCGACAGCCAGCTTTATTATGAGTTTAGACGTAGCGATCAGAAGGTATCCTAAGGTACTTATGTCTGGTATGATAGGTAGTGTAGTTTCGAGTTTGGGAAAGTTCATCAGCATTACAGTTTTCTCGAATGTCTCTGTGCCCCGGCACCCAGCAATGGTGAATATTGAACTGCTCTGCCATATCCCTGAAAGACGTGCGAGACAGTCTAGGACTGTTGTAGAGTTAGTAGAGACTGATTATGAAAGACGGAAGGAGAGTCTGTGGCTTAGTCTATCGAAGGAAACACCACCACCGACCCCATTTCGCAGGTTTTCGATCCATCTGTGAATAATTGGATCTCTTTTAACATCCAAGAATGCACTCGCATCCCAATATGATCTGGTAGGGATTGAGACTTGGAAGTTTTTTTTTGTTTAAACTGTTGTGTGCTATAGTCGATGTTTCTTAGAAGAGTCTTGAATTGATTTAAGATAGCGGCATGGCCAGTTTTTCTTCTGATCCACTGTAAGTTTGCTTTGAAATGAACGGCTGCGATCAGTCTTTCCAGTTAATTCCCAGGGAGAGAGCCCACGTAGTCATTGGTCAGATATCCCGATACTATCCAGTATATTCCTTATTGAGCAGTAACCAGTCTAAAATATGGAGTAAAAGTAATTATAACATAAGATCATCACTATAGTAATAAGGATACTTACCTCATACTACCCTCATTCAATGCCAACACCTGACCCTCAGATACGCGATGTTCCTATTCAATCTAATAAATGCGAATCTAACGTAAGATAGCCACTAATGTTCGTGCAAGCCTAGAAAACTATAAAATACACTTATTTCCTCGTCAGATGGCGTGTCAGCCTCTCAATACGTTGCCTTGTGCAGGCGCGGCGGAGACACAAATCCCTTTAGTGTTTAATTATTACGAATTAACTTCAATCCAACTCAGTGGTTCTACTCATCATCATAACAAACACAACGTAATGGAAATAAAATAACGCATCGAGTATAAATAGTTTTGGAACGACCCATTTCTCAATTGAGCGTAGCTATGATATGCTAGAAGGGTTTCATGTTTGACACTTCAATTCATCTAAGTAAGTAAGTAAGTGATTCATTTATTTACATTTCCACATAAACATAGTATACAAAAATGAATTTAAGAGCTATGGCTAAGCCGTCAGCCTGGTTGGCAAATTTATAAATATAAATTAAATTTAATTTTCTATAAATAAAAGAAAGAGCTAAAGATTCAAACATATTCCGATATTAGTAACATTCTATACTTATAAACTGATTTTATAAAATTGCTTAGGGTTTTCCAGTCGCACTCGTTTAGAACTTTGATAGTTTCCTGCATAGTTAATGTCTGTTTTCCGAAGAAAATTTGCCTTTGCGGTCTAAATATTGGGCATACACTTATGATGTGGAAGCAATCTTCTTTAGACTTCAGGTTACAGAGCGTACAGAATTGATTGTAGCTTCCATTATATGGGTTACCATTTAAGGGAAGAAGTTCACATCTTGCTTTGAATATGAAGGATATTTCATTATAACTTAGTGAGTCGTTGAAGTAGTTTCTACCGTTTAAGTTATAGTTAAGCTGTCTATATAAAAGCCTGCTTTCGGATTCCCGAGCTTTTATGATGAACTCATCTCGAATAGAGTCTTCATTTTTCTGAATAATGCGGTAAAGTTGGTCTTTCAAATTGCGTAGGTTGTTCATATCGATATGTAACGATTCTCCACACGTGTCACCAATAGTTCGCCATCTTTCATACCACCAGTCCTTATTCCTCAGCTCATACAATAGCAGTTTTTTTGAAAGTCTGGAATCTTCATAATGGCTGCATATCTTGATTATGAAGTCAGCTTGTGACTTGAATGTGTTCGTCAGCAATTTCGATAGTCCAGTTTCCAAGTATATAGCGTAACTATAAAGTTCCTATGGAATTTTTCGATTTCTTCATGTTCATATGCCCCCCAAACTTGAGAAGCATAGCAAAGACTTGATTTAACAACAGAATTAAATACCTTATATTTTGCCGATAAACTTATTTTGTTATTTGAGAACACATTTTTCCATGTAAAGTTAAGCAAGCTTTGCGAGCTATTGGCCTGTTCGGTTTGGTGTTTGTTGAAATTTAAAGTTGGATTAAGTTTCACTCCTAAATATTTAACCTCTTTAGCTGTTTCTAGAAGATGGCCATCGTATTTCCATTGCCTTTCAATATGAACTCTTGGGGATCGTGCAAAAACCATCATTTTCGACTTCTCTGTATTAATTATCAACCCCCATTTCTTGCAGTAGCATGATAAGCTATTTATCATTAGTTGCATATGTCCCGGTGATTCGGAGAGTATGACGAGGTCATCAGCATACAGCAAAACATTAATGGTAGAATTCGCAATTCTTACTCCTCCGGGGAGAACATCTACTATGTCGTTTATAAACAACGAAAACAACAATCATCAACTCATCTATACGGAACCTATAGGAAATTTATTTTGTTTATATCTTAAACATGATAGTATTTAAAAAAAATGGAGCGCTCTTTTTTTAGTAAAAACATTTTTTTTTATATAATCCCATGTTTATCTCTACATTACTCATAAATTTCATAATTTAAAAACGTTAATGGAAAACACGGAGGACAATTCATATTTAAATATTTTCTCTTAATCATTACAGATTTCCACAAAACACATCCATACGTCATTTCGGGAAGTGTGGACCAAACAGTCAAAGTATGGGAATGTCGTTAAATATATTTATTTTATTTAATATTTAATTTTAACTTAAAATGCTATTATTAAAAGAAAACAAGAATAAATCATTAAGATTATGAATCCATAAGAGAAGATATTTAATAATTAAAAAAAAAAAACAACAAAAATACAAAAAAAAAACCTTGCCACCTGTTTTTTTGTTTTAAAAACAAAACGTTTCTCTACAAAGCAAGACGACGGAGATGTCCACAGAGTAGTTCTTAAACAATTAAATAAGACATACCGAGAAACGAAATGTACTTTCTCAATTCAGCAAACAAAATCGATTTAAAAAAACTCAAACAAACCTAATTACATAATAAGGAACCTTGAGAATATGTATACATTTGTGTGTGTACCCTTGATGTTATACATATATACACACCTATTTAGAGAAGCCCAATAAGAGTATTTTTTTTTTTTTTATTTAAAATAGAAAGAACAGAAATTTGTTGTTTCCAGCTTGTATTTGCGAAATGATTTTATTTATTTACAACTTTCCTAATTATGTTAAATGTTTTCTTTTTTTATAATTAAAAAATGATTTATTTAATAAACATGAACAAAGAGAAATGTAAACAAATCACAGATGAGGTGGATTTTGTTTAAACAATAATGGTGATATATTTTACTACAAAATGTGGCCACTGTCTGTCCGTTTGGAGACTTTAGATTAGTAGTCGTCCCGACACAGCAGCGAGATCAAGGGCAATCGCAACTCGCAAAAATGCAATTAAATGAAAAAACGGTTTGGGAGTAACGAAACGAAATTATTCTAATCTTAATAATATTGTGTAGCTTTTAATATACATTACGCGTATAAAACACACAAATAAAAAAAAGTATATAGCAAGTTAATTAAAATGCAATTCAGTTTTAAAACAAACGGAGAAATGCAAAATTACTCTCTCAAACTTGACAAGAAAAAAAATTATGTAATATATTATAAAATCGTCAATAATCACGATAAGCATTAAATTATATTTTCTATCGTATATCTTAGCCTATATTCAAAGAGCTTATTAGAGTTTGTTATTAGACAAAAGTAATTGCGAAAGCAGAGAAATATGACGGTTGACCTTTGTGTGTTGTGTCACTAATGAGAATGAAAAATCATTTGATGCCTTGATAGTTGAAATTGAAACAAATGCGATATAGAATCAGATCAGCGATTTCCAAACAAAATGAGAATGCAGAGGCTTCTAGAAGTACCCAACATGTGACAATGACTTGATGTACGCCCAATGGTGCGCGAAAACTATAGAATGGGACTGATTAGTTGTTGCCCATTCAAGACAAAGATATTATAATAAACCACCTTCGAAGCATATTTGCCGGTAAGCCGGCTTTAAGCTGAGGTTCTTAGCTCAAATGCTCTGTCCAAGAGAAAACTATATATACAGTAGCAAAGAATATACACACTTAATATAAAGAATTCGCTCGTAGAAAAACAAAAAAAAAGTTATTTATTTGTAAAGAAGCCACTAAAATGTCGACCCTCAAAATGAAAAAGGCTTTATTTAAGATGCGTGCGAAGAGTGGTGTATATTCTTTTATATTAGTCAATTAAGTAATTAAATAGGAAATCTCGCTTTGTTTGTTCTTAAGACAAACTGCTTAAATTTTGACACGCCGACGTGTGTGACACTCCTTTGGATTATTGCCTTTGCATTCGTGCTAATTGAGTAGAACGTCATTGTAAGGACGAATTGAAATCAATATTCACCACTATTCCCGTTGGCGTTTCTCGTAAACGCCGAATATTTCATTTCGGATTTAACTAAGTATTTGTAACATTTTTGGGACAAACGATTTGAAATGACAGTGAACACATAGAAAAAGAAGCAAAATCGTTAACAAAAGTTCGAAAAGAAAAATCTGAACATCGTTTTTACAACGACACAACGCAGGAGTCGTATACGACAAACGCCAACCGGAATAAGGGTGATTATACGAAACTTTTCTC
Organism: Cheilosia soror; assembly: GCA_949372485.1. Classification (NCBI taxonomy): domain Eukaryota; kingdom Metazoa; phylum Arthropoda; class Insecta; order Diptera; family Syrphidae; genus Cheilosia; species Cheilosia soror. The sequence continues at coordinate 81,324,278 of OX443561.1, forward strand.
GTAATTAAATGGGACAAGATAACGGTCCCTATTGTGAGTGTCGATAGTTGATCGTTGAGCGACTGTCGATCGACCGACAACTATGATTGTCGATTGCGATTGATATTTGTCGATTTGACAGTCGCTTGTGGTCGATTACAAATGTCTGGTTGATGCTTTCTCTTGGAAGTGAAACAATTTTGTGCGTACGAATAGCTAAAATCAATCGACGCAATCGACAATTATCGTGAATATCGCTAATCGACAATCACAATAAGGGCCAACATTCGCAATTTAAGTTTTTGCCTAGCAATACTTTTTCTACATTTTAAAGACAATTTTCAAAGGCCCACGAGTCAAGACTTTATCATTATTGCATTTTGTCGTCCATACTATGTTCTCAAACTACAAATCAGTGACAACACACTTGCTGCTAGGTTCCACATTTCATTTTCATTCGAAATGAAATCGGAAATGAATTTTTGTGTTACATTTCACTGTATTCGATTTCGATTTAAAAATTTTCGGAATTGAGACAAAGTGAAATTGTGATTTCGAAAAAATGTCGGAGTTTCCGAATCGCTCGAAATGCAGAACACTGAAAACGAATTCACTCGACTTCTGGAACCTAGCTGTTGATGATTTGTTTTGTCGTCTATATGCGACTGACTGTGTCATTTTGTCGTAACGATACCTATGCAAATAACGATAGCAAAAAATGCCAAATTTAAGCAGATTTTCACAAATGAAAAATAATATTTTAGCATTATGACAGCTAAAATGATGTGATAAGATTCTTTACAATTCTCAGTCTCCTAATGGTACTTGTAACCGACCTCGTAACGTCTAATTGACATACTCTGTCAAAGGGAATCTTTTTTTGTAATAACACCAGCGAAAATATAAAATTGCGCATCTATTCAACATGTACACACGATAGAACTGGGCCCGAATCAAAGCTTAAAATGCATAAAAACCGAAACCAAAAAGCTTTCGAAGACCATTGAAACTGTTTGATGGCAAATGATGCATTTGAATATGGATATCAGAGGCGGCAAGGTGTTCAAATTGTTGGTTCTACTCTTACAGGAAAACTTTGGTGGTAGAACCCATTCCGTTACAGTTTACCACACTCGGAGTACCGCCATCATTTTCTCATGCCTAAAGTTGCTTTTGTATTATTTTCCCCAGTAATTTTGCAATTTCGAATACGTAGCATAAAATGTTTACGAACCACATTATAAAGTTTAAAGAAAAACTATAATTATTGTAATTATAATTTAATTGAGAATTTTTTTCGTAATCCAATTTGATTTATATAAATATAACGAACTAATATAATTTGCTTATTTACGTATAGTATTTAAAAGAGAGTTTTCATTAAAACGAAAGGATAATTCTTCAATTATATTTATTTCATAAATACCTTTGTTAAGATGCATTACGTCCTTAACTGTAGTTACAAAAAAAAAAACATGTCGGCTTAACAAAACCACTGTTTATCCCGATCTATATACGAACGGGATGATAAGAATAAAAAAAAGCGAGAATAAAAACAAATTTATATACAAACACATATTTTATTTTGGTTCTTTTATTTATTTATTTTTTTTTTTAGTTGTGCAATGTTTTTTATTTTATTTTTTTTCAACGCTTCTTTTTTAGAGATCATATTTATATGTTGCATACGTATAAATAGAAACAAAAATGTATTTTTTATAAACCCTAGCAACAGCGACTGATTCTGAAGAAGAAACAAAACCAAAATATTTGTCTCTAGACAAAGACATTTTGAATTGCTAGAAAAAAATAATGAAAACCCTAGATAATTATGTAGTATGTTGGCTGATTTATATTTGCAAGTTATAAGTGTTGTGTTTTGGTTTTTAACAAAACAGAAAAAAGAAAACATATTTAAAAGTAGAAAATGCTTATGCCGATGTATTTCTCACAAACAAAACTACTACTACTACTCAACGGCTAATTTATTAAACACAAAAGCTATATATAGAAAGAACTATTATTCAATACTCGTTACACATTAAACAAATATTTACATATATATGTATTAACTTCTATTTATTAAAACACCAATTATCCATTTCATTTGTTGCACATAAAAATACACCGCGAACTATTTACTAAAATGTTGTATAATACAATATGTTAAGGTTCTACAAATTAAGCATTAACAAGTCATGCATATTTTACTTCTAAATTACTGCTATAAATTAAATAATGCCCCTGAGGGTTTTAAACATCATACAATAATTATAATTACAAATTAACCAATTTTTTTTTTGTCAATCTAACAATTATGGAACAAACCAAACCAATACCCTATAATGTTGATTATTTTCATACCTAAAACGAATGAAGAAGTTTGTCTCTTATATAATAATAATCGAGTATTAAATAAAAACAACAAGCATAGTTATCAAGAGAAGAGCGTTTCTTTTATTTGTAGCAAGTCCTTTTGTTGGGGTTAGGCATTTGATCTGATGGAGTAGAGACTTCCAAGTGGTATAATGTGTAACCATCAAGTAAGCAAGTAAGTGAAAGCTGAAATGTAAAAAAAAATCCAGATGGCGAATTATTTTTCTTTGTGAACAATCGACTCCGACATCGAAACCAACCGATAGAGAAATGGAAAAGGGAACAACATTCAACGCTAGTTTAGAAACCAAAAGTGGAATTTGGTAAGGTGATTTGCGACATCATGATTGGAACATGATAATTTCGTAACAGCCTTAAGAATGCTAAGAACCAATCCGACTCCACCACAGCGAAAGGTATGTTGCACGCATAAAAAAATTTTGCCAAAGCAATGTCAACTTTGTTTGACTCCTTTTCGTCTATGCAGTCAACGAAATTCGATATTTTCGCAGCTGTTGGTGGCTTCGTTTTGATTTTCTTTTTTGGATTGGGACTGATAAACTCCTTCCTGGAGCTTGGAAGCTTTTTGAGCGATGATGATGATGTACTTGCTGTTGTGGATGGCGATATTGAAATGTTTGTTGAAGCTGAGGACGACGACGCTAACGGGGTAAAAATAGGGTGGAATGATGTTGACCATGACGATGTACATGTGGTATTTATTGGAGATAAATATGATGAAGTCGTTGTTACGGGTAAAGTTGTTGGCAGAGATGGTAGAGTTGTGTTTATAGCCGCTGTAAGACAATCCTCCGCTATTTCAATGCCTTCGTTGCAACTGAAGACTTGCTAAAAACAATAAAAGATTTTATGTAGAAAAACATGGATGAATTATGAAATTAATTATTTTAATTGTTTAAATGACTACCCCAACCCCATAGACGATTTTACGTACCTCCTCAAGCCCTTGTGTTTGGCAATTATTTGAAGGGCTTTTTACAGGTGGGAATGGCGTGGATTCAGTTTCCAGATCAACGTATATGACGTTGGCGTTTGATATGCCCAGCGACTCCGTGCCGGTGGAGTTAGCTGATTCGTCTGACACTGACACCAAAATCGTGCTAGTTGTAGACGTAGGAGGTGTTTGTGACACGTCATCGTGATTTGGAACACAAATCCGTCTGAAATTATTCATTCAAATTGAAAAAGATTAGATTTCTAACGACTTGATTTGAATCTTTAATCTAAATTCTATTTTCCCAACTCTGAGAAACAATTTTACTGTTTGAGTAGGTACGAGCTACGAGTAGATATATTTACCTGTGGGCCTGGAGCCTGGATTTTGTCGTATTCTTTAAAATGTTAGCGCATTCGTTGCAAAGCGCTCCTATTCTGCCGCTTTCTAGCTTTACAGGAGTAAAATCTCCTTCGCTCCAGTAATTATGGAGTTTTCTCCCTCCAGATAAATTTGGCATTATTTAGTTCACTTAGATATTCACAATTTTCGGCTCGATTTTCTTTTTAAAATTCAGTTTCAGACAAATACGGATACCTTATTAAATAAGCAGAATTTTATCGTTTTACTAAGCGACGAAAAACGAAAGTGGTTAGCGGCGACCGGCGACGACAGTTTATACTTTTTCACACTTTTTTTTCACAGTTTCACAGTTTTTTACACAGTTTTTTCGATTTTCTTTGCGATTGCACTGCGCGTCATCTGCTGTATGCCGTATCGTTTTGAATAAAAGCAATTTAATTTGTCAATTTGGCGGTTGAATTGACATTTCAAAGCACATTTTGACGTCTAGCGCTACGTCTGCTACATTTAACTACGTTAACTACGTTAACTACATTTAACTACATAAACTACATCATTTATGTAGCAGACGTAGCAAATGTAGCAAATCAAAAAAAATCGCATTTCTGCCATCTCTGGTTATCAAGTCTGCAGAGGGCTCAGCGTCTCACAACCATTTGTTTTTATGAGTTGTTTGTATTTTCGAGAGGGATGGAGCGGACCTAAAGTTTTATGTCATAACCTTACGACTCAATTTGTGTTTATGAAACCCCTCGAGCACACATCACTACTGAGAACTGTGATAGCTCCAGTTAGTTCAGACCCCGTACTCGTACAAAGAAGACAAGCCCCCCTATCGTGGAATCCGCCGGAGCGAATTATTCACGGAAAAGAATATTTTGGTGTCGTCGCATCCGCAAAGTGAACAGTTCCTTTGAAAATTGTCTTTAAAATGTAGAAAAAGTATTCTGGGTGATCACGGAATCCGTCGTATTCGGAATTTTGCTATGAGCCCCGAAAGAACTATCACAGAATCCGTTGTAATTACATTTTTGCTACGAATTAAATTCGTAGGTAACGTTTCCACTACGACGGATTAAATTCGTAGCAAAAATGTCCACTACGACGGATTCTGTTAAAGTTCTTTCGGGTTTCGTAGCAAAATTCCGAATACGACGGATTCTGTGATCACCCAGATTGCTAGGCAAAAACTTAAATTGCGAATGTTGGCCCTTATTGTGATTGTCGGTCAGCGGTCGTCACAACAATTGTCGATTGCGTCGATTGATTTTAGCTATTCGTACGCACAAAATTTTTTCACTTCCAAGAGAAAGCACCGATCAGACATTTGTAATCGACTACAAGCGACTATCAAATCGACAAACATCGATCGCAATCGACAATCACAGTTCTCAATCGATCGACAGTTGTCGATTAACTATCGACACTCACAATAGGGGCCTTAAAATTAAGGACTAAGCTGTTCGTTTTGGATGGCTATCGTCAGATGAAGTGATTAGAGCATAGGTCATTTGATTTTTAGTATCCAAACAGCGCATCGCTGATGTGTCTGTCATAGCAAGACAGACATATAGAGGTAGACAGCTACACACGTAAGCCATGTGCAATAATCGTATGTGACTATCAAGAATACAACTTATAATTATTTAGCGGGAAAAACGCCAGAGGATGAAGATGAAAATAGACTACAAGGGTGATAGTCAAAATAACTGAGCGAACTTCAATTAAGTAAACTTCCAACACGCAAAGGATCAGACCTATTAGACCAGCAATTTGCGTCCATAGACACATTTGTTACCTGAGGAACTTTCTGATTAGATGAAAAAAGTGATTTCATTCCGATTTAAGAACCACCCAGATGCACAATTAATTCTAGTGGTCTTGCTCTGTTTTCCAGATCTTCCAATGCATTAAAGAAGTATAGCTACCAATGATCTGGCATTTTTCAACAGTTCAATGAATGACAAGTGTGTACGATTGGCGGGAAAATAAACCAACTCCAGTACCTAATCGAGAAAGAGATTTTAAGGCAGGCCCGTGTCAGTAACTTTTGTTTTCCAATCAAGTGATAAGTCAAAAGGTCACAGTTCTTTGTACGAATTCAGATTCGTGACAAAGTTTTACTTTTTCTTCGTTTGTTTAAATAAAATAACAAAGTTGATTAAGGGGACATATATTTGCCAATATAAATGGCTGAATGGATCCGCTAAATGAAAAATAAAAACTAGTTTCGATAGCAATGTGATAATTTATACATAATATAATGTATTTACATTACAGAATAATTTAATATGCAATTTTAATTGAGTACTCCCTTCGAGTTCTTGCAATGGGTTAAGCATGATGTACAGTTATATCAAGACGTGGAAGATGAAGATTAGATCATTTTCTAGTAAATTTTGTTTGTGGAACACAGGTGCAAAACACAACTTTCGAGTCTTATTTGAATTTCTTTGCTTCATTTGTCGTCAATGTTATCAGTCACATTCATTTCTGGCCCGCTTTGTGAAACTTTGATGTCGTCTTTATTTTCCTTCTCTTCGTTTCCAGCTGCAACAACTTTAACCTCGTCATTATGCTTTTGACTTGTTTCTTTGTCTTCAGTTTTGGCACTTAATTCTGAATCCGTACTCTCCACTTTATTTTGAACATCTTCAACGGGTGAATCTTTTGCATCTTCTTTATTTTCAACTTCAATAACTGCTTCCTTATCGGTACTATTTACATCTTCATCCTCTGCATCATCTTCTTCTTCGCTCGTATCATCTTTTTCATTATTTTTCTCATCGCTCCGTTCAGCTTTCGGTTTCTTTGCGCGTTGCTTCTTCTTCAGGCGCTTTGCTCGTTTTTTAGCAGTTTTAGCTTCAGCTTCAAGACGGTTTTTCTCCAATTTCGATTGATATTCATCATCTAATTGCTCGCGCATACTCTTGGCTTGAATGCATTTTTGACGGGCATACTCTTTGCGTCTCAAGTGTCGGTAGACATGAAACTCGCCAGATCCCGCACCAGCACTGGAACCCATTACATTACGAACGAAAGAAGGAACAGTTTGCATGTAATCCTTCTCTCTGGGAGGTTCCGGGATGATGATTGGTTTGTCCTAAAAACACAATAAGCTCTTTATGTCTTGATCTCTAAAAAATAAAACATGTAAAGTGGAGAAATGAGGTACATACAGGATTCTTCATAAGTTTTTCCAGCTTCAGACGCTGCAGATCTGTGGCGCTTTTGATAACTGGTCGTTTCTTTTTCTCCTCACCATTTTCTTCATCATTTTTATTCTTGTTTGATTTATTTTCTATAAGGTTTTGCATACTCATTGATTTCTAAATTAAATGAAAAGAATGCGTTTGGCGAATTGAAATTACGTATCTTTCGATGTCAACAAAACGGATGACAGATTCTGTTTCATTGATTTTTGTTTCTAGTAGGGTTTGTACGAAACTAAACGGAATGGAATGGAAAGGTACATTGATTAGAAAATGGACATAAAAATAGTTAACTGACACAGTGGCTCATCAACTGTAGGGCTGTTAAGAAAATGCGAAAAACTAAAATTTAAAAAAATAAATATAAGATGCCTAAAATTGAGCCTGGGCTTTAATTTGACAAATATTGTCACTTTTGTACACAACGTTGTGGCATCCGTCAAAAATGGGAGCATGTACAGTGCCCTATTATTATGTAAGCAGATACTCATGCAGATTATGTGGTATAGAAAGCAGAAGGTCTATGACTTTCTTGCCTTTGGGTAAGAAAAAGCATTTTTTCCAGACTCAGTTTTTCTGCTCTAGAAATCAGCTGTCTGTCAATTTCGCTTTCCATTAGGCGGAAAATAAGCACTTTTTTTAAGATTCAGAGCACTTTTGCGAATCTCGATTGGAGATCTCATTAATTTTTATTTATTTTCGTTGGGCCGCTTATCCATTTTTTTTTTCTCAATATTCAACAGTGAACGACATAGACAGTGCATAATTATTGCATTATATAAAACATTACATTTTCTATATTCTAATACATTAATAAATTCATTTAGGCTGCCTCTAGAGTCTAGACTATCCAATCGAGTTCGGTGTACCCGCCTCATATGATCGCGCAAGTATCGCTTCTGTGTCAGTTTAACGCCACAAATGTGACACCCAAAGTCGGGTGTTTTATCATGAATCTTTCGGTGCTTTGTAAGATTATTTAGCGCAGCGAAATCCATTAGTGTCGCGGGTGTAGGTTACTCAAGTGTACCATCCAAAGCTCTCGATTCTCCGCCATCGACTCTAAATAAATCATCAAGAGGGCAATCGCCATACGGGTAGAGGAGAGATTGTGGACTTGATCTAACCATCTCATCCTGGGTCCACCTAGAGGATGGTATGGATTTCATAGCACGTCGTGGGATATCGGTTGAGGACACGCGTTTAATATGACAAAATCACCCTAGCATGGATCGCTCCGTCCGGAGAAGTAGCTGCGGGTAGCTAGAGAGTTATATCGCAAATCGTCACCTTACTGCATGTGTTGCGCGGGGTTTTCTTTTGATCAATACAGAAAAACACGACGGTATCTTATCGGTATCAATACAGAAAAAACGCGTCTGTCCTGTATGGGAATGGGATGTGAAATTCGACTCCCCGAATTTTTCAAGACCTACTTGGAACTTCTATGCGGGAAATTTGGGGAAATGCATTCATCAGCATGACCGACTGTTTTAGCGTTTTCTTAGTAGGCTGAGCAATTGCGTCATGGTCATGACTATTGATTCGCGGTTGCGCTCATATTGTGCTGTCCAGGGGCCAGAACACGTAAAATGAAAACTATCGAACGACATCGACAATAGCAGTGTCTATTTATTGCGTGAGACAGCATGCGTGAAAACGATGTCGTTCAATATTTTTTTTTTTTTTTTATTTTACGTGATCCGATCCCAGTGATTTGCTGCGCAGATTTGGTTCAGTTGGCCATTTATGTGTGTATTTGGGCATAGTTTATGGAGACACAGGCCTTTCAATGAAAGTCAGGGTCAGGGGGACAGGTCGATTTAAAGTGAGTAGAAAAGAGAAAGTATTTTTGGGGTAATCTGGCCGACTTAACCTTGCAGAAATGTTATTCGCCACAACTTATGTTTGCTTTTATGTGATCGGTCTATAACTATGGGTTGTTCGTCCATGACATTCTAAACGCATGGATTAAATATCTGGCATTCCCGTGAAAATTTCTTTCGATTCCACTAAAAAGACTTTCCCAGCAAATTAGCTTGCAACATTAGTACGTCATTTGTATTTGTATTAAAAAATCAACAAATTATTTTGTAGGAGAAGTGAGAATTCAAAATCAATTTCTTATCCTAATTTCCTGAACTCTGGCATTCCTCCATTAAGCAATCGCATCTCTCTGAATATTACACTTTTCCTCGTTCGATATTCCTAATCGTTCTCGGCGATTCGATTCTCAGTTGTTTCTTGTGAATCGCTCATGACGGGCGGGGAGGTTCGCAGGTTTTCATCAAGAAAAACTTCAAGTCGGTCGTAGTTATAATCGAAAAACATATTTTTTTTTGTAAATTCAATTCAATTAATTTTTGAGAACCATTTTTCAGAATCGGTATCTCAAAATCGATTAACATACATTTGTATTATAATCGCGTTGTGTGAGTGTTTTCAGAGTGCCAGCCATTAAATATACTTAAAAGAACAGCTAATTACATCGAAATTTGTTTATTAAAAAGCAATTATGGCATTAGAAACTGATGAAAAAATGTCCCCGAAATCCGCAGTAGACGAAAAGAAAGAAGGCACCGGTGCAAAGTCTTCCAGCAACCCGGTTCCACCAGCAGCGGCAGTAAATACCGATAACGGTGGCAAGAAAAAAGGTTTGTTCGGGGTGTGGGGTCCCCTCTAGATTGTAATCTCTTAAATCGAACTGTCCTTGAATCCTTTTTGTTTGTAGGAGGCAATAAATGCATCTCCGAAAAGGTCTAGGATCGCTTACAAAAATAAAACTTCCACACCAATTCCCCAGAGCAGTCATATAACACTCGTTACGTAATTTCATTTTCTCATGTGTTTTTCTGAAAGAAAAGTCCATTCTCTATCAGCGACCGGTCTTTTATTATGTTTTTTCATTGCTATCGCATAAATTGCAGCCCATTTTTGCTTAAATTTTAGCAGTTATTGTGGTAAGTCGGTTTGTAACCTATAATGGGCTATTAACACGTGCTTTGCATTATTCCAGAGCCATCGCATCTAGACCGTAGGGGATAGTATGGGGGTTAGTCTGTCGGCAATATACTTCTGTCACTTGTACAAGTTATGACGAAATGCCGTGTCGGTCGGATAGTACGCACAGGCACACGTGACTTGATATTATTTTCGGTCGGCTGCATAGCATTATTTTATCCAATCAAAAAGAAACGACAGAGAGGAAAGATCTTTAATCGAGTTCAAGTCAAATCTCGCCGATCGATGGCTAGCGCTAGCGCCTGTGTGCGTGTGCGGAGAAGAGTGAATTCCAATCATGTTATCACTCTGTGTTTCATCATAGCTTCTTCTCCTTTGCGTTTGCGTCTCCTCAGTCTAAAGATAGAAACACTTTCCTCATAATCAAGTCATAGAGAAAATTAAATAGGTAAAACATCGATCTGTATTACTCTGTTTTCTAGCTTTAGATTATCTCTCACTCTGACTTATCACAAATTTGTATTTGCACTATCCCACTGAGAGGCAAACGAATACATTAGTCAGTGGAATTTTATCAGTAAAATAGTGTTGCCAGTTAAAGGGTATAACAAACAGAAATAGTCTGCGATTCATCAATTTAAATTAAATGGTGTTGTAGTTTGTGGAACAAATATTACATTTTACTGATCAATGTTTAGTCTTTCTTAATTTATTAACTTGACAAGAAATACACTGCGGCAAGTAGTTTAATTTACACTTATATAATAGGTATAATTAGACTCCTTAAAATCTGACACCATTAAAACTTTGAATGGCCTTCCATAGTGTTCTGGACTGCTGACCAAAAGGTTTTCATTCGATTATATTAATGTGTTTCCCGCTGTGCCACTTCTCGCGAAAATCAGGCAAACATCTGAAAGTAAAACTGTTTCGAGAAAGCTTCTCATTCAGCCGTTCGGACTCGGAATACAATTTTAGGTCCCTTCCATTTGTCCTAGAAATAAAACCCAAAACTAATAGATGGCGGTGGCCGTGGTGTAGTGGTAAGAGTAATTGATTAATTAATTAAGAGTTCCTCGAGTTGGACAACAGCGTTTTCATTGTGGTTGCTCATAGAGTTGAAGAACGCGTTGATACCCTCGTACATTTAACCAAGCATCACTTGTTGGGCAATGCGTTGAAAGCACTTGGTAGCTGACAGCTTCTCACACCCTCATGAAATATTTCAGTTTCGCTTTCGATATTAGTTTGGTAGTGATCTTCCTAGGGTACAGAGCATTGTTTCTTGTTTATTTTTTTATTTATTTGATTTGTGACTAAAAGCAATTCATACTTTGTTTTATGTACTTTCATTTTGCATTCTTTCCCTTTCCGGATTTTCCTCATGACTTTATTGCTTTATTAGGGGTGGATGTGTTGTCTAGCACTAATTACTAGTGCACGCAAATGTTTTCTTACTGGTGTTTCCGCAATGATCTGCGCTGGGTAGATCTCGACCATCGTCTTGTTCTAGACAACTGAGTTGCAATTTATTGATAAACCATACACAGTGCATAAACAGATGTCAGTTGATGTCCAATGGTTCAACTAGCACAGCCACACACATTTCGTCGCACCCAGCTCAACTCGAGACAACAAAAAATTTAAGAAGTTGAACAACGGGTTGGACAGATAATGTGCAGCACATTATTGTAAAATCATTTCTCAACTCGTTGCACAAGCATGTTCAGCGAGCAACAAGAGCTCGTACACTACCCGCACACTTCTTTAGCAACGCGGTGAGCAACGATGTCCAACCAGATCAAATGCGTTGGTTGGATAAATATGAGGGCATCGTACATTAGAGTTGAATGCGTTGAATTCGAAATTGATGCGTTGGGCACTAAGTGGACGGGTAGCATAAGATTCAATATCAGCTGGTTTCATTCCGACATAAGTAGCCAAATCCCAGTGCACTTTTTTTTAGAAATTCGAACTGGCAATACTTTTTGATCAATAATAAAGATCGCTTAATAAATTAGGTGAGTGAACTCAATGAATTTGCATGTGAGATCGAGAGAGCATTAACGATTTTTTTTTTAATTCATCTCTGCCTGATATTTTTTTCTCTGTGTTATCAAAAAACAGAAACGCATTGTGGATGTGGTGACATTGTGAGTGTGGGTGAGTTTAAGTTGCTAATTTGCAATAGGCACTGTCATAATCAGCACTGAGTGCAAAAACTAATACAATTTTTTGTAGTTTATGACTGAGTACAGCCTACTGCATATTGATAAAATGTAATCAGTCTTTGTTCGTTATTTACGTTTACACATTCGTTAGCAGTTACTCTTCAGTAATCTCGCAAAGATGCAGTATCTTCTTAGTATGGGCGTACAATTGTATGTTTTTAAGAGTTTAGTGCTAATCACATATTTCGACGCAGGTAAATATTTGGAGCAGATGTAACTGACGACTTTGTTTATTTTGGTTTTCAAAAGGATCAACGAGGGAAAATATAATTTCACATCTGTATGTGAAGTGCCCTTTTCGACAAAGTCTTATCACAAAAATCCACAGCTCTATTTTGGATTTAACCGCGCGCCGGCCGTCTGCATATTTGTATATTCAAAGCATATGGCAAAACATGTGTGAAATTATGCATTTGATGGTTTTAATACAACAAGACAAATATGATACATTTGTGAAATATAATACTTCTTTATAGTAGGTACTGTGGTGATGGTGATCACATGTTCATTTGTGTAAATTATTGTTCATGGTCCTATTTTCTGTAGCAACCTCTCATTCAAGTGTCGATTTTAATACATGACAGCCTTAATTTGCAAAGCATTTGCAATTATACAGCAAATGAATTATAAAAAGGTTACTGAACTGATACTGTCTAAAATATTGGCAGTGGCTTTCTCACGATTTCAAAAATTATAATTGAAATAGCCTTTAATTGGTATAGAATATTTCGCGTTTGCATTGTGCGCGAGATGACATAATGTAATATGTCTCTGTTTGAACTACAGTTGCGTAGCTACTTCACATATCTTTGAAAGATCCCAACGGTGGCCTGTACATTTCGTCCATTAGGGCACAGACAGCATATCGACTCTTCCGATATAAAAACCATTGTAGTTTCTCTCACCCAATTAGTGCCATTGATATTTGCAATATTCATTCATTCATTCATTCATTCATTTTCAAACGGTCCGCTTGTCCATTAAGTGTGTCGCGGGTGTATGTTGCTCAAGTGGACCGTCCATAGCTCTCGACCTTCCGCCATCGACTCCAAATCATCAAGAGTAATCCCCATACGGGTAGAGAAGAGATTATGGACTCGATCTAACCATCTCATCCTAGGTCTACCTAGAGGACGTCTGCCTGATGGACGGTTTCCATAGCCAAGTCGTGGGGTCCTAGTTCGGGACATGCGTTTAACATGACCAAACTACCGACCGCTCCGTCCGGTGAAGTAGCTGCTCGAGCATCTTTGCAATATTTTGCAGTTTCTTTAAAAGTTGGTTAAACACAGTATAGACCACCAGATAGTCAATATCTAACAGTGACTGACAATTTTCATGTATGTACAGCTACCTAAGATCGCCTTGATTCTCTTTATAGCTGTAACCTCAAAAGTTGTTTAAAATATAACTTGCACTGTTAAAGTTTAACAAACAGACGTTGAAACATCTTAGCGAGGAGGAACTTGTGGTTAAAAAAACTAACAAACTTTGAATATATTTAACTTTTACGCCGCTAAGACCTGCCTTACCCACGCCCACATCCACGCCGAGAAGTGAAACGATTTTAATGCTACCAGCACCTACAAATTGCATAGAATACCCATCTTCTCATTTGCATCTTTAACTAACAATGAAAACTGTAGGAAAAGTGACACTAGGTACTTGTGTATGGCCTTTTATAAAATCAATATTAAATTCTATGTCTGGTGGCCCTGATACTACATTAAATGCATACTGGTCATTTTTTCCAAACGCAATGTCTATTGAGTCTGGTTAGTGCTGTAAGCTATTTTTGACTTAGTTGAATCTGTTATCTCTCCATCACAGCCGGGGAGTGTTTATTTATCACTTTCAATAGATGGAACATTAAAAAAAAAAAAAAACGAGAACCTTGTTGTTATACCAACGTCATGCGTAAAAACATCATTATCATTACCGATAACCCTATGACATACGAATTATGTATTCGTTTTGCCAAAACATATTCTTTGTTCCCTTCCCATTCACGTGAAATTTGTTTAACAAATAAAAAAATGTCTCGTTTCGCTTTTAGGTAAAGGCGCTAAAAATGGAAACAAAAATGGTAATACCTTGACCAACGGTCATGCCCCAGTCGAAGCAGCAGCAGCAGCATCAGCAACAATAACTGAATCAAAGAATGAAAAACCTGCCGAAATCAATGCGAATGAGACTAGCGACGCAGATAAAAAGAGCCAAACGCCACCGGCGGCGGCAGAAAAAGAAGACGACAGTGGCGGCGACGCCGACGCCGACGATCGTTCCGACGAGAGTATCGACTTGGATATGTTGCACGACAATGGAATCACAGTGCACATTCAAAGTCCTGGCGCCGAATTACTATCCATTCAGCTGTCGAGTATGGAACTAGTGCAGGAGATACATCAATTGCTAATGGATCGTGAGGATACGTGTCATCGAACTTGCTTCTCGCTGCAGTTGGACGGTGTTACGCTAGATAACTTTGCCGAATTGAAGAATATCGAAGGACTGAAACACGGATCGACAATAAAGGTAGCTGAGGAGCCATACACAATGAGGGAGGCACGCATTCACGTACGCCATGTTCGGGATTTGCTAAAGTCAATGGATCCAGCCGATGCTTACAATGGAGTTGACTGTAATTCGTTATCGTTTCTGCATACGATTACACAGGGTGATTTGCTGGAGAAGAAAAAGTCTCGCCCCGATAGCGTAGACTGCACGCCGCCGGATTACATAATGCCGGGATCAAAGGAACGTCCTCTGTTGCCGCTGCAGCCGGGCGTAAAGACCTCCAAGGGCCCACTATCGTTGAAGGTGTTAACAACGTCTGCATGGAATCCACCGCCTGGACCACGCAAGTTGCACGGTGATTTGATGTACTTGTACGTGATCACTATGGAGGACAAGCGTTTCCATATTTCCGCATGTCCCAAGGGTTTTTACATAAACCAATCGACCGATGAAATCTTTAATCCAAAACCAGACAATCCAAGTCACTTGTGCCATTCTTTGATTGATTTATTGTCACAAATCTCGCCCTCGTTTAAGCGGGCATTCTCCCAAATGCAAAAGAAGCGTACTCTGCGTCACGCTTTCGAAAGAGTTGCAACACCCTACCAGGTCTACACGTGGAGTTCTCCGCAGTTGGAGCACACTGTTGATGCTATCCGAGCAGAGGACGCCTTCTCGTCAAAGTTGGGGTAAGTGCTAGTGGTGTGTTCTCAATGAATTTGATAACTAATTTGTTTACTTTAGCTATGAAGAACATATTCCCGGCCAAACACGAGACTGGAACGAGGAATTGCAAACAACTCGCGAGCTTCCACGCAAAACACTTCCCGATAGACTGCTGCGAGAGCGTGCTATTTTTAAAGTGCATGGGGATTTCGTTATCGCCGCCACACGTGGTGCTATGGCAGTAATTGATGGCAATGTGCTGGCCATAAATCCGGGCGAGGACGCAAAAATGCAAATGTTCATTTGGAACAACATCTTTTTCTCCCTGGGATTCGATGTACGTGATCATTACAAGGAGTTGGGAGGTGATGTGGCTGCCTTTGTGGCACCACGCAATGACCTGCACGGCGTTCGTGTGTATAGCGCAGTTGATGTCGAAGGTCTTTACACTCTCGGAACGGTGGTGATCGATTATCGTGGCTACCGCATCACAGCGCAGTCAATTATTCCGGGTATCCTCGAACGTGAACAGGAACAGTCGGTAGTTTATGGGTCTATTGATTTCGGAAAGACAGTGCTGAGCCATCCCAAGTACCTGGAGCTGCTTCGCAAGGCTGCCAAGCATCTCAAGATTCTTCCACACTCTGTCATAAATGAAAAGGAGGAAGAAGTGGAGCTTTGCTCCTCGGTCGAATGCAAAGGAATTATTGGCAACGATGGACGTCACTACATTTTGGATCTGTTGCGTACCTTCCCACCAGATGTTAACTTTTTGAAGATCGCAGGCGAAGAGCCCAGCCCGGAACTGAAGGCAATCGGATTCCCCATCGAGCACAAACACAAACTGTCTTGCCTGCGACAGGAGTTGCTGGAGTCCTTTATCGAAGATCGGTATGTGAGTTTCATTCGTAATGCAGCACAGCATTTGCAGCAGCTCAACGCCAACAAGAAGAAGGCCGAGGGAAGCACTCAAACAGATGCCAACAAGAACTTGCCAGCCATTGAAGATAAGAACAAGGACGAGGAGAAAACATCTGCCACCGCTGAAGCAGCGGAAAAGGTGCCCACAGATGAGATCAACTCGAACGCATCCACAGAGGAAGCAAAGAAACTGACTGAGAGTGTAAACGAAAGCAATGCTCACGACGAGAAGCAAGCAGCTGAGGTTGTTAAGCGTGCCTGCACCGCCGTCGGATCATTGAAGGAGTACGAGTTTGATTTCCGTTTCAATCCGGATGTGTACTCGCCCGGAATCAAGCATGTGGACACTCCCGATTCCCCGAGCTCGCTACAGAAACAAAAGCAACTAGTCAGGGATGCAGCAGAGTTTCTGGTTCTCAAGCAGATTCCTGCGTTCATCAAGGAACACATGGATCATCTGTCGGCTTCTATCGATGGTTGTAATTTGACTGAAACCTTACACGCACGTGGCATAAACATTAGGTATTTGGGCAAGGTGGCGACACTGTTGAGGGAAGTGCCACGACTGGAATACCTCTACCGCATTGCCGTCCAAGAACTGATTGTACGCGCAGCAAAACACATTTACTATAGCTATATGCAAAATACCGAAGTAATAAGCCTAGCCGCCGCCATTAGCCATTTTCTGAATTGTTTCCTAACTTCGGGACCCGTGACTGCGCCCACATTAGGCTCGGACGAGTTGCAGAAGACAAACAAGCGTCGCAACAAGCGAAAGAATGGCAAGAACGCGCTCTTCGGCAGTGACAACAACGACTGGGCCCTGATAACACCAAAGTCCATGTGGCAGCACATTAAGCGCGAAATCAAGGCATATTACGACTTTGATTTGGACTGTGATTTGTCCACAGAGAAGTCTGTTTTCGACACTTATAAGCTGCAAAAGATCAGCATTCTGCGTGCCTTCTGTCTCAAAGTCGGCATTCAGATCTTGCTGCGTGAATACAATTTCGAATCGCGCAATAAGCCCACTTTCACCGATGAGGACATTGTGAACGTGTTCCCCATAGTGAAGCATATTAATCCACGCGCAACTGATGCCTACAACTTCTATACAACTGGCCAATCAAAGATCCAGCAGGGATACTTCAAGGAAGGCTACGAACTGATCAGCGAGGCGTTGAACTTGCTGAATAACGTATTCGGTGCAATGCACTCGGAGAACGGACAGTGTTTGAGAATGCTGGCGCGTTTGAGTTATATCTTGGGCGACCCACAGGAGGCGTTAGCCATCCAACAGCGATCGGTCATCATGAGCGAGCGCGTGAATGGCATCGATCATCCGTATACAATTTTGGAATATGTAAGCGAGGGAAAACACACTTTTAAAAATGAATGTTTGTGATGAGATTTTTTAATTTTAGACCCATTTGGCATTGTACTGCTTTGCCAATGGACAGATTAGTACATCACTCAAATTGTTATACAGAGCCAGGTATCTGCTTCTATTGATATGCGGAGAGGATCATCCAGAAATCGCACTAATTGATGTAAGTCATCTCCAACGTGAAACCTTTTCGATTTTAATAGCTTTTTCTTTTCAGAGCAACATCAGTTTGATCTTGCACGCAGTTGGTGAGTACGAGTTATCGCTCCGATTTATCGAACATGCTTTAGCTCTGAACTTGAAGTACTATGGAGTGAAGTCAATGCATGTGGCTGTAAGTTATCATTTGGTTGCGAGAACACAGAGTTGTATGGGTGACTTCCGTTCGGCCTTAAGCAACGAGAAGGAGACTTATGCTATCTACAAATCACAGGTAATTCAAGGCGCGTTGGCGTTGTTTCAACAGGGGATTTACATTGTTTTTGTTTTGTTTCTGTACAGTTGGGTGAAAATCACGAGAAGACCCAAGAATCATCTCAGTGCCTACGTTTGTTAACGCAACAAGCAGTCTTCCTACAAAAGAAAATGAACGACATCTACTCCAATGGCAAGCTGACAACGGGATTGCCACCAATTCACATTCAACCACCAACAATGGGTTCCGTGCTCGACATGCTCAATGCAATTAATGGAATCTTGTTTGTTCAAATCAGGTAAGTTGTTGTTTATTTCGCTTATGCGAATTCATGTCATTATTTTGCTTTCGGTTGACAGGAACCACTTATCTCTTCTCCTTTGTCCTAACTTAATTGTCGCTCAACTCGCTTGTCTATTGGAAAGTTAGCCACTCTTTTACAAACGGGCATTGCAGTTTGTATGGTTGGGCGGCGGATCCTATTATTTTGTCGGTGTACATAGAATCCGTTTGCAATCACTGAGACTTAATGTTCCTGGAGAAAGCAAGGGCTGACTGCGTTGAGAAACCATTCTACTGTCTGATATTTGTCGGAGTTGGGATAGTAATAGTTAGGCCCAATGCACACGGAGTTTACTTTTAGTCATAACCCTGTGTATTTAAATGGGACAACGCACACGACGTTGAATATTGAATACTGAATACTGGTTGAAAACTCGTTTGCGATTCACAAAAAAACAGTTTGTAACCAGTCGTCTGTTAATTTGCATGTCGGGTGGCCTATTGATTTCTGTTTCTATTTTGTCGAAGATGAGCGAACAACAGACCAACCTGTTGCTGTTGAAAAATATGACGACACTGAACGAACTAGAGATTTTTATTGGTGATGAGTTTCCTCGTGTGTGGAGTCAAGTCACCGCTGAGACCGTAACTGTAGCCCGAGGTGCCAACCGGTTTAGTTTTTTTTCAGTTGCTCCGTGTACATTGGGCATAAGGGATCGAAGTTCTAATCTTTCTCTAAGTAGTTCAACCCACTAAAAGTCTTCGATAAGATCACAAACGCTTGATATTATTCGAGTTTCTTCGCACGTTGGGGGATTAAACCGCAAAAATATTCAGAGTGGCTGATCATACTGCGCATAGTTGTAGGCACTTTTTATGCACAGAATCCATCCGTCACTATGCGACTGTCTCAAGAACAGAAGATTGATTGACTTGGATACTTCGTTTTGTCCTCATTTATACAGCAAGACCAATCTTCGCTGCCTCGGTTTCAATATGTACTTGCAAATGAGCCACTGACAGCTCGCTGCGATCTTGTCATATATCATTACCATCAGCATATTATGCAAGCAGTTGAATGGACTTCTGAAAAATTGTACCTCTGATGTTTACTTGTGAGTTTCGTACAATTACTTCAAGGATGATGTTAAAAAGGTTACACGATAGCCCATCGCCTTGTCTCAAACCTTTTTCGACATCAAAGGGCTCGGTGATGTTTTTGCTGATTTTGGCAGAGCAGCGGACGAGTTTGGCGGGGATGCCAAAACTTTACATGGCCTTGTATAATTCGTCCCTATATACGCTATCATAGGCAACTTTAAAGTGGTGTGTATCGATCTGAAATTCCTGTGTTTTTTCTAAGATCTGTCGGAGTGTGAACATTGGTCGATGGTAGACTTTCCTGGCCTAAAACCGCACTGATATGGGCCGATCAGGTTGTGGCGGAAGGTTTTAGACGTTCACACAATACAGGCGACAAGATCTTATATGCGACATTCAGGAGACTTATTTCTCTATAGTTGGCGCAGTTCAGAACATCTCATTTCTTGTGGATGGGGCACACGATGCTAAGGTTCCATTCGTCGGGCATGCTTTCGTCGGTCAAAATTTTATAGATGAGTTGGTGCATGCTGCTTACCAAGATGAGGGTGCATGCTCCTTACCAACTCATCTCCCGCTGCTTTGAAAAGCTCGGCCGGTAGGCCTTCTGCGCTCGTAGCTTTGTTCGTCTTTAGTTTTGATATCAGGATAGACTTCGTGTAGATCGGGTGTACAGAATTGTTGGCTATCACGTCCAGAATGAATGGGTCATTCTGCCTGACAGCGGTTTGTTGATCGTCTTCGCCGTTTAGCAGAAGTGTTCTTCCCAAATCCTCAATTCATACATAGATTCGAAAAGCGAAATGTAAACTATTTTCTCATCGAAGCGTAACTTCCCCAGTATACAAAAATATACCTAAATTTCTGATCTAGGTGAACCGTAACGATTATCACTAGGACGAGGAGCACCTAACTATTTTTGACTGCAACGAATATAGAAACCATTTTAAGCTCAGTGGTGTGCTCCCAAGTTCGATTCCTGAAAAAAACAAATTACATCTTAAAGTTTTTTCTAATGCGCCACTTTCGCGAACGTCTGACAAACATCCGAGAGTATAACTGTCTTGAAAAACCTTCTCATTTCAGCCGTTCGGACTCGGCATAAAATTGTAGGCCCCTTCCCCTTCGTCGCAAAAATAAAAACTCACACAAACGAATGGTTGTGAG
The DNA here is from genome assembly GCA_949372485.1 of Cheilosia soror. NCBI lineage: Eukaryota > Metazoa > Arthropoda > Insecta > Diptera > Syrphidae > Cheilosia > Cheilosia soror. The sequence goes on from OX443561.1 coordinate 81,344,811, forward strand.
AAACTAGGCGTAGGGTGCCTTGTGAAAGATAATATTAAATTCACTGCGAGATCCCCAAGAAAAGAAACACTGTCCAATAAATTATTAACAACATTTAATTCAACGGATATATAAAAATAAACTGTGTATTTCGTTGCAGCCCTATTTAAAGTACGTGTCCAATCTATTCTTATATTTTATTTGAATTACATTTCAAAGACAACAATTAAAAAAATGTGCAGTTCCACACTGATTTTCGTAGTCAAGTTTAAAGGGATACACCTCTCCAACAGTACCAAACGCCTTTGTGGAGTAGTGGCAAATAAATTCCCTGAATTTCAGGAATAATAATAAAATAGAACCATTTCATCTAGGTTCAGTCGATTCAATTAGATTTGTGTCTCAACCTGTTCTCCTTAAAAAAAAACTACCAGCACCGAGAATGGATTTGTCGGCCTTATAAAGACAAACAACGGAAGACAAATGTTCCATTGCCCATTGGTAGGAAATACTATGCACGACATCAACCAGCAATCGTTTTCAACCACATTTCCAGCAGGCATATCTTTAGGCAAAGTAAATCTGCTTACAGTGCAATACGCTGTCAGTTCTACTCTTCTCGGTTGCACCATCACTCGACCTGTACTTGAGAACTTTTACTTTGAAGGAAAACATTTTTCCACAGTAGCAAAACTACTCAAAGGCCTTTCATAAACCCCGCTGGTCCATGTGGTATATTCCCTACAATAATCCTGAAGAGGGGTTCTTTGGTTTGGTTTTATTTCGTTTGTGGGATGGCGAGGAGTACGCATTGTGATGACCTTAGGGGTTGTCCCTCACCCATTATAACCCTGTACTGAAATTTCTTACTGTGGTGCTACGCGCAAAAAAAGCATCCTTATGAATTGACAAAGTTCACTATCTTGTCTATTGATGTGCTGGGAAGCTCGTCTAGGTCGTTGATGAAGTGACTCCTTAGGAATGTATACCTGGTGTATTGGAGACCTAGGCAGCGACATAGGAAGTGGGTTATGTCCTCAAGAGTTCCCTGATTGCCGCAGCCTCTACAAAGTTCTTCTTCCGTTAAGCCCATTTTCTGCCTGTGGTACCGCAGAGTATCTATTGTACCCCGTTATGATTCCTACAATGGTGGACAGGGATTTCCTATCTTTTCGTATAATACTCGCGATTCTTGTGGTATTACAAATATTTAAGATGGCCCATCAAGCGTTCGTTGTGGCTTTTCTCCCTGCTTCAAGCTTGAGTTCAAGTCGGGATGTTCACAGAGGAATCAGGTTGTTCTGAAACAGTTCTCGAACCTTGTCTTGCTAATTCGTCTGCTCTCTCATTGCCTGAAATGCCTTCATGTCCTGGAGCCCACCAGAGCAGGAGCGAGCACAAGGTGTGCTGTGTACCAAGAGCTTAGAGTTCTTCACGACAGCACTTTACAAGCTTCGATTTTATTTCTGGCTTTTATTTTCTGCCTGGCTAGTGTTTCTTCCCAGTCACTAAAAAGGAGGATCCCACTGAAAAATTAAATATTTTGAATCACAAAAACTTCTCAAAAGCCAGCAATACGGGTTTTGTAGTAACACGTCCACTAATGAATTGATTAATCAATGAAACGTGGAATCAATCTCTCCAGAGTGGTGGACGAAGATCGTTGCACTTGTTATTTCGAAACCTATTGACAAAGTTTGCATCAACCTTTCTTGTCGAAAATGCATGCTAACTAAGTTCGACACGTTAGAAACGACTTGCCTGACTGGATTTCAAGTTCTTTAGTCTGCAATTCACCATATAAATGCTGGTGTTGCCCAAAACAAAATTTACTTGTCCTTGAGACTCTTTACACCTGCTGGATAGAATGCAAATGCGTGTCATAAACTTACCTTCGGGCATACTGTGGAATGCTTTCTCGCGCGGTTTTCCTCCTCATTATAACCCACAATTGTCGACAATCAATGAGCATCATCAGTACCTCTACTTTATTTTTGTCCAATCGTACTCTGCTTTAACATTGTAAGGCAACATAAACCCCTTCATGAGGTACCCTGGCGATAACTAGGATGAGGCCATACATTTTGCAATACATACATTTTGCTTCAAGCGACATGTTGCAAAATTTATTCAATGCTCCTTGTGTACTTTCCTCAAAATAGGTTTTTTTTAGTCTTCTTCCATGTATAGTACCACTTTTTCGTATTATCTTTCGAACCGTTACTATGCTGGCTGATAGTCCGCTGGTGACTCTTATTTTAGTCGCTGGTAGAATAGAATTTATGGCAAGCCTTAGAATTAACCGCTTTTTTTTCGCCATGTTGTCGCTTTTGCGGTGCGTGCTTTTTGATTTTTCCCATAGTGTTGTGGATCCGCAAGATCCCCAACTTTTTACAGCAGTCTTACTTCTGTTTAGCCTCCTTGCAATTTCTCGGCCTGAGAGTTCTAACTTCTTGAAAGCGTCTATTTTTCCTCTTTCTGTCACTGTCAAAGTCTGTCCGGAACCCATTTTATTTTTAAACTAAATGAAAACAGCTCTTTTTTTAATGCTTTTTTAAATATTCTTAACAAAACTTTGAAAAAGATCGCTCCTGCAACGAAATATTCGCAATGGCCTCATCCTAGTTGCGCATCTTCTTATACGCTTTTCAAGTAGTTCATTGTTTGATCTTGGCAAATTACAGCCGTCGTTTCTTATTTACCCTTTAATTTTATGACTTATTGTTGGGAACATATGTATGTACCTGTTCACAGGTAGTAAAAGTCTCTGGGTACAAAATGTCCAACAGGTATAAAGAGTGAAAATCGAAATGGCCTCATCCTAGTTATCGGCAGTGTATAAGAAAACGGATTTAATAGAAAAACTGTGGTCATGCTATAGTATTTCGAATGCATCGGCGCAATAGATCAAGAAATCACAGTTCTTAAGTTCCTGCGCCAATTTAGCTCACGCCATCTTTGCAATCTGATCCTAAACTACAGTACTGTCGGTGACTTATCAACAACATCATCACACCATCCATCAAAACATCCCTTGCCACAAATCAACATCAAATCAAAATCTTTGCTTTTCTATTTATTCTAGTCAAAAAGACATCGCTAAAGTGCGCACGGAAATCGAGAAGCATTTAAGAGACAGCGAACCAAACGAAACAACCGAAACTTTAAAGAAGCTGACTGCAATCCAAAAAGACGAGACTGAAGACCTCAATAAAAAGCTAACCAACGGCGATCTGGCAGACAAAAGTTCTCCAAACAACATCGAATCCAAGCCGGAGCAACCAAAGCCACCCCAACAAAGCGATGTCACTGTTAACAGTTGAATCATATTAGCCTAGTAACTATTCTAAGAGTTAGAATACAAAACGCGTGTAGAATTAGTTCTACCTTAAACTCTACCATTAAAAAAATAAATAAAAAAAAAACCAAACCCAAACCAAATCACTACACCACGAGCAGTACATTTAAAACAAAAATAAATCGTAGGTTATATTGTAACGTTATCATAAAAAAAAAAGAAAAAACTAACTCATTGAAATTTTTTTACATAAAACAAGCAAGGGAAACAAATTAAGTTGTTGCTGCCAAGCAAATCGAAATGATCTTAATCACACATCGGATTTTTTATACATACATAAACTAAAAGTAAAATATAATTTTCGCATGCTTTTACGAATAAAACTGAGAAAAAAAAAAGTAGTTCGTGTAACGATGAAAAGGAACTGCAAAGGTTTCCTTTTATCTATCCGTTAGAAGTGCAATTGTTTTTTAAGAGTAAAACTAAAAATAAAAACTTAATAGCAGCCTAAACAAATAAATAAACTAAAAAGTCAAATATAATTTGTTTAAAAAAATAAAAAAGCCGATGACAAACCAAATTTTAGTTTGTAGTCATTTTTACATAAAGCCCCTTGGATTATGATACCCTTAATGGAAAAAAAAATCAATATTCATGTTCACATAAATAAACTCCAAAGCAAGAACAATAATTATTATAAACATAAAAAAAAACAAAACAGATACATAATTGATCTTGTTAACCGTTAAAACTAGTATGTAGCACATTGTTGATTGTTTTTCCTTTTTTTTAGTTAATTTTTTTTTTATATTTTCAATGAGCTTTAAATGGCTCGTTGGCAAATTTTTATTCATAAATCCTCATTTTGTTGGATAAAAAAAAAACGAAAACAAATAATTAAATGATTGTATCAGCAGTTCTCTTTGATTACGACAAAAGATTGCTTCATTTACTGATTTCACTTTTAAACACGCTTGAGCGATGAACATCTCGAAGAGTTTTGTTGAAATTTTGTAGATAGCATTTAGTTTTTAATAATCAGGAGAAAACAAAATATATAACTATTATTATTATACAAAAATGAAAAATACAAAAACTGCTAAACATGTGAATTGAATTTAAAGAGTTGTCATTGAGTCATATAGGATGCATTCACGGAGGGCGATACAGTCCGCGTGTGTGTAGAGAATGTAAAGTAAGTATAAGCAAATTGACTGATTAAAGTGATTCCGAGTCAAAGAATCGCCTAAAAGGTGTCAAAGGTCTCTTTGCATACATCGAGGGATTATAATATCAGGTTATGTTGGGTTCCTGGCCATGAGGGTATTGTAGGAAATGAAAATGCTGATGAACTAGCCAGAAAGGGCTCAGTATCCCCTTTTATAGGACCAGAACCGTTTTTTTCAATCTCTAAATCAGCTATAAACGCGGCCATAAAAAGCTGGGAACGCAATAAATGCATTTCACATTGGGAGGACATCCCTGGACTTAGACAAGCCAAAAAAGCGATAGAACCTTTCAAAAAGTATGCCAAAAAGATCCTAAATCTACGCAGGCATGATATCAAAAATTTAGTAGGCTACCTTACAGGCCACCATGGTTTACGATATCACCTAAAAAATATGCAAGTAGTCGCCTCACCGGAGTGCCGACTTTGTCTTGAGGAAGACGAAACAGCTGAGCATATCATGTGTGAATGCCCAGCCCTCTGTGGTATCAGAAGGAAGTCATTTTTCAAGGAAATTATAAGTACCAATGTACTAAGGACAACTTCTGCTGAATGTATTATCAGCTACATTAAGGAAGTAGAAACGCTACTTTCCTAACCAATTTCTGACGCTTCTAGCAGCACAAAAGACCTTACAGGTCGAAGTGCTCCCTCTATATCGCCCAGGGCGAGTCAGAATGTTTAAAAAAAAAAAAAAAAATACATCGAGGGGCGACCAATAAATTTGTTTAATTTTGCTCAGTCTGTTGGAAGGTTTTCTTCTGATCTTCCAACTACCTGTGCACGTGCACTGCTGAGTGCCTACAAAAAATCCCTAGTTCTCACTGTCCGAACATCTTGCATACCATGAAGAGCTGGCAACAACTAGGTGCACTTCTGAGTGAAGTGATCCAGTCCCTTAAAGAAATCTATTGTGATTGTCGATCAGCGATTCACATTGATTTTAGCTATTCGTACGCACAAAATTTGTTCACTTCCAAGAAAAACCATCTACCAGACATTTGTAATCAAAGTTGTCGATCGATCGAATATCGACACTCACAATAGGGGCCTAGGTCTCACTGTCCGAATGCATTACAAACCTCGAGATGGACATAAAAATAAATAAATAATGGACGCATCAAGTCAGGCCTAGCTTCCAACAACCATTCGTTTATGTGGTTTGGATTTTTTGAATGGAAGGGACCTACAACTGCATGCTGAGTCCGAACGGCTAAACTTTTCAAGGACAGCTGTTATACTTTCGAACATTTGTCAGACGTACACGAGAGGTGGCGCTGTGGAAAAAAAATCTATTGAACCTGACACCCCTCCGTCAGTAGTTCAGCACACTAAACACTGAGCCACTGCGCCCAAATGGGCATAGGATGCCAAATAAATCTCTTCCAGCTTTTTCTGTCTGTTGCCATGATTTCTGCTATAAATCGCTGCTTCGCTTAAAGCACCAAGTGGCAAAGAACAGAAACAGAATCCCATACATTTGCTACAATTAGGAGCAGCAAATTTTTTTTAGCAACAGAATTTAGCGACAGAAAAATGGCTGTTTGATGACAGAACGTAAACAAGTCTGTATTGATTGTTCTGTTGCTGCCAGCGACAGAAATGCAATTTATCGTGGGAGGGAGGTTCTTTTATTCGCAGAGAATAGACGACAGCCATCTTTTTCTGGATCTGTTTCAGTTTTCTGTAGCTGAGTGAGCAACGTAAACAGAACGAAAAATAATCACCATGTTGTTCTTGGTCTTCCACCCAGACTTGCACCCAGATGATATCATTCGATCTGCCACCTTAGTGTGTGACAAATTTAGTGCCATTTATGCAGACTTATATCGACATTGATCAGATTTTGAGTAGTCTTACGCCACAATTCCTGTATCATTTGCGGCCTGCAACATTCTGACGTTTGCAGATAATTCCCAAGTTTGAAAGTCATACAATTGCACGGATTTAACGTTTGATTTCGGGAATATCATTTGAGACAGGATAGCCAAGGTTTTATATATTCAGCTTTGAAAGTATGGACTTCTTTCACAGAACAGATAAGTTAAACTGTTTGACTTTCTCAGTGATTGACATAGCTGCAGGACATCTTTATAATAGCAGTAATTTGTAAGGGAATTCCTTTCCTGAGATGTGATTTTTCGCGTCTCATAAACATAAGGAAAATTAGTGACTTGAACTTTGCATTTGGACTGATTAATTTTGCAAGAACCCCTTTTATGTTAAAACCTTGCCAAACCTAAAGAAACGCTCTCTATATCCCGTGATTAGAAATGATCAGACTCTGACATAATACACCAGTGGCTCGTGTCAATTCTCGCAAGGGTGAAACATAGAGCGATATGCATATGTAAATACTTGTGTCATAATTTCCCAGTGCCGCGTTATAGGTCCCAGAAGCACAGAGCTGAAATTCAATTTTCTAACAAGAAAACAGTTGTTTTTGTTTTTCAACTTAACTCTAAACTAAAAAAAAATCATTTATTCGCTTAAACCAACAAAGAATTGCATTCTCTTCACTTGCGTTTCTTGCACTTATTTCGGCCCTTTCTTCTACGGCCCGGCGCCTTTGGCGATTTACCATTCTTTTTATTGTTTGCCACCTGTCTGCTCAGTCGACTGACAGCACTCTGGCCTGTGATTTTCTTCGAAGGCAGCAAGTGTTGACTAACCAATTCGCCGAGAAATCCTTGATGTGCCAGCATCGACAGAAATGTGCAAATAAACTCATCATAGTTATGCGTGCGTCGGCAGTCATCAACCTAGCGAAATGAAAAAAAAATTCAATTAGTTGCAAGGTACTATTACATAGGACAACTCTTACCTTAAACATGTATCGCTTGTCATTCTCATCGTTGAGATGCTGCTCATTGATGGCAATCTCTGAATCCAAATTTTTTAGCAGCGACTGCAAGTCGCGTGCTGTAAATGCATTCGATTCCAGCAAAGACGGTGATGTACTACGATTTTCGCCGTTCACATCCTTCTTGTCATCGTTGCTTTCGTCGTTTGTTTTTAATAGTTTCTGTAGAGTTCCCGAGACGATTGCCTGATTGGTACGAAGCATTTTCAGCTTGTGTGTCACGGCAATTCTCCGATCTGGAACAACAGCCATCAAGTTGAAGCGAATATCCTGTTCGCCGGTTGAGATTCCCAGTCGTTCTGCCATCACTCGGCGAAATTTGTCAGTCCAATCTTCGTGATCGTCCCAGGGACCGTGGTCCATGGGAAATGGTTTCAACCCGTCCAGTTCAAATAAATGACCATTTATCGGTACAAAGCTTACAAAGTGGAAGGCTTCGCCTGTAAAACGACCAGTAGTGACACCACTACTCTTATCAAGCCTCCGCCTAGCTTGTGGCATTGCGTGTGAATTATGAGCGCATGCCAGTTCTGGAGTATTGCCAATGGCCCAACCCTTATTCTCAGGGCACATGCCTTTTGTGTGAACTTTCAGTCGGTTCAAGGTTTCTCCCAGTGGTAAATCATTACAATTCAGCAAAACCGAGAGTAGGGCGTGTGTGGCACAACTATTCGGGACAACTTGCTGTGCAAAGAAAATATTACTTACAGCTTCCTCGTCTTTTACGAAAATTTCAGTGGTTTCGACTATCTTTCGGCGAGCGCGACGTTCTTCAATCCAACGAAAGAGAAATATAAAACCATAGACGGGTCCTTCTATGGGTTTCTGAAGATCATAGACCTCCTCAACTTGAACATCCTTAACACCAAAGTCTTCCAATAGGAGTGTAAACAATCCGGGATCGCTTTCGAGCTCCAACCATCCGTCTGTTAAGCGATTTATATCAACCGGCATTTTAGACATTCATTTAATAATAGATGTGTAATAGTTTAAAGTAAATAATGATTTTTAATTGAAAATTTTATTTGACGCACTAAAAAATCCAACAAATGTAGACATTTCACTTTTGTTTATGAAGTGAAGTATAATGCAGTTGCAATTCGAACAGTGATGCCAAGCTCCCTTTAAATTGTGGTTGGTTGCTTTCAAAAGTTCTAAATCAAATGTATTTTGTTTGTAGAAATGTGAAATTTAACAATACCCGAAATTACCAAAAATGTTTCAAGTCAAGAATAAATTCAAGAAATGAATATAGTTTGTGGAGTAAGCATTAAATATTATTAAACATTGAGGCCACTTAAATGTTTAATACCCGAAATTGTCATGCAAAATTCTATGCAATGTTGAAACATATTTACTGAATCATTCATACATATAAAATCAAATCTAAATTCGTGTATACTGTTCGTTAGCATCGTATCTGTTAAAAATTGACAGAAACCAATATAAATATGAATAATATGAACTGGAGTCGCACGGCACATTTCTTTTCTTACGTTAAACCTCTTCCATTCGTTCCAAAAATAAAAACAACGAGGAAAACAATGCCTATGCAATAGCTTTTTCCTCGAAAATTATTCACTGCGCTCTAATCAATGTCATTGTTCATTTTAATCAAAACGTTTCAACCTTAATAAATGCTTGAGCTGTAAGCAAAGTCTCCAAGTGGAAAACTACAGAAATAGAAACAGAATCTCATACATTTGCAACAAAAACTGAGTTAAAATAAATAAATAGGTGGCGGAACAGGTGGGTAGACACCATAGGGCTAGCCTCTCGCAGCCATTCGTTTGTGTGAGTTTCTATTTTTGGGACGGACCTACAATTTTATGCCGAGTCCGAAAGGCTGAATTGAGACGCTTTCTCAGGACAGTAACCTGCTATCCCTCGCACAGTAGTCCAGCACACTAACCACTGCGCTACTGCGCCTACGCAAAAACTGAGTTCGGATCAGAATTAAGCGACAAGAAATTAGGGTTTGACAACAAAACGTAAAAAAACGTTAGTCGACATTATTTCGTGATAGCGTTTGACAGAATAGATGGCAGCCATGCAACGTAAACAGAAACAGTATTTACTATAATATAAAAGGGCTTTCTGTTCTGTTTCGGTTTCTGTCCATGTTTCCGTTCTTTTGTCATTCTTGGCGTATCGGTAGCATTTCATACAATTTTTCAACATAAACTCATACAGCTTGGCATCACTCAGAAAGCCATTTCCAACATTACCTCATCCAAACTGTTTCGAAAACCCCTCACTCTGCTGACAGCTTAATATTTTCGACATTTCAACTGCAGCTCGAATTTCTGTAAAAGTTTACTTGGAACGAAAATCCCAAAAAAAAAAAACCAAATAAAAATGGTTTATCGAACTCTAGTCAACTCGGCAGCAAAGCGTATTCCTTTAATAAAATTCCGCAAAGGTGGTCTACCATTGGCAAGCGATAAAACTGCATCACACGCTCAGACAGCATCCACGGCAAGTACCCCTGTGAAAGCCTCGGTAAACTCCTCTTGTTAAATAACATTCCATTTGTTATTAACTGCCCTTATTTATTGTACCGGAATCTATGTTTAATGTTTACAAATATTATAGGCTTCGCAGTCCAGAGGACCAACCATTGAGGATTGGGAATTGCCCCCAAGATATTGGAGGAAACCAATTAGTGATACCGAAATGGACTACATCAATCGCGGTGGTCCAGCATAAGATTCCTTCCTATACCGGTTCAATGTAATACACATTTAATTTATTAAATTCAAAACTGATATTTGAATGGTTGGTTGCAACTTTTCAAAATCGCATCAATAAAAACTAGATTTTATTTCGCTCAAGAATCAATCGAATGTAATGGTGTGGTATATTTTTTTGGCAATAACCTCGTTACGCAATACGATGATCTTTTGGTTTTCTAGACTTTGTCTGTCATGAAAGGCACAGAATCGTGCGAATACATGAAGTTTTTTCATATATTGGTCGTTTTTTTTTTAATGCAGTGTTTGGTGAATGCTATTCAGAAAATAAAATAAACTATCCGGTCAGGTGTTTCCTAAACTGGGGATCTGCTAGTGTAGAGTTTAGAGAGCTCATAGCGCATGGAAGTTCGCATCTGAAATGCCAACCCTTAACATATCGGCACTACACTCTAAATTCTTATACACTACTAAGGCAACCTTTTGAGTATTTATTGGCTATCGGAATTCCTTTACTACGATCAATTATACCTATGTTAAGTCCTGTTAGCTATACTCCCAGGGCGAAAAAAACATACATACATATCTATGTAATGTACCCTTAGCCACCTAGCCTTAATTTACCATTCGATTTCTGTTTGGCAATTCCTGCTTGGAAGAGGTAACCATTCCAAATAGCGTGCATAAGAATGCAGTGCATGTGCAACTACGTATTCACTACGTTGTTAAACCACAACTGACAAGTCAATTGTTTATTTGTTTTAAATAAATTGTTTTATTTATGTAGATCCTAACTCCACCTTTTCATTTCCATTTCAGACTCGGTCTCGACATTCGTCCTTAATGTGAGGAGGCCTTACCGCAACAACTTTTGGAGTGTTGAGCGATTTGCAACTACTGTCCTTAAATCAATCACAGAGCATAATTATGTAGTTGCTAACTAAACTGCACGTCTGCACCACTTCTATGGCTAAGCTCCAGATGTGTCAACGTAATGAGGATAATAAACTCCAGTTTATTTATTTAGGAAAAAACCTGAAAATTCTGAGTTGGGCATTCCTGTTATCATTTTTGTAGCCTAGAATTTGATGTTTGGTTTTATTTTAAGTCGTAATAAAATTAAAATCTGTGCAAAGGCTGTAGCTTTTTGGCTCTTTTTTTTTATAAATTTGGGGAAAATGCGCCAAAAGTTAAGAAGATTTTGACATCAACCAATGTCATCAAACACCTAAGAGTATGCAAAGGAAATCTCCGTGACACATTAGCAGTGCAATTTATATTGCATACCCTTTGCTGCTGAATTAATTACGTTTGCTGAGATTCTACACTGACTTCCCAACTGTTAATTCTGGTGGCCTTGTATTTCTTTTAAGCATTTCCACTAGTTTCCCTCGACGTTATTTTTGACATTTTTGAATTCTTCACAAACAGCAAGCAAGCTTGAGCTTGTTCTGCAGCGACCGACCATCACTTGTTCATATTTATGTCGTTTTCCATTGGGCAAAAAGAAGCGTCTGGGAGCGTCCGGAATCAAGAAAATCACTTCTGAAACCGTTCCATTGGCGCATAAAATACTCTTCTGTTGATTCTGAGGAGAGAATTTCGCTTCTCGATTTGAAAGTCAGAATCCACTCAAGAAGCACTAACACAAGTGAATTTTATGTATTTTATACAAGCCAGCTGGCAGCAGCCATACAATAATTTTTGACGTTTCACCAATGCGTGAGTGTAGTCGCCCAGAAGCAGTTTTCTTGTTCCATTGGGAATGAGTGCATCCCCGAGTGAAACCAATGGAAAACGACATTACTGAGACTGAGAGTAAGCAAATGAACAAAACACCATTTCGCACGTACAAGAGTATGCAATAAAAATTCTCGTGCATTTTATCAGTGCAATTTGCATTGTATACCTTGGGGGTGATGTGTATTTTGCTTGATAAATCTGTAGCACCAACCATCTGAATTTTCTGGTGGCCTGGTATTTTTTAAAGAATTTTTCAGTCTTTTCGACGCCGAATTTGTTGGAGGGAGAGAGAGGGTTTTCGGTTTGCGAAAATGTGGGTGGGCGCAAGTAAACTTCTAAACAAAAGACAAAATTATTGTTAATTCTGCTTTAATGGAGTCGAGTGCTCGATGATGATAATTGGATCGGTCTTTTTCTCTCAGGAAATGCGAACCTCTAAAACCATAGAAGGGCCTTCCCCCATATGCTGTGCACATAAATGAAGCTCCCTCTTGGAAATATGCATGGTTTCCATAGGAAGTGAGTTTTTTAAGTTTGCGTGTTTGTAGCCAAAGAAGTTTTCGAAAAGCGATGTCCCCGCAGCTGTCAAGTGTACTTACATTACTTAGATGATATGCACTGCTTGTCAAGGTCAACTGTCTTATAGATATAGGCAACATTTTTATTAAACCCCCCCCCCCAAGGCGTAATATGGAGACAGCGAAATTCAATCACGATGAGGTGGTTGTCCAACATCCCCTTCTCTATAATCGTATGAGGATTGCTTGTGCCTCTGATAGTTTAGAGTCGGTGACAGAAGATTGAGATTTATGGAGGGTTTGCTTGACCGTCATACATCCTACACCTGCGACTCTCGTTATGGATATAGGTATACACAGGACTTTTGAATGTTGTCAAGTACGTTAAAGTAATTGCTTCAAGGCTGCACATCTTGCATGGAAGTAATATTCGAGTACTGATCTTGTTGCAATTTTGGTTTATAGAGAAGGAGGAATTTCTCAGAGAAGTAGTAGATACCTCTTCGCTCATTAGGTACTAAGTCATTTACATATTTAAATTTGAGACCGCTGATCTTGTGATATTGGATAGGTGGTCCTCCTGAATTGACTGTGTCTACAATAAGGTGCATGGATTCTTTCGCTCCTACATTTTAATTTGTGATCCAGTCGATGCATTTTCCCAGACCTCTTTCCTGTGCATTTTCTTGTCCCTAATTCAAGATTTTTTGAAATAAATAAAAAGTCTACGATCGTAGAGCTCTTCTTCTAAAGTTTTTATTTTGGCGACGAATAGGAGTTACCATGTAAAACAAAATAGTATGTCTTAACTAAGTGGCTAAATTGAGAAGCTTTCTCAGCAGTACTAGGTAAGGTATCTGATGTTTTGTTTTTTAGAAGTTCGGAACAGTGAAAAAGATCTTGAGGAGTACTAAACGTTTTTGTTTTTTCCTGGGGTTGTACCTGATACCCCTCACTCACACACACTACCCACTGCGAGCCTAGGTCTTAAGTTGTCGGCATCTCTGATTGTGAGAAGTAGCTGCATTACACGCAGCGCGAGATGCAGGGACAATAATGCCAAAGCCAAGAGGATTTTTGAATCTCAGTCCCCAGTTTCGAGGGGAGAAATAAGACCGATACTCTGATTCAAAAGCCATGGCCAAGGCATAAGACAACTGGAAGAAACGTACTCAGGATGGCAGAGCAGGGAAGGCTACAGGTAGGTAACTCGTTACAAATTTCTTATCCGTTGGTTTCAAAGCATTTTTAGCATAAGACCTAGTTTTATGTGAAGTGTCCATTTACATCGTCCAGGAACAAAATAATGAAGAAATGCTTTTCTTAGTTAAAGAAATCACCTTCTAGTTATCGTACAGGCACAATTTCCATTATTGGCCATTTTCTTATTGTTAAGAACAATTTTAAGGACTCTTTTATATAGACGCATAGGCTATAGAAAAGGCCTTATCATATCCGTATAGATCCAAAGGACCTTTTTGGGAGACAAGCCCCACGTCTTACCGAAAGCACCCTTACACTGCCATAAAACTGAGAGCGCCTGGGATGTCTTCGACTTGACATTCTTAGTCCAAAGGAGTTTCTTATCCAGGATCACTCTCTTTTATATCAGTGGCGTTCGTAATAGTTCGAATAAGGTTTTTACGGAAAGAAAAATTGGAAAATTAGCTCAGAAATTTGGAAAATTCTGGAAAAACTGAAAGCGTTTTTTTGCATGGGATTTTTAATTAAGCCCGCGACCATACCCTCCATTTAAATTTTTAAATTGAAATTTTTTTAAATTTTGGTGGGGGCAAAATGTCCCCATTTATTAGGCTTACAAACTTACAATACTAGAGCTAAAAACTAAGACTTATAACTAGGAATGAAAGCTAGGGTTTGCTGCGGCTGAAGTCAAAAATTGAAATGTTTAAGTTTACCTTCCGTAGCATACGGGAAATTTGTTCGTTGGAGCCATAGGACGTGCGGTGGGTTGGTAGATAGAAGAGGCGGGGTTATTTTAAATTACGAGAGTTTGTGTTGAAGAAGATGGAGTTGTAAAGAGCATGCAGCATCCCTGCTATCCTTAAGGCTATTCAAGTTAATGAGTTTGAGACGGTGTTGATAGGGAGGAAGAATTAGGGGATCGTTCCAACAAAGACCGCGGAGTGCAAATCGAAGAACATGTCTTTGTATGGTTCCGATTCTGCGTATATGAACTTGTTGGAAATTGTGGTCACCACGTTTGGCTGGCGTATTCGAGGAGTGCGGGCGGACAAAAGTGGTGTAAAAAGGTCTGATGGTCACGTAGGGGTCGAAGAATTCCTTTGACCATAGTCTAATTATCTCTTCAATATGTGAGGTGAAATTAAGCTCGCGGTGGTACAATATGCCAAGGTCACGAAGAGACTACACGATGGATATAAGTTGATCATTAAGGAGGTATAGACATTTGGGAATATTAACCTCTAGGCAGGGGTCTTGTGATGAAGGTATGTGTTTGAAAAAGTTATATCGTCGGCATAGAGAAAGAGAAAGAAGAGTGTTTAATGACTCAGTTAAGATCGTTTTTAGTTAAGATCGTTTATAGAAGAAGGGGACCTAGGTGACTGGCTTGTGGTACACCAGAGGTTGCCAGGAACGGGGCGGATAGGATGGACCTGAAGCGAACGCTATATAAAAACGGTTTTACAAATAAGATGATAAATGGTATTGGTTCAAAGCCGAGGGCAGCCAATTTAAAAAGAATTAATTTCGATATTCTTATCAAAAGCTTTACTTAAATCGGTTGCAATAACATTAACTTCTTTACCACTTTCTATGGCCTATAGTGCAGAGAACACGAATTCAACGAGATTAGTGGTAGTTGATCTATCTTTAAGAAAGCCATGTTGGTTTGATGTGAGACCTCTAATTTAAAGTTTAAGTTAAATTAGAGATGAGGTTTCAAAGCAACTAAATATCGCTCGAACGAAAAATGTTGCTGATTGCTTATTGGCAGTTGCTAGTTGCTTATTGCCTCAATCTGAGAGCCGCCTTAGCTATCGGGCGATAATTAGTAACTTCGCTCTTTGATCCCTTTTTATGAATTGGTGTTATGAAGGAGGACTTCCATATCTGAGGAAAGTCGTCTTGTGAAAGCGAGAGCTGAAAAAGGTGGGAAAGAGGATAGGAGAGAACGAGGGGACACTTCTTGAGAAATATAGCGGGAATACCATCTCGGCCAGGTGAATATTCATCACTGAGTTTTTGTAATAATTTTTCAATTACAGTTCAAAAGTTTAAGAGAGGAAAGGGTCAATATAGTAGTTGAGTAGGTAATAATTGAAATAAGAAGGATCTGGTACAAAGGAGTTGTCGGCAAAAGATTGTTTAAAATAGGTGGCAAAAAAATTAGCAATGGTGTATGGATCACTTGAAGCTATATTTTCGTAAGAGGGATGAAAAAGATTGAGAATCGCTTATAAGATTCGCCTGCACATCGTTAATATATCGTTGATATAGGGAGTTATAGGCCTGAGTGAATTAAAGGTAGGAGCCGAGATAAAGGGTCCGCCATCTAACGTTTTTTTTTCAACTAGTGCTTATTTCGCGAATGGTAACACTTAGCTCATGTCTGATTTGACAGATAATTAGTTTAATCCTTCGGCTGAACGAATATGGTTGTGTATACGCTTTAACAACGTATGAGACATCATTGAGACGAATTTTGCATAAAGACCTTGGTATGACACCATACAAAGTCCAATTAGTTCAGGAGTTGAAGCCAACTGACCATCCAATGCGTTTTCGCTTCGCTAAGTGGGCCTGCGATCGACTTAGAGAAGATGCCGATTTTGCCAAAAAAATCATCTTTTCAGATGAAGCTCATTTTGATCTTGGCGGGTATGTAAACAAGCAAAATTGTCGCATTTGGGGCACAGAAAACCCGCACGCATACATTGAAAAGCCGATATACCCAAAACGAGTCACTGTTTGGTGCGGATTTTGGTCCACAGGCATAATTGGGCCATTTTTCTTCGAAAATGAGCAAGGAGTGGCCGTTACAGTCAATGGCGATCGTTATCGGGCCATGTTGAACGAATTGTTGTTCACAAAAATTGAAGAGGAGGATATTGGCAACATTTGGTTTCAACAGGACGGCGCTACGTGCCACACAGCCGAAGCTACACTCGATGTTTTCCGCCCTGTTTTTGAAGATCGCATTATCAGCCGCAGAGCTGATGTCGTTTGGCCACCGCGGAGCTGCGATTTGACACCGTTGGACTATTATTTGTGGGGTGCCGTAAAAGATAAGTGTTACGCCGACATGCCAGAGACAATTGACGCTTTAAAGGACAATATTCGTGAAGCCATTGGTGAAATACAGCTGCACACAATCGATAATGTGCTTAAAAATTGGACCGATCGTGTAGGCTACTGCATGGCCAGCCGAGGCAGCCATTTGAATGAAATTATTTTCCATTATTAACCGGAAGGATTGTACTTTCAAATAAAAAAAGAAATTTGAGAAAATATTAAGTAGTTTTTTTTATAGCATTTTCAAAAAAAAGTTATTTGGCGGACCCTTTAGTTGGAATAGTCCGAAAAAGACTTGTTTCGAAGGAAAGCTGATCATAATTTGTTTCTCTTGTTGTGTAACGATCGGAGGTTTCGATTATATCATGGGGGGGATGAAGAGAAGGGTTTTGGACGAGAAATAGGAACGAAAAGGGAGATAGAAAGAAATAATTCTCTGTAAAACAAGGAGAGGGCATCATTTACAGGGAGATTGGCAAACTCAAATGAAACTTTGCTGAGGTGTTCATTTTTGCGGAAACAATGGATTTCCGTATTTTGTTTTGCTCGTTCGTATATCCCAAAACATAATCTAAACACTGCAATTCCTGGCCACGCGCAAAGACGAGCGTGTGCAGCTATTTGTTAATAGTTTACTTATTTCTGTCCATCACTATCTGGTAATTTCAATTGGATGAATCAAAAAAGACTATTAGCATTAAACACTCGCTTTCGTGTTGATCAGTGTAACTTGTTAGTTTTTTTTCGAATATTGTTAGTCCTTGAGTTGTTTAACTTTAATTGATCTTACTTCCTTGTGCAATCTATGAGTTTAAAGTGGTTTAACAATAAAGTTGTCTTTTGAATGGGGAGCTAGCTATTTCCCTAATTTTCATTCGATGTGCTGTGCAACAACTAGACTTCGGTTGGAATTATAGCTATTTCGAACTACACCGTCAATTCACCATTAGACTTCTTTAAGTTTTTGTCTGAACGTTTAACACCGTTCGCTTTGCATTCCACGTTCATTTCGATTACCTGATGAGTGGATTACACGCCCAGTTTCATTACCTTTCAAATAAAAACACAAAACAATTTTTTACCATTTTATTGAATATGTAATTTTTATCATTATTAAGAATGAAATTAAAATATATGGTACCTGCTATATAAAAATAATGTTTGCATTATGAAATTGTTGAGAAATGGAGTTACAAACGGACGAAAGTCCCACCGACCAGCATAATAAAACGGTCGTTGAGAACCGTCATCCGGTCGCACCAAACCATTGAATAATTGTTCAAAGCTTATCATTATCTGTCTAAAAATAATTAATCACATTATCAGTCCTCTCATTAGTAGGTACTGAGTACTGAGTTGCATTTTGTTTTCAGTTCTATTAAATTTAAATTAATTACTATGCCTTGACACCGGCAACAATCCTCTCTTTGTGCGTGTGTGTGTGTGTCTCTCTAATGATAAGCAATTTCAGTAGCACCTGGCAACAGAAAAACTCATCACAAAAGCGTCGAAGCCAAAGGCTGTTAGATTGATGAGTTCAATGCCAGCCAACAACTGTTTGCATTTAGATGAGTATAGGTTAGGTAGCTAGTTTGTGTGGCGCTCTCTAATGGAAATATGATTTTAAAATTCAGCAAACTTCTACATCGTTTATAACAATTTTTCTACATTTTTGCCAATGACACTAGTAGTGGTGAACGACATCAATAACGATTCCTGTTGTAAAGAAAAGGAAAATTTAATAAGTTAGGTATTTCCTATGAAAGGTACATCGATAATAAATACGAGTCATTAAGATGTTTCCTTGTATCGCAGCAGCTCTGCAGTCCTCGCTGGCGACCCTGAAAGAAGAAGAGAAAAACACTTACTATTAAGCAAATGTAACCATCCAAATGTTATAAGATCAAAAAGTTCACCGACCAAAATGTGTACCAAACAAGAAAATGAATAGTATATTTGGAATATTGTAAAGGATAATATCGGACGATCTAAACTTTACAACAATAAGTGTACTATCCCATTTATTAGATCTTGTTCCTCCACAGGACTTATTTGTGTCCGATGACAATCCTTTAATCCAACCAGACCGCAAGTTGGTTACAAATAAAGCCTCTCAACCGCAACAACACTCCATAAAAGCCGAAAATTGTCGGCACGACTCCTTAACTGCAAATCATACAATTGTCGTCAGCCTGTGGTATGCTGATGGGAGTAGTACCCATAAAGAGTGTAGTTGAACAAACATTTAAGGCCATTCAAGTACCTTAGAATTAGGGGGCTTGGCTGGCGTTTTATTGACGTCAACAGAATGCGGATATACTTTATAAGAGAAGTCTGTGATTTATACGATTTATTGAGCGCGTCGTTGCAGATGGGCCAACGAACATACTCGTAATAATTCAAAATTAATGTGCTGTCGAAGATGTGTTACCACATATGCCTTCCGGTTTTATGGGCATTTTATTCGAAAATGAATTTCTGGGGTGAGGATTGGGATTTTAAATCAAAAGAAGAAGCATAACCGCCATTGTCCGCGCCAATATTGTATTTGCACAAGATTCTTATATTATTCTGTCACGGGGTGTGTCTCTGGGGGTAGGGGGTGTCATGATAGAGCCCCCGAAAATCATCCACTATCCACAGTGTGTGGCGACATTTAAATTTCTCTTTTTTCCTTACAACAACTGCCTCCCAGGATACACTATCTTTTATCTCGTATATCTTTCTATCCTAGCTAGACATACACTACGAGTACACACATATAGCTCTGTGCTCTCATCTTTTGATTCGGAAAATTGTAGCGTTCGTCGCAATGCACCAGTTTGTTTGCCAAAAAGTCAGACCATTTGAGCGGTGCAGAGGCGAGGCACAGGAGGTACAGAGAATAAGAGACTGGCTGCACCAATATCGCCATTTAGTCAACGAAAAGGAATGTATATTTGTGCTCATCCTCGCTTGGAATGATTACAAGAAACGAAATGCTTCAGGAACCATAACCACCCTGTGATGATCCCCCTTAAAGCGGCATTCCCAACTCCCCGCAGTGTCCCCGGGAAAAGAAATAATGGGACCATGTGGTATTGTGGTACGGTGTATATGGGGTAATACTCTCGGGGAGTGGTAATAAGATTGAACAACATCCGGGGCAAGAATTGTGACATCAAGGCGTTGGGCGGAAAGTTGGGCGTCAGTGGCACTGCCAGCAGTATGTATTGCATAGGTGACTGGTACATTTTTCAAAGGCAATTTCAGTCCGCCCTTTCCTCCCTGAAGAGGACAAAATACCTACCTACTTGTGTATAGATACATATACAATTTTTTTTTCTTTCATTCTTCCTTCCTTTTCGCATTACATTGTCTATTTTTGGTGCAGAAGGAGTCCTTTATACGCTATATGAGTGTATGTCTGTTGAAGACGTCGGGAAGACGTTTCCGAGATTTATTCCGCGTATAATTGCTGTTGAGTGGTGCAATGCAAAAAGTATAGACCTAACCCTGCTACTGATTAGAGAGGTTGTTTGACTGAATAGCGCAGCGCCACGGAAACGACCGAGAGAACTTCTCTAGATGTATCGAGAGAAGTTTGGCGTGTACCTAAACCAGCAGAGCAGCCCATTCTTCAAGAATGTGCATCAATTGCAGTCTTAGGGAAAAAGTTTATTTCCATTTGAGTTCCTTCGAATGATGGTAAAAGTTTTCAACACGGATTGCAAAGTGTGGGTAATTTTTCGGAGGACGTGACTTATTTATGGCATAGGGCTTATATATACAGTTGAAGTAGTTCTTTCCTGGGTTGCCTCCTCTAGCTGGAAACGCACTGAGTGTATACAATTTGAAATTCGCGTGGGATTTTGACGACCTCATTTAAATGGAGAGGCGTTGCGACTTTTCTTGCAAGACTTTTGTAGGGTGTATTAAGTTCATTGTTTGTTTAAGTTGTTAAGTGGAGTGGAGGAAGAAAAGTTTCTGACTTTTTTGGCATAAAAGCCTAACTATACTGGCATGAAATTGAGGGTAATTATACAGTTTATCGGGTAATTTTTAAGAGAGAGAGCGAGAGACATCCCCAGGTGTTGCTGAGGGATGGAATTCTTAAGACCGCATAATCATTTTCAAAAGTTGTACTTTTTGCATCAAAATATAGCAATGATAATTGGTACGCTTGAAAGGATTGCACTTCATTAAGGGAGATTATTAATTGCGTGTTGAATGATATCCTTCCTGAATCTTCCTTAAGGCGAATGGGGGGAGTTTGCTCTAAGAATTAATTAATATGGTCTTTAGCTAGTGTCAAAAATGAAAGAAAATCCCCTTGGAAATAGGCAATGGTTTATATAATCACGTATTGGCTAAGCGGGATTGCATAGGATTAAGCTAGCTTAATCTGCGATTGCATTGAAATTTTATGTTGTGACTATAGAATAAAATTGGTAGGTTTTTTCTAGCGTGTCCGGTAGAACTGAACTAAAGTCCTGGAGCTGGCATAATCTTAGATATTGTGTAATTTGAATAATGTTCTTTTTTAGTCACCTTTATCATTATCAGAAAACAAAAACACCTAAACGTTTAAAGTTAATCAGAAAAAAGTGAATTCTGGAGCTTTTAGGAAATAAATGTGAAGTTCCTATCTGTCCTATCCGGCTGCGGTAAAGGCGCTAGAGTCTCACACCATTAAATCTGAATTCGTCGAGCTATCGCACTCAGAGCATTATGCAAGCAGAGCCATGTCAGACTGTAATATTGAGGGTAACGAAAGGGCTGACGTTCTGGCCAAAAACAGAGCAGAGTTTCCACAAATTGAAACTATTGAGGTCATAAAATCACCAATAACCGTGTACAAGAAAATTACTTTCGAGAAAACTAGAATTAGGGCAGACCAAAGATAATCTGATATAGCAAGTCACATGGTCTCAAAGGCTCATTTTTAAGTTTTTGGCCGAATTGGTTTAGGTTTTGACCGTGAAGGTTCCCCATCAGGGATGTCAATGGGCCCACTATATGTTGCCTACTCTTTTGTGCTGAATTCACACCCTATTCAACCCAACCTAACCTATCTGTCGTACACCATACTCACACCCAATGTCAACATTTTCTATTGGTTCAACTTTTATTCACTCAAACATTTACCAAAAGTCAGGCATTTCTGGGGCCTTAATTTAAAACAACTTTTTCTTTCGGAAAATTCCGTTCGCCTTTCCACAGCATTGCAAGTGCAACCATTCAATAATTTTCTCGAAAGTCATGTGTTTTGATCTCGTTAACGACCAAATCACATTTACAGAAAACTAGTTACAGAATAATTAGATCAAACTGTATTCAACACACGTTTTTGAAGCACTCTACGACTGTAACTGTAGCAATGCAGGATTGCCTTATTAAAACAAAAAAATAGTGACATAAATTAAATGAATTTGGCAGTATTGAATTTTAAATTTAGATACCTACACTTGCAAATGAAATATGACAATCATTTGTTAACTTTTTTCATTCTACGATTATATCTGTCACGAAATGTGTCAATTTTTGACATGCTGACTTCACAAAAATTTACTCATCTTTGTTTTCAGTAAAGGACCATTCACATGGGAGCGAACGAACGAATTGATGAAATGCGAACAAACTCCAAGATGAGGATAATTAATTATTCCATCAACATTTATTAAGAAAACAAGTTTATTAACACTTTAAATAACGAAATTTCGAAATCAAAATTTTTTGCCTCGAACGAAAACACCCTGGCGCGAATTGTCAGTCTATTCACAATCCACATCATTTAAATCGCGTTCCACAAAGTAGCGAATAAAAAATTCGTTCGAACTTAACCTTATTCCAAGAGGAGGATATTTTGTAATAATAAAGTATGGAATTTTCTGTTTATAAATGCATAAAAAGTGGTTTATTCGCATTTGCTCAATTCGTTCGTTCGCTCCAATGTGAATGGTTCTTAACTGGTTAACATTTTATAAATTTAGCTACCTTCAGGTAGAGACGGAGGGTGACCGTTAAAGTCTGGCCCCTGTCAATATTGCGTGGCAGAAGTGCCGCTTTGGTGCTTAACCGAAAGTCAATGAACGGGTTGCCTATTGGGTGGTTACTTACTGGAAAAGGACAGAGACCACAAGACAGAGACTGGTACTGGTGATTGATTTAAGCAATCCACCTAACTGCTTCGTACCGAAAGAGAGATCGCGGTTTTTCTTTGGGGAAAAAAGACGAAGGGTGACCGAAAGTGTCAAGATGAAATAGCTATAGGCAAAACCTTCTTCGCAGGTTTTTTATGACAGTTCTCTAGCAGTCCATAATATTCAAGTAGATCAGTGGCATAAATATTTTTAAAATCGGTTAAAGTGTTCGAAAGTTCCAATGTTTCCACTGCGATAAATGTTTTTTTAAATAAAATGTTAATCGCAATATTCTATACTAGATGGCTAAATGTTCCCCAAAACATCCAAATCAACTAATGGATACCAGTTTAGAGTTGGCAGATTAGATGTTCGTTTCAAAAATAGCAAAGAATTCTGAAATTCATCCCTATCAGGATTTTTATACTTTTAAAATTTTGCAACAATTTGATTGCAAACGTCTACAGAAGCTGTCTGTAAAATAAAAGATATACATACATATAGTTACAGTATCATTAAAAAGCCATTTTAATAATATGCTCCCTAAGCCAGACCAAAAAACGCATTCAATCTCCTGCAAAAAAAAAAATTATATTCTATCCCTATCACTTGAATCTTTCACCATCCATTGTGTGTGCATTAATAGTTTTTGCTGACCCAGTGAATATAATAAATATTGATCCGTTCAGCACTGTGTACAAAGAAAAAAAAATATTATTCATTGAATAATTTCGATTCTAGGATAAGTCTGAGTGGAAATCCTTTTTAACACTCTCCTATCTATATATTTATCAAGTGTCCACTTGACGAGGACAAAGAAAAACTGTCCACCACACTATGCAAAGAAAAATAAAATCGAAAAAAAAACAAGAACGACAGCAAAAGCAAATCATCTTTAAAGAGTTTTTTTTTTTCTTCTTTCAAAAATCAGCAAAATATAAGAAGAATATCACGCTGTAAGGACACTAAGAAAATTCAAAAAAAAAAATATCCCCTAACGCTTTGATGGTATAAAGAAAAGCTCAGAGTTTTATCTATATTTTTATCCTGATTTTTGCATAGGGTAGGTTAGGTTAGATTTTATTGTATAGGGTGTGAGTTCATCACTGTGGACTAGGCAGCATATTGGGTCCATTGCGATCCCTGGGGAACCTTCACGGTCAAAATTTAAACCATAATTCGCCCAAGCATTTGATTTCCCTATACAGAACCTAAAAATGGTTTCAATTGTGTGCCAACCTAAGTCTGAGAGGTCTCGAAATCTACGAGAGCTTATTTTTCCAAAAGGTGTATTGAAAAGGACTATCAGACTATTCGAGTGAGATTACAAACTTAGCAATACTGTTAGTTGGCATCATTTAAATAGTCGAGATATTCTTCATCTGCACAAAATAACCATCAGCCACTTAACTCAAGCTATGGAGCAGCCGAACTATACCTTAGGGCTGTAGTATGTATCTATAGCTATTTAGGCCGAATCGCCTCACGTATAGCTCGATTCGATTTACAGAATTAACGTAAATTTGAAATGCGAAACGCAACTCGACCTTCGAAATCTAAATTAAATTTATGTTGGACCTAAAATTGGTATTAGTAAGGTCCAATCTGTACAAGTGTATATTGCTTAAAAAAAATAAATAGATGGCGCAACAGGCGAAAGACACCCTAGGCCTAGCTTCTCGCAACCAATCGTTTGTGTGAGTTTCTATTTTTGGGACTAATGGAAGGGACCTTCAATTTTATGCCGAGTCCGAACGGCTGAATTGTGAGAAGCTTTTTCAGGACTGTCATACTCTCGGATGTTTGTCAGACGTTCGCGAGAGGTGGCGCAGTAGAAACAACATTAGGTAAGATTTAATTTGTGTTTTTCCGGGGATCGAACCTGAGATCGATATTGCTTGCTGGTTGTAAAAACTCAAAATTCCGTCTAGGCTGCAGTTGAATGGACACATAATACTGACCTCTGATTTTGTTTACTTAGTGGGCTTTACTATTTTGGGTCGAGACTTGAATTTGTTATAAGTAAGGTGCAGTATGTTTTTTGGGTTCGTCAATCATTGTGACCTTAAAGATGAAGAATCTGGAACTTTTCACTAAAGCAATATGCATAGGTTAACCTACTTCTAGCTTTTATAAGAGCATGCAGATCGAGAGTCC
The DNA here is from genome assembly GCA_949372485.1 of Cheilosia soror. Classification (NCBI taxonomy): domain Eukaryota; kingdom Metazoa; phylum Arthropoda; class Insecta; order Diptera; family Syrphidae; genus Cheilosia; species Cheilosia soror. The sequence goes on from OX443561.1 coordinate 81,369,690, forward strand.
AAAACGTTTGCTTATACGATGTTTCTAAAGCTTTCGTTTAACTTTGAAAAAGAAATATTTTGTACTGGATGACCCGGGAAACTTCGTACCACCTAAACAGTTTACGTTTCCTTTGTTTAATTCCGACCAATTTTCACAGGAACATTCCCGGGCTAATGCCTAAAAATGCCTGAAAAGGTTAGCTCCATCGTTTCGGTGGTTTTCGATATATACGATATTAATTTTTTTTTGTATAGGAGGTGCCACGCCCCTTTGTCCAATTTTGAACAAATTTCACAGAAACTGCTTTTCGGTCAATAGCAAGAACTTCCTCTAAATTTAAGTTCAAGCGGTTCGGTGGTTTTCGAATTTGGCGATTAGATATTGGTTCCCATACAAAATGGAAATTCAGATTTTTTAGATTTTCCGACTTTTCGGGGTTTTCCGAATTTTCTTTCTTGCTAAACCATTCCTGATTCAAGACGAAGAAAACAAAAGAAGAATCATCCAAATCTGTCGAGCAGTTTACGAGTTTTTCCGAGACTAACGCACACCAATTGATTTTTAAATATATACAATGAAGAGGTTTGAAACTCGGATAAAGTTTCGATTTAATGTTGGCACTATGGTCAGTGTCCGAGCTAAATATTTCATTTTCTTGGGATACAATTTTTCGTTTTCAAAGGGCTGCAAGTACGTACAGAAACATAGTCATATGCCTCTAATTAAAAAGAGGATCCCACTGCAGTAATATCAACCAATGGCAAAGTCCCAAAATGACCTATGAATGACCAAAGTCGGTCTATAAAAACAAGGCGACACTATTCGGGAAATACGAAACTTCCCGAATGAGTTGCACGATATGTTTTTTTCCAATAAAACCGTTAGCACTAACAACGATGTTTTTTTTATGAAAATATGCGGTTTTCTGAAGATCATTTGTATGAATTTAAGTATCCTTAAGAAGTCCTCTCGTTCCATCTTCATTTTTGTTTTTTTCCCAAGACATACAAGAATGATGAGCTAGTGCATTCAGAGAAATATGCAGAATACCCTTATTCCGCTTTTGTATACCGTTTTTTATTGCTCTGACTCTCATTCAAATGCTGCAAAATTTGTATTAAAAAAAAAATATAAAGAGAAGGAAAATGAGTCCTCATAAAAAACATCGAACTCTCCACCCTTTTGTATGACATGACACAGACTATCCTTGCCATGTCCTCTTCCCATTTTTTTGCTCTTCCTATACTATCTTGTCATAAAATCCTGATGGCACTGTGTTCAAACAGACGACAGAAAAGACCTCAGCCCACATAAAACATAGAAAAAAAAAGAAAAATAATAATAATAATGATAATAATAATAAAATAGAAGAAAAGTGGACGAAAAGCTGGGAGAATGAAATGCATTTTGCATGCTTTTATGAAAATAGCTCAGGTATGCCTCTCCCTCTACATTCTCAAGGATAATTTGTATGTTTGTGGAAAATTTACCCCAAATTAAACTTTTCCTTACAGGCCTGCCTACCCAAATACACAAAATGGTTAGAGAGATAGATGCCAACCACAACGCAAGAAGCAGTTCATTTGCTCATCATGTCAACATGTCAGCATCCGTTGCCGGCTGATGCGCTAGTTGCGGAGAAAGCATGATAGACGTCGACATATATATAGTAGAAGTAGTACCCCCAACGCATAATGTACACAAGCAATTTATTCCCTGAATGCATCCGACCAGGAGGGCAGTCGAGTCGAGATAACTCATGTGAGTGTGGGATGATGAGAAAACTGTCTGTATGCATATATATATAGGTTTGTGTTGAGACTGGTCATGGATTATACGCGTCTGGGTCAGCGAGATTCAAATTTTCGACTTCACTGAGATTGCTGTGGCTATGCGGATAATCCGGACTAACGAAAACCGGGTCATTGCTCCCGAACGGGTAATTTGTTCTCAACTATGCTACTGGGTTACGGTTTGCAGGACATGACACCGAGACTCTAAATATCCGCATTGTTCCACAGTGTCTGTCTGGGTTTGTTTTGCATCACCACCCGGGGACCGCAAACTTCTTCAATTAAATTCAAATACACTGCGGTGGTGGATGGCTTTTTATTTCAACCTCAAAAACAAACACACACACACAAACAATACGTTTTACGCCCTTGGGCCTCTAGGGGATGAGATATAATAAAACTGCTAAATTTTAGATATATTGCGGGAAATTTATTGCAGTTCTGTGGACTTTTTCATTCTTTGTTTTTAGATATTCATTCAACTATTCGGGTTGCAAAAACCACGAAACCAGAAATTGAAACTGATGCTGTTCCAACACTGCGCATTGAGTGAAAAGCCCCAAATGTTGGGATAGTGCCATTCCGTAATTATATGCCTGTTTTGGCCAAAAAAAACCTATACTACTGCTGGGTAGATAAAATCAACTGTACCGGTATTAGAATTTCATATTATTTTCATTTTCATGTTATTTATAGCTTCGGAGTTTGTACCAGAGATCTCTGAATTACACTCGTGCCACCACGACCGCCACATCACCCCACCAACCTAAAGCTAGATAGAGCTAGATAGAGCTCCTCTCTATGGCGCTGTTTTGTGCATTCAATCGGAATTTCATTGTGAGTTAGAGAGTGTGCGTGCGTGTGTCGACGTATACATTATAGCAACTGAGTTGCAGTTGCAGATAGTTTCTTTTGGCGTTAAGCGAGTTGCAAAAACATTTACCCGCTGAATGGGATAAGTTATAGCTAAATGCGATGCACATTGATGATATTATTGTTTACTGTTTAGGAAAGACGGTTTATTTAAATTAAAATCAAATACCTACCCCATACACGTGTACGCAACGCATGAAGGGAGTTGTTTCAAATAGAAAATTAAATAGGAATTCAAATTAGGTGCTGTTTGGTGGTGGAGTTGCGGACGTGCATTCGAATAAGAGGATATTTGTTTGTTTGGTCCTTCGAGCGGAATTTCAATTGAATATGTCATTTGTAGAATTTACCTTAAAGTTGCCATTGCCATTGTGAAGTTGTATGCAGTTGTGAGTGCAGACACTATGGTGTCAGCGGTAATCTTTATAAATGGCTAAGCATCCTCGGTTTTTGTTGAATGCTATCCTAAGCGGATTTCCTAGAAAATATAAATGTTTGGATTTGAGCACACCATCTATTAATTATATTTTGAAAGCCAGGTACTTACCTACCATACATTTGGGTGGCAGACTGATATTAATGCGACCATGTGGGGCTCGGGTTTTAATATGACAAGTGGAAGTATTTTAGAACAATTTATGTATCGTCTATCTGAAATTAAATAAAAAGAAATATAAGTTTAATACAGAAACAAAAAAAAAACTATTTAATTTTTTAATAGTATTTTGATTTCCAAAGTTTGACGTTGATACATTTCCATGGACACAAAAACTCGCAGAACTATTGGATGATGATGTGTTGCTATTGATTCTTTTTGCCAACAAAAAAATTAACCATCTTATTCATTTTTTTTTTAATTTATGAGATCTTATCTACAAAAATGTCCGCCTTTATGTATGTATGGTCATCCTGGGATCCTCTCAGACTGAACTACAAGGCGCACTCGATCGGTTTGTAGCCGTTTGGGTTGAAGCTGAGATGAAGATAAATGTGAACAAATCTGAAGTGATGGATGTTAGTTGAGTCCCATTGAAACAGGTGGAGAAGTTTAAGTATCTCGGGGCCTTATTCACGAGTGATGGAAGGAGCAATGCCGAATTTTCCTGTAGGATTGGTAAGGCTGGGTCAATTTTGAGACAGCTGGGTCATTCATTCTGTTATTAGAAGGACTGAACTTGGTGTCAAAGCTAAGTTGTCAGTCTTTAATTCGTGTTTGTTCCAACTCTTAACTATGGTCATGAGGTTTGGGTAATGACCGAAAGAATAAGATCGCGAATACAAGCTGCCGAAATGAGATTTCTCCGTAGTATTGCTGGTGTGACCCGTAGAGATCGCATCAGAAATACCAGAATACGTGAGGAACTCAATGTCGAGCAGCTACTTCTCCGGACGAAGCGGTCCATGCTTCGGTGGTTTGCTCATGTTAACCGCATGTCCCCGACCAGGATCCCACGACTTGCTATGGAATCCGTACCATCGGGCAGGCGTCCTCTAGGTAGACCCAGGATGCGAAGGTTAGATAAAGTTCATAATCTTTCCTCTACCCGTATCGGGATTGCCCTTGATGATTTGGAGTTAATGGCGGAGGATCGGATCAAGAACTATGGAGGGTCCAATTGAGCAACCTACACCCGCGACCCACTTAATGGATAAGCGGGCAATTCAAAATGAATGAATGTATATGCACCATGTATTAGCCATATTTTTTTAAGTCACAATGGATAATTTTGTATGGAACAATTTATCATTGTGATTTCGTAAGTAAAGCTGAACACTAAAACTGATTGTTAGTTAATTGCTCAGACTTTGCGCGGTACTAATGATCATTTTTATTGTCCAAGTTAAGTTTAACGACCTCACAGCAGCGATTTCCATATAAAATTATCTATAGTGACCTTCAACAAAAAATTAAGGTTAAAAATGATTTATTAGTAAGCACCGACTTGAGAAAATTGTGCAGAATTCGCAAGCCAACATTCTAGGGTCACAATTTTCAAAAATCTGTGCAACTACTTATATACGCTGACAACATTGCCATGACAACGCAGCAAGCTGTCACTGGTGCGTTTCTGACACCAGTATTTGCAGAGAAGCGGCAAAATGTGTATTGTGGTGAATAACGTCAAAACAAAATTTATGCTGTCAAAAAAAAAAAAAAAAACAAAAACACAACATCGACTAGTCAGCCAGAACGTCACGATAGACAGCTACAACTTTGAGGTGGTTAGGGACTTTGTTTACATCGGCTCCTCTAAACTCTGACAATGACACAGCAGCAGAAATCAAACAAAGAGTTACACTTGGCCACCGCTGTTTCTTTACCCTAAGAAACAAGGACTAGTAAAGGTGCTAGTACTAGGGCTAGGATGATGAGGTCTTATATTTATAGAGTCTCCTTAGTGTTTCTTGACACCTTAAGGTGCTATAGTACACGGCACAAAGAGAGTTTGTACACGGCATGTAGCCATTGCGACCATACCCTGACGTAAAAATGACGTCAGTGCTACGTGGCTTTCTACATGCCGTGTACTAGCACCTTAAGGCAGTTTCAAGAAACACTAAGGAGACTCTATAAATATAAGACCCTCATCATCCCAGCCCTGTTCTATGGCGCAGAAAGCATAGACGTTAGTAAAGGCGGATGAAGATATTTTTGGGCGTTTCGAACGCAACATTTTTCGAGTGATTTTCTCATTTGCTTTGAAGAAGGAGATTTAACAACGAACTTTAGGAGCTGTACAGCGACATCGACCTAGTCAGAAAAGTACGTATATCAGTTGACTAAGATGGTTAGGACATATAGAGCGAATAAACACCAACGCTCCCACCCAAAGAGTCTTCGATTCCAACCTGGAGGGACAACGCAGTACAGAAAGAACTCGCCTTAGGTCGCCCGCACAAGTGGAAGGGGACCTCAACCAAGTTGGAGTGCGCAACTGGAAGCGGTTAGCCAAAGACTGGATTGACTAACTGGAGGGGCGTATTGGTTGAGGCCCAGGTCCACCTCAGACCGTAGCGCCACCTATGTAAGTAAGTAATTAAGCCCGAATGAAAGAGTTAAAAAGGCAGTGTTCTAGTCTTGCAATTAAATCTTCTACAGAAAGTCTGACCAAACTATAAGAAAAATCAGCGGCAATTGTAAATTTAAAAACCATTCTCCTGCACTTTCCAAGTAGAGGAAAATGGCAAACCACAATACACCAATATACAAAAAAATCTATAACAAGCCACACAGGCGGCCATACTTCCTGTGCGTGTGCAAAACTTAGGTTCACTGACCTCTATTATTTTCTGGGAATCTAGCTCTTATTATAACTAATGACATTCGACGGCCATCAGTTTGTCAATCAATATTCTTAAATCCTTCATACTTTCCATGGTATTAAGAAGCACTTTCCGGCGGCCAAATATCGTTTCGTTACGGGTAATAATCTACATCTGCATATTTGCTTCGCCAAGTTAGGGTGTCAATTTGTCCCGTCTTAAAGTACCCATAATTATGTACTTATCTACCCCATATCTTTGCCTTGAATTTTGTTTTACTTTCATTATATCCTATCAATTGGCATATTCCATTATTGTATACGGCATATCATATACACAGCTAGGCTCCAAATTTACAGCATCATTAATGGTTAATCTATTTGGCTCATTTCAATCCAAACAAATAGCATCGACATTAATGATAAATTGAGCAAAAATCCTCAACAATACCGAGGCAAAACAAAGATTTGCAGATCGTAAATCAACGAACAATACATACAATCGGGCTAAATTAACTAAGCAAACAACAATAAGGCTCCAGGAGAAATAGTTTTCTTCACTCCCGTACAACGTAACAGGCACCATTGCCTCCTCCCACCCATTCAATCTTAATGGGTATTCATAATGATAAGGACTTTGGAATTCTTGTTTACAGAATGTTGTACACACAGAAGACAGTATAGAAACGAAAATGAAAATAGCCTGCGAGGAGTCTATTCGGCATATAGTGCAGAACATAGAGAACTGAAAGCAGAAAGCCTTATTTTTTTTTTTGAGATTTATACACTTTTGGGTCTTCTTGTCTTCAGCGAGGTTTGTTTCCTTTATTTTGGGCTTTCAAACAAAAGGGAATAAATCATAGACAAAATGTATGTACACAGTATCTTTTGCGGCAAAAATCATTTCATCTACAGTGCACAGTGAGTTAGTCTGTGTCTGTGTTTGTGTGCTTAATGGATATTCGGATCTGGATGTTTACTTTATGAATGCGGATAATAGAAAACTCTATTTGGCATCATAGAATCCTAATAAAACTTCCCCAAAATATAGTTTTCAAAAGAAAATGGTGCATAACTCAGAATTGAAATTCACTGCTGCATACCGCTATATAATATGCTGTTACTCAATTATGCATTCTGGTCACATTCAAAAAGAGAGGACCAACAACACAATCCTCGCACACATGGTAGAGGTAATTTGGCCCGCATCCGAGCACGAAAATACATCTCAATTTAGGAAATAAAAATGGAAATCAAATGCCTCAACATCGCAGACGTGTTGTAGTAGTCACCCGTCGGAACAATATGGCAACGCCTCAAGATTTATTGACTCAAATCTCCACCTATGACCCTCGCACGAATGCGACTTACAACATTTATCCAAACTCGAGCAAATCAGGAATCAGCGAACCCCGAAGCCTTCTATATGACAAGTTATATTCACACACACATACACACAGATTTGTTGTGGCACATGTCGCGTTCCGACTGAAATAATTGACCAAGTGTCGTAAAATATACATATCGGAAGGCAATATGTAAATGCTAATGTTTTCTGTGCACAAAGGAAATCATTGAGCGAACGTGCTAAGGATATACGACGATTCAACGATTTCGATTTCACACCACTTACAGGACATACCACATACATACATGATACATATGTGGATGGGTGTGGAAAAGCGAACAGTTCGAGAGGTTTGGGATGTGCATGTTTTAGTCATTTTTCAAATCGACGGATGCTAATTTAATTTATTTCCAATAAATTTTATACCGAAATCGATAAATCAATCTTAATATGGAAGTGCTTACAATATTATGTAATTTATAAGGGATGTTACAAACGTGAGTGTAAATAAATTAACTTCTAAGGAATGTTGTGTGTAAATTGAAGGATTTTCGGGCGGTGCGGTGGGCGTGAATGTTTTGCCAAAGCGTCTTAAATAATAAATGTCGACTTTATGCTGATTTGATATTTTCAAATGCTACCCTTATTCGTTTAGCCGAAGTGGGATATCTCAATCCCATTCGATTTTGTCGCCTCTGGTGTATGGGCAGCTGAATCTTTAATTTTGAAGTTGAATTTGAATGTTGGATCCCAAATGTTACCCTCTGTCCACGCAGCACTGCTTAGCTTTGGTTTGACTTCGGGTGATGTCCGAACTGGAGAACGTAATGTTTTTAAAACATCAACAAAGTCGACATTTTGTTTTGTCATGTTCTAAAACGAAAGGTCGCATCTTTTTTTTCAATTTTAAAGAAGGCACCAATTTCATGGATGTTGAAAGGTTACGTACGAAACGAAAAGTTATAATAAATCGCGTGTCATTGTATTAAAAGGACACTATTAACAGAGTAGAAACGTATTTATGACTCTAACTTCCAGTTTCACAGTAAAAGTTTAAAATACACTTTTTTTTTAAACCTCAGATCACTTGACACAGTGACATTTCCATTTCAAAGCTGCTGACTGTCAAAAATACAAATATTTGACGTTGGTTTGCGTGTTCTTTGAAAGAAAAAAACAAGGAAAGATTTTGGAAAAGTCGTGTAAAAGCCAAGTACTGTTCAATACTGTCAAGTTCTATTCATTTTATTTATTTAAACTGAGTTCAGATTGAACTGAAGTTCAGATTGAACTGAAGTTCAGATTACATTGTGAAACCGGATGATTTGAACTTAAAATTTAAACTCAAGTTTAGGTTGCGCTGAACTTTAGTTTAAACTTCCACTGTGAAACTGTGGCTGGGGGTAAGGGGTAAGCAAGTAGGAAGTCGAATATCCAGCACTTTTCAAACCACCAAATACTGTGGGAAAGTATGACAATCGCAAGAGACCGCCAAAATCTTCGTCGATCGTGTATCCCGTGTATTACGATTAGTAATACCACAGCAACAGCTAATACAGAAGACCAGTGGTAACACTCTCTAAAAAGCCATTTTTAAGACCCGACTGATGTGATGGGTACCACTCGACAATCACCGCAGAACCACTAGTTTGATGAACAATGTCGACTAGCTAACTTAGCAAAACAAGAGGCGTATAATGCGAGCAAAAGTGACGGGAGGAACATCGGCTTCTCAGGAAGAAAAAGAAAGAGCACAAGAAGTGAACGATCGAAAAAATTGAGATATGCTACTTCGGGAACAATGTACGGAAGTTTTAACCATAGATAATGAGAACGTGCCAGGGCAGCAAATCCTCTACAGCAACCTATAGAGATAAGGAGGGAAACCTTGTAGAAGATCTAAACACAGTCGGTCCTGGAGAATGTGGAAAAAGTATGTCTGCAGACTTTACAATGGCGGCGATTGCCAGAATTCCATGTTTAAGCAGAACATAATATTCAATATTGACGACGATAGACAGAACGTCCATCCATCTGATCAAATCGATGTAAGCATAGCTAAAGACTATCAAGGGTGCTGGGCCTGAGGGTTTACCCGCCGTGCTTTTTAAGGCAGTTGGAGATGAATTGGTAGAGAGAGGGAACATTCACCAACTCATTTCCAAAGTTTGGTCAGATGAATGCACACATAATGAATGGAATCTCGGCATCGTTTGCCCAGTACACCAAAAAACCCTTCCAGCTAGTCCAAAGAGGTATCAGCCTCCTTAAAATCGAATACAAGGTCCTATCTGCCATTTTGTGTAAGCGCCTGAGACCATTTTTAAATAACCTGATTGGCCTTATCAGTGTGGTTTTAGGTCAGGAAAGCCCACCGTCGCGTCGGTCGGTCGCGTCGTCGATCAAATTTTTACACTTAGACAGATTTTGGAAAAAACCCAAAAGTCCAAATCGATTATTATCAACTTATCATAAATTTTAAAGCCGTCATGTCACCAGCTATAGTGACGAGCTATACCGAGTCATGTCTAGTTTGAGATGCCTGCAAAACTCGTTCGTCTATATAGGATGACGATAAAGAAAGCTCGCTAACGCATCAGGTCCGTAACGACCAGACCGCAACCTTTGATATTAAGAGAGGTTTTAGACAATCCGATATACGCGCTGTCATTATAGAGGGGAAATATTGAAGTCCCTCTCAATAGGCAGATCTGCAAAACTTGGAGGATTTGAAAAGTTAGAAGAAGTCAGCCGGGAGGTCCGCCGCAGAGTTGTCAACGATTTCCATTAAGTAAAAAGAAACCGAAGCGGCAGAAATGGGTTTATCTAAAAACTAAGGCAAAACCAAGTGTACGCTGTCAACAAGAAGGGATACCCAAAAAATAGACAAAATGTCACAATCGGCAGCTTTAGCTCTACAACTCTTAGAAGAAATTCATCGTAAAAAAACTCTGTCTATGAGCTGTGTCTATGGGCTGAGTATAGTAGAGACCTATTTCGAATAACTGAAGAGATTCTATATAAGTCACTGATCATCACAGCGCTGCTTTCTAATGCTGAAGCTTGGACTCTATCTAAAGCCGATCTAGATATCCTCGGTCGCATTGAGAGAAAAATTCTTCGAAAAATGTTCGGTCCCGTTTGCCTTGACCAGGCTTTGGAGGAGAAGATTCAACAACGAACTATATCGCCACATCGACTTAAATTGCGCATCGGCCGTCTAAAATGGCGAAGAAATGTACATCTACAGCGGATGGACACAAATGCTTCGGCCCGTAGAGTCTTCGAGTCAAACCCGGAAGGACAGCGCGTTGAGGAAGACTTAGGCTTAAGTGGCGCCCAGAAATATAGAGAAATACCTCAACCGACTTGGAGTGCGCAACTGAAGCTACACTAAAATGTAAAGCCGCATAAGTAAGTAAAGTAAGCCTGTAAGCATTTAAAAGTGTCCCATGTTCATTTAACGGTTCGTTTTTATACTCGGTAACAGACTGTGGTGAGGGTATATTCACTTTGACATTCCATTTGAAACGCACATAAGGAGCCGTTGTAGGTATGACAAACTATATATATTGCATTCGGCATCACTTTCTTAGTCGATCTAGCGATGTCCGTCTGTCTGTCCGTCCGCACAATTACGGCCGTAATTTAAGAGCTATCGACTTGAAATTTGGTACGTAAGCTTTTATGCACCAAACTGAGGCTAAGTTCAAAGATGAGCAAGATCGGATGAAAATTCCTATTACCTCCCATACAAAATATATAGCTATTTGATGTTAAAAACTAAATTTAAATAGCTACAGTAAAGATAGCAAGTTTAAACTTTGCACATATTGTTTTAATAATATTTAAAATTTTGTGACTAAAAATGAGCTTGATCGAATAAAAACTACCCATACCTCCCATACAAATAAATAATTTTTTAATACTAAAATATTTTTTTTATTTTTACAATAATATAGTATGTACTGGGTATTTGAGCTTCGGCATAGTCGAAGATAATTGTCTTACTGGTTTTGTTACCCTTTTCTTTTTAAGCAATGAAGAAAAGTATAAGTTCTTGCGTAAACGAAATATCATAAACAATAGGTCTCAGGGGGCTAAGTGTATGTGTATTAGAGCCACAAGGTAAGTAAGGTCTGCACCGTTAGGCTTATGAGTAGTTAAGAAGTTTAAAGAAAGTAAAAAAATAAATACGTCAAACTTCCATAACTCGAACTTCTCTATTACTCGAAGTTTTATTGAGAACTCTGCGTTTTCAACTTTTGGCCTCCATAACTCGAAGTTTCTACAACTCGAATTTCTTTTCTTTCATTTTGAGAGTGGAATTTCCACTGTAAATAGTTGGCGCAATAGGCGTGTAGACACCCTAGGCCTAGCTTCTCACAACTTTTCGTTTGTGTGAGTTTTAATTTTTAGGACGAATGAAAGGGACCTACAATTTTATTCCGAGTCCGAACGGCTAAATTGGGAAGTTTGCCAGGACAATTATACTCTCGGATGTTTGTCAGATGATCGCGAGAGGTGGCTCGATGGAAAAAGCCTTAACCCCTCGCACTGTCGTCCAGCACACTAACCACTGAACCCACTTAAAGAAAGAAATATGTATTTTTATTTCACTTCTAATAAACTACATATTTACAGGCCCAATGGCTGCACCTTGCTAGCTTTCATTTGGAAATCATTTCAAATAGCTTTACAAAGCTTAGCACACCATTTAAGTCCATCCAATCCAATTAGTGTCCCCATTCGGCACATAATCCCAATCATCAAGCTAATCGTTCACTATTTCTTGTATATTTGTGTGGAAATTTCAATCAAATTCACACGTTTAATTGAAATCCAACTATCAACATCTATATCTGTGAGTGTGTGTGTTTTTTTTTGTCCAGCACAAATTTCTATTCAAAATCACTTCCTCTGCATGTGTATCTATCTATTCAATCGGAATTTCAAATTTATTTTACCAAACGTGCCATCCGCGCATCGAACACTCTAGTTGTCTGTTTCCTATTTTTTTTTTTTTGGTATCCTGCAGCTATATGTGCATTTTCAATCGCCCCATGTAGCATATTTGTAATCAGTCATGCAAAATGCCCATAACATTCCTGACAAGCGCGGTCTCTTCAAATAACAAAAATGTTTGTCTAGTCTCTCTAAAATTACCCATAGGCGGCTTAGTGGTCGGAATAGTGATGTGATAGAGGAAAATACACAACGAATGGAACAGGCAACACTATTATGTCATTATGAGGATACGAAATGAACTGGAAAAAATACAATATAAAGGGAAATGCACATACATTGGCATTTAGATGAGCGAATACGTTATAAATCGGGACATGAACATGATATCATAAGCTTTTTCGCTTTTCAAATTGGACTGTGTGTGTATTCTTTACCTATACAATTTAAACGAAACGCCCGGTGTCAAGGATGTGGAATTTGAAATGAAAATATTTGTGGAGAGGATATCCTCTGTGGAATTAAATGAAATAAATGCACTTGGTACGAAAGTATCCTGGGTACATCCTGCAAATGACAAATATCCCTTATACGTGTTTCTATTTTACGACGTGTCTGGGAGTACATATCGTAAACAGATGAGTTATCGTAAGCACTATCTTTGGTATAGAGACATTAATCTAATGGGAATATGTGTCTAGATATAGATACTTCTTCAATGATCCTTAGAAAATTATATCATTTAATTAAGATGTGTAAAACATTTATGAGGACCCATAGGAAAGAATATATTAATTTTCTAAACTGACAGCGCGCACTAAACTCCATTATGCGCGAATAAACATCCGCTTAATGAAAACCATATCTCTCAGTCGGTTCATTGTGAGGCGCAAGCAAAAAAAAAAAAACATCTAAGGAATCCTTAAAATAAAACGCCGAAAAGGATGCGGCATTCAGAAGAATTTCTTCGCATAATCATTTCATGAGAATCTGCAGGAAAAAAATTTAAACGATAAGGATATTCAGGCGAATAAAAATTGAATAGAATGAAAAACTATATTTTCTCTTCTTTCATTATAATACTCCTCCTCCTACGAGGTACCTACATACAGAACGTAATTAAATAAATTTTACTCGACTAGAAGAAACGATCATATACGTCGTGTAGGTATATTTACCATCAACTGCAAGTTAAATAAAGTTTCAGTAATTTCTTTCGATTAGAGAAAAGTTCTCTGCAACAAAGTTAAACAGAGGAAGGAATGATTATTTCCTTCTGGCTTGAGGAACTTTGTTACTTTGCATGTGTATAACATGTGTGCTCTGTTTGATGTACACTAATGGTGCAATGTGCAAGTCTTTGTTAGCCATCCAAAAGTGTTGCATGTATGGATGCTTAGACAGAGAGAGGGAGAGAGGAAATGAAGATTAGCAAGACTTTATCTCTAAAATTGTTATTTAAAGTCTAGGAAAGTTCATAAGGACCAAAGGAAGGTCTATTTCGAACAAGTTGATTATGTGATGAAAGAGTCATTAAAATTAAGATATGCTGATGTTGGTTTTGGGTTGTAGGATGATCACGAGGCGAGTGAATTCTTGTTTGTGTTTAAATTGAGTTCTAGTCACTGGGCAAATAAATTTTAATGGTTTAGAAACAGGTCGTCCCAGCTGGCAGTAGAAACATACAAATAGATATTTTGAATACTTTAAAGAAAGAACTCTTATGCGACACAATATTCTCTTATTATTTTTTTTTTCATTTGTAAATGAATAAAATTTGCCTTTTAACAAGTGCATGTCCGTAAAGTGCATGTGTTTCAAGGATATCGCATGATGAAATCCCTCAAAATGTAAATTACTTGTACATATCTCGAGTCTTTCGATGTAACTCTACTTCACGCTATAGTTGGCATGTAAGCCCAAAAGACATGAAATGAAATTATATAGTAATCAGCATACAAAGATATATTCACAGAAGAATTCTTTGTGATTTATAACTGAGCCAAATGAGGAGAATTATTTCAACACGCTCTGCTTGAAGGCACAACTTTGTCACATATAGCCATTTGGGCAAGAAAATTTCTCACAATATCATGGCTAGACAATTTAAATTTATATATAGGAGTAGGATATATTCTAAGGTTAGCTCCGCGTGAGTATTTTAAAGATAATGTACAGATAGATGGGCAATCAATTTATCTATAACTTCTTTCAAAGAGCTAAAGAGCTCACTGCTACACATACCTACAGCCATCACAGCTATATAATACCTTACATGCCTTAGAAGTATAAAATTGGGTTAGGTACATAGTTCGTCAAAGAAACAAATATATTTCGTGATTATTTAAAGTTATAAACAGGGTTGTCAGAATTTTGTTTGCTTTAAGCGCCCAAAACTTAAAAAAAATATAGCCCAATATCGTTGCCCAGAAAGAAGCCCAAAAATCGTTGAAAATAATTTGTTTCCTGTATAGGTATTTTATTATAAAACAGGAACACATGTATTGATTTGGTGCTCCGCCATAAAAATTCAAGTGCTCCGCGGAAAGATGACCGCAAAAGAAATGAGAGTGGACGCAAAACTACTCCAAAGAAAGATTTGCCGGACAAGTAGATGCAATTCATTTTTAATGTCTATTAAAATTAAGGAGATTGTTGCACTTAAACTCCATTAAGAACTCAGGGCGCTGCGCTGCAGTGTTGTTATAAAGATTTTTTCTAGATCTTACAACTTTCCTTTTCATATCTTAATTCATCTTAAATGCCAGTTATAAATAAACATAAAGAAATTTTGAAAATACATACCCTATTTTCTAGTCAAGAACTATGTAGGTGTGCCTGTGCAGCGTTTTTGAAGGTATTTTAGATATGCTCTGTTTTTTGAAATTTATATTAAATTTTCAGGGTTTTGAAAACTGAGTTGGAACCCTATATTTCTATGAAAAATTTCATAAAAATTGTAAAACCGTTTTCGAGATATGAATGAATAGGTAAAAGGTAAACCTATTTTGAATACACACTGATTTTTATCAACATTTTTTCCCGATTTCGATATTTGAAACAATCTAATGGGAATAAGTCAAAAGATCGACAAAGGGAAGTACAAATTATTATTTTGAGTTCAGGAGAGATGCAATCCCGGGGCTGTACAAAGCTCGCTAACCATTAACTTTGTAAGTTCTACTGTACTGCAGATCATCGATGTAATTTGAAAACTGAAATTACAATCAATGTCATTAATAGGCGTTTTTCTTTTTTTAATTCAGAGCATAGCTTGAACTGTTAAAAAAAGTTCGTGTTTCCTTTTTAGCTCAGACACTTCAGAGCTCTGAATTTGTGTTTCTTTTTTCGTTCAGAGAATGATCAGAGCGAGCTTTATGAGCTCAGAATAAATTGATTGACTGGCGAGCCTTGTTGTTCTGGGTCTGGCACAGAAGGTAAACAAAATTAATAAATAACGATATGACAGCTATGTGCTCAAGTTTGTTTTATTAACAAATCAGAACGATCTGAGCACAATGGGTTCAAAGCACGCTCAAAATGCTAGAGCTCCATTCAGAGAGCAGTTCTGAACAAAAAAGGAAAAACGCCTAATGTTTGGCAACAAATTTTGAGGGCTAAGACTATGCAAATTTAATTGAACTTGTAATGAGCAATCTAATCTATCTTCAATTCCATAAATATGAAGAATGGACAAATTTATTCGAAGTGTGTTCTTTTTCAATTATTTTTTTATTTCAAAGCTAATATCTTAACAAATCTTATTAAAATTCTACAAATCTTACAAAATGCATTAAAATTGAGTGAATATCTTCTCATCTGGAGACCACCTCAATACCTTAGAAAATAAGATAATTAAGATCATATAACAACGCTGCTGCGCTGTGTCGTAGAACAAAATCTTCATGGATAACAAGAGCCGGAATTTGGAAAGACTCCACTTAAAAAAAACATTTGCAATTTTGGAAAAAAGTACTTTGGGGTGCCAAATCCAAGTTTAATAATTTATTTCGATCCGACTACTGTGCGAGAGGTCACAGGTTCAATCACCGAAAAAACACAAATTACGTCTTAAGGTTTTTTCCACTGCGGCACCTCTCGCGACTTTATATCCTGAAAAGCTTTTTAAATCAGCCATTCAGACTCGGCTAGAAAATTGAAAGTCCCTTGTTTTCGTCTTTAAAAAAAACAATTGGCTGTGAGAAGCTTGGCCTAGGGTGCCTATATATGACCTGTTGCGCCAAATATGTCGGATTTTTGTGGAATATCTTCAGAAAAGATTGACTGTCATTTAAAAAAAATAAAGGCTATTCCAGTTAATATCGGTAATTTTTATAATTTTTTTTGGAAAATGGAATTTTCAAGTCTTTGGTTTTCTGTGGCCAACTCGAAAATGCGTTAAAAATGTTTCCGAATTTATGTTTTGTTTTTAAATATCTACTAGTTTAAATATTTTATAAAATGCTAAAAGTCACAATACGTTACTTTCTTCAATTTAATAAAATTAATAAGAAAACAACTAAAAATAGATGGTGTTTTCTATAACTAAGAAAATTGGGATACTGACAGCTCCGCGAGGAATTTCTCTCCAGAAAAGTGCTCCGCGACCAAAAAAGATTGGGAACCGCTGTTCTACAGCATTGCTTACTGGAAGTGTTAACAATTGGGTTGCATGCAAATAAACTTAACTCCTTCAAAATTGTCCCATTCGATCCATTTCTTACGTTAGATAACACGTAAGCCCAAAATGTTCGGGATTTTGGCTAGTGTCAAATAAAAAGGCCTGCAAAATAAATTAGAGTGCGTGCAAGTTCAACGACTGTTCGATGTTACTTTACTGCAAGAGTGCTGCCATGTTTTAAAAGTGAGGGTTTGTCCAAAATATTTTTTTTTAGTTTTATGAAAGAGTAAAACAAACAAAATTAAAACAAAATTTTTAAAACGATATATATAGCCCAAAATTGTGTTGGGCGCTCATGGAAGAAATTTCTGTCGTTTTTTAAGCAAAAATATAGCCCAGAATACGACAAAGCGCCCAATCTGGCAACCGTGGTTATAAACGCTTTCGCGGTGTTCATATTCGTGAAGAAAGTGAGCTTACCCTGACCAACCAACCAAACTATTTTAAAGATTGTTTCTCTCGGGGCAAAAGTTGTCAGCGGTTGGCTGTTTTAAAGGCTGTTTTTTTTATTCATAGGACAATTGTCACAAATAATTACTTTACAGATTTTAAAAGCTATAGAGCTATTACTAATACCTCAGATGGGAGTATAGAAAGCGGCAAAATTTAATAGCATTTTATGGTTGACTAGCTGACCCGTGCTCGTCTTGCGCCGCTCGCCTTTAGCAAACAAACAAACTTATATTTGATCCATTTAAGATAACACTTTGAGTGTTTCATTGAAATCTGTCCAGTAGGTTTCGCGCTTTTAGGAGACAAAGAAAATTCCTCCCTCTCCTAGATATTGCTACTTATTTGTAATACTGCATTTCCTTTCTTTTGTTTCCCTCTTCCTAAGGAATCCAAACAACTATCTACCCCAACCCTACACTGTTACCACACGACATATCGAATGAAATTCTGAATTGTATTATACGTCTCTTCATTATGAAGATTATTAATATACTTCACGCCATACTGCAGCACGCACCCCATCCCCATCCAGCATCGGGCATATGATCATAATATACATACCTACATATACAACTGACCATAGCACTCACTGCGAAAACAAATCAACCCTTTTCAAATGAGCGGTATACGTATGCTAGTGTTGTTTTGTTTTTATTTATCATGTCGCACGATCGCAAAAATATAAACATCCATTTGTAGCAAGGTATATTGTGTATGTATATATTTTCACTTCAATAAATACACTTTCGCTAAAAACTGTTCCTAAAGACGTGGCTATAAACGACATAGCCTATAGCAGTCTCGCAAACTTAAGGAACATTTTAAAAAAAGTTTCATCGAAATCTGTCCAGTAGTTTTCGAGTTTTTAACAGCCAAAGAAAATTCCTACAGTTTTATTATATGTATAGATTGGACTGTTGTTCGTCTTTCGAAAAACGTGTCCGATTTCCAAGATAATGGGCCAGATCAATCTTTCGTATTTTTCGAATTGCGGTTGGTATCAAGTTAACAGGAATTCCTTTTCCTATTTAATTGTATATGTTCGAAAAAAGTTGGCACAGCCCGAACTCAATCCCGCCCATATTTTGTGAAATACTTGGTATTTTATAAAGGGTGCGCCATCTTTTAGGTCAGTATGTGAACTTTGAATAACTTTAAAAAAGCCGATTTCAATATTTTTATTTAATTTGGTTCTTTAAAATTTATTTGAACTAGTTTTTTAAATACAGCATCAATCAAGTGGCCGACTCTATTGACCAAAGCAGAATTTGTCCTTTTTGCTGCGTTTTCCATCACTTTTTCGAGCATCTCGGGTGGTATGTATAGCCATGATTTCGGCACGAATGTTTACCTTGAGCTCGTCAATGGTTTGACCTTGCTGGTCGGACTCACAAAATGAAGTCCGAATGGGTTGAATCTGAAGCTTGGGATGACCAGTCAATGTCGCCATTTGTTAGCCACGATATTTTCGACGTTCAGTTAACACCACTGAACAACTATTTTCAATGTACGGCGTCACTATTTCGGCGCGCTGATTCGGTGTAAAGCGATTCATGGTTAAAATTGTTCTGAATTGATGTTTCTGCCTAATCAAGTCAATCGTTAATAAATGTCAAAGTTAATACCGATCAAAAAGATGGCGCACCCTTTATACCTTTTTATAACTAATTAATAAAGCCTTTTAAATTTTTGTTGATGTATAGGAAGGGCCACACTCTCTTTTCGAATCCCGCCCACATAGGTATTGAAAAATGCTTTGAATATAGTCAATATACATCAATTTAACAAATGTCGATGTTAAAGATGCAATAAATGTCAAGCTTTAAATGTCTTTATTCAACACATGCATTTCAACTCCCCAACATTTTTTGACTGCTTTGTAGGAAGGTACTGAAATCAATGTTCCAAATTTATTTATCTAGTCGAGTAAAATTTATTTTACAATTTTAGCTCCCATGAGCTTAACGATATATGAGAGGTGCAAAGCAATGTTATCCAATGTCGCCCACATTTCACAAAGTACCACAAATGTTTGACGGTCCCTGATTCGGATACAGATTGAAAAAACGCTTATGAGTAGGCTTCTGTTTGCTATCATGGATATCATTCGAAATATCCAGCATCTAGCTTGCAGTATTAAACAAGGCGCCCTTGAGATGGTGAGTATGTGGCGTGGCAGTGGCGTACTGACCAAAGGGCAGGTTGAATCACTAAAGCCTATTTAAACACATGAAGACGCGCGCGTCTAAGCGGAGTAGAGGGACGTGGTATTTTGCAGCTGGCGTGATGTCTGGTGCCACTTATGTCGAACATGTTTAATTTTCGAGTGGCAAACGGGTGGTGAGGACGTGGATTTGTAGAGGCATATTATCCTCGATAGAAGTATATCATTGATGGTAGAACCTTGTGACGACGTGGATTTTAGCATTGCAACTGCCTTTAATAGAAATCGCCTTTTATAGAAATTAAAATAATTAAATGGACCTATATTTTCTAAAAATGTAAATTTTTTAAATTTAAATTTCATAAAAGATCACAAATTGTTGACAATCTCTGGATAGCTCGTAATGTCACAAGCAGGTGTTTTACCATTCATTACAAGTAGGGCTACAAGGGGGAAATGACGATAATATCCCAAAAAGAATCCCGTTCAGAGATGAACCCAAAAAAAGAAGCAAATTGCTAAAAAAAAAATCAAGCAGATTTGCATACAGGCAAGCAGATTTAACAAACTTTTACCGAAAGACTCAAAGTGGTTAAATTGAAGACCTATAAAGATAATTGGATCGATTGAATATGCACCAAAAATTCATTTTACCAAATATATTTTTAAATGGATAGAAAGGATTGGACCACTGCGCTTTCGGTCGAATCTTCATTTAGGATTTTGCTTAGAGTGTTTACGATAAAAATGGCCGTCCGCTTCGACTTCCCATATAGAATGGGTTTGAGTTTTCGATTCCCCAAAATGTCTTTCATTCTAATTACGCCATATTTTTAGTGTGTAGCAAAAAAAAGTCATGGGAATGATAGTCATGCCAATGATTATGTGGCCACGGACTAATCTACAAAAGTGTATCAAGAGCGGATGAAAATGTCCTTGGTCGCTTCGAACGCAAAATTCTTCAAGTGATTTTCGGTCCGGTTTGCGTTGACATGACGGGCTTTGGAGGAGGAGATTTAACAACGATCTCTACGAGATGTACATCGACATCGACCTGGTCAGAAAAGTACGCATCACTCGTCTAAGTTGGTAAGGACATATAGAGAGAATGGACACCAATGCTCTGGCCCGAAGAGTCTTCGATTCCAACCCGAAGGGACAATGCAGTAGAGAAAGACCTCGCCTTAGGTAGCGCGGACATGTGGACTTCAACCAACTTGGAGTGCGCAACTGGAGGCAGTTAGCCAAAGATCGTAACTGGAAAGGGGTGTTGGTTGAGGCCCATCAGGTCGACCCCGGACCACGTTCAAACTATTCACCCAATCCGTATAAATTTCTCAAACATAACATAGAACCAAATGGAGCCGTATTTAGTGTTTATTTCATCGCAATCAGCAAACTCTTTCAGACGAAATACGAATTTAAAGTTTTCTAAAAAAATCATGGAATATATTCCCTGGGGTGTTTTTCCACTGTAGGTCACTGCAATTGGTTCCCCCTAGGGATCGCGATGGGCCCTTATGGTGACTAATGCCGTATGAGACATCTCTCTCATACCTACCCCTTTTTTAACGTAACCTAACCTAACCTATCCCCAAATGGTGGTGGCAACGCGCGGTGAACGTATACGTCGAAATAATGCATGTGTAATTGGAATTAGGTGGTATAAATTCCTTGCGAAAACGATTGTTTTGTATGGCTTGCTGCACTACGCATCTGGTTGCCTCAGTTGATACTGTAACTATACGTCTTGGATATTTCGTTTGCAAGGCGAGATCGGGTCAGTTAGTATGTAATAATAATAGCCCCTCACGAGTACTCCACAAATACTGCCCGTTTTTAACTTATGCTGAGACGGACAAACATACGTGAATACAATTGTCCAGAGACAGCTTCTCAACTAAGACTTCGGTTAACGCTGTGCTGGGTCCCTGGTCATAGAGACATACCAGGTACAGCAGACGAACTAGCAAGGAACGGCACGAAAATGGAATTCTCTACTGGTAAAGGAGAGCCCCATGTGCCAATTGAAACGGTAAGATACAACATCTCCACACTAGCACTGCAACAGACTAACGAGAGATGGCGGGATCTTGACACCTGCAACCATGCAAAACAGACCTGGCCACGAATAAATCAAGACAAAGGTCCTGGTAAACGTCAGTAGACCGCACATATCGGAACTCTTGTCGGAGTACTAACAGGCAACTGTGTACTAGGAAGTCATGCCGTAAGGCTTGGAGTTACTGCTAATGACATTTGTCGCAGTTGCATGGATGAGGAGGAGGAGGAAATTCCGTTCCACCTAAAGCAAACTCTAGGAGAGTACTTCTTCGGGGAGCTTGCTGATATTGCCAAAACGGATATCAGCAAAATACCGAAATTCATCCAAAATTTGAAATGGTTCCAAGAGTAGCGGAAATAACCGACTCTGCTTATGGTATCACAATGAACCATACTTGGTCTAAGTGAATTACTCCGTATTAACGGATAATTGCCACCTAACCTAACCTAACCTAAGACTTCGGTTCGTAAATTCGTCTTAAGAAATAAAATCTCTAATGAATGGTTGTGAGAATCATTTGGGAGGGTCCTATATTAACTTGTTGTGCAAGATATTTATTTTTAAGTAGCTTTACTTGACTCGTAAGTGAAAAATTGGTCGACTTAAAAGTTGTGCTTACTTCTAGGGCGACCAATTTCAATTATTTCCTTTTAATCTTTCACTAATTTTGATAGTACCAAGACAACGTCTTAAAGTTGATTGCTTTTTGATTAGGGAATTGCCTTAAAAAATAATATTTTCAAAGTGCAAGTCCAAAAGTAATTTCATATTTATTGTTTTTTTGATATGTAAAATTAATCTCTCGGGCAAAGTCCCAGTGTGCATACTCAAATCCTGATCAGAAAATCCCTTTTCAATCAATTATTCAATGCTCCTAATATCAATACACTTCTCGGCTCGTTTTCCGAATACCTACACTCGAATAATTTATACCAAACAAATTTTAAATATTCACCACACTTACTCGCACTTCTCCCCGGAATGGCCTACATTCACGGGTCGGGCGACGGGCCCTCCTTGGGTTTGTCTACATTAAATTCTAAAAGACCAATCAATTTTCAGATTATCACCAATTCAAAGATATATACACAGTAGTAATACTCCCCTCATATAGTGCGTGTGACAAAGTTTCGCATGAGATTTGTTTCACAGAGGCAAAACAAGTTTTCTCATTAGGGAATAACACAAATCACAAACACAACAACAGAGAACACATGCCGAGAGGATACGTTACGTATACGCCCCCCGTAGGACTATTTTGGTTTTGGAACACACATCTTCCCAACCGAACAACCGAAAACATCACTTGACACATGAACTTTCTCTATCTAACTTCTTTGACATGTAAGAGAGATTGTTCACTATTATTATGCACAAGTTGCAGCAAATGTAGTTTTTCTAAAGTTTTGCCTTCCATTTTCGAACAAATTATTTTCCTACTGCTTGTCGTTGTGGGCAATGTCAAGTCACCTTCGATACTACTATCGCAAACGTTGTCTAAAAATACCTCACCATCAGAGTGTATGATTATACATTCCCTGATAAGACACGACCCTGTGACAACACACTGCTGCTGCTGCTGCTGCTGCTAACGACGACGGCGCACAGACGCGACAGTCATAAACTATGTGCAAATATTCATAAAAAAAAAAAATAAGAAAAGAAAAAAAAAATACATAGAGACTTCTCAGAGGCACACACAGCAATTGGTGTGCATTTTAAATGCGATGCGCCTCCTCATCTCACCCATATCCAGCATATCATGTCGATGGGAATCAGAAGCTATGTTTCAATTTAAAAGTCAAAAACTTCCTCCTCAGCAGCTTGTCGAAAGTAGTTCAAATATTATACGGCAATGTGATATCCCTGCCGAGGGGCGAGAAGGATCGACCGAGCATATAGTGAGAACTTTTGTCACGTTTGTCGTACCGTACCCAACCTATACGCTATATCCGACATCAGTTTCGGTATCGTTTTGTAGTCGTCGTCGCCGCCGCTTGAATTATCCTTGAAAAGAGGACGAAAACGAAAATTTAAATGCAAAAACAGCCGAGAGAATGTGTGCTCTGTATGCTCTCCGTGTTAGCGAGGAATTTTTACTGCAATGTTTGCAAATGCAGGGCGTGCATATCAAGGAAATCCCAAATGCAGCACAAAAACACATAAATGCACACAGCAGCGCCAATGCCAAAGCGGATCCGTTTTTATCGCCGGCCGACGCCGCGCCGCGCCGAAAAAAAAAACGGAGAAATTTGCAGAAATTAACACCCAACACGTCAATTTGGGAAAATATTAACTTTACCCGGCATTTGCACAGAGAGAAAACTTATTCCAACGTCACTAAGTCATTTTCAATTGAAAATGAAAATGAAACAAAAAACAAAAAATAGGAATGGAATCCTTTTTGCATTGCGACCAAAAACGGGTCGAGGAAAACCCTTGATTTATTGGCTTGTTTTGGGCCCATTATTTATGGCGAGGATATGGTAAGTGTCTCCTGTCTCGACCGTATCGAGGACAAGTGGCCAATCAATTATTATTTTTGGAGGACTTCTCACAAGGCTGGATGGGTGGTGTTTTCCATTCAATTCGGTCGCTGCAAAGTGCCCACTCATTTTGTGAAAGGCTCCCGCTATCTCTTGGACGAATTCGTATCCTTTTGAATCTTGTTCCGAGTGCGGCAATGAATGCAATACAATAGCCCGAGTAGCAATATAAAAGACGAAAAGGTTTCCTGCTGAAAATTGTATTTTTCAACTTTTCTATACTCTCTGTCGATTTCAACGAAACGGATATTGAATAGAGCTTACATCCGGACTGACAATTTGTTTTTTTTTTTTTTTTTTGCTTTGCAATTTCATCCTGTTCCTATACATAGAATGAAAGAATGGAAATTCGCATTTCTCTTAAATGTTTCGATTTTATATTTCGAATTTAATATGTGATGCTGTGAGGCATTAAACGTTCAAATTACATTTGCAATAGCGGATGGGACCAAGGAGAATTCCGGATTAATGAAATTTTGATGATTGTTTTTGTTCTTCTTTGCCTGATGCTGTTCATTTTGTTGTTGACTATTTCAACGAATTACATTTTTGTAACAGATTGTTGTAATAAAGAATGCCATCATGGCATCAGACGAAAAGTCGAAAAGTCAACAAAGTTCAATCTAATGGGATGGACACTTGCAACCTTATTTTGATTAATTAAGCAACGTTTTCGTAATGGAAAATATTTCGTTTAGTATTGCAGTCGATTTATGAATCAGAAAGGAGGATGATTACATTTTCATTTGAAATTTTAGTTATTAAAAATGAAACAGCAGTAAGTGTACAAATGATAGCTATTTGGACCAGTCCAGTAGGTACCAGTTGCGTCCATCATAAAATTGCTATTAGCTGTTTGGCTACTAGTTTTTATTTATCTGTCTAATTAATTGTACCACACAAGTCCATACCATCATATTGTGGTGACTCGGTAAGCTGATTTCCACGCCATCTACCAAGATTTTTACGTACCTACGTAAGTTTTGTGACAGTTGATTTCATCACAGAAGTTCCTAAAATAAATAAATAGGTGGCGCAACAGGCGGTAGACACCCTAGGCCTAGCTTCTCGCAACCATTCGTTTGTGTGAGTTTATATTTTTGGGACTTACAATTTTATGCCGAGTCCGAACGGCTGAATTGAGAAGCTTTTTCAGGACAGTCATACTCTCGGATGTTTGTCAGACGTTCGCGAGAGGTGGCGCAGTAGAAAAAACCTTAAGATGTAATTTGTGTTTTTCCGGGGATCGAACCTGGGATCCCTCGCATAAATTGGAAGTGCGCGCGTTCTATTTTAAATTTATTGTATAGATATAGACATTAACAAATTTAATATCAGAATTCGGCTACAAAATTCCTTAGTATGTATACAGGCTGTCCCAGTTAAGAAGTATAATCCTTTAAGGGGTGATTCCTGAAGTTCTGCCGAACAAAAAAATTGTATAGCAGGGGGCCTATTTTCATCGCATTTCCCGTTATAGCCCATCAAAGTAGGTGACCTCTAATTTGGAGGTGTTAGCACTTAAAACGCTATAACTTCTAAACTATTATAGGCACAAAAATTATTTTGTCCATTTTGAAAAGACAATTTAGTGGCGCATATAAATCCTAAGCAGTTTGGGTACATCTGTGCAGCTACAAAAAAGATATGGCTCCTTAAACTCAAAATTTTGAAAATTTGTTGTTACATTTTTTTACTTAAAATGTCTTTTTCTCAAAATGTTGACTTCATAAATTTATATTTTTTTATGAAATTTGTATCCTTGAGAAATTTCATAAAAATTATGTTAAGCAACTTTTTTACGTACGATTAACGGAAGTTGTAGTAAAAGCTGTTTTCTGTTCTGTTGTGTTGCCCTTTAGGATTTACAAATATCTCATATTAGGATTTAATTTTCTACAGGATTGCATCAGGTTTTTATTTGGGAATGCTTAGTCCAAAATCGAACCTGTTTCATTTAAATCAGTGCTTGAACACCTACGGAACTCTAATTGAACTCTCAATTTGTTCCGGATCTTTTTTTCATGCGTTTTTGTTTGAATGTCATGTAGTACCTTTAACCCTAGATTCATAAACTATATTCATTGTTACATCATTCATAAACATAGGTCTGTGAGGCCCCTTACCTTCAAAGTTATCTTAATTACTCTCTATAAAGAACAGGAATATTTGTTTTAAAAGAATAGGCACGTTTACAGCAGGTGCAGAAAATTCTTGTCTTACGCATCTTTGTGTAATCGTAGAAAATCCAGTTTTTTCTGGGTTGTTTTTCAGAGTTCATTAGAATACATATCAAAATATAACCTAAAATGGCAACAATATTCCTTTTTAGGCATCATCGCCTCAAAGTTGATAATTCGTTAACATTCGTTACCATATGTTTTTCGTTTATTACGGCCGCTATTACGTATGTGGATGACAAAAAAGTTGACTTTAGACATACCTATTCAATATGTCAAAAAAGTAACATAGAGACTACGTATCTCACAACCCTTGCACGTCAAATTTCGAAAACTAAACTTTGCACAAACGAAACTTTCGCGACACTAAGCTTTCTTAGTTTTAGGAAGGTACTGAAAGATGTGTGTTTCTATCTCTTCGACACCGCATTCTATGACCGATTAATCAACTGAGAGGGTCTGTAAGACCCATGTTTATGAATTAAATGGATTAAAACGACTCATACACACGTAAAAGTCGAAAAAAAAAAACATCTTTTGGATTTTTACTTCATGACCAACTTTTGTGGCTTAAATTTAAATTTCTCCGATTTTCTTTTAACAACATAACTCTCTGAATTGTTTTCATCCGAAAATATCGTCACATAAATCTGACAAGATAAAATAAAAGTCATTGGATTGGTGTTGCCAAAACAATACGAATTTTAAATAGAAATTTCGGTCGAAATAATGAACCAGCTTACCAGCCGCTGGTGTATGCGATTTGTTTTGACGCCGCCGTTAAATTATTTCGTGTGGGCTACAATAAATTAAAGAACGATGCAGTAGGAACAATTTAGAAATGATTCAGGCACTCAAGAGCAATATTGGTCAAGCTATTCGTGAAATAAGTTCCAAAACAATCGAAAATGCATAAAAAATTAGATTGACCAAGATAACATACTGCCAAGCCAGCTGAAGGAATAATATTAATGAAATATTAGTCCATATTTAATCGAAGGTTTATTTTTTATTTTATTTTTTATTTTTTTTCAATAAAACAACAGCTCTTGGTTTCTAGTCCTTTTAAAAATAAACCAACACATGGCCCTTTCTAAAAGAATACCTTTGTTCCACAATGCCGCCAGATACTTATGATGTACTTTATCAAGATGGGAAGATGATTTTCGAACGCGATAAATCATGAGAAGATAAAAACTAATTTCTCCGATTTTCATCATCCAATTTCAAAACATCTAAACTAGTGGACATAGCTTCGATAAGCGTTAATAAAATATTCATGCATAAAGTTGGTCAAGACTAAGTTTTTTTTTATTATGTCGGCTTTTATACTTCTACTTATTTTGTAGTTAGTTTTGGTTTTAATGTACACATACGTCTATTCGAAAAAAAAAACGAGTGGTTCCAACGAAAAACTTTCGAGATTCCGTCATCACGTGCCGTGCCACAGGAACTATTATGTTTCAATTGGCCAAGAACTTTTGTATCGATTATATCCTGTTACGACTTATTTATGGTTATTTTATTTTACAACTTTACCCAGTGGATATGTGTAGATTTCAATGAATCTAAGTCGTTTAATTAGGAGAGGTAGTTACAGTTTTTAGTACTATAGTACTGGAGAATTCGAGAATATAAACATTTCATAGCTGGCATATTATATTTTTTTGAAAATACCCAACCACTATTTTTCAAAAATAATTGTTTGTATTTGACAAAAGATCGTTTTTGTTGGTACCACTTTTATCGGGATGGGGTCGGAGAGAAGGTGTTTTATTCTATATCTACTTACAAAGCCCCAAAAAACACAAAAAAGCTCCTGGTTAGTGTGCTGGACTAAGCTAAGTGAGTGGTCCCAGGATCAACCCCCGGAAAACATAAATTATATATTTTCACTTCGCGGACGTCTGACAAACATCGGGAGTATAATCGTTTTAAGACAGCATCTTGATTCACCCATTCGATTTCGGCATAAAATTGACCCTTCCATTCGTCTCAAAAATTAAAAAAAAATTCACACAGACAAATGATTGTGGAAAGCTAGGCGGCCTTGAATCCTATATACGGACAAGTTGCGCCAGCTATATTTTATTGCATAACTCCTAAAGTTGCACCGTCATTGGAAAGCCTAATCATCGCGCGCCGTAGAGAATCTCTTTCGTTCTCGACATAGGCCTGATGCTTTTTTCAACCCTAAATACGATTTTTCAAATCGGTTACAAGCTCGTTTTGTTGAAGTTTTTACCAGAACAACTCAAAATCTCTATCTCCATCTCCATGTCTATATATATATAAAACAAAGTGGAAAAAACTGTTTCACTCTGTCGACCGTAATTTTCAACCGATTTTGTTGATTTTTTTTTTAAATGTGGTGTTTGGGTGATGGCTAAACAAATTCAAAATCGGACAAAGGGGCGTGGCACCGTCCATACAAAAAAACATTCAAAATCTTATATCTCGAAAACCACAGAATCGATTGAGATCAAATTTACAGATAGTTTTAGGTCGTGGAATATTCCTGTGAAGATAGGTCAAAATCGGACAAAGGGACGTGGTACCGCCCATACAAAAAAAAAAACATTCAAAATCGTATATTTTGAAAACCACCGAATCGATTGAGATCAAACTTACAGATAATCTTAGGTATTGGCCCTAGAGTGCTTCTGTAAAGATTTGTCAAAGTTGGATAAAGAGGCGTGGCACCTCCAATACAAAAAAATTTAAACATTGTCGCCCAAAAAAAATTAAAATAAAATATAAAAATAAAAAAAATAAAAAAAGCAACAAAAGGCGTGGCGAAGCTGGCGGGGGTTCAGCTAGTTATTCTATAACTCTGTTGAAAACAATTAGAAGCCAAATCGGGTTATCCGTTACCAAACTATACTCAGCCTCAGCGGATTTTGTGTTTTGCTTCGCGTGTAAATCTATATACATATTAATCGCCGACGCTATTTCTTGTGGTACATATTTACCCTTCTTATGCCCAGTTACACAGTCAGAATTTAAACTCTCGTTTTGGTTTAAACCTTCGTTCAACAAATTTCATTGTGTTCGTTTAAACCCAAAGTGAAGTTCAACTCTCGGTTTAAGTTAAACGCCTGCATTCTGCCGTTTAAACTTTGGTTTCGCATTTTGAGGTTTATTTTGACAGCTGCTATTTCATACACGGGAGATAGAGAGAGAGAATAAAAAAGATAAATTGTTTGGGTGCTGCACTTCTTGAATTTATATGAGTGAAAAGCAGAGCTATGATTAGTTTCAGCATTACTGCGGTAAACCCACTGTTAAAAAATATCATTAGAAAATTTCAATAGATTTTTAACCAATATAATGTACTTTTCAATGAAAACGCTGTTTTTCAAGTGAACATCAGGTAGATCTTAGCCCAAACATAATGTAGACAAGCGTAAATTGTATTGAGGTTTTTTTTTGTGTGGAAATGATGATTATTTTTTTGTAATGCTACTAGTGATTTCTTTAGATTCTTGGCGAACAAAATATATCTATACATACTCAATTCTTTCACATTTTGTTTTGGCTGAAACAAGACACTACCCACTCTATTCTTTTTACAGCAATTTGTTTGTCCGATTTTAAACACACTTCTCGGGACAATGCCTGTTCAGTTCAAAGATTTCAGAGTTCATACCATTTTTGTATACAGATATAGATTACCTACATTTTTGTTTAAAAAAAAAAATAAAACCAGAACAAGATAGCGCAGATTTTCGTAGAAACACCAGCAAAAAACTTTGCGCCTACCTATTACCAGACAATGACCCTAACCTGTATTTTCAAGAGCTATTGTAGACGCAATCACGTCAATAAGCGTCCAGATATTCATTTCCATAAGATAAGTAGAGTAAGTAGTGGGTTCCAATTTCTTCGTATCCAAATGACTGGCTTTAACTAAAATTTTGTATCCTTCAAATTGGACTCAAAAAAATCCTTCAGGCTGAAGTAGGGGCAATTTCTCTTAAAAAAAAGGAAAGAACAATTTTTTATCGAACCGGATATCTATGAGGATAGTTTTTTACCACCCCAACCCTGCACTTAATTTCGTCTTCTCTGTCTGCACTTTTGTTAAGAGAAAAAAAAAAAAAACCCGCCTTGCTAATTGGAGATCTAAAAAATAACTTCCACAATCCACATCCTCCCGTCTATAGCTCTTGTCAAAAGCGATTAAAAAGTTTCCATCGTTTGCTGTTTGAACAAAGTTGAAATTGTTTTCAATTAAATATATTCTGTACGAGGGCACACATCCAGACGAAAAGATTGTAATGAACTGTGTATATAGCGTGTGTGTGTGTGTTTTGAAACACACATGGTGAATTATAGAGGAAGCTGGTAGAAAATTGAGTTTTCCAACGGACTGCACTTGATCTGATGCATAGATCTATGACTACACATTGTTATAGTCGGAATGCCCACAACTAGAGGCAGTAGTTGTACAATTTTGCTTCCATATCAGAACATCGGTTGACCGCATAAATTTATTGGTATTCCTCGAAGAGCATGTCGAAGCGATAATTCAATTGAACACCTAGCCAATTGCAAAGGACTGCTATATGCATATTCACCAAGGATAATAATATAGAGCATTGTCCAAACAGTAGGTCTATAATAAACTTACGAATGCATAATTCAGGGAATAAATCGTAACCGAGGGTGAAATAACAGGGAGAGGGCAAGTTTAGCTTTAGCCCATCCGAATCCGACTACGAAACGCTCTGGCACTATATAGACGAAAAGTATATTCAAATGAGCCGTATGGCCGAAGATAAATGTATCTATACGACAATTATTGCACGATGTCGCATTTAATTGTGTAAATGGTGATAATGCGAGAGGCCAGGAAGGATGCGTATTGTAGCATTAGGCCACTGAGTAATTTGTATCCTCTCTATTATTCAATTATGTGAACTAATGTTTTGTAAGAAAATTAATTGAATAATGATGCGATTTGATGTACCTTTTAGGGGCTTACGAATTATCATCCGTTCGTCTTGGGTGGGGGTTCTCCAGTTTCCAAGTTTTGTCTGAAACAAAAAAAAATATAAATCGCTATTAGTTGGAGTTAAGATTTTAATTTTAGATTAGATTGAGGTAGATTTTCTCCCCAAAGGAGTTTGACAGAAGGAAGCTATGAACAACATGGGATGTATAAGAATATTTAAAAAGTTCCAAGGAATAAAATTTTAGATATTTTTGTATATAGAATAAAATTATAAGAACTTTATTCCCGATGGTGGTATATTCAAGTACAACCCACTAGAGTGTATTTCAACATCGAGAGGAAAAGGGTAGTAGGCATCTAGTGCCGGGATTATATTATTTTGACTTTTTTTTTAAATCTTTAAATCTGTAATAGTGCCCCAGATGCTTCCAGATAGTTGACAATTCTGCAATTACATTGGAATATGCTAAAATCCTTGGAAAATTACAAATTAATTTTGGAAAAGATATGTCCTTGTGAAATGTCTCATCCTGAGAACGAGCAACATGTGAGGTTTGTTTTTTTTTATGAAAACTCGGCTTAGTCCGCGATGGAGCTATTCGACTCCTAGTCTGCTCTTTAAAATAATATGGTCTTTTGATTAGAAGAATATGCATTGTGGTTGTGTAATCCTATCTGTTCTATTCAATAATTATTTGTAGTTATTCGTAGTTAAGTGTTGATCGCCTATTTGGCATAAGCGGTAGGGGCTTGTCCTTGAATGGTTCTTTTTTTTAGAAAGGGGGAAAACAATATTTTACAAATATTAAAACGGATACGGCAAATATGGGTATGGCTGTTAGTGAGGACAAAACGAAGTACATGCTGTCACTCTCAACACCGGCGAAACGTCACCATGGACAATTATAACTTCGAAGTAGCTAAATTGTCTACCTCAAGGATCTACAATTATCTCGTAAGACTATACTTTGGCGTAGAATTCTAGCGAAGAAACTCTCATGTAATTCGCTGTTTCTGTGGGCCATTTACATAGCCTATGGAGTTGAGAAAGCGACTCCCGAGGAGGAGGAGATTCAACGTGCACAATTGATGTGCGTTACGGGAGGAAGCTAGCTAGAGACCGAATTGGCTGGAAAGGCTTGGTTCACCCCGAACTGTGAGCGCCATCTAAAGTCAAAGTAAGTATTATGGAGAACAAATCGCTCAAGGAAAACAACAAAAACTCTTCGAATACCGTATATAAAAACGTTTTTTTGCTCTAATTCTGTAAGTATAGGCCACTGGGTTTGTGTGCCAAAACAGACGTTTCTGTTGTATGTCAATTTGACAATAATTTTCCACAAAAAATCGTCAAGGGCAACGTTTCTCTAAAAACTATCGACGGGTCAGCCTAAAATGGCGGGCTCCACCTAAGGCGAGGTCTTCCTCTGCTGCATTGTCACTCCGGGTTGGAATTAGTGATGCGCGATATATATCGAATCAATGATTCATCGATATTGTCGTAAAAAAAATATCGATTATTCCACTCGATAATTTATTTTCGATATTATCGATGCATCGATGTTTTTATCCCGATTCGCGAAAAAATGCCCCAAAATCCGCGTCAAAAACCCTCCAAAATGCGCTAAAATACATCTCAAAATACGCGCCAAAAACACCCATCAAATCGCGCCAAAATACGCAATGAAAAAATAACAAAATATGCGCCAAAAAGGTGACAAAAAATCCTTCCAAAAATGTGAAAAAATTTCGCATAAATACATCTCCAAAGTACGCGCCAAAACCAAAAACGCCCGACAAATCTCGCCAAAATGCGCGCCAAAAAGCGCGTAAAAATAACAAAATATGCGCCAAAAATCGAGCTGAAAAAATAACAAAATATGCGTCGAAAGTGACAAAAAATACCGCCAAAAATGTGGAAAAATTTCGCGAAAAAAAGCGCCAAAAAAACATCTCAAAATACGCGCCAAAACAATGCAAAAAATGCGCCAAAAACGCCCGACAAATCTCGGCAAAATACGCGCCAAAAATCGCGGAGAAAAAATAACAAAATATGCGCCAAAAAATCCCGCCAAAAATGTGGAAAAATTTCGCGAAAAAAAGCGCCAAAAAAACATCTCAAAATACGCGCCAAAACTATGCAAAAAATGCGCCAAAAACCCCAATCAAATCGCGCCAAAATAAGCGATGAAAAAATATAAACAAAATATGCGCCATAAAATCCCGCCAAAAATGCTGGAAAAATTCGCAAAAAAACGCGCCAAAAAATCCACCATACTGCGCGTAAAAAAATTGCGCCAAAGTATGTGTCAAAAAACAAGCGAAAAAGCGCACCAAATAGATGTGATCAGCTTCACATCTCAGAATCGACTGCCTCCAAAATTTCAGAACAAGTCCTTTTATAGAGAGCCAAAGCCGTTTGTTTAGGGTTTTTTTTTACTCAAAACAACCCTGAACGGACTGGATCCATTAGACAGCCGTCAATCGCATTTCGATCGCTTTCTTTGCAATGGATGCATTTAGAGTGAGATGCGAAATCATTTTAATGTTTTTTGTCCCCACCCCCCCTTCACCCAACTTGTTGTCAAATGACTGACAAAACGCTATATTTAGGCTGTCATGTGACAAAAACAATATTTTGTGTTAATTTTGACACGACACAATTTTAGCCTTATATTTATATTTCTGGTATATTCTTCTTTTTTAATTTCTGACACACCCAAACGGCACGTCGACCTGAATTGAGATCTATTAAACCAAACGTCATGAAGAGGGTTTAGGCTAGCAGGTTGCAGAAAAAAAATGTCGGCTAGATTAATTTTTCTTAGATGGTATCGTAACTCATGATGCCCTGAGAGGAATTCTACTAAGCTACTGATATCATGCCTGTTCCAGTTTAAGATGTTGTTGGCTGTGATTAAAAGGCTAGATAGCTCGATTGGCCTATGTTATACCAGTGGATATTCTCCCAATATATGAAGAAATACATTTTGTCTGTTCCCAGCTTTATATGGCTAAGTTTATAGCCGATTTAGTGGTAAAAGGAGCCTCTTCGTTTCCTTCGCACCTCTCATGGCCTGGACCCCACCAAATCTTGGTTCTGTTCCTGAGGTTAAGACTTTGAAGGGTGTTGAAACCAGTGTGACACTAATTTGGAGTCAATGATAGGGGAGCTAAGGTCTTTTACAGCTGCTTGACTATCCGTAAATGGCAGCTCCCACACCCGACTCCAATTTGAAACCTTCCATATTTCAGTTTGCACTGTTTTACCAATTTGGTGGGTATTTGCTTGCCCATCATTCTCTGCTTATGGGATCTCCGTAGAGAAACGTTTGTCGAAGCATAAGGTTTCTGTTTCAAATATTCTTCTTACAGACTGGTGACATAAATGAATAGAATACTGTCAAATGCTGCCAAATTCACCATACTTCAATAAATAGGCAAAACGACTCAGAACGATGCATTTATGCGTGGCACTGGCAGTGTCAATGCTTGACGTGAATATGTGTAACAGAAAATTTAAATCCGATGACAACGAAATCAGAGGATACGTTTTCGTGTTGCAACCCAAAAATTATTCTTTATATAAAAAAAATTCAAATACAATACGTGATAGTTATAGAATCAAAGAATTTATTTCAGTTATTGGGGATGTTGATTTCACGCCATTTTCGAATTATTTGTGGAAACCTTCACGAAGTACTATGTTTGACTACGACGCTTGTTAAAACCTCAATCGATAGTTTTGATCACATTTAACAGATTCACTGTAAAAAAATCCAGTTTTGAATTCCTCTGCTAAAAGTGTAGGTAATTCATAAAATAATTTAGTTCATTCTAATTTCGCTGCACTGGAAATTCTCTAAGCCTGCTTTCGCCCATTTGGCTTATGAAACACTTACAAAAACAAGATTCTCTCTTGCATATCATATGAAAGCTAAATCAATTCCAAAACTAAACACAGCCTCTAGACAGGTTATTTCTGGTAGGTACATATTTACATTTAAACTCAATTAATCAAAATGATTGAACTAGAGCAGCAGCAATTATCTACAGTTGTTGAAGTCGACTCAGGACTGGCGCAGACCCACATCATGTCAATTTGATGCATTATTTATAGTTAGGTATAAAAAAAAAGAAAAAAATCAGCTGATGGCTCATTTAGATGCTAAATTACTGGTCTTACGCCAGAAACTTACAGATATACCAGAACTTTGCCATTTTTAATATCAAACCACAATTCACGCTAGTATTTCCTATACAAAGACACTTATCCGAAATCGGCGATGATTGTACGCGATTACGACGAATAAATTCTTCCATCTTTGCGTCATTGAGCGGTTGGTTCTAACTACGCACATGACGTCAGGTATAATATCACTTCATTTATTTTTTATGTAAAATATTTATCTCAGCAAGTGCGCGTTCACTCTGTTGCGAGTTTAATTTTTTTTTTTCACTTTTCAATCGTTCTTTTGTTTTTATCTCCACAAGCACAATTGCATAAAAAAAAAAAAAAGTGCGGCTCTATTCTGGTCCCTTGACGCTTTTAATGACACTCGCTGCTCGCGCTATGAACTCTGGCATCATTTAAGCCTGCAACAAAACGCGTGGATTCTTTTTGTAGATTGCTCCATACATATGCAATCTAAAAGAGAATGCGAAATGCGTCTCTGGGTCAATTACTCTTCTGAATAGGACGACGATGACGACGAGGATGAGAATTGTGAGTTTTGCATCAAACGGATTCGTAATCATGAAGCACAGCGATACATGAATATGCGTTGTATGAGCTACATTAAACATACATATGGCAAGTATTCCTCTACCTCCGCACGCCTACCTCAGGTGTTGGCTGGCTGGCTGGCTGGGTCTAAATGGATGGATGGTTATAGGAGGGTGGTGCGAAAAACTCGTTCAATATTAAAAAGCCAAGCAGTCGTCATAACACGTTTCAGAGCAAGCTCTATATCGTATACATTACGATCCACTCCACATCCATATATCCACCACCTTTGGAAACTTTGTAAATAAAATAATAAAAGAGCACAACACACACATAAAAGTTTATGCACTGTACTTTCGTTTAATGGCTAATCATATGGTAGACATATGGGATATGGCATATAGGGGCGGGTTGACGTTGGCGCTATCGTTGGGGATGTAAACAACATACATAGATCTGTGCGGATATAGTGCTTAATAGTTTCTTAGAAAGATATTAATTGGGATTATCATGCGAACGTGATAACGTGAGGCCGATTATGAATTGGTTTCATCGTTTAACCGGTTTCAAGTGTGAAAATTCCTTAAGGGTCGTCACTAACAGATATTGTATATCATTTCCGCCAGGTTTGGGTACTATATCTCTTGAAATAGGCAGCGACAGTCATAACATAAAATATTCGTAAAAAGGAATTATGCATGTGAATGCCTCTCTTTCTTTCCCTTAATGGCGAGAATTATCATAACCTCACGATTAGATTCGCAGTAAGAATGTGCCTGACATATTACCAAATCTTGTCTTTATCAAA
Organism: Cheilosia soror; assembly: GCA_949372485.1. Classification (NCBI taxonomy): domain Eukaryota; kingdom Metazoa; phylum Arthropoda; class Insecta; order Diptera; family Syrphidae; genus Cheilosia; species Cheilosia soror. Next base: position 81,406,494 of record OX443561.1, read on the forward strand.
ATGTCATGATAGTACTGTTACTGTGTTATTTATTTGCGAGTTAATCCCCAATTGACAGTTATTTACATTTATTTCACCGACTTTGAGGGTTGTATACGATGTCTACTAACGTCAAACGACTTGTTTATTACCTGTTTTTAAGGTAACGGAAAGTATTGTCAATTTCTTCTTACAGATTACCGTCATAGGTCAAAAGGCAAACGAATTCTGATAGTTGACAACACTGTCAGTGTATTAGATCTAGTCCATAATTCAGGAATTGTAGACATTTCAACGTAATCGAATTATCCAGTTTGTTTTCAAACCACCAGTCTTGATTTATCGAGACCTATAAACTGGTTGTAAGCAAAAGTTATCTATTAGTTTCTAACAAATAAATTATTTTGCGTTGTTCCGATTTGAATGAAACCAGTTTAAGGAGACAAGTTATTGACGTACAATTTTGGGTACTAAATCAGATTTTGTTTTTTTTTTTAGAACCGTTTAGTTTTTTGAGACAAGTTATTGACGTACAATTCTGGGTATTAAATCAGATTTCGTTTTTTTTTAGAACCGTCAACACAATTCCAGAAAACAACTGGTAAGTTCCAAGAAGATGGAACAACGCTTCCATAGAGTACCTACTTATAATAGCTACAGTCAGAGATACAAAAGTAAAAAAAGCGACGTGAATTTGGTTTGAATTTTACTTTTGACTTTCAATTCCATACAATCAAACAAAAAAAAAAATAAAAAAATTTGTTGCACGAATGGGAAAAATGACAGTTTTGTGTATGGTATGGTTGCATCTGTGTATTATATTGTCTTTGCTACTGTTGCGATTAGGCAAATGAATATCGACGTGAACATACCTCAGTTGCCTCAATCCTCAATCACAATTCTGTATAAAACCTACCTTCTGTCAAATGTCAAAGGTTGACATCAATATTGTAATTCGTTATGTGTAATTTTAATTTGTAATGTTGGTTGGTTGGTTGGTTGAAAGTGGCCGTCAGCTAAAAACGCCAACGCACTTAGACCAGTATAGGTCCATTGTGATGCCACGAATAAGGATCTAAGATCTCCCTACTATTTGAACCATTTTGAGCTTTTTATAAAGCGTAAGAGGCTTCTGATGTCTATGCTTGTCAGATCATCCAAGTCGTTGTAATGGAAGGCCCCTAAGTGAAGCTTCCTTCTGCGGGAGAGAGCTGGGCAGGAACAAAGAAGGTGAGGGATAGTTTCCTCTTCTTCCTCATCCATGCAGCTTCTACAAAAGTCGTTTGAGAAAAGGCCTAGCCTTGCGGCATGTTTGCCTATCAGGCAGTGTCCAGTAATGACACCTATTATGGTGCCGATATGCAATCTGTTGAGAGAGATCAATTTCTTAGAGCGTTTTAAATCCAGTTTAGGCCAAATTTGTTTTGTCGCTAGACAAGTGGTTCAGCTTCAATTTTTGTTTACGAGTAGCGATTGGTATCCCTAGGGTGCCTTTATCAGACAGAATGGGTTGAGTTGTTCCTATTCTAGCGAGTTCATCGGCCTTACAATTCCCTGGAATGTCTCTATGCCCCGGCACCCAGATTAGGTGAATGTTGAACTGTTCGGCCATCTCCGTAAGAGACGATCGGCAGTCGAGGGCTACTAGAGAAGTTATGGGGATCGAGTCCAAGGATTTGATGGCTGCTTGGCTGTCCGAAAATATGTAGATATCCTTAACAGATATGACGTTTTTCTTGAGCCAAGATAAGACTTCTTTAATCGCCATAATTTCCGCCTGGAACACGCTACAGTAATTTGGTAGACGGAAGGAGAGCTTGAGATTAAGACTTTCGGAGAAAACACCCCCACCAACTCCATCTTTGGTTTTTGAGCCGTTAGTATAGAAGTGAACTGATTCATCTTCCGGGAAGGTATCTTTATCCCAGGTTGCTCTGGATGGGATTGTGACGAGAAAATTCTTGTCAAAGTTTAGAGATGGGGTGGTGTAGTCAGTGTTTTCTGTTGAGATCTCGAATTTTTTCAGAATAGAGGCGTGGCCAAAGTCTTTGCTTGACCATTGTGAGATGGCTTTAAGGCGAATGGCTGTACTCGCTGCCATTTGCTTGCTGAATATGTCAGGGGGTAATAGATGGAACAATATGTCTAGTGCCGCAGAGGGTGTTGTGCGTAATGCACCGCTTATGCACATACAAGCTGTGCGTTGGACCTTGCTTATATGGTCGCGGTATGTGGCCTTCTCCAAGGCTGTCCACCAGACAATTATCCCATAGGTGAGTATCGGTCTTATAACTGAGATATGGAACCAATGGGTTACTCGAGGTTGTAATGTAGGATATTAAGTTTGAACTTATGAGGAGAAACAACTTTATAGAAGTAAACCCAACATTTTGCAAGTAAAAGATGTTGTATTTTAAGTCTCCTCTAAAATGGTGCACCAGCTTCAATGTTATGCCATATTCGAAGAACTGACCGACAGACAAGACAGCTGTACTTTTGGATAAATGTTAGACATTTGTCTTTTTTGGAATTAAATTTGGAAGCTACGGTAAGTCCAGAATGAAATGGTTCCATTATGTGTGAAATCTCTCCTATACCCGTATTGGGATTGCCACTGATAAATTTAGAGTCAATGACGAAGATTGAGAGGCATTTGCTAATTTAAGCCCAAAATTGCCATTTTCTCGATCCAGATTCAGAGTAAATCTCAGATTAGAGTTCTTAGATGTCGGCTTTGAGTTTAGAATTTATCAAAATACTGGGGCCAGGTTCCGTAAAATTAAGACGATCGAACGATATCGTTTCGACAATAGTAGTCTCTGTCTATTGGCACAGATATGATATACATGATACATTTTACGGAATCTGGGCCCTGTTAAGAGTCACATTCAAAGTCGTGCTGGAAGAAATTAATTTGTAGAATATCCATACCATATGTTATAGAAAAAATTGCTTACGACTTTATGAGCTATGTATTAGCTTTTGCCCGCGGCTTCGTTAGCGCAACCCTCAGGATTAAGAACACAGAGATTCCTCACAGTCACCAGTTAATTTATATTTATATATATCGCGCAGGAAACCTACCTAAGAAAGTACCGAAGAATGAGTTGATATCTCTGAAAAATATTTTTAACATCCTATTGGAGAAAACAAGGTAAAACATTTTATGATCAATTTGTAAATGAAGCATCGGCATCTGAAAGTATATTGCCTAAAAAGGTTTCAAGTTTTTTTTTGTATTGATTTAGATTTAAGACAATTTGAATGAAGTACTGTCATGAAAAAAGGCCACCTTAAAAGGGGTGATCGCTAATAATTCGGGCCCAAGCAAAAATTCCAAAATTGAAGAAAACGATGGTAATTGGTAATTAAAAATCTGCATTTAAAATCTATTAAAATTTTTGGAAATGCTTCTTTCGAATATCCATTCAACGATTTGGAATATGTATATCTAATATGATCGCCCGAGTGAAGACGTAGCGACGACGAAGAGTGACGACAAGACGTTACTCCGACGACTTAATGATACTTCGATTAATTTCATTGACTTTACTTTGATTTTCACCTCTAAATATTGCAATCACCAATAATTTTAAACTCTATGCAAATGCAATCACTGTTTTAAAATTAATTGATTTTAATCAGAACAAGTAAAAGTGTTATCATCGGCCTGGCCGATGCTTTGATACCCTCCACTGCATAAAAGTCATGCAAAATGTTTGCCATGCGTGTTAGTATGTGTCTAATATTAGTTTTTTATGGTAGGTAGCAGAACTACTTTACCGACATAGACAATTTTCAATACCGACCTGACGAAAAAAGTCGTCTCACAAAATTTCATTCACCTAAGTCGATTCGTTTGGACGCTATCGTGCTTTCAACAGACAGAGATGAATGGGTCAAATATTGGCTTTGTATGGGAGGTAACACAACTACTTGACCGACATGGACCATTTTTAATACAAACTTGAAGGCCATACATATAAGACCTCTCATAAAATTTCAGTTGCCTAAGTCGATTCGTTCGGACGCTATCCGGATTTCAACAGACAGAGAGAGACGTGGGTCTAATAGTGGTTTTGTATGGGAGGTACCAGAACTACTTGACCGACATAGCCCATTTTCAATACCAACTTGACGACGGTAAAAAGAAGTCGTCTCACAAAATTTCATTCGCCTAGGTCAATTCCTTTGGACGCTATCGTGCTTTCAACAGACAGACAGACAGACAGACGGACAGACAGACAGACAGACAGACAGACAGACAGACAGACAGACAGACAGACAGACAGACAGACGGACATGGCTAAATCGATTCAGAATGTGATCCTGATTCAGAATATATATACTTTATAGGGTCTCCGGTGAATCCTTCTTGGCGTTACAAACGTAATGGCAAAGTGAATATACCTTCCTGTGGAGGGTATAAAAATGCAATCACTTAGAAAAAAATTAAATTTTGTTACCAATAATTTTCAATCATTTCAAGTCCAATGTATTCACCTTCAATCATTTGCAATTCATCTGCAATCAAATGAAATTTTCAAATCTTTTACCATCATTTGTATTTCTTTTCCAATCATTTGTAATCGTATAGAATTATTTGGAATATTTTCCAAGATTTTCCAATCATTTGCAATCACAACTATTCTTTTTCATTCATCTGCCGTCATTTACAGTTAACTGCTTTATTTTTCAATGATTTGTATATCATATGTAATCATTTGTTTCAATCAATTGCAATCATTAACATTCTTTCGCATTAAATATTTTCAAAAATGTTCAATCTAATGCATTTTTTTTTTTCAAACCTTTTCAGTCTTTACAATCAATATTCAATTCTTTTGCAGCCATTTCCAATCATTTGCGATCTTCCCTATATAATTTGAAGTGATTTGCAATGTTCAATGCAATTGCAATATAAAATTAAAATGTTACAAAAACGCAGGTAAGCCAATTTCTAACTAGAGAAGTAAGGTTGCATGCTTTTATGCGCTTTGCTAGCCATAGACTTCGAACTTCAGACTTTTCAAGGGGAAGCTTAAAAGCATGCAAGGTCCATTAAACCCAGTACGGGCCTACCATCAAATTTGTCTACAATTTTCTGTCTTTGTCAGTGTGGGTGGATTGCAAATTTTTTACAAAAAATGTGAGAGTAAATAAAGAATGAGGTCAACTTGTTTTCAGATAGGTATATAAAACTGGCGAACCCCTTCACACTTCGTAGTGCAAAATGAAAAAAAAAATTTATTTCAAATTCATTTAAATTAGTGATAACAGTTTTTATTGTAACGCTCTATAGTACACAACATTTTTGGTTTTTTCCAGGATAATATTCTTGTCTATCAGGACAATATCAATGTTATCTGCAAATTTTAAAAACTTGGGCTTCCATGACTGTCGAAGAATAGCGTTTGGAATGTTTTTTTTTTTTGGATGGGATGTGCCATTCGATTCGGTGGTTTTCGAGATATGTATAAGATTTTGGATGTATTTTTTGTATGGGAGGTGCCACGCCCCTTTGTCCCATTTCGACGAATCTTCACAGGAATATTTCTGGGCCAATACATAATGTTGTATGCAAGTTTGAACTCAATCGACTCGGTGATTTTCAACATATTAGATTTTTAATGTTTTTTTTTTATGTGGGCGGTGCCACGCCCCTTTGTCCAATGGGCCAATACCTAAGATTCTCTGTAAGTTTGAGCTCAATCTATTTGGTGGTTTTCTAGATACGATTTTAAATGTTTTTTTTTGGTATGGGCGGTGCCACGGCAGGTGGCGTATTGATTTGTGGGTAAAATTAAGCTTCTCGGACACAAAATGTTAAAAAAAAAGTCCTAGTTTGTCGATACTATTCGCTTCTGATAAATTGTTGTCTTGTGGAACAAATGGAAGGCAACTATGCAGTTTTATGTCGTATCTGAATGACTGAGAAGATTTCAACCGAGTTCTTCTTCTTCAAAATGAGGCTTCCTTTTCATATGACTGAATACGCTTTCATCCTGAAATTCATAACTCTGTATCTGTTCTGTTTTTTAGTCGTGCAATAATCAGTATACATCAGTATCAGAAAAGAATTTATGTTGTGGATTAAATAAATCATTTTATACTCTAACGAAATGACTTTCCGTCTATAAAGTGGGCGTGGCTGACTAAATTACTTCAAACAAAAATATTAAACTTGAAGAAGGGACACAGTAACTTAAAAAATTAGCTCTCGTACATTATAGACGGTAGCAGGCTTACGAGTGTAGTATATACGCCAGAAAATCTTAAAATTTGTCCTAGAACTACAAAATAAAGAAAAAATCCTTTTTTGGATTAAGTAAGAGCGAGAACTAAGGCTGACACTTTTGCAAAATTGTATTCTGTAACAGAACAAGACACACACAGAATCATAACCCAATGGACTTGACTTTCCGCGATATTTTTCATCTGAATCGCCTGACTATGGTTTTTTTGCAACACTTTCCGCTGACATTTGAGACTTTTACATGGCCAATCGACTTACATAGATCTTTCTGACAAGTTCTAAGAATTTATTCCCATAAACAAGCTAACCAACATTCCACAGAAATAAGCAATATCTTCAAATTTCACTGGCCAATATTTTTCCAATGTTCAACTGGCCCACTCGTAATTCGATCCACCCTCCACCCCCACACCCTCACATCGATATCTAGTTCCAATAATTATATCTTGATATTAGTTTCGATAATTGCTTTTCGGTAATTCCTCCATTAGCACTTGTGGAAAAAATCCAAACAGAATGTGACTTATCATCAACTTTCGAAGCCATTATACATAAGAGCATGTGATAAAACCAGAAAAACGACCCGCTAAAGCATAACAAATCTCCAACACGCGACTATGTAGTACCTAGTACACCATATCCAATTCGGCCAGATAATGTAGGTATATGTAGTAAGTGTAGTTAGTCCAAAAGCGAAATCTAATAAATAAATCGAATAAGTGTCTCAAATCTCAATCGCAGCACAACCAGCAACAAAAAGCTATAAAATTCGTGAATTTCAAACTTAAACATCGACAAAAACGGCTCGAATAAATAAATATACCCGAATGACATCAGTCCGAATGGAGCTGCAGAGTGTACTAGAGTCGATGACTTCAGATTGGTGGAATTCGGCGAAAAGTTGCGTCATTCACATGTCCGCCCCACACACGCGAACGCCACACTCAAAATTGGATATTGAATGCTTGTGCTGTGCTCTCCTCTGCTGAAGTTGGGGATTCATTTCGTTTTTCCGATTTTTTTTTTTTTGGTTTATGCCAAGCATGCATGCAATTGAGTTATTACAGGACGAAGACCCATGTGAACCCTTGTGCAAACGAAAACTTTTCGCACAAAAGGAACTTTCAAAGGACAAAGGAGAGAAAATTACAATGAAAAAACCTCGTCCACAAAAAAGAAGAAGGATGGGATTTAATAGTGTATACGAACTACGACTACGAGAGTAGAGGGAAGCAATTAATCTAAAAGTCCTAAAAAGTTCTCCCATACTCCATACTGCCGGCACCATATCAAATAACTTATGTGCGGTCCTTTTGTGTGTTTCTTACACTACCCGGGTTAGTAGACCAAGTCCAAGTCCGAGTCGTCTGTTATGGTAGTATCTCTGCAATTGACATATGCTTTTAGCATTCACATTCATATTATGTCCGAACAATTTCGCATGCGTTGACATTGGGATTAATAGAGGCGAATGGAACGACGTTCATGTTGTTATTTACCATAGGATATGAATAATGCATACAACAACGACACTCATTTATGATGAATGCGGAGAGGGAGATGATTAAATTGAAATCGGTTCATTAAGCGTAATTTTGTCGTGTTTTTCGGGCATTTGCGGTCGCTGACAATACTTAATTCGAGTACTGAACCACAATCGACCAATCGGCAATCGCGAATGCATCCATCCTAGGGATACGTAATTGGGAAAGTTTAAAATTGCGGCTGAAGTGATTAATCAGGACACTCTCTTGGCTGATGATATTGTTCTTTTTTTGTTTTCCTTTTTTTTAATAATAATAATGAAAGGAAATTGATTCATCGCTTTGTTATGGCGATGCTCGAAATCCGATAATAAAAACAATTTAAGGTTGAAGGTTTTAGTTGTGCGACACGTGACAATAGTAACCTCATTATTTAACCGCTGATGGTAGAGATAATTTTTCAAACTTTAATTGGTGGTTATAATCAACCATTAAAATATAGGCTTTAAGAGTCGTTTTTCAAATTTCAAAAAAACTTAAAAATCAGAGACGTGCGATACAACTTTATCTATACATAATTATTTGGCGTGATTGTGATAATTAGTTATTGGATATCTATTGCGTGTGTCAAAATTTGTTTCAGTAGTAGCTTTTCTCATCATATTCGTAGAAGTAGATAGAGATAGCAGCAAGTTTTCGATTTATAATTTGCAAAAATGTAATTTAACACCACAAAAGATGCAACGGATCTTTGCAGCAGAGTTAGCAGCAATTTAGTCCATTTATTTTTGCATACTTTAAGGATGACACATATTTCGCTACAGAAATAGGTACCTATACGAGCTCGATAGGAAAATTTCCAAAATCAGTGAAGCAGATTTTCTTTATTTCTTACAGAGTACAAAAATTTAAAGTCGATCGGTTGAAAAATACGAATTTTTCCATACAAACATTGAGTGCTCACCTTGGCCATAAAAGCAAATTTGTTTCAAAATACCAGCATACTAGCTCTTACTGGCTTTGATCTCCAATCGAATCGCCAATCAGTTGCTCAGTTGTTATTAGTGTCAATTTGAATTTTACCCTCATGTAAGTAGTAGGTTAGGTTAGGTTAGTTTAGTGGGCTGGCGAGGAGTACGCCGTGCCACACTCAGGTCAATACTGACCCATTGTGATGCCCGTATGAAGAAAAAGGTTGTCCCTTACCTATTATAACCTTGTACTCAAAGATTCCTACGAGGGTGGACAGGGATTTCATATCCTTTCGTATGATACTCTCGGTTCTGGTTTCATTGAAGGACGGGCGTAGCATTCTTGTGATCTTATAAGTAGAGGTGGCCGATCTAGCGTTCGCCTCTATTGTGGCTTTTCGCCCTGCTTCAAGCTTGAGTGTGCAAGGCGGGATGTTCACAGAGGGAACAGCTTGTTCTGAAACAGCTGTCGAAACTTGTCTTGCTAATTCGTCGGTTTTCTCATTGCCTGGAATACCTTCATGTTCCGGAACCCTGGAGAGCGATACCTTGTGTTGTGTACCAAGAGCTTTGAGTTTTTTGTACTTCACAAGCTTCGATTTTATTTCTGCTGCAGTTATAGCTTTTATTGCTGCCTGGCTGTCGATAAAGAAGGTAATACCTCCCAGGTGGTATTGCCATTATTACAGACTCACGTGCTGCTGTTGTCACAGCCAGGACCTTTGCTTGGAAGACGCTACTATGGTCGTGTGGAAGCGTATCGATTTTTATATACCTAGCGATTCGGAGAAGACACCAGTGATATACAGGTTGAAGCACCACATTTTATTCTCTGAAGCATAACTTTGCATGATTTAGAACACTTTCTAGAGAAGACTCCACATTTTTTGAGTGCATATTGCTTTGTCTGATCAGATTACTTATCGAAGGAACAGAAGTCCAGTCTACTTATTTCAACTGACTTAAAAAAAATAAAAATAAATAAATAGGTGGCGCAACAGGCGGGTGACACCCAAGGCCTAGCTTCTCGCAACCATTCGTTTTGTGTGAGTTTCTATTTTTGGGACGAATGGAAGGGTCCTACAATTTTATGCCGAGTCCGAACGGCTGAATTGAGAAGCTTTTTCATGACAGTCATACTCTCGGATGTTTGTCAGACGTTCGCGAGAGGTGGCGCAGTAGAAAAAAACTTTAAGATGTAATTTGGGTTTTTCCGGGGATCGAACCTGGGATCCCTCGCACAGTAGTCCAACACACTAACCACTGCGCTACTGCGCCCACTGACTTAGTTTTTTTTATATATACCGCTTTTCTAAAATTAAAATCTAAATGTACACGACTTTAGTAAGACCTATGTCAGTCTCGTACGGTGGTCAGCAATTAAAAAGGCGCCATCCACGACCCACGGTATGAGAACAAGTCCAATCGTAGGACTGATAGCCTTAAGTCCTATACAATCATCGGCAGCCATTCTGGTAGTGCCATAAGATTTAGCCAAACAGTAGACCGGACATTTAACGAGTCATTCGAAGACAATACAGAAATAGAATGGAAAGATGGACTCATACCTAACTCGCAATCCACTGCCATGTATACAGAAATGGAGGAAAAGCCAGTCGTCTTTTCCAAATCGCTGGGCATATCAAAAACGGGTGCATGCTAGGTCACAGCAGTGTCTTCTAAGCAGAGGTTCTTAAAGTGAAAAGAGTAGCCCGCGACTCCGTAATTCTTTATCCAAAGCTAGGCAGCTTTTAAAGCAAACACTGTACCACAAATAATAAAATCGACGGTTGTGAAATGCTGTCGCAAAGGTTCATGGAAAACCAGCACAAGGTGTCACGTTGCTAGGTCCCTGGACGTGAAGTCGAGACAAACTTCGAAAGGTTTTAGCTGTTTAAACAATGTGATGCTTCTGTGAACATCCAGTCACTCACCCTCAAGCTTAAAGCAGGTCAAAACAGAGACGAATGCCAAATGGAACGGCATGGAGACTTGTATTACCACAAGGAAGCTATATGGCCGTGCTTCAATGAGTCCCTAAGACTCCGCGGTACCACATGAGGAAAATACACCTGACGGTATAAGACCTATGCAGAGGCTGTGGTGATGACGGAGTTCTTGAAAATACAACCCACTTTCTATGTCATTGGGCAGGTCTCCAACAAAACAGGAACAAATTCCTTGAGAGCTACTTCTTTCAAGACTTAGATGAGCTATTCAGCACATCAACAGACAAGATAAAGAGCTTAATCAAATTCAAAGGAAGGTTTGTATTTAGTAGCACGCGCGCCGTAAGTCATTAAGGGTAAGCAACCGACTCTTTACCCGACGGGCATAACAAAGCGTCATGTGTAGCATTGGGTAATTCTGCTAGTCAGTCTAAAAACATAATATAACTTAAGATAAACAGAAAGATCTGTGACCAAATTAAAAAATTGTGAATGACAACATGTTTGCATGTTACGTATTGAAGCCTTTTTTGATGTTTTTTTTTAGATCTAATCCGCCGGTTGCATCAGAAGGCACCGCTGCCAGAAGGAACGTTTATGCGTCTTAGGCATTAGGGAGAGCAGGAAATGTTGAACTTTATGAATAATCCGCGGTACTAATAATCATTTTTAGTGTCCAGGCTAACTTTTACGAAGTCACAATGGCGAACATTTCCATACCAAATTATCCACTGTGACCGTCAAAATATTTAAGCTGAAGATTAAAAATGATTATTGGTAAGGCCTAATGTCTTTATGAATAATTTATGAAGCAGAGTATCTCTAAAGAAGTAGTATGTCAACGCTGTCCGTTCTTCTGTAATGAATCTTTTACGGTTTTGAAGCATTACAGGGTTGGATTGGAGCTAATCATAGGTTTACGTTCGAAATGCTGCCAGAGATATATTACTGGCCCGAATGATGACAGTCACTTCCACCTGACCTAAACTAATATATGATTGGCGCTAAAGTCTTAAAACTGTTGGAAATGTAGTTCTGTTTTTGAAAATTTTAAATTTTTTTTTAATTTTTGCTTGACTGGAGACTCGGTTCGTTTTTGAAAAGTGAACATTTTTTGGACGCAAGCTCGATCTGATTGCATATTTTTGCGACTTTTGCAGGTGACGATCTCTGAAGCCCAAACTTGAACTTAGAGAGAGGAGCCAAAGTCAAGATGTTGGCCAATCAATAACTGATTTTGTCTATTTCTAGACACACCATTTTATAAATATTGAGCCGCAGTATAATGAAAAGAAGAAATCAAGTTTTGTAAAGCCTATTCTTACATACAAAAACCAAGACTGGACTTTTATAATTCAGATAAGACTAACTATTTTTGACGATCGAAGTAAATAGTAAAAAGATTAAGCTATCTAGATCCTCTAAATAGAGCTCCAATTCTGTAAATCGGATGAAGCACACCCGGTCTACAGCTCGAAAACGGCTGCATTGATTTAAATGAAATTTCACGCCAAGAATTATTACACTGTGAAATTGCAGGTTTCCGGATTACGTGTACCTTGCGAACTCCGGAGCAAGGGTTTCTTTAAATCGAGTGAAGTATGTCGACTTACAATTCGAAAACGGTTGCACCCAAGTCATAAAATTTTGTGCCGAACATCATTGAAAAACGTACCACAAATTATATAATTTGAAACTTTGGTAATAAACGTCGCTAGGTCGCCAGCCCCGCTTCTTATAAGACAAGAAACGTACAAGGAAAATGTCTAAAAGGTTTGAACAAATTCAGTTGCAGTTCTCGTCCAGAACGCAACATTACGGTAGCAAAGGAATGATTCAAACAAACGCTAAAAATCTTCGTTTTATTTCGAAATCTCTTTAATAAAACACAAAACTACAACAAAATGGAGTTTTAATGTTCAAAGTACCTACGAACAATTGCTTTTTCCGAATGAACTACTTACCACTCAGAACTGTACAAAACAAATAGATTTTCAAAGGATTTACTACATCGTTTCTGTAAAGAATGTCCCGGTTGAAACTATTTACTGAGATCAAATACGAAGTTCTGTAGTTCTTATATATACACAGTTTCGATTTTCCGCTTCACTTCGTCATTGTAACCTGAACACAATCACCAAGTACAAGTAAATGAAATAAAGGACATTCATTCTGGAGAAGCAACTTAGAAAACGGCCACTAAAACTTGCTCTCTATTCACTAAAGGATTTTAAATTTTGTGAGTGTGTGTACATGTTGTGTCCAATTTAAACAGTTCTTTAGGATTTTACAAGAATTTCCTCGCCCTCATCCCCCTCTGTGTGGAGAACGAATAAATTCAACCATGTCCACGGCGAACCTACTTGTGCACTCGAAATTGAAGATTACAACACACAATAAAGCCACCTGCAGTGCTATGTCCTATATGTCCCATGCAATGTAAAAGAGCAATGGCATTTTTCTATCGTCCTCCAGCTACAACGGAAGTCGGGATAACAATGAAACCCGAAAAGGACATAAAACCGTGTATATAGTATACAATGCAAGCAATTATTCATTTAATAAAATGTATTATTGTCAAATGGCATGTCGGTAAAGTAGAGTTTTATTATTTTTTTATTTCTTTTTAAATTAAATACCATACATGCAGAGTTGCCAACTGCTAAAGCTAAATATTTGTGTGCTCTTTTTAAATGATCTATGTTGACACAGGGTGGGCCATCTAGTGGTTTCTTTTTAAAACATAGGTTATTTTCACACTGAAGCTACGATTACACGTCAGGAAAAAATGTCGCATTAGAGCGACATTTAAGCCACGATTCATCATTGAAAAAATGGCGATCGCACGAAATGACTATCATCGTCATTTGTGTCCCAAAATCAAATGACGGACACTGCGAGTCATTTAGAATTTTCAGTTGGGATGCCATTGTCCTAGGCGTCATTGAATAACGATCACACGGCCATTTTTTTTCGCCATTTAAATGGCACTTAATTCATGTCATTTGGTGCGCCATTTTCGTAGTCATTTAAATGACGCTGCCAAAAATGGCGATCACACAGAGCGACATTTAAATGACTGCTTTGTGACGGGATTTTTACGTCAGAGCGCCATTTAAATGACTCGATAAAATGGCCGTGTAATCGTAGCTTGACAGCTGTTTCCCACTCGAAATCTTGACCAAAAGTCAGCATCATAACTCCGCGGAATGAAAGCTTTACGCTTGAACAACGTTGGGAAGTATTGAAAACTTATTTCCAAATTGAGTGCTGTGTAGCCAAAACAGTGCATTTTTTGAAAATAAATTTTGGCCGAAATGAAGCACCCGCCGCGGCGCCTGCTGTATACGCAAGTTTATGCAAAAAGTTCCAACGAACTTGATCTAACCATCTCATCCTGGGTCTACCCAGGGGACGCCTGCCCGATGGTACGGATTTCATAGCACGTCGTGGGATCCTGGTCGGGGACATGCGTTTAACATGACCACACCTAAGCATGGCTTTTGGTTTCCACGTTAAATTTGACGGCCTCACAATGGATAGAGTTTCCATATAAAAATATCTATTGTGACCTACAAAATATTTAAGATGAAGTTTAAAAATGACAATGAAACCACAGCAGAAATCAAACGAAGAATTACACTTGTCAAGCGCTGTTTCTTTGGCCTAAGAAGGCAACTGACTAGTAAGACCGTGTCAAGTAACACGAAGGAGACTATAGTTATGTTTTTATGAAACCTCGCCAGCCAGTAGTTGCCAGTAGTTGGCAAGCACATTTCACATGCTAATTAAAACAACAACCTGCTGGCAACAACTCTTGATTTTCTCCCCAGCCGGAGAGCTGCTGGCTAAATTCAATTCACAATGAACAAACAGGTGGCGCTAAAAGCAACAAGTGGCTTAGAATTTCCGCACAATTTGCTTAATTCATAATTGCGTTCTTATCTCATTCACACAACATTCCAGAGAAAAATGTCTGAATTTATCTAATATTTCTACCAAATGCATAATTTTATACGAAATGCTGGTTTGCTTTTAGGCTTATTGACTAAATTCATTCGGCTGGCTTCATCTTGCTGGCAATTGTTCTGGCAACTGTCCAAATGAACGGCTGGCTGGCGAGGTTTCAAAAAAACATGCCTTATATAAAACCCAGACCCTCTTCTTCCCAGCTCTGCTCGATGGCGCAGAAGCATGAGCGTTAACAAAGGCGGATGAAGATCTTCTTAGTCTTTTCGAACCCAAAATTCTTCGAGTGATCAGCGACATCGACATATGAAAACACTCAGTCCAATCTTTGTCGGGCCGATAAATACAATATTCTTCCACTCGAACATAATGTAAATACCACAACCTAAAACCGCACATTTAATAACTTTTTTTTAAATAAAAAAAAGTGTTAAAGCTTAAATTTAAAACCAAAAGTTATGATCCACATTCATTCTGTTGTGAGCCAGATGTCGAAAAGACCACTTCAGTTCAGTATGGTACCATTTTAAATTGAAGGAACGACTACCTACAACAGTTAATGTGTAGTTTTGGTAGCAGCAGTAAAAAAAATATATAAAAGAGGCCTGTACAAAATTTATTGCATGCAAATCATCAATTATATTTAGCTTATTTATCGTTTTCATGGGTGGCAGGTGGAAGTAAATTTTGAGGCTGACAAGTCATTATGTGTACAAAGGGGGAGGGGGTGCAGGTGCAGTAAACAATCATTTCGATTTAAACCATTATAATGCATGTTTGTGGACTGTTGAAATAGGTAGTGGTATATACACGAGTGTATGAGAACTACCGGCGATGTTGGTATTTAAGTAGATATTTTCTGATTTATGTCATGTCAATGTCGTTTACGTAAGCATTAACTTTATAGCTGATTTTTGTATAGAAAAATTTGATTAAAAACAAAAAATCATCAATTCCCAGAGAGTATGGCTAAAATTGTCTTAGCAACATTTTCGGTAATAAAAAATACAAGTTTTGAAAATATATGCTAAGTCTTGTATATAAATTGATTTCATAGAACGTCTTGGATGGCATGATTCTGTCTAATGTGTCCAAACCAACTGTTCTGTTCGGAGAAGTGTTCTTTGAACATTTTTAACGTATTCGGAAGTTGCTTCTATAATATCTGCAAGTCACCCCAGTTATATAGCGAAGGAATCTCATTTCTGGTGTTTTGTGTGCAAGAACTTTCGGAATCTATTAAAATGTTTTCAAGTAATCAATCACAACTCGTACAATTGAACTGCACACTTCGCCAATAGCTAAGTCTTAGACAAGTTTAGCCTGGGGTGGGTATGTTTCCAATTTCGTTTTGTATACTGAGCAGCACTATTAATATTAAGACACTCATCTAATGGCCCTTCTTTTATGAAAAAAAAAATTAGAGTTAAACTGATGAATTTTCAGATTTACATAACGTTTTGCAAGTGAAACTTGGTTATAATGAAATATCGGTTATTACGAACAAATTACTAAGTACCAACTGTGATGCATACAAATTATAATATGTACTGTAACGATATGTTGACCAAAACGGATTCTTACGTATAACGAACCCTTAAGCAAGAATTGAGGTGGTTAGCTTCAGTCGGAGAAGGTACATAAAAATAAACAAATATAAATTGGCATTTCTCAAAGGTGGAATCTTTGAAAATGCCGACTTTACAAGTTTGAAAACCTATAGGTACCTTTTGAAGTCCAAACTCACTTCCTATTTTTTAACATTTTATTTCGAGTTTTGAAAGTTGCTCGTTTTGCCGATTTTCTTTTCAAGTCGCTCAAGTTAATAAATTTAGCTTCCTTGATTTGCCGACTCTTGAAAAGCGTGGGGGGTGTCGCACCTCCCATGCCCCTTCTCCTCGCTACGCCCCTGGGTCGATGTTAAAATGGCGGCGTCCTATATATAGCAATTTTGCTTGGTAACATAGCCATTCAGGAATTGGGGTCCTTTTCTAAACCCCAGTCAGCGAACAAACGGCGTTGTCTATGGTCAATGGTCATTAAATTTGAGCTCCTGTATCATTTGGATCTTGTACGTGCGTCGGGCGAACCGCGGCCTGCTGATTTGACCTGTACGTACTGTCTTGCTAGACACTTAGGATAGCGCGATGCCCCCGGCGAGCGTCGCGAAACCCTGCTGTAAACGGAAAAGTCATAAATAATCGCGTCATTGCAATCAACAGGCCAACAGTAGCTGAGCGTATTCTTGGTCATTCAACTGATGATTTTCCTTTATTTATTCTTAGAACCACTAAGACAAGGGCTAAATTTTCTAGCTTAGTGGCAAGAAATTTCAAGAAGTTGCCGGCAATAACCATTTACCAATGAGAGCGTAATGGCTTATACTATTTGAACTGTATGCTCATAACTTGATCCTTTTTCAAATTAAATGTGAAGATACTTTATAAAATACGTGCATCGGCACCACCAGTGTGATGAGGACAACTCCAACCGCAGGACTTGAGGCTATCCTCAACCTGTGTCCGCTAGACATTCATATACAACTATCGGCCGCAATTAGTGCAATGAGAATCAGCCAATCGGTTAAATGGAATATGAACGCAACGGGTCATTCTACGATTCTACAGAAATATTTCGGCCATGTACCTGTCACGGACTACATTACGCCATATCTAGATTTTACAAGACCCTTCTCTAGCGCCTATCCCAGCAGGGAAGAATGGAGAGACGGACTCGTACCTAGCACACCAACCATAGCCGTATTCACAGGCGGATCAAAAATGGACACTGGGGTAGGGTCAGGTGTCTTCTCTGAATCGCTGGGTATATCAAAATCGATTCGCCTCCCCGACCATAGCAGCGTTTTCCAAGCAGAAGTCCTGGCAGTGACAACAGCAGCCCGTGAGTCTGTGGTAAGGGCAATACCACCTGAAGGTATTACCTTCTTTATCGACAGCCAGGCAGCAATAAAAGCCATAACTGCACCAGAAATAAAATCGAAGCTTGTGAAGTGCTGTCGCGAAGAACTCAAGGCTCTTGGTACACAGCACAAGGTATCACTCTGCTGTGTTCCGGGACATGAAGGCTTTTCAGGCAATGAGAAAGCAGACGAATTAGCAAGACAAGGTTCGGCAGCTGTTTCAGAACAAGCTGATCCCTCTGTGGATATCCCGCCTTGCACATTAAAGCTTGAAGCAGGGAGGAAAGCCACAAGAGAGGCGAACGCAAGATGGGCCACCTTAAACACTTGTAACACCACAAGAATGCTATGGCCGTCCTTCAACGAATCCAAAACCGAGAAGATCATCCGGAAGGATAGGAAATCCCTGTCCACCCTCGTAGGTATCATAACAGGGCACAACACCCTGCGGTACCATATGAAGAAAATGGGCTTAATGGAAGAAGAACTTTGCAGAGGCTGCGGTGATGAGGAAGCTCTTGAGGATACAACCCACTTCCTATGTCACTGCCCAAGTCTCCAACACACCAGGTACAAATTCCTAGGGAGTCACTTCTTCAACGACCTGGACGAGCTTTCCAGCACATCAATAGACAAGATAATGAACTTTGTCAAATCAACAAGATGGTATGTATGTAGCAGCACAGTAAGTAATTTGAATACAGGGTTATAATTGGGTAAGGGACAACCACTTTCCCCCTACGGGAATCACAATGGGTCAGTATTGACCTGGAGTGTGGCACGGAGAAATCCTCGCCAGCCCACAAACCTAACCTAACCTTATAAAATACTAGCACTATCCGTGACCGCGTCTTCGCGTGCGTTACAGAAGCTGGATATAGATCGAAAAAACAAAACAAAAAATGTTCCCCATATATACAAACTGAATACTCCTTTTCCCGTCGCTAATAACTCGAGCTCTAAGCAAAATTTCCAAAATCAAAGAAATTATTTTTTTCTACTTCTTATATAGAGTACACAAGCCGATTTTGAAATCGATTGGATGAAAAAAAAGAAATTTCCCCATACAAAATTGGAGCCCCCTTCTCGATGTTCAAATTTCCCCAAATCGCTTCTTAGTGCTGTCATTTTGGCCAGCTTCATAGCTCCGTTAAAGTGCTGTTAACTAGTATTAGTCAGAAATGTCATTGAACTCTACTTCAAAAATTCAGTTTTCAAACGATATCTGTCCACCATATCTGATTGATCTTAAAGAGTTACCGGGAAGAAACGCCTAGTTTCCTAGTTAGCGGATTTACATTTTTCATTTAAAAAATTTGCTGTACTAAATTTATGCTCCTGATGGGAATCAAATCAAATCTTTGTGGAAAGGAAAACGTGTTCTCTTAACAAACAGGACTTTATTTGTTATGACATCCCATTGGATCAGCAGACAGCCACGTCCAGTTTCAATCATAAAAATGTCCTAAAGAAAATATCCTTCCGAATGGTTTCTCACCTACTTTATTGAAAGGGAGTAGGGTGCAATTCGACTCATTCCAATTCCAAATGGACTGCAATTTTTCTGTATGCCTTTATTTCTGCACAAGAATCATCAGAGAAAGAGATAACAAGGAAATAGGCACATTATTCTTGCACAGCATACATACCTATGCAATGCACCCACAAGCCTCCCCATAAACTGCAGCAGAAATGCGACGGAGAAGTACCAACTTTGTAATTAGAATCAACGCAAACAGGACATGAAAGCAAGGAGGCAGTAGAGTAGTAGTGGTAGTAGTACTGGCAAGTAGCAATGAGGTGGAAGTGTACTCGTACTTTCCTCTTCACCACTGGGGTTTTTCATAGGCGCATATGCATGTCTTGGCTCTTGATTCAAAATTCTACAAGGACGATGCAATAGAACAAGACAATGAGTAGAATACAGAAAAAAAAACGAAAATAAAAAAAAATATGGGGGAATAATGCCAGGATATACGTTCTCCTTCTTCGTCGTCTTCTCTAAACAGTACACAGTAAAGTGCATACACCAACACTTTGCCCATGGACACATGCTCCTGCTCCTGCTCCTCCAGCAGGACGAGGAAAGAACACAAACTGCCAGAGTTGAGAATAAAAATGCTCGCCTGGTTCACTATCTCACTCAGCGTGCGTGTGTGTGATAGTTTTGAGTGGGATTCCAGTGCTTTTTTTTTGTTCCTCATTCCATGAATTGTTTGCATCTATTTTTATCCTGCAGGATTGTGTATTGTGGTTAGCGACCCTTCTAAATACTGCATTCTAGCAGATTTTATAATTTTTTTTTCGTGCTCCTTTTCCTCCACAGTTTGTCTTATTTTTTGTTTTAGGATTTTTTTTTTGTTTTAGCATTCTAATGGGAAAGGTGACAGGATACACCGTCCAGAGTGATTAGAGTGTTTTAACTCTTCGCGGGTTTTTCACTATGAAAACTGTTTGCGCGTTAAATTATTCCGAGAGGGTGACTTTTATGTTATTTGCATGAATCCCAGCGCGCAGCTAAGGATGCAGGTGTTTAACAAATCAAAATGGAAACAATTTTTTTTTTCGTTTGTTTTGTTTCGTAATTGGAATACCGTGCCAGGATATACATACGAATGCAAAAATTATACAGACTTTAATTTAAATAAAATAAACAATTATTACCTTTCTCTGACTTGTTAACTTTGTTAAGTGAGCGATGCATTAAATAAATTAATTCACATTCCATTTTTTTTTTGCCGGCAGCAACACTTCCTCTCTTCCCTCTTGGGCTTTGTGTGTTTGAACAGATGCAGAAGCTGAAAATATGTAAAAAAATTGTGATGAATGATTTAATTTGCATTTTATGATGTAAATAATAAGCACGAGTATATAGTGTTGAGGAAAATGTACAGTAGTGTGTACTTTTAATGTGTAATACGAAAATTAAATTATTTTCGAGTGTATACTCTGCGGGTATACAGCACTTTAAGAGGTCATATTTATACAAAAAAAGTGGATTTTAATGGGTTAAATTTTTTTTTTGATTTTATGCATTTAATGTGGTAGGCGGACGACAGTGATTACGAACTGTGATTATAGCTTGGGGAAATATTCAACTGAGATGGTATCATTATTTGAGGCCAGATGGCAGATTAACTACGTTAATTTAATTGACTAAACACGTGTTGTTGTTATACAATATTCTAATGTGGCAAGTGGCAGTTTAATTCTGGAAATCCCCAATTGTTTGAATTTTGTATACCAAAAACCTGCGTTTTTGCCCAGAAATTTCACAAAGTGTAACAATTTTAAGATTTGGAAAAATGTATTCGTTTATATAACATCAGCAGTTTGATGTAAGAAATTTGGATGACGCTTATGAGGGTCATTATAGTCATTATTGGAAAACAAGTTGCTGGCATTTAATGTACCTTCAAACTTGTCTTTGAAGGTATATGATGTTTAACTTCCTAACTGGTCAAAAATAAAGGGTGGTATATACAGGGTTTTTCAATAAGAGCGCTACAAAAGTTTTTTTAAATAAAACAAAAACGGTTTTGGTTATCAATGAAATTCTTTATTCCTGTGAAAGTACGTTCGATGCCATTATGTATGGACCTCGATTTCTTTTGCATGGTCACCACGGGCACGCTTGCAGATACGTCCAGACGCTGAACCCAATTTTCGACGGTTTTCAAGCATAAATCGGCCGATACTGCTGCAATTTCACGTTCGATATTCGTACAAAGTTCATCAATCGTCGCTGGCTTGTTGGCATAGACCATAGACTTGACGTAACCCCACAGGAAACAGTCTAACGGCGTCAAATCGCACGACCGAGGCGGCCAAGCGACTGGACCATTTCGTGAGATAACACGTTCAATTGGGGCCAAAAATATTCGGTTATCATTAACGTGCCGGTCTTGATCATCACGGAAGAAGTACGGCCCAATGACGCCACCGGCCCATAAACCACACCAAACCGTAATTTTTTCGGAATGCAATGATGACTCATGGAGTACGTGTGGATTGCTTCCTGACCAATACCGGATATTTTGTTTATTGACGAAGCCATTCAGCCAGAAATGAGCCTCATCGCTGAAGATGATTTTTCGATGAAAATCCGAATCATTTTCAAGTTGTTGCTCAGCCCAATTCACGAACATACGACGCTTCTGGTGGTCAAGCGGCTTCAGTTCTTGCGTCAATTTAATCTTGTAAGAATGTAGGTCAAGATCTTTTTCAAAATTCGCCACAACGACGTCACAGAGATGCCCAACGCTTGAGAACGACGTGTGAGAGACACATTTGGGCTTTCTTTAACTGAAGCCTCAGCGGCAGGAATATTCTCGACACTACGGTCACTTCTTTGTCTCACTGGTACGGGAACATTTTGTACTGTGCCTGTGGATTCAAATTTTTCCACTAGACGCTCAATTGTTGATCTGCTAGCAACCATAACTTGGACGTAGTGCTCTTAACGTTGAGGCCACTGACTCCGAATTTCGGTAGTAAATTTTAATAATTTCGACTCGTTGTTGGCTCGTATATATTTCCATCATGAAATGGCAAACCTTACTGAAGAGAAATGTCAAAAGAGCGGCAAGAAATTCGGCGTCGTTTGATGTCCCTGTCGCTCTACTTTTGTAGCATCCCTGCTGAAAAACCCTTTATTATGACCAAGGGTAGGCTACGTACTTAGCGAGTGGTCTTTTATACCCGAAGAAGGCAAACCAGGTCATACTTCAACAGAAGACTACAGACCTCCCCAAGACCTCAAGATTCTTAAAACGCTTCCGGACATATAAAGGGTGGGCCATTTAGTGGTTTCTTTTTAAACCATAGGTTATTTTGACAATGACAGTTGTTTCCCGAAGGAAATCTTGACAGAAAGTCAGTATCATACCTCCGCGGAACGAAATCAGTCGCTTTACGCTTGACCAACGTTGGGAAATGTTGAAAACTTATTTCCAAAAAGAGCGTTGCGTAGCCCAAACAGTGCGTTTTTTGAAAAGAAGTTTTGGCCGAAATGAAGCACACATCGCGCAAATTTGTGCAAAAAGTTTGTGACACTATGCTAGTGGACAACATTCATGGTTCCTGTCGTTCGTACAGACGAGAATGTGGCTGCTATAGCCAAGAGTGTGAGACTCAATTCAAGAACATTTTTTTTTAAGTTCCCTGCCCATTTGGCTGACACTGCGACCTAAAAAGATCTACTGTATTGAATTCAAGAACATTAATCAGCAGCTCAACATTTCACGCACAAGTCTGAGGAGAATTCTGTAAAAAGATCTCGGATGAATCGCTTACAAGGTCCAATTGACTCAGCAATTGAAGGCGCACGACCATCCGCTTCGTTATCGCTTCGCATTTTGGGCCTCAGAGCAGCTAGAATTGGACAACGATTTTGGGCGAAAAATCATATTTTCTGACGAGGCGCATTATTATCTCGGCGGCTAGGTTAACAAATAAAATTGTCCCATCTCGAGCTCGGAAAACCCGCACATTATTGTCGAGAAGCCAATGTATCAACAGAGTGACAGTTTGGTGCGGATTGTGGAGTGGTGGCATGTTTGGACCATTTTTCTTCGAAAATGAGGATGGGAACAAAGTTTCGGTCAACGGTGGGCAGGTTACAGAGCCATGCTAACCGACTTTTTTCTTATTGAAATTGAAGACATGACTTTGGCGCGCCATACCACACAGCCTATGCCACAATCGATCTTTTACGCACCAAATTCCCAAATCGCGTTATCAGCCATCTTGGCGATGTCAATTGACCGCCTCGGAGCTTCGATTTAACCCCTTTGGACTTTTTTTTGTGGGGGACCGTTAAGGTCCGATGTTATGCCAACAATCCGGAAACAATTCAAGCACATAAGGCCAATCATCAGAGCAATGCGGGAGCTACAGCCCGAAAACATCAGCAAGGTGTTGGGAAGTTGAAGTGACAAAATGCGCTACTGCGAAGCAAGCCGCGGCAGCCGCTTGAACGACGTTGTATTCCATAATTAATGGGAACGTTTGCTCTTACTAAAAAAACCATAATAAATGGAAAAAGTAAAATTTTCTTTATTTTATTGCATTTTTAAAAACAAACTTGTATTTGGCATACCCTGTATAGAAGAACATGTCAAACTGACTCAAGTCCATAAGTCATTATTAGTACATTGCCACAAAGTTAAACAAAAAAACTATTTTGCGAAGTTTAAGGGCCGCTGCTGATAGGCAGAAATCCTCTTACTTTAGTCCTTCTCTAATGTCAGCCAAGGATTCACACTTATATGTCAGCTGTACGTTGTGATTCGTTGCGACGTACGACTGATGTGAAAGCGTGATCCATTAAGTTTGAGGTGAAAGTAAACCCTAAATCAAGCCCGGACTAAGGTGTCATATGACCCGTGCCGATGATCAACCTGGATGGGGGCCACAGCTCAGTTGCAAATAGTTTCAGGACCAACTGTGTTGTGCATCTTTTGGGAGAACATTTGAGCCTGTAAGCATGGATTGCTGTACATATCTTGTGAAATGTTTTCAATTGTCAAGAACAGGTGTTTTTAAGAAGCTTTTTTTCAAATTGACAACATTCAGATAGCTGATGCGATATTTATTCTGACAGATGACTCCATTTTTGTATTCCGTTAATTGGTCTGGATTCGTGAGTTGTTTGCGTCGTGAGTTGAGTGTTTGGACGCTTTCACAAACTCACTTTGTCACGGTCAGATGTTGTGACCCTCACTTGTGCTTTACTAATAAAAATTGTAAAATTGTAGCGAAATTCAAGGGTGATCCGTCAGCTACAAATGCAACCGTTTAGTGATTTATGGGCAGACGGCTTCATCAGGTATTACTTCTACAAAAAATTAAATATGGCCTTATTACAATTTTATAAAGTGACAGCCGGTTTGATGGACTTTTGTTTGTTGTTTTTTGTTTTCAAAAGGATAGTGAAAAACGCTGAATCTATTATTCCGTCATCCCTGCAGATTTTACAAAAGTCAAGCCTACAAATGTTCAACCTTTTAATCGTATTACTTATGCCTATGCGCTATGCCAATTCTGAGTGATTAAATTTTGTGTACCCTGAACTGGAATTCTATTAAAATTTGTATAGAAAAACTTCCAACTCTTGTAAAAACACAAGTCTTAATTAAATAAATAGAACACTTGCCAAGAAGTGATGAAAACCCTCGTACTGAACTTTGTGGTATCTTAAGATGACAGCCAGCATCCCAACTTGACAACTTCATATGGCGAAATTACAAAACTTAATTAATTTCTTTACAAACAAGATTCTTCAAATATTCCTCGCCAGATTTCTATTTCCACAAGTAGAAAGCACCCAAAGTTGACCCTTTCATCCCCACTTATGTTTAAAATTGCGAACCCCCTAACTGTGATTGGCATCAAAATCAATGACCAACTTCTTACAGCAGTTAAAAAAATCGATCAAAATTCAACCTTATCTCGGACAGAGCACTTAAATTACTCCATTCAGTGTTGAAAACTGACAACAAAAGAGGTTAACCACACCACTTATAAAGTAATCTCCAGTCAACAGAAAGTTTCTACAACAATCAATAGGCCTTCCAGTCAAGGGTAAGGATTTCTCGACCATTCTTTCGGCTACTTGAAAAATAGATTTAATTTTTCTGATTCATCAATACCGTGCATAGTTCTAGCACCAACAATTGACTACATAAAAAATGAACACCAAACAAATACCAATAAAATCAAAAGCTAGCCATTTTGACGACGACAACGACGACGACGAAGACTTCGAAAAGAAAAGAAAGCACATACGTACCTACCTAGTGTGTCCCCTAACCTCAAGGCAATAAAATAAAATTTATTTTCAAGCATTGCCATCGGAGCAAATCAGAAGTAAACATTTCCACCATTAATTTATGATAATTTGCATAAGACAATGTCTATAAGGATATATTGTGTAAATGCATAAAATAAAATAATGTTCTGTAACTAATGGATATTTTGAAAGTATGTGAGAAAATGCTATCATTTCAAATCAGGTAAAAACCGAGTCCAACATAAATTTGAGCTAGTCTTCTTTGAAATTACTTGTATCCATATGAAATCTAAGCAGTTTACTGCATCCATGAACGAATAGTAACATGTGACTGAAATCGTTCTTATTTTGCTTGTAAATTCCGCATAATTCCGTGACGTATTGCATATAAAAAAAAAAAAAAATAAATAGGTGGCGCAACAGGCGGGTGACACCCAAGGCCTAGCTTCTCGCAACCATTCGTTTTGTGTGAGTTTCAATTTTTGGGACGAATGGAAGGGACCTACACTTTTATGCCGAGTCCGAACGGCTGAATTGAGAAGCTTTTTTCATGACAGTCATACTCTCGGATGTTTGTCAGACGTTCGCGAGAGGTGGCGCAGTAGAAAAAACTTTGAAGATGTAATTTGGGTTTTTCCGGGGATCGAACCTGGGATCCCTCGCACAGTAGTCCAACACACTAACCACTGCGCTACTGCGCCCGACGTATTGCATATGACAACAACAATATACCATCTCCCTTCAATTTCAACATTTTTTTTGACAGGTTTAGTTTTGTAGATAGGTACTACTCGGCAGTAAATATATGGGCTGAACCCACTGCACAGATGAGAGATTTTAGAGTGATAACAGAGAGTTAACAGAGAGATAACAGATGCTACTGGTTGGCATGTATGTAACATAACATTTTATTGCTGCAGAAAAAATAAAATTTTCAGCAATCAAAAATATGCCCTAAAAATTCAGTTTTAAGCGCTTAAAATATGTCCTAAAAAACCATTATATGTCCTTACAATAAGCTCAATAAATGTTAAATATAGATTCTTATAAAAATGAATTTATCCACCAATATATTTAAAAAATTTAATAGAAAGAACAATAGGTAACAACTCAAAAACGATAAAACAGTACTTTCCGTTGCAAACCCAAATAAACAAGTACGTACATATTTTTTTAATTGAGAAACATTTAAATTCACATTTATAAAAAAAAAAAAATAATAATAATAAAAATCTCTATATATATAAAACAAAATGGAGAAAACTGTATGTTTCCCTCCGTCGCTAAACAAATTAAAAATCGGACAAAGGGGCCTGGCACTTCCCTTACAAAAAAAAAATTTATTAAAAAAGCAAAAAAAGGCCTGGCGAAGCTGGCGGGGGTTCAGCTAGTAATAATAATTAAATAAGAATTATTCACGAAAAATATTCAAAATACATATGTTCGTTATTTGTATTTAAAG
The DNA here is from genome assembly GCA_949372485.1 of Cheilosia soror. Taxonomy (NCBI): domain Eukaryota; kingdom Metazoa; phylum Arthropoda; class Insecta; order Diptera; family Syrphidae; genus Cheilosia; species Cheilosia soror. The sequence goes on from OX443561.1 coordinate 81,433,276, forward strand.
CAAATTTAATTTAAATTTACAATTTAGTAAATAGCAATTTAAGAGCAGAACAAACATATATCTGCAAGCATTTCGGGACGCTGATGAAGCGTTATAGGTTTGCCTTTACTGGGAGAAGTATTAAAAAAGGAAAAAAAAAACATTTTAATTTTAGAAAAGGTAATTTGTTTACCCTCCACAGAAAGGTATATTCATTTTCCCATTACATTTGTAACGCCAAGAAGGAGTCACCGGAGACCCCGTGTTCGACTTTGAACTTGCAAGACAGTGTTGCTACCGGTTTTAATTTAAGTGAAAATTGCTGTAAAACTTGCGGAAATAAAAGTACTGCCTTTTAAAACGTTATAAAAATTATTGATTTATTTGACGTAGATGCGTTAGCTTTTATATACAATGATTTGTTTATATATATCGAACAATACTTGACAGCTTATTTGACATCTTTACAATATCGTAAATGGGTGCATTCTGCATTATCGGTGACGTCATAACAGCTTTGGGTTGTGGAATCAACACCCCGTAAAGTACAAAAGGGGAATTTTTTGCTGTATGGTTTTTCAGACTGATTTTTTTGACAGTTCACGTGTGATTCGTTATTGTGACACGTGTCAAAGCAAAAAAATATACTCAGTTAGCATTGCTATTTCCCCATGGATAGACTTACACCCGAACAACTTTTACAAATTATTGAATTTAATTACTAAAAATCGTGCTCAGTAAAAAAATTTGTCGCAAATCAATGGACTGCGAGGCGAATTTGGTGAGCAATTCATCTCACGTTGATTTGGCCCTGTGAATTGCCGCCTAGATTGTGCGATTTGACGTCGCTGGACTATTTTTTGTGGGGTTATATTAAGTCTATCGTCTATGCGGATAAGCCTGCAACTATTGCCTCCATAACTCGTGTTATTGGTGAGATACAAGTCAATGTGTTGAAAACAGTATGGCAAAATTGGACACTCCTGATGGACCAATTAAAGCGTAGTCGCGGTCAACATTTACACAAAATAATATTCAGAAAGTAAATGGCAAGAATTGATTTATCGACCCTAATAAAAATTTCACACAATTTTGCAAATTTTCGTCGTTTTTTTCCATTTTAAAAACCAAACGCTTAAAAAATCACCCATTACATTCTGAATCAGGATTAAATTCTGAATCGATTTAGCCATGTCCGTCTGTGTGTCTGTTGAAAAGTCGATAGTGTCCAAACGATTCGACTTAGGCGAATGACATTTTGTGAGAATTATTCTCACGGGCGGGCAATATGTCTAGGTTCACCTAGACATGGCTAACGAAGCACACACCCAATGATGACAAAGCGAAGAAAGCGAGCCTCGGATATTGCCAAGCCCGTCAAAATAGGGCGCCCTATGGAGCCAGGCCTGGAGGGTGGCAGTTTGCGAGCGTCTGGTGGTCGGCTTGTCACGCTCGGCAGTCGGCCGGGTTTAACCCGAAACGGCTACGAGCTTCCTATCAATGGTCTCGCAAACCATTATGAGGGTCAGAGGGTATGGATGCGCTATGCACCAGTAGGGGCATAAGTGGACTTTCGGTTACTCGACAACGGCATCGACTTAGGATAGGCACGTGGAACATCTCTTCGCTCACGGGAAAAGACCTGGAGCTTGTTGGGTTGGCTGTCAAATATCGACTAGATATAATTGGTGTTTCCTCAACAAAGCAAAGGGGTTCTGGAACTGTGAACCTTGCAGATGGGTGGAAACTCTTCATGTCGGGAGTAGCACCTTCAATGTCTGCTCACGCGAGAGTGGACTCACAAGTCCCAGGCTGTCAGGCAGAGTATTGGAGTGGATTCCATTAGGAGGGAGAGTTGCGATCTTAAAGCTAAAGCTTGAAAGATCAACCCTAGCTCTGGTGCAGGTGTATGCACAGAATGTGGAGTCTAGCCTCTAGAATTCTAAGTCAACTGGTTTGAAACACCCTTATCTCTTTGACTTAACAGCCTCACACCAAAAGGATTAATGCCCCTATTGTGATTGTTGTTTATCTATCGAAAAACAACTTTTATCGATTTTTTAGTCTAGTGTTGCGATTGCGACATCTTTCGATCAGCAATCATTCGTTGACGTTTGCATTTTTGTGATCAACTGGCTGTATGCAAAAGGAATGAACAAAAATTGTTCTTTACATTTTTAGAAGTCATTTCAGGACAGTTTTACTGTTAAAATTGAAAAAAAAAAAAAAAAATTATATATCGATGGAAATCAAAGCAATTCCACTGACGTTTCTGTCAAATCGTCGATTTCGTTATATAATACTAAACCAAAAATTAGTCGACATAGTTGACAATTATTATGTAGTCGATGTCTAACCGCCAAAAACCATAGTGGCCTAAGATTTCTGTGATTTGACGAAAAATCATTTTTAACAGAAGCTTAACACATACTTAACAGAATGGAAAATGACTTTGAATAGGAACCACGTTTGACGTTAGTCATTAATTTTACACATTTCTACAATTATTTCTAAGGCAGAAATTAAGATTCAAAATTCAACATGTTGTTGTAAGGACTTCGATTGGCCTATAGCTTCACCTCTAATTCATTACCAGACTCCCTTAAGTGATTGTTTGAGCAGTTGAATTCTGACCATCAATTTCTACAAATAATATATGAACATTTTTCTGTTTTTCCAGCCTACGACTTTCGGTGTCCAATAGGCCCCTCCCCAAATTTTGTTGCTTACGAAATTTTGTCGGCCACTTTGATTTCAATGGCACTACAGTCCGGAGCCAGGTTTTCTCAGTCCTTTACTTTTAAAAGAATACAAATCCCAATAAAATGACAATCCACCAAATCTCTTCAAAGTTCGCTGCTTTCCATAATCGCATCTTTATTCCGTACAATTCTATTGACAAAACAACTAAAGCTATAACATTTATCGTCCACAATACAACATACCACTAATGCAATGCAATGTCGCCTGAATGTATACGATGAAACTTTTTAATTTTCGAATTAATTTCTGGTGAAATTAATTCCAAGTTTTCTGCAAATGCATTTAGTGCGCCTCCCCATACAATTGAGGCGGCTATACTCCCCTAGCTCGTCAATATTAAAAATCTAATTTACCATAACAAGGGGTGGGTGAATTGGAGAGGTTACGCCAACCCAAAAACCTCCTTGAACTAAATAAACCGACATAAGCAGCGAGCAATGTACTTGTGTTATATGTCCTACCTCACTTTACTTGAATGCGCCAAGGAGCAAGCTACTCATAAATAATGACCAAAATGGGGTTGCACAAGAGTGAACATATGTAAGTGGCAGTGCCACCAGTAAATGGGTGGGAAAGGTCTTGTGATAAAAGTTTTTCGGCGTGGTGTGCCCCCAAGGAGTCTCACTTTTGTAACACAAAAGGACTCGAAACTGTAGAAGAGCCGCCGAAGAAAAGTCATTGCATACATATTACCATCATCGACATTCATTTGAAACTCATTTGGAGGAGGGCTGGTTTTCGTCTTGTGTTACACAAAAGTTCGGGGTGCTCTGCATGTCGGTGGTGATTTTTTTTTTTTACAAAAAGAACAGAAAACAACTGCCAGTTCGGGCTGTGCCCTAAAATTTAAAGCCAGTCTGGTACATTTAAATTTCATTTTAGTATATAGTGTTAGTGACAGCAAAGTGTACGCGCGCTAAGTTCACATGTTCATCCCCCCCTGCACGCGGTGACATGTGTGTCCCTATATGTGTTTATTGCTGTAGGTGTGTTCGGAATTGTGTGTGCACACAGGAGGAACTAATTTAAAATGTCCTTAGAACTTTGACACACAGCACGAAGGTAGGTAGGTAGGTAGGTAGGGAGATAGTGTGTGTACCTTATGCTAATTAAAATTGTGATTCCGCATATACTATACCAAAGTACACATTGGGTCGGGCAGGTGGTAGCATCTATACACAATACACATACACATGGATACTGGATTGGATAGTGTAGGTTATGTTTCTCAAATCGTCGAGGTAAACCGTAAATAATGAATGAAATTAACACAGCACATCGTACACATATCCCCAGCATAGTTGCGACACGGAATCGGGATCTACGAGCGTACGGTGTCGAAGTCCTCGTCGTCATCAATTTTTGTTCGTCTTTGCCTTTCGTCCTGTCCCCAGCAATTTGCATGACTGTGGAATTTTAAGCGTTTTCGTCTCTCTCACCCCTGATGGTGTGCCCGGAATAAAATTAGAGCAGCAGTAGTAGACAGATTGGTGCTTAGTAAAGTGCTGCTGCTGACTATCGTCAGGACAAATATGCAGGACAACATTTATATTCGTGTGTCGCGCGATAATTCTGCAGTGAGTGCAGATATACGATTATGTGAGCTCGGTGTTAAGTATGCGGTTTGTATTATTTTACCATTTTGATCATGTTTTCATTCCTGCACCTGCACACAGGGTGGATCAGAGTATAGGGTAAAGTTACTGTTTTGATACAAGTGCTTTGCAAAACAAAGTTTTGTGTTACATTTGTCATGGTGTAATGCAGTTTTGAGGGGCTAAAGTTATTCCAAATGATACCGAGTATTTGTTGTGGAAAACTCAATTGTGTTCCTTTTACAAGTAATCGAGTCCTTGTTTAAAGTTTTAATTACTTGTCTTAAAGTATGGCCAGTATGAGTAAAATAGGGGCCAGTGTGGTAGTTGTATCAGGGAAATCGATTTTGGCGACTCTGACATTTAATAGAAATACAATTTATTTTCTATCATGTATCTATTAAAAAAACTGTGAGAATTTTCTTTGTTACCTCAAAGCGCGAAAAGTGCTGGACAGATTTCAATGACACATTTTTTGAATTGTTTCCTAAGACTGTGAGATGGTTTTAGGCTATGTCGTTCATAGACGCACGTCGTTTGGAACCGTTTTTGACCAAAAATAATTTTTTCAATATTATCTCTTTTAGCAGAAACTACTCAGTTTATTTACTACGAATAGGATTAGTTAATTAAATTATGTATAACCTAAATTTCACAACACGAACGAAGTTGCGGGCACAGCAATGAAGCAATGAGCTTCTAACCGGTTTACTACAATTAGTGCAACATTTTTCAGGTTTGCAGAAAATATAAGGATACCAGTTTGTTGGTCCCTTCTTCATATGCGGTTTACTGGACCATTCCGCACCCGAAAATTAAGTCGTTACAAATTGACTACGGATTCACTAATTTAGCTGTAGCAAACAGTAGTTGATATCTCAAAGTCTGTAGCAGTTAGTGCAAACAGGAGCCAAAGTGTGACATTTCATAATTCGATTCTACTTACGAAACAGAAACGAATTGCATCCAGGGGCCCTAATCTGTTCCGAAAGTGAAATTTTCCGAAGCCGAATATTTGATACTCTCTATTTCGAAAGCACAATGAAATCTCCGAATGTCCAAAGCGGGACTAAAAGCTATTTCGAATGGGCCTCCGCACACGAGACTAATTCTGGCGGCATAAAACCGATTTAGTAGGCGAGGGGACTCAAGTGAGGGGAAAAAACGGAATAAAATACTCTGCCGAGATTGAGTGGTTGAACAAGGCATAAAACTAATACATACACAACTTTAAAAATATTTTAATTGTGAAAATAATACTACACAATGAAAATGGGTTCATATATATAATTTTTCTGCCGGCAGAAATCATCCCGTGTGCGCTCGAAGTATGGTATAAAAACGGTTTTCTGCCGGCAGAATTAATCTCGTGTGCGGAGGCCCAATCGGATTGACTTTCAGAACGAAATATAGAGAGAGTAGCCCCAGTATTGCTTGTTTGCATGGACAACGCGATTCTATCGCAGATAATTTAATTATTTTTCACTCCTTTTGGCTTAACAAAGTGTGTTTTAAAGGACTTGAATGGATTTCATTCAAAAGCTAGGTTAGGTAAGGTTAGATTAGGAAAGGTTGTAAGTGTATCATAAAGCACAAGATGCCATATACGCTATCACAAGCAACCTGCATAGTCAAATCCTAAACTAATTCGCCCGTACACTTATTTTTCCCGCAGAAGCTAGAAAGAGTCTAAAATCAAAATTTTCGAAGTAGTACCTACATTGACATACTATACATGGACTGCTAGCAGCCAATTTATCGTTTGAAGCAAAAAGAAGCACTAGCTCTTTTGGTTCACGGCGGAGAGAAACGAAAACACTCAAATGTCATCGAGCAATTCGTGCGATTTGGTTTGGTCGAGGTTTGTGTGCTGAGTGTGACATACTGCCATCTGTTATAGAACGTTTGAAATAATTTGAATAAGTCGTTATTTTTGCACAATGGATGGCACTGTGTTCTAGTAAAAAAATAGCAAAGGCGCGCAGAGGTTGAAATCTCTTTCCTACTTTCGCCGCACTGAACCAAAACTGACATTTCACTAGCAGTCCATGTATAGTATGCCAATGAGTACCTAGATTCCGAGGTGGTTCCATCTTCTCCAAGCAATGCCATGACATTCCCGTTGATATTTTAAATCGTCTGACAATCTAGAAGCAGGATGTCAGATCATATTTATGTGACATTTATTGACAGCTTTTTAACAGCTATTAAAAACCCACAACGATTGGTAAAAGTTCATCAATAAGGCAGAAAAAGTATTTTTAAATCATGACAAATTCAAGAAATTAATAAATTTGATGGAGATTAACGAATGTCATAAAATGAAGAAAAAAACATTTAGTGGCTTCTATAATCCAAAAATGACATTTGATGACGCTCTTCATTAAGGTTATAAACTTTTGAGTTCCAGACAATTTATCAAAAAAAAAACGCGACACTCGTGACCAATTATTTTTTAATCTATTTCTGTTCAAGTAAATTGGTTGCTATATATGTTCGTATGTGTCAATTCTATTCATATTTTTAATTGATTTGATTTCAACTTAATTTGATTATGCTCCTAAGAGCATAAGTAAGTAAACTAAGTAGTTTTTGAAAGCTCTGAAACACCGGCCTATTTAGTTGAGTTTAAATGCGGATGAGCGGTTGGTGGATGCGCTGTCGAATTTTTAGAGAATAAATATTGTAATTGATCAGAAAGTGGAATTGACATATAAAATTTAATTGCACCTCTTTGTGGGGTCAAGAAATTTAGTAAAATCTCGATGCGGTGATATATCGAAAACAATGGAACAATTTTGTTAGCTGCATTATATTACGTTCCTAAGGGGAGCCTTTTATTATAGCAGTTCATGCGTGTCATGTGCGTTTTTATTGTACTTGTCCGTTCGTTTTTATAAAATGTTGTCTAGTTTAAAAACATATTAGAAGTTCATGTTTTACTCTTTACAGAGAATTTAAAAGAGGAGCAAACAAACCGCTTAAGGAAAATCATAAATTGAGCCTTAAATTGCATGTGTGAAATTTAAGTTGTGATTTTTGAGCAATTGATCAAATGGAGATTTAATTTTGACTTAACTGGTAAACTGTTTTTTTTTTTGTCTCAATTTCATTCCTTTATAAGAATTGGTACCGACATTTTGACATCTCTATAAATATTTAATTTACAGGGTCCCCTACTTCATAAACATTTATAATTCTGTGTTAGTTGTAAGAAAATCGGACTCGAAAATTTTTCATTTGGGCCCTACTTGATATAGAACGGTAGAGTTAATGTTGACAGTTGGCGTTAACAGTCACAAAACAAGGCAAAACCAAAGCATTTGATATATCCCTACCCTTTTTTTAAAGTCAGAAGATTCTACAACTTTAATCGACTTATATAGATGGGAAACAACTTTCGGTGTGTCAAGTTTAATCGCGTGATATGAAAAAAAGAAACTGTTTTTGAATGCTTTCAATTCTTGACTCGGACACCAACCAAACAGGCCTATATTTATATTTCAAGATAAATAGGTTCGATGAGAGAACTGTATATAGAATTTTGGTCACGTTGAGGCCGCTTAATTCATTTGAAAAACCTCTCAATCGGTTTCTTGCCTGAAGATTAAGCCAAATTATAATTCTTCTTATACCAATTCAGCTTGGCTAAGAAATATATTAAACTAGCTGAACCCCCGCCAGCTTCGCCAACCCTTTTTTTTTGCTTTTTTAATTACTTTTTTTTTGTATTGGAGGTGCCACGCCCTTTTGTCCAACTTTGACCAATCTTCACAGGAGCACTCTAGGGCCAATATCTAAGATTATCAGCTAGGTTCCAGAAATCGAGTGAAATCGAAATTGCAAATCGAGTGAATTCGTTTTCAGTGTTCTGCATTTCGAGCGATTCGAAAACCCCGAAATTTTTTCGAGATCACAATTTCACTTTGTCTGATTTTAGAAAATTTTAAAATCGAAATCGAATACAGTGAAATATAAAACACAAAAATTCATTTTCGATTTCATTTCAAGTGAAAGTGAAATGTGGAACCTAGCAGTATCTGTAAGTTTGAGCTCAATTGATTCGGTGGTTTTCGAGATATATCATTTTGAATGTTTTTTTTTGTATGGGCGGTGCCACGCCCCTTTGCCCGATTTTGAATTTGTTTAGCCTATCGCCCGATCATCGTAATTACCGACATTTAAAAAAAAAAAATCAACTAAATTGGTTGAACATTATGGGCGACAGAGGGAAACAGTTTTTTCCACTCAATATATATAGAGATTAAACGGAAAAATACTATTGCCGATTTTAGAACTATAAATTTTGTTTAACTAGAAGAGCGACCACGCCTACTTTACGCAAAAATAAAATACTATTTCTTAGAAGGGCAAAACGTATAATTTTGTTTTTGGGGGAATGCTCTTAAAAACTGTTAACAGCTTTACTTAATCTATATGGGCCAAGTTACCACGCCTACTTTTCCCAATGCATATTTATTTGATTCTATTAAGATGTCAAAAATTTATCGAAATGTTATCAAGTAGAGACAGGGGGCTTATTTCCAAATGCGCGGCGGATTGGTATTTTTATATTTCCAAAAGCGATTCGATCTATTGATATTTTTGTATTTCCAAAAGCTGTCAAAAGCGATAGCTGTTCAGGTGACGGATTGCTGGTGGATTTATTGCCAGCAATCCTCACAATAACTATCGCTTTTGACAGCTTTTGGAAATACAAAAATATCAATCCGCCATGAAAAGCGATCCGCCGCGCATTTGGGAATAAGCCCCCAGAGCTGCAATTGTGTGACTGACTTCGCAATTTAAAAATTTGTTTATATACTGTCACAACTATACTTGTGGAATTTACTAATAATAAATGGTGCAGGTTTTGAAGCACCGTTATTAGCGATTGGGGTGGAGATCGAAGGACGCAGTTATTTTAGAAGAGAAAAACCGAGTTTGCTAGCAGGTAAAAAAGGACGATAGAATTTGAGTTTTTGTTAAAATCACTTATACAATTTTCGAGAAAAGGCCAATTTTCAAAAGTACCTCTGTATGTCTTTTTAACGAAAAACTGAGTATGCAGTCAGGTTAAGCATGCCTGCATTAACTCAACCATCAATATTGGTTTAAATCCTTAGAGCCGTTTTAAAAAAAAATCTAAATTTTTTAAAAATGTTTAAAATTTGTATTAGGGAAGTAGCATTAATATTAGAGCTAGCAGTAAAAGACACCTCCTAGCGGTGAGTTCACAAACTCTAAATACGAAGTTTAAAACAAATCAGTCCAAGCGTTTAGGCTGCAGGCCTGTGGGACAGACAGACATACGGACGGGGAGAATTGCGAGACCCACTTGTTTGAGTTCCCCTATCATCGAATTGTTTAAAATCTCGAGTTCGAAGTTAAGAGGAGGCGAAGTTTCAACAGTAGAACTACAAAACATATTCTGTAAAAAACCGGCCAAGTGAAAGCATCACTCGGGCACCGAAGGTTCCGTACTTGAACAGAGTTGGTGTCTTGAAAACGTTTGTGTGTCGGTTGTTCTTTAATTTGATAGACAAAATTAATTACTCCAAAGTAATTCAGTGTATCGTTATCGTAGGTGTTGTTTAATTAGGGGTAATACGGTAATACCTGATGTTGTGTGCAAACTTCAGCCTTCTACGTCAATTAGTTTCTGAGATAGACCTAGGTACAAAATTGGCTTAGTGGATTCGGATAGACATCGTGGCGAAAACTACAAGTGGTAGGCGCATGATTCACTTCCTGAAAAACATAAATTTTTTTCAAAGAATATATCCGCAAAATTTACAGTCAGAATTCAATCGGTCAACCCATCACTTTCTATGATAGTTTTCGACCGTAGATTCTTCTTAAATGATGATGCACGGTTTTTTAATTGAAAAACCATAAAGTCTCCGTAAATATCGAGCAAACAGTGCGTCTAGATCAGATGCGGTGGTCGTCTACTGATGAGCCGAAATCAGGTGGGAATGCATCAAATAAAAGTTTGATGGACAATCACTTAATGGCGTCTGATGAAAAATTAGTAGGGAAGTTCGAAATAGCTATACATAACTTGAATCGAATCGAAGTGTTTCTAGACAACTTGTTGTTCTTTCAAATAATACACCAACTAATTTTGTGTTCTTCTAATATTTTTCAGAATTGCAGACTCCGAATTTTCAGGGCCCTACTTAGGCCTACTGAATCCCATTAGCCAAAATAAACTAGGTTAGGTTAGGTTAGGTTTGAGGGAAGTGCACAGCTTTAAAAGTGCTGTGCTACCACGGGGGTCTTTTGGTCCATTGTTATAAATAATAAACTAACTCCCACCAAATATGCAGGGGGATTTACATAATTGATAAGTTTTAAGAGATAATTTACTTGGGACGTATTTCATTGGGAACTAATTCCCAAAGAAGTAAGTTTACAATGCATAAACAGTAAAATACGTATGGGGATCATGTTGCCCCCCTTCAACCCCCCTGTTTGGGGTCACTGTCGGATTTAGAGTATGTGCGAAGTTGGGTATGTAAACAAGTATTATGTGCGAAGATTTATTTCTGTTTCGCATGTCAGTTCCACAGATTTTAGTGGGGACTTATGTTTTGGTCCTTTTCATACGACTTTTTAGAATTCTTCAATGTCATCCCTGATACAGTGTCACACCCACCTTGTCATAGTTCTAGATGAAAAAGGGACACCGTTTGAATAGTGATCTCGAAATGTTTTTTCTGACCAATGGAATTTAATTCTTCACTTCTTCATCGGTGCAGGATGCTCTAAATGATGGGATAGTTCGCATATAGGTAGAGCAACCATCGAACCGTTTTATCCTGGACTCCATTCAAAAAGTGATTCAGCACAAAGTAGCACTTTGCAATTCATTAGCAATTTATATCGTAGGATATAATAAACGATATCACCCTATCGCATCTGATGATGCATTTTTTTATCCATCCATTATCTTTCCTATCAGTTTCCGTTTCTCCATTTTGTTTTATTGCACTGCATTAACATTTTATGGGGAGCGGTTGTTGTTGTGAAAAATGCAAAAAAAATAACTCATAGATTTCATTGCGTTTCCTGTCGTCTATCCAACGCACACCAAACTGTTGTATTAATTGCAGAGGGTTGTTCTAGTTCCGAAGCTTCCGTTTGCAATTCAAATGAATGATGATATCCGTTTAATTTGTTTTGTCTATGTGTGTGTGCATCCTTATAATTTCTAAAACAATTATTTTAACGGAAATGCAATTTGCTGAAATGAAGCTTTTAGTACAATTATCGAAGACACAACGAAAGATGAATATCTTGAGACAGAAATAGGACACTGAAAACGTAATTTTAATGCTCTGCGGTGTTTATTTATAAACCATCACGAGGAAGAAGAAAAAAAATGCATTTGTGGAATTTTTTACTTGGCCACCCTGTTTGTATGTGGCATTAAGAGCTGCGTGATTTTAATTGTCGACAAATGACACATTTTTGTCAAACGAAACTTATCAGTTGGGAAAATGTGGGTTAATTTAGCGATTTTCTTTTTTTTTTTTTCTCCTTTTTTTTATTCGCCTATATCCCCGGTAATGTACTGTGCAAATGCTGGCCTACGGGGCGTATACTTACTCTAGCGTGACTGCGCTTATTACCATATGTACAGTACATACGAGTGTTTATATTGTGTGCCCTGTGCATTGGCGCCATCAGCTCGATGGATATGGGGGTTTGCTTATCGGTTTTGGGCATTGTTTGTCAAATGGGGAATTTTTTTTTTTTTTTTAATTTGCTTGACGCTTAAGTACTTTACCGTGTGCGCGTAATGCTAAGGAAATATTTTATTAAGAGTTTTTTTAATTGGGGATTTATTTAGTAGGTTGTATTATTTTTTTTAACGGGCATAGGAAGTCTATTATTGCAAATCAGAACTTAAATGAAAACTGTCACCTGAATAATTTAGGTGCTTAAGCATATTGAACGCGGCCTATGATCTTGGGAGAATAAGCGCCGCGACTGCGTCGAAAAAACCGCAATCTGGAAGTCCAATTTTCGATAGCACAAATCATCTATCAGCTGTCAAATGCAAATTCAAAAAGCACCCCTTAGATCAGTGAAAGGATGCGATCAGTATCTACCTATTACTCACATGAATGACGTCTTCGGGGAGCTCTCAATTTATATAGTTTTCCATTTCGATATAGGCAGGGCCTTATAGCTACACGTTTCTACAATTATTATTCCCCATGCTGATATGTTCATTGAAAATTTATCTTTTCACATTTTCTGACGGAAATGGAGGCACTATGAATACACATACACATTATGTACGCTTGTATGATTTTTTTTTTGCTTATTCGTTTTATTCGCATCCAAACTGAATGCCGATAAGAAGTAGAACAATTTTATTGATAACGTTTTGCATATAAATCGTCTACGTGCGTGATTATATAAATTGAGTTGAATTGCAATTTTGAAAAAGCGGATCTCGAAAGTGACCAATTTTTGTAAACATGCGCAAGTCGAGTAAAACGAATTTAACATATTTTATGCTCTGACCAATTTTGGTTGAGGAGATCTTTCTGAGTATGGGATTTTTAAAAATGAATTCGGGTGTAGAAATGTTTTTCCTTTTTAGAATTGTGGATTTCTCAGAAGGATGTATGGAACCAACGCACTAGCAAGAGTATACAAATTCGGGATGGTTCTTGTGATTAGACAGGGATTCGAGTACTGGACGTATAAAACGAACCGTTTACAATCACCAATGACTTAGTCTAGCAAGACACTTAGTAACTTTACGATGAACGGGTGAATGCCTATTTTTTTAAGGGACTTCAAAAGTCGTGGAGCAGTTAGACTCGAAAACTATAGTCTTGTACTGCTATGCAAAACAGTCTCTTTAGGCGAATTGGTATAATATTCATACTCAGCGAACCCTACACGGGTATGGATGGATTCAAGTTCATAGGTAGTCGATGCTATACAGGGAAGGCTGCAATATGGACTTGTGGAAGAATTGCTATCCAAGAAATATTGGCAGCCCGAGAGGATGACTTTGTACGGCCAAAAATCGATGGCATACATTTTTTTGCAGCTGCTTTCCACCACCGCCAAGCCTATCGATAACAGAGTTTGAAAAGCTATTGGACAAAATAGTAATTGATCATTACTATAAATCATTACTATACAGACTTTAATTCGTGGGCGGTTGAATGGAGCTGCAGAACAACCAATAGACGAAGAATAATTCTATTGGAGGATTTAAAAACTCTAGACGTGGTGCTAGGAAAAAGCACTAATAAACCACGTTCTGTAGGTGAAGCGCGTCCTCGATTATCGACATCAAATTCGTCAGTAGGTGCCTGGTAGGTAGGTAGATAGCCCAAGTTAACATTGCTGACGACATGCGTGACCAGATGAATGGAGCTGCAGAAAAATAGAAGAGACAAAATGCTACTGGACCCCTTTACAACACTCTAGACGTGGTGCCCGTAAATAGAGGAAAAAAAAAAATGACGTTTTGTAGACGAAGCGAGTCCTCGATTATAGACATTATGTCCGTCAGTAGCTTTCTGTAGGTTGACCTAAATGGGAAGACAGCAACGACTAGTGACCATCAGGCGATAATGTGCAAAATATCTCTAAAAAGAGGTACATATCATAAGACCATTAGCAAGAATAAGGCTGGAAAGTAGATTCGACGCAATAAATGCCTATGCGTCGAAATATTATATACTTTCAAACTTCCAACAGAGACGTATAGTACTGACGGGTCAGGAAGCAAGGCACTATACAAACCATATAAAACGTGACAAGAGCCTGCGATCATGACGTCTCAATGACGAAAAGAAGAACCATAAATCGACATACTTCAGCTTAATGATGGAACGAAGAAATCGCCCAGCTACGTGCCAAGTGTCAAACTGGCAAAATTATATTTCATTGCTAAGCGTGATAGCAATTATTATCAATTAGATCTTATATAAGAACCCCATTAATCCGCCTCTATGGCTGAGGCAAAGATGCATGAACCTCTAGAATGTAAAATTTTTCAAGTGATTTTTAGGGTGCAGGGGAATAAGTCCCCGGAAACTTAGTCCACTGAGGGATTCAGTTCCCACCTAGTGGAAAAAAAAACACTTTTGCGAAATGGATTTGGTTCCCGTGTAAGGTGGGAACTAAGTTCACTTTTTTATGGGAACTTTGAACACATTCAAAAGTTTAATACTTAAAAGCTTATGCAACCCCCTGCTTGGATTTACTGTCAGATTTGCCGTAGATATGTGCAAAATTGGGTATGTTGAAAGGGAAATAAAACCACTCAGAGTTTTCCAAATTTATTACTCATCTTACATGGGAACTAAGCTCACTTCACGAAAGTGGTTTTATTTACTTAGTTCCCTGCACCGAATTTTAGTTCGGCTGGGGAGTTAGAGATTTTGCAACTTTTCAAGCTGTAAGTAGATTATAATCCAAAGACCTTGTTTCACCCCGATATGACCGGTGAGCATCATATCTGCTCAATGGTTATTAAGACTGTGGTATCACAATGGGGCTTTTCTGACCTAAGTTAGGCTGCTCTTGTTGCGGCCTGCCACCTTAACCTAACCTAACCTAAGTCTTTGATTTTCAGTGCAAGCTTCAATTTTTAAAAAAGGGTTTTTGATTTTTTTCTATCACCAACATTTTTTGGTAGGCGTGGTATGATAGATAGACTTTTAGTTAAACCAAGGAAGTGGTGAATGAACTACAGCCATATTGACAGACTGGGCTTAATCGACCAGGCGCCGAATCGTCTCACGCGTGAATGAACAATATGTGACGGAAAGTGTTTTTCATTCTTGTGTAAAATCAACGCAATTCCATGAATGTGAATATAGCTCGTTGACGAATGCTACAATTCGCCTCCAGGCTTTTGGACCTCATCATCTGAATACAAGTAGACACACACAATAACTTACAGTAGAGTCTGGGTGTAATGACCTCGAGCGGTTCCCTTAAAATTTATTCATCATAATCAAAGTTCGTTATGGGTTAGGATAGGTTAAGAAGGGTATACGCAACACAACATACACAGTGCGACAAAATGCGTTCATCGCGGTTCATATGAAAAAAAGTTCATCTTAAGTTTAAAAGTAGCGGGAGGTTAGAAGTTTTTTTTTGTAAACATATTACGTATGAGTATGATAGGTTTTTTAAAAAAAAGCTAGTCACCTCCCGCCACTTTAAAACTTAATTTATTTTCTGTTGCCAATTTGACAATTATTGCCTTTTGAAAGTTTCACACACAAATTTGTAGACTGATGATCGAAGTGATTGGCTATTACCAGTCAAGAACTATTTCTCATAGAATATTAGTATCTACCTATCTAAATTTAGCCACAAAATGTTCATCACATCAATATAGTGGAATACCGATTTCCATAAATTTAAACACGATTTTTATATTCTGAGCAATTTCAGATTTGAATTCGTGTGCTTTTCGAATTTCGGAAACATAATTTTGAATATTTCAATTGGTTTAATTATTAGAACTTGGCAAAGAGTGGAAGCGCAAATCAAAGGTGCACGGACACGAATCTAAAATCCGTGCAAAAATATGGGAGAATGTTGAGGGACAATTCAGATCCACCTGGAAGTTTACACTGGAAGTTTAAACTACAGTTCAACTGAACCTGAACGTGAGTTTAAATTCGAAGTTCAACTCGTCCGGTTTCACAATATAATCTGAACTTCAATTCAATTGAACTTAGTTTAACGAAATTTTATGAATAAAATTTGACAGTATTGTACAGTATAAGCTTTTATACGACTTTTTCAAAATTGTTCCTTGTATTTTCTATCAAACAACATACAAACAACGTCAAATATTTGTGTTTTTGACAAACGCCTGATCTGAGGTTTAAAAGGCAGAATACTGTAGTTTAATTGAACTACAGAATGAATCCCGTTTAAAGTTTAAACGAAACTCTGAAATCGAATTTATTGTTGAACTGAGGTTTAAACTGAAAGTGTAGATTAAACTCTTACTGTGAAACTGGGGGTAAATAAATCAGCATTTCGAATTGTGTTAGGCGGCTCTCAGATTGAGGCAACAAGCAATAAGCAATCAGCAACATTTTTTGTTCGATTGATATTTAGTTGCTTTGATGTGAGACCTCTATTGCCGTGTTTCCTATTGCCGGTTTCTTATTGAATGTTGCCTCAATCTGAGAGCCGACTAAACTGAAATTGTAGCCCTTCTAGCTTCAGTAAGAGGTTCTTATCCAGTGTCACCGATGATAATTTTTGTTTTGCCAAGTGTGGATATCAGGGTTGGAACCTTTGTAATCAGACCAAACTTTAGAATAAGAATAAATTATCTCTAACTAAATCGCTGTTAGTAAACAGACTCACTTTTCCCCATCTCTATAATGACGTCTCTCCTGGGTATTCCCATACTATTCAACTTTTCAACTAAATTTGCCCAGAGACCATCAATATCTACCGGTCGATTCATTCTTTTAACAAATCCCCTTGCTAGATCTGGATTGTTATCCTTGAACTCCACTTTCACTTGCATTTGATTGCTTTTTGTCATCCAAAACTTACATTTTGAGCCTTGCGGATTTCATTTCACCAACACAAACCGGACGCATGTCAAAATGTATACGTTTTCCAATTCCGACCGTTTTCAAGCATACCCCTTATTTAGGTCGAAATGGAAAAAATTCGAAAATGAGCACACCGAAAATTCGAAAACGCTACGAATTGAAATTGGACCGAAAATGATCACAGGGACAGGGGTGATAGTCATCGAAGTGTGAAATTTTGGTCAAAAATTTGGCAAAGTTTTGAAAAATGCTTCAAATCTGTAGGACTATAAATTATTAATGTAATGCGTTCTTCGATAGAACAGTGCTCGCAACTTGTTTACAATTTTTTTTTTGGATTTATAGCATTCCGACCTACGCCCCTAATTCATCATTATACATAATGTACTCGTTTAAGTGATTGTTTGGAAATTTGCAAATTCTCCTTAGGAATAAATTTCTGTGTTTCAACTGCCAGGAAGTGGGTTTGTTAGTATTGTAAGGTAGGAATTGCCATGTTGGCTTCAAATTTGTTTTACGCACTTATGGCAAGTTTTCGGTTCCCTACAGCCGGAGATTTTCATACACAAAATTGGTTCGTTATAACCAAAAGTTCACTTCCAAAACACAATACAGGAGAAGTTCGGAAAAGTTGACTCTCAGAAAAGTTTACTATGCAGAAAAGTTGACCAAATTTTAGCTACCATACGTTACCTTAAAAAGGTTGAATTTTGGTCAACTTTTTAGAGCGTGACTCTTTTTGTTTTCCTGCATTCGGTTTTTTATATATCAAATTTAAATAAAGAATGTAAAATACATAACACAGCAGCTACGCATTCCGAAGAAATGAATGTTTTCATGGCAGCTGCGTGCCAGTTACAGTTGATTTAGATTGTTACTGACTTTTTCTCACGTGTATTGTCCATTCGCACATTCAATTTTATTTGCTGTCCGGTAATTAACTAAATTTTGGCAAAAGAATGGCACAATGGAACAAAATACTAACAAATTTCCTACAGATATTGAAGTGTCGAGAAAAGTTGACTTTTCGGAAAAGTTGACAAGCTCTGAACATTACGATCAACTTTTCCGAAATTCCACTGTATATCAAATTGATTAGGAGTGATTGAAATGGTTACTAGCGGTTACTGTATACATACAGTAGACTCTCGATAATGTGAACAATTAAAAACCAAACCAGTTCACGTATGTGAAAGAGCTCACGTTTGCGAAGGTTGAATTTAAAAAAAAAAGACTAGGACAATCGCACATTAGAAAAATTCTTTTAACAACGCAACGTTTGTATTTATGTATTTTTATTTCTTTTAGACTAGTAGACTAGGTAATTCTATAGTAAAGCTTTCTTATTCAGATGGCATTTTGATCCATTGGTTAGATTAATGCTGGGTTTCCACTTGTCGATTTGAAATTGACAATTGACGTATTTTTATGCCAATTAAACAATTGGCAAGTGGAAATAGCGAAAAATTGCTTGTCAATGAATTGACTAACAGCGTTTGCCAATAATTGACAAGAAACCACTGGACAAGTGGAAATAGCTGAATTGTCAAACAAAATGTCACTTTGTCTATAATTGACAGAGAAAATTTAATTGGCATCGAGTTCATAAGTTGGTCAATCAACTGACAAACGATTCCTTGCCAATAATTGGCATAAGTGGAAATGAACTGACGTTGGTGTCGTTCGATGACATAAACGCGAGGGCTGTCAAACTTTGTCAATCAACCGACATGTGGAAACCCACCTTAATGGAGTAACGTTTGGGGAGAATAAACATTACAGTAATATAGTATAGTAGCTATTTTCCAGAGGATGAGATGAAGCATTGTCCAACAGCAGACGAGCCGTCACTGGTAGAAACCCACCTTAATGGAGTAACGTTTGGGGTGAATAAACATTACAGTAATATAGTATAGTAGCTATTTTCCAGAGGATGAGATGAAGCATTGTCCAACAGCAGACGAGCCGTCACTGGTAGATTTAGATTTTTTTTTGTAAATGACGTAACTTAAAAAACAGACAACTTATAAAGGGCTCTTTTAGTCGCACATAGTTTATGCCGACAAATGATTCATCAAACCAATCGTTGAATATGGCCGCGGTTATCCAGGATGATTTCTAACTCTTGTAGTCTTCTGGACAGTTACAAGTTGTTTAAGTTTTTAGCTTTCCCAATAACTAATGCCTAGTGCAAAACAGTTGCATTTATACACGCGGAACAGACCAAATAAAATACGAAATGTCATATAGCTTTTAGTAGCCAACTAAAAAACTTTACAAGACGATATATTTTGCCAAGAAAAAGCATCTTGCTCGAATTTTACAAATATTTGGAATATAAATTGTAGTTCACGTTTCAGATTGTTCATCATTTGTTCACGTTTTAGAGGTGTCAATGTTACAAAAAATCTGCTCACGTTATTCAGAGTTCACAGTAAACGGTGTTTTAAGCTAACTAGAGTCTAGAGTAGGGTGAAACGTAAAAAATCTTTAGTGAAGGGTTTGATTTAGTTTAACTGGCTCCCGATGAGAGAACTATAGAGGCCGTTAACCGGTACAAATATAATAATTTCTAGTTCCCAACCCAAGTTACATTTTACTCACTCACAATAGTGACATTCACAATAACAGAAACTGACCTACAATGAAATTTAACTCTAGTTTAAAAATGATTATTAAGTACATATATTGCGCAGTTTAACTACCTATTCACGTTAAATATGGCGAATTCACAATGGCAACATTTTCTATACAAAACTGTCTATTGTGACCTAAAACAAAACTAAGCTGAAGGTTAAAAATTATTATTAGTAAGGCAAAACTAAACTAATTATCATTTTTAGTATCCAGAATAAATTTTACAAAGTCACAATGGCGAACATTTATATATGACATTTTCTATTGTGACCTAAAAGTTAGATTAGGTGAAAAAGGTAGAAAATGCTTTAGTATATCTAAGTGATGGGTGTTAAAAAAACAGGCGGGGATCTCTACTCCTACTCAGATCAGATTGTTTTCACAGAGTTTTTGCATAGCCTTTTGAGGTGTCTACCAACAAAACCTGGCACAGGAAAAGTTCATGCAAATAAGATAAAAGGGCTAATAAATGGGTACCACCAAAATAACCACAATATCTGTTGTAGTAAGCAAAAATAACTGAGCAATGAAAATCCGTTTAAATTTTCATTACAATACCAAGTGCATGTGATTTATTGCTTTCATGTTCCGGTGAGACTCAAGCTCCCGCATACGAATCAATCTTATTCTTCAATTTTTGGGGGAGAAAACATTTTATCTCTCGCTGGGGACGACGTGGGAAACCTGACAGGATATTCGCTGTGTGAATTCCCTAAACACATGATCCTCTTTGAATTCAAATCACCTTCAATGAAAATCATCGTTTTTTTTTTTTTCAATGGTAGGTAAATCCATTGTAACAGTAAAAATGTGAAAATTGAAATATCAAATACGAGTCTGTGGGGTGGGTAGGTATGTACTTGGCGGATGCCAAGGAAGGGAGGAAAAACGTACAAAAAAAAAAATGTTTTAAACAAATTTCACTGTTTTGAAAGATACGGGATACTCTCACATACTGCAGCTAAAAAAAAGTTGACGTAATTTAACCAAAAATAGAAACTCTGAGACCATCAAAAGACACATAGGCAGAGGTAGAGCTACAGCCATAACTGATGGGCGAGTGGGAGAGTTGCGGACAAGCGGGAGCGGCCACAAGCAGCAACCAGCAGCAAGCAAGCAATTCCAGCAAGGCAGTATAGTAGCGGAATTTTTCTTTTTACAATTTTTATTTTTTTTTGCCTTCTTTGAGATACAAATTTCAATGCACGAGAGAAGTTATATGGCGGAGGAGGAGGAGGAGAAGATATGAGAATAATGTAGCAATGTAGGCATTAAACCGAAAAAAAAAAAACGGATTTCTCTCTCTCTCGGTCGTCTTTTGTGATCTTTTCGAGAGGTGCCGGTGCCGGATCCCTCGAGTGCTGCTTCTTAAATTAATTGAATATATCTTACGAGAAACGAGAGGAGTTCTGCTGGTGGTGTACAAAAGGGAGATGGTAGGTAGTATCGTATCTATCATGTGAATATGTGAGTTGAGTACTTACATTTGCAAAGACGACTGCGATAAGAAGCTGCTTCTGCTGATTTTTGTTTTTTATTTATTTTTTTTGTTGCTGCTCTCTTGTTGTTTTTTTTTTTGGGAAAAATCCAACTTCAATTAGTTTTTCGTCTGGTTAAAGTGAAGGAGTTTACTCGATATTTTGTCTCTGGCACTGGGGGGAATGGGATTTCGCCCACGGGGGTGACTCTGACTACGACAACGACGGCGGATTTACGATGAAGACGATGACGACGCTTTTGCCATGGCTAGACCACTACACTCAGCCAACACAGATACAATGGGGGTGGCACTTATCTTTGAATTTTTATTTCTTTTTTAATTGTTCGGAAATATGTTATCTGCTTACAAAAAATGTACATATAGATAAATGAACTGTAAATGATTGTCTTTATTATATTTTTTTGTTAGGGGTTGTTGCCGGGTGTCCTTTTTTTCTTTAAATGACTTAGGATGGACTTTGAACACTGCACACCTTACAACTTTTTTTTTTCTTGTCAAACTTTGCTAACTGCGCAGTTTTATCATAAAAGGCTTGTTCACAATACAAAAAAAAATATTTAGAATTTGCTAATCACAGTATCTATCTGTACTAAGTGTTAGCTTAGCAAAGTCATAGTGCAAAGTTCGCGGCGACACAGCGGCAAAGTTGCAATTTCATATCTTTTCACGATAGATGTACTTGTACACTCTCACACATACACAAAGACACTTCAACTTCAACTTCAGCCTTTAAGCAGTAGTATGGTAATATGTTCACTGCTGCTTAATAGATTGTTGTTAACCCGAATCGTGGCAGTGGCAGCGGTCGACTGATTACTGAGCGAATGCCAAATTGAACGACCAAAAAGAAATGATAATTCACAGTTCACACACTATTCCAAACAGCCCCAAACATCATAGAACACCGCGAATGAGAGCGCCACCAAACACATCACACTCACTACTGCCACCGGATGGAATACGAATAGTCTTTGGTTCCAGATACATTCCGGGCGGTTACCAAACAGCTGGCAATGCCGTCAGACACAGACACGACTACCACCAAAAGCTTTCCATTTGACATCAAACACCTCAGTTTTTGTTGTTGCTCTATAGCTACGACTATACGAGCATATATTGCAGAAAAGCTCCCCAAAAAAACACGCTCCGGCTACGAAGGTCGGTGTACGCAACTAAGCAACCGAACGATAGTCGACACCGCGAGACACCGACACCGATTAGAGTGGTAGGTAAGTTGCTTCAAGTGAAAGATACTTTTTTGTTCTCGGCCGACGACGTACTTTCTTCTCAATTGTCGGATGGAGAATGAGTCCAAATCTATCGCAGTCTCTGCTGGTACCACCAGCACCAGCTCTATCCACAATAGCGACGATGTATTTGGCTGTGTATTTGTGCGACTATATTGTGGGAACCGTATAGATGGTTAGTTTGTTGGTTTTGGTTTGGTTTCAATATTTCAAAACCATGACCGTTCTGTGCGAAAGTTCCGTTTCAACTGAAATACTTGAATGCCATCCAACTTGGACTTACTCAACTCGAACTGTGATGTTGATGATAGTGGATGCGGCTGTGTGCAGGAATTCATCTATCCAGACAGGCCGCCCAATATAAAAGCCTATACGAGTCAGAGATACACCAACACTCGCAAACACCAAATGTGGAGTGTGGCTGTGGAGTGTGGAGCTACGGTGCTACGGAGCTGGAGCTGGAGCCCGATGGAATTCCAAAGCACCACCGACCGACCGACCGTATGAAAACAGATAGCAGTAGCAGTAGTGTAGCGGCATACATTTGGAATTTTGCGCAATAGTATTTGTGATGTC
Organism: Cheilosia soror; assembly: GCA_949372485.1. Lineage (NCBI taxonomy): Eukaryota > Metazoa > Arthropoda > Insecta > Diptera > Syrphidae > Cheilosia > Cheilosia soror. Next base: position 81,456,152 of record OX443561.1, read on the forward strand.
GTCGGCCGGCGCGCGTGAACCATGGAGAAGAACATACCGAGCATATATACCCAGTACGAGAGAAAGAAGAAAGTCCGCTGCTGCTACTACTGCTGCTGTTGTTAATATAACTGTGTTCAATGCACCGTTGTACACGCGCGCAAGCTTGCTTCATTTGTTTTCTGTTATGCGCCCCATTCAGGGTGAGCTTTGCTTGATTGCATGCATAATAGCAGAGAACTTGAAACAGATACGACGACGACGATGATGATGAAAAAAGCAAATAAAACACCACCACCGGCGACCGTCCAGATACAGTTTTGAGCGTTAAGGGGAAAATGCGCGATGGGTGTTCGGATTCGCTCGCTGTTCGTGCCTTCTTGTGGGCGCTGGTTGGCATCCAAATCCAAGACTTGGAGAGGACACTTTTACATCAAATCCACTACATACCTATCTACATTGTTGTATAAATTGTTGGAATGCCAAAGAGAACATTACTGTGCAAGTAGTAAATGGTTAAATGGAAACGGACGATGACAGTAACTCTTCAAATAATGGACGTGTGATTGAAGTTGATGTGCCAGTTGCCAGAGCCTTGATGCTTGATGAATTTTGTCGGGTTTTCTTTTCAATTATTTTCCTCGATTCTTGTGGGTAGGGTGATTTTTTAGAAAGGATATACGGTAAGGATATAACATTTGCCGGCTTTAAATTTAGGTATATCATGTTTTTGTTTATGTAAAACTTGTGTTCTCAGCTGAGGGAAGACAGTCGTCAATAAGGAGGATCACTGTGACAACACTGTTTATGAACTGTATGCAACGCGCAGCTATTTGGAAGCATATTGGAGAGTTCATTGCCCCCAAAGCTACTGAAGCGTGAAGATATTTCGAAGGAATTTGCTGATTTACATTGAGACACAGAATCCTAGTTGGGAAGACGACTCCAAAATGGAATTTTAAGAAATCACCAAGGAGCACGATGGCAGATACGTCATAATGAGAAACTATGCAGTTCCAGTCAACTGTGAAGAGCAAGCCAACACCAGGGGCACAATTTTCCAAAAGTCTGTTGAACTACTTGCATACGCTGACGACATCGACATCATTAGCAGAACACAACGAGCTGTTACTGGTGCCTTTGCAAGTAGGTATCAGTACAGAGGCGGCAAAAATGGGTTGAGTGGTGAAACAAAATAAATGCTGTCAACAAGAAGGGACACACAACATCGATTGCCACGATAGACAGCTTTAACTTTGAGGTAGTTCGGGACTTTGTCTACCTCGGCTCCGCTATTAACTCTGCAAAATGACATCACATCAGAAATCAAGCGAAGAATTACACTTGCCAACCGCTGTTACTTCGGCCTAAGAAGGCAATTGACTAGTAAGGCCTTGTCGAGAAACACCAAGGAGACTCTATATAAGACCCTCATCATCCCAGTCCTGCTTTATGGCGCAGAATCATGGACATTATCAAAGGCGGATGAAGATCTCCTTAGTCCCTTCGAAGGCAAAATTCTTCGAGTGATTTTCGGTGCCGTTTGCATTGACAGGCTTTGGAGGAGAAGATTTATCAGCGAACTCTACGAGCTGTAGATACAGCGACATCAATCTGTTAAGAAAAATGTAAATCAGTGTTGATTCACATTTTTCTAATATGCGGCTAAGACACCAACACTGGACACCAATGCTCCGGCCCGAAAAGTCTTCGATTCCAACACGGTGGGACAACGCAATAGTTCTCACCTTAGGTGACGCGCACAAGTGAAAGGGGACCTCAAGCTCAACCAACTTTAAGTGCGCAACTGGAGGCGGTTAGCTAAGATCGGGCTAACTGAAGAGGCGAGTTGGTTGAGGCCGAGGTCCACCCCGGACTGTAGCGCCATCTAAGTAAGTACGTAAGTAACTATAAAGCGCAATGTTGGTAAGGTGGACTGGCGCTGAAATACACATTTAGACCAAAGATTGACTGAGATACTTGAATGTATCTACTCAAATTCGACCTGTAATGTATAGGGGCAAACAATACCTACATAATCATCAAGAATTCCAGATTGTCAAGGAAAAAGGTTGCAAAAATAATTATTCGTCTTGAAAACATGACAGGACCGTCGTCATAGACATGAGAAGGTGCGAAGAATGGTCGCAACGTCAATCCAAATACATATACAGACGAATTTACACAATTTGTTCTAAAAACTAAGATAAATATTCCAAAAAACAAAGAAAACTTTATACAGACCTTGCATTTTGGGACCGCTGTCAATTTGCTTGAAATTATTTTCTTAATGTTTTCTTCACTTCACTGAACTGAAATTTTCTGACAACTAATTTATTACTACAAAAATTATGAACTAAAATTCAATTCAAAGGAGAAAACTCAATTCACAAGTAAAAACCAACAAGCCCAGGGGTTTTTAAGCCAAGTTTCAAACCCTATTTGGTTAGCCGCTGTCAAGATTTCCTTCGAGTGCAACTGAAAAGGTTTGAAATAGCCCGTCGTATAGGTATAGCATGGCTAAATAGCCTAACTAATCATTCGGTAATACCCAAGATTACCCCCGATTAGGCCCCATAATAAGCAAACCAAAGAACCCAAGTCCTTGTAGGCCAACACCAGATCCATTTCTTACAAAAGAATCACAACTGCTGAGAGATATTATTTACTTTTTTTCCAGCAGTAACTCATCTATCCTGTAGTAGGTATTGTAATACACATACACACATGGATAGGAGACACGACTCTTCCCGAAACACACATCTACATAAAATGCACCACACTAAATGTTTTTGTATTTGGCAGGCATGCAGCAGTATCATTTAATGCTTCCCCTCAATTTCTTCCCATTCTCTCCATAATGTTGTCGTCCTTCACCGCTGCGCTGCTGCAGAAGGAGTGGGGGGGACAGAGGGCGTCATGCAAGTGATGCGCTTTTATGCGTGACCCCAGGAGTAGGTAGTAGTAGAAGGAACAATAGGCAGCAGCGCACGGAAAGCTTCAATTTAACCGGTCTTCTGAGCACTTTACGTTCTCTGTTCGTCGTCGTCCTATCACCAGAAACACTCACAAAACAAAACAGAACAAAGGACTAAAGAACGAAAACAGACGACTTTCCATGCCCACATTAAGCGGTTAGATAGAGAGAGAGCGAAAGAGAGAGAGAGAGAAGTTTATAGAGAAAAAACAGGATATAAAAGGACGAAGAGCTTTCTTTCTTCTTTTTTTTTTATTTTTACCAAACATCATTTCTGGTTGAGGGAATGGGGGCCCGGCCTGGCTGCATACACACTACACAGTGGTGCATAGGAGTGCGCGCGTTTTTCATCACTCTGTGTCCCGTCCCGTGTCCTAGTCTTTGCCCTAGTCTTTGTTGTTGGCAACACCAACGTTCGGTTGACAGGTTTTTTTTTTTTTTTTTCAACAAAACCGATGCACAACCGAACTGGAGAGCAGCAAATACTCTGCGGATGGATACCGGTGGTTTGCAGGAAAGGCCACCATTCTCTTTCGTGTAGAGGTATTGCCAGCAGCCCAACTCCCTCCCACTTTGGCTTTTCATCTTTTATCTGGATTATTAAAATTTTTTTTTCCCTCCCTGTTGTTGCTGGCTCGCTTCGTTTTATGTGGCGCTACTTCCCTTTGTGTGCGGCATCAGCGAGAGCGCCGGCCAAAAAGGGGCCAGGGACGACGACGACCGACGAAGACCGACGGACGGTCTAAAAGTACAAGACCATGCTGCGGAAAACGTTTTTCCGAATGTGGTAGGTTCATTATAGGTAAGCAAAGAGTTTTTCGGGGGGTGGTAATGGGTGGTGTTGCTGCTGGCACCACTCTAACCATCATCGACTTAAAGATGGAAGCGGAGGAAAAGCTTTTGTTAGTTTTAAGAAAATATTTAATTAGCGAAGATTTCATTTGGAAAGAGGGATAGTGTGTCCCGCTGGTTGGGAAGTTGTCATTGGTACTCCAGATAAATTGATGAGCGCATTGGATTCGTTTTTTTTCCTCTTGGTTTCTCCCAGTGATTCCTTGAGTTCCTAATTGATAGTGGCGTGGCGTAGCGTGGCAATAGCGGAAATTCATGGCAACCACTTTTGGGGAAACAATAGTGAAATGTTGGAAACTCTAAAGAAGTAAGAAAAAAAAAAGTTTCTTAAGAAGTGGATTGGTGGGATTAAATTATCACTGAGAGGATAAAAAGCCATCGTTTAGCGAAGGATATTCCCCGTTCCATATCACTCTCATGGACTCATGGTGTATCTTTAGGTATTTGAGACACGTTCACGGTCTGCAAAATAAATACAGTGTTTGGTCTACACGATTGGTCGGTGTGTTATGTTTGTTTCTATTTAAGTTTTTATTTCGTCGTCCTTGTTGGTTGTCGGTTTTTATATATTTTTTTTTTTTTTTTTGTATTTTTGAGGAACATGGAAGAGCATTTAAAATATGTTCCTTGGTGTATTGAGGGCTTAGTCTTGTTTTTATACATCTTGATGGGATGGTCGGTTGGTTGTTGTTTTTGTGCCATCTTTGGACACATTCCACCCCTTTATGGACATTGGAGTACGTGTCCATTTTACCGAGGTGGCAGTGCAAGTGAAGAATATTTGCTCAATTTGTGAAAGGACAAGCAGAGAATATGGTGGGATTTTCTCTTCTTCGTATATTTGTCTTGTCTGTTCTTCTATCATTTTTGTATTGTCTGTCTATTATTGGGGTAATTTATTCACTGGGGGCCGGTTTCTCGTATCTTATTCAGCCCCTCGAGGGATAACAATTAGAAAATGGTCATTGGCACTATTGGGATTTGAAGTGAAATAACATTGGGGAAATTACTGTAAGTATTTGGCTGAAGTGTCCTTTCACAAAGTATAGTAGGTAGAAACATGAAAATTTAAACATTGAAGTTGTTGGGCTTTGAGTCTCTTATAACGTGTCTTGCGAGTGAGATGGTGCGGTTTGCAAATTTGTTGTGATATGTAGCAGACACTATAGCGTTGTAAAATACTTTTTAAAAGGTTAGAGCGTGAAAATGTATTCAAGGCGTTTGCTGACATTCCTTTGGTTCTGGATCTTAAAGGAGCGTGCTAAAATGATGGATACATCTATCTAGCAGGTTTTTTTTTATAAATCTGACAAAAAGTGTACTTTCGAATAGTCACGGATTCACAGTAGTTAACGACCGACCCTGCAAAGAAAAAGGACAATGAAAAGATGATCTGTATGTGGAATGTAGGGCAGTTAAACAATTAGCCCCGCAACAATCCGCATCAAGGTTGAATTTAAATTAAAAGATGATACTACCAAAGACTTTTTCTACCAGCTTCAAACTGGTTACGGAACAAGAGCCTCGGATAAGGACGGATTCACTGTTGACGACCCTGCAAAACGAAATAAAGACAATGGCGTTCGGATCTGCACGTGGAATCTTCCAACCCTGAACATACCGGATGCAGCAGAACAACTTGCTGAGGCCCTAAGCTGCTACAGATATCACCACCGCCCAGGAAGTGCGGTTGAATGGGCCGGGCAAAAGGAGGATGAGAAGCTGTGACATTTTCTACAGTGATTGCTACAGGGAACAAAAGCAGATTCTATTTGAATGGGGATTTGTTGTAAACGGCAGACTTAGGGAAGAAGTCTTATGACTATCCACATCAAGTCTAAATTCACCAATATCTGCCTGATATGCGCTCATGCCCCCATGGAAGATAAAGACGATGCTACCAAAGAAGGTTTTTTACCAGCTCCTCGACAAAACATATGAGCAATGCAATATTTTTTTTTAAGTTCCCTGCCCATTTGGCTGACACTGCGACCTAAATAGATCTATTGTATCGAAGAGGGATTTAATTATTCTAAGAGACGTGTGACCTCCTTAACGAAGGTCAGTATATCCTTAGTAGCGGAGTTCCTAAGCAACGCCCGCGCTGTGTACATCACACTACACCATAAGAGTAAACTCTTAAACTCTTTAGCGCGTGTGAATTATAAAAAAAAGCTCTGCTGGTGTACGTGTCTCCCTGTTGAAGACACGTTTTTTTAACCAATAAAGTGCCGGGCAATCACAGAGAATATGTTCGGAGGATTCTTCATGCTCAAGACAAAACCTGCATTCTGTCTCCGGGAACAAATTCATTTTATGAATATGATATCTCAAGCCACAATGGCCTGTGTGAAAGCCCACCAGCCTTCTGATACTATCCTTATTTAGGTGGAGGATTTTCGTGCTCTTAAGCTCTTGGATTGTCTTAAACCTGAAACATTTTCCCAATGGCGCAGACGAAGTTGGTGTTCCCAGTTGTTAATTATACCCAGAGCAGTAGTCCAATTGACTTTGCAATAAGGTTCTGGTCCACAGAACGCGGATTCAGAACCAGCCCTAGCTAGTTGGTCCGCCGATTCGTTGTCCGCAATACCATTATGGCCAGGTAGCCAACCAAGTTTTGACCTTGTTGTGTTTGGATATATACTGGTTTTGAGTCTATCGTGTTGGACGATAGAGCTTGTAATGCCGCTTGACTATCTGAGAAGATTTGTATTTTGGCGCCTTTAATTCCCTTATTGGAGATTAAAACGGCGCAGATCTCACCTCTCGCGAACGTCTGACAAACATCCGAGAGTATGACTGTCATGAAAAAGCTTCTCAATTCAGCCGTTCGGACTCGGCATAAAATTGTAGGTCCCTTCCATTCGTCCCAAAAATTGAAACTCACACAAAACGAATGGTTGCGAGAAGCTAGGCCTTGGGTGTCACCCGCCTGTTGCGCCACCTATTTATTTTTTTTTTTTTTAGATCTCAATGGCATGGACTTCAGTCTGCACCAACTCCAGATTCCATTTTCGATCCGTCAGTATACCTGACCATAATTTTAGGATCCAGTGTGTCGGAACACCATTGGCCCATTTCGTGCGGTCCAGTATTTCTACCTCAAATAATTTCCCAAAACTAAAGGTATATTCTCTAACCATAATGTCGGGGATGGAGCAGAACATGTCCGTGTTTGGGATCGAGTTAAGTATTTCCAGGTGTCCCACATGGTCAGCTGGTTTAAACTTGTATTCTAGCCGTAGCTTAATAGCACATTTAGCTGCCACTTTCATAATAAATATATGTAGGGGTAAGAGCTCTATAACAGCTTCTAATGCTGCATTAGGGCAGGTGCGCATTGCACCCGTGATGCCGAGAAAGCCAATACGCTGTAGTTTTTGTAGCCTATTTGACGTTGTCGGTTCAAGAACGTTCGCAGACTGACTAGTAGACTGTCGATGACTAGTGACCACAAGAGAGGAGAGAGTACCCCACCTGGATGGCAGCCATTAGCTGCACAGACACCGATACACCTCCGGAGGAGGATGTTATTATTCGACTTTCCAACATGGCTCTGATCCACTGATTGGTCGAATCTTCGATACCTTTAAGCACAAAGGGCATTTCCTTGGACCGGAATGTTTCTTCTACCTTTCTGATAAGGTAATGAAGAGCACCCTCAATGGATTTACCCTTTCTGTACGCAAATTGACTTGAGTGGAGAGAGTTATATTATGTCTAACTGTCCTCTAATATGAATATCGATAAGTCTTTCCATGGTTTTAAGAACAAAGGATGTTAGCCTGATAGGTCTCTAAGATTTAGTCAAATAACTTGGCCTGTTGCCATTTTTTTGGGATGAAGATCACATTCACCTGTCTCCAGGAGATTGGGATATATCCCCAGTTGTAACTTATTCTAAATAAGGCAATAACCGCAGGTAGTATGACGTCTATAACCCTCTGAATGAGCTATGCCATAAGTATGACATTAAGACAGTCTTAGGTGATTTCAATGACAAAATACGAAACGAGGACATCTTTGGTAGTACAATCGGGAAGCACAGCCTACACGACAACACGTCTGGAAACGCACTTAGGCTAATCTACTTTGCTGCGGGACGTAATGTCACTATAGCTAGCCCACGGTTTCCTCGCCTCAATATCCGGAACGTGGCGTTCACCAGATCATCAAACCGTCAATCTAATTGATCATGTTGACGTAAGGCACTCATATAGTCTTCTAGATGTCCGAACTTGTCGAGCGGCCAATATAGACTCGGATCAATAACTTGTTTTAGCCAAGGTACGTATGCAGATATCCGAGACACCACAAAAACGAGGAAATACTGTGAGGAGACTCAACGTTGAACGGCTACAAACGCAACAAACCGCCAGAACTTTTGCCGATTGCGTCTCCTTGAAGAAGTCCTGTGCAGCCAGCATCAAGTGCTGAAGATCAGTGGCATCGATATGCCAAGAATTCATCAGAAAAGCCCCACCCCCTCGAAACCTCTGATTTGATGAAGAGTGCTGGCAATCACATGCAGCTAAACAACTGATTTACAAAGTAGCACTGCAGAGAAGGATGAGAGCAGCTCGTGAGCTCTACCAGCATAAAAGAAGGGAAGAACACTAGCTTCCCCGGAAGATAAAGAAAGAGGAGCATGAGAAGCGCGCGATTGAGGAAATAGAGAGGTGTTACTCCAGGAGCAATGTTTGGAAGTTTTACCAAAAGGTAAAAAGAACGTGTCCCGGGAACAAGACCCGAACAGAGGCCTATAGAGACGAACAGGGAAATATTGTAGTAGAGTTACAGACGGGGCTGAGGACATGGAAAAACCACTTCTGCAGAATGTTAAACTCCGAAGACGACACGAATTCCGCTGTCAGGCAAAATGAACCATTTACCCTGGACGATGAAAGAAAAAGCTTCTGTCCACCTTACCAAACTGAATTGAGGACAACAATATCCCAAGCTCAAATCGAATCAAGCTGCTGGACCGGACGGTTTAACTGCCGAGCTTTTTAAGGCAGTGGGAGATGACTTGGTAGATAGAGAGCATACATCAACTCGTCTCCAAGATTTGGTCAGAGAAAAGTATGGCTGGTAAATGGGTCCTCAGCATCATTTGCCTGATCCAAAAGAAAGGAGACCCTCTAAACTGCGCCAACTCTATAAAGGCATCGGTCTTTTGAACCTCGCCTATAAGATCCTATCTGGTGCAGTGTGTAAACGCCTAAAACCATTTGTCAACGAACTGATTGGGCCCTATCAGTGTTGTTTTAGGCCCGGTAGGTCCACAACCGACCAAATATTCACACTACGAGATATCCTGGAGAAGTCCAAATCGATACTCACCATCTATTCATTGATTTCAAGATGCCTAAGAAAGCAACTGACTAGTAAGTCCTTGTCAAGAAACACTAAGAAGACTCTATATAAGACCCTCATCATCCCAGTCCTACTCTATTGCGCAGAAGCATGGACGTTAGCAAAGGCGGCTGAAGATCCTCTTGGTCGTTTCGAACGCAAAATTCTTCGAGTGATTTTCCGGTCCCGTTTGCGTTGACGGCCTTTGGAGGAGAAGATTTAACAGAAAGGTCAGAAAAGGATGGCTAGGACATGTAGAGCGAATGGACACCAACGCTCCGGCCCGAGGAGTCTTCGATTCCAACCCGAAGCGACAACGCAATAGAGGAAGACCTCGGCTTAGGTGGCGCGCACAAGTGGAAGGGGACCTCAACCAACTTGAAGTGCGCAACTGGAGGCGGTTAGCCAAAGATCGAGCTAAGTGGAGAGGCGTGTTGGTTGAGGCCCAGGTTCACCCCGGACTGTAGCGCCATCTAAGTTAGTAAGTTATAAGAAAGCCAAGCAACTGGGCGCAGTGGCTCACTGGTTAGTGTGCTGGACTACTGTGCGAGGGGTCCCAAGTTCTATCCCGAAAAAAACACAAATTATGTACATCTTAAGGTTTTTTTCCACAGCGCCATCTCTCGCGGACGTCTGACAAACATCCGAGAGTATATCTGTCCTGGAAAAGCTTCTCAATTCAGCCGTTTGGACTCGGCATAGAATTGTAGGCTCCCATAAACAAATAGTTGAGACTGACTCAATAGGACCGTGCCTAGCTTCTCACAACCGCACGCTGTTTTATTGTTGGAACATACAGACTTCTGTAGATACAGTAAGAAGGCAACCCACATCCAGCACATGAAGCACTAGTTCCTAACAGCTACGCCGTCATAAAATTTGAGGAAACAAAGCATTGCCAAGTCATTCGAGGTTATTGTCCGATTACAGAGTACCTACCTGTCAACGTTTTCTATCTTAACAAGCATGTGAGATGCGACCATGCAAACTGTCACAACTTCCACGTAGTCTTACATTAACTTAACACATGAAATATTCTCTTTTGGCCAAAATATTTGAAACTTTCCTCTTGGGACGACTTTGCCCATTGTCCACCTATCTGAAAAGTTTTTTATTGCTCGAGTATTTACCTACTCACCTCATTGTCATTAGATTTGAAAATAAATTTCGGCAAAAAAGAAAACTTATCGATTACCCATCTATTAGGTCCCAGCTCCAATCTAGTTGATATAGCACCAATTGGATCTGTGGTGGACTGCAGAGCAAATCCACCCGGGACAAACCTCAGTCCACGTTTGCGTTCGATTAGTGGCAAAGCGATTTCGTTGTTCCACCTTAAAACGCATTAAATGCCTGGAAGGACCTTTGGCTAATTTCCAGCCCCCCTCGCCACTCCTCAATTAGGTCAACAAAACTTCATCATGTTTAGCAGGACACCACACACGCATATATTCTCAGTGAATCTCTCTCTCTTTCTAAACACACACAATTTCGTAACGAACTTAGGCCCGCAAAATATGAAAATTTAAAATTTCATCGCCCCGTGAGCTTATTTGGATAATCTACATGCTCGGAAGCACATTTCGTTCAAAAATGTTCGCTGTGTGTTTGGGTTGCCTAAAAATATTCACCAGCAGAGCTGGAAAATAATTTTCTAACTATGCTGAAAAGGACACTGCATGTGCTCCAAAATTAAACAATTTTCTAATTTGCACCCAGCTAACAAGCTAACAAGTCCCGCTGGTGATTCCACCACTCAACGATGTGTGTTTGGCTAGTGTGAATATGCGAGTGAGCGTTCACTCTGCTGAACCCTAAGCTCGTTTAATGAAATTGGCAGCTAGGTAATCCCAGTTTAACATATAAACGAGTTCCAGCAGCGAGGGATGTGCCCGCCCGGACGAATATGCAGATCAAATCAATTTTATCTGCTGTTTGCTGGTCAGGGAATGTAATTTTTGTCTCGTTGTTGTTGTTGGGAGTTGGTTTTTTTTGTGCGGGTTAGTACTTTGTTTTGGCCGCTGGTATACATTGGGAACGCGTTTACAAAACCAAATCGACATGAGTAAAAATGGCCACAAAATGAAACGTTTCTAGTCTCTAATGAGGTTTTTGGGGAGCAAATTTGTTTTGGTCTCTTTTTTTTTGGCGATGGTCGTGGTGTTTTACAAAAGCCAGCTAATTTCAGATTTTATCTAAACGTGCTGGGTATGCGGACTTTTTCCAGATGGTTTTCGGTTGGTTTTTGCATTTGCAATTCACCAATGAAGTATGGGAGGGATTTCGAGGGCTTGGTTTGGCTGGGTTCTATTTTTAGAATTTTTGCACAGAGCAACGCGGACGGACAGGCTAAATTATGATTCGAATTTGAGGTTTTTCGGGGGAAATTTTGTCGAATTACTGTAAATTGTAAAAGGATTCGTTTCGTATTGAATTAAATTAATTGGGCCGACTATACGATGCGAATTGAGGGTTTTGAATAAATTTCACTAAAGGGATATCGCTGTGGGCAATAGATTTATGTGGCCTATAAGCAAGGACTGTTGCCAAAGTGGTGTATTCGTTTATTCAAAAACAAATTGGAAATATCTGAGAAGTCGTGTTTTTAAGTTTTAGTTACCAATATATGTATACTCTCTGTCTTTTGCCTAACTAGTTGTGTGGGCATCAAAATTGGCTTTAAATTATTTTAAAAGAAATCAATACCTTAGGGCAATTGCAAAAATGCAAACACGGTTGATTAACGCCATCTATTAGCGGGATTCCGAATGGAGTTATTTTAAGGCATACTTAGTATATTATGCAATACCTTCGCCTCCACAACTAAGCCATTCATGGACATTTTATAGCCATAGAAATATCATCTATTAGACAACTGAACTTTGGGACAACTGATCCATAAACATTTCATACAACTTTTATTATTGCATAGTTATGAATGACGTCCGAAAATGATATGCGTAAGAGAAGCGCGACACACACCCCGAAAATGATAATGGATGAAAGGTCCGATAAATAAGTTAAACTGAGGATCAGTTGTCCCATAAAAGAGTTATATGGTTATGCAATTATTTGCCATGGATGGGCTATGTGAAGGTGGGCTATAGTAGACCCTTTCGTAGTATTTATAGAGACTGGAATCCACACTAGTATCAACACTAATACTGTAAAAAAATATTGAGTCTGTTTGATTCTTACCCTTGCACAAATAAACTTCTGACCCATTCGTAACCTAAAACAAGTCATACTGCTAGGTTCCACATTTCACTTTCACTCGAAATGAAATCGGAAATGAATTTTTGTGTTCTACATTTCAATGTATCCGATTTCGATTTCAAAATTTTCTGAATTAAGACAAAGTGAAATTGTGATTTCGAAAAAATTTCGGATTTTCCGAATCGTTCGAAATGCAGAACACTGAAAACGAATTCACTCGATTTGCAATTTCGATTTCACTCGATTTCTGTAACCTAGCTGATAGAAGGCTTTTTATGCGGAATATTTACGAAAAAACAGAAAGATTTTTGTCAAAAAGTAAAAAAAAACTGTTTCTGCAAAAAAAGATTTGACAGATTCTTCTTTTGTTTTGTTCGTCTTGAACCAGGGGTGGAAAATGGAAAAAAAAATAAATTTTCATTTTGTATCTGAATATACCACCACAACGAAAGCACTGGTTCGATGACGAGTGCCGGCAAGCACATGCAGCAAAACAAAAGCCGCATACAAAGTGGCGCTGCAAAGAAGGACCAGAGCTGCTCGTGAGCTCTACTCTACCAAAAGGTAAAAATAACCTTCCAAGGCTACAGAGTCCGAACGGAAGCCTGTAAGGACGAACAAGAGAACGTCATAGTAGAATCGCAGTCGATGCTGAGGATATGGAAAAACCACTCCTGCAAACTGTTTAACGGCGACGGCGAATTAAATCCCACAGTCAGGCAGAATGAACTATTCAACCTGGACGATGAAGACCAACAATTCCGTCCACCCGACCTAGACGAAGTGAAGATAGCCATCATATCATGGCAGGCGATGACTTGGTTAGGAACATGCACCACCTCATTTGTAAAATATGGTCGGAAGAAAGTATGCCCGATGAATGGAACCTTAGCATTGTTTGCCCGATCCTCAAGAAAGGAGACCCTCTGAACTGCGCCAACTACAGAGGTATTAGTCTTCTTAACATCGCCTACAAGATCTTATCTGCTGTGTTGTGTAAACGCCTGAAGCCTAATTGGCCTCTATCAGTGTGGCTTCAGGCTAGGAAAGTCTACCATCGGCCAAATATTCCCACTGCGGCAGATCTTGAACAAAACCCAGGAAGTCCAAATCGATACCCACAACCTTTTCATCGATTTTAAGACCGCCTACGACAGCATTTATAGAGACGAGCTATACAGAGCAATGTCTAGTTTTGGCATCCCTGCCAAACTCGTCCGTTTGTGCAGGATGACAATGGAGAATGCACGCTGCTCCATCAAGGTCGGTAAAGAACTCACCGAGACCTTCGATGCATAGTGCAAAACTTAAACGCTAAATTTGTCAAATTTGTCAAAAGTCCGGTCATCTACTCGCCTACGCCAAATCGACATAATCGGCAGAACGCTGCGGACTGCTGTCACTGCCGAGTTCCTGAGTATTGAGACGGAGGCGGCGAAGATGGGTTTGGCGGTCAATGAGGGCAAGACAAAGTATATGCTGGTCATCAAGAAAGGACACTCAACACCGACGTCTTGGACAGAATGTCACTATAGACAGATATAACTTTGAGGTGGTAAAGGACTTTGTCTACCTAGGCTCCGCTATGAACTCAGACAATGACACCAGCGCTGAGATTAAACGAAGAATAACTCTTGCCAATCGCTTTTTCTTTGGTCTAAGAAAGCAACTGAGTAGCAAAGCCCTCTCTCGAACAACTAAAGTGACCCTTTATAAGACCTTAATCATCCCAGTCCTACTTTCTGGAGGCATGGACTCTATCAAAAGCGGATGAGCTTACTCTCGGTTGCTTCGAGAGGAAAATTCTTCGAATAATTTTCGGTCCCATCTGCATAGACGGTGAATGGAAGAGGAGATACAACGACATACAGCGACATCGACCTAGCCAAAAGAGTGAAGGTACAACAACTGAGTTGGCTGGGTTATGTAGAGCGAACGCTTCGGCCCGGAAGATCTTCGAATCCACACCCCGAACTGTAGCTCCACTTCAAATAAAGTAAGTATTGGAATATGCACCACCAATAAGCGCAAAATTTAAAAACCACCTATTTGATTGAGCTTAAATTTTATGAAAATCTTTTCAATTGACCGAAAGGAATTTCTGTAAAATTTGATCAAAGTTGAGCAAATGGAAGTGTCATCATACGAAAAAAAAACTTAAAAATCTGATATGTATCTCGAAAACCACCGAACCGATTGAGCTAAAATTTTGAGAAATTCTTTGTTATTGACTCAAAGGTGTCTCAATTCGGCCAAAATTTGACAAAGGGGTGTGTCAACTTCTATACAAAATAACATTTTCAGGCATTCTGAGGTTTTTGGTCCTTGAGTGGTCCTGCGAAGATTGGTCGAAATTAAACAAACGGGCGTGAATTCATTTGAATTACGAACGAGTTTTATTTAATCACCAAACGAAACCTAAACTGTACACAGGGCGGCCAATGTTGCTGATTTCAATGAACTGGAGTTGGAAGGTTGATTGTGGAACGAAATTCACCAGGTCATCAAGTCTGTTATAAATTAACCAAACATTTGAAATTGGACGGAGTAAAGGGTCTTTTAATGAGCAAAATACTTGAATGCCTTTTACGTCAGATAAAAATAAGCCATTAAACTTCCCCATTTATTTTCTTCTAAGTACCTGTATGGTTTCTAACAATTTTGGTTTTTATGAAGAAATTTCGTTGGATTTGAAATTGCAACCGCTTTATAGCCATTTAATGCTGTGTCATTAATTAATAGATTTTCCCCAGCATTTTCCATCATGCACGCATAGAAAACGAGTGGTTGAAAAATTTGTAAGAACCTGTTGATATATGCACTCAGGGGCGTAGTGAGGGTTCGAGCCGTGAGGGTGTATTTCATAGAAATGCCGACTTATTTTAGAAACTTGCCGACTTTAAAGAAATCTTGAAAGTCGGCCCAGCGGTTATCGAGTTATAACGTCATTGAGTTTAACCCCATCAAAGATGTTTTTTGTATGGGAGGCGCCACGCCGCTTTGTCTAATTTTGACCAATATTCACAAGAACAAAACCTGACGACCCCACCCGCCCTTTTTAAAATGGAATCGAAACTCGGTAAATTTTAAGGAGTTCAGTCCGCAAATTCCCCGATGCCGACCGTTCTTTTTAAAACCGAAACTCTGAGAAGGTACATCAAGATAAACAAATACAAATTGTCATTTCCGAAAGATGGAACCTTTAAAAATGCAGACTTGTATGCATTTACTAGTTTAAAAACCTATACCTAATGCAAATCCAAACTCACTTCTTACATTTTGTTTCGAGCTTATTTTTAAAAATTGATCGTTTTTGCCAATTTTCTTTTAGTTGCTAATAAATGTAGCTTCCTTGATTTTCCGACTCTTGAAAAGCGTTGGAGGGTGTTCTTGTTTTTTTGTAGCATTTACGGTGTTTTAAAAATCTACCACTTTCTACCACTTTTTGGTTTCCCAATATACCACCTTTTTCCTACTCCCAAGTCCCAACAGTGCTCCGCAGTGCCTACTACCTACTTTGCAAATGCGTCAGTAACTAATTTGTTGCGATACTTTTTGTTTTTTTTTTTAGTTAAAAAGAACTGCAAAGGCATTCATTTTATTTATAAACAAAAAAAGTTGTTAATTGTGCAAACCCATGCGGGCCTTGTACCACTTTTTAATTAGCACGTTGAAATTGAAACTGTATCAAAATCAATTGATTGAGGGGTGAGCTCTTATATTTGGAGATTTTTTTTTCAGTTTTTAGAACCGTTTTGAAATTAGTTTTCTGGGTTTTTTTATATCTGAAATATTGCCATCGTGCAGATGATTAGACAGGGGCTAGATCACGTAAAATGAAAACGATCGAACGATGTCGTTTCAACAATAGCAGTCTCTGTCTATTGCCACAGATATGATAGAGACAGGTTTAGTGAAAACGAAAGCGTTTTTCGTTTCGTATTTTACAGAATCCCACTCCAGGTTTCGAGGCAATGGATAAGTCAGTTCGATAAGTCCAGAGTATTGAATTTTATCATTTGACTGTAATACTTCGTTGTGCAAAGAAGAAAATCACATTTTTTGTTTTTCTGTCAGAACAATGCATCAATGTAACAAATTTTACAAACTTTGGCTCCCATGACGAAGAAAAGCGCCACACCCCTTCACAGGAACACTCTCAGACCAATTCGGTAGTTTTCGAGATATAAGATTTCGAATGTATTTTTTGTATGGGCGGTGCCACGCCCCTTTGTCCAATTTCAGCCAATCTTCACAGTAACACCTAACGATTTGGTGGGTTAGGGTTTTCGAGATATAAAATGTTGAATGCATTTTTTGGGAGGTGCCACGCCCCTGTAAAAAAGTTCCTGTAAAAATACTCATTTAAAAATATGAGCCAAAATATCGGCTTTGTTTTGAAACTATGTATGTATTTGTATGTGTTATGACATATTTTGATTTAATTATTATTTTTTTTGGCACATATTTAATGAATGTTTACGGATTTTATTTACGCAGCTTTATTTAATTTAAGATGTGAATTATTTATCCCAGATCTAAGTCTGATTCTTGTTTCTAATTGCTCTATAAAGACGCTGGATATACGAGTGATTTTTAAATCGAAATTAATACCAGCTCATTGATTTGTATCCACCTTAAAGAATCGACCAAATATGTACTTGGTCAACCAATCGAGGAATGTGAAAATGATTTCGCTTCGAAAATTTCTGATCTATCTTCAATGATTGCGATTAGTGTCAAACAAGCTGGGCGCAGTAGCGCAGTGGTTAGTGTGATGGAGTACTGTGCGAGGGATCCCAGGTTCCATCCCTGGAAAAACACAAATTACATCTTAAGGTTTTTTCTACTGCGCCACCTCTCGCGAACGTCTGACGAACATTTGAGAGTATGACTGTCCTGAAAAAGCTTCTCAATTCAGCCGTTCGGACTCGGCATAAAATTGTAGGTCCTTTCCATTCTTCCCACAAATAGAAACTCACACAAAACGAATGGTTGCGAGAAGCTAGGCCTAGGGTGTCTATCGCCTGTTGCGCCACCTATTTATTTATTTTAGCTAAATAAATTTAAACAACTGAATAAATAAAAGTCATATATGTACTTGTACATACTGGACAACTTTTCAGTGAGCACGCTCAAATTACAAATAAAATTCCCGAAGAACAACTATGCAAATCCAAATATTAGCCTAGAAGTTGAAAGCCAAGAGGTTTTCTAAATTATCGTGCAGCATACTCATTGTCAACGCAGATGTGTTATCGGAAAAAGCCGCGAGAAAGTACACACTTCTTTTCAAGAACTAGTTTGCAAAAACCAATAAGGCAACTGGACCCGACGGAATCCCGGCTATAGTACATACTCAAGAGCTGTGCACCAGAACTTGCACCTGTACTATGTAAGCTGTTTAGCATGTTGTACGTTTACTTCTTCCTGGAAGACCGCTCGCATTCAACCTATTCTAAAGAAGGGGGGGGGGGGTGTCTGCCACAAAACTATTGTCCAATAGCGTTACTTTCAATGCTCTCAAAAGTAATATAAAAGGCAATAAATGTCGAAATAATCAAACAGGAGGCCACCGATTAATAAGTGACAGGCAATACGGATTTCGGAGCCGTCGTTCCACTGGAGACCTGTTAATCTACGTAACGCACTTATGAAAGCAAGCAATTAAACAACAAGGCTAATCCAGAGCCGTAGCCTTGGACATATCAAATGCATTTGACCGAGTCTGCCATAGAGCCCTATAAGGTAAGTTAGCGTCTTATATTGATTACCACAACAACTCTGCGGATGGATGCAAAATTTTCTTTTTGGAAGATCGACCCAAGATGTTGTAGATGGTGTATCATCTAAAGCTACGATTACACGGCCATTTTTTCGAGCCATTTAAATGGCGCTCTGACGTAAAAATCCCGTCACCAAGCAGTCATTTAAATGTCGCTCTGTGTGATCGCCATTTTTGGCAGCGTCATTTAAATGACTAGGAAAATGACAAACCAAATGACATGAATTAAGTGCCATTTAAATGGCGGAAAAAAATTACCGTGTGATCGCTCTTCAATGATGCCTACAATGGCATCCCAACGGAAAATTCTCCGTCCGTCATTTGATTTTGGGACACAAATGACGATGATAGTCATTTCGTGTGATCGCCATTTTTCCAATGACGAATCGTAGCTTAAATGTCGCTCTGATGCGACATATTTTCCTGACGTCACAGCGCCATTTATATGACTCAAAAAATGGCCGTGTAATCGTAGCTTAATTCGTTTGCTATAAATTTAGGAGTGCCCCAAGGATCTATTCTTTCTCCAGCTCTATTTCCTCTCCACATCAATGATTTGCTTGGATCGACAAATAATAATATCTACAGCTTTGCTGATGACATCAGTCATCATCTCGAACAGTGGGCCTGTGAGTGCGGCTTCATCACACAGTCAGAGATGTGAACAAATTAGTTCTCTAAATGATGATCTGGACAAAATCTTGAAGTGGGGAGAAGACAACTTGGTTGTACCTATTTAATGGAAACAAGACACAGCTCACAACATTTTCTAGGACAAATGCATTAACAGTTTCTCTAGTCCAAATGGATGACCATCCAATCCATCCCAAAGGCTCAATGGCACCTTATTGAATTCAGGAATAACATGGCAGGACTAAATATCCTATATCGCCAGATCGGCGTCCGTTAAGTTGAGCTACCTATCTAGAAAGAGTTGCTTTAGCTCCAAGCAACGTCTCTTTCTTTACAAAGCACAGGTTAGACCAGGCCTGGAATATTGCTCCCATATATGGAGCTCGGCCCCAAAACATTCACTTAACCTACTTGACAGCATACAGAGACGAGCAGTTCGACTTATTGGAGACCCTGCACTCACATCGAATCTACAACCGTTGGTGCACAAAAGACAAGTCGCTGACCTTTGCTTGTTCTATAGGTACTTCCGTGGTAGATGTTCCGAGGAACTCAAAGACATTATCCCTCGAAATGCAACTTTTGCGCTCCCCACAAGACAGGCTGCTAATGCTCATTAGTTATTACCATACAGTACATTTGACAACCGCGAGGACATCAGTTTTCCAAAACTCCTTCTGTTACAGGACAAGCAAACTTTGAAACTCGCTTCCTGTAGATATAGTTATTTTCAGAAGACTACAATTTGCAGCAATTTAAGTGCAGAACTAACATACATCTGCAAGCATCTCGGGCGCGGATGAAGCTTTATATAGGTTCGCCTTTCCCGGGAGAAGTATTTAAACAATAAAAATACTTCTCGGGGTGAGTCGTAGCTACACCGCTTCAGCATTATACTACAAGTGGTAGTCATTTGGAAATATGTTCCCAATAAGCTAGTTCCGAAGTTGGCTTGTCTCTGATGCTGAGCGACTTTTTGGTTTTAAAAAAGCCTCCAAAAGCCATCTCTGTTTAGATGTCTCATGAATTTAGAGACAGCAACTTTAAGCCGCTTGACTCTTTGTCTAAAAACTAAACTAAAATAAAATCCAATCACAAACGCATGGTTTTCCACATCGTGACTAAATAGTTACGTGACGGTGACTTAAAAGTTACCCAAACGTACTTTTTAAACGCCCTTCAAACAAACCAAATTGTTCTCCCCCATTTGCGTATTTAGTCTGCTCCCGAATACAACTTCACATAATATTCTGTCTACCAAACATATCCCTATTTGATTGTTAACTGTTTTTTTTTTTTGTCTGCTCACTCACCCATCATCCACAACACTCATCACTCAGCTTCCGAATTAAATCCCAAAAATAAAGCACGATTTCTATATTTGAAATACTAATTTTTTTATGGCCGCCCTTCGTCCTCCAAAGTTAGTTAGCCGTATATGTCCATGTGAAACAATAAAAATGAAAATTATGAAATCATGGTTCGATAGTGTCTGTGTGTATGGTGCTTGGGCAAAAAATTTGTGTGTGGACAATTTTCTGAATTGTTGTTTAGCACCACCACCACGATGACGATAGTTCTTGTTCTGGCATTCGTGTTGGCCGGTGCGTCTGCATTCCCATATCCCAGAGGGTCCAAAAGGCCAGCCCAAACTCTGAACCAATGGAAGTTTTACGATCACTGCGAAATAAAGCCATCATATGAATACCCAAGTGTGAATTTTATTATTATAGAGTGCACATGGCGAGGGGCATTGAAGAACACATTCGTTGTGTGCCCCGGCACACTCTAATGGTAATCCGAACATATTTCATATTGGAATGGTACCAGGAATTTTTTAACATTTTTTTTTTTTGTATCATTTCGCATCTGAGGTGGGTGGTAAGAGTGAACGCCTGCCTTTGAGAAAAAATCCACTGAAGGTCTACCACGGTAGGTTACGTAACTAAACAGCCGCAACTGGTATGCAAAGAGGCTGGTATGATGCAGATGGGGATGGCTGCTTTTAAGTTAATGCACCCGAGGGAGGCTCCTTGACCGAAAACCCGATGCAGGTAAATCCGCATCCATATCTGTGTTTTTAGTGGTTTCCAATAGTCGGTTGCAGGCCATCCAAGCGAAGAGCCAAGCCAACAAACTGGGGGAACCCATGATGTCACATTCAGTTGGGTTCACGTAACGTTACCAGAAATTCTACTGCGTATACTTAATTTTTTGGTTTGCTAGTCTGTTGATTTTTTTTCCTGTGCGCCTTTTTTTTTTACATTTTCAAAGAATCCTTTCCGGGGTAGGCTGAGAGATGAACTAGGGAAGGAGGAGGATGAAGCGTAATGTTTGGCTTCGGGGTAATCTAATTTATGATGCAGTAAAAATTGGAATGCCTCAGGAGACGAAATCTTTTTTATGGCATCCCGCGCTGGGGAGTTGAATGTTTGCAGTGCTATCACGAATCATTTTTACACAAATAGTAGTACACACATTGAGAAGCGATCCGCAGGGATTTGAGTGCAGGAAAGGATTGAATCACCTGCCATGCCATGGATGCCGCACACACATAAAAACACCTGGGAACCTACTGCGCTGGAGAGTTATCAGCACACACAGCTGAATCGATGAGTTGGGGTTGGTTATACTGTTGGTAAAACCACCAGGAAGGACATCATATGTCCTCTTCCTGGGTACTATGTGGCAATGTATACTCGATAGTGCCAAAGAACCAGAAGCAAACTATGGCTCCAATCAAAAGCTGGAGAGAAGCTGTAGAAGGAATGTCCGATGGAATTTTTGCCGCATTCACCGATGGGCATTACATCGCTGTTCGTGTGCCCTGAGAGTTTACCATTCGGCTGAAAAGATAAATCTCATGAAATAATTACAAGTGTAATGCAACATACCGAAAAACGAAAACGACAACACGTTGAGAATTGTCGGATGAGGAGCAAAATTGAATATTTTAGGTTGGTTATGCACCAGATGGTGTAAGAGGGTGGTCACTACACTATATAGTGCCACATCGCATCCTTATTGCGATGGAGTGCATTCAAAGCTACTCTGGGTCATAAATCTTTGCAAAAAATAAACACATAACACAGTGGGGGCAATTAGAGGATGAACCAGACAGGTGAAATGGTATTGCTTACAAAATGAATGACTTTTTAGAAGATGCGGTCAAGGTGTGTGACCAAATGATTTGTTTTACTTACACTTATCTAATACACGAACCACAGAAAATAGTAAACGGTGAATAGCTATTCCACGATTCAAATAAGTGGTTAAAATGATGAAATGGCCCTTAGATTTGGTATGAATGTGAAATAGCCCTCAATGAGTGGTTCTGGATGAGTTGCTGTAAGAAAACGACAAATTTTGCTAGCGCCCTCTATGACTGGAAGTCAGAATTTAGTAAATTTGTGATTGTTGTTTTTTGAGCAAATTCAAAGTGGGTTTTGATAAGCTATAGGTAAGGCTGCTACATCTGCCTAGCATACGTTTTTTTTTTTTTGTCCCAAATGAGTGACTTAATAAATACCAGCTTTTACTCATTTAGGTGTCGTTACAATCCGTGGGCGGTCAGGGCCTTAAACAGAACCATCTGACAGCATATATTTGATTTTGACCAGAGATGCGAAATCTGGACATGGCTCGATAAGCCTCGTTCTGCCATATGCCTTAAAATCAATAAGAAGATGGTGAGTAACCTGGACGTAACGGATGGCTCCAAATCCGGACAGGGGTCTGGTTCTGGAGTCTTCGTGGAAAGCGAGAACTTTAGACTACACTAACCCTTTAGGTCCATTCGACCATGCGTCTGTCTCCAAGCGGATATTTTCGCTATCCTTATGGTTATGCGCTATATTGTGACAAGGACAAGGACATTATCCCGCGAAATGCAACTTTTGGGCGTCCCACAAGACAGGCTGCTAATGCCCATGACCATACAGTACACTTGACAACCGCGAGGACATCATCTTTCCAAAACTCCTTCGGTTACATTACAAGCAAATTTTGAAATTCGTTTCCTGGGGATATATTTCCAGAAGACTACAATTTGCAGCAATTTAAGTGCAGAACTAACATACATCTGCAAGCATCTCGGGGCGCTGATGAAGCGTTATAGGTTTGCCTTTCCCGGAAGAAGTATTTAAAAAAAATGGAGGGCTAAGCATATGCGTTTCCAGTGATAGCCAAGCTGCACTAAAAGCGCTGCTCAATCCTCTTACATCGTCCAAGTTAGTGCTCGAACTCGAGCTTTCTCTAAGCTTGGTCGGAAGGCTAAACACAGTGAAACTTGTTTGGGTCCCAGGTTACACTGGTATACAGGGAAACGAGATCGTTTATGAGCTGGCCAGGCTGGGTTCAGAAGAAGCTCTCTCAGGACCTGAACCAGCGTTGGGTCTGCCTGAATCTGTGGTTATGACCTATAACATTGATACTTGGGTTTCTCGTGAACACGAGTGTCGGTGGCATGACTGTGCTGGGTGTAGGCAGACCAAACGTCTGCGTCTTTCCTTCTGTGTCTCAGGAGAATCGACTGCAGACTGCTTGGCAGTACAATGGACCAGTAGTTAGTCTGAGAGCTCCATCGGATAGTAGAAACTTCCGACAAAACAAAAAAAAACTGAACGTCGTCTCTCTTAAGCTACGGTTACGAATGTCACGAAATGTGTCATTTATTTGTATATTGATGCGACAATAATTGAATCATCAGTTCCTCATATACGTGTCACTCATTGACATACTATACATGGACTGCTAGCAGCCAATTTTTCGTTGAAGCAAAAATAAGCACTAGCTCTTTTGGTTCACGGCGGAGAGAAACGAAAACACTCAAATGTCATCGAGCAATTCGTGCGATTTGATTTGTGTCTAGGTTTGTGTGCTGAGTGTGCCATACTGCCATCTGTTATAGAAAGTTTCAAATCATTTGAATAAGTCGTTATTTTTGCGCAGTTGTAATGTTTCTACAATGGATGGCACTGTGTTCTATGTAAAAAAAAAATAGCAAAGGCGCGCAGAGGTTGAAAACTCTTTCCTACTTTCGCCGCACTGAACCAAAAGGTGCTTATGTTTGCTTCATTTTTGCTCGCAGGTTTGTATGAAACTGACATTTCACTAGCAGTCCATGTATAGTATGTCAATGGTGTCACTAATCACACGCTGATTGACACATGCGACGGTCATGCGCATGTCATTGTGTCCCAAAATCCTTGTCATAGTTGCTTTGTCATGGGGTGATAGATCTGAATAATAAAGGCGAGTGACCAGCGTTAGACAGACGATTACACAGCAAGACACAATTGACACCATTATTCTTTATAGATACTGCTGGCAACTTGTAGTACATTTGCGCGGAAGTTGGTTAAAACCACCTTTAGTCTTATCGCTCGTTGAGTTTTAATTCAGTCGCAAATGACTATGAAGATGTCTTTCAAAACTACCACCGGTTCTCTAAAAAAAATCGTTCAGTATCACGCATGAGACGTTGTCAATCAATGACAAACTGTCAAAAATAATCTGTAATTCAGTACGACATTGACAAGGCGATAAAACAGTTATTGAAATCAGTCATTTGGTTGTGCCATTAAAGTCGTGTCGATTGCATCACACGACTTGACGATATCACACAGAATGACACCACTTTAGAACATATTCGGATGTCATAATGACGTCAGTATGTCACGGATTGACGCGCTAAGCTACATGTGTAAGCGTAACTCTAACTTTAACTGGGTTAATTGTTTTCATCTAGCCCATCACAAAGACATTATACTTTCCCTCCTAATATAAAGTATCTATCTCCAGTGCTACCACCTATAGTTTGACATATTTAGGTAGTTTTGACAATATAAACTTTTGCAAAACCCTCATTGTTAAAATCGAACAATTTCAATTAATAGAAATAAATTCCAGTCTCCTTTTATATGTCAAATTAAAAATTGCTCAAGTTGAAGCCAAAACATTTATGTGTCAACTACAACCAAAAATGTAAATATCAACGACCCCACTGTTGAGTCTTTACGATTGAATTAAGCCAAGGACGGAACTCTTTAAATTTAAAGTGACAGCGCGAAAATGATTCGCACTCGGCTTAAACAAATGTCAGTGTAATCCATTGTGTTATACTGTCATGCGGGATGATTGCGCTAAAATGATTCACCAGGAGATGAGCTATAAGTACAGTGGGGTGTGTATACTGATGGTGCCTCAATGGCATGCTGTTTGCTTGCTGCACGCGCAGTGATTAATTAAAATTTACGAGGAGCGAAATTGCAATCTCAGAACTTCGCGTTTATATATAAGTGTGCGCGCTTCATCATTTTTTATTGCCACTGTAAATTTACAGGACATCCCATTGAGTATTCTCATCCTATACACATATAGATGGTCCTCCAACTTCGATGTCCATAAATTCCTACAAATGTATGCATTCGTCTTCAGCGAAGAGCAAGAGCCCTACTCTGCAACGGCTCTATATACTGCGCCTTGTAAGTTGCATTCTTTGTGTGTCTCTCTCTCCCTATGGGTCCCCTTTTTGTGGGTATGTGTGTGTGTGTGTGTTTGCAACTTCAACTCCTGTTTTATGCTTTCAGCACTTTTTTCCCAATTAACTTTTTGGTGACAGAAATGCGGCTCTCTGACAAACAGAGGGATCCCTTCATATAGTCATATGTGTCTAGTTATACATCAGAAAGTAAGGAAAAGGATCCTTGCGAAGGATTTCATCTTGCTTTTTACATTTTTGTACTGTTCACAGTAATAGGCAGGCAGGATGTAGATGGGCTAGTAGGTGGATTGATTGAAAGGCCCCAGCCCCAGCAACAATGGGCATCATTGTGTAGGAAGTGCGGAGACGTGAAGCAGAAGCGGTGACTTTGCTGTGATGTAGAAACCGCTCTAGGCTACGTTGACTTCATCGTCTTCGTCTTGTATAAAGATTCATATACACACACAACACTGAGGAGGCAGACATTGGGTTTATTTTTTCCTCTTTATTATGATGAAGGCTCACTTTTCGCATTGTTGCATGGATAAGGATATTCTGTGCATTTGTCCTGCATCCTTTTGGGATATATGCGCACAGCAATCCAATACACCTGCTCCGAGTCGGCTGATGTGTGTACTTTTGTGGGCAGACGATGGGATGGGGGAGGCGCTTTCGGAATCTCTGCATGCACCCTCTACACACGAGCACGAGGTACGGTCCGGTCGCCACACGAATATGTACCCCGAAACCGAAAAGTTAAATTATTATACCTGCAACCATATTGTGGGTAATTAAATATAAGTACATAAAGAGTGGACATGGCCAAATGGACCGACGGACACACTATCTCTGACGTACTTCCCCCATTCGATTACTGATGCTGCTGCTGCTGTGCTGTCCATTCAGCCGTCCAACCAACTAGCCAACCAACCATCTCATCTATCTCTGCGATATGCACCTTCTGTGTTATGTTTCTGAATTTTTTTTTTCGATTCCTTTTTTTTTTTTTTGCTGCCGTTTCGTTTGTCCTTTTTTGCAGGCCGAGCGGTCGGGGGTTAACGCGGTCAATGTGTCAAAAGAGCACTTTAATTTTGCAAATGGAATTATGTATGGGCGCTGGTTGGCGAATGGCGATACCGCCACTGCCCCGCTCTCTCGGTTCATGTTGTCCCCGAGTTTTTCCAGGAACACTTTAAGATGAATTCAATTATTAAGCCGGAATTAATTGGATTTGCCATTATCATTGTGAGTATTACATGTTACTTAAGTTGTCCAATGGGTTTTTTACTACAGTTCGTTAAGGTGTGGGTGTTCGTCCCTTACTGCTGGGTAATTGAACAGGACTTTTTACCAGCTCTCCGGATCGTATTGTATATATTGAAATAAAGGTGTCTGATGGACAGTGCTGTCTTTGAGGTTAAATGGGGGAGTGTATACTGTATACGTTATTTTAATGGCAGTCGGCTGTGAAATATGAAATAAGTTTTAGACTTAATTTAATTTGGCTGACATTTGTTGTGTGTATTTCATTAAAAGCCGCAGAAACATTTCTGTGGTCGTCTGATGGCGTTATTTGGCCCAAACAGTTTTTGGCTTCGATTCTAGTTTATTGCGAATATGCTTTCGCAAACCAAATTGAGATAATTTATTATGATTACGTAGATATAATAAAAAGGAACAATTTTTAAATTGCCATGGGTGACAGGGTGAGGGAAACAAGAGAGTGAGCCATGAAATTATAGCACGATGGTCATCGAAGCCGTAGTCATTTTTTCGACTGTGTAAACACAATCGCCTATAGAGCGTCAGGTACATGTGTATACAAAATTGTAGATTTTTTATTTCTGACATAATAATAGCTGGGGCTGCTCCTGACGAAACGTATTCTAGACCTGCAATTTTGGTTCACTTTTTTGAGCACTAGAATGACGGCGCTACATCACGATTAATACGAACAATTTTGGCCACCTAAGCTTCAATTGTAGCTGGTTTATCAGTATGATGTATAAGTGACTTCAAAGTAGCCCTGCAGGAAATAATCCAGGTGTCAAATCTCAAGACCATGGAGGACAACCAATTTACAGTTCCATTTCTTAAAGTTAATAGCCAAATATTGATAACAATAAGTCTGTAGTGTGGCAATCTATCAATCGTCCAATCTTGAAAGGAGGTACATATAAATAACTGATTGAGCCCAAGCCGCAGTACTATCAGTAGTCCATAAAAAACTTAGAGGAAGTCATCCTGCAGGTACTTGCCACATTTGTCGACTTCAGCAAAGCCTTTGACATCTTAACTCACAAAAAGATTGTTGAAATTGTCAGTAGAATTTTTGTAAAAAGGAATCGAAATCAGTATAGAGCGATGTGATAAAGTTTTTCCATTTGTTTTGCGGTGCAAAAACGAACAACGAAGACGGTTTGCCAACACGCGAACGGGCAACGTACAGCTGACCGTGCGAAAAACAGGGAAATTCAAGATTAATTCCACAGACTTCCAACGATTGACCTTGGGATTTATTGATTTTCATCGCAAAAGCCAATCGAACGGGGAGCTGAATCCGCTTGAATTGGAATGGAAGATCAGTTGGAAAAATCGGAATTCGTGGGATAAGGACTTCCTCTCCTTCGAATTTGCCCTTGATAATCGTCATCAGTTTCTTAACGTCATCAGTCCGTTAAGAAGACAACCGCGTACCATTGCACAATTTCGGATGATTCAGATTCCGCAACATGATTATGATCGATCCCACCTTCAGCTGTAAATTATGCGGTGGAGTTCCTGGCACATCAAGCGAGTTCAAAAATTCCGTCTGATAGTTGGTCGCCTCATCCTCGTCGGTCACGCTCTTAACGGATATGTAGTTTTTACGAATGCAGTTCTCAAGCGATTTGACTTTGAATAATGAAATTCAAGCTATTGACTTCCTTATTCTTCGTTGCTAGTATTGCCCGTTCACTACCAAATCCAGTCGAGATTTTTATAATTTTGTGCAATGCCGGGGAACACTTTGGTGATGAGTTCCTCCTTGGACGATGTGAACTCGCAAAAATTTGCCGGGATCGATATCAATCCAGTCGAAACATTAACGGGAATATGGCCATTGCCAAGCAGATGGGTCGTTCTGCAATGCAACTCTCATGTTCGTGGTCAATTTCAACCACTTGACATGCCGCCACAAAGACGGAGATTTCCAGAAGTTTCCACCTTTACATCGTCCAAAATCATTAAATTATGCGATAAAATGAAAAAAAAAAAACAATATTTTCGGGTTTTTCCGGAATTTTCCAAGTTTTCCTGGTTTTCCACTAAGAATTTTTTATTTTTCCATTCGAAAAGAAAATGGCACACAAAATTCCATACAAAAAATAAATTTTCGATTTTTCCAATTTTCCGACTTTTTCGGAGGGTTTTCCCAAAATTTTCTTTCGTATAAACCTTCTCCTGGCAATAAGGAACAACTGAAAAAACTTTGAGCCAAATCGGTCCAGCCGTTCAGAATTTTCTATTTTTCCAATTTCCCGACTTTCCTGCGGAAAAGTCCCAAAATGTTATTTCAGAAGAACCTTCTCCTTTCAAATACGAACAACTGAACAAAATTTTGAGCCAAATCGGTCCACCCGTTCTCAATTGATGAATTACTATACATTTTTGCCACCATTTTTATATACAGTGAGCGTCAAAAGTGAGTAAACAACAATACTCTTTTGAATTTTCTTTAGGGAAAAAAGTTTGATTACGAAGTATCAATAAAAAAACGTTTTTGATTTCGAGAA
This sequence comes from Cheilosia soror, assembly GCA_949372485.1. NCBI lineage: Eukaryota > Metazoa > Arthropoda > Insecta > Diptera > Syrphidae > Cheilosia > Cheilosia soror. The sequence continues at coordinate 81,485,212 of OX443561.1, forward strand.
GATAAAATACTTTATAGCTTTAAAAAAAAAAAATAGTTTTCCATCTCCAAAGAAAATTGAAAATATCATTGGCGTTTACACACTTTTGATGAAGATTTGGCGTTCTTTAAGGCTCTTAATTAGGTCAGATTTCTTGCTGTTATTTAAAAAGTTTCTTTGCGGATAAAGAAGAGATTAACTCAACACTGGAAGTCATTCAGCAAGAATTCGAAGTACAAATGTGTCATTTTATATTATAATTTGCCACCAAAAAAGTCATTTATATTCATTTATATTGCAAATCCAGTTTTGTCTCACTTCCTCCAATTGCACACCACAAGTAACTTGAACAAAATCTTAAATGGAAGTAGTACTGTGTATTGCTTCTATTTTGGTAATGGGAAATGGTAGAAATTTCAACAGAAAACGATATTGGATGGAATTTCCGCAGTCTCTTTCCTTCTTTTGTTGTTTGTTATGGAGCAGTTTTTGGCCTTACGGTTTCAACTTTTCGTACTCCAATAAGAATTTTAAAATCTGCCAAGGAGTTCCACAGTTTCGAAGCACAACTATTGGATTTTAATGTTAATAATGTTAAAAAGCTTAGAGTTAAAAACTTCTACTTAAAATCTGTCCATCAATGTAATATGTAAGTGTCAATTTGAAATTAAAAAAAAAAATACGAAAAAATCATAAATTGAAAGCACTTCAAAATTTTAATCTCAATACTGTTTGCAAGCACCTGGCTGATAAGGATTTTGCGGAAATAGATACGACACTACCAGGATTTAAACCGCATAAATTATTATTTTTCTGAATGCAATGACATTTGTAGGCGGCTAATTGACAAGCCAAAAATCAAGCCCATCACTGAACAAACTTTCGCCACAAAAAATACTTATTGTAGAGTGTGGAAACTGAGAGTGATCATTGTATCTGTGCCAAAAATGAAACATCTTGAAAATTCATGCTCAATACCGATCAAGCAGGTCATCCGCATTGGGCCCTTTTTTCTCGATCAGAGTTACACAGTTAAACAGTTCATCGAATACCGATTACCCGTTTAACGGCTGTTTCATTGATTTTGAAAAAGAGATCGATTGTCAAGGGATTTTATTGCCTTGAGCAGGAAAGGTATGCCCAATGGAATAAACTAATAACAATTATTAAGGCAAGCGATTATGGTTCTATTTATCACTTTAGGAAGGCTGTCAGAGGGTTTTAAAATCTAATGTCGAAATCAGGAAGGTTGTATTTCTTACTGGTGATTAGCGCCCTTCTAACGCACAGCTCCATGAGAAAATGGGTCACAGAAACCAATAGACATTTACCATTCGATAAGAAAAGTGGCAGTGAATCGGGCACCCATTTTGAAAAGTCGACACATTCATAGCTAAAAATGCAAACAAGGGATCCTGTTGATTCATATATGGAAGAAGATCGGGTCGATCGAGGAATATTTACAAGTCAATAGTTGACGACGAGTCATGGCAATTGGGGAACAGTTTCGGTCTGGGGAGAGTGAAGGCATCTTTAAGAAGCCGCACACGATGGCGCGTAGTAGACGCCTAACTACCTGCATTGTTCCTGGATTGCTATCCTGCTGGAACCAGAGTTCTTCCAAATTCCATTTCCTCAGTTGTAAGCGAAGTCTTTACCAAAATTATTTTTAGTAAGAAACCCTTTGAGTAATATTTTCGTCTGAGCGGACCGGGCAAACTAGAGCTTCATTATTTAACATGACAATCTTACTAACTTGCGTAGAGCAGGCGCAGTTTCGGCAACAAAGAATCCATTTTTGAAAAAAGTATGCAGTCCATTTTTTACCAAGTTTCTGTCACTTTTTTGAGGCTTAATTAATTAAATGCGCCCTTCAACTCAAAACAGTAGTATAGTAGGTATATAACATCAAAATTTGACTTTTAAAAACGATTATAATGCCGATGACTCTTGGTCTTTACGGATGTGAAACAGGGTACCGACAAAAAATGTCGCGAATTAAAAAAAATCTTTGATGCAAAATGGCGTATTGAGAACATTACACAGCTGAGGAGAACTGGAAGACGAATTATCATAAGAGTACCTATCTAAGTCGTGCAGATTAAGATGGGACGGTCAAGTAAAAATCGAATTGAAAAACTAGCGAACCACACACATGACATAACATTTCTTGGTATACCAGTTGACAAAAGGTCCCTTGGAGGACCGTGATGGCGGTGCGAAGGAAACATTCAATTAAATTTTAAAAAAGTCACGCTCGATAGCCAAGAATTAATACGTAAGGGGCTATGCTGCCCCTGCAGCCCCCCTGCCTGGGGTCACTGTTACCATTACACCCAAAATCAATGTCACTTCGCCCAATTTTTGTTTTAATTTTACACCAACAAATTGGCTACCAATGTTTTGGGCTGTATGACACCTAACACCGAGAAAAATATTTAATTCTGTAAAAGTCTGGACAAGCACTTGACATGTTGAGCTTCTTCGTCTTCCTCAAGATACATCTCGGAGTCGATTAGTCGCATCTTGTTCAGGTGATATTAAAATCCGTGGGGACCTTTTTCTAAGTTTTCGATATCGTGACTACTCAGATTTAAAGTCCTCTTGGCGTTATTATTGAAGGGCACTTTAATCTGTCCGATAACTGCAAAGTCCCCATACACTTTGTCTGTTCTTAGCCTTTTTTAAAGCCGAATTTAAAAAGCTGTCCCTAGAAGACACAATTTTACTGCATCTGCAAAAAAAAGGGAACAAAAACCTTACCCCACTGTTCCCCAAGAAGATGTCTTCCCGGTTCTTCAAAAACACTCTTTATCTAACGAAGTACAAAAATCCGAAACATGTTGTCGAAAAAGAACCACCCCTCTTGGGCCACTCAATCCACAAGTGAATTACTTCAAAAGAATTACAGGATACCCTGCAAGTCTAATTTACATACTTTCCGCAGCTCAAATCCCCATAGATACATGTCAAGGTGTGAATCTATTCCCCAAACGAATATGAGACCTACTCGTGTTATTAACGATGATAGTCGCAAAAAAAAGTATCCCAAGCACAGATGCAGCCAGAGAATACAAATGCAAATGCATCATTTTCCTAAAGCCTACAACCCATACATACTGACATGAGAAGAGTACTCCAAACCCAGCTCCACTATGTGCTAAGTATGATGGACTACACAGTAGGATTGCCCTGAAGTAATGTACTCGAATCGCTCCGAGATGTGGAAAACGAGTGCTAGGGGAAGATTTATGCAATCCCGCTCGACTATTGTTGCATCTCGGGATACATGCTGCACATCACGCTCTTTGTAACACATAACTTTTTGGTATGTACATCCTTCACGTCATTAGTCATCAACTGCCGAGGTTTATTTTTCTGTTTTTCTATTTTTCCAACGCTCTTCCAATGTATGCATGTGTGTGTCGTCATGTCGTCTCTTTGAAGGATGAAATATTGTAACATGCCCTTAAAGGCTAGGGTAATTGTTATTCTTTCCTTGGAGCACATTTTTTAATGAACATAACCTGCGGGCCACTTTTGCACTGACTTTGAATTATTTATCGGGGCTATGAAATCTGCAGAGCTAACACAAAACAACAAAAAACAACTTTGTCCATCCACCACGATGTATTCTCTCGTGTGTTCCACGTGGCATGCAAAAAACTCGGAGAACTTTTTTCTTCTCTTTTTTTTTTTGGAACACAAAAACAATTCAAAAAGTTTTTAGTTTTCACAGTTGACACCATTTGTTGGAGTAGTTGTCAACAGTGCAAGAGAATAAGCCACCTGCTCAAACCCCATGACAACTAGGGGGTGTGTGTGTGTGTGTGTCGGTTAAGTGAAATCAAGCCCGAAGTCAGGCGAGCATAGGAAAATGGACACGAAAAAAAAGGAAATCCTCACAAAAATTGCATTGCATATCCGTATCCTGTTATCAGGTGAAAATTCCGCGTCACCTATAAGCTATAAGTTATAAGCCCAGCCCATTCATTTAGAGCGAAAAGGATGGTGGAGGAAAAATAAAGAAAAAAAAAAAAATTTGCTAGGAAACACTAAATCATATGTCGGCGGCCACGTGAAAACTTAGCACAAACACTATGGTGTGTGACACCACATTACCGCACATGAATCTAGTTGCTGCCAGGTTCTAGTCCAATTCCCACAATGCACACTATTAGCTGTGTAGGGTATTGGCTCCTGCTGCTGCAGCAGGATGTTGGTTACGTAGTTTGTGGTTGTTTGTACCCGCAGGAAGTTGGGTGGTATAGAGTGGTGTTCTATTTTTTTTTTTTGTTCTTTCAAATTTCAAACCAGCACTGCGGGAGATGTGCAAGGAATTGTATAGTATACGCCGGCCTGCCGTTGAAGTGGTGGTAATTAAATTTAAGAAAAGCCGAAAAAAGGTTTTTAAACGCGTTTAAGCTGCTTACATTTGGAACGTGTCTGAATTTATACCTTAATTGTGACAATCTTACAAGTTGCCTAAAACACAGTCGGTAATTTACAACCTAATCAGATTTTAGTGGCCAGATTTTAGTGACCACCACTACAGTTTCTATTCGATTATCTGACACACAATATACATATATCATAGACTTTTTGACACTTCACTAATGTTATACAGTTTCATTTCCTTTGACAGCATGCCATTAACTGTCAAATACTGCCTAAAAACTTGACGGTTCGACTCTGCACTTTTTATAGGACTGTTGCCGTTCGTGATACATATTACGAAATATGTATTACTAAATTCTGTTTCTTCCATAAGAAAAATCATCATCATCAGCATCATTTTCAATGGTCCGCTTATGCACTAAGAGGGTCGCGGGTGTAGGATGTAGGTTGCTCAAGTGGATCATCCATAGCTCTCGATTCTCCGAAATCGACTCTAAATTCATCAAGGGCAATCCATATACGGGTAGAGGAGAGATAATGAACTTGATCTAAGCATCTCATCCTGGGTTTACCTAGAGGATGCCTGCCTGGTGTTACGAATTCCATAGCACGTCTTGGGATCGTGGTTAGGGGGACGCGTTTAACATGGCCAAGCCACCAAAGCATGGACTGCACCGTCCGTAGAAGTAGCTGCTCGACATTGAGTTCCTCAAGTATTCTGGTGTTTCCAATGCGATCTGTACGGGGCACACCAGCAATAAAACGGAGGAATCTCATTTCGACAGCTGGAACAAACACCGAATTAAAGACTGGCAACTTAGCTTTGACACCAAGTTCAGTCCTCCTAATAGCAGAATGACCAAGCTGTCTAAAAATTGACCGAGCCTGACCAATTCTACAGGAAAATTCAGCATTGCTCCTTATTCTATCACACGGAGATACTTAAACTTCTTTACATGTTTCAATGGGACTCCACTAACATGCAGAGTGCATTGAACAGGCGTTCTGGAGATGACCATCACTTCAGATTTGTTTACGTTAACCTTTATCTCAGATTCAACACAAACGGCTCGAACCGATCGAGTGCGGGTTGAAGTTCAGTCTGAGAGGACCTGTTGCGCTGTTGGTTGTTCTAGGTTTTGGGCCTAGATATCTGTCACTCATATATCCCAGGGCTATTTAAAGGCTGTGCTTGGCATGCTTGTGACAAGGCTCAGCTACGCTCGCCGGTTTGGGTTAGGTTCTTGCCTTTACAATAGCCGAAACAACAACGAAAATAAAAACCTACTTCATGCCAAGACATAACGACACAATCACTATTGAACCCTAACTACTAATAACTTGAATCACTTAAGCATGCAACGATGGTGTTAAGTTGCAGAGGTACACGGCTCCCTCCCATAATTCTTAAATAAAGAACGCCTTGACAACACAAGTACCTATAATATAGTGCTGTCCCTAAACAAAGATGGGTAGTCAGACTACCCTTATTTTATTCACATTATGTGTGAAAACGAACCATGCTCAACCCCTCAGAAAATAAATTTACCAAATCATGTTGTATAATTCATTAATTTAATAAACAAAACTAAACCTAAAATACATTTTGGATCTTATGAATAACGAATCATTAATTCGTGGTGAAGTTTAAATGACTTTGTTTAACGATCTATAATTCTCCAATTAATGGTTTTGATAGTTAATAGTATGATTTTAACAGTTAAACTATTTTAATCGGAGGATACTATTCAAAAAATTCGTAGTTCTTGTGTATATATATGAAAAAAAAACTAACAATGAACTGTTACCTTTAATTGCAAATTAATTTAAAATTCAAAATTCAAATTGTTTACCTTCGTTACTTAGAAATTTAGGATACTCTTCAAATCAATAATAATATAATAGGACAAACGATATCACTTACTTGATTAGATCCTGCATAGGATTCGATGATCTGTGAAATAAAATCCAATGAATCGCTTTGGCCCCCTCCTCCCACAACGTCGCTGGAGATTGTGCACAATTTCCCCGAACTCACTTTCACCAAAAAAATATAGAAAAAATTAACTTTAGTCGTTTGAAATTATAAAATCACTGTGATATCATTTACACATACACCCTAGTCACTAGTTTTAAGTAGGATAATCAATAATTTTTTTTTTCTTTTACCACCGAATTATTATATATCTTTCTTTTTTTTTCTTTTTTTTTTTTTTTTTCTTAGCAAATTTTACACAAAACAAGTAACATTAGATCAATTCATTTAAATATATATAAACACTTATACTAGGTAAGTTAGGAATTAAAACAAAACACTACTTTTACACTGGTAATCCAAATATGTTGCACGTGTCCGAGGTTACCGAATTACTGGGGACTTTTCCCAATGCACTGCTCCACGCCGCAACAGGCCTACACTTTTGCTAATGCGCTGAATTTGTTTAGCGGAACCCCAAAATGCTGCTATCGCTGGTCAACACTGTGAGAGCAGGTAGTGATTAGCAAGCACAATGATGCGACAAAAAAAAAGGTATTGCTTGCCGATGCCGACGAACTTGTTAGCGTTATGCTAATGCTGAATTTTGGGGGATCTCGTCTGGTGGGGTGTTGGGTGTGCTGCCCCGCGCTATAGAGCAGGATGACTTCGAGGTGGTACGAGAGTCTGGTCTATGATAAATTATAAGACGTGGCGAACGGGAAAGTGTCTCTCGCTGAATTTGGCTGCAGCGGTGAATTACGAGTGGAATGATCGATGATGCGGGTGGTAGGTAATATGTACCACAGGGAGAGGAGTAGATCATATAATTACTCTCAGATTATTACTGGTCTGTCGATATCTTCGATTCCTATCGAAATTCCCCTAATTTACGGGTTTTATGCAGTGGATGATTGTAGGAGGGAGTAATCGAAGAGTAAAACAGCAAAATTTTCGCCGATTCTTCACCTCTGATCTAACTCCCCCGCTGAAGAGAATGTTGGTGTGGTATGCCTACATAGAATAATTTAATTATATAATTTTATAAAAAAAATAGCTTCTAAGCGCATACCTTCGCTGACTATATAAGCGTAAACAAAATAAATGTAACCAAGCAAATAAATTCTTTTCAGTAAATTTCGAACTATGCGGTTTAACTAAATTATACTGATTAATTTGAAGGTACAGGATTTATTACGAAATATTAAAAAAATGAAGAACACTTCTTAAGCTTTCGACAGCCACGATGAAAAAGAAAGAATTCGTTTCCCTAACTAGCGACTAAGCTTGGCTTTCTAGAGTTTTGCTTTTACTTCCTGATTCGTTTTCTTTTACTTCCTTGTTTCAGTACAATGTTATAGTACATTGTGTGGAATTCCATACCTTAAAAAAAAGGGGTCGTTCGTTAGGTGTTGTAAAATATTTTTTTGTTTTTCTTTTCTTTTCGAAACTGCTTGTGCTGTAGACATTCGTAACAGACCCAAGGATGATCTAGTCATCAGTGAAGAGCAAATGACTTTCTTCTAATACGAAACATTCTTCTCCAAGACTGCGCTGTAACATCCAGTCAAAATAAGTTATGAAAAGGAGAGGAGACAAAACGCACCCTTGGCGAAGTCCAACGCCCACGGTGAAAGGTATTGATTTAAAGCTTTTACAGTTTATCTAAAGAGATTGAATGGCTTTTAAGAGAGAACCGCTAATTCAATACTCCTGTAATACACTCCAGAGGTTACCTTGAGGGACTCGGTCGTATGCTTTCTCCAAATCTACGAAGCATGCGTAAACAGGTGTAGCATACTCCCAATCCTTTTCAAGTACTATTCTGAGAGTGAATAGCTAGTCGATCCCTTTTATCCCCTTCCTAGAAAATGGGTACATTCACCCCAATCTGCCAATCCCTGGTAGTTTCGCCGCATTCCCAGGCCACTTTAATTACTTAACCTTATTTCTCTATTCCAGTTCAACTTTTTTGTTCGAATCTCTATTTTCAACAACGAGTGCGTTAAAAATCGAAACGAAAATCGTTATAACTACATATCCGAAGAGAACTTGTAAGCTTGCTTGAGATTAGCAATAAGCAATAGCTAATACTCCTCTCCTCAACTTCTAAGAACTGCTGAATTTCCTAAATTTTTAGGGTTGAGCAGAAATGAAATATTATTCCAAACATTTGTGGGTAAAAACTGTTTTCAAAAATCTTTTAGAAACACTTAATTTTTTGATAAGTAACATTTCCCGCTTTGAATACGATCCTTGATAACGTCTGCCAAAACACCCAGCTTTGTACTAAGTTTACATTAGGTACTAGTTCAAAAGCCTGTAATTTTTAATTTATTCAGCAAACTGACGACCCGTTTTCGACTATGCAATTATAATGTAAGCATTTTCGAGTGCTACTGATTAAAAGGTTTTGTATTGTAACCAAACATTGATTTGTAATCTAGGAATCTTCAACTTTTCATAAATCGGACTCTCCAGATGTTTAAAAAATTTAGAAAATATTAAAATTACCTATTTAAGTTTAAAATCGCCGAAAAACTGGTGAGTATCGATTTGGTCATTTTCGGTTATTTCCAGGATCTGCCTAAGACCGCACGCACTGAGTGCCCAATCAGGCTACTAGGAGTCCACACAATATGGCGAATTGGCGAATGGAACTGCCCTAAGAAACTCAGCCTATGAGAAATAAGAAATATTTAGTACTTCAAAAAATAAGGCACTTTCTTCTTTAAATGGTGATGGACAAGAACATGGATCCTCTAAATTTTCTTTAGAATTTGGCGTAGATTTTTCGACACAAAGGTGTCGCTTGCTTACAATCGTGGCGATGGATATATGCATATTAAATCTTTGGAATTATTAAAATTTAAATATACGCGAATGGTCGAATTTTGATCGTGGTAAGATTTGTTCTATTCGCTGGTCGCTTTGCGAGGTGCGGAATCTCGCGTGTTTCACTACATACGTTCCATTTAAATGGAAATTATTTGAATAATTGCACTTGCCCTCAAGCATGTAGGTATTGTAAAACGGGCAGGAGATTTATGGATAAAACGTCTTTTTCAAGGTTTGCATTTGCAGTAAGTCTGCGACCAGATTTAAAACAAAAAACTAAAATACATATATAAAAAAGAAAATAAGAAGAGTGAGTAGAAAAGACAAAAAAACTCTTGGATGAAGGCGCTCCCCTAGATGGAAATCTTTCCAAATCATTTTAAAGTCTAAAGCCATATAGATAGATCTATTTCTCTACACTGAACCAATTCGCGTAGGTGATATTGACGAAAATATTTTGTGAATCTTTGAAGAATTTATTATTCGAATCGACAAATTTTCATAAAACTTTTCATTTTATTGAAAATTTAATATTCAAAATCAATAATTTTCTTCAACTGCTGTCTGATTTAGTATTTTATTCAAACGAATGAAATTTAGTCATATTGACAAACTGAAATAGTTGACAGAACTAAATTCCGTAGGTGATATTGAAGCAAATATTTTATTCATTTTTAGAGGAATCAGTTATTCAAATCAACAAATTTTCATAACATATTTTTAGAATCTTATAGATTTTTCATCAATTTGAAGAAGCTTCTTTAAAATCTTATTGTTCGCTGTTGCGCTCGAATTGATTTTATTCTAGAAAGCGAATTGCCAAAGTGAAGTCGGGATAACGAATTTATAAATTAAAGTAAAGCAACTAAATAAGTGCACTCGCTTGTAAGTGTGTCTCAAGCACACTTGTATAAGAAAAACGTAAGTAATATAGAAAATGTTTTCAAAATGTCCTCTAAGATTCTTCTACCTATACTTAATCGCAGTTAAATGAGTTTAAAAAAAGTTCACATTTAATTATAATAGTTTTCCCAAAAGCAACATGCCTTTCTAGGCTAGCTCTCTCCTAGTTGGATCAACCGTGGAGTATGTGCGGATTTCGGAGGAGATGCAACAAGAAAAAGAACATTCATCTAATGATCACTATAAATGAACCGTAAGAACGTCTTTGGATTTTCTAATAAAATAAACTTTAATATTTTCAATTTATTTAATTTCTTCTAGTTTATCTGGGACCTTAATCCAAACTTGCTTTTATCAATTCCAAATATGACAAGAACCATCCTCAAGTATATACAATTATAAATATGTAAACAATTTCAACTTTATAATTTACCTAGGTTAGGTTAGGTTAACGGGTTGACAGAGCAGGTATAACCTGCTGTGCCACACTTAGGTCCTTGTGGACCCATTGTGATGCCCTTTTTTGATGGGGGTTAACCAGTGATGTTGGGATGGTTAGCCTCGTGTCCCTTCTTCTAGCGATTACTCGACGCTGTCCAGCCATCCTGATATCCTCAGAAACCTGTAAAGATCGGAAAGTGAGACATCAGAAAGTTCTTGTAGGTCATGGAAGTAATGACTTCCAAGTGTTCTGCTCCTCAAGTGACAGATGAAGTGAGGTGTATCCTCATGAACCTCCTCGTCTCCACATCCTCTACAAATATCGTCATCTTTGAGATTTAGTTTCATTGTATGATTTCTTAGGAAGTTATGACCCGTTAGAGCCCCTACCAATTTAGACAGCGATGACCTGTCAAACTGTAGAAGTTTGATGGTTCGGCCACTGTCGTATTTTCGCCAAAGCTTCCGTGATACTTCGCAGGTAGCTAGTCCCTTCCACCTATTGTTTGTTTTCATGCGAATTTTATTTTCCACTCTCTCTCTAAGATTACAGAGTGGTGGCTTAATCGACTGCAGTGCCAGATCATGATCCATTGCAGACCCATTTCTTGCTAGTTCGTCGGCCCTCTCATTGCCGGCTTTGTCACTGTGCCCAGGGACCCAGCAGAAGACCGTGGAGTGCTGCGAGCAGAGAACCTTAAGCTCTTCGCGGCAGCGTTGAACTAACTTTGATTTTATTTCAATAGCAGAAACTGCTTTAATAGCCGCCTGGCTGTCAATGAAAATGGTAATATCATTTTTTGGTATTGCCAACAATGACACCTTACGGGCCGCTTCCGCGAGCAGGAGAATGGTCTATCAAAGTTTAGATGTGGGATCATACAGTCAGAAGTGACAGCATTCCCAATGTATTTCCCTAGAATCTGTGAGTGGCCAAAGTTGCTCACGTTCCAAGTACCCGTTTGGCTAATCCTTAAGGCACTTTTGGTAGCAGATTCCTCCATGTACAGGTCTAGAGGAGTCAGATTGAGAATTGCCTCCAGTCCAGCCGTAGGCGTGGTTCTCATCGCACTGGTTGTCCCTATACATGCTAGTCTTTGTATTTTTGTCATAGACTTGAGATTGGTCGCCTTGCCCGCGGCTTGCCACCAGACTACGCTGCCATATGTGAGTATAGGCCGCACGATTGCCGTGTACATCCATAGGATTGTTTTGGGGTTCGGTCCCCAACTCCTGCCAAAGATGCGGTTACATGCGTAAAAAGCATTAGCTGCTTTTTTCACTCTTTCATTGACATTCGGCTTCCAATTAAGTTTTCTGTCTAAAATCATTCCTAAATATTTCGCTCTATCTGTCACCTTTAGAGGTATTCCCTCGAGAGTTGGTGGCTCGAATAGTGGTATTATTCTCTTGTTTGTGAACAGGACAAGCTCAGTTTTCTGGGGGTTAACCCCAAGGCCGCATTGTTTTGTCCACGTATTGAGTACTCGTAGTGAGTTTCCTATAGTAGCTCGCTTATGGTCGGTAAGAATTTACCTTTTGCAAGCAAGACTACATCGTCTGCATATGCAACTACCGTGGTACCCATGTTATTGAATTTCATTAGTATCTCGTTCATGACAAGTACCCAGAGTAAGGGGGAGATGACCCCTCCTTGTGGAGTGCCTCTCGAAGCGGTTACTCTAAGGACCGTGTCACCTAGTTTCGCGTTGATGTTTCTTTCACTAAGTAAATTAACAATCACATTAGCGATAGATTGGTGAACGTTTAGATTCTGTAGTGCCCTTTTTACTGCGCACGTTTTAACATTATTAAAGGCTCCTTCAATGTCTAGGAACACAGCTAGCGTATATTCTTTGACTATTAATGACCTCTCTATAGTGCTAACGACCTCATGCAACGCGGTTTCCACCCCTCTGCCCTTGATGTAAGCGTGCTGAGATTTGGAAATCGCGCTGTCATCCAGTCGACTGCGTACAAAGACGTTCATTAGTTTTTCAAAGGTTTTCAACATAAAGGATGTTAGGCTTATCGGCCCGAAATCTTTTGCGGTAGTGTGACTAGATTTCCCCGCCTTCGGAATGAAGACGACCTTGACTTCTCGCCAGGCTTTAGGAATGTAGCCACATTCTACACTGCGAATAAAAAGTCTTTTTAAGACCGGCGTAATAATGGTCTTAGCTTTCTGGAGCATGATTGGGAAAATCCCGTCGCCTCCCGGGGATTTGAACGGGGAGAAAGTGTCAATTGCCCAGTTTAGTTTATCTTCAGTAATAAGTTCTTCTGGAACTGTCGCTGTTGCGTTATCGAATGTAGACTGGTTTGTCTGATTCGTAGTGCAACCTGGAAAATGAGTCTGTAGTAGCAGACTGAGAGTCTCTTCGCAGGATTACGTCCAGGTTCCATTAGTGTCTTTGATGTACACCGGAACTGCGGATTTTTTGCACAGGATCTTCCTAAGTCTAGCCGATTCTGTAGTGCTTTCTATGTCGCTACAAAACGTGCGCCAGGCAATGCGTTTAGCACTAATTACGGCCTTTTTGAATCTCCGCTGGCCAGCTTTATATAGGTCCCAGTCTGTCTGGGAGTTCGTAGTCTTAGCCAAATTAAAGAGGGCTCTGGTTCTCCTACGGATTTCGAAGAGGTCCTTTGTCCACCAAGGTGGAAACTTCCTATTCTTTATTGTCCTTAAAGGACATGCCCTATCGTATGCCTCATTAAGAATTGTGTTCACCAATTCTGTCGTTGCATCGATTTCCTCATTCGAGGAAATAATTTTCTTACCTAAAAGAAAATAAAAAATAAATCGTTTTTGACTTTAAAAAATGTTTCTTTTTTGTTTTGTTTGAAAAAAATAAACTGATGAAAAAAAATCATTAATTTGAATGAATAAGCAAGTTAATTTGAAGAAAAACGATTCGTATAATTGAAGAATATTTATTCAATATTAATAAAACGAAGTGTTGAAATGAAGAATTGAATTTCAATTTAAAGAAAAAATACGTAAAAATTAAGAAAATTTCGTTAATTTAAAGTGCGCGATGCGTCGAATTGAAGAATGTATTTTCAATTTGAAGAATATTTTTTTGGCCCAGGAAATCTTCTGCAAGATTTGCTGAAGTAACGATTTCCTCGCCAATCATATTCGTTTTAAAACGAAAGAGAGCCGGACTTTCCATGGGCATGTGAAAAGAGGACTCATCACCTCAAGACAAGAGTCAGAGGTCTACATTTAGGGTCGGCTCGAAAAAAACATATCTTGAAGTATTTGAGACGAAGAGTCTGTGTTGTAGTGTTGCTTTTTTTGCATCTTGGTTTTTGTTTTTTAATTCAAGTCTTTTTTTCAGTCTATAGATATTAGATACCTAGCCAATAGCTAAAATATGTCTCCCACAGTTTCTATCGATTAGAATTTAGACAGTAGTCTAATTTTTCCAACGTTAAGACTTTCTTGGTTGCGCGCACTTTACATCTTGACATAATTTCTGAACTGCTACAGGTACTGGATTTTCTATATAATCAAAGCCGTCAAAAACGATATTTGTCTAATGTGCCTGCCCTTTTCGGTCGATAAGTATGTACTCTAAATGACTGAAATTGCTTGTAAATTTCCATAAATATTTTATGTTTTCTGTCGTTTCAGGTATTTATTAAGTACTTTTAGGAGACATTCATAAATCCTCTACACAAAAACACAATAGCAGAATATTCAATTCACATCATTCTCCATGGGTATATGATATGTCTTTGTGTATATAGTAAGAACGGAAAAAAAATCCTTCCGCTGTCAGTTTGGCTTGTTTGTTACAATCCAAAAATATTCTCTTAATTTGTGTAGACGACGGAAACGAAAACAAAAACATTAATTAATATCAGGATGACCTAAATTCGTTTGTCCTCGTTTTTTTTTTTTTCGTTTTTTATGAAGGTGAATACTTAAGTGCTCTCAAACAACGTTGCAGACAAACAAATTCAAATTGAAACACCAAACTTGGTTGAGAGATTCATCGAAATCTGTTTCACCAAAAGACAATGACACCCTGCTGAATGTGCTGCCAAAATTTATGTGGTTCGTTTTTTTTTTTTTACAAGTCCTTCCATCCGTTGCGCAGATTGAAGAAAGCTTGATTAAAAATTAAACGTTCTAGGAAATTCTAGCTTTCAACTTGTATGCAGATCATTGGAGCATTGGGTTAATTGGTTTTAGTCTTGGTGTAGATTGAACGAGGCAGGAAATGCAGCAGCAAAATGTGTGTTGGATATAGCATTGATTGCAAGAAGGAAACATGGCAAATCCGTATTGCTCTGGTGCACTCATTACAACCAGAAGTGGGCACTGTGTGCTCCAGAGTTTGTTTGAGAATGAAATTTAATTATTTTTACTTGGCTGCAGATGAATTGCATAATACATGAAGGACTTTGGGGGAACGATTCGCATTCGAAATTTCATGCAGTACGTATAGCAAGTAAATAAGTTCAGATGTTAAATGCTGCAAAATTGAAAAGGAAACTTAGTCTCAAGAGTGCACGGATCAGCATAAGAATGAGTTGAGGAAAATTTATAAAATGTTTTTTTTTTTTGGGGGAAAATGTTAACCAAAGGTGCGGCTTGATATTTGAATAGCTATACATGTTTATGGGACTGTGCATGAACTGGACAACCATTAATTTCCTTAAAAGTTACAGAAGGTTCCAAGGTTTCTGATTTATAATCCCATATACAATGTGCCAATCGTTGGTGGTATAGATTTACCTCATGGCTGACTCTAATCTTGCTAGATCATCCACCTTCTCGTGTCTTATGTCTATGGAACCCGGCATGTCCAGGAACCCAGCAGAGTTTGATACTAGTATGGTTGTTGACGTTCTTGCTTGCTGCCTTGTCTATGACTAGTACTCTGATTGAAAATCGCTGCAGGAGTCGGGTAGTCTAAGTAAATTTTTTATTTGCTGTGCAAGCAAACTGCCAAGGCGGCCTTAAGTGGTGTACGGATGGTTCCAAAATGGAATCGGGGGATGGGAGCTGAGGTATTCGTGGGCCAAGCCGTATAATGTCTAATATATCTAATCTATAGGCAGGCACGATATAAAAAATTTAGTAGGTTACCAACAAGTCACTACGGTTTGTGATGTCACCTAAAGAAAATGCAATTAGTCGACGCACCGGAGTGGCGACTATGTCTTGAGGAAGACGAAATAGCTGAGCATATCATTTGTGCCCGGGCAAATAATAAGTATAGAAGAATTAAAGAAATCCTCTCCTAAATTCTGACGCTTCAATAAATCTTATAGGTCGACGTGCATTTTAATCTGTAAGTCAGTGCCTCTCGGCATTGACAGCAACAACGGCAACACAGTAACGCTGTGCTGGGTTCCTAGACATGTTGGTGTAAAAGGGAACGAGGCAGGAGATAAACTGACCAGATGCGGCCAGCGACGCAGTTAAGGGCGTCATTGATAATTTCACATTAAACTTGGCTAAAGAACGATGGAACAATACTTCCGGTTGTACTATAACTCGTAGCTTGTGGCCCGCAATTGACACTTAACATATTTTAATAGAAACTGAATCCGAGTGCTCGTAGGGGTAGTAACCGGACACTGAATCATTGGAAAAATGACCAAAAAGCTAGGTATCTTTAAAAATTACTTCTGCAGAGTTGCAGAGATGAAAAGTATGTGAAACATCTCCTATATTGAGATGCCAGTGCTTTACTTACACACTGATCATTCATATACCTATACTCTTTGACCTGTTTTTTCCAATATGGAGTTGAACATATTTTTCAGAGATACTCACTTCTCCTTGTGTACTCTATTACTCTGCGCGATATATAAATATAAAAGAGGGAACTAACTGAATGTGAAGAAATCTCTGTGTATCAAATCCTGAGGACTACGCGAGCAAAGCCGCGGGCAAAAGCTGGTGTACTATAAAAGCGTAATCACAATGGGCCTCGATGGGTTCTGGATGAAAATTACGTATATTGCAAACTACCCCTCTAACCTAACTTAAAGGTTGATGCACAGGACTTTCGAGAAGACACCCACACCGAATCCATATTTTGTGATTTTGATCCATCAGCCCATTGACCTTGACCACATTCAATCCATTACGATTAGACCGTCACAGCAATCAGAAAATTAAGCCTATTTTGAAGAGCGAAGGGTCGGAGGCAGTTGTTCAGGTTAGGTTAGGTTAGACTGAATAGGGTGTGAGTTCATCACATTGGACTAGGCACCATATTGGACCCATCGCCATCCCTGGAGAACCTTAACGGTCAAATAACCTAAACCACTTCGCCCAAATAATTAATTTCCCCACAGAACCAACAGGCCAACCTCCTCCAAATTGTCGAAGAAGTACCTACCGAGGTATTTTCTCCAAGCAATAGCTTGATATTCACAGAGGAGATGAGTTATATCCTCTGTGACATGCGACAGTGCCCGGAGAGTATCCCTATAGCCTTTCTTCGCCTTGATCTGCTGAGCTTTAGTAATTCTATAGATTTTTTCCGATCTAGCTTAGGCCACAGAGCCTTTGAGATCCTGTGCCCTACTATATTCAACCATCTCTGATCTGTCCTGTTTTTAATATACTCGAGAATAATTCTCTTGGCCACGGCTATTGGTGGAAGGTGGAAGCTCTGCTCCGGTTTTGGCCAGAACGTCAGCCAATTCGTTACCCTCAATATTACAGCGTCCGGGTACCCAACACAATCTGACCTGGTTCTTCGTGCATTGTGCTCTGAGCACTATGCGGCAGCTCCTGACTAGTTCAGATTTGATAATGAAGGACTCTAGCGGCTTTAGCGCAGCCTGACTATCAATGTAGATAGTGATATTCTTGTTGGATATTGATCCCATATCAAGTAGATCCGCGGCTTTGAGCATGGCCAGAACCTCAGCCTGGAACACACTGCATGTATCGGAAGTCTTAATGACACGTGTAGGTCTATATCCCTAAAGCACCAGTGATGGCAGTTATGTATCTTTGCAGTTGTTCACCTTGCCTTTCATTGGTCTCCTCTCCATTTATTATGGGAGGTCTTCGCTTAATCGGCAGACAAGACCCAAAACATGACAGTTCCTTACTACTTTGAAGAAAAGCGTGGAGGTCAACGGTCGAAATGTTGGACTCTTCGTCAACACCTTTTATAAGGGTGTCTACTGTCGTAACTAAGGACACGTTCGATTCGCTGAATCACTGTTGGATATGACTTCTTGGAGAGAGATGCTCTTTTGTATAGAAAAGGACTGTTGACGGCGCTCATTGGATTGCCTAATGCCTATATAGCCTTTTATCGACTTAAGATATTCGTTCAACTTTTACGCTATTTTGTCCGCGCCCAGCGATGTGAATCCTTCTCTGACTGATTCCAGTCTCCTTCGCCTCTTTGCCAGGATTCAAAATTTTCGCGATTTACCGACTTTTCTATAATGTATGTCGGTCAGTTTGGGAAGCTGCCTGGCTCATTGGTCATCATCTTAAAGAAGTTTACTCACTAGCGGAGTTTTGGGTCTGCTGGCGGTGCCAACTGAGCTCCGTTTTATAGTTGTTCGGGTTTCCTTAAGGTTTTTTTGCGTGAAATGTTTGTCCCACAAGCTCTACTCTACATGCTTTGCATTAGAATTAAAATGACACAAAAAACCCAATGAGCCCTAGTATATAAATAAAAATGGTTGGCCGTGCAAGCAGTTATAGAGAAGGGACGGTCACCAATGACAGAGCCTCGTCACCGTGTACCACCTTGGAGGTCGTATCAGCTAAGGCATCTGAAGTTCACTACTTAGAGACCCCCTAACGTAGTGCCTTTCATACAACGTGAGTTGTTGTTACTCCCGGAACTGCGCGATTTTTCAAGATGTGCTCTTTGCCAGAGTCACGGATTTGATTCTTCGCCATGTGTGGACGGCCTTGGGAGCGTATTTCTTTCTATTTCTCGAATCCCCTTACAGGAAAATCTGATCACATACTTGACACTAAATAGGAGCAACCAAGTTGACTTCTGTAGAATCATTTTACATCCAATTACAAACTTGGTGCTACACTTCCGTCGCTCATTATGGATGAGCACAACGTCCACCATATATGTAACCTACTTACTTGTACGTGCTCCAAAACAATGTGCCGACTAGGTTACTCTATAGTCTAAACTGTGTGAATGGCGTCAGCACAAAATCAATCCGCCTACACTACAAGTAAGAAAAAAAAAACCGCAACATCGATGAATGAACCCACGAATCCCGCATTGCTATATGGCCAGGCCACTACCACTTATGGTAATCAGCTGCTGGCTATATGACTTCCAACTCCTTCCAGCGATGATTGTAACGATGACGCTACATCGCGTCGACCACCCCCACAAATTCAAAAGAAAAGCTCCAAGTAGTAAAAAAAAAAAAACAAAAAAAAAACCGTCGACATGTCACCATCACCATCTTTGGGCTCGTTTTATTCTATAAATATCGCCAGCTGCGCGCTTGCATGTATCCGTGGGTAAATGACCTTGCCATTCTCCACCAATGCCAGAGGCGGCATCCATTCGAGTGGAATTAATGCCAAATGAAAATCCGCTTTCTTCTACTTCATGCTATACTGCGAAGCTAGTATATACTTGCAAGAGATAGAGATCATCTATATAGGGGGAGGGAGGGCTAGCAATAGCAAAACCACTGCCTGCGCCTATATATACAACTGCACAGAGATGATGGTGGAATAGAGAGACCCAAGTCAAGGCAGCTCACCAGACCGATTGAATGGATTGCGGAGTGGCAGCCAATGTCTGAGAATTCGTGCGCGGCCTACTTTCTCCGCATTCCATTCGAGCTTGAACTCTTAAGTAAGTTAGGTAAGTGAGAGCTCTCACTGTTATCTCTCTGTGTGTGTATTGTATATACGGTGTTGCGGTCTTTCGCGTGTACCGTAAATGCGGCCGACAAGACTACTGTTGCTCAAAGTGAGCAATTATCTGCAGTTTAAAGATTTCTACGCGTATTTATAAACGATTTCCATTGGAACGGTGGTCGCAGCTATTATAATTGTAGGGAACCAATTTTCGGCTCTTATTGTACATCTAAAATTATCTCTAAGCCTTTTACGGTACTGCACGGTTGCATAACCCGTGTCCAACTCTTATATAAATGAAAGCTGCTTTCAGTTCCATTGAAAAAAAAAATTCTGAAGAACCTATGGACTACATTTGGCCAGTGAGCAAAGCATAAAGAATCTTTCATCTCAACACAGAGAAACAGGTAGGAACGTCGAACATCGAACGTCGAATCAATTTGGGTCACTTGACTTAATGATTAAAATAGCAGAGCCAGAAAGAGATACGAAAAAAAGACACCGTTCGGTGTATAGACGACACACACAGATTCAGATAGACAGGGAGGCGGAGGAGGGGGAGGAAAGACCAAATCGACTCCGATCTAGATTCAACTTGCATATTCATTCATGAATAAAACAATTTCTGGGAACATCACATCGGATCTATGGTCATGTGGCTGCTGCGCGACTGCGATATATGTCGTCGTCCCTCCCCGGGATAAATGGTCTGATAAAAATATTGGTCGCATGGCAGGTGGTGAATATGCTGCATGCATATGCATTTGACAAGAAGAAGTCGGCTCTGGTATCGAGACATATACGAGATACGAGTACTGCCTCTTGGGGTTGGCTCAATTGATACCCCCTTCCATTTTTTTTTTCCATTTTCTGAGATGGATCTGACATGGCCCATTGAAAAAGAAGCGAAATCAAAGGTGCGCTCCGTTTGACTCTATTTGCTTGGGAGTCTGCTGCAGGCAGACGCTTGATCCAAATTTCGAGTGCTGGATGTGGTACTCTATTATTCCCAAACAGATATATTTTTTTTTTCCTTTTTGTTCATTTTTATCTCGTCTATTCTTTCCATCTTCAATATGAATATGTGGAGTGTGGTGGGGCGGGAACTCTGCAACTCTGTATTTCTGAGGACTGATTGCCATCTTGTGCGTCGTTGGTGTCGTCATTATAATCGTTTGACTATGGATGCGTATAAATACAATGGAAATGCATGTGCGACCCGCTACCGTGTTAAATGTGTCCTTTGGGCGATTTCTTGCGCATTGCTGACGGCGAGGTGTTAAAATGACAATGGATGATATAGTTTAAGGAATAAGATGACTCATAAAAATATTGATAGAAAAATGCAATGGTTCGGACAGAGCATCAGTAACGAAAAATAAAAATATCAGTTTCGGCCAGGTCTATGGCTAAAAGTGAGCATAATGACATAATGACAACCATTTTGTGAATGAACGCGGTAATTTTTTATTCGAATTTTCAAAGTTTGTTCAACAAATAGCTGCGCTACAATTTTTTAAAAGTCTCTGCAATGACGTGCCTACTTCTAAAGTTATTGGCAAAACTAAGCGAACTCTGGAATCTACGATTTCACAATATGTCAGAAACCATTCGTCAAAAAAAAAACTTGGCTAAGCTTAGGCCAAAGGTTTTTTTTATTTGAAGGCGGACGTGGCTAAGAACGTTTTGCATTATGAGATCTAAGGATAATGGACAAAAAGCGACAGTAACTGCGGGAAACCTATAAACCAAGTTAGATAACACTATACGGAATCATCAGAGATAGCCCTCTATACCGACGGTTCTTAGATGGATATCGATACAGGCTTCATTCGACCTTCGAGAGTCATTCAGAATCAGTGATGACTTTCAAGCGGAAATAGCTACTAAAACCATAGTGGCAAAGGATCTAAAGAGACGGCACATTGCCGATAAACAAATCACTATATAATCTGCCAGCCAAGCGGCCATCATAAAAGCCCTGAAATCAGTCGTGCTGAAGTGGTAAGCCATTACAAGAAATACTTGAACGAAATATCTCAAGCCAACGCAGTGACTTTAAATGCTGTGTACGAGGGCATATGGATATTCCGGATAATGAACAAGCTAATGAGCTTGCAAGAAACAGGTCGAAAATAGACGCATTCTTGGCCCTAAAATATGTAAGAGCTCCGCTAATCACGCTTGCATGGAAGATTGACATTGAATCCTGCAGTAGGACAAATCTACGCTGGACCAATCCCAATACCTGGAGGCACACAAAATAATTATGGCCAGAGAGGTGAGCAAAAAGAGAGCCAAATTCATGATCGGACTGAGCCAAAAAGATATTCGCATACTCACGGGGGTCATTAATGGAGGTGTTAGGCAATAACGCCCAAGGAAACAGCGAAACAGTGACGTTGAAGAAATAGGATTTTTGGGAATACCCAGCCCTTAAAAACTGTAGACATAGGATTCCTAACAGGTACTTTTTCGATGAACTAGGGGATCTGGAGAATGTGGATCTGAGATTCATACATAAATCAGGGTGGTTCCAGTAGGTAAACAGACTTTACGTCCTCGGTTACTCTTCGGACGAGCTGGAGGATCTGGATACAACAGAGATTTACGAATTTCTGTGATTCATGATTCATATTACATCTAGGTAGCTCAAATATAAAAAGCTGTTCAATTCTTGTCTTCCAACAGGTATGCAATGGACGGTCCCGTAACTGGACACAATTGACCCAACTCAAGCTGTTACAACCGCCATAAAAACACCCACCTACGGAATCAGCTCAGACAAATTCTTGCTACAAACTTCAGCGATCTGGGCTCTCTTGAAATATCTCAATGGCGACGTCAGACAGAATAATGTCATGAGACGCTCAAGCTCCTTCTCCATACTCACCTCCCAAGTTGTATCTCCAATGGGAATAATGACCCAGATGTCGAGGAGAATGCTAATCCTGCAATGAACTCTTTCCTACCGTATAAATCTTCTGGAATTAATGGCATATTCCGTATGGTGCAACAAAAATGCGAAGAACTTACATAGCTTCACATCTAAGCAGCTTAAAGTGAGGATACGTTTCAAAATTATGGCGAGAGGTCAAAGTGGTCTTTATACCTGAAGATGGGAAGCCCATCAGCCATACTACTGCTAATGACTTTAGGCCCATAAGTCTAGCCAACTCATTTCTTTTAAAAACATTTGTCAGGCTTATTGTTATCTATATATTCGGAATAAACTAAGTCCTGATGTTAAATCGCCGGCCCAACATCCAGAGGCACTTCTGAAGTTGAGGTCCATTCAAGAGCCCTATCTATGATTAACACCTTGATAAAGAAGTGCGGACGGGCATATAAGACGGAATTAGTTCTCTTCAGCTACAAAATTACTATTCCGGAATTTGGCCTGCCTGAATTTAACCTGGGAGTTGTGCTAGATCGAGAATTGCACTGAATGACATTCTCCTGATGCTTCTTTGCATGGCTATTGAAATACCAAGACTATAACAAATGTCCAAGGCCGCCAACCATAGAACTATGACAAAGATTGAAATAATGGCCTTACTGGCACTACAGGGGTCCCCCAACAGGGCTAGAGGCTATACTATACATACTCTCAAGCTGGAAACAGGTCATGAACAAATCCTGAATAAATACACGGGCAATACAAATGTGCACGGACTACCGATCTTCTATATTTCATAGTGCAACCTACTTCCCCAGTAAGAACGAATGGCAAGAAGTTCAACCGATATCCATCAGATCATTTATACATATCCATCTACACGTATATATTAAAGATCAACCTCAGCGTTGATTTTACTCCAAAAGGGAGTATCCAGTTTTAATCAGTCTTCCTGGCTATTGCAGAGTATTCCAAACTAAGGTACTGGCAGTGATAACCATCTGCTAAGCAGTATTAGCACAGAAGCGGCAAAAATGAGCTTAGAGGTGAATGGGGCAAAACAAATTCTTGCTGTAGAAGGGACACACAACATCAACCAATCGGACAACCCTCACTACTGCTGTATGGCGTAGAACGCAAAACTCTTTGAATGATTTTCGGTTGCATTTAAGTTGACGGGTTTAGGAGGTCGAGATTTAGCAGCGAACTCTACGAGCTGTACAGCGACATTGACCAAATCAAAAAAATACACATCGGTCGACTAATATGGCCACCAGATGGACCTCAATGCTCAAGTAAAAGGGGGTTGGTGATGAAATCTCCTTTTCCAAAATTCCCTTTCCAAAATCACCCGTGCTTAAATCCCTTACTCCAAAAGACTATAACAAAAAATCCCCACGGAACTAAATCCCCCATTTTTAGATTTGGTGTTATTAATTCTGCCGCCGCGACCCCCTGCTTGTGGTGACTGTAGGATTTGGAGTAGGTGCAAGGTTTGCATGTGGGAAAAATTTTGCAAAGCGGATTTCGTCCCGGGAGATTTTGGAAAAAGAGATAAAAAAGAGAGATTATGTCAAATAAGGGATTTTGGAAAAGGGGATAACGTAGGTATCCCGATTGAAGCCTCGAGACAACGATTGACTACGTTGTCACTTGCTGAATGAATCAATTTTACAAATTCCTTATTGCTGTGTAATATTTTTAGTAAAAAACTTTCCATCTACTTCTGCTTCTTCAAACCTTTCGAATTTTGAGCCTCCTAAACTAAACCGATTTCGACGCGATCGTTATCTCACAGTAGGCAACTCTCATAAAGCATACTGCATACCAATGCTCAGTTCGTCAGGCTGTTTAACAATGCAGTGCGTAATTTCTCTCGCAATTAAATGTCGAAAGAACACTTAACCAAAAAATAAAATCATAAAACAATTTTCCAGCGCAAAGCAAGAATAAAAATAAAGGCAAATTCTATGGAATTTCCAACGGATTTAGTACGAATTCCCGTTAAGTTGCCTAACAGCTGTTTAAAAATATCTTGCACGAGGCGAGGGGCCACAAAACTCCAATTAAAAGACCCCCGCTCTCCAGCAAAGCGACGACGACGAAGAAGATACAATTTCGCGTGTTGTATCTGAGCGTGATGTGCGCGCATTCAATGCAGAGTCAAACCACGGAGGTACCATGAAGACGACGAAGAAGAAAAAGAAGAAAGAAATATGGTAAGAGATCATCGGAATGGGAATTCCAACGTCGAACCGGAAGTTCATTTACCCCGAGCAAACACAAGCGCACATAGCATTTTGCTGCCACTTACATATATCTCATGATATCGTTATGTTCCCACCTCGTCACGGCGCGGCGTTGCGGTGTGTGCGAAGAGCGAAGGTATGACACTATCGCAATGGGTAAAAAAAAGCTCCATTCATGGGACATGCGCCGCCGCCGCTGCCACGATCATCTCCTGTCCCCATCACCACATGGATCGAACAACCCGTTTGGTTACTCGTTGCTCACTCTCATCCACGCACGACCGCAGATCCGTGTCGGTGGCGTTGGTATGTTGGCCTAGCCCCCCAATCTCCACCGTCTTGATCATCGTCTTCCGCCGACCGACGATAGCGATAGCTCCAGCTCCAGCTCCAGCAACTATACGGCCTACCTAACAATTAGAAACGAACTTGACACACTGACGCAGTTTCGCTTCTTTATGATTTATTTGTAGCATGCACTTGAAAAAGCACGACAATGTCACAAGACGGTGCTGGTGTGAGTGAGAGAGTGAGTATGCGCTGCGCCTACACGATCGATAGCCGGCGAGGCGAATGTGTTCGTGGCACAGCTGATGTGTATTTGTGAGACCAATCGGCCGCATTTGCGTGTACGTGTACACAATGTGACGGAACCAGAACCAGTTTAGATTGGTATTTCTCATTTTGAAAGTATTTCTCTTTTCGCCCTCCATTGAGCAATAGTGTCGAGTCGATGGATTTTTATTTTTTTTTTTATTAATAGATACTTATTTGGTATTTTTAGAAATCATGATCAATTGTCGGGACGGGATCGATAGCTGGCATTTTATATAGGGAATAAATTCAAATTGGACTTGAAAGGTAATAGAATAGACATAGCTGTGTGTTTGACCTTGATAATTTTGATGGCCTTTCTTTGTATGACAATGATTGTCACTTCACATTCCGATTATAAGCTGATCATGAGGTGAGAATGAATTTGGGGAAATGGTGTGCAGTCTAATCTGAGAATTCTGAGAATTTGGTCAACAATACAAAACCATTATAAATTGGAAAGCTTTTGAAAGAGAATGTAAAGCAGCTTAAATAGTCGGCAGGGGGCAGGGGCCTCATAGCCTAATCCATCAATAAGCTCTACGATCAATGAATTTATATGTCAATTTTACATACGAAACAAATTCGGTTAAGTTTTGCTTGTTCAGGTTCACGGATAGGGTGATTCGGCCCTAAATTTTTTTGAAAGAATTAAGACTCGAATTTAGAATAGGATAACTACTACTAAACTAATTAATTACCGCCTTAGGTCAAATTTGTTTTTTCACTAGTCAAGTGGTGCCACATCTCCACCTAAGATTTGCACTCTCGATAGCATCCCAGCTTCAATCTTTGCGATTGGTATCTCTATGGTGCCTTTATCCGGCAGGATATGGGATAAGTTGCTCCTATTCTAGCGAGTTCATCGGCGTTACAATTCCCGAGAATGTCTCTATGCCCGGCACCCAAAAAAAGGCGAATGTTAAACTGTTCGGTTATTTTCGTAAGAGATGATCGGCAGTCGAGGGCTACTTGAGAAGATATAGAGATGGAATGCAAGGATTTGATAGCTGCTCGGCTGTCCGAAAATATGCAGATATCTTTATCGCTATAATTTCAACCTGGAGTAGTTTACTAGACCAGGGGTTCCCAAACTTTTCATCCTGCGACTCCCTATACAGGTTATAATATTTTTGCGACGCTCTTCTAAAAGCACAACGGAAAAAAGCACAGTTATGTGAACATAAGCTGAGCTTACTGAAGAGCTTACTGAAGATTCACTAAAGGGGTTTTGCATGAGGATTGGTCGACATTGAAATGGAATAAAACAAGCTGTGTGCAATGTATTAACGAATCCCATGTATGCCATTATTGTGGAATATAACACCATGTCCAAATGGCCGCCGCAGCTTCTCACGTTGTCACGGATCCGAGTGGTACAATCTGCCGCATAGATCCGGCTTAATTTGAGCGATGGCATTAGTTATGTTGGGCTTAAGGACATTGGTCGATTGCGGTTTATTCGCATTGAGCTGCGACTTCAGCCAACGCCACAAGAAAAATTTTGCGAGGTTAAGTCGCACGATCTTGGTGGCCAAGAGATCAGATAACCATACCCTGCAACTGAGTGACACATAGCCACCTCTTGCTGGAACCACATATGTTAGCAGCATTGTTCTGTAGTACTCGCCGTTGATGGTATTGGCCTTACCAACGTCATGAAAAATTACGGAGCAATGACGCTACCGCCGGTCTAAAATGCGCACCAAACAGCTTTTTATGGATGCATTGCCACCTCGTGTTGGTTGGCGTCATCCCATATATGGCAATTTGGCCATTTATCTAAAAATGCGGCCCGTCGCTAAAGATGATTTTTCTATGGTCATTAGTACATTACCATTAACTTTGAGCTCTTGCTTCAGTTGGAACTTGAACGGGTATAGGCCAAAGTCTCTACGAAAAATTCGCCAAGTTGAAGTCTGCAAGATTCTTATACTTCTTGTGCACGGCAAAACACAATGGCCAACATCGAACGAACCCGACCCGACATTTTTTTTCAAATCGAGCACAAGCTGATGGGACGTGCGTCCAGGGTGCAGGTGACCTGTGCGTATCGTCTTGCGACGCCCCTAGGATAGCCTCACGACGCTCTAGGGCGTCGCGACGCACAGTTAGGGAACTCCTGTACTAGACCGAAGAAGAGCTTAAGATTAAGACTTTCGGAGAAAACCCCATCAACTTCGTCATTGATTTTCAAGCCGGTGGTATTGAAGTGAATTGATTCATCTTCTAAAAATATGTTCTGATTGGTGCCGTGACATAAGGCCATGCGACATAAGGCCATATTTCGAAATATGGCCTTATGACACTTTCACAAAGCGACATAAGGCCATATTCGAACGTATGGCCTTATGTCGCTTTGCAAAAGCGTCATTAGGCCATTATGGCCTTATGTCACTTTTAAGTTATCTGTTCTGATTAGTCAACCTGCACATAATCAAAGCGACAAAAGATTCAATAAAGACTATTCATTTTGTATTTATATATAATATTTAATAATTAATATGTACCAATGTCAGTTTTAAACAAAAAAATCATATGTCAACTAATCTTAGTCTTAACAAAAAATAGATGTACTATTTTTGACAATTTGTCGACAAATTGGGCAAAGAATAGGGTTATTATTCTTAATATAGTTTTCCGACAGCTGTGTAAAGCAATTTAAACATAGTTTAAAATGGTTACATGGCTGGAGCAGAATGGTGCGAGTGTTCTCACAGCAAATAACACACAGAACAGGTATGTCATCAACATTGTAAGAATCCCGTTCGAAAGGATCCTCAGAGTCTGCCTCTTCTTCCTCAGCGACCCGGCAAATATCTATATTTGTTGCTTCCTGAGTTAGAATGTTGTTATTGTCATTCGTCATTTGATTCAGAAAGTCTGTAATTGAAATAATTTTTTTGTCCAACTTTTTAAGAGCCTCCTCGATTTGTCATTTTTGTCCTTGAATTTTTTTTTTGGGGCTGAAAAATGTCAAATGTCCCATCGATGGACATTTCAAATTCTCTGGATTTCACTTGATCTTCACCAGCAAGACATCGAGAAACTTGAAAAAATTCCCATGTTTGGATATCTTTCCACTAAGCCGGCTGTTATAGCCCTCAAGTGCACTTGTTGTCCTCATCGAAACATTAAACACCGAAAAAGCTATTGGAGTTTCCTAATGAATAAAAAATGTTTTTTTTTTTGTATACGTATAAAAATGATATAATATTTATTTACGTACCTTCTTCATCCATTGACTTTTAAAGTACGAGAGAAATTCCTTAAAAATGCTTTCCCCATTTTTTCTAAAATGCAAGCCATTTGCTTCTGTGGTTAGAATTTCAAAAGCTAAATATATATCCTGGGGTTTCATTAGCGGAAGCACTAGGAACTTTCGAAATAGTCGGCTTGCTTCTTTGTTCTTTTGCAAGGAAGTCACCAACTGTGGAATTTTCGACACTTTTCTTCGTACAGCCTGGCAAAAATGAAACCAACATGTGCTGTATTTTACTCCCGGAAATACGAATTGAAGACTATTTCTCAAAGCTCTTTCATAGTCGGTTACAAATGAGGTCGGTTGAAATTTGAACAAATTTGCTTGAATGTATTGAAATACGTGCAAATAAGCTTGTTCTGATTTATTGCTCATAAGCACATAGATGAAAGGATATACCTGAAATGGCAATATTGGCAAAAATAATCTTAAATACAAACCGATTGATTTAAAAACTTCAATATAATAATTTTAATTGAAGAAAAAACTTAACCAAAAAGCCAAGCTTTCTGTTTCTGAATTTCTTACATTATTTTCTTCAACAGAATGTCAACTATCAACTAATGTCAACAGAAAATATTAGAAAATATTTCTAATATTTTCTGTTAAAAGTTGATAGAAACAATTCGCGGCGAATTCGTTACTATTATTTTCTTCAACAGAAAGTTGATAGAAACATATTTTCTTCAACAAAAAGTTGATAGAAACATAGAAAATAGAAAATATGTTTCTATCAACTTTTTGTTGAAGAAAATAATAGTAAGGAATTCGTTGCGAATTTTTTGAAATGTTTCTATCAACTTTCTGTTGAAGAAAATAATAGTAAGAAATTCGCGGCAAATTTCTTACTATTATTTTCTTCAACAAATAGAAACATAGTTTCTTCAATAAAAAGTTTATAGAAACATATTTTCTGTTGAAGAAAATAATAGTAAGGAATTCGCCGCGAATTAGTATTATTTTCTTCAACAGAAAGTTGATAGAAACATAGTTTCTGTTGAAGAAAATAATAGTAAGGAATTCGCCGCGAATTGTTTCTATGAACTTTCGAATTCGAATATGCTATCAACTTTCTGTTGAAGCAAATTGTAGTACATACATACCTACATATGAAAATTTTAATTTGCACGAATTCTTCTGCAGCAGAAATTGATAGATATCTACATATTTTAGAATTCGGGCGAATTTGTAACTGTATTGTTTTCTAGAACTTAAAATAACTATAAAAAAACTTACATTATATTTATGTACTTACGTGATTGTCATGTGCAAAGTGAACAACTATCAATTGCTTATAGCCACCAGATGGAACAATGCTGAATGTTCCATCTAACAAGTAATTTCGATTGCAGCTGCTTGGCAAGTTTGTAATTGCTGATGCTATCGTTGGTGACATAAACACTGTATAGCAAAAGTTTTCTTCCACAACCGTGCTCCTATAAAATGGTTCCTTTTTATAGCGAGACATACCAAAGCTTGCCATTACAGTCTCAGTCTTAAAAATATCTGATACCTCTTTAGCAGTTGTGGGGGCTTTTGGGAATGACTGGTTGCGAATTCGAATGAGCTGCCTCCGTAGTTTACCAAATTGAACCTAATAGGACAAATGCATTTTTAAAAATGTCATCTTCTAAACACGGCTACCTTGAAATCCTAAAGTCTGATAACGAAACGAGCAAATATTTTTCAAAACAGTAGTTACTTACCTGAGGAGGATTTTCATTGTCTTTTGAACACACTTCATCAAACACTTCTCGAATGCCACTTCTTTTAAGTGAGGCATTGGCGCATTCGTTTTTAATTTTGTTTACATCTTTCATTTTTTTCCTTAGGTCTTCATTGCTGGAATGGTTATGTGCAGCACTTAATTTTGGTATACGGACAAGAGTTTGATTTTGGAAGTCTACAACGGCACTAGCATTACACGTTTTGTTGTAACATATGTAATGCTTTTTCATTTTCGAATTATATTTAAACCGATACAGATGTTTTATATCAGGAATATATAGGAGATTACTTCCTTTCCTAAGGCCTTCACAAAACTCAAAATTAAAAATCAAATCACCAAAATTTTCCATTATGCACACCGAACAACACGTTGCACTTGAAGCCACGCTTAAGAATGAAAAGTGCGCAAATTTATTGGCTCTAACTAACTACCTACCAATGGTCATCTCTTATTAGTGTTCTAACGGTAAAGACAGGTTTTTGTTATTGACAACATAAACATGTCCCATAGTTTCTTGAAATATGGCCCTATGTCGCAAAAAAATATGGCCTTATGACGCTTTTGCAAAGCGACATAAGGCCATACGTTCGAATATGGCCTTATGTCGCTTTGTGAAAGTGTCATAAGGCCATATTTCGAAATATGGCCTTATGTCGCATGGCCTTATGTCACGGCACCGTTCTGATTTCAGATTGTTTTGGAGGGAGGGAGGTGGTGTTTTCAGTGTTTTCGGTTGAGATCTCGAAGTTCTTCAGAATGGAAGCGTAGCCAAAGTCTTTTTCTGACCACTGTGACTGTGAGGTAGTTTTAATGCGAAATTGACAAAGACAAAAAATAGCTCTACAGTCTGGCACAAATGTTTAATGTTTGGTAAGAAAGGCGCGCATTGAAGTGGTGAGCAAGTGGCATGACGATGGCAGTGGCGTGATGACCAAGTGACAGGTGACATAGGAGTGGTGAACATTAAGTGGTATTAAGCGCGCACTTAATTGGCAAACAACGTATGGTGCCAGTTCTTAAAATGTCGTCCTAAGTTGAATTCTTGGTCGTGTCGCATACAAAAATAAGGAGTTGCAATACCAAAATCCACGCCGGTATCACCCGCATACCATTCGAAAATTAAACTTTTTCGAGATAAGTGTCACCAGACTGGCATCACGTCACCTGAAAAATGCCACGTCTCCACCACACCGCTTTAATGCGCGGGTCTACATTTGTTTTAGCAATAATTTAACGCTAATTTGCAGTATTGCGTTAGCTTTAAAATGTCAACTTCATTAAGAAGCTTAAAGACTTGTTCCGACGTCAGGACATTTACCTAGACATGGCTGACGAAGCACACACCCAACGATGACAAGAAGAACTAAAAGAGCCTCGGATATTGCCAAGCCTGTCATAATATGACGCCAGGCCTGGAGGGTGGCAGTTTGCGAGCGTCTGGTGGTCGGCTTGTCACGCTCGGCAGTCGGCCGAGTTTAACCCGAAACCCGATAGTCGTAAGAGTATTTGAACTTAATAAAAACCAAATCGAAATTACCACGCAGCGTTTTATTGCACCAACAGAGGTGTATAAGGGATTGTGTCAAACGTCCACACGCCCCATCTGCTCTACCGACCCAATAAGTGGACTTTCGGTTACTCGACAACGGCATCGACTTAGGATAGGCACTTGAAACATCTCTTCGCTCACGGGAAAATACCTGCAGCTTCTTGGGGAGGCTGTCAAATATCGACTAGATATAGTTGGGGTTTCCTCAACAAAGCAAAGGGATTCTGGAACTGTGGACCTTGCGGATGGGTGGAAACTCTTCATGTCGAGAGTAGCACCTTCAATGTCAGCTCAGGCGGGAGTGGGAATACTCACAAGTCCCAGGCTGGCAGGCAGAGTATTGGAGTGGATACCGTTAGGAGGGAGAGTTGCGATCTTAAAGCTTAAGCTTGAAAGATCAACTCTGGCTCTAGTGCAGGTGTATGCACCGAATCTGGAGTCGGGGTACGCAGCTTTCTTAGATGAAGTTGATGTAGCCCTTGAAAAGGTTGCAGATATGGATTCTTATATCCTGATGGGTGATTTCAATGCTCACGTGGGTGCGGATTTCTCGACATGGGGCAGCGCGATTGGGAAACACGGTGACCCCGATCAGAACGCGAACGGAGAGAAGTTGTTGGACTTTTGTTGTTCAAATGGAATGTCCATTATGAACACTTTCTTTCCACACAAAGATATCCATAAATACACATGGTACCGTCGAAGTCTGCAGCAGAAATCGCTGATAGATTTCTTTGTGGTACCGTCGTGTATTAAAAGGATGGTTTGTGATGTTCGTGTGTTGAGAGGGGCTGAACTGTCAACTGATCACCACCTGGTGTTGTGCAAATTGTATCTCACCGATCAAATACCTATCCTGCCAAAGCGTAAACCAAGAATGGTTACGCGCATACGGTGGGAGGGACTACAGAACGATGAGATACGGGAGGAATTTGCACGGCAGGTATCTGCAAGGTTTGAACAAATTCCAAATGTTCCATTGAATGTAGAGGAAGAATGGCAGCTGTTTTCAACAGCAGTTATTGCCTCTGCAGGACATGTTTGCGGAGTGAAGCGGCTCGGTGTGGCGGCTGGTGGTGAGAAAAGAACTGCGTGGTTTAAAACGCCCGGAGTTCAAGAAGCTATCAGAGAGAAGAAGAAGGCTTTCAAGGTGTCGATTCACTTGGGGGACTCTCCTTCTCGAAATCGGTACATTGAGGCGCGAAGAACTTGCAAATTGGCTGTTAAAGCAGCCAAAGAACAGTCTTGGAAGGAGTTCGGCGAAAAATTGGACCGTGATCACAGATCTGCAAGCAAGGTGTTCTGGCAGACCATCCGCCGTCTTAGAGGAAGGAAGTGGAACATTATCGAAGGAGTCAAATCCAAAGATGGTACACTTCTTTCTATTGAGGAGGACATCTTGCGCAGATGGAGCGAGCACTTTTCCGAATTGCTCAATCCAATCCAGGGCATTGAGGATGACACATCCATCGCCTTAAGCAGGGCGGAAAATAGTCCCACGGTAGAGGAAGTCACTTTTGCGATCAAATCGCTAAAAGCTGGCAAATCTGCCGGAGTGGATGAAATCCGGCCAGAAATGCTAAAGGCCTTAGGTGAAGAGGGAGTCAAATGGCTCTCTCGTGTCATTAAAGTGGCCTGGGAATGCGGCGAAACTCCCAGTGATTGGCAAATTGGGGTGATTGTGCCTCTTTTCAAGAAAGGGGATAAAAGGGATTGCTCCAATTACAGGAGTATATCACTTTTAGGTCTCCCCGGAAAAGTATTTGCCAAGGTGCTGAAAACGCGTTGCAGAGCTGTGATCGAGGCACGATTACGAGATGAGCAGAGCGGCTTTCGTCCCGGCAAAAGCACAACCGACCAGTTATTCGCTCTCAGAATGGTACTTGAGAAGGCTTGGGAGTATGCTACACCTGTTTACGCCTGCTTCGTAGATTTGGTGAAAGCATATGACCGAGTCCCTCGAGGTAAACTCTGGAGTGTATTACAGGAGTATGGAGTTGACGGTTCTCTCTTGAGAGCAATTAAATCTCTTTACACAAACTGTAAAAGCTGTGTTCGGGTAAACAACGGCTTTAAATCAATACCTTTCACCGTGGGCGTTGGACTTCGCCAGGGGTGCGTGTTGTCTCCTCTCCTTTTCATTACTTATATGGACTGGATGTTACGGCGCAGTCTTGGCGAAGAACGTTTCGAATTGGGAGATCTGAGGATAAGTCAATTGCTCTTCGCTGATGACTTTGTCATCCTTGGGTCCTCTCAGACTGAACTTCAGCGCGCACTCGATCGGTTTGTAGCCGTTTGTGTGGATGCTGAGATGAAGGTTAATGTGAACAAATCTGAAGTGTTGGTCGTCTCCAGAACGCCTGTTCAATGCACCCTGCATGTTAGTGGAGCCCCATTGAAACAGGTGGAGACGTTTAAGTATATCGGGGTCTTATTCACGAGTGATGGAAGGAGCAATGCCGAGTTTTCCTGTAGGATTGGTCAGGCTGGATCGATTTTGAGACAGCTTGGTGATTCTGTTATTAGGAGGACTGAACTTGGTGTCAAAGCTAAGTTGTCAGTCTTTAATTCAGTGTTTGTTCCAACTCTTACCTATGGTCATGAGGTTTGAATAATGACCGAAAGAATAAGATCGCGGATACAAGCTGCCGAAATGAGATTTCTCATCTCATCTCCCGTAGAGATCGCATCAGAAATACCAGAATACGTGAGCAACTCAATGTCGGGCAGCTACTTCTCCGGACGGAGCGGTCCATGCCTCGGTGGTTTGGTCATGTTAAACGCATGTCCCCGACCAGGATCCCACGACGTGCTATGGAATCAATACCATCGGGCAGGCGTCCTCTAGGTAGACCCAGGATGAGATGGTTAGATCAAGTTCATTATCTCTCCTCTACCCGTATGGGGATTGCCCTTGATGATTTGGAGTCGATGGCGGAGAATCGAGAGCTTTAGAGGGTCCACTTGAGCAACCTACACCCGCGACCCACATCATGGAGGGACATTGAAAATGTATCCAAATTGTCGAAGAAGTACCTTCCAAAGTGTTTCCTTCTATTCCGAGCAATAGCTTGACATTCACAGAGAAGATGAGTAGGTGCTCACAATACCTGCACGTGTCCGTATTTGTTAAACCTAATCTCCTAGGATGGCAGTGCCCAAAGAGTATCCCTATCCCCATTCGTAACCTTGATCGGCTGAGTTGTCATAAATAATCTGGGTTACAACTTGTTCAAACCTCGTTGGCGCCTATACTAATTGGTACATTGGCGATATAAGTTATGTGATAATTAGAATCGTCTAAATTATGCGCATGTACCATGCCACAAAGTTTCAAAAACCTTTCTCATCTGAATCTGTTCAAGTAGAACTTCAATTAAAATGGCATATCTATAGCTATGGCAATGTCACTTGATACCATACATGGAATTATTGTCAAAACAATGCATTCCTTCTTCGTTCTCTGAGTCGTTGCAGAGTTAGTGCGGCAGCACATTCCCCGACTAATTTCGAAAAACGAACTTTGAAACCAAACAAAACGAATCCCAATATTTAAAGTCAACGAAGAAACTTTCTCATTGAAATATGACCTCTCAGCAGACCATTCTAATCATTTCATCCCGCACATTATTCATTCGCGCGCTCGGCGGCGCTACTCTTGCGCCAGCGATTCTTCTCTTCTACTTCTCACATACAGAGACTATAATCTATTCCGATACCGAAACCGAACCGTGTCCATTTCGCTTCGCACACCCTCTCACATCTTCGTAACGAAAAATTATAATTTCGTGGCGCCTTCTTATGTGGTCGGTCGTGTGGTGGTGTGGTGCAAACTCGAACTCGTACATGGGTCTCTTGATGTCGCTAAACTTTGTCCATTTGCATTATGTCTCTCTGCCATTGGCCACCACCACTCTCTGGAGCTGCTGCTGCTGCTGCATGAATTTAACTGAAATTTATGAACTTGCAGGATTCGAGGCAAATAAATTTCGGTCAATTGCGTATATGCGCAATGTTGCAACAGAAGGGGCTACTCGGACGAAGGACTATATGTATTTGGATGGTGTCGTTTTTGGCCGGGGGGTAAGGGCATCCGAGGCCCCCAAACACATCGCTCCGGCAAGAAGAAAAAGAACGTCACTCGTTTAAAGTATGCTAAAACGTCGTCGTCCCCGACAGACCATAAGTGAACACTCAAACAACACCAAGCCAGAGAGCTACTGCCGATACCGAACTGACAAAGTTGACATTTAGGGTATTTTTATGACATTGCTTAAAAGTGTCATGTTGTTAAGACCGGAACCGGATGCTATTTGTGTTACGTTTCCCAACGTACGATTTGTGGAGTATCCATGCTGGTAAATTTGTCTCCCAACCTCCTTCTCCTTATTTTGTGAAGGGAGGGGGAGGGGCGAGTCGGCTCTTTTGGACAATTTCGTAAGACGTGTAAAAGTGACTTCAAAGCCTTACACTTAATTCGGTCATTGAAGGGTCCTTGACGCCAGTTAGCTTCTTCCACTTTGTATAGTGCTTCTCTTTCTTTCCCATTCGCCGTCTATAATTTAGGACTATTTGGATGGATGAAGTGTATGTGTAGTTTGGGTTTAAGCTAAGGTCTACAATATATTTTATTTAACGTCCTTCCGGCGGGCATTATTTGCAACCGTTGTTATGCTCCTTCTCACCCCCCCACCCCTCTCACATTTAGCGCATTTAGGATTTAGCAATTGGCTGAAGTGTTTCGATGATGATGGTGTTGGTGGACATATTGGAAGCTATTTATACAACAGTTTTAATGGTTCGAAGAATTTTAAATTCTCATGCAGTTGTTCGGTTGCTATTTTTACACGGGAAACAATGGTTCGATGGTGGTTGGTGGTGCTTCCCCCCCCCCTTGCTGTTGTTGGCTTACTATACTTGATAGTGTGATATGTTAAATCGACGATTTAGATAGGTAAATCATTTTGGCGGTAAGCTATGTTGGGTACGACACCGCAATTGAGTGACTGATGGGGAGAAAAGCTTGCGAGCATTTTTTGTTAAGACATTTAGAGATTTCCATACAAGATCCTGACTGCGGTTGTAAACTGCTGGAATCAGTTGTCGACGAACGTGAGTCCGAATAAATGCTATACGGAGTATCCGATGGAAGATTTATATATTTAACTAGCTGACCCGTGCTCATTGCTTCATTTAAGATTACACTTTGAGTGTTTCATTGAAATTTGTCCAGTAGTTTTTGCGCTTTTAGGAGAAAAAGAAAATTCCTCCCTCTCCTAGATCTTGCTACTTATTTGTAAAACTGCATTTCCTTTCCTTTGTTTCCCTCTTCCTATGGAATCCAAGCAACTATCTACCCCAACCCTTTTCGAATGTGTAGTATACGTATGCTAGTCTCGTTTTGTTTTTGTTTGTCCTGTCGCACGATCGCAAAAATATAAACTTCCATTTGTAGCAAGGTATATGTGTATGCGTATGTTTTCACTTTACATTTTGACTAAAAAATGTTCCTAAGGACGTGGCTATAAACGACATAGCCTATAGCAGTCTCACAGTCTTAGGGAACATTTTAAAAAAAGTTTCATCGAAATCTGTCTAATAGTTTTCGAGTTTTTAACAGCCAAAGAAAATTCCTACAGTTTTATTATTGCCGCAGTATGTCAATATGCCTCGTCATCCAGGCGAATATTTGTGGGTACAAGGACTACTCAACAGCGAGGAACTGCGTAAGTTGGTAGCTGCAGCTGACGTAAGCTCGATTTGTCCACACTTCGATGATAGGGATCGACCCATAGGCTCATCCGCATTTTGTTGAAATTTTTCGTTCTTTATTGATTTTCTGTCAGAATCCTTTTGCTGATTTAAGTTTCGTTCTGGTCTCCTTTACTGCTAGTACCTACCCATTTCCAAATTGGTACGAATTGGTAGTCTGACAGTGTTAATTTCTACTTTTCCAATATGTGCAATCTATCATATTCTATACGCTAGAGGGTCTTCCCAATTGCGTCCAGTAGAGATATTTGTCTTAGAAAGTATTGCGGACTCATTTGTCATCCTGCTCAATAAAGGGAAGAAGTTGTACACGTTCTTTGTGGACTTTAAGGCAGCATTTTGATACAGCGGATAGACAAGTTCTTATCTATAAGCTCTATGGTATCGGAATGTCGCGGAAGTTTGGAAGGGTCATACTCATACAAAACCTTTATGCGGACAGTGTGGCGTCAGTTTGAAATGGTGAAGAGATGTCTAGTTGGTTTAGAACGTAAGCAGGAGTCAGACAAGGATGTACAATGAGCCCAAGTCTGTTTGCTCTATTTATTGAAGACCTGGTAGACTGTCTATCTAGCGGCATTGAATACGCAGGTCATACATTGAATACGCATTGCTTTTCGCTGATGACATTGTTCTTTTTGCATCAACGCCTGAGTAGGTTAGTATTGCAGCCTTTGGAACTTCATAGTAAATCTAGAAAAATCCAAAATTATGATTTTCAAGAACGGAGGAGGCAGAAACTGTGCAAATGAAAAATGGTACTACAACAATGAATGGATTGAAATTGTTAATGAATTCAAATACCTAGGAAGGAGTTCACTTCACAAAGAACTTAAGTATGGAGAGGCATCTGAAGGAAAAGCTGACTAAGGCGAAGAGTGCTATCAGCGCAGCGTGGAGCAAATGTTTTTACAACAAAAGTATTGCACATAGCAGCAAGTTCCGAATATTTAAAGCCGTATCGGGATCCATTTTACATTATGCAGCACAAGTATGGAGAGCGAAACAATATGAAACCTGGAGAAGCTGCTGCGATACTTTATTAAGCGATTTTTTCGACTGCCACACAATATACCTAACTATATGATTATGTTGGAAACAGGCTTATCGCCTCTCTTCATTAGAACGCTTAAAATGCAAATAGACTACGGGTCTTCAAGTCATACGCTCAAAAACAAGTTGGTTTGCTGAATGGAATGCTAGCAACTGTGAGATGGATCTCAATCTAGAGAATTTAATCAACTACGATGATTGGAAAAGACTGCTTTACCAGCTTGTGGATTTTTGAACAACGCCACAGAATCACTCCATACAAACCTGTACTCTAGATTGAAGCATAATCTGAAAAAAAAACTATTTTCGAGACGAAAATGGCGTCGACGAAATATCGATGATGGTCAAGTTACGTGGAGAACTCATGCAGTTAAACTTTATTCCACATAGAGAGGATTTACCCATATCCTGTGCACATTGTGTTACTCTGACGAAAGAGAAGATACTTTTCACTTTATGGGAAACTATCCTATTTTAAAAGAGATTAGGACGAACACATTCGGAAGTGATTTTTTGACGGAGAAACAAGTTATATCACTGCTCAACAATATGGAAGTTAAAAAACTATTCCGATACTGTAAATTGGCGCTAGGCTATAGAGAGCGGATTATTAGTGAAAGTTTTTAAAAAAGGGGTCATTGTAATATAATTTTGTTTTGTCAACTAGGCAGACGGCATAAAAGCCATGAAGATGGTAGATAGGATCTTGTTTGCGATGTTAACCAGACCGATACCTCTGTGGTTGGTACAGTTACAGGTGTCTCCTTTCTTGTGGACCGGGCAAACGATGCTGAGCCAGGCATCTACCAGGTAGACCGTCAGGCCCCGCAGCTTTGTTGTTCTTTAGCTTGGATATTGCTATCCGTACTTCGCTTTGGTCAGGTGGAGGGAGGTTTTGTCTATATTGAATGGTACGTTCTGCCTAACAGCGGGATTTTGGTCGTCGTCGCCATTATTGAGGCTGCAAAATTAATTTTGCCACATTCTCAGAATACTACAAGGTTTCCCTCATTATCTCTACACTTTTTTTCTCCGTGATTTTCTGCCCTGGCATATTTTTTTTTACCTTTTGGTAAGACTTCCACATTATTCTTGGAGTAGCATCTCTCAATCTCTTCGATCATACGCTTCTCGTGCTCTTTCTTTTTCTTTCTGAGGATCCGATGTTCTTCCTGTCTCTTTTTCTTGTAGAGCTCGCGAGCTCCTTTTTCGTAATTCTTCTTGTTTTACTGCGTTTGTTAGTCGACATTGTTCATCAAACCAGGGGTTTCGTGGTAGTGGTCGGGTGAAATCAAGCACATCAGTCGCGGCGTTGATGATGGCTTTCTCGGAGTGTTGCCGCTGGTCTTCTGCACTAGCTGTTGCTGCAATAGAGTGCCTATTGGGAGGCACTGGATACCTAATCGGCGAAAATACTGGCAGTCTTTTGCGATTGCGGTTTTTAGCTAACCTCAATTCCTACGAGTTGCAGTATAATCAATCCAACCACCTCAGTGTGAAAAACGATGGCTCTGGAGCTCCCAAAGAGAATAGTTCATAAAATTCAAGAGAATTACTTAAAACAGCTGCCTCTTTATCATTTGTTGATATTAAGCTTCAGAAAATTATTTTAGCAGCTAGTAAAAAATCTATCCAAGACTTTCAGTAGTTAAAACCAGTCAAAGGACTACAAGCTATACCTAAAGAGTGGTATGTCATCCGCGTTCATATTTAAATGATATTTAAATTTTTTGTTGATGTAATCAATGTCATTGTCAGAGTAAACAATGATGGCCCAAGATGGCTACCTTGAGGTATCACAGAAAAATCTTCAATGAAGTCAGAAACCGTGGATCTTAATATATCAAAGGTTGACTGAAAGCTAAGAGCCTTTAGTTTGAGCAGAACAATTTTAAGAGCACTTGTGTCGATATCTTTCTTCAAGTACACTCCAATAAGTCTGTCAAAATGATTACTGATGTCATTATAATGAGGACCATCTTCGAGTTTGTCGATTGTAATTCGAGTGCCACCACAGACCAGTGATAAAACTTGTCGAAATCAATTTGTGAGTGCGGATTTTTTTTTTCAACATAATTCACGAGACAAACTGCAGAAATTAAATTTTCTTCCATTCAAACACATAGTTTTGTCTCATCCTGCTGCAAATGTCGCATAGCCTGAGGTTATCAGCGACGACTTCCTATATTTCATTGGAATTGCGTTGCATATGGCCTCTTTTAGATGACAAAGGAAATTCGCACGAAAGCTAAATAAAAAAAAAAAGGTGCAAAGGAAGATCCTTTAACAAAGTCATCATTCTTTTTCCCACTAGCTGGTACTGGTATATGCCACCTCAGCAACTCATACTACCGCTTTCACACCTTCACACAAATCGGATTTATGGGATTTGTCCCTCAGCTCTCTGACACACAAAGATATGATGACGACGACGATGAAGAACCAACAGAGACGCGAATTGCTAAATGAAGGACATAAGTACTTCGGTGAGTGCACCGACTACGACGACGACGACGACGACGACTCCTCTGATGATGATGATGATGCTTCTGATCCTGTTAATCAAGTCGCATCGTTATCTCTAACAAAAGATCCAAAAGCTTCAAAAGGAATCTCCTTTGCGTGCATATAGCTACATTTTTTTTTTTTTTTTTTGAGATATAAATTTAGCACCATATACGAATTCAGAAAGGATAACGACGACGAGGACGACAACAACAAACGCAAAACTAATAACACGAACAAAAGAAGAAAGAAAATAAGATTCTAGCGGTGAGGCGATGGCGACGGCGGCGGTGGTGTTGGTGGTGGTGGTATGGGA
Organism: Cheilosia soror; assembly: GCA_949372485.1. Lineage (NCBI taxonomy): Eukaryota > Metazoa > Arthropoda > Insecta > Diptera > Syrphidae > Cheilosia > Cheilosia soror. The sequence continues at coordinate 81,526,525 of OX443561.1, forward strand.
ATGGGAGGAAGACGGTGTAAGAAACAAATTAAAAGCACCCCCGCACACATAAAGAAACAAACACGTTCGGTGTTCGTAATTTGATTTGAAAGGATTAGATGTCTACATGCATCCTTGGCAACATGCAAAGAAAACAGCATGAGATTGGATTGCAGTGCTATCCTATCGTTTGGGCGCGAGGGCATAGCAGAGCGACTTGAGCTGGAGATTCTTTTGTATATATTGCTACGCTACGGTTGGATTTTTCTTCAAACTTTTGCGAATAAAGTTTTGTCGCTTTTCAAAGTGAGTGGTAAATAAAATTACGGAACACAATAAACTTTGAGAGAGCGCCATGAATGTGTTCTATTGTGAGCAGCACTTTTGGAATGCAACTACACCTAGCCATGGGCATGGGCAACACTGCACGAAGGACTATTAGCAGATTCTTTTTGTGTTTCTCTCTCCTTATTGAGACCGAGTGCCTACGATTGTATAGAATGCAAACTACACACACACACAAACTGAGATTTAAGCACGCATGATTTGCAGATGCTTGACTTCGTTTTGATGAAAGGACTTGCGAATGAGGTGACGGTAGGTGCGGATAAATGAGTAATCGAGATTGAAAACTGTCTGAATGGTATGCTATGCATGCATCGAAAGAGTGATTGTTATTTAAATATATGTACTTGTACAAGTACGACCAGTTTATCGGATAAATTGTATAGAAGAGGGTGTGCTATTGATTTTTTATGGGTTAAGAAAACTGAACTAGAGCAAAGCTCATGGGGCTGGTCGGCGATTTTCAAAATGCATAAGTTGAATACTCGTTACACACTGCTACACGCAACGTCTCATTTTCAAAACTTTTTTTTTTGGGAATTATCTTTGAAAACTACAAGATATAGTATTCTCAGGGAGCGCCCAAAATTCAGCATTTGATTAATCTATATATATAAAAATTGAGCCTTAAAATGTTTGTCGCCGATTCACGCTTTAACGCATTTAGCGTTCTTAACCAAACTTTCGCACATCTTTGGTATTGGTCCATACATGAATCCTGTGAAGTTTGGTCAAAAATGGACAAAGGGGCATGGCACCACCCATACAAAAAAAACATTCAAAACCGTATATCTCGAAAACCACCAAATCGATTGAGCTCAAACTTACAGAAGATCTTAGTTATTGTCCCGGAAGTGGTCCTTTGAAGTTTGGTCAAAATTGAACAAAGGGGCGTGGTACCGCCCATAAAAAAAACATTCAAAATCGTATATCTCGAAAACCACCAAATCGATTGAGCTCAAACTTACGGAAGATCTTAGTTATTGTCCCTGGAGTGGTCCTGTGAAGTTTGGTCAAAATTTGGCAAAGGGGCGTGGCACCGCATATACAAAAAACTTTCACAATCGTATATCTCGAAAACCACCAAATCGATTAAGCTCAAACTTACAGATGATCTTAGTTATTGGCCCTGGAGTGGTCCTGTGAAGTTCGGTCAAAACTGGACAAAGGGCGTGGCACCGCCCATACAAAAAAAAAAAACATTCAAAATCTTATACATATCTCGAAAACCACCAAATTGATTGAGCTCGAACTTACAGATAATCTTAATTATTGGCCCTAGAGTGCTCCTGTGAAGATTGGTCAAATTTGGTCAAAGGGGAGCGGCACTTCACATACAAAAAAATATTCAAAATCTTATACCTCCTATACAAAAAACATCTTCTATGGAGTGAAACTCGATGACGTTATATCTCCATAACCGCTGCTGGTCCGATTTTCATTATTCTTTTTTTTTGTTTTGTTCGTATTGCTGTGTTTCAAGTTTAGGCAGAAAAAAAATTCCACCAAGTCGATTTATTATCATACGGGTACAGCTTTTCGATAGTCTTGGAATTGGAAGCCAAAGTTTTTAAAATTTGTAACATCGATATAAATAATGAAAGTCAATAATATTGTCTAGGCAATACAATTTCTGAAAAAAAAAAAAAAACAAAAAATGTTGTGTAAGAACTATAGAGCATTACAATAAAAACAGTTCTTCTATTTAACTATTTTGCACTACGAAGTGTGCACGGGCTACGCTAGTTTAATATATATTTGCGACATTACAACTTGTTCATCACTAAGGCCTTAGTTGCTTCCATTTTCTTTATCTCATTTTGTTCTATTCTATTCATGGGCTAGAAACAGTCTTAATGAAATCTTGAAAGCTATTCTGCGAATCGATAGTTTATAGACTTTGCAAAATTATGACAGAAGACGCGGCAGTCTCCAGTTTAATTAAAAAGTCGAAATCGGATGGATCGGAGAAAACAGTGAGTGGTCTTTTATACCCGAGGAAGGCAAACCAGGCCATTCTTCATCAGAAGATTTCAGACCTCCCCTCAAGATTCGTAAAACGCTTCCGGACATATAAAGGGTGGGCCATTTAGTGGTTTATTTTTAAATCATAGATTATGTTGACACTGACAGCTCTTTTCCACTCGAAATTTTGACAGAAAGTCAGTATCATACCTCCGCGGAACGAAATGAGTCGCTTTACGCTTGAAAAACGGTAGAAGATATTGAAAACTTATTTCCAAAGTGAGTGCTGTGTAGCCGAAAACCGTGCGTTTTTTGAAAATAAGTTTTGGCCGAAATGAAGCACCCACCGGGCCTGGTATACGCAAGTTTATGCAAAAAGTTCGTGAGACTGGTATGCTAGTGGACAACACTCATGGTCCCTGTCATTCGTACGGTGTGCACAGACGAGAATGTGGCTGCTATAGCCAAGAGTGTGAGACTCAATTCAAGAACATTAACTCGCCATCGATCTCAACAGATCAACATTTCACGCAATAGCCTGAGGAGAATTCTGCTCAAAGATCTTGGATTTTTCGCTTACCAGGTCCAAGGACTCAGCAATTAAAGGCGCACGACCATATCTGCTTCGTTATCGCTTCGCATTTTGGGCCTCAGAGCAGCTTGATTTTGGGCGAAAAATCACCTTTTCTCACGAAGCGCATTATCATCTCGGCGGCTAGGTTAACAAACAAAATTGCCGCATCTGGGGCTCGGAAAACCCGCACGTTATTGTCGATAAGTCAATGCATCCACAGAGAATGATAGTTTGGTGCGTATTGTGGAGTGGTGGCATGTTTGGAACAAATGAGGCTGGGAACAACGTTTCGGTCAACGGTGGGTGGTACAGAGCCATGTTAACCGACTTTTTTTTTACTGAAATAGAAGACATGGATTTGGACGACCTCTGGTCTATGCAGGATGGCGCGCCATGCCACACAGCCCATGCCACAGCCGATCTTCTGCGCACCAAATTTCCAAATCGTGTTATCAGCCGTCTCGGCGATGTCAACTGGCCGCCTCGAAGCTGTGATTTGACTTTTTTTTTGTGGGGCACCGTGAAGGCCCGACGTTATGCCAACATTCCGGAAACGATTCAAGCACATAAGGCCAATATCATCAGAGCAATTCGTGAGCCCGCAACCATTAAAAAGTTCTTGGAAAATTGGAGTAAGAGCATGCGCTACTGCGAAGCCATCCGAGGCAGCCACTTGAAAGACGTTGTCTTCCATAATTAATGGGAATGTTTACTCTTGCTAATAAATCCATAATACATGAAAACAATTTAATTTTGTTCACTTTTTTGCATTTTTAAAAATAAACTTGTATTTGGCCCACCCTGTATATTAGAAGCAAGTATTGCAATGGAAATGAATGAGAAGTTTAACTTAACACGCATAGTTATAGGGCTCTATAGTATGAAGTTGCCTTCACTATAAACAATTTGCACTGACTGCCTTTTTGGACATAGAAGCGGCTTTTCATAGGGAGGGGCAACACAGCGGAGGGGAGGGGCAACACACCATTACCAACCCAATTGGCATTGCAAGATGTTCGTTTCGGGAAATACTCTCCACACAAACCTTTGGCAATTGCTTGATTGTAAACAAAAGTTCCTTAAAAAAAATTACACATACGCCAGAGTGAACGAACACTTCGAGAAATGTTTCTCAACCAAATTCGGAAAAATTAATAGATTTAAGTATTCTTTGGGGAAAGCTCAACTTTCATGGTTCTTGTCATAGACGATACACTTAAAGACGTTAGCGTCACTGTTTATACAGATGAGGCAGCGATTCATGAAAAATGCTTAAATGAGAAATAAACTCGGTAATTGGGCTGAAGAATATGGACTTCAAGTGTAAAAACAAAACTGGTACTCCTTAGCAGAAAAGGTACTCAAACTGTAAAAGCTTGCTGGAGATTTCCTTCTCTTATAGCGCAAGCTATCTTGGTACAATAGTGGATCGACAGCTGAAGTGGAAAATGAACGTCTAAACTAGTAAAAGTGTTATCATCGGCCTGGCCGATGCTTAAATCCCCTTCACTGCAAAAAAAGTCATGCACAATGTTTGTCATGCGAGTTAGTATGCACTGTACATGCATTGGTCTGATATTAGTTTTGTATGGGAGGTACCCGAACTACTTGACCTATATAGCTCATTTTCAATACCAACCTGATGACGATAAGGTAAAAATAAATCATCTCACAAAATTTCAAATCGTTTGGAAGTTAGCGTGTTTTCAACAGACAGACAAGGCTAAATCGATTTAGAATGTGATCCTGATTCAGAATACACATATACATTTAATGGGGTCTCCGGTGACTCCTCATTGGCGTTACAAATGTAATGGAAAAGTGAATATACCTTCCTGTGGAGGGTATATAAAAAGAGTTTGTAAGGCTCACACTATTCTCTTCATTTACAAGACAGCGGAGAAAAGTGAAGCTTCAAACCATCAATAAAGGCATGGGCTCTATACATAATGGTAGTCAGACCCATTTTTATGTTTCGGCTGTTGTTTGATGGGAGGCTACGATCAAGAGGAATTGATGATTTACCAGGATACAAAAAAACAGCCTCACTTAGGACATTTATGTAGTGTTTACCACTGCAGCTACCACAAAACTACAAGCAATTAATAGTGTGTTTCGGCTCACTAATGCATGGCCATGGCTAAGACCAGCTATGTAGGATGTAGCTCTATTCTAAAGGCATCATTCTCTAATATCCCTCATAAAGTGGATGAAGCTTTCGACTTCGACATGCCATACTAAATAATGTAAACCGATAGGGAGAATTGGGAAAGGACCAATTAAATTGGAATATCTACTTGACAGATAATGTCTTATATGTGGTTCTAGGACACGTGCATTACAATCAGGAGTTCTTGCTGCGCTCAATATTCTGAAACTAACAAATTGAACAGTGACCCCGAACAGGGGGGTTGTAGGGGAGTAGCATGGCCCTTCATACATATTCTACTGGTTATGAATTGTGATTATGCGACCAGAACGGTTCTTTGTGCTGGGCATTTCCATGGGAATTCTTTTGCTATTTGCGAATTTGGGTGTCTTATCTCGTTGAGAGGTTTTTGGTAGTGACTAAGGCAGTCGGATCTTTTATCAGTTTACATCAACTGGTTACGGCTTAGTCTTTGGGTCAAGGTGGAAGGCGACCGTAACGGTCTGCTCCCTGCCCATTGCCTCTGACGCGGCCATCACTGAGGAGGGAGACTGGTGCGTAGCAGAGGTGGCTGATTGAACCAGTCAGCTTTGCTGCTTGACCAAAAGTCTGTGAATGGGTTGTCTGTTCGGAGAGGATGGGGGGAACCGTAGCAGTCTGCCTCCCGTATATTTCCTTTATGAAATCCGTCCACATGGCAGAGACTGGTGCTGAGCAGAAAAGCCTGATTGAAGCACTCCAAGAAGGGTGGCTGGTACAGATTAAATAAGAAAAACTGCGGCAGGAGGAATCGACGGAAGGTGACCGAAACAGTGTGCCTATGGCTGACGGAGTCTGAAAGTTATACGTGTGAAGGTAAAAAAAAAAATAAAATTTGACTGACGTGGTCAGCTTTTCCCTTTGGCGGTTAGTCTTCAGAAACAGACAGATTGTGACCGAAACAGTCTAACCTCCCGCTAGTAGCCTCCGACAGTCCGTTAATAAGGAGGGTGGATGGTACAAATCAGATAAGAAAGACTACGGCAGGAGAGAGCGACGAAGGGTTACCGAAACAGTCTAACCCTCTGCCTATCTCCTCTGACGGAGTCTGAAGGTTCGACGTGTGAAGGTGAATTTTACTGACATGGTCAGATCTTCCTGTTGCCGGTTTAGTCTTCAGAAACAAACGAAAAATGGGTGAGATGCGTATTGATATTTTAGTGAAGCCAGTTCGACTTTGTAACAAACTTGCTGATGCAGCAAATATCGGTGCGGGACAGATCGCTCAGGTCCTCAAAGAAGTAAGCCCCTATCAGATGTTAAAATTAACATTTGGAGTTTTTTTTTTGTAGAAATAGCACAACGGAAACTATTTAACGAAATTTAATTTCGGAATTTCAGTACATTTTAGCAAAATTTGTTATATGACTTATTGGATTTTACTTCATATGGAATCGTTCCGACATATAATTTGTATGGTACGAGTATCTACACAAAAGAGGGCAGTTGGGACTCTAGATCAGTATAAAAGCGACGCCATTATTTTAGTAGTTTGACACTTTGTGCGTTATGGAGGCTATACCTTGCGCAATTGTTCTTCTTTTTACTTTTACTGAGACTTTTTAAAAGCTTTATATAAACTGAAAAGGGCCTGCGGTTAAATTTAGCCGAAGCTGAAATATTAGTATACCCCAGCATTCCTTTTGAATCGGAAAATTGTATTTAGGTCAGCTTCCATGATAAAAATATTAAAAATAAAAAATATTAAGGAATACGCGTTCATCAGACCGTCTAGTCTTGGGCAAAGCCATGCATACCAGGTTTTTGATATATCATTCCTAAAAAAAAAGGATACGATGATGCAATATGGCAACTCCAATCAATGGCAAAGTCCGCTGTTAGGCGATTCATCGATCGAGGACAACAACTGTCAACTACTTGAGCTGCCAATTAAAATCACACCTCAGAGCTCCCGTCTTTTTTAATCAGATTCTTTTCCCGCTTTACTTTCTAAAAACTTAGTTGAAATTTGTATCCCTCGAATTATAATTTTCCCTGAAGTTAAACGAACCTTTTAAGATTTTGTATGCCCGAAGCAGAGGTCCTGGCAGTGACAACAGCAGCCCGTGAGTCTGTGTTAAGAGCAATACCACCTGAAGGTATTAGCTTCTTTATCGACAGCCAGGCAGCAATAAAAACCATAACTGCACCCGCTCTTGGTACACAGCACAAGGTATCACTCTGCTGGATTCCGGGACATGAATGCATTCCAGGCAATAAGAAAGCAGACGAATTAGCAAGACAAGGTTCGACTGCTGTTTCAGAACAAGCTGATCCCTCTGCTCGAAGCAGGGAGGAAAGCCACAAGAGAGGCGAACGCAGGATGGGCCACCTTAAACACTTGTAATACCACAAGAATGCTATGGCCGTCCTTCAACGAATCCAAAACCGAGAAAATAATGCGGAAGGATAGGAAATCCCTGTCCACCCTCGTAGGTATCATAACAGGGCACAACACTCTGCGGTACCATATGAAGAAAATGGACTTAACGGAAGAAGAACTTTGCAGAGGCTGCGGTGATGAGGAAGCTCTTGAGGATACAACCCACTTCCTATGTCACTGGCCCAAGTCTCCAACACACCAGATATAAATTCCTAGGGAGTCACTTCTTCAACGACCTAGACGAGCTTTCCAGCACATCAATAGACAAGATAATGAACTTTGTCAAATCAACAAGATGGTTTGTATGTAGCAGCACAGTAAGTAATTTGAATACAGGGTTATAAGGGATAAGGGACAACCTCTACCCTTACGGGAAACACAATGGGCCAGTATTGACCTGAGTGTGGCACGGAGAATTCCTCGCTAGACCACAAACCTAACCTAACCTAGCCTCTTTTGAATCGTGGCTTTTTCATTGCAATACATTGCTGAACCATAATCATAAGACCCTCAATGTAAACATAAAGCCTCAATTCTTTGCCAATAATCACCTTAAGTTGCCCCCAAAATGCCGTCCCTGTGATGCCTTCGTCAACGTGTCAGGTCAGGAGCGTGCTGTCCACAAGATCCATTACAAAGTGCAGACAGTTCACCAGCTTACGCCCGGATGAATCTCAACAACGAAGTGGACAATTTTGCCTAAAAAAAGGTTAACATGAGTGACGAGGCCCATTTGTAACTTATGGATCAAAATGTTTGGTTCTGGCGGGGCACTGAGAGTTAGCAAGAAATGCAGGAAGACTCACTCAAAGTCGTATTAATGGTATTTTTCTTAAATCAATTCCACAGACATATTCAAGCAAAATAGGGCCTGGGCCATGCATTATTGTCCCCCTTGTTTTATCTGTGCTCGTATATTTTTGAAAGTACGAAAGGAAAAAGAGGCAATAGATACCCAAAACCAACACTTTAAAGCATACGAATATATTTTTCTCAATGGACAGTATTGATCTACGGCCTCTTCCTGCCTTACGCTAGCAAGCTTCCCAATACGAACCCATATGCAAACTCCACTTAACCACTTGAAATACTCTTTCACAAACGAATACTCTCCACAAGCAAGTAAGGGTTGTTTGGTTGGAAACAAAAGTTTACTCCATGGTTTCTTGCAAAAAAAAAAAGTTCCACATACGCCACAGTGAACCAACACTTCGAGAAATGTTTCTCAACCAAATTCGGAATAAACATGAAATCTGTTTTTGTACATTCTACTCCTTTGTGAACAATGAATAGATTTAACCGCCAAATATCGAAAGTATTCCCTCACGAGGCTTCTATCGATGATTCTCTATTGGTGGGGTTTTTCTTTTTAATCGAAAATACTCGTACGTACTTTTTGGTAAGAGTGTAAAGTGCATTTTGTTGGCCTGCATCCCTGCTTTTGTGTTGAAACTTATTTCTGTTCTTCAGTCCCCGGGAAAATTCCAAAATTCCATTTAAATTTCGCTCATAAAGCAGCACCAGACCCAAAGTGCCAAGTTTTCTTTGCCCGTTTGTCTTTGTTGTTAGCCTCCTTCCACCGCAGCACTACCATTTATACACCTTAGTACTGTTTTTGGCCAACTATACGAGAGAGATGCATACTTTTACCAAAAGTACAATGCCGTACTGTTGTAAATTTGAAATTAAGGCGAGCGCAAACGACTTTGTTACTCCTTGACAATAAAAAAAAAAAATGGGAAGAAGGGGCGACCGCCAGAAGGCAGGGATGATGTTCTGTTCTCGTTCGGTACATTGTACCAAGAGACAATTTTAATTGTTTACTGTAAATCATGCCATTTAATTGTGTGTAATTATGGTATTTATTTCGCAGTTTCGATGTTGTAAATAAATACGAATGAAATACGGAAACATGCAGTTGTAAATTCAAATAGGGGGCGACTGGTATCCCAATGCAGCAGGAGTAGCCTCAGTAGCAAACCATTTCTGCTCATTCTCGAACACAAGGACATTGCTTGCCAAAATGTGATAAAATGTATCTTTTTTTTTGCATTTTTTGTTGTTGTTTTGGTTGCAGTTTTTCTTTTGTCTGATTGCACAAAAGGATATATTTATTGCAGGGAGTCTGAGGCTGAGTCCTCGACATCCGTATCGGAGAACGTTCGAAAAATTAAGGACGACACATGATGATTGCTGTGCCCGTGTGAAAATTAACTTTTCAACTATATATATATACACTGGCATGCAGAGGAAGAGCGAGCAAGAGAGAGTGCGACAATGCATCGTGTTGTTGGTGCAGTTGTTGAACAAAGGACAATAGAGGAAAACGAACTGAGAAAAAAAAAAAAAACAAATAAATATATATGTGACTTGTGACGAGCTGTCAACATAGACAAAAGGACGATGAAAAAGATGATGAGGAGGACGACGACAACGGCAACTGTATCATAATCATCATCATGGTGTAGCCCAATCACGTTTCCTAAACAATAGTGTTGGTAAACTTCATTAGATAGATTTTTCGCCTTAGTTCGATGGCGATTTTTAATTAATTCTTTCGCCACCAGCTGTGGGTAAATATTGTAGTTTTTTTTCTCCCCATAGGGATATTTTGTGTGTCCTCTTTGGTAAGCAATACAAAATAAATTGAGGGACAAGATTTACCTAATTTGGGTTTGAAAATTTCTAATATTTGCTCCAAAAGGGAATATTTAAACAGCAAGGATAAAAATGTAGATTGAAAGGTGGTTCGTTATTTTCAAGTAATTTTTAAAAGACAGGAAGACGAGAAAGACATGAAGACCTTGGAAGACATTATTGAATATAATTTAAAAAAAATCTAAAATCTTTTCTGTTATGGAGCAAAAAGTGTAGATTGATCAAGAGTTTTCAAGTTTTCCAACAGATGGCGCTGAACAGGCAAATCTCAAAATTACACAATATCTTGGCAGTTTTAGCGGCGCTATGCAATAACGCCCAAATCGATTTGGAAATAACGCCCAAAAAAAACCCGTACAATTTATTGTTGCAAAATTTTTCGTCATTTTGGGTGTTATTTCCTTTCCAGGGTTCGTTTTTTTGACAAGCAGTAAAGCCCAAAATAGTAAGTGGAAATGCATAAGTAGTTAAATAAGCACGCTACCCCCCTGCTTGGGTTTCCTGTTGGATTTTGGAGTACGTGAAAGTTTGTACTGCGAAAAAAATCTTCAATACATTCAATTTCGCACATGCTCCAAATCTGGCAGTAACCCCAAGCAGGAAGGTTGACGTATTAAACTGTCAAATATTTTGGACTTTATTTCCACCAACAAGCGTCTCTAGCCAGCACGATCTTTGGTTAGCTGTCTCCAGTTTCTTACGCTAAGTTGGTTAAGGTCCCTTTCCACTTGCGTGCGCCACCTCAATCGCGGTCTTCCTCTACTGCGCTGTCCCTCGGGTGTGGATTCGAAGATCTTTCGGGCCGGAGCATTCATGTCCATTCACTCTACATGACCCAGCCACCGCAGTCGTTGGACCTTCACTCTTCTGGCTAGGTCAATGTCGCTGTACAGCCCGTACAGTTCGTCGTTGTATCTCCTCCTCCATTCACCGTCTATGCAGACGGGACCGAAAATTACTCGAAGAATTTTCCTCTCGAAGCAACCGAGAGTAAGCTCATCCGCTTTTGATAGAGTCCATGCCTCCAGAAAGTAGGACTGGGATGATTAAGGTCTTATAAAGGATAAGTTTAGTTGTTCGAGAGAGGGCTTTGCTACTCAGTTGCTTTCTTAGACCAAAGAAACAGCGATTGGCAAGTGTTATTCTTCGTTTAATCTCAGCGCTGGTGTCATTGTCTGAGTTCATAGCGGAGCCTAGGTAGACAAAGTCCTTTACCACTTCAAAGTTAAATCTGTCTATAGTGACATTCTGTCCAAGACGTCGGTGTTGGGTGTCCTTTCTTGATGACAGCATATACACTGTCTTGCCCTCATTGACCGCCAAATCCATCTTCGCCGCCTCCGTCTCAATGCCCACGAATCACATCACGCTGCGTTCTCCCGATTATGTCGATGTCGTCGGCGTAGGCGAGTAGATGGACGGACTTTTGAAAGATAGTGGCCTCTGGTGTTAGCGTTTGAGTTTTGCACTATTCTTTCAAGAACGATGTTGAATAAGTCGCATGACAGCACATCGCCTTGTCTAAATCTTTTTTTGACATCGAAGGTCTCGGCGAGCTTTTTACCGACCTTGATGGAGCAGCGTGCATTATCCATTGTCATCCTACACAAACGGACGAGTTTGGCAGGGATGCCAAAACTAGACATTGCTCTGTATAGCTCGTCTCTATAAATGCTGTCATAGGCGGCCTTAAAATCGATGAAAAGGTGGTGGGTATCGATTTGGACTTCCTGGGTTTTCTCCAAGATCTGCCGCAGTGTGAATATTTGGTCGATGGTAGCCTTTCCTGGCCTGAAGCCACACTGATGGGGACCAACCAGGTTGTTGACGAAAGGCTTCAGGCGTTCACACAGCACGGCAGATACGATCTTGTAGGCGATGTTAAGAAGACTAATACCTCTGTAGTTGGCGCAGTTCAGAGGGTCTCCTTTGTTGAGGATCGGGCAAACAATGCTGAGGTTCCATTCATCGGGCATACTTTCCTCCCTTCAAGATTTCTCAAAAATAAAAACTAAAGTCCTGGAATCATGTTTAAACCTACTGTTTTAAAGGATTTCAGGTGATTAGCTTCAGAGGGATTCTACTCTCTCGTACATAGCTTAAATATTTTGTTCACCTATGCTATAACCCAGGGGTTCTCAATCTTTTTCATACTGCGACTCCCTAGAGAGGTTGAAATATTTTTGCGACGCCCTTCTAAAATGTATGTGAATAGAAGCTGATCTTACTGAAGATTCACTAAAGGGCTTTTGGATGAGGAGGAGGAGGAAACTCCGTTCCACCTACTATGTGACTGCCCGGCGCTATCCTCGATGAGAAACCAGACTCTAGGAGAGTACTTCTTCGGGGAGCTTGCTGATATTGCCGAAACGGATATCAACAAAATACGGAAATTTCTCCAAAATTCGAAATGGTTCCAAGAGTAACGGAAATAACTGACTCTGCATGTGGTATCACAATGGACCTTACTTGGTCTAAGTGAATTACTCCGTATTAACGGATAATTGCCACCTAACCTAACCTAACCTAAAGGGCTTTTCAATAAGGACGGGTCGAAGTTGAAATATCGTCGTCCCATATTTATGGTAATACGCGCATTCATCTAAAATTGCGCCTCGTCGTTAAAGATGATTTTTTCGGCCAAAACGCTCCTCTCTTCCAAACGCTCCGAAGCCAAGTTAGCGAACAAAGGGATTTGTCTATGTTCATTAACTTTGAGCTCCTGGATTAGTTGGACCTTGTACGGGTGTAAGCCCAAGACCCGATTCAAAATTCGCCAAGTTGGAATCTGCGAAAGGCCGATTTTTTTTGCACAGCAAGGAATTGATTGTTTTCCTGTACATTCTAATGGACCGCGGCAATGCTCCCGACGAATCAAGCTGGCAACGACTTGTACCAATTGAAAAACCCTTATTTAATTTTGAGTGCCAGGCAAATATACGAGTGTCAGCCAGGAAGCAAGTCTGACTGGATTTGCGGAAAACACAAACGCGCTTAATCTTCGACTGCAATGTAGGTAAGTATTGGATTTAGCTTCGACCTTACTCTTGGTATTCGTAAAGAGAAACGTAAAGAACCCAACCCATAGAATCCGTCGCATCCGTTGCGTTCTTTGTTCGGAGTCTTACAGCAGTGAAAAAATAAAACCTGCGACGCCCTTAGGATAGCGCCGCAACCCCTGCTATGACCTATAAATAGAATTCACTTTCACAGTGAATTTGGAACGTCCCATATTTCCAAACTTCCAGTAAAAATTAAAACCTCTTGTTCGCTGGTACACAGAATATCACACAAACATCATTCACCGGCTTACAAGGCTTGCCCATCTTAATTAAATACTATTACTCATTTAACCCAAAAAGCACAACTTCCCCGAATAAAAGGTATTGCCACCACCAATTGCCTTCAATTTGTCTAAAATGATACCTACAAAGCATTCACGAAGCCCACAAAACCATTTTCAAAACTAAGTACTTCCTTAATCAGAAATACTGAAGACAAATTTTTCGGACAATCCACAAAATCCATTTCCATAATTCAGCGCCCTACTCGTTGCACATAAATAACTGGCCACAAAAAAAAAATAAAGAAAAGGAGGGGAACTCCAAAGTCACTCGCTGTAAGCTGTAACATTCTGGCAAGGACCCACGTCGTCTTAGAATAAAGTGCCTCATGAAATATGCGAGCGAGTTTCCTTAAATGCGTATACCCCGATCTAAAACGTTGTCTGTGTGTTTTTTTTTTTTCTTTCCTATATTCGTCCTGGGAGAAGACTATGCTCCTTCCAAACTCCTATCATAATTATTTGTAGTGCCAAAGCCGACCCAGATTTTGGAACAGTATGTAAAAGTCTGTACGCCTTTTTCACGTATATGCATCAACCTTATTGTATTCGACGTTTGTTGCATGCTGCTGCCGGCCGTTCGACTGGCTAATGTCATCCTTTTTGCATTTGAAATTTGTGTCCAACGTTTGTTGTTGATTTAAATACAAAAGGAAAATAATAAAATGTTTCGTTTGGTGCGCCACAACCGCAAAGCAGATACACATCCTTTTCCATTTGCGGAACGAGCCACAGCAACTACACGTATAATTTTCATCGAAGGACATATAGTTGCGGTGTTGTTTTGGACCGGGGGGGTGGGGGCCACCTTTCCTTGCGTTCACCAGAACGGAAAGGGCGGGACGATCCGTTCTCCTTTCATTAGAGGCTATACGAAGAAGGCACTCTATTAAGGAGGTACCTATAAGGAACACGACCAGCGCTAAAGAGGCAAATGGGAAGAATACCATACTTGAGCGCAAAAAAAGGACGAAAAAAAATTGCAGAACGAACTGCTATGGCATTATAATAACATCAAATGTGTCTTCATACTCGGGGTTGTCTTTTTTTTTCCAGTCACAACTTTTGCTGTTTGTTATCCTTATTGTTGCCATCATTATTTTGTACGTTATGTGAATTTCCTTGGTGAATTTTATTGCTCTTGATTGCGGATATAATTTTTTTTTTCTTCGCCCAGCTACTTGGTCTTGCACGGCATAGAGGACAACAAACAAATAGACTCCCCGCACCATCCCGGTGGAGCGGACAAGTGGCTAGTTGCTGGTAGTACACTTCTGTACACAGGACATGGGAGACATCTTTTAGAGAATTTCCACTCGTGGTCGTAGTTCGTTCCGGGGGCCAAAAATCACAGTGTGTATGTGCGGTTATGGGGGGGAGGGGGTATTTATTTTGTGGTCATTTTGCACCTAATTTCAGCAAACCCAAACCCAACTGCCACTGCCACTGCCTGGCACTGGCACAGAGGTACTCGACTCGTGTATATGTGTCTCCAACTACTTATTCTCGTACAAAGGGAATTATGGTTTCATCTTGCGTATATGTACACAAAAAGCCAGGGCAGAGAGTTCTGCCAATTTTAACTGCTGTCTACCGCTATTATTGGTATGCAACCGGAGAACGAGATAGGCAGAGAGTAGAGGTAATCCTTGGAGATGAACACAGACAAGTTGAAACTAGGACTGCAGTGAAATATCATCGGCTCATTTGTATTGTGTGGATATCTAATTGAAGTCAGTCCGAGGCTCTTAAATATATCCTTTTCTCGTGTTTTTGCGCTCTCTGTGACAATGCGAGGGAAGTGAGCCGAGGACACACGTGGACAGGCAGGCATTATCTGCATTTTGCTCCAGTGTGGGTGTGGTTGCGGTGTCTTGAAGTCGTCGTCGTCGTCGTCGTCAGGGCCGAGAATATTTGTAGAGGCGTAGCTGGGATATGTGATTTATGGTTTTGCCAGGTAAAATTTGGTTTTGTGGGTTTTGTCTTGTCCACCGGACATACACACACCCAAACACACACACACAGAGCATTCATGTCAATTGTGTTTTTCGAAGCATATTTTCCTATAACAAATCTTAACGTAGTTGAAAAGTGATAAGCCGCAGGCATCGATTCAAAAACGATTATTGTTTCAATGAAACGAAAACAATTTCATTTGATTAGATTAGTAAGCATTGATTGGCTTTAAATGGAGTTAAAGGATAAATTTTGACAACATGTTGTTTTGGACTTATGGTGTGATCCTCTGACAAGTTTTCAAATGTAAAATTCGAATTGAGTGTGATAGCGAAATACAAAGATTTTTTAAGACGTTTTGTTGAAGGTTTGATGTTGCTATAAGGAGGAACAACTTTCAGCGTAGCGATAGAGGACATATAAAGAACTGAGCTGATTAAGGGCTCTGAGTCTACTTAGCTATTCAGGATAGAGCGATAGAGAGAGAGATTGTTTTCGAAGTCCAAAGAAACAGCGCGTAGCATGAGCAAAAGCTGTATGTTGGATGTCCCTTTTTTTTGAAATTTTTTTATAACGTGTCTAGGCGATGATAGAAGGTAGATCCTAAATTTTCTTGATAAAGTTAGACATCACTGCCACAAGAGAATTTTTTAATATCATTAGGAATCAATTGGGGTTTGAGGAAGATCTTGCTCCTAGTTCCACAAAGAGCTCGACATTTACAAAGTATAAGTTCAGCTTTATCTCGTTTTCTTCAAGACGCATTTGGAATTGTACAGAACAGAGACTTCTTGGGGGCGCAGTGGCTCAGTGGTTAGTGGTTCGATTCCCGGAAAAATTCAAATTACGTGTTATGATTTTTTTCACTGCGCCATCTCTTGCGAACGTCTGACAAATATTCGAGAGTAATAGCTGTCCTTAAAAAACTTCTCAATTCAGCCGTTCCGACTCGGCATTAAATTTAAGGTCCCTTCCATTCGTCCCAAAAATAAGAACTCACACAAACGAATGGCTGTGAGGAGCTAGACCTAGGGTGCCTATATGGACCTGTTGGGCCAACTATTAATTTATTTTTGAAAGACTTCTTGGTGAAAGCCTAAATAGATCGCTTGGCTTGCCTTGCACTTTTTGTGTTCCCAACTTTAAAAGCTGAATTTTTTGCCGACTTTATTGGGAATGCTGCAGAATGATTGAGGTCCAGGAAAAATGGGTTTTAGGAACTCGGCTGGCCATTTGGTTATGTTCCTAGTACCAAGTGTTCGTTGAGCGAGATCCAGGCTAAATTCCAGTAAATTGAAGGACATTTTAAGCAGCTTGACTGTCCACGAGTGTATGTATGTCGATGTCGAAAGTCGAAGCCTTTAGTGCCAGAGTTGTAAACTAGGTTGGTGCATTCTTTAACGGGCTGGATATCTGTTAAAATTAAGTTTGTCGGCATTGATACTTCTCGGTTGGTTAGTGAAAACCAGCTTCTGCACCCGAGTCCATTTTTAGAACCAACCGCATAAACTTTATGCTGTTTTGACAGTTTGGAGGGTCTTATTTACGATTCACTATGTGAAGTGTACGCTGAGAATCTTTGGTTGAAGCTCATGGGTCGAATCGCCGCATCTGTAAATGAACTATATTCCAAAATATTTTTTTCCGTAAGTTATAAAGGGTGGTCAAGTTTTAAGGGCCGATGTTGATTTTGAATAAACCACAAATTATTTAGGAAATTATTGTCATTTCTTTTTATTATGATATGACTGGTATGGTTCAATTATGTATGGAACAAAATATCGGCCAAATGGCGACTTCGGCGGCACACCTCCATCCGATGGTCCAAATTTTCGATGACGCTGAGGCATAATTGAGGTTCTATGTCGTTAAACCGTACCAAACATACACTCTTTGTGGGTGTATTGGTTTTTCGACAATCAATCTTCGCCCAAATGCGGCAATTCTGATTATTGACGAATCCACTGAGGTGAAAATGTGCCTCATCACTGAAGATGATTTTCTTCTAAAATTGATCATCCACTATTGCCATTTCTTGCCACCATTCAGACGACGACGCTTGAAATGGTCAAGAGGCTGTAGTTCTTGAGTCAATTGCACCTTGTAAGCGCGTAAATGCAAGATTTTATGCATAATGTTCATCAACGATGAGCGTGAGAGGTGCAATTGCTGGGCACGACGACGAGTTGCGGTGGACGCCTCTTCAGCAACACTATCGCGAACAGCGGCAGTACGAGCTGTACGAGCATGCACTGGTGTTTTAACATCTCCTACAGACCCGGGTTGCTCAAATTTTTGCACGATTTTTTCGATTGTGCGCACATTTGGACGATTAAATTGACCGAAAAAAATCACAAAGTGCACGATATGCATTTGGATTTGAACGCCCATTTTCATAATAAGCCTGAATAACTTTAACGCGTTGCTCGATTGTGTATCTTTCCATGGTTCAAATTGAGTTAGTCTGAAATTGAGAAATGTCAAATGAAATGCAGAAAAAAACTTGACGTTTACGTGTGGTTCACATTCAACATCGGCCCTTAAGATTTAACCACCCTTTATTATTTTCACCGACTTAACATACGAAGCGAAAAAAAATTCCATCATTGTATTGCCCGTTGACGAACAAGACGATTCGGCCGCAGGTTGTCGGATCTTGGCGGTTTTTAATCATGCATATCATGTCAGGCTTCGGGTGATAAAAGAAAAACAGTTCTTTTAACTCTGGGTTGCCCTTTTTTAAGGAGTCTCCAACTCTTGAAGCATTCAGACTTGAATTCTGGTCCATTTACTACACCAAGCATGCTTAGCCCCATTTTTGGTTTTTCTTTATGAGTAGTGACTGTATAATTTATATATATTCCTGTCAAAGGCGAGCAAACATCCTTTGGGTGTTCACTTAGGCTTATCTTTTTTCACCGTAACAAGCTTACTCCAGCTACCCATTGCCAGTTTTTTTTCTGTTGAAGCTTTTGTAGACATTATAAAAGCATGATTTCTATAGGAGCTGTTGCGTACTGCTCTTCTATCAGATATTAGGCCTTTTATAATGACAGTCTTTTGTGTGGTTTTATGCCACCTTTCTAAAGCAGCATACTTCTATAAAATGGCGGAGGCTACCCTTCGCAAATAGAAGAATTTGTTCAACGATGACAACGATAGTAAATTTTTCTCTTCCTGATCAACATGAAGCAATGAAAGTGATATCCAAACGAATGGCCTGGAATGACTTAGTTTTAGAGCATGAATAACAAGCTTATCGTCAAAATTTGGTCAACCGAAAAAAGGTTTACGTCCTATGAATGCACCCTCAAAACCGTATGCAACATCTACAAGGAAGGAGATATCCTGAACTGCGGCAGCTACAGGGAAATATGTCTTCTGAACGTCGTCCATAAGGCCTTGTCGACTATACTTTGTTAACGTCTAAGAACGCCTATTATCTGGTCCGGTTTTAGGCTTGAAAACGAAAAGCCAACCACCAAAACCTAACCCGCCAAGCCAATAAATATTAAAAACAAGTAAAAGTGTTATCATCGGCCTGGCCGATGCTTTGATACCCTTCACTATATTATGTACTGTACTTACAGGTACACGCATATCTAATATTGGTTTTGTATGGGAAGTACCAGAACTACTTGACCGACATAGACAATTTTTACTACCACCTTGACAACGGTAAAAATAAGTCCTCTCACAAAATTTGATTGACCTAAGTCGATTTGTTTGGACGGTAAGGTGTTTTCAACAGACAGACAGACAGACAGACGGACATGGCTTAATCGATTCAGAATGTGATCCTAATTCAGAATATATATATACTTTATATGGTCTTCGGTGAATACTTCTTGGCGTTACAAACGTAATGGCAAAGTGAATATTATCGGGTTTTTCAATAGGGATGCTACAAAAGTAGAGCGACAGGGACAACAAACGACGCCGAATTTCTTGCCGCTCTTTTGACATTTCTCTTCAGTAAGGTTTGCCATTTCATGATGGAAAGATATACGAGCCAATAACGAGTCGAAATTTTTAAAATTTACTACCGAAATTCGGAGACAGTGGCCTCAACGTTAAGAGCGCTACGTCCAATTTATGGTCGTCATAATCGTCCTAGCAGATCAACAATTGAGCGTCTAGTGGAAAAATTTTAATCCACAGGCACAGTACAAAATGTTCCCGTGCCAGTGAGAAGTGCCCGTAGTGTCGAGAATATTGCTGCCGCTGAGGCTTCAGTTAAAGAAAGCCCAAATGTGTCTCTCACACGCCGTTCTCAAGCGTTGGGCATCTCTGTGACGTCGTTGTGGCGAATTTTGAGAAAAGATCTTGGGCTACATCCTTACAAGATTAAATTGACGCAAGAACTGAAGCCGCTTGACCACCAAAAGTGTCGTATGTTCGGGAATTGGGCTGAGCAACAACTTGAAAATGATTCGGATTTTCATCGAAAAATCATCTTCAGCGATGAGGCTCATTTCTGACTGAATGGCTTCGTCAATAAACAAAATATCCGGTATTGATCAGGATCCACACGTACTCCATGAGTCATCATTGCATCCCGAAAAAATTACGGTTTGGTGTGGTTTATGGGCCGGCGGCAAGCGTGCCCGTGGTGGCCATGCAAATGGCATCGAACGTACTTTCACAGGAATAAAGAATTTCATTGATATCCAAAACCGTTTTTGTTTTATTTAAAAAAAACTTTTGTAGCGCTCTTATTGAAAAACCCTGTACCTTCCTGTGGAGGGTATAATAACCCAGAAATTCCAGACACATCCATCTCGTGACATAAATTACATTCAAGTTGCCATTTTTAAATCTAGGTTAATCCAGAAAAGCTTAAAATCGTTTTTAAGCAATACTTCTCCGAGTTTTTTGAGATTTAAATCACATTTCTACTACAATAAACTGAAAACAGGTCTTAATTTAATGGTCAGATGTCTACCGAACTCATTGATGTCGGTAAAGGTTTAGGACAAGATTACGTGCTATCTTCGTTAACTTGTCAAATCAGAGGTATAATTTTTCAAAAGTTCTTTTACCAACTTGCATAAAATGCTGATGATATTGACATTAGGCGCATTTTTTTGGGAAGTGAGTATAACAATTTTGCATGTAAAAGTAAAAGTGAGCTAGCTATAGATTCTCAAAAAAATATTGGGAGAGCATACGACCTGTCAGAGGTCTGCAAATATTGAATTCGAGGTGACCAAAATAGGGCTGTTGTGAGGACAAAGTATACATGCTGTCATAAAGAAGACTCGAAATCGACACCTCGTACAAAAAGTCATGACAGACAAATATGACTTCGAAACAGTTATTTGTCTAGATGAGCTTTTACCTCGTTGACATTGGCTCTGTTTCTTCACAGTAATAGTACTACGTAAAACAGAACCGAAAAAAAATGTTTTGCCTTTTTTGGAGCACTTAAACTTAACAGGTAAACTCATCACGGTATAGATGAAACATTGGTGTTGTGGATTAAAGCAATGCTAATGCACAGGACGTTGATTGCCGAAGCTGATTGTGGCAAATGCACCATGACATGGGTTAACAGGGGCTGACCTCAAGGTGGTGTTTTGTCTCCCCTTTTATGGTGCATGGTAGTAGACTCTCAATCTTCCTGGAACCTATACACAAGCCTACACGGACGATGTCGCCGTTCTGTCTGTCGGTTCAGACCTTGGAACTGTCTGCTCTCTGGCGCAGAGATCCTTGGGTTTGATCGATGATTGGTGCACAATGAATCCTCTTAAAACTACGGTTGTTCTCTTCACGAGAAGGAGGAATATCACTGGTCTGTCTCAACTTGTGCTAAAAGGTGTCACTATTCAGATCTCTGATGAAGTCAAATATCTGGGAGTAATCCTCGATAGAAAACTTCTTTGGTCCAAGCATGTTGAATCAAAAACCGAAAAAGCGCTGTCGACTTTCTGGCAGTGCAAAGGCGCTTTTGGGAAGACATGGGGCTTATCTCCTAAAAGGGTCCTATGGATCTATACGGCAAAAGTAAGATCACTTCTCTCATATGCATCGGTTGTGTGGTGGAACAGGCTTTCGCGGAAACGTGTTATGGCCTCTTTCGCCAAACTCCAAAGAACGGTTTGCCTTGGCTGCACAGGGGCCTTCCCCAGCACTCCGGGCTCCGCTCTAGATGCTTTGATGAACCTCCCCCCCCTTGATATTTTTATCATATGGGGTGTACGCTGAAAACCATCTCTCGGTTAAAGAGAGGTGGCTTTTGGTACCACGCGCATTGTAATTTTGAAGAACTTGTGCGAGAATTATCCTTTGACCCCTGTCTTATGGATATGCCGTCTAACGCAATGACACCAGAAATCCTACTGCGACAAAACTACCACGTCAACTTTCCTCAGGCAACAGAATGGCTTCGGCCAAACTCGGAGCCAGGGAAGGAATGCCATCGTGTATTCACGAATGGCTCTAAAACCGGACAGGGGTCTGGTTCTGGAGCCTTCGTGGAAAGCGAGAACATTAGACTACACTATACCCCTTGGGTAACCATGCGACTGTCTTTCAGGCGGAGATTTTAGCTATCCTTATGGCTATGCGCTATATTGTGACAAACAGGTGGAGGGCTAGAAGCATATGCGTTTGCAGTGATAGCCAAGCTGCATTAAGAGCGCTGCTCAACCCTCTTACCAAGTTAGTGCTCGAACTCAAGCTTTCTCTGAACTTGGTCGGTAGGCTAAACACGGTCAAACTTGTTTGGGTCCCAGGTCACACTGGTATCCAGGGAAACGAGATCGCTGATGAGCTTGCCAGGGTGGGTTCAGAAGAAGATTTCTTAGGACCTGAACCTGCGTTGGGTTTGCCTGCATCTGTGGTTAGGTCATCCATTGATACTTGGGTTTCTCGTGAACACGAGTATCGTTGGCGTGACTGTGCTGGGTGTAGACAGACCAAACGACTGCGTCCGGACATCTGCAAGAGGTCCTCGTCTTTCCTTCTGTCTCTCAGGAGAATCGACTGCAGACTTCTTGTGGGCGTCCTTTCGGGCCACCAAGCTTTTGCCAAACACTTAAATGTGTTGGGCTTGAGCAACACCACCATCTGTCCTGCTTGTGGAGAGGATGACGATACAGCGGAGCACTTCCTCTGTAGTTGTCCTGCCTTTGCTCGCAATCAGATATTGGAAACGTCTGAAACAATTTTTAAAACGTCTGAAAAATATAAAAATCGTCTGAAAAATTTAAAATCCGCGGTGCGATCGCAAATATAGAAAACATTATTATAAGTTTGCGTAAAAGGGAATACTAATAGACAAATTTTGAGAATCGGCGTTGCGGTCTTTAATTCTTTAAAATATAATAATGCTGGCGATTTATTCAGATTTTCAGACGAAATTACAAGTTTTTCAGACGAATATTTAAAAAAAAGCTGACAAAAACTAGCAGATCAATATAAACAATTTGGAAGATGAAAATAATTTCTTTTCAAACGAAAATGTTTTAACCATTCCACAACATGTTCCACTGAATTCCTATGAAATGCTGGCGCAGGGGTTAAATATTCAAGCTTTGTTTTGTGTATCGTATTTTTACGGATGCATTTTCCTGATAGCTACCTATAACCGATGCCTAAGAAGACACTTGAGAAATAAAGCTCTCTTTCCCAAAACCAAGGAGATATTATACAAAACCCTTATCATTCCGGTCCCGCTGATGGTGCAGAAGTATAGACTTTGTTAAAACCTCTTTAGAAATTTCGAGAGAAAGTATTCTTCTGGTGAAATTCGGACCAGTTTGCACCGATGGAGTGTGGAGATAAAGTTCAACATCGTTCTTTACTGGCTATAAGGTAGTGCTGAAAGTGTATCGACAACAATGCACCAAATTCGTCGAATCTTTGAGTCCACCTTTGAGGAACCAATCATCTGATGAATACCTCAACTTAGGTGGCACGCACAATTCGAAAGCTACCTCAACCAGCTCGTCAATGTAACTCGGCTTGTTGTTGTAAGCTGTAACCTAGCAATCTCAACTAAAAGCCCTCTTTTGTCACCTGTATTTGTGGCAACGATTTGACATTCCAATTCAAATAAATCCTCATCATCGGGGTGAGGAAAATAAATCAACATCTTCATGTTGTTTGACTTCTCAGCTCAATCCATGTTTCATCTTCGAGCTTCCCTGACATAGTAGACGATTCTTCTTTATGAAAATTAAACCTGAAATATAATCCTTCCAACTCCATGTGGTTTTAGAGGTAATTCGCAGCATTTTTGAAGATGTGTCGCTCTAAACCATTTGAGAAAAGGATTTTCTTTAATTTCTATTTAATCAAATATGCAGAGACCTACCTTATTCTCATTAGTGAAAATCATTTTTTTTTTTCGCTTTCATGTCATAAATTTAATCCATTGACACATTGCTGCCTACGAAATTCCCCGCATTTAATTTGTTGGGCCATCCCTCGGGTAACATACACAATTCAAACGATAAATTTAATTCAATCGAACATCAAAATTAAATTTGTGAGAACATCCATCATAGAAGAACTGGCAACGGTAAGTATATGTATCTACGGTGACCCAGTTTGTGTGCCAAATCAAAAAAAAACATGTCATTAATCATTATAACGTAGAGTGTTGATGTAAAGAGTTTATGAATATTTTATTCCATTCCAACAAGAGAAAGATACTCATATACATATTTATTGAAAGTGTTCCTAACCTTAAACGTTAAAGCTTAGGTTATAAAGCGTTATCACTCTTTGCGTGGCCAATAGTAGTTGGCGTCGGATCAGCTAAAGTCCCACACACAAAAGGGGTATTTGTATAACTTCCATCGACTTTGTCGGAAGACACTTGACTGCCTGGCTTGACTCGGTTATTTGTGTCCGATTTATAGGGATTGATAAAAAAAGACATCCATCAAGGTGTCTAAAAATGCTGTCCAAATCATCTAGACTTAGTGTGGCAGCAAGAAGAGGAGTATCCCAAGGAAGTGCATGTATGCATATACCGTACTCGTTTGTTATCCTAGATTGCAGTTGGCAGCAGCTGCGGCACATACAACCGTCAGTTACAATTTTGCTCATATATCTCGTAGTCGAACACCTGAAGGTAGAGGTGGTACCGACTATGGGTGAGTTTTACTTCTTCTAACCCATTACATCGCATAGATGGTTCTTCTTGATTCTCTGTGACTGCTGGTAAAAGCTATAGTGTAGTCAACACGATGGCTCCAAACTTGTGTGTCCTCTCTTTCATTCCTTCATACTGAATGCCATCTCTACAATCAGCCGGGCAAACATAAAACGACAGTCCCGCAACAAGAACGTATGTTCAACATATATACGGGGTGATATTCGGCTGACTAAAGCATAAATTCTTCTGCGACATCTCAACCACCACCCAATGATAGTTGGGGCTACTTTTCGAACAGTGGGGTCGAAGTTGCCACAAGGGGTAAAAGAATATTTTTTTAAAACAAATAATTTGTCACTGTTTGGATATACAGATGAGAGGATGTCACCGCATCTTATACAGCTCATCTAAGTATTGACTCAACTATACGCCCAACTCATCACCAACATTATCTGCCAGGCTAATGACGGTCGTACACTACGTGCGCAATATATTAATTTCAAATGCATCGCATTCGCAAGATTAGTCGAACGACTAGGTGCAATCCAATTCGGGATGACGAAAGTCAGTCCCCTTGGGAGTTTTTTTTTAGACCGGGTTAAGGTCCCTCAGAACCTTCAAAAACAAAAAATAGTTGGGCCTAAGCGGGACTTCGTTGCTCACCACATTGATCAATAGATGTTGGAAAAAGTTGTGCTGCGGGTTGAGTATCATTTTGAAAAAAATTAGCTCCACACTTCTTTTCCAACGCGTTTTCCTTGCTATTTACATTACCCCAGCTGCGGTTGTGGTTAGCTCCGCTTATGCCAGTCACATTGAAGGCAATTGTCAGCTGCCAACTGCATTCAATGTGATATTCAACGTCGGATGGTTGATAGTTGTATAATGTATACGGGAGTGTAAAAATTGTGCATCAACTCAATGGGCAACTACGCCATAAACACCGTTGACTACCTCGAGCAACAAATTTTGTTCGAGTTCGAAGTTATTTTACAATTTATGCAGTTGACCAACTAGTTGTACTAAACTAATCAACAACTGGATGAGTTGATCATCTAGATTTAGACGTATGAGGTTATTCAACAACTCAATGAATTGACCAACTACCTGTACGCAGCAATTCAACAATATCTGAGTTGATTATTTAAACGTACAAGTTGAATGAATTGATCAACTAGTTGTATGGAGCTAAACAAAAATTGAATGAGTTGATTAAATAGGCGCGAGGGTTTTCAACAATTGAATGGGTTGATCAACTAGCTGTATGGAGCCACTCAACAAATAATCAACTAGGCTTACGAGCGAATTCAACAATTGAACGAGTTGATCAACTATATGTATGGTGTATGGAGCTTTCAACAATTTATTGAGTTCATCATTTAGCAACAATTGAGCAACTAGCGGTACAGAGCAATTCAACAATTGAGTGAGTTGGTCAACGAGGGTATGCAACAAGTAAATGGGTTAATCTGGAGTATGGAGCTATTTTGACAATTTTGTGAGTTGATCATCTATAGTAAACGTACGAGGTTATTACAGAATACTCTCAGTGCACTATTTAATTTAATGTAGGTTGATGTACACAGTGCGGGAGTTTAGGAAATTGGGATAGAGAAGATAGGAGATGCCTACGGCACATTGGAGGGGTAGGAAAGAAAGCCTTAGACAAGGCAATCAAGGCGTTTGAAGGAATCTTTACAGTTCATAGTTGCTTGGACCGAACACTGGTTGAATGGTAAGCTGATGGGCATTCCTAGCATGGCGAGTATTGCGAAAGAATTGTTGAAGGGACGGAATGTAACTGGCGATTTCATTCGAGCTGTTTGTTGGAAAAAAACTATAGAACAGCGAGAGGGACGTTACATTTCTTAGGATTTGGATTTACTATATCTATTCATGTCTACGATTAGTTTTAACGCATGATTGTGGGTGGATCCTATGCAGTGGATGCAACCTCTTTCGGCGTACCAGTGAAGAGGTGACAATTGCGCTAAAATTTGGGGCGAATGAACGCCTTATATTATATTTCAGCCAAATCCAAAGCGGTAGAATATTTCTTGAACCGTTTAAGGAAACTTGGACATTTCACAAAGTTCTTGGCGTCGTTCTAACGAAGGTTGTCACGCACGAACACACATACCGAGAATGGAAAGCCTTTTAATTTCGCAAAATCAAGTGCCATTCATGGATAAAGGCTGCCGATTCGATCTCGGTTTAGAGGTAGCAGACAGATGTGAATTTTGAAGCCTTTAATTCCACTCCATTGGCTGAACCCTATTTTATAATGCTGTCATGGTCGGAATTTACTGAGCTTTCGTGTAACACACTTTCTCGTTCAGATGTTAGTGCTGGAATGATTATGAGACACTGAGGGACCTGTCATCAGTAAAGTAGTGAATTGGATTAGAAAATGCAGACAGGAAATCATCAGAAAGAGATCCGAAGACAACATTTAGCCTTGGGGAACACCAGCATTTATATGATGAATTTTAGACTTAAAGCCATTCAAATCAAATTGAGTTTAATGGCCAGAAAGTTGGTTTCTAATTCTTATCTATTAAGAAAAGAGATTATTTTCGACAAGAGTTTGATGCCAAACTCTGTCAAATAACAAACAAACTTCGTTTCAGCAGAATGATGCAGAGATTGGTTCGACTTTTTGGGGAGATAAATCATCAAATCACAAGTGGATCTGTTGCCACAAAAACCGTACTACCAAACTGCCGTTAATTCAGGAGTTTCCGCGATTCAAGATATTTCATAAGCTGATGATTGTCAGCATTTCCTTTACCTAAAAAAAAGAGGACGTAATTGCTATGGGTCGGTAATTTTTTGGAGAAACAGAATCGCCCCTTTTTTTTGGGGACGTGGTGGATAAATGCTGTTTTGCGTCTTCTCGGGAAAATCCAGAAGAATAGGACAGATGGAAAAGCTTATGCACTAGTTTTGCGAGCCTGGAAGAGTACCTCTTCAGCGTTGACATAATAAAGACCCTCTACAACTGGGAGCTAGTAAAATGTATAGCGAGGAGATTATGAACATATACACAGAATACAACTCAACAATCCATGGAACGCTATACTCCTCAAGATGGCGGAATACTCCTGACTATTTTTTATGGAATAATTCGTCAGTTATTTTGGAGCAACGTGAATTTTGGCGTAGATTTCTCGGCCATCCTACGCCAACTGGTCAGACACTAAGGTGTTTAGCCACTCACCTTGAAGAGCCTGGAATGACACATGACAGAAGAGGCGCCGGGAAGAATAGTGCTCGTTTGGACTAGAAGATCGCTGGTGTAGATGTGAACGTCGCGCTACAGAGTCTGGAAACTGTCAAAGGGGGTATCCGATAAGAGTGCAAGAACTTATCTCAAAAGGTTAGGTTAGGTAAGGTGGCTGTACTAACTAACTATTTTTAGGTGCATTGTGATACCACAAGAGGGCGATGAGAAAGTGCCCAGGAAATTTATGGGCCGGATATTGCAGATGGGAGCTCTTTTCTTTTGAAAGAGATATCTCTGTTAGTTTATCTAACCTCATTCAGAGGTCCTGATGGTGAATGAAGCAGTCAACTCAATTGGTTAAAAATTAATGAAGTTAGCGCCTCCTGGTGCCGGTTTATCTTCAGGGTTAGAACAGAGAGTGACCGTATCAGTTTGCCCTGTGCCTATTTCCTCTGACGGTCCGTCACTAAGACTGGTAAAATAAATAAATAACTAGGCGGCGCAACAGGCGGTAGACACACAAGGCCTAGCTTCTCGCAACCATTCGTTTGTGTGAGTTTCTATTTTTGGGACGAATGGAAGGGACCTACAATTTTATGCCGAGTCCGAACGGCTGAATTGAGAAGGTTTTTCAGGACAGACGTACTCTTGGATATTTGTCAGACCTTCGCGAGAGGTGGCGCAGTAGAAAAAACCTTAAGATGTAATTTGTCTTTTTACGGGGATCGAACCTGGGATCCCTCGAACAGTAGTCCAGCACACTAACCACTGCGCTACTGCGCCCACCACTAAGACTAGTGCGTGGCAGAAATGGGTGGTTGGATCAAATCCGCTTTGCTGCTTGACCAAAAGTCAATGGACGGCTTGTCATCTTGAAAAAGACGGAGAGTTCACCCAAAGTTCTCGCCAAAACGATTGTAAATGGATGACAATTCTTTAAAATCAATTTAATGAGCAAAAAGAGTACCAAAAGTTGTTTACTTAATTTGCGGAGCTGCCCGTTCGAGTTAAGTTATTGTCAGTTAAATTTTTGAATTCCAGGAAAGCGATTTGCCCCTTTTTGATCGCAGTGTCGCAATTCATCTACATTCTACACACTGGTATAAATGTACCTTTCATGCAGGAGATGTTGTCATCCCATGCCTTAAGGATTCAACCCTCTTAGCACAGTCTGTGCCGGGTATATGCCTACATATATATACACATACAAGGATATACAACATGTGTAACTTGTGTAGGGTGCCCTTTTTTCAAATATGCTATCTTCAACAAAAATCAAGAGTTACACCACCTCTTTCACCCTGCATTTGCACCGTTTGAAGAGCACTATAGTAGAACGAATGTGACGTTGGTGATGGTGTTGGTGACGTGCTGAGAGCGAGAGATTCTTTGTGTATGGACGGACGGACGGACGAACGGACGCGACGGACGAATTTCTTATCATTGAGAGCGCTGCAGCAGATCTAACATACTCCACGCGAACGCCACTTGAAAATTGTTGTTTCTATTCCACGACGCTATACTATATACACACATACAGCGTCATATATGGATATAGAAAAGCCATACCAGCGATCATATACAAGGTGGTTAACACGTTAAGATGGATGTGTATCTGGCAGCTAGCTATCAACCACCGAATACCACCATCATCAACCACCAACTGTATGGGAAAAAGGAAGGAAGGGATTGGGTTGGCTGGGACTAGGATTGGGGCTGAATTGCCGGGGTGTTTCTCGCACGGAATGTGGGTCAAAGTGCAGTGCAACGTCCTCGACATCCGCATTGCTGTACTTTGCTTTTTGGATAGGCTAGTTTAATTTTTATTAGTGATTCCGTGTATGTGTACGTATAGAGTCCCGGTGCCTATAAAATCGAAGTGTGGATGTATTTGTAGCATAGGTAAGACCGACTAAGAGTATTGGCAGCAGTGTTTGCCTCTGCCACAACTTGCGGGGTGCAAATTCATTTCCAATGGGTTTCGAATGCACAAGTATAAGCTATAAGGACTCCTGAATTTAAGGATACTCCTCTGGTGGTGGACAGAAGAAGTCGAGAGTCGTCGTCGTCGTCGTCGTCGACAATGACGATGAAGAAGAAGGGTGCTCTTTCGATTCTGCGATGACTTATTCTGTATTCGAGAGTAATAAAAACGTCATTAAATTATTTGTGTGCCCTCCACATGCAGTGAATTGTCGACGTTGTCGCCGCCGCCGTCGTCGTCGTCGTAGTCATCGTCGTCGTTGTCGTCGTTCTCGACGACAAAGATGCAATGCGATGAATGAGACTTGTGCTTGCAGCTTGCAGTCTTTATCCTTCATTACCCTAAGGGGCTTTCGACAGGGCAGCAAGGATGATATGCACATGCACAAGGCGAAGGCATATGGCACAAGGATAGAGATAGAGGTGCCAGTTGGATGATGAGACGTAAGGCGTGTGCATGGATTTAGGGGGAATGATAAATGGTTGGGGAGTGAGATCCCGAGGTGGTTTTAGGCAACATTATTTCGTATGCTGTCTTTTTTGGTGAAAAGGAAGGATAGATGCATATGATATGTAGCGGCTGCTGCGATGTCCTCATGTGACAAACACACATACACACAGCAGAGACACACTCTAGGTCTAGAGTGTTGTCTCTCGTTAATCTTTTCATTGATTTAAATTGATGCTCTTTTTGCAAGCAGCACTTTTAGCCAACCGAGTGTGCTTTATTGTGTGTGGCAGTGGCAGGACATGCTCTATATTTAGTCGCATCCTTTTCGAGAAGAGAGAGAATATGTCAAGTTAATTTTTCTTTAGCCAAAAATTTCCCAAACCTGACAAATGGGCCTGGTGTATCCTTCGCATCAAAAGAATTTGTGGATTGCTTAAGATGCATGGCTTCTCTCTGTGTATGAGTGTTTTGTTCTCGTGCGACAGGACGACAGACAGATATGTAGTATACACTTTTTAGACGGTTTTATATGCGGTATGGTTTAAGTTCTAATGCTTGGCAAAAGAAATCCATTAACTTGAGAACATATTTCTTTTCCAGCGAAATGGATGAATATGGTAATGGTAAGTGAGTGCACCTCCATACATCTACTCTTGGCGGTGCGCTATGATGAAAATGGTTTTGATTTTAAGTTGATGCGCACCACTAATGGAGTTGTCAAATTGATATAGTCAAGGAAATGTCTGACATTAGGAGTAAATTGGTTTTTGGCAGGAGTTTAGTTCCATCGTCTCATTTGATTTGCCAGAGTTTAGGTATGAGTACCAAGATTTTGTCGGTAGGTGTATTAAGTTATTGTAAATATTTTCAGCGGGGAATTTAAGTGTACATACTTTTGGTGTGACTTGGGTGACCGTTAAATTTTAGGTGAGAATGATGAAGAATAAGGCTCACGGAAATAAAGTGTTACAGAATTCAGCAGTTTTCTTATTGCAATCGTCAGTTTTGGGCAGTGGGCGCAATAGGCCCTTAAACAAAATTAGGTCTTGTTTCTTGGAAGCATTCGTCGGTGTGAGGTTTATTTTTGGGACGATTGAAAGGTACAAGCACAGATGTTGTACTTTTGAATATTCCACAGTAGGTAAGCCAACGGAAAAAACAACTTTAGTTGTAATAATTTGTGTTGTTCAGGGGGACCTCTCGCTTAGCAGTCCAACACACTAATCACTAGGATGATTCAAATAGTTTTGATCTAACTAACTACCAGAATTTACCTACAATAAAATCATTTTCCATTTGGAAATATGACTAGCAGTTGTAGCCTGTTTTATAATTCTGCGCCTAAAATGCGTCGAGATCTAAGCGAGAAAAACATTGTCACTGTTGATTACATTCACATGCTTCTCAGCAGATAGCTGATTAATAGCTTAACATATTTAAGAAAGTGTTGCCTTTCTTAAGTACTCTTTTTTCTCTATTGATGAATTGTTTAAGTATAACTGCAAGTTAAAGGTAGTAGCGTAAAAAAAAAACCTTTAGTTCAAAAACAGTCCCAAAAATAACGCTGACAATGAACGACAAAGCTTAAGCCCTCTCGCGGTCTTAAGAAATACAAAAAAATGTTTATTAAAACCTGTCCAGTAGTTTTCGGACTTTTAGGTAACAAACAAAGTTAAGTATTAATATTATAAAATATTAATATTAATCATCAAATTTTGTTTTTGAATTAGTACTTTTTTACTTTACTTTTTTACTTTTTTAAAACACGATTTTGAGTGATGGAAATCTTTATTTGGGCCTCTACAATTTTTTCTATTAAGTGGAAAAGATTTTATCCTTCAAGTATGGCTGCCGCCAGTGATGATACACCTTTGTGGTGTCCGTTTTATAGCATTTTTCACGATTTTCCGCAAGATTTCCGGTAATAACTGTTCGCATTCCTTTCGAATATTCTCCTTAAGGACTGCGATTGTCTGAGACTTGTTGGCATAAGCCCGCGACTTCAAGTAGCCCCAAAGAAAGAAGTCTGGGAAGGTTTAATCGGGCAATCTTGCCAAATCGCCAAAACGGGAGATTACGCGACCAGGAAACGCTTCCTTCACAATATCCATTGTGGTTCGTGCTGTGTGTGCAATTGCACCGTCTTGTTGAAATCACATGTTCACTAAGCCCCGCTCATCCAATTCCGGCTGTAAGAAGTCGTTGATCATGGTCCTGTAGCGCTCGCCAGTAAAAGTGACCGTACCTATTACCAATGGCTTTAACAAAAAAAATATAGCCCGATCACTCCTCCCGCACTACACAGTTGCTTTAAGTGGATGTAATGGCTCTTTGAGAATCACACGCGGATTTTCAGTGCCCCAGAAACGAAGATTTTGCTTATTGACGTAACCGCTTAAGTGGAAATGCGCCTCGTCGCTCATGATGATTTTCGAAATAAAATCGTTCTCTTCGTTGTTGAGATTGAGGATGGCTTGACAGTAATTCACACGCGACTGACGGTAAGCCTCTCACTATACAATTCGCTGTAGGGACCGTCTGGTGCGGTGATGCCCAAGCCCAATTTCGTGGCTCCGTCGTCTTGTTGATGTTTTTTTTTACCCCACAGCCGCGATATTCTCGGCCGAACGACCAGCCCGGTGGCGGCCACGCTCCGCAAGGTCTCCTGTGGTTCCAGTCTGTTCGGGTCGAGTAGCTAAGCGCCGGAATTTTTGTAAAGTTGGTGCGACACGATTAGTAAATCGACGGCGAACGGCGTTTGTCTGTTTGTATACTGCAGCTATCTAGTTTACAAATGTCAAATATGATTGACGTACGACGCCATTTGCATAAATTATAACATCTTCCGATTGTCATGTATAGATTTAGTAGGTATCTACTTGTATGTATAGATGTAGTATCTACTATTTAATACAATGTAATAAGGGACGCATTAAATGCAGTGATTAATGTGCTGGACTGCATCTTAAGGCTTTTTTTGATCGTATTGTGAATTGTTTTTTAATTAAATTATTTAAACTCGGCATACAGGTCCGTTCCATTAGACTCAAAAATTAAAAATTACGCAAACGAAAGGTTGGCCCCTGAGGTTCTGACCTATTTTTTTTATATATTTTTACCGCAAGCTTAAATGTTTCGAACAATTTGTTTTTTTTTTTATAAATTTCTTAAATTTAACGAATTAACGAATATTAAGATTATTGTAGGAAAAATCGTCGGCGAATGCCGAAGAAAGTTTGCTGACAAATGAAATCCAGAAAAGTTTATAGTTAAACAAAAAATAGAATAAACCCTGACTGCCTACGTTAAATCGAAGCCTTTTTAGATTACCGAATCGTAAGAATGCAGTCCTGTTTGATAAAAAAGAAGTCTAAATGGCAACTCGAATAACAGTCCTTTGAAAATACAAATTTCGTCTCGTGGTATATTTATTTTGATTTTCAGAACAAGACAATCTCATTCTTTCCGGGAACCTATCGCTACTTCTGATAAGCGATTATCTATCTCAATATTGACCTACTTTGACGCACTGAATGATGATAACTCAGCATTGATAAAGAAGAATATTTTAGGTTTTTTTTGGACCTATACGAGTTTTGTGTCATTCACGGAACTGTTTATAAATAGGACTGGTCAGCTGGTCAGCTTTCTCACAGGACACTGGGGTCTGAGACATCAATTTAAAAAATTGAATCTATGCCCCCAGAAATGGAATGCATGTAACTTCTGGAAGTGTATAAATTCTGAAAGTATCCAAGCCGAGCTCTAACAGAGAAATATGTAGGTAGTTAAATAACTCTGCTACTATGGATGTGCTAGTCCTCAAAAGAAAAATGTTACGTCTTTTAGGAAAAGTTAACCGATGAGCAAAAATACCTTTTAGGCTAAAGTATCAGCGATATGAAAACATATTATTAAGTTTTGGAGACATAAGCTCGTCTAATGCGGAACTACTCAAAGTTGCTGCTCATTCAGTACAACATTAAAGGGTACATAATAAACTAGGACAAGCATTTCATTAATTGAGACAAAAAGCGACCTACAGTTTTATGCCGAATCCGCACGACTAAATAGCTTTCTGAGGACAGTTACTTTGGCCTTAAATTTTTGTCAGACGTTCGCGGTAGTTGGCGCAAGTGGAAACATTTATCTAATTTTATGTACTTTCAAGAAGCCAGTGAACCATCTGTGTCCATTACCAAAAGTTAGGTACGTTTCTCCTTTTTAAATCAGCAACCCAACCAATACCGTTGAAATGTGCTCAACTGTTTCACAGTGGTCGTGCAATAGAGAAAACACACTTGTTGTCAATCAGTTGCAAGTCTTAGAATGACTTTCATTTAAATAATAAAATTCTATTTCAAGTCAATCCCTGTAAACGGTAAACGGTAAACCTTAAATCTGCTCAAAACACAAGAATATCCTTGTCGTAAATTTTACTACGAATAGCCGACAAAAGATAAATGAACTCATCCAGCAATCTAGCTATAGAGCTGTCAGGTTTTGTGGTTTTTTCTTTGAAAGACATATGAAGATGGAGCACATCTAACAAACTCCCCACAAGGATTCTTTCATTCTTCACCATCCGAATAGAATTTCATTTTCTTTCAAAACGCGCAACCACTTAATCAAAGGAACCATATTCGCCTTACATTCGTTCATGCGAACACAAACCTCTTGGTGCGTAGCCCCGCTATACTATAATACCCATCCACTATATGCCGGAGCCGGGTCGGGTCCCACTCTCTCATTCTCATCCCTTCAGTTGGTCGTCGACAAACATTCCCCATTCAATGTGCACAAAATGATCTGTAGACACGAGTTCATTATGTTCGAGGAAAAACTAACATTATCTAGGAATTCATGATAAAAACGATGTCTATTCCATGGTAGAGCTGCAATGTCTCTCTTTATCTTGAAAGGTCTTTCTTCTCATACAAACGGGACATATATACAGATACACCCTTTAGTCTATTGCACACGCAATCTAAAGCTGCAAACTACCACTGCGAGGAATTTTGTCTTTGAAGCGCCGAAGATGCTATCACAGACGGTCGTCGGTGTGTTTGCATTTGCAGTATAGAAACCTTTCAACCCCCTTTGTTCGGCAAATTACCTTAATATGCGACAAGTGCAGCAGGGGTGCTTGTCAGTGCAGACACTTTACATTGGCGCTGGAGCCGGTTTAAGGGAACGAGTCGAGTTCGAATCCCGCAGCAATGGCAGTTGTATTTGTATGCCAACCGGCATGGATGATGGTATCAATTAGCATTGTGAAATGCAGACCTCTACAAAGTGAGATAATAATTGTGTGATGGAATTATTGTGCAGGAGGTGAGATGTCGATGAAGGATGTAAGTGAGAAATTGGCCGTTATCTTGAAAATTAGTTAATCTATCTTGCAATGTAGTGGAACGATGCACTTGTGGGACGAAGAACAATATGTTGGACTTTATTAGTTGGGACTGCAAATTAATGTAAATGTTCGTGTGCAACTTGATTGTTCTGTGACGGCCCAAGGCGATTATTGTTATTTACAAAACGACCTCAAATTTAGGTAGTAAGACCCAGCTTGGGCTGAATGTCGTAAAAACACATTTTTAAAGTATTCGGTCAGTCTAACCGCGGTTTAACCAACTACATCGAATTATCATTAGTGAATGCATGACTATTACTCATGAATAAACAAAGAGCATTCATGAATATTGGGATATTATTCACTATTAAATTCATGACAAGGTGGTGGATCGGCTTGACGATAGCCAAAGTAATCTTTTCATCACAATAATACATTTCAATGAGTATCTGCAATCTGTATTTTGTATTCACGAATAAAGAAATTGTATTCATGACACTGGGTATTCATGACTATTCGAAAAGTATTCATTTAAAAATTGAATTAATTTAAAAAATGCCAATAGCTACTCAAAACATCAAGATGTCTAATGAATCATTAGCGACAAAAGTTTATAGGACTTCACCAAATAGTCATGACTACTCAGCTCAGTATTCATTCATGAATAAAGGAGTATTCGTGTGCATTCATGAATACTCAGAAATTACCTCACCATAGTTGCACTATGTTGTGCAATAATTATTGACCACAAAATCAAATTTTTACCCGATACAAAAGCCCCATAGAGTTCTTTGCATTTGCCTCATAATTCGTTCTCATTCTCATTTTCGAAATCAGCTGTTTTGTGTCAAACTTTGGTAATTTGTGAAAATGATTGAAATGAATTGTGAAACAATTAAATAATTCTTCTTTTTTTTCAACAAATTAAATATAAATTGTTTAAAAATTGATTCAATTGCCTTCTCAATAATTGCTGGTCGAACAGAGACCTCGAGGCGAAAGCGAAATCTGAAAATTCAGAGAGAAATACTTCGAGACTCTTGTGGTCCCTTTGACTTAGATGAAACAACGTACGAGTGTAGTGAATTCAATTCGTTTTATGTTTCAAAAAGAATAATAAGTTTACAGTTTTCAAAGATATGTTCGACTCAATACACCGGTATTTAAATGTATGTATGAGGAGCTGGAACATAAGTTTGACCTGGGGGTGCTTTTGTGTTCAATAACTAATATGTGATTGTGATATGTGCCTTATTATAGTTGTGTTTGCCCTATTAAATCAACAAATATTATTAAGAACCAAAATAATGGTAAATACTTGTTTTTTTATATACAAAACTAGCGGACCCGGCAAAAGTTCTTTTGCCTGCTCGTACAATTGTCAATTGTTCTGCGGCCGTTTTATTTAACCGATGTGTCCGGACTGATTCTGTACTCCGTCTCAGTGTGCTTCGACCGATGTTTCCTCAGACGTGCGCCCACGAATTGTATTGTCTAGATATATTTTTTCCCATGAGAGTCCAAGAATAGCGTTTGAAAAGTATTTTTTTGTTATGAGAGGTGCCACGCCCTTTTGTCTAATCCCGCCAGGTTTTGTAAAATGCTCTAATTAGGCATTTTACAAAATCTCGGATTTAAATCCAATCCCACCCACACTTCGTGCGATTGTTTGTTTGGACAAAGTACATCAATGCCTACAATTTTACAACTTTAGCTCTCATGGGTGTCGAGAAATATCATTTAAAATGTATATTTTTTTATACGGGAAATACCACGTCCCTTTGGTGGCAGAAACACATTTGGGTCAATTACAAATATTTTCTTTAAATTTGAGTTCAATTAGTTTGGTAGTTTTCTAGATATACGATTTTTTTGGTTTTTTTTTTCGTATGGGAGGTGCCAAGCCCTTTTCTCCAATTTTCACCAAATGTGAATCTAAACCATCCTTGAATTTACTCAAACGCACACATAACATTTTAATGAAAAGAATCATGAAAATCGGCCCAGCGGTTATCGAGTTATAACGTCATCGAGTTTCGCCCCATAGAATTGTTTTTTTGTGTGGACGGTGTCACGCCCTTTTGTCCAATTTTGACCAATCTTTCACAATACTCCTGAGCCAATACCTAAGATTGTCTGTAATTTTCAACTCAATCGATATTTGATTTTTGATTTCGAGATATAAGATTTTGAATGTTTTTTTTTTATGGGCGGTACCACTCTCCTTTGTACAATTTTGACCAAACTTCACAGAAACCGTACATTGACCAATACCAAAGATGTGTGAAAGTTTGGTTAAAAACGACAAACATTTTAGGGCTCAATTTTTATATATATAGATAGATACAACCTATTGCTGTGCAAACATCGTTTTTCCCAACGTCCCCGACACAAATTACTTGTCGTAGAAAAAGAGGTAAATTTTCCATGTCATTCGGATTCAGCGATACCTACGTAATTCTACGAAATTCGTAGCAGATTTTCCACTACGAATAGATTCCATGATTTATTTTTCGGGATTCGTAGCGTATTTTCGATAACGATGGAATTCATGATAGGGCTGACTAGCACTAGCTACGCCGACAGATTTTGTCCTGTCCAAATTAAACAAAACATTTATTTTCTAACACAAAATTTTAAATCTTATCGAATTTCAACATTTTTATTTATATTTCGATTGCAATGCCATTGTTTTGATTCTTTGCTTGAACATCACTATTTCGTTCATTGCAATGCTTTCTGATACACGACATTTCGTGTTTTGTTGTCTGGAGCGTATTTGTTATATGCCAGGCCCCTTTGTCCCAATACCTAAGATTGTCTGTAAATTTTAGCTCAATCGATTCGGTGGTTTTCGAGACATAAGATTTTGAATGTATTTTTTGTATGGGAGGTGCCACGCTCCATTGTCCAATTTTTACCAATCTTCACAGGAATTCTCCTGGGCCAATACCTAAGATTGTATATAAATTTGAACTCAATCGATTGGTTGGTTTTCGAGATATAAGATTTTCAATGCATTTTTTGTATGGGAGCTGCCAAGCCTCTATAACTCATGAAGCAATACACCTACAAAGACCGTATGAACTTATAAACCATGGTATTAAAATCACCTTTCATGGGAAATTTCCAGAATCCAAATTGGTTCACGCATTACAGAGAACATTATTGACAAACAGAATTGCAACTTATTTTTATATATAGAACTAGCAACGCCCGCGGCTCCGCCCGCTGGTTTCTTTTCTATTAAATTAAATTCAAATTTATTTCAGCTATCATATAAATGCACGTTTGTTATACCCTCCACAGGAAGGTATTCACTTTGTCATTACGTTTGTAACGCCAAAAAGGATTCACTGAAGACCCTACAAAGTATATATATTCTGAATCAGGA
Organism: Cheilosia soror; assembly: GCA_949372485.1. Classification (NCBI taxonomy): domain Eukaryota; kingdom Metazoa; phylum Arthropoda; class Insecta; order Diptera; family Syrphidae; genus Cheilosia; species Cheilosia soror. Next base: position 81,565,438 of record OX443561.1, read on the forward strand.
TCACATTCTGAATAGATTTAGCCATGTCCGGTCCGTCTGTCTGAAAGCACAATAGCGTCCAAACGAATCGACTTAGGTGAATAAAATTTTATAAGACTACTTGTTTTTACCGTTGTCAAGTTGGTATTCAAAAATTCTCTATGTCGGTCAAGTAGATCTGGTACCTCCCATACAAAACCAATATTAGACACATGCGGGTAGCTGTACCAGTTCATACAGTATTTCATCGCTATTCCTTTTCATAAACTATACCTACATGTTATTTATTTAATGGGCGCAAGTAGCTATAAACAAATTACGCCTACAGCTCACTCGCGAACATTCAATATATTGCTGTCCATGTGAAAGACGTGACTGTCGGAGGTCAACTCTGGCAATGGCCGAGTAGTTCCGAAGATAGCCCCTATACCCCCCTTTCCCCTTCCCCCATCCACACCCTAATTAACCTATACTGATCCGGAGGATGTATCCGGTACAATCGGCCAAATAGTTCAAGAGTTAGTCCCTACCACCACCAATTTACCCTTCCTCCGTCCCCAACTTAGTCCTTACGTAACCTGTACTGATCCGAAAGTTTTAAGTCAATTGACATAAGATATCACATAAATAAAAACTCGTCACAGGTATGATGTAATTATTTATACTACGCGATCATATCGTTACACTTTCCATAGCTGCAGATCTCAAATTCATATATGTAGATAGATATGTATCTATCACTTACGCACCACAAACCTCTTATATGTACGTAGATTTACATATATACTATACATATTTAGTTTGTTTTATGCATATCCATTGCCTACATCAAATTCAACTACGCCATACATGAGTATGTACGTACAATGTGCATTCTGAATGCCAGTCGAGCGAGTAATCATATTCTATTTTGGGAACGCAAAATAAAACTACCCCTAAGCACAACTGCAATCGAGAAATCATTTTTTTCGCACTTGACCAAATAAGATCTATTTTCAATTTATTATATCTCACCCTCTGGATGGACCCGAAAGATGAATTTTACATCAAAATACTCGGTGAAGTATTGGCTAACAAATAAAAGCATTCCTTGAAATGACATACGTAGATTTATGAGTATAATGGCAAGTTGAGCGTAGTAAGGTCGAAATAGAAAAGTAGGGTGCAAACGTTTTTAAACTCATATGGGACGAATTTTGAAAAACGATGAATGAGGCATCTAATTCTTTTTATTTATCTATCAACACACAAACTTTCAATTTCATACGGCTAACGGTTCGTGAGACCCCCCTTATTCCCCTCGACCCCTTTACTCCTGAGCAATTCTCACCCACCCTACGGACTAAGTTCGCCACACATCTTTAAATCAGAAAAAGAATCATGAAAATCGGACGAATGGTTCTCGAGTTATGGAGAAACGAACAGACGGACGTTGCATTTTATAAGTAGTATGGATGGATATAACTGTCGAAATTTTCTCTGTTACCTCAAAGCGCGAAAACTACTGAATATATTTCAATGAAACTTTTTGTTAAATGCTTCTTAAGGCTGTGAGATGGTTTAAGGCTATGTCATTCATAGCCACGTCCTTTTAAACAGTTTTGAACTAAAATTTTTATTTTTTTTTTCTGTCTATTCTCAAATATTCTTATTCATATACAAACATAAATACTCAAGTTGGTGAGAATACAAATTGAGTGCGTTTCCTCAGGTATATTGAAGCTATAATAGTTCTCTCTATTTTGGTGTTTCCCCTTTCTTACTATTTCTTAGGGTAGCCGCACATTGGATACGAATTTCCATTGTACGTAAACGTGTGAATATGGTCGTACGAATTGAGTGCGCATACCGAATACGATTTTCTCAGTTAAATAGACAGTGTCCCGTGTCCCATAGCCCCTTTTGTGTCCATAAACATCCACTTTTAATGTTTAGACGAACGAACGAGTTTAAAAATTCTAACAAGTTAGGATTGTATTCGGACGTCGGAACTATACGTACGTATATATACGACGAACTCGCATCCAGTGTGCGCGCTCCCATACTACTTGGAAGGTCGGGATTGTACGTGCGTATGCGTACATGTTCGCATGATAGAAATTCGTACGAAATCGTATCCTTAGAAAAAGATTGGAAGCAATCACCCCTATCGTCAAATCCGCAAGGTGAACAGTTTCCCGTGTAGGTAATATGAATTAGTTTCACTGTATCGTTGAAAACGTTCAAATCGAATTTTTCCCGAACAAAATGACATTTTTTATCCGCATCAAAATCATTGCGGATTTCATAGGTTTTCTTGCTTGGTGCACGTTCTGAGAAGTTTTGTTAAAAAAATGTACATACAAAACAATGCCAAAATGAAAGACAGCCGTTTGACAGTGAAACTACGTGTCCCAAAACGTGTCGATAAGGAAACTTGTCCGGCGGATTTCACGATAGGTGAAAGGGAATCGAATAGGTGAAGTGAAACTCAATTCCAACGGATTCTTTGAATGTTTGTCTGAGGAGGTGCGCAGATGCCTGAAACTTGCCTGGTTTTATGCTAGATTTGGTTACCTACTGTGATTATTATAAGTAAATAAATAAAGCAGAACGAAGTTGCCGATACGGCTATTTAGTGATAAAGTTGTTGAAAGTTTACATAACTTTATAATAATCTTGGTGTGTTCTTTGACAGAAAGCTCCACTTTAGCCTTCACTTGGGTTACATTGTCAACTAGGCAAGAAGCCGATTGGAACTTATAAAATGATTACCAAATGAATTCAAGGGCCCCATGTCCCCAAATTTCTATACTGTTTTCTCGTTCAACCTGTTTTGAAATACTGTAGTCTTATTGGGGTGTCCGACCTACGAATATGGAATCCCAAGAATTGAAAACATTCAAATGACCGCGAAGATCGCCTTTCTTCCTACAAAAGTCGATTAAAGTTGCAGCAACAACAGACCGAAGAGAGATATAATATATTTTATTTTTGTTTTGCATTCCGACTGGTAACGTCACCTCCATCCATGTTGAGGACAACAATAATACCACCAGAACGCGACTACCACACACGAATGCCTATTGAAGCCCCAAAACTAAATTATTTTTTTTACAAAATGTACGCAGGCCATTACAACAAAGTTACAGGACTCCTCTTGGTCGGGCCTTTGTCCATTCGCGGTCGTTTACATACTCCATTTGTCTTATCTCTTGGGCAATTATTTTTCATACTTGCCACGACGGAACATGTCCTCGCCGCAGTTTATTAGGGGTTACATCATTCAGGCTGTTGAATTAGAATCGAGAAGGAAGCCATTCATAGGTTATGAAGTTCATATCCTCTCGGGTGTTATTCTGTACTTTGTCATCCCCTACTAGTTGTCGTCGTTTTGTTCCCTTTGACATTAGTTGGTCTAACACCATGGTGCAACATGAATCATTGGCGCGAAATATAATTTTGCAACTCTGAGTTTTAAATAACTTGCCACAGCCCATGATCCCGCTATGTCACAGGAGCTCCCGCTTTGTCGCAAAGGATATAACAAACGCTCCAATTTCAAGTTACGATTTATGAGATGCACGTAAATCATTTCCAAATTATTTACCCGCCACTGTGTAGAGTATTTCATAAATAATTTTAGATTCGTTGCGCATTTTGTGGCAACACCGACATACAAAAAAAAAAAACCCAGCAAAATAGCAACCGGAAAGCCATTGACTTGGGAAAATCATCAGCCGAATTCTGTAAATTGGAAAGCCCTACACAGAACTCCCTTTGGGTTATTGGCCCAAAACCTTATTAACTAATTAAACAACTCCGCTGTACACTGGATAACAAGGATTCATTTTTCTCTGCCACTGCTGCATCTCAGTCTGGTGTGTATGGAGTTTTTTTTTTTTTTTTGTTTTTTATGCGCTTCGCCATTTTGCCTTTGCTGTGTTTTTTGGATCTATGCCAGAATTTGACAAACGAACATGAACTTTATTTAGTTTTACATGAATGGATGCCCGGAACCGCACTGAGTAACCCTCTCTGACAAAACAGAGTGTGGTACAACAAACGGGACAAAAAAAAAAAAAAAAAAAATAAGAGAAAAGAAAGGAAAAAAGGGAAGTACCCAGTAAAACGATGCAGTGGGAAAAAATGTCGATGCTTGTAATCTCACGACCCATTCATAACGGCCACCCGCCAAAAAACCAGGCGACTCATTATTCTTTAAAACTCCCTTCACTCCCAAAGCGGCAGTTCGTTTTTCGTAATGGAATTGCTGCACAGCATTACGGAATGTACACAATGCACTGCACAGCACATACTGAAATAGAGAGATGGTTCCATCTGCGCGCTGCGCCACCGTAAAGGGTGCAATTTGACATTTAATTAGGGATTCATCTGAAGCCGTTGATTGCGGTTGGTTAATTTTGGGACCTAATATGGAGAGAGATGCTTTCCGTAATTAGACCCGACCATCACCAAGCCAAACGGGACCATATACACCAGACGAGACAGCGTGCATATTTCGAAATCAACAAAATGGAAGTAGCTTACACTTGTGTAGGCAAATGTCTTGCACGGTGATAAGTGGGTCTGTCTGTGATTGTTGCGATGAAGAGGTGCACGAACGAAACTTTAGTCGATAACGACGATATTTTTGGAATTTTTTTTATGTTTACATAATGCTGATGATTCTTGCGAAAATGTATGCAATAGATGTCCACGTAGCTGCGCTTTATACGCACGCTTTTGTCATTTGCAGCTTGTTGTACACTTGCTGTAGCTGCTGTAGGTGCAGGCTTAGTAGGCCTTAGCCGACACTTAGTACTTACATAGATTTGAAATAAAAATAGAATAACATTTACGACTCTGAAGGTCTTGACATGTCCGTTTTTACTCTGTGCTTCTTAGAACCAAACAAGTGATCAATAATAGACGTAATTGGGTTAACGAAAAACCACGAATAACAACTTACGGTTAAAGGTATCACTAAATAGTCCAACGCACCAACCACTGAGTTAACTTTCAACGACATTCTTACTTCTGTTTTTAACACATTTTTTACTGAATCCTAAAAGGCGACAAAAATAAGATGGCTACTATAGTGGAAAATCGGATAACGGATAATCTACGTGGCAGAGGTGCAGAAAAAACGCTAACAGGTCCAAATCAAGTCAAGAAGGCTTCCTGCGGACTGGGAGTTATAAAAACTCAGTTTAGATCTGCAATATATCCCATAGAATTGAGAACATCTCTCAAGCTGAGTAGCAAAGCCCTCTCTCGAACAACTAAAGTGACCCTTTATAAGACCTTAATCATCCCAGTCCTACTTTATGGAGGCATGGACTCTATCAAAAGCGGATGAGCTTACTCTTGGTTGCTTCGAGAGGAAAATTCTTCGAGTAATTTTCGGTCCCGTCTGCATAGACGGTGAATGGAGGAGGAGATACAATGACGAACTGTACGGGCTGTACAGCGACATTGACCTAGCCAGAAGATGTAGAAGATGTAGAGCGAATGGAAGTGAATGCTCCGGCCCGGAAGATTGTCGAATCCACGCCTGAGTGACGGCGCAGTAGAGAAAGACCGCGACTCAGGTGGCGCACGCAAGTGGAAAGGGACCTTAACCAACTTAGCGTGCGAAACTGGAGACAGTTGGCCAAAGATCGTGCTGGCTAGAGACGCTTGTTGGTTCCGGCCCAGGTCCACCCCGGACTGTAGCGCCACCTTAAGTAAGTAAGTATTTTGTAGAAAAATAGTCGACAAATAATCGACAATTGTCAAGATTTTGTCTCATAAAAAAATGTCCTGAAAATGAAGAAATTGTGTCGCGAGTTTTTCGAGAATTGTCATGAATTTTCTGACAAATTTGAACTAAACATTTTTTTTATGGTACAGAAAATTGCATAAAATTTACAATTTTGTTTGTATGTGACTGACAATTCTGGCAGGCGATTGAGTCATGGTCAAGTATTGATAGGAAGTAACAAGTGTATGGTTTAAAATGCTAAGGGCCAGTTTCAAGACTAGCTGATAAAGTCTCGGATAGGCTATCCGGAATTTATATATCAGATAAACTTCAACTTTTTAAAGGTTTCGGATAGTGATATCTAACAGATAAAGTATCTCAAACTTTATCCGGAACTTGCTGAGTGGGGAAGCGAGGAGTAACAACGATTCTCGCTTGTTTGGGATAGACCCTGACAATTTCTGTTGGGAAATTATGTCGAATTTCAGTCTCTGAATTATTGTTTGAGAGAATTACATTAACAACAACTCGTAGACACAGTTGGCTAAGTGCGCTGCGGTCTTAGCGTTAACCTGACCAAGACTGACCTTGTCCTTTTGACAAGTAAATACAAAATTCCAAGCTTATCGCTACACACACTAATGGGTTGTCCTTTTAGTCTCTCTCATGGCATTAGCTACATCGGTTTAAAATTGCACCGAAAGCTGCACTGGAAAGAGAACGTTAACCAACGTATCAAATAAGGAATGCGGTTGCCTTGTACTTATGCTAGAATGTGGTAGGTATGGATACCGATCCGTCATTATGCAATAAGGGTTTGGAAGCCCGCCCTGAAAAGGAATTCCATCCTAGAACACATGGAAAAAGTTAAACGAAAAGCATGACTCAGCATCGTGACGCCGGCAGACTTCACTAAGGGCCTTTCTAACAGCGGTGCTTCAAACTATGCTTCACATTCTCACATAAGAAACTCTCGATGATGCAACGACATCTTCCCAATACCACAAATCGCCTGCCTATCGAAATTGATTTTAATAAAAGTTTCAAAAACTCTATACCGAACTGTTCAAAGTGGAAGCAACGCGATGTCCTATTCAGCGGACCCCTGCCAATAATCACTGACATGAGTTAAATCCACAGCTGGTGTCTTCCCAAAAGACCTGAACATCCATACCTCTCCTTCGACCTGTTATTTTAACCTCTTTCAGGGTGAAGCAACCGCTATTCGACAAGCCATTGAATGGTTAACGATGTCGATAAGTACAGTATTGCAGAAAGATAACTTATATAAATATATATACAGTCAGGCAACTAGCAAATTATTCTTCAAACTAAAATCGAAGGCAGTAAAAGATTGGCAAATAGTTGAACGTAACACTTTCCCGGTGTTCGGTATAAATAGGACAAGCACAGCGAACATTGCAGTGGCAATGTCGTTTGTAAAATACCTTACCGACTCCGAAACACTTAAAAAGGCAAGATGCAATTGCCTGAATCAATGTAAAACTTTTAGCTAACAACAGTTTTAGGCCTAACCTAGACCTTGCCTCACGCCTGCCTGACCACTGTAGGGTTTTTCAGGCGGAAATTATGGTTAATCGCGGAGCAGCATGCCGACTTGCTTTGAATGAGATAGATTGGAAAGCTATCACTTTTTATCAAGCAGCCATAAAAGACTTGAATACAGCAACAACCAGATCAAAGTTAGTAAAATAATGCCGGGAAACTCTTAACGAAATTGCGGGTTCAGTTACTCTGTGCTGGGTTTCAAGTCACACTGTCATTTCTGGCAACTGCAAGGCGGATGAATTAGCCAGACAAGGCAGCGGCGTTCATATAACTGAAATCAGCGAAGAACCGCACGCTCCATTGCAATCAGTAAAAACCCTGCTCCTCGAGAAAGCATTAAAAATCACTAACAATAGATGGAACAGTATTAGCACAGTCAAATTTGGCCGAAATTAAACGACACTTTTTGTCTGTTTCTGTAGACTAAACCGCCAATGGGAAGAGCTGACTACGTCAGTCAATTTCACCTTCACACGTCTAACTTTCAGAATCCGTCAGATGGGATAGGCGGGGGGGTTAGACTGTTTTGTTCACACCTCGTCGCTCTCTCCTGCCTCAGTCTTTCTCATCTGAACTGTACCAGCCACCCTCCTCCTCACTAACGGACTGTCAGAGGTTACCGGCGGGGGGGTTAGACTACTTCGGTCACCCCTTTGCCCTCCCCGAAGACTAACCACATCGGAAGAAGCTGACTATATCAATCAACCTCGTCTCGACAATTCGAGGACCCCGTCAGGGGCAACAGATGGGGGGCTAGACTATTTCGGTCACCCCTCCGCTTTTTTACCGAAGACAAATCGCGACCCCCCTTTTTCGGTACCAAGAAGTAGGTCGGAGTGCTTCAATCAAGCTTCTCTGCTCAGCACCAGTTTCTGTCATGTGGACTGGTCGTCAAAATGAAATAAACGGGAGGCAAACTGATACGGTTACCCCCAGCCTTTTTCAACGGACAATCAATTCACAGACTTTTGGTCAAGCAGCAAAGCTGACTGCTTCAATCACCCACTTCTGCCACGCACCAGTCTCTCTCCTTTAGTGATGGCCGTGTCAGAGGTAGACAGCGTGTTACAGTCGCTCCCCACCTTGACCCGAAGACTAAGTCGCAACCAGGAGATGTAAAGATGTAAGAGATGTTAAGATACATAAGTTTTGACTGCCTCAGTCACCACCAAAATCAAAAACCTCTCTACAAGGTAAGTCACCCAAATTCGCAAATAGCAATGGTATTCCCACTGTAATGCCCGGCACATAGAATCTTTCTGGCCGCTGCAACTATTGGACTACATTTTTGGGGTTTTGGGACCTTATTCTGCAAGTATGCGCATAACTTACATAATAACAAATGTTCAACTTTATACTAAAATGGCCAACTGATAATATCAACTGTCAATCTGCCCGAGTTATTTTAAATCCTTCAACTAGTCCACTTTCAAAATCAAATATAAATTATACCTACCTGTCAATAACCCCACGACATGAACAACAAATGAAAATAAATAAAATAGCCAAGCATACTCTACTCATCTAATTAACGAAATTATCTGATTAATTATGTCACAAATACATTTTGCTTTCATTTGTCCAGTCGGATTTCAAGATAATCGAATCAAAATGGCCCACAAAGAGCCGCATGCATATGTGGCCAGTCTACCAGTCTACCCCCCAATTTAGTTCATGCAATCTATTGGATGCATTATCTAATCATATTTAATCATAAACTTTGCACAGTATTAAATAGTTTTCAGACATTATCAGTTTTAAAAACTTCCATGCTAAAAATTCATAAGTATAGCTAACAAATTTGTATAATTATAATATACAAACCAGAATGAGTACAAAAAAAAAAACCAAAATAAAATCACGCAATCGTTGAATTATTATTTTTTTCAGAGGACGGAGTGTATTATAATAATTTTCCCCATTTTATATTTTATGCATCAATATTTTGGTTGAAAAGGTAAAAAACTGAAATAATAATAAGTGAAACTGATACAGGGAATTATGGACTGATTTTTATTTACCCTACCAGCGATCCCGGCAAACATTATTTTGCCTGCTCGTAGATACATTTTCATTGTCCGTCAATTGTTCTGCGGCTGTTTTATTTAACCGATGCGTCTGGACTGATTTTGTACTCCGTTTGCTTCGACCTTTATTTCCTCAGAAGTGTGCCCAAGAATCCCACCCACACTTCGGGCGGTTGTTTGTTTGGACAATACACATCATACATCAATGTCTACAATTTAACAACTTTAGCTCCCACGGGTGTCGAGAAATTTATGAGCTTCTTGTTTTTAAATTTTTTTTTGTTGAGTGTTTATTATTTAAAATTTTATGCATAAGCTTTTTGCTTTTTAATTTTTTTATTGAGTGGTTATTATTTAAAATGTTGTGGAATCGGATCGCAGCGCCACCTAAACTGTCCAATTGTGAATCTAAACCATCCTTAGACCCATTCAAACACACACACAAAATTTCATTAAAATCGGTCCAGCCGTTTAGGAGGAGTTCGGTTACAAACACGTACAGAAGATAATAATTATATATGTGTATAAAGATGAGTGTCGATTTAAAAAAAAATGTGCACGACTCGGTCGCACGAAACTTTCTCGTTTATTGCGAATCTCGCAGAATCTCAGAGTCATTTCAACAAATTTTACGTTTAAAATTATTTCCACTTACTTACCTACATCTTACGTAGGTTTAGTAACTGAACCCTTGTTAACTAAACACGTAATGCATACTACAAAGACATTATGTACGTATTAACTACAACACTTTATTACCTACTTTCAAATTTCACCCCAACTGACATTTGAAGGAGGCAAGGAGGCGATGAATTTCGAATTCTCATTTTTGATTATTTTTAAAAAAAAAGTGGACTCAATTGTCGGGATTTGGGTAGATAGTAATTTTTGAGAAATATTCATAAAACGGCAATATTTGAGTTTTCTGAGAAAAACTAAGTACGTGATCATGTTTAGAATGCTTATGTTGTCTTAAATATGTATTTTGATCAAAATCGTTAGAGCGGTTTTTTGTTAAATTATGCTGACAAATGTTACAAATTTGGACTCGAAAAGCACTGTTTTTAAACTGTTTAGCTGAAAACTGAGTACGACGTATTCTTCAGGATATAAACATTACCTAGCAGTTACATTTTGAACCAAATCGAAAATGGCGTTTTCAAAATATGTGTAGTTTTTAAAGAACCGTTTTTAGCGATTGGGGTGGAAATCGAAGGACGCATTCATGGTTCAAAAAACACTGTTTTTCAACTGTTTAGCTCAAATGGTATTACATACTATAGATTTAAGCATTACCCGACAGTAACATTTTTATCATAATCGAAAATGGCGTTTTTGAGATATGAACAGTTTTTTAAAATACTATTATTAGGGATTTGGGTGGATATCAAAGGACGCAGTCATTTTAGGAAAAAACTGAGTTTGCTATTAAGTTAGGAATGACAATAGTATATTAAAAATAAGTTTTTTTTGAAATCGTTTTTACCGTTTTCGAGAAAAAGCCAATTTTCAAAACTGCCGTTGCTGGACTTTTTAGCGAAAAACTGGGTATGCAGTCATTTTATGCATGCTTACATTAACTCAACTATCAATTTGGGTTCAAATCGTTAGAGCCGTTTTCGAAAAAATCTAAATTTAGGCATATTTCGTAATATTTCGTAAAATTTTTATATGGGAGGTACGTTAATATTAGGGCTAGCATAAAAAAAATGGCCCTAGCGGAAAGCCCACAAATTCTAAATACGAAGCTTGAAGCAAATCCGTCCAAGCGTTTAGATTCCTCAGGGGTGGGACAGACAGACATACGGACGGACAGAATTGCGAGACCCACTTTTTTGAGCTCCCCTATCATCGTAATATCAGAATTGATCAAAATCTCGAGTTCGAAATTTTGTACGAAAACAATATCTTTCTCTTACTACGTATACGAGAAAGTTAAAACAGTAATCGTTTTTAACCTTCATCTTAAATATTTTGACGGTAAGAATCATTTTCGCCATTGGGACTTGGTCTGGACAATAAAAATGATTAGTACTAGTACAATAGTTTTATTTTTATAAATTAATCACGGTACTTGTAATCATTTTTAGAGTTTGGGTTAAGTTTTTCGAACTCACGAACTTACAGTAGCAAATTTTGTTCTTTTAAATCTATTCTATTGTTAACTACCTTAAGGTGAAGATTAAACATTTGTTTGAAAGTTGATCCAGAATATAATTGCATTTGTTGCTTAAGACTGTTAGCCAGAATTCTACGAATGTTTAATTTTCACAGAGAAGGTAATCAAAATTGTCCATAAGCTTTAGCTTTAGAGGGTGACTTAGAAAGGACATCCCTAGCTCTATAATTAGCGCCAGTTTCCTTGATATTTTTGTTTCATTAAAAATTTCAGCCTGAAAATCTGCAAGCATTTGTGATAAAATGGCGTTGACTGATATATTTGGCGAATGTCTCGACATTTGCTATGTGTAGTATTAGTATTATTGAAAAGGCAATATTTTTGGCAAGAATCAGTGAACATTATGGAATTTGCTCTTAAAGAGCTCTCTATTGAAAAAAAACCAACAGTTTAGGAGTTACATAATCCTCAGAAAACTGAGCTCGTCTTGTTCACTAGGAGAAGGAAGATATATATTTCATCTTACCTTAGAAAAGAAGGGTTGAAGAATGAAATGTATGCTCTCTATGCCTGTAAGAGAGCTTTTGAAAAAAGATGACAATTATCAGACCCATTACCTCCTATGGGTTCTTAGTGTGGTGGACAGTAACTCGCACAAAAACCTAAATGAAAGAGCTTTATAAAGTGCAGATGCTGTAGCGCCATTTTGCACAGCGGGGGTTGATTGGGGAGTGCAACGCATATAGGTCTACACATGATTCTTAATATCCTCCCCTGGACTTGTTTATCAAAGAATCTGCCACAAAATGAGCTCTCGAATTGAGAAAATCAAATTTGTAAAAGCAGATTACCTATGGTATTGACATGTGGCGGTCTTAAATGCCCAATAAATAATAAACAATGGGTAGGACATATCCTAAAGCTCCACAGCCATATAGGATTTTAGAATCCGTGACTTTAACCTTGATATTCCAATCGTATTCACAATCTACACGCATGGTCCAAAAATGGAGCTTGGTACGGGAGAACATTTTTATTCAGAAGCACTACCATAACAGGAATCTTTTCGGTTACCAGAAGCGGGTTGTGTTTTCAAAGTTGAAATCCGGGCAATAAAAAAAGCTGCAAGACGCTAGAAACCAGTCAGCTTCGTCTGTCGGATTTTCGAATAAAGTCGTCTAGGAAATGTCGTGACCTATTGATAATCATGTCGGACAAAGCAATATAGCAGGTAACGAAAAGGCGGATGCTTTGGCAAGAATGGGGTCTAAAATGAACACCAGCGAAGCAGACACATTGATTCTGTCACTGACTGCAAAATTTTTTTAACATAATCGACGACATAATGGAAAAAGAGGCCAACTTGTCCTGGGCACCTACGGACGACTGCGCCAACTCTTGCACGTTAGATAAAAAGAAAAATAAAGAGCCTTATATCACTAAATATATGCCCTCTATCCACATTATAATTATTTATAACTGGTGTCACGGGCCATTAAAGTCATGCTAAAGATGAGGAGAGGGGGAGGAGGTGGAGTCAATCCAACATCTGCTATATGCCACAGCCCAGCTCAACGAAGAACGACGCCTATAGGTCTATTATCTAAGGATATGGGATATTCGTTAGTACAAAGTTAGCAGGATTTTAGATATCCTTTGCATATTCTGTCCTTTATTAGGAGCACCAACTGGTTCCCAATCCGAGCAGTAATTTGATGAAATTTCAGGTCCATCAGAAAGGGTGCTAAACCTGGGACCGAATATCGTTATTCGTAAACGAACAATAAGTGTTTTTGTTTCGTAGGTAAAACAACACGTCAATGGTAAACCTGACAACATTTTGACAACGTTTTTTTCCCCAATTTAAGCGAGAAACGTTGTCACTCCTCGCGTTCCCCCCATTTAAAATCGACTTCATTCCTTTCCATAAACGTATAGGTCCGTCTCTGGATATATCTTCTTTCTCTGTTACCTCAAATCGCGAAGACTACTGGACAGATTTCAATGAAACTTGTTTTACATTTTTAAGACTCTGAGATGGTTTTACGGTATGTCTTTCATAGCAGACCAGGCATTTAAGCACTAACATTGATTTTGCACTACCATTCAAAATTCCAATGCTACTGAAAGTTCCTTTGCAGTAGCACTAACAATTTCAATGCTAATGAAAGTTCACTTGCACTAGTATTGAAAATTGTACTTGAACTTGCATTAACATTAAAAATGTCAATGATTTAATTTCATTAACGTAAAAGGATCGGATGTAGTCGAAAGAGCGAATTGAGAATAAGCTAAGAGAATCTTTGAATCCAAGCCCCCAGGTTCGATAAGTGAAGGAAGACCGAACCTCCGTTTCATGATAATAAAAGCAAATAAAGTGTTATATAAATTTTCTAAATTTTGAATTCAGTTCTATTTACAATGCACATATCTATATGTACTTCAAATCTTAAAGAATCTTTCTAATTAGGTAATGAAATTGAAATTTAAGTAGCATTGAACTAATGCAAGTGAAATTTCATTAGCATTGAAATTTTCACTGCTAATGGAAGTGAAACTTCAGTAGCATTGAAGTGTGTACTGCTAATGGAAGTGAAATTGTTTTAAAATTGAAAATGTTAGTGCTAGTGCGATCGAACTTTCATTAGCTCTGGATTTGATTTTTCTAGTGCATTGAATAATGCATTATCAAATTAGTGCACTATTACTATTCCCAGGTACTTAAGGGTTGTTCTTGATCGTGGTTCTGCTTTGTGGTAGTGAGTGCACGTGGAAGTTTGCGTTGTGAATGTAATACAATAATAGGTGGGATGAAATGAGACAACTGGAACTGCGGTGGTGAGAATACAAATTGAGCGCATTTCTCCAGGTATTTAAACTAAAAATGTGTTCTCCATTTTGGTGGTTCCCCTTTCTTACTACCTTCAGCTGATATTATGGTAGGTTTAGTTACTATGATTATTATAGGTAAATAAACTAAGCAGAACTGAAATTTCACGACCCGAACGAAGTTGCTGGCACAGCTAATCTAATAATAGTCAAAACAAAATCCTTTGATAATCGCAATATTTACAGTTTTGCACTCCACTGTCATGGAAAAATCAGTGCCCACCAAGGAGTTTACAATGAAATCCCTTCTATGAACTAAAGGGAGCTTAACGTTATAATCGTCGCACTAATTCTTTTTGGGGAAAAAGGGTGCGAAGTTAGTATACGCCGTATATCTTAACATCGTATTGTCATTATATTTGTCGAGAAATGTCTCCCAATCTTATAAAATTGGATAGAGTCGGGTTCGGATCTGGCATTGCCTGTCAGTCAGTTGGAAAAATAAATACGGAAAGACCTTCCACAAATTGAGTCAACTACTATGTACATAAAATGCAATCAATCTTTATTCTTCTAGATGTGGTACCATTGAAAAACTTGTAGTTATTCTTAACTTGTAGTTATTCAATGGCATTGAATAATAAATCAATGGCATTGAATAACTTGTAGTTAACTTGTAGGTATTCAATGGTAGTACTTTCAGTTTGCCAAAAGGTGGGAGGTGTAATGCGCCACGCCCTTTTGTCCAATTTTGACCAATTTTCACAGGAATACTCCTGGTCCAATACCTAAGATTTTTCTAACTCAATCGATTCGGTGGTTTTCGAGGCATATGATTTTGAATGCGTTTTTTGTATGGGAGGTGCCACGCCCCTATAACTCATGCACCGATACACCTACAAAGACCGTATACACTTATAAACCATGGTATTAACATCACTTTTCGTGGGAAGTTTCCAGAATCAGCTGGAATCAAAAATACTTTGTTTCGAAAAATCGTCCACGAGTACCTCAACTAAAATACGCCAAGAACCGACTTAGCAGAGAAATAAAAAAATTGCTCTACCCAATGTCCTCGGATTAAATACAACCGAATCAAATCACCACACCCTATAATTCGCAAATGAAAATCGACTGCATTTTCACGCTATTTACACGGTGCTTGCACCCAACCCAACAAAAACACAAAAAGAACCCCGTGATGACATGTCATCGATTAAGCGCTCCGAAATGGAATTAAAATTGCGTCCATTTAACATTTATCTGGGTCAGAGTGAGACAGCATGGTTAAACAAAAAGTTATACACACTCCCTCATCAAAATGTATCACTGCGTGAAATGCACACATTTATCATCGGATGTATACACTGATTCACTTCCTGTCAAAACTAATGTTTAAATTTTAAGTTCTTGGATGCAGATTCCATAAGAAATAACAAGACAATGGCGGTTGCAAAATTTCAACCTATCATGCGATTTTTGTGCAGAGAGACCGCCATAACCACCACAACAACTATACACTCTTATCCACCCTCGAAACCGTCCAAAAAAAAAAGTCCACAAAGAAAAAGGAAGGACACCAAGGAAAACAAAGACAAACGAAAAAAAAAATCGTTACCAACTTTCCAAATGATGGCCATTAAATCACAGCCGATTACAATCAGTTTAAGGGCTCTCTGTTAACGGCGAACCACAAATAAAAAATTGTCCAGTTTCACAATTAAACTTTTGTTTTGGATGTGCTATTCTGGCGGGTGCAGTTGCAGGTGCCAGGCACCGAAAAAATTCCCAAACGGCAATGGCTTTAATTAGGCGAACTCCGCCTGTCCTGTCTGTCATATTGTGTTGTATGACGATTAGCACGTTGAATGGATCAGCAGCAGGAGCAGGATAGAATCTAGCATTTCAATCGGCGCGCAAGCACATTTGTCGAGACTGAAGTGCAATATGACAGTAGTTGCCACCGCAAATAAGATATCAAACGGGACTATACACGCTCGACTTCCGCATTAAGAGAGTGAGGATGAGGAGGCTCGATGGCAGGCCTCTTGACTGCCGATGTCGCAGTCTAGATAGCCCGATGACAAATGTCACCAGGTCTTTATCAATAAATGTTCAGTGGTGACAAACGTCACGAAGTTGCTCATTTGCGTTGCTGCTCTGATGGGGTACACGTTGACGGCTGTATCCTGTCTTGCGTATGTCAGTCTTCCAGGTGGACTGACTGTTAATAGACCTTTTTGGGGACAGTTGGGTATACATTTTGACAGCTGAAAAGGAGTTTTGATGCAAGAAGTTAGTATAAATGTACCTATCTCTGTTTGCAAGTATGTATTGGTGAATGCTTCGTGTGGCTCACCTCATACAAAATACAACAAATGAGGAAACTCATTAAGCTGGCGCACGTTGCATCTAAGGAAAAACAACATTCCAAGTAAACGGTCATCGATCGATGTAGCTCGTGCAGATTCCTGCTGTTTGAATGACACTTGACGTAAAGTCAGTAATCGGCCTTGAAAGAAGCACTCGCATGTGCCACACGCACGCAGGAAAAGAAGAATTCAGGTCATGGACTGTATGCGAGTATCATGACTTGCGTATGCCATTAGGGAACACACAGTCACACACATACGTTACGATATGGTGCGTTCTAACACGGAAGCTGATTATACGCTATACTTCTGCGATGATGTCAGATTGTGCGATGGATGGCCAACACTACGATGATTGATGAGCTCCAATGTGGCCATTGTTCTACTTCCACTTTGTCTTTTGTTCTGCGTTTATTCACGTTATTCGATTTTTTTTTCCATGCCTCGGCATGTGGTTTGGTTACTGGGTTCTTGTTGAGGACCTCAGAAGAGACACTCTGACGCATAGCGCCTCATAAAACACACCACACAGAGAAAAACGAATCCTTCCGGTGAGATTGGCATTATGAATTATGTCAACCCAGATAAGTAATGTCCTCGTTGCAGCAGCACCAGCAACCCAACAAGGAGGGCGAAACTCTCCTCTATGGGACAAAACGGCGGCATTATGCAGAGAGAAGATGTGTTGTATTGTGTACAGTACTGGTGGTCGTGGTAGTGCTAACTTTTTCAAACACATCTTTTTCTTTCCATAAACATTATCTACTAGTTCTTGCCTAACTCTCATGGTGGTGTGGTGATCTTTCTTGTGTACAGTTGGGGCAAGCCATTCGCAAAGTTTTTCATAATTATTCAGCGTAATTCTGGCAGGTGGCCATGTTTGTCGTTGCCATCGTCTTAAGTGGATATCCACCATGGAGAGCAAGAGATACCTATAGTGTGATTGTAATAATGGAGCACCTTCCTGTTGGTGTCTTTGCTGAAAGTGGCGAACAAATTATGGTTTTAGGTGGCACTGTGGCAGTTGGCAAGCAACTAGCTTTTGCGAGAAAATTTGTTCCGCGGTGTGTCGGCAAATTGTTGTAGTGCATGTTGCAGTGGTTTCTAAATTCTGATCTTTCGTGTGTTTAAATTCAATTTATTCGGAATTGCTAGTTATGGGATGCCTTTTCGGAAGTAACTGGAGTGTATGCACATTATACCGAGTGGCTATAGGCGGATAGATAAATTAAATACCTGCAGTATCTACTACTCATTTCTGTTAACAAAACAAGAACAGCTGTGGGTGCAGTAGCTCAGTGGTTAGTATGTTGTAGGTACTACTGAACGAGTCTCACCAAAGTTGTTGCCACCTCTACGTCTGCCAGGAATCCGAGAGTATAGCTGACCTAAAAAGTATCTAATCCTAACCGGTGAATTCTACATACAATTTAACGGCTTAAAATATGACCTAGAGTCCTATAGGGGCTTGTTCTTTACTCAATATTAATTTGGTCAATAAATAACTGCGCACGCTGTTGAATAGATTAATTTCAGTAGCGCACACAGCCTCAATTATTTGACAATATGAACCTGTTGCTCCCAATATTCTTCTGTTTTATTTGTCAATAGCAAACCTGTAAAGCGCACACTGTTAAATGGATTAATTTTCGTTGCGCACACAGCCTTAATTATTTACAAACTTTTGAATGTTTCGACGGGTTGGGGTTGAAATACTGTATGGTCAAAATTCTGTTTTCAAAATACTGTATTTCAAAATACTGTATTTCAAAATTCTGTATGAACAAAATTCTGTATGAACAAAACTCTGTATTTCAAAATTCTGTATGAACAAAATTCTGTATGAACAAAACTCTGTATTTCAAAATTCTGTATATCAAAATTCTGTATTTAAAAAAAATGGTTTTGATAATGTAAAAAAGTGCGCACTTTTTTACATTATCAAAACCATTTTTTTTAAATACAGAATTCTAACATACCACTTCTTTTATTTTTATATTTTACTGTCTCCTTGCATATCTACATAGATTTATAAAAACAAAGTGCGAAGAATACCTGAAGAATTTTGCTACTGCAATACAGGAAAACATAAACCGATGTTTTGGTCTGTTTCTGAAAGATCAAAAACAAGAACAGAAGTGTTTCCGAGGACCCAAAACAGCGTTGAGGCATGGCATCGCCGATTAAAAGTCTTGGTTGGGAGGAAAAAGCCGGGCCTGTATAAACTTATCAGCGACCTGAAAAAGGAGCTAATTTTTACTAAAGCACAGGTGGAAAGGGTTAGGAATGGGGAGCACATTAAAAAAAACAAAAAAACAATACTTAAAAACAAGAGAATTCGACGTATTATGCGAAAGAGGCCCGATTTAAGCAACGTTGCTTATTTAAGGCGAATAACAAAAAGTTTGCTTTTGTTTTAAATAATTCTGTTATGCTAATTTGTTATTTTTATGTTTATTGTTTATTAAATTTCTTTGAAGTATTAAGTTTACTGTTATGTTTTTGTTAAATTATTTTCCAATAAATTTAAAAAGTTATATTACAGCTTGCTTTTTCTTATGCAAACACTTTTTCAAAAAATAGAATTGGGTATAAGCAGCTATTCGGAAAACAGAATTTTGCACATACAGTATTTTGAATATACAGCATTTTGGATATACAGCATTTTGGATACACAGCATTTTGGATATACAGCATTTTGAAATACAGAATTCTGAAATACAGAATTTTGTTCATACAGTATTTTCAAAAAAAAAAAATACAGAATTTTGTCGATACAGTATTTTGAAATCCAGAATTATGGCCCATTCCCTGTTTCGACCTATAAAGAACTTGATGCGCCCAATATCCATTTGTCTTACGATTCGATAACACAAATGCATAGCGCACCCTGTTGAATATGTTAATTTCAATTACGCACACTATGTCAATTATTTGTCAAATTTGTCTATGTTTCGTCCTATATGAACCTGTTGCGTATTCGCCACCCGATTGAGCGGATTAATTGCAGCTGCGCACATAGTCTGAAATATTTGACAAATTGGTCAATGTTTTATACTATAGTAGGTACCAGTTTCGTTGTTAAATTAGCCGATGGCAAAAATGCAAAGCGCACACTTTTAAAATAGGATAGTTCCTGTTGCGCACACAGCCTCCATTAATTTCTTCCAACTGACACATTTGTAAAAATTTCATCAAGAGGTTTATTTCCATCGCTGTGTAAGTTCCCATAAGACACATAGGTGTTTGAAATTCCATTCAGTAAGCTTAAGGTTTATGTGCGCTTATAGAATAAAACTTTTCTCAACCTTACAAACTAGACACAGAAAACATTCTTTACTAGTGCGACAACAGAAAAAAGGTTCATGTTCTATAGTTGCAGTTGCCCAATTCATTGATAAGACTGGTGAAATAGAAACGTAGAGGCGTGTTCCGAATTGCGCACACTGTCAATATTATATTTGAAATTTGAAGGGCTCAGCGAGCGCACGTCGCGAACATAGTTAGTTAATCTTACAATTAGTGATGCGCGATATATATCGAATCACTCGATTCATCGATATTGTCGTAAAAAAATATCGATTATTTCACTCGATAATTTATTTTCGATATTATCGATGCATCGATGTTTTTATCCCGATTTTTTTGCACTCCAAGACCACTGTCTCAGTTATAACAACACGCCTCGTTACGATTCAAGAACCTTAAAACATTTTCTTATTCTTATCGGCTTAATGTAGGTACATAATATTTTTATAATATAGCATTTCAAATAAGCTATTTCTTTACATACTATGCATAGTAACTAGGCAAAATCTGTGCGTGTTCCACTTTCTACGTAGATTACTTTCTAATAGTTTTAGCAAGTCAGAATTTCGTAGTGAATGAGAGTGACTTACTTTTGGGGCTGTTTTTAGTATCGCCAAATTGGATGTCAATACTGAAGCAAGATGAAGCATAAAATGCTCGATACAGTAGCCCAAAATTGGGCCCCATAGCATGCGCTTCCTCAAAACTACCGAGGACGCACAGTGCTTTTATTTCAACTTACATTTCACTAAAGCCTATCAGCACAAAGTTAGGTTAGCTTAGGTTGTGAGGAGCACGATCACAAGGCACCTTGCTGGGCTCTTCGCTTCTTTTATTATACTACTTTGATAATTTCCTTGGAGGTACTGGTAGATTGACGTCAACTTGTTTATTTCCCGTCATTTCAAAACGAAAAATTCAGGCAAAAAGGTGGATGCGAAAAAACGCACCATAATACACCTTAAAATACGTGCCAAAAACTGTGCATAAAATGCACCAAAAATGCACAACAAATACGGCCAAAATACGCGTGAAAAATCGTGATGAAAAACAAAAGATGTGCCAAAACCGACAAAAAAAATCCCAAAAAAAATTAGCGAAAAAAACTGTGCAAAAACGCGCAACAAATCCCGCCAAATACCCATCAAAAACCGCGATGAAAAAATAACAAAATATGCGCCAAAAATGCGCAACCGCTATGAAAAAATAATAAAAGAGGCGGCAAAAAAGGGAGATGAAAAAATAACAAAATACGCGCCAAAGAAAAATGAAAATTTTCGCGAAAAAACCCGCCAAAAACTGTGGCCAAATTTCGCGAAAAAATGCCCCAAAAACCCTCCAAAATGCGAGCCAAAATAGAGCCAAAAATATGCGCCACAAATGCCTGACAAACCCCGCCAAAAATCGCGGTGAAAAAAATAATAAAATATGTATGCGCCAAAAAAGTGACAAAAAATCCCACCAAAAATGTGGAAAAATTTCGCAAAAAAACGCGCCAAAATACATCTCCAAAGTATGAGCCAAAACTATGCAAAAAAATGCGCCAAAAACGCCCGACATATCTCGCCAAAGTACGCGCCAAAAATCGCGGAGAAAAAATAACAAAATATGCGCCAAAATGATAACAAAAAATCCCTCCAAAAATGTGAAAAAAATCTCGCGAAAAAAACGCGCCAAAATCCATCTCAAAATAGGTGCCAAAACTATTCAAAAAAATGCGCCAAAACCGCCCATCAAATGCCGCCAAAATACGCGTCAAAAATCGCGTTGAAAAAATAACAAAATATGTGCCAAAAAAGTGACAAAAAATCCCGCCAAAATGTGGAAAAATTTCGCAATGTGGAAAAAGCGCCAAAACTATGCAAAAAAATGCGCCAAAAACGCCCGACAAATTTAGGCAAAATACGCGCCAAAAATTGCGGAGAAAAAATAACAAAATATGCGCCAAAAACGCTCATCAAATCGCGCCAAAATAAGCGATGAAAAAATATAAACAAAATATGCGCCAAAAAATCCCGCCAAAAATGCAGAAAAAATTCGCAAAAAAACGCGCCAAAATACGCGGCAAAAAATCCACCATACTGCGCGTCAAAAAATTGCGTCAAAGTATGTGTCAAAAAACGAGCGAAAAAGCGCACCAAATAGATGTGATCAGCTTCACATCTCACAATCGACTGCCTCCAAACACATTACATTACATTAATTTTTTATTGAACTTTTATATATACAATTTGACTTAAGGCTAGTTTACAAGTGCTGATGAATAATTAATATTTTGTGTGTTGGCTCAACAACAGGGGCCCAACGGTTTACAATGATTATTTTTTTTAAATAATTAGATTTACATAAATAAATTGTAATTGTTTTCTCAGATTCATACTCGTAGTATGCATCGTTGTCGGGGTTGACCTCAGGGTGTTCAAATCCGGGTGTCGATGTCCTTGTGGTGGTAGAGAGGGTTGTTCATCTTGGTATTATCCTCGATGGTGGGATGTCTCGGTCAAATCGTAGAAGGGTATAGTTGCCCTGTCGGTGTCTCTTGGGAATAGGTCCTCGTTTAGTAGAGCCAATACGTGGAGGTAGCGATGCTCTGAGATGTGTTGGGTTTCCGCAATCCTTCGGACTAGAGGGTTTGGATGGTTGGATGCATTCCCGAGTATTCTCTGGAAAAGTGTGACCATGTACTTTTCCAGGGGGGTGATGCTGGCTTCTTCGTAGAGTCTTGAACTTCTGACGTTTTTCTTTCGAATTGGATCATAGTGTAGTCCTGTGCAGATCCTTAAGAGTTTTCTCTCAAAAATGGCCAGCTTCTTCATGTACGTCTTGGAAATAGTGTACCAAATGGGAAAACCGTATGTTACTACCGGTCTTATAAGCTGTTTGTAGAGCAGCAGTTTGGTTTTTTTACTCAGTCCGTTCTGCTTCTTCATCAGCGGGTAGACTCGATGAAACGCGAATGCAGCCTTCCTGAGAACAGTGTTCAGGTGTGGGTTGAATTTGAATCGCTCGTTAAAGTTGACTCCAAGATATTTAATGTCGTTTGTGGTTGACAGCGCTGATCCATCAGGTAGTCTCAGCGTTACATTACGACAATTGGTGGCTGATCTACCTCTACTTCTTCCTCTAATTGGTCTTCTGATGCAGATTAGTTCTGATTTGGCAGTGTTGATTCGTATGCCCCATTTTTGGTAGTATTCGAAAAGTTTGCTGATATGGACTTCAACTCTTCGTGCTGCTATGGCTGGGGACATTGAGCTGCTATATGTGGCGGAGTCGTCGGCGAACAGGCAGCTATTGGTTGTGTTCTCGAGCCGAGGCTGGTCGGATGTGAAGATGTTGAAAAGTAGTGGACCCAATTTTGACCCTTGGGCTACACCGGCTCTGATGCATACTGCCTCCAAAATTTCAGAACAAGCCCTTTTATAGAGAGGCAAAGCCGTTTGTTTAGGGTTTTTTTTTACTCAAAACAGCCCTGAACGGACTGGATCCATTAGACAGCCGTCAATCGCATTTCGATCGCTTTCTTTGCAATGGATGCATTCAGAGTGAGATGCGAAATCATTTTAATGTTTTTTGTCCCCTCCCCCTCCCCACCCACATTCTCCCCACTTGTGACTGAAAAAACGCTATATTTAGGCTGTCATCGAGCCAAATATTTGGAATTTAAAATTCACCATGAGGTGAGGCTTACCTACCACGATGGGAAGGAAAGAAAGAAAGTATTTGCGAGTCCGTCTTTCAATGCAATAACACACCTACTTGCAAGTGCGAAGAGCTAGTTATGTGGGCAGACGTTATGAAGAAGGTATGGTGTCAGATTTAGTGGGTCCTAACAAATTTAACTCAAATCGTTTTCTGTTTTTGTAAATATATTTCTTGCCAATTTTTGACAGTCGCTTAGCAAATTTCCCATCTTGAAATATAGACTTTGGCCTCAATTAAGAATCTAGTCATCGTAAGTCGACTTGAATTATCTGGATTCAAATTTACCTTAACGCGAAAATTAACTTGAATTGTCGGTATGTCACTTATTGACAATTGGTTTTTTTTTCTCCTGGGTATTCTTGTAAATTTTTTTTTTGTTCAAAAATCAATCAAAAAAAGTTAAATTATTGTCTTGAATTATTTCCTTTGTGAAATAGAAATTGATTGAGTATTCTAAACAATAAAAATATTTTTTTTAATAAAAATGAATGAAAAACTCAGGAATTTTTAAGTTTGCATATAAACCGATATTATGAATACTATCGATTTTTTTGGGTCGATTTTTTTTTTTGCATAGATATTTTCATCTTGATAATAAAATATCGATGTATCGATGCAGTTTTGGATTATCGCACAAGACTAATTACAATAAAGTGCAAAAAGGTGAACTACAAATTTGAAATAGTAAGCGGCCCATGCGCTATAAAAATCAGTGTGCGCTATTTTTTTTTAAATACTTTTCCCGGGAAAAGCGAACCTATAACGCTTCATCAGCGCCCCGAGATGCTTGCAGATGTATGTTAGTTCTGCACTTAGATTGCTTCAAATTGTAGTCTTCTGGAAATATAGCCCCAGGAAGCGAATTCCAAAGTTTGCTGGTCCTGTAACAGAAGGAGTTTTCGAAAATTGATGTCCTTGCGGATGTCTAGTGTACTAGGTTAGAGTATTGGGGGGCGCCCAAAAGTCGCATTTCGAGTGATAATGTCTTTGAGTTCCTCGCAACATCTACCATGGAAGTACCTATAGAACAAGCAAAGGTCATCAGCGACTTGTCTTCTGTGCACCAACGAATGTAGATTCGATGTAGGGTCGTCGATAAGTCGAACAGCTCGTGTCTGTATGCTGTCAAGAAGGTTAAGTGAATGTTTTGGAGCCGAGCTCCATATATGGAAACAATATTCCAGGCCTTGTCTTACTTGTGCTTTGTAGAGAAGGAGAAGTTGCTTGGGGCTAAAGTACCTCTTTGCTCTCAATAGGTAGCTCAACTTAGCGTACGCCGATCTTGCGTTAGACGATATTTGGTCCTGCCATGTGATTCCTGAATTCACTGTGACTTCTAGAAGGTGCATTGAGTCCTTGGGATGGATTGGATGGTCATCCACTTGGATCAGAGGAACTGTTGATACATTTTTCTTAGAAAGTGTTGTGAACTGTGTCTTGGTTGCATTAAATACAACCAAGTTGTGTTTTCCCCACTTCAAGATTTAGTCCAGAACAAATTTGTTCACATCTCTGATTGTGTGATGTAGCCGCATTCACAGGCCCACTGTTCGAGATGGAGGATATAAGAGTGATGTCATTAGCAAAGCTGTAGATATTATTATTTGTCGATCCAAGCAAACCGTTGATGTGGAGAAGAAATAGTGTTGGAGAAAGAATAGATCCTTGGGGCACTCCTGCATTTATAGCAAACGAATTAGATGATACACCATCTCCAACAACTTGGTTCGAAGAAAATTTTGCATCCATCCGCAGAGTTGTTGTGGTAATCCATAAGACGCTAACTTGCCTAATAGGGCTCTATGCCAGACTCGGTCAAACGCCTTTGATATGTCCAAGGCTACGGCTCTTGATTCGCCGTGTTGTTCAATTGCTTGCGTTCATAAGTGCGTTACGTAGCTTAACCGGTCTCCAGTGGAACGACGGCTCTGGTTGTTTACTGCGTTAGACTCAACGGGATTGCACTTATACCAAATCTTTACCCAATGTATGACATATCGACGCAATTAAATTCTTTCGCACCTTTGTACATTACACTCTGAGAATGTGCGCAATGATTTAAAACAACAATCTGCCGACTATTTTCAATTTAAAATACAATTCGACTTCAATTTAAAAAATTACAGACAACGTCTGTCACCAATTGACTTCCTACGCGCACATGACATACGCTGACAATGTGCGCAATATTAAAAAAAAAATTAATAAATCTGCCGATACTTTCAATTTAAAGCACACAAACACTGGTCCTTATAAATGCCAATCCTTATAAAGTACATCATCCATCCGCCTTCAATTTATAAATTACAGACAATCAGTTATCACAAATGACTTAATTAGATTTGCCTCCCCCTCTCTTAATAAAAGGCAATAATTCGCAGGAAAAAATATATATTTATCCGACAATTATATTGGCAATTGTGTAAATTTGCAGCCGATATCCCTTAAGTGTTTGCTTATAACACGCTTCCATTAAGGATGCCTCATCAGTCCAATCAGGATGTAATCGAAATTGCAAATTAATCGCATAGGAATCTCATTTCTGCTGCCAGTATTAACCTCACCTGAGAGATATACCCCAGATCAGAGAGCCGTCAAAGTGGTATGGGAGAAACACTCGTACCACTTACCAGCATCACACGTTGTATATCCTTTGTAATGTTGTGCTGCTCATCTACATAATTTACTTCTCCAATATTTATTGAAGTTTATGAGCGAAATTTAATCAGAACGGTTACACAAGCCATAATAAACACTTTCAGAGCCAATACCGACATCAACACACAAAATCCTACCCCAAAAAAAAATCCAATTAACTCAAGAGAGATTGTTTCAGTTTCCCAAGGCTTATCTCGGTGTAGTCATTAAGTCTCACACAGCCTGTCTCGCACAATGTATGACATAACACCAAGCATCCTCCACCAACATCCTCCCCTCCAGCAAATTCATATTAATATGTTCGTATTCACTTTACGCGAAGTCATTTACGCCTGCCTTTCCTCCGATGGTGAAATTGACTTTAAAGTGAAATAATAACACTATACGTATACAGTGACATGAGTGGTGCACATCCTCCTCCTAGAGACATGTTCTTAAAAAAAAGAGAGCTAAAAGATAAGCAGATATATATGTGGGCCTTCCAATGACTGCATTCCATCCATGACAAAAAGGTGAGTGGGTTAATTTTGAACGAACAAAGGACATACACTCGACACGACACGATTAGTTCAGGACTTTCCAAAATATAATACACTACATATTGGATAGTGTGGATACAAAGAGGAAGCAGAAAACAAAATAAATAAAAAAAAAAAACTTTGGTAATAATTACGAAAAGACTGCAGCCAATTCACAAGGATGCATGAGCATTTTTTCTGGGTCCTTTTTTTCGGATGCTGCCATGCCTACTCGGGCTGCCACCGCGTTATGCACAGAAGTTTTCGGCTCAAATTTATTTCTGATATATAAATGCAAAAATTGAAAAATTTGTCACGAAAAAACAAACATACGTTCGAATGAACAAGTTGGATAAAAAGGAGGCGCAATGCAGACCAAGGGATGACCTTTCGAGCATGTTTTTGCTGTGAGGGATATACGCAGGGTGGGTTCAAGCTACGATTTTAAATGTCGCGATATAACAAAATCTTACTCATTAGGTCGTCATGCACGTGTCATTCTTGTCAACGAATGACACCGGATCAAACAGTGCCAATCGTGCGGTCATGCACGTGTCATTGTGTAGCAAAATTCAGGACATGTTCTCTTTGTCATGTGACGCTGTCAGAGCTAATTGACAGAGGCGAGCGGCTAGAGCATGACAGGTGACAGGTGAAACGCGTGACACGATAGAAACGATTATAAATAATACGCATACTGCATTCATCCGCACAACAAAATCAAAAGGGGGAAAAACGTATCAATCGCGACTTGCATGACACTGGGAGAAAATCGTGCAATTTCACGTGTGTGACATTGTCAAAAATTTGTTTGTCTTTTTCATTCATTAATTCATTTTCAATATCCCGCTTATCCATTAAGTGGGTCGCGGGTGTAGGTTGCTCAAATGGACCCTCCATAGCTCTCGATCCTCCGCTATCGACTCCAAATCATCAAGGGCAATCCCCATACGGGTAGAGGAGAGATTATGAATTTGATCTAACCATCTCATCCTGGGTCTACCTAGGGGACGCCTGCCCGATGGTACGGATTCCATAGCACTTCGTGGGATCCTGGTCGGAGACATACGTTTAACATGACCAAACCACCGAAGCATGGGCCGCTCCGTCCGGAGAAGTAGCTGCTCGACATTGAGTTCCTCACGTTTTCTAGTATTTCTAATGCGACCTCTACGGGTCACACCAGAAATACAACGGAGAAATTTCATTTGTTTGTCTTTCACGTATAAAATCGATATAATTGCTCGACCTATAGAGTCTACTTATCAAAGATCAAAACAGAATTGACACTTTTGTAAAGTAATTCGAAACATTTCTTTAAAATTTACTTTAAAAAACGGGCTTTACAAATTGGCACGTTCGTGTTAGGAAAAACAATTTGGAGAGACAGCTGATAATTTTCTTTTTAAGTTACTACCCAAAAGCTCTCAATTGAGTCGAGTATAATATGGTCCGCTAAAACATTTCACTTCCGACACTATAAGCCCATGATCACAAACCATATAGAACTAGACCGCCGACTTCCGTGCACCTACCCGATTCTCCCCGGAATGAATTCCCCTGTCTGTGAATACGTGTGAAATGTCAAAATCAATAGCGGCAATGATTTCCATGCTATACCATGGGCCTAGGATTTTTCAATACGCCGTATTCAAAGTATAATCAAGCTTGAAGATTGGTCCTTTGAAAGTACTCAGTCAGTGTCCAAAGCGTTCGTACAGTGTTAATAAAGTTTCGGTCGCAGTTAGTTTGTTTGACAGTCAAATCATTAAGATTGTCACAGAATTGACATCGAGTGGCGAGGTGAAGTAATCTTCTTTGATACGATTGTAATACATACAGAAATCATTTAAAGCGAGCCCATATTGCAGCGAGCGCCCAAATATGGTACTAATGTGCATAGAGAGACCTTAAGTGGACCCTTTATAACTCTCGATCTTCCGCAACCGGCCACAAATCATGAAGGGCCATCACCATACAGGTAAAAAAAAGAGTTTGAGACTCGGTTGTATGCCTTGTTCAAGTCTTCAAAACATGTGTAAACAGATGCAGCGCATACTTCCAAGGCTATACCCTATTCACACCAAGCCGAAAACAGTCGAAAACTTCCTCGAAAACAGAAGTTTTCCCAAACATATTGCAGTTTTCAAAACGAGTTGTTTGAGGTCGTTTTCCATGAAAACGCCACGAAAACGAGTACAATCGATGGGTTGTTGAAGCAGACACACCTTTTGCAACATTCAGCGAGCTCAGCAAAACTGCTGACATGATGTGAGAGACTGAGTGAGAAAGTAGCTTAAATAATTTTGTTTGTATATTATGTCAATACGAGCGAAGTTTAGTAACTAAAATAAAAGTCTAGTTGCCCCAAACATTTCATAGCTAGTTTCACAGCTAATTGAAACGTCAAACGAAAACGAGTGTTCGGTGTGAATGCTAAACGAGTTTTCTAAACTTTTTTGACGAAAACTCGGTTTTCGGCTTGGTGTGAATAGGGTATTACTCCAGCATCATTCTGAGAGTAAACAACTGGTCACAGTTGTGCTTCTGCCCGGTAGAGAACAGCACTGCTCATATCTCAAACACAGAAAATCGATTTTAGAGATTTGTGCGTGTTGATATTGAAAATGGCAAAGTTCCTCGATTTAGAGTTACTGGTAACTTATAAAGCCATTATGAGAATTTTGAGACCGAATTGGGTCAAAACTGAAGCTTGAATATGTTAACAACCGTCTGGTTTTTATCAATGCTACAAACCAAAACCAGAGCTGCTACGAGAGATGCCCGCGAGCTCTACAGACAAAAAAGAAGGGAGGAGCATCGGCTTCTAAGAAGGAAAAAGAAAGAGCATGAGAAGCGAGCGGTCGAGTCTATTGTAGGACGCAGAAGAAATGTCCGTAAAGACTACCAGAGGGTAAAAATATCTTCCTATACAAGGCCTGAACAGAAGCCTCCAGAGATGAGCATGGGAATCCGGTTGTAGGTCCACACTTGGTGCTGAGGATTTGAAAATACCACTTTTAAGGACTGTTAAACGGCGAAGACGTCCGAAATTCTGCAGTTATGCAGAACGATCCATACATTCCGGGCGTTGATAGTCAAAATTTCCATTCACTCGATCAAAATGAGGTAAGGAATTATATCCAAACTTAAGTCTAACAAAGCTGCTGGAGCAGATGACCTACCGGCCTATTTAAAACGGCGGGAGATGACTTTGGCACCAACTTATCAGCAATATTTGGTTGAAAGAAATTATACCCAAATTATACCCAATGAATGGAACCTCAATTATCGTTAGCCCTATCCATCTGAATGCTGCGTATAAAATTTTGTCGGCTATACTCTGGTGAACGCCTAAAACCTTTCGCTTTCAGTGCGTTTTTAGGAAAGTCAAATATCGACCAAATCTCCACCCCCCGGGCAGATCTTAGAAAAAACGCAGGAATTCCAAATCGATACACACCACATTTTTATCAACTTCAAGTTCGCCTGTGATAGCATTTGTAGGGACGGTATCCCTGCCAAACTCGCCCATATATGCAGGATGACGATGGAGAAATCTCGCTACTCCATCAAAATGAGAAAGCCCTTTGATTTCGAAAAAGACAGAGAAAGATTCTTCGAGTTATTTATTGCGACGTTGACCTGGTCAAAAAGTTGACTAGGTCACGTGGAACGTATGGACAACCATGCACCACGCCGACGAGTCTTTGAGACCACCTCTGAGGCACAACAAAACTGAGGAAGATCCAACCTCAAGTGGCGCACACCAACACTAACTCCGGGTCGTTCATTTGAATTTGTGAAACTTTCGTTCTGCAAGCCAGCAGGAAAAATTTTAAATGGATAGATGGACGTTATCCGTCCATGCTTGACCAGATTTTGTACATATTAACAAAATAGAAATTTAAACGCGTTGCAGAGCTGTGGTCGAGGCACGATTAGGAGATGAGCAGTGCGGCTTTCGTTCCGGCAGAAGCACAACCGACCAGTTATCCACACTCAGAATGGTGCTTGAGAAGGCTTGGGAGTATGCTACACCTGTTTACGCCTGCTTCGTAGATTTGGAGAAAGCATACGACCGAGTCCCTCGAGGTAAACTCTGGATCTGGAGTGTATTACAGGAGTATGGAGTTGACGGTTCTCTCTTGAGAGCAATTAAATCTCTTTACACAAACTGTAAAAGCTCCCACCCATTGAAACAGGTGGAGAAGTTTAAGTATCTCGGGGTCTTATTCACGAGTGATGGAAGGAGCAATGCCGAGTTTTCCTGTAGGATTGGTCAGGCTGGATCGATTTTGAGACAGCTTGGTCATTCTTTTATCAGGAGGACTGAACTTGGTGTCAAAGCTAAGTTGTCAGTCTTTACTTCGGTGTTTGTTCCAACTCTTACCTTTGGCCATGAGCTTTGGGTAATGACCGAAAGAATAAGATCGCGGATACAAGCTGTCGAAATGAGATTTCTCGGTTGCATTGCTGGTGTGACCCGTAGAAATCGCATTTGAAATACCAGAATACGTGAGGAACTCAATGTCGAGCAGCTACTTCTCCGGACGGAGCGGTTCATGCTTCGGTGGTTTAGTCATGTTAAACGCATGTCCCCGACCAGGATCCCACGGCGTGATATGGAATCCGTACCACCGGGCAGGCGTCCTCTAGGTAGACCCAGGATGAGATGGTTAGATCAAATTCATAATCTCTCCTCTACACGTATGGGGATTGCCCTTGATGATTTGGAGTCGATGGCGGAGGATCGAGAGCTATGGAGGGTCCACTTGAGCAACCTACACCCGCGACCCACTTAATGGGCAAGCGGATCATTGAAAATGAATGAATGAAATTTAAAGGAAAAGAAGCTTGGGCTCAAGGCCGTCTGCCATGTATTGCGATAAACTGAAGTTTTATAGTAGGTACTTTATAGTCGAAAGGGTGATTGCAAAAAAGCAGATTCCAACCATTAGCACCATTCAATATTTATTTAGACTAGGAAAACCGAGCGGCGAAAATTTGACCGCATTTTAGGGAGAAGTTAAATATACAGGGTGTCTGAGTTAAAAGGTATAATACTTAAAGTGGATATTCCCAAAGTTCCGGCGAAAAAAATAAATTGGTTTGGTGCAGGGGAGGGTCTTATTTTTACTCCATTTCAAGTTTAAGCTCGTCAAAGTGGAAAACTTTGACTTGGAAGTATAATGGTATAACTTTTGAGATATTAATGCTAGAAAACCGGTTGTGTTCATTTTCGAAAGACAATTTAGTAGCGCATAAAAATGTTAAAAGCTTTGGATCCCTTTCTAAAGTCCTATGTTCAAGTGAGCCCCTTCGAGATGTTGATTCAAACCCGATAATAGGGATAAATCAAACTATAGTTTACTAAGTTGGACAGGAGGTAGACATCGTAGGTCTGAATTTTTAAACCAATTTAAAACACGACTTTATTGTACGAAGGTTTTATTTTAAAAGAGACCAAATCAAGTGCAATGAACACGATTACCACGAGTCGAAAAAGAGAATAGGCCAAACTGACATTAATGGCGATCGACTTCTTTCACAAACGCCATCTATGGTCCAGAGGTATTTGTCTCATTGAAGGGTAGATTACATTAAAGTAAAATTGTACTATGTTGGTGTTAACAATTGCCCTAGATTAATCACGTGAACAGTTTTTTCAGTTGACGTTTATGGAGCGGTAGTCCACAAATCTAGTCAAGATTTTCTCAACTGAGTACTAAATTGACATTTCGATTGTGTAGCTGATGTAGTAAAAGTGACGTTCCCCATCAATCTAGTTCTTATGTTTAGGGCAAATCTAGTTCTGACAAGTCAAGTCGACTTAAGGCAACTAGAGTTTTGGCTATGGCTAATATTTTACTTTGATTTTTTAATCACTTTCAAATTATGAATCTTTGAAAACGACGAAACACGCATTTTTTTCTCTATTAACGTACAATAGGTCAAGTTAATACGACTTGTCGTTGCGGTTCATGTGTTATAAAAAGGCCCCTAAAAATTGCAGGATGTTCCTTTCATAATTCATGTCTACACAACTAGTGGAATACGCCCTCAAACTTCATGACTCTACGGCTAGTGGCGCCTGTACGTTGTCTGTCAGTTACGGTACTGAAGAGATATGTTTGATTGCAAATCGCAATAGCGCCTTAGTTGTTTGATCATAAGTTGCAGTCACAGGTTTATCTGCGAGAATGACAAGGCCATTTGCACACAACAAAATGTTAACTATCCTCAAACTATGTATCCCGTAAACTAGCAAAATATGCTCATTCACCATCGTATCAAAAGTGGAAAAAGAAATGGACTTAAGTTGCAGCCCTGAGGCACACCAGGTTCAGTCTTAAAAAAAATGTACAGGCGGCCGGCGCTACCATTCAAACAGCAGCTAAAGTAGAATTTAGAGCGAACTGACGCCTGAAGAAACTCTCAAATCTGATCCAGAGGGACCACGCTTCCCCCCGGATGACTATGAAATTACAAAAATGAATTTCTCTACTAGACTAGATTAGACTTTTGTTAAGTGAAGCACATTTTTTTCGCAAAAGGAAAAACTCTCGTCGTTGCATTTTAGTATAGGGAAACCGAGTACCGCTATAGCAAGCAGGCAAGTGCTGCCAGCCAAAATGTCCATCCACTGGGATTACATATGTGAATGTCGGTCGAGGAAAGCAAACACACAGCATCCAGATATGGGAGTGAGATGTACACACCAGATATCGAGATAGTAAGACAGAGAGAGAACGGATACAATTCAATGAAAAGGTGCAGCAGCCAGGGTGATGATGACGATGAGTAGTTATGGATGGGGTAGGTTGGGTTGGGGTCGCTCGCAACCAAAATGATGAACCGACCGAACTCAAAGTCTCTGGCAATAATAATAATAATGATAATATGCACTTATACCGTCACCATCGGCAGCAGTAGTACTACTACTCCTGCTCCAGTAACCAACACAGAGCAATGAATAGCAGCAGGAGCAGACCTAGCACCTATGTGCGCCAGACCAATTATTATTATCATCACAGCAGCAACCCAAACGACGACGAAATGCAGTCATGTGCCAAAATGAAAAATTATTATTTTAAACATCACATATACCCATACACACACACAAAGACAGCGAGAGAGAGAGGGAGAGCGGGTTGGGCAGTTCTGCGGATAGGGATGTAGCGGTAGCGGTAGCCTCACCCCCAAAGGTGGTATAAACAATTTGGAACCGTTCAATGGTCAAAATATTGGATTGGCTGACGGGCATAGGGGAAGGGGGCGATATAAATAGCTGCTCCAACTATTTTCGAGTATAAATCATTAGCTAGTGGTGAAATTAAAGTTTTATTAATGATAAGTCCATAGACAGTTGGATAAAGGACTGAAAGGCTATTTATTTCTTTGGAATTGTATACTCACCGCACACGTATGCGGACATTTCCATGCAATGCTAGAAAACGAGTAAGAGAGAGACAGATAGACAGAGAGCAAACGAGCGAGGGAAACACAACCCTCCCTTGCAACGGCATTTATTTGTTTTGAGTTTTGAATTGTGAAAAGTTCTTGGACTGTGTTGTCCGTGCGTTTAGTTTTGTTGTTCCATCTACGACGACTACGATGATGGAAGGATGCTGCAGCGTTTTGTGTATCCAGCTCTGTGGTGATGGGGCTGCTGCCAAGCGCATATATACAGTCATTTGATTCCAATCAATGTACAACTGTCTGACAACTTTGTTTTATCACCGTGGTTTGGAAGGATTTCTGCGTTGGCAGGGATAATAAAGTTTTATTCTTTGTTTAGGGATTGATTATGATATTTGTTGTTTGTTTTAAGTGTAGGTGTGGGAATGTAGTAGATTTATAGTTCCAAGTTTATAAGTACTTCAATGCGGAATGACCTGTAATGCAGTTGTATAGAGATTAATCGTTTAAGGGGCTGCCCTCAATTCAAAGTGCAAGGGGGAAGTTGTGCTTTTGTTGAATTAGTAATCATTGGATTAGGTCAGGAACCTCTAGTGATACTTGTGGAAGTGCAAAAACAACATCGAAGGGAGAAATTCTGTCAGCAGACAGGTTTCCTTTCCTAACCTCTAGCACAGTCACCAGACAGAGGTGGGTGACATTTGACTTAAAGAATACAGTACTCCCTAAAAGGAGCTCAGGATAAGCTGCAACATTTCGGTATATAAAAAGACAGACACTCGTTCGAGACATTTTGGAATAGATTCGATTTCATTTCTCACGACACTCTAGGTTACTTACTGCGCCCTATACACACTGAACCAAATTTGGTAGTGATATTGACAAAAAAGTACGTAGACTTGAAGAAATGGTGATCAATATAAGGTCAACACCTCCTGTCCGTTGTTTTGACAAATATTTTGTTATATTTAAGAAATAATGTCACTTTGAAGAAAGTTTCATCAAAATTAGTATTCTTCATTTTAAAAAAATATTCTTCAAATTGAAAAAAACATTCTTCAATTCGACGCATCGTGCATTATGAATCAACGAAATTTTCTTCATTTTTATTAGGTATTCTCTTCTTTAAATTGAAAATGAATTCTTCATTTCAACACTTCCTTTATTCATATTGAATAAATATTTTTCAATTGTATGCATCGATTTTCTTCAAAATAACTTACTTATTCATCAATTTGATACATCTATTTCTCCAAAAGAAAAGAATCATTTTTTAAGGTCAAAAACAATTTTTTTTTTATTTTCTTAGCATTAGGTAAATAACAATTAAAAGTTTTATTTTAACTTACATATTTAAGAGATTTAACTTGAATAAATTTTTCGTCATAATTAGATTGGATGAAAGCAGGTTTGGGTAAAGGTCCTACCTAAATTTGGAAAAATTAAGCAAATTGATTAAGGTTTGTTTATATTTTATGTTATTGAAAATACAACGACTTACTTACCGTTCATTTATGGTGGTCCTGATCATTGGCTGAATGTTGTTTTTCTTGATGCTTTTCCTCCGCACATACCCCACGATTTATGGAACTAGAGAAAGCTAGCCTAGAAAAGAATGTTAGCTTTGGGGAACAATTTACATATAATAAGAAGTAAACGTTTATAATTTGAAAAATATTTATATTATGTACTTACGTTTTTCTTATACAAGTTTGTGAAGTTTGCTCTGTTGCTTCATTTAAATTTCTAATTTATTTGACACGACTTCACTTTGTCATCACTTCACTTTCAAGAATAAAAGTTATCATCAGAAACTTCTTCACATTGACTAATTTTCTTCAATTTGAAGTAAATACGATAAAAAATCCATATGAATTTAAAAATATGTTATGAAAAATTGTTGATTTGAATAACTGATTCTTCAAAAATTAATAAAATATTTTCTTCAATATCACCTACGGGATTTAGTTCAATCAACGACTTCAGTTTGTCAATATGACGAAATTTCATTCGTTTGAATAAAATACTAAATCGGACCACAGTTGAAGAAATTTTATTGAATTTGAATATTAAATTTTCAATAAAACGAAAAATTTGATGAAAAATTGTCGATTCGAATAATAAATTCTTCAAAGATTGACAAAATATTTTCGTCAATATGACCTACGCGATTTGGTTCAGTGCAGGACAGGGGTGGCAAGATACTAAAATCCCATCCCGTAAGGCAAGGTGAAGGTGAATGGTGCTTATGGCAGCTTAAGCAGTACAACATCGCTTACGGAACCCTCCAAATACATTGTCAAACTGTGATAATAATGAAGGAGCTTGGACGGAAAATAGACGAGCTTGTGAGTTTTATCAAAGCAAAGAGTAATGTACATCACAACATTAGGGTACTTGAGGTTGGAATGAGTTCCATAACTTCCCAAGAACCCTCATACAAAATATGTACCACCAAAGCGATATAGTTCATTATGAACTATCGAATGAACCGCATTAAAAAACATAAAGCCAGAGGACATCGACAAAGAGGTAAAAATCCACTAAGGAGCAACAAAAAAAAAATACGAACCATGGTGCGGAAGACGGAATTCCCACCATTGGAAATAAATCGGAAGAAAATTGGATACTATAATAAGTCAAGAAATTAAACTCCGCTCTGACGTTCTGAAAATGACGATATTTCATAAGAAGAGAGCCTGCGTAAAGTTCGAAATGACCCTGAGTTGAAGGAGTTGGAAGAAAATGCAAAACTGAATCAGAAAAACGACAAAAGATGAATCCCTACTGAAGGTCAAAAACGCACCAAACCCTGATAGTGCTTTAGATGAGACGAAAACGGACATATTGCAAAAGGATGGCATAATATCCCACCATATTACAGGAACCGACAAGTGTCCCTCATTTCAAAATGCCTTGAGAGAACTAATGATTACGAAAATACTGCCAACTGGAACCTAATCTTGGAGGTAATACAAAACGTGAGGATGGCATCTTACATGAATTATATACCATTAATACTATTTTAAGCTAAGCCCTGAAGGATGGACTAAAGGACTACAACGTTACTGGTGGTGTTCCACAGGGATGCGCACTGGGACCACTATTGTGGAACACAATGTATGATGACGTTTTACGAATACTCGTTCTTGAAGATTCCAAAATTGTGGGTTTTGCAGATGAATTGCCATCGTTGTTACCGCTAAATTGCTAGCGCAAGTGGAGGAAATTGTCGCAGCAGGCCCAACTCTAGATGAGCACAAGACAGAGGCCGTAGTCATAAATGAAAATTATGCAATTAAATTCAAAACATTCATCATGTTTACCTAGGTGTCACGATAGATACCTGTCGGCAGTCGATCAAATGGCATCTGGATCTGACATATACATAATCCAATGAGAGCGTCGTTCTTGCGCACGTTTCATGCCCAACATCGGAGGACCAAACACAGTCGACGATAAGTACTAAAAAAAGTTGTGATATCGGACAGCTAGCATCAGAGGGAAGGCAAATGGTAAGAACGTTGAGGACGTCATGATACATTGTTTTAAATAAATTTGTTTTATGGAAGGTACCACTCGCCGGGCCATTTTTCTTCCATAGAAAAATTCGAATTAGAGGAAGGAAAAATTATTCGTATAATGTAAAATTACCAACCTAACCTAGCAACAAAGTCCTTTGAAATTTCAAATGTCTTCTGTTATAACATTCAACGTAGCTTAAAAACAACACATTGATCTGAGAATTAATATTAAATAAAGTTAACAAATCTGCGGACTATTATCGTACATTTCCAACGCCACAAAGCGAGAAAACACAATAAAAAGATGTCATTGGAATGTAAGACATTTTTGCCGGTAAGGGAAGAAGACAATGGACAATTCGAAGCGGATGGCCGTTTTTTTTTTTCGTCCTGACTCTCATATCGCAAAAACAAAATGAAAATTTTTATCGAGAGCGCAATGGTGGGGTTACTTTACGGAGGGGATGGGAAAACGATCCTTCCTTCATGCAAATGCGAGAATTATTTTTGAAAGTGGATTTTCGGTGCATTCTATCCTTCTTGTTTCTACTCACTCAAAGTATAACTGTCTCGCTGGACACAACCTTAACTGTAAGGAATGTGTGGAGATGCTCTAAGTACATAACTAGATAGCTCCTTGCTACTCGTTCATTAACACATGTTTTTTTGTTCTTTTTTAACTTTCTGGTATACGTAGTAAGAGAAAGATATTGTTTTTGTACAAAATTTCGAACTCGAGATTTTGATCAATTCTGATATTACGATGATAGGGGAGCTCAAAAAAGCGGGTCTCGCAATTCTGTCCGTCCGTATGTCTGTCTGTCCCACCCCTAGGGAATCTAAACGCTTGGACGGATTTGCTTAAAACTTTGTATTTAGGGTGTGTCGGCTTTCCGCTAGGGACGTTTTTTTTATGCTAGTCCTAATATGAACGGTACCTCCTATATACAAATTTTACGAAATTGTATTACGAAATATGCCTAAAATTAGATTTTTTCGAAAACGGCTCTAACGATTTGAACCAAAATTGATAGTTGAGTTAATGTAAGCGTGCTTAACATGACTGCATACCCAGTTTTTCGCTAAAAAGTCCAGCAACGGCAGTTTTGAAAATTGGCTTTTTCTCGAAAACGGTAAAAACGATAAAAAAACGTATTTTTAAGGTACTACATATTGTCATTCTTAACTTGATAGCAAACTCAGTTTCTCCCTAAAAAGACTGCGTCCTTTGATATCCACCCAAATCCATAATAATAGTACTTTAAAAAACTGCTCATATCTCAAAAACGCCATTTTCGATTATGATAAAAATGTAACTGGCAGGTAGTGTTTAAATCCATAGTAATACCATTTGCTCAGTTTTGAGCTAAACAGTTTAAAAACGGTGTTTTTTGAATGCGTCCTTCGATTTCCATCCCAATCGCTAGAAACAGTACTTTAAAAACTACACATATCTCGAAAACGCCATTTTCGATTTAGTTAAAAATGTAACTGCTAGGTAATGTTTATATCCTGAAGAATGCGTCGTACTCAGTTTTCAGCTAAACAGTTTAATAACAGTGCTTTTCGAATCCAAATTGTAACATTTGTCAGCATAATTTAAAAAAAACCGCTCTAACGATTTTTATCAAAATAGGTTCTAAACATGACCACGTACTTAGTTTTTCTTAGAAAACTCGAATATTGCCGTTTTATTAATATTTCTCAAAAATGACTACCCAAATACCGATCTTTATTCACACACGATATATTTTTGCAAAGCCCAAAACTTCAGTGGCAATATAATTCGAAATTCATCGAAATTCAAATTCCGAGTACATCTTGAGTGCGTATGATTTTAAAGGTAAAATTTGCTGAAATGACTCTGAGATTCTGC
The DNA here is from genome assembly GCA_949372485.1 of Cheilosia soror. Taxonomy (NCBI): domain Eukaryota; kingdom Metazoa; phylum Arthropoda; class Insecta; order Diptera; family Syrphidae; genus Cheilosia; species Cheilosia soror. The sequence goes on from OX443561.1 coordinate 81,605,070, forward strand.
GAGATTCGCAATAAACGAGAAAGTTACGTGCGACCCAGTCGTGCACATTTTTTTAAGTATAGTCATAGAAACATGGCGCCCGCCATATTGTGTGTATGGCACCAATGATACAATTAAGAAAAAGAATAAAATTTTGCAGAAGTTATAATATTTCCAAAACCAGGCTTCATTGGAAGCGTCGAGTTCTTACCGGCTAAAACCATCCCCCCTTTCCGTCAGACCGATATTTGTCCCCCGCAGAACTGCCGCAGTGCATTACTCCGCATGGGTCTGTATAAAGTCATATTAGATCACTCTATTATTTGAGGTATTGATTGTTCGTTGGCGCTCTAAACGCATTAGATCCTTGCCACCTTGCTTACAATAGTCCAATGTTCGTCGCTTCATGTAAAAATTGTTCCCGTAAGGCAATCCTCTCGGTTTCGAACCGTGGACAATAGAAGAACACTTAGTTTCGCATTTTCAAAAACGGTCCCGCAATGTGGACAGTTTGGGATGGTTTCATGTTCGCGTTTAAAGAGATATTCTCAGTAACAGCCATGACCCGCCAAGAGCTGGGTCGGATAGAAATTTGTTTTGCCATGAGTTCGTTTAATCCATGCATCGATCACTGGTATGAGACGGGGACTTCGATGTTACTCATCAACCTCGAAAGACGATGGATAACAAACAGTGCACTAAAAGTTTTTGCAGACTTTTTGTATACATATGCTCTAGATGGTATTTGAAGCTTAGACGAGCATCAATAATCATTCCTAAGTAAGTACTCAATAAATGGTTTAGCCCTCCCACGCTAAACGTTATCGTTTCCCGAACTTTTCTACTCGTAATAAGCACTATACCTCCGTTTTATGATCTGCGACTGGCATTAGCTTTAGCTAGCCAACTACGTAAAGTTGCAACTTTCTCGTTGCAGTGCAGTTAGATTGACCTCTTCCGTCTTTTTTGCCGCAATCACCATGGCTACGGCATCTGCAAACCTGATGATTGAGGCTTCTTTTGGAATCGGTAGGCGCAGAATTTCGTCATACATAACATTCCACAACAAGGGACTTAGGACCGATCCTTTTGGAACACCGCCAGTTACTTCATACTCTTTTATTCCCTCATCAGAATCATAGAATAGGACGCTATTCGCAAAATAACTCTTTACCATTTTACAGAGATATTCTGATATTTCAACGCCCTGGGGCGGCGTGGGGCTATGCTAGGGGCGTCGCAAGACGATACGCACAGGTCGCCTGCACACGACCGACGATCCATCAGCTTGAGCTCGATTTAAAAAAAAAAATGTCGGGTCGGGTTCGTTCGATGTTGGCCATTGTGTTTTGCCGTGCACAAGAAGTATAAGAATTTTGCAGACTTCAACTTGGCGAATTTTGCGTCGAGACTTGGGCCTATACCCGTTCAAGTTCCAACTGAACCAGGAGCTCAAAGTTAATGGTAATGTAAATGACCATAGAAAAATCATCTTTGGCGACGGGCCGCATTTTTGGATGAATGGCCAAATTATTGCCATATTTGGGATGACGCCAACCAACATGAGGTGGCAATGCATCCATAAAAAGCTGGTTGGTGCACATTTTAGACCGGTGGTGGCGTCATTGCTCCGTACTTTTCCATGACGTTGGTAAGGCCAATACCACATCAACGGCGAGTAGGTACTACAGAACGATGCTGCTAACATGTGGTTCCAGCAAGAGGTGGCTATGTGTCACTCAGCTGCAGGGTATGGTTGTCTGATCTCTATCAGAGGTGACGTGAATTGGCTACCAAGATCGATTTAACCTCGCTAAATTTTTCTTGTAGCGTTGCCTGAAGTAGCAGCTCAATGCGAATAAACCGCAATCGACCGATGTCCTCAAACCCAACATAACCAATGCCACAATTAAGTCGGATCTATTCGGCAGATTGGACCACTCGGATCCGTGACAACGTGAGAAGCTGTGACGGACATTAGGGCGTGGTGTTATATTCCACACAATAATGGCATACATGGGATTCGTTAATACCTTGCACACAGTTTGTTTTATTCCATTTCAATGTTGACCAATCCTCATTGAAAACCCCTTTAGTGAATCTTCAGTAAGCTCAGCTTATATTCGAAGGGCGTCGCAAAAATATTATAACCTGTATAGGGAGTCGCAGTATGGAAAAGTTTGGGAACCCCTGGCGTATACGTTATCAACAAATCGCAGAGAAGATGTTCCGTTTTTTTTCAGTATTTTGTAAAGGCGTAAAGACTAGAAGAGGCCTTCGATTTAGTGGGAAAAAAGCCCACACTCTTAGTGTTTACCAGCTCCAATTCGACTTTAGAAGATTACCACCTTATTCCTACCCAAAGGTGGTAATGACACCAAATAGCAAGAGAGAGAGACTGCAAATCCACCACCAAACTGATTCGGATCTACAGACCAGAACAATCTGATGAAAAATGTAACATTTTTTAAATATTGCAGATAAAAAGTAAATGTCAAACCCCTTGTAACAACCAATTATCTCCCTCTATTGGAAAGTAACTGCCTTCGTTTACCAATCTTATATAAACCTCCATACTGCTACTGCAGCACACATCCGCAGGGCAATCGCGTCCCAACTTATTAGCCAGCACAAATTCGCCTTATTAACCGATTCAACGCCCTTTTAGATGTTTTCGCCCAGGGGTACTCATTTTACGTAATCGCCAGCGCTGCTGCCACATAACGACAACGGAATTAAATTATAGAAGGCAACAAAAAATCGTAAAACGATTTATTTAAACATGAACTACTACCATTCATCCTTGCTTCCTCCCTTAAAGGTTTTAAAGTCCTTTCGTGAGTGCCTTTTCCTCTGTGTGGCACCTACCCCCCCGTCCGCCCCAAAATTCAGTCCGTCAATTATTCCCTTTCCCTGACATTTTTAGTCCGTCTTCCTCACATAAGACAGGAGGAGGAAAATTCATTTTTCGGGAATGAGGGTAAAAGTAATATTTTTTTCGCGCGGTCCCTTCTCTGATTTATTGCCCCGAGAATTTCAAGAGAGTTTAGATTTGAGGAAAACCCAAAGGGAAGGAACACACATCCACAATCCTTCCGTTGTGCAGGGCGCACCAAAACAACCGATGTGGTGGGCACGAATGGCGTTTCATGAAAATGTTCTTCGGTTCGTGAAGTTGGCGCCTCGCATGCATCAAAAAGTGTATCACGAAATAAAATTTGGGGCGAATTGTTTTTTAATCCTTAAGTATAAAACTTAAGAATATATTTATATTTTTTTTTTGTTTTCCCGATTGTATCGTGTGGTTTTCTTTTTTTTTTCCATTTTGGAAGTGGGAGGGACGACGACGATGACGGTGGGTTGGTACAAAGTGAACCCACGTTTTGCTAATTTCGATTTCCTGACTTTGGGCTGTTCTTTTGCGCGGAGCTCTGATGGTTATGGGTTGCACTTGCTCTCAAAAAAAAAAAAAAACCTTGCTCCGTGATCGTGACTGCAACAGCCGTCGTGAAGTGGACATGTGACACGCGTGGAGAGCTATTTTCTTGTCATGTCGAGTTTTTCTGTTCTGGAATAAGAGATTTGAATTCAATTAGGTATTAGATGCAATTGACTTTAGCGCCATTTTGAACGCCAAGGGAGTCGAATGCGTGACAATTTGGTTTTAAAATGTTTTCGCTGACCCGATGAACGAACTTTGACGTGATTTGAGAGAATTCAAAAAACTAAATAGACTGAAAGCATATTATTCGTGTGAAGTGCAACTCAATTGGCATTTTGACATTAATGCAAAGTGGACCGCATGAGTTCAAAAATTGTGTGTTTTTTAGTTATAAGTCAGAGGCTGGTGACGACCGATTAGAGTTAGGAAACAGTCAAGACGCACGCAGCAAATATGCAAATGGGCTTTTTTTCGCGGGATTGCTGGAGAGAATTTCGAAGGCAATATGAGCGCTTGTTGATGATTTTTTAATGATTAGGTCTAGGTGCACAATCGACTTTACATCGTCGTCGCATAGATTTGTATATGCTTTATGATTACGTGTAAAGAGAGAGAGAAAAAAAAAGGGGTTTCTGTGTTGTATCCTTACATCTTATTTGGATGTAGATTTGTCAATATTTGAACGCGACAGGCAAGAAGCCTTGAGTCATCGACATGATAGTCAATGTCTTGTGACAATCTGCAACAAGGCCAAATTTTCCAACATCAGCCTGATATCCGCTCAGGCCCGCTCAGAGGAAAAGGATGATACTTTCTACCAGCTTCTCGCCCAAACACCTAAGCAGTGTCCCTCCCAACTTTGACGTTAAAATTGTCTTTGGTGATTTCAACGCCAGAATAGGCAAGGATAGGAAGGCTCTTGTAGGACCTACAATCGAAAGGCATAGCCTTATATGACAGCACATCTGGAAAAGAAATAAGGTTATGATTCAGTCAACGAGGCCGACAGGACTTTCGTCTATCGCTAGATAGACAACAACATAGAAGCTCTAGGCCGCCTTCAACAAATGCGGAAGACCATTGACATCGTTGCCAAGAGGACATCAGAGTTGGCGCAACTATTATGTTAGATTTCACACGACCACTCGCACGAAACCCTTGGTTTGAAGAAGAGTGTCGCCAATCCCATGCAGCAAATCAACTCGCCTAGAAGTTGAACATCAGCACTATTTATCCGATCCACATTAAACAAGACCCTCTAAACTTCGCGAACTAAAGAGGCATCAGTCTCCTTAACATCGCATACAAAATTCTGTCTGTCGAACTATGTGAACACCTGAAACAATTGATCAACGAATTGATTAGCGCCTACCAACCGACCACATATTTACAATTCTGGAGAAAACCCAGATCGACACCCACCATTTGTTTATTGATTTCATTGACAGCATTTATAGAGACAAGTTATATAGTGACAGTTTTTGTTTTGGACATCTTTGACAAACTGCTCGAGACTGCGCAGAGTAACGACGGAGAACACTTGTTGCTCCATTAAGAAACAATCTCATCGAGACTTTTAATATCAGACAAGGATTTCGAGTAGACAACGCGATACGCTGTTACGTAACTTCTTCTACATTATGCTTGAGAAAATTGTGCGAAACTTACAAGCCAACACCAGAGGCACAATTTTTCACAAGTCTGTACAATTACTTGTCCCTCTGATGTGATGACATTGACATTCAGCAAAGTATCAAATATTGGGACAGAAACGGCAAAAATGAGATTAGTAGAGAACGAGGGCAAAATTAAGTATATATGCTGCCAACAAGAGAGGTCACACAACATCGACAAATCGGACAAAACTTCGCCATCGGCAGATCTCCGCTCCGCTATATAAATTTAAAAAGACGAAAACTATGCTTGGCAATTTCTATTTGTTTAGGCTAGGAAGGAAATTGAACAGGCCTTGTCAATAAATATTACACCGAGTCTCCACGAGCAATATTTCATAGCTTGCCATCTGTCATTTCTAATAGAAAGCAATAATGATAGCATGCAATAAAATGTAGGGTGGGCATTTCATAGCTTACTATGTCCATAGCCATCCCACGAAAACACATGCGTCACAACAAAAAAGTACACCCCATAGAATACTATCGATAGCAAGCTATGAGCTGAGCAATAGATAGAATACCATTTTTCATAGAATACTATTTGTGGTCTCCACGAGCAATTTTCATAGCATACTATATGGCGTTCTATAAAATATTGCTCGTGGAGACGCGGTGTTAAGGAAATTCCATAAAAGATCTTCATCATCCAAGGCGGTCGTAAAATTCTTCGAGCGATTTTCAGTCCCGTTTGTGTTGACGGATTTGGAGAGGGAGTTTTCTCCTTGAACAGCGAACTTTACAAGATGTACTGCGACATCGACTTGGTAAGAAAAGTGCGAATCTGTCGTCTAAAATGGCTAGGACATGAATGAAATATCTTTAAGTAGAACCCAAAGGCCTTGGATGGCGCGGAAAATGGAGGCAATTGGTCAAAGATTGACATAACTCGAGAGGCACAGGTCCACCGCGGAATGAAGCGTCACCTATTAGTCCTGAGGACTATAAAATCCAAAGCCACAAATACTATTAGAACAAGCGATAGTATCACCACTGGACTCGTAGACAAAGTCAATATGGATTTTAAGGACTTGTGGTTGTGGATTTACGTAGTTACGTTTTATGTCTTCACGTTCTTGGTGATGGATGGCTCGTTCTCCTCCGCCTAAGGCTACGGTTAGAGTGAACGTAGTAAAACTAAAGATTCTAAGCTACAAGCAAAGCGAATGTTGTCCATAATGAACGCAAACATTAACGTATAAAAATAAACAACATCCTTGAATTATAGAATGGAATTCGCAATAGAAGAGGGCTTTCAATTAAATAATTTATTTTTCAACAGTTTAAATAATGAAATTTCGAATTCTAAACTTTTTGCCGCGTACGAAAACACCCTTGGCGTGAATTTGCAAACTTTATTCGCAATCCACATCATTTGATTCGCGTTCCACAAACTAGAGGATAAAACATTCGTTCGAACTTAACCTCAAACTAGACATTGCGGGTAGAAACTGATGGCTGAAATTCGGTAACTGCAGCGACATAAAAGTGTTCATATGAACGGACTGTCAAAACTTGCGAATATTCTTTCGCTCGTACAGTGGTAGAACACTAATTAGAAACTAATATTTGTTCTAAAGGTATAATTACCGCTGATTTATTTATCAACAATTTCGATACGACCTTAATAAACATAAATAATAACGAATAGTAATACAAGTAGGAATAAAATAAAGAAATAATAAACAAATTGAAAAAACAAAAAAAACAACAGAAGGTAGATTATGTTTTTGTGTGGAATTATGTTTTTTAGAAACAAAAAATGTAAATATAATTTAAATTCAAAAATAAATATAACCAGTAAGACAATTATCTTCGACTATGCCGAAACTCAAATATCCGGTACTATATTATTGTAAAAATAAAAAAAAATATTTAAGTATTAAAAAATTATATATTTGTATGGGAGGTATGGGTAGTTTTAATTTGACCAAGCTCATTTTTTGTCAAAAAATTTTAAATATTATTAAAACAATATGTACAAAGTTTAAACTTGCTATCTCTATTGTAGCTATTTAAATTTAGTTTTTAACATGAAAAAGCTATATAAATCCGATATATTTGTATGGGAGGTAGTAGTAGTTTTCATCCGATCTTGCTCATATTCGACTTAGCCTCAGTTTGGTGGATAAAAGCTTACGTACCAAATTTCAAGTCGATAGCTCTTAAATTACGGCCGTAATTGTGCGGACGGACAGACGGACAGACGGACAGACGGACAGACGGACAGACGGACAGACAGACGGACATCGCTAGATCGACTAAGGAAGTGATGCTGATCAATAATATATATAGTTTGTCATACCTACAACGCCTCCTTATGTGCGTTACAAATGGAATGTCAAAGTGAATATACCCTCGCCACAGTGTGGTACCGGGTATAAAAAACCAACACCTAAAAATTATAAAATTTGATTAAAAATTTGAGTTTGGTAAACTGTAACTGGCTACCCACTTATGACATCGCTGAAAACTTCTCTAAACTTGTTCTAAACAATTCGCTAGGGTTTTTTGGTGTTTTCGTTTGCAAACTTCTTTCCACATCAACCCACAAATTCCCAATTGGATTGCGCTGGTCATCTCAAAACATTAATTTTTCTTCCTGAAACCAACTCTTCACAAGCCGTGAAGTGTGTTTAGGATCATTATCTTGTTGGAAAATATAAGAGACTGGCAAATGTTCAAAAGCATAATCATGGCTCCATAACATTTGCTAGTATGTATATCTTTATACAAATGCTGGTCCATTCGTCTATCAACACGCACAGTAGGACGAACACCCGCACCAGAAAAAAAACTCCCCAAACCATTACATTTCTACAACCAAGCATGAACATTTTTATGGTGTACTAAGGATTGAGTTCCTGATTTTTTGGCCGCTCTATATATTTTTTCCCATCAGATCCAAGCATATTAAACTTGGATTCATCGCTCCAAAAATATTATGTAGCAATTATTAAGTCGAAATAATCAAAAGTGGCAGCACTTACCCCGAAACAGCATCTGCATCATGGGCATTTCATTTCTCCAAAGTTAAATTGTTCTTGTTCACCACAAGTTGACACTGAAATAAAAACACACCAAATTTAACTTATTTAGACGTTTTCTTAACATTCATTTCATAGCAAATTAAAACGAAAACACTTTGAACGCTTTTAAACATGACACGAACTGCGCAAATCTGAACAAGAAATTGTTACTCCACATAGCTATGCATATGCCACCTGCCGACCAATAGACGAATTGGAAGTGATTTTCCAAGCCTGTACTAGAAAATGACATTTGTCTTGACATTTCTCGCTACACGAGTGTTTTGTTTACAAAATTTCGTGCGAAATGACTTCAAATTGTGTGGTTTGCAAGGAGAATACTAAAAAATACAAATGTCCCAAATGTTTAGAGCCATAGTAAGTGCAAGAAGAGAATTCATTTCAAATACAAGTTATTATATTCTATGTTTCTTTGCAGTTGCTCTCTGAATTGTTTCAAAGACCACCAAAGGAACGAGTGCAAACCAATCGAGAAACAATCAAGATGCATCGATGAAGACAATGAACCTACAGTATTCCCTCCATTTAAGACAGTGGACACTGTAAATCCAGCAAAACTCGAAGAACTAAGTAAGCCCCACCATTCCATTGATTAAGAACCTCAATGAAAATTGATTTTATTCAAGAAACCTGCGATGCGTTAAAGAATCTGCTCTACAATCCACACCTGCGAAGTCTTATTCGAGAGATTGACGTTGCACCGAATGCCTGGAATGCAATGCGCGTTGCGATGCAAGAACCCCTCTTCGTAGAGTTCGCCGATGAATGCCTAAAAGTAATTGAACCGCCGCCAGAGACCGATTAAGACCACAAAACTTATGATTATATAAAACATCATCTTTATCGCATGTAAGTAATTGTTACAATAGTAAAGTCTTGGCGAATGGAACTTATAGTCTAAGAAAAATAAAATTATGTACAGAATTCATCGTCTATAATGTATTTTGGTGTAGCTTTCCATTGATGTCTCGTGAAACCTGCTTTCTGGGGTGTGACGTTCGTCTACAATTCGGTGGCATCGTGTGATCTACTTGGTGAACTGTCCGTGATGTAGGTGAATAGGTCTTCGGGGAAGTTGCATTGGTCCACTTCTCGTCCAAGGGCAAAGTAACGCTTTCGCAGTAGATGGGCGGCAGACTTTGGCTGACGGTTGCGGGTGAATACTCCTTTCTTGTTTCCACCCACTCGGGTAACAGCTGTAAAGAGACAAAGATTGTTTGGCATTTCATTTGGGACACTACCATAAATTTTAGCTCACTTTGTGCGGTCTTAAAGTCGGCGAAATTCCACACGAACTCTCCAATGAACCAGGACTTCTTGCGCAATATGTCAAACGCCCTGAAATGCCTCGAGTATAGCTCTGTTTGGTATTCCTCTGACCACACATACGATGGCAACTACAAAGCGGAGTAATCTCTATAAGAACTTAGTGCATACAGCGATATTTTTTTTTTACTTACGAAATGCAATCCCTCAACTGTATCGGCTCCATATTCCGACATGAGGACTGGTTTGTTGTGTTTTTTGTTCCAGGCAACAGCCTCGTTCACCACACGGCTAGTGATCATGTCCAAGCGGCCGGCATTTGAATACCAACCGTTGTAACGATTAAAACTAATTATATCTAAGTGTTTGGCCTGTTAGGAGAGGTAGAGAGTCAGGTAATTTGAAGGCAGGACAATCATGAGTGTACTTACAGCTTTGTCATCTGTATTAGGCACAGCAATGGCGGCAGTAACTGGGCGGGTGCGATCAAGCGATCTTGTGAAATTGGCTACATATCTACAAGGAGAAATAATATTAAAATGAGAATGGTGAAGGTGAGTTGGATTATTTACTCGAAATATGAGTCGGCGTGGAATTGACTCGTTCTGGGCTCATTGGCAATGGACCACATTACCACGCTGGCGTGGTTGCGATCACGATGTATCAGCTGTTCCATGGAAGATTTGTGCTTGTCTAAGAGAGCTTGGCTGTAGTTTCTGAAAGTGAGAATGTGAAAGATATGTAGTATTTTGGTTTTCTGTTGTTTGTTTTCTAATTGGGATGTATTCATCTCTTCTTCGCTACAGCTCAAAATGGGTAGAGTGGTAGACAGTAAGGCAACTATTGATGTGTCTAAGAACCGTTGTTTTGACTGATGTGATAAGTGACTGCAAAATTGGTTAATGGTTAACATGCGAGGGATAAATCTTGTCGTAGATTTTTCTTTATATCGGACGTATTGCAACTTCTGGAGAGGCTAACGTTAGATAATTCCGTTGAGGACCCTTACCTTCTGTTCAAACTGCGGGAGGTGAGAAAATGCCACATTGATACTCAACATTTTATAATCGATTTTGCGGCGGAATATGGCAGCATTTAGGCGACCTACATAAACAAGAAGCTTTCGTGGACATACAGGGTATGTGGCGCAATCAAAACAAGAGATGGTTTTTGAACAATTTCAGACCTGCGTTATAGACGGAGTAAGACAATTTCGCCAACAAAATTCAAAGGATTTAAGTAGAAGTAGTGGAGACGAAGAGGTTCATGAGGACACACCTCACTTCCTCTGTCACTGCCCGAGCCTCGGTCACTTGAGGAGCAGAACACTTGGAAGTCATTACTTCCATGACCTACAAGAACTTTCTGATGTCTCACTTTCTGATCTTTACAGGTTTTTGAGGATATCAGGATGGCTGGACAGCGTCGAGTAATCGCTAGAAGAAGGGGCACGAGGCTAACCATCCCAACATCACTGGTTAACCCCCATCAAAAAAGGGCATCACAATGGGTCCACAAGGACCTAAGTGTGGCACAGCAGGTTATACCTGCTCTGTCAACCCGTTAACCTAATCTAACCTTAGTAGAAGTAGAAGAAAGAGTAACATTTAAAAGATTTGGGTGAGCCAGGTGGAATAACTACGAGCCTACAGAGTTCCTGTCCGAGTACTGTGACCATCAAATTTAGCTACGGTAGCTGGTCAAGGTGAAGAAGAGCGTGAGGAGCATGCAATTTTCTATTGCTTCGCAGGGGGCGGCGCTATACTCATCAGGTTGTGCAGAATGACGATGGAGAACACTCTCTGATCCATGCTTACAGGTCTTAACTAGCAGATTTCTATAGTTAACGCCGTTCTTAGCTAATTGCCTCCAGTTGCGCACTGCAAGTCGGGTGAGGTCCTCTTCTACTTGTGCACGTCATTTAAGACAATGCCTTCGAGATACTCCACGGGACGGATTTTTTCATCCTCTCAACATGTTCTAGCTATCTTAGACGATCGATGCGCTTTTTTTTGCCGTTGAAGCTCCTCATCAATGACCAAACATTTTACGAAGCATCTTTCTCTCGAAGTGACCGAGGATATCTACACCCGCTTTAGATAGAGTTCAAGTTCTATAGAGAAGAACGGGACGATCAAAGTCCTATACGGAATCTCCTTAGTTGTTCAGGATAGAATCTACTAAACAATTACCTTCTCAGCTCAAACAAACAGGCAAGAGTTATACTTACTTACTTACTTAGGTAGCGCCACAGTCCGGGTGGACCTAGGCCCCAACCAACACGCCTCTCCAATTAGCGTGATCTTTGGCTAACTGCCTCCAGTTGCGTGCTCTAAGTTGCGGTTAAGGTCGCCTTCTACGTGTCCGCACCCCCCTTAGACGAGACCTTCCTCTACTGCGTTATCCCTCCGGGTTGGAATCGAAAACTCTTCGGGCCGGAGCGTTGGTGTCAATTCGCTCTACATGTCGTAGCGATCTTAGTCGACTGATACGTACTTTTCTGACCAAGTCGATGTCGCTGTACAGCTCGTAGAGTTCGCTGTTAAATCTTCTCCTCCAAAGGCCGTCAACGCAAACTAATCAATTGCCTTCTTAGGCCAAAGTAACAGCGGTTGGCAAGTGCAATTCTTCGCTTGATTTCTGATGTGATGCCATTTTCAGAATTAATAGCGGAGCCGAGGTAGACAAAGTCCCGAGCTACCTCAAAGTTATAGCTATCTATCGTGACGTTCTGTCCGATTCGTCGATGTTGTGTGTTCTTCTTGTTGACAGCATGTATTTTGTTTTGCCCTCATTCACCACTAAACCCATTTTTGCCGCCTCTGTACTGATACTCGCAAACGCACCAGTGACAGCTCGCTGTGTTCTGCCAATGATGTCGATGTCGTCAGCGTATGCAAGTAGTTGCACAGACTTTTGGAAAATTGTGCCCTGGTGTTGGCTTGCGAGTTTCGCACAATTTTCTCAAGAATGATGTTGAAAAAGTCACATGACAGCGCATCACCTTGTCTAAATCCTTTTTTGACATCAAAGGTCTCGGTGAGATGGTTTCCGACCTTTACGGAGCAGCGAGAGTTTTCCATCTTCATTCTGCATAATCTGCAAAGTTTGGAAAGTTTGGCAGGGATGCTAAAACTAGACATGGCTCTGTATAGCTCGTCTCTATAAATGCTGGCATATGCGGCTTTAAACTCGATAAATAGGGGATGAGTATCGATTTAGACTTCTTGGGTTTTCTCCAGGATCTGCCGTAGTGTGAATATTTGGTCGGTTGTGGACTTACCGGGCCTAAAACCGCACTGATAGGGTCCAAACAGTTTGTTGACAAATGGTTTCAGGCGTTTTCACACAGTACGGCAGACAGGATCTTGTAAGCGATGTAAAGGAGACTGATGCCTCTATAGTTGGCGCTGTTTATTGGGTCTCCTTTCTTATGGATCGGGCAAACAATACTAAGGCTCCAATATCAGGCATACTTTCCTCTGACCAAATCTTATACTTCGTTTAATTTCTTCTGAGAGTTATCATAGCCTGGTAGACACTACAGTCCCTTACTATCTTAAATATGGGTCATCTATCGTCGATGTTAGGTCTCCTTGTTGACAGCTTATACATAGTCTTGCCCTTGTTAACAACTACAATCTAGATCTATTTTAGCCGGAGTGACAGCTATTTGAAGCTCACCGTGTTCTACCAATTATGGGACGTTTGCAAGTAATTTAACGACCTTCTGAAAAATCGCGCCTTGTGTGTTGGCCCGTGAGTTTCGGGCAATTCTTTGAAGTATATTATGATTTTAAAGAAGTCGCATGTCAGCTCGTCGCCTTATCTAAATCCTCTTTTAACATAAAATGTTTCGGTAGGCCCCTTACCGCCCCTGATGCAACAGCGAACTTTCTCCATCGTCAAAGTCATCCTAAACAGACGGTTGTGCAGGGGTGCCAAAACTCTGTATAGCCCGTCTATAGATGCTGTCATCTTTGAAATCGTTGAAAAGGTGAGTATAAATTTCGAGATAGTGCTAGACCTCAGTGAATCCAGAATACGAAGCTTAGCAATTTCTTCTGGGATATCTATGAAGATATTCATTGAAGATTGAAGACTCCAGAATGACTGGGGACGACACCGGCATGCGTTAAATACCATAACCGTACGAAGCTAAAGTGACAATACAGAAGATCACTTAAAATAAGATTTCAGCGTGGTACCGACCAATCATTGAGTCTTAACAGCAACAGTACCGAATACAAACCAATTAAAACTCGCTTCAAAATAGATCCAAGACCACCCGGCCTTACTACTCACTCTGTGTCCACACTGGGACATTCGTCGATAATCATTATCCCATGCTCGTCGGCAAACTGCATCGATTCCTCCGAATATGGATAATGCGATGTCCGATAAGCATTCGCTCCAATCCACTTCAAAAGATTAAAGTCCCTTGTCAAAAGCGCGAAATCCAAACCTTTACCACGAATCTAGAATATAGGAAACAAAAACCACATGTGTTACCGCATTCCATCTCAAAGAGCAAGCCTTACATCAGAGTCTTCGTGCCTTCCGAATCCACGGAAATAGATCGGCTTGCCATTGATCATAAACGATGTATTGTTCCATGTCAACGTCCGTATGCCAACTTTAAGCCGGTACACGTCCAGCACACTGGCGTTGTCATCATGCAAGAACACCTCCATCTGATACAAGTATCCCGGATCTTGATGCATCAAATATGGCCACCATGGCATGGCCTTAGGTACTTTTAGAACGCCCTTCAAATCGGCCTTGGAAGTCTCATTCGCCACAATAACTCCCTCGCGATCTCGAAGCTGAACTTGCACATAAAGGCCTTTTAACTCATTTGTACCGTTGCTGTTAACGTTGTAATAAACGAAACCTAAAAGAAAACAGATATTGGACAATTGGGTGCTTTGTTCATACGTATGCAATACCAACCTGTGTTGTCCACATTTAGGTCTGTGGTTACCTCGACTTCCTCAATATAAGTCTTTGGAGTTGTATATAAGTGCACTGATCGATGAATACCGGCGTAGTTGAAGAAGTCAAAGGTGTATGTCTGCACGATGGAAACTCCTCCATCTCTGTTTGGGGGGATGCAAATGGTATTTAAAAAAATCTTGGTTAATTAAAAAAAACAAACTCACTTAGCAACTTCTGTGATCTTGCCCTGCGGCACCGTCGTCTGAATCAACGCGTTGTCGCACAATACTGTAATGCGATTCTCCTTGCCATAGTTCACAAGATCCGTGATCTCAGCCTCAAACGGAAGATGGCCCATTTCGTGCTTCACAGCCATCTCACCATTTATCCACTAAAATTGAGACGAAGTTAAAAACATTCCAACATATCAATTCTCCATCTAACTTACCACAAAAGCTTCATAGTGAACACTGCCAAAGCGTATCCACACCCTCTGGCCAACCTCCCACGATCGTGGTATAAAGAACTTCCGATCATACCACACCGTACCAACGTGATCCCTCAGGCTGACCTCTGTTGTCACATCATTGTAACTAGCCGGCACTGGCATTGGTATTGTCGGCTTCACCTTACTAAGATCGTCCATAAACCATTTGTCGCGAACACCTTGCGTTGGATTACTTTCGTCCGACTTTAGAAAGTTCCACATTCCGTCCAGGCTGCGGACTTCTCGGGTCTCGGACTCTCGGGGATATAGAACGCCCTTGGTTTGGCTGACCTCACTATTAAGGATGATCATTCCTATCGCGAAATGGACAAGATAAGCAACAGCGCCCATAGCAAGAAGCGAAAAAGCTGCAAAAATAACAGAGAAAACCAAATCAAACAAAAAACACTACAAAATAAACACTAAACTGTATTTAAACAAAATCTACTCTAATAGACAGACAAATTCGAAAAGTGTAGTTCATGCCGCCTGAAGTCCAATTTTCAACTGAAACATACAATTTGTAAGCAACCATATTTTTGGGCGGGAAAAGCCGCATTGTGCGTGCAAACATTCGGATAAACAAAATCGAAGTAATTTATTGGCCATGAGTACATCAGGAATATAAACAATCGAAGGGATAGGTTCGGGGAAAATTAGAAACAATTAGCCCCCCGGAATGAGCTGAAACGATCCTATTTGTTTACACAGCAATCCCTCCGAAAATATTCACATCTAGTAGGTTTATGTATCTAAAATCAAAAGTCGGTGCCAAGGTCGTTTAGACTAGACCGTCAGTGTCGCCATTACCAAAGGGCCTACGAAAGACTTTCCTCGTCGCATATATTTATGTTGAGTCTTTTTAGTAGATATACCTATCAATAATGTAGGTCACAAGACCAGAGGGACAATCAGAATAGGATTCCATAAATCTAGCTTAAGTCAAAGTACGGTCACATTGGAATTGTTGCTTGTGACGGAGGTAGGTATCCTATTCTATACAAACGAATCAATTAGTACACTCAAGACGACAAGCCTCATTTGCTGGGAGCATTTATTCAGCTTTGTCTGAAACGACGACTTGCCAACAATTTAAGGGACAACCATAAAAGGCGAATGCAAACTTCATTCGTCAACTGCCGGTTGGGAATGCTTTAGTAGGATTTCGCGGGTATTCGCAACTTTTACGTTGAGGCTCTTAAACGTTTAAGTTCTAGTACCTCTACAGACTTAATAGAGTGAATTCGAGAAACAATGGGTTCAATTCAATGCGTAAAGGCGTTCGACACCGTATTTGAGAAGCTTTCTAAAAGCTGATTAAGTTGGGTATGTAAAAACCGCTACCATAGTTCAATGCTTAGCTTATGGAAATGAAGTTCCTTCTCAAATTCTGGCAACGTCATGACGAGAAAGGTTCTTAAAATTAAATTACCACAAGGAGCGGTGAGTTCTCCAATCTTTTTGTGATAAAACATTGCAAACTCTTTTTAAAGGTCGAGCTATCAAGGCTTTCTTCCTACCACCCCAAATCGACCACTACATAAAGCTACGATTACACGGCAATTTTTTTGAGTCATTTAAATGGCGCTGTGACGTCTGGAAAAAATGTCGCATTAGAGCGATTACTATTCGTCATTGAAACAATGGCGATCACACGAAATGACTATCATTGTCATTTGTGTCCCAAAATCAAATGACGGACACTGCGAGTCATTTAGAATTTTCCGTTGGGATGCCATTGTCATAGGCGTCATTGAAGAGCGATCACACGGCCATTTTTTTTCCGCCATTTAAATGACACTTGATTCATGTCATTTGGTGCGCCATTTTCCTAGTCATTTAAATGACGCTGCCAAAAATGGAGATCACACAGAGCGACATTTAAATGACTGCTTTGTGAGGGAATTGTTACGTCAGAGCGTTATTTAAATGTAATCGTATCTTAAGACTTATTTTCCACCATGCACGCATAAAAATCTAGTGTTTGAACAATTTTTATATTTTTGGGCACTGGGCAAATTAGTACTGATACGGGTCTTGAACTTTGGAAAAAAAATCGTTTGTGCTTTGTGTTGTGAGGTGACGTTTATAGAGCTCGCAAGAAAATACGTTCTGAATGCTTGCAAAAATGTATTGTCCTATCATCCTATTTGCGCCGCTTTCTCATCTGCAAACCGAAGAGGTAATTAATGCTGTCTTATGTACTGATTAAATTCGTAATTTGCATGTAGCTTGTTGTCCGATATAGGTAGGAACCTGTTGATATAAGAACTCAGGGGCGTAGCGAGTGTTCGAGCTGTGGCGGTTGACTTTCATTCAAATGCCGACTTATTTTAGGAACTTGCCGACCGTATAGAAATCATGAAAATCGGCCCAGCGGTTATCGAGTTATAACGTCATTGAGTTTGACCCCATAAAAGATGTTTTTTTGTATGGGAGGTGCCACGCCCCTTTGTCCAATTCCCACCAATACTCACAGAAACTGTCCAGGACCAATGTGGGCGCAGTAGCGCAGTGGTTAGTGTGCTGGACAACTGTGTGAGGGGTCCCACGTTCGATCCCCGCGGAAAAACACAAATTACATCTTAAGGTTTTTTCTACTGCGCCTGCGCAACCTCTCGCGAACGTCTGACAAACATCCGAGAGTATATAACTGTCCTGAAAAAGCTTCTCAATTCAGCCGTTCGGACCCGGCATAAAATTGTAGGTCCCTTCCATTCGTCCCAAAAATAGAAACGATGACGATTAATTTCCCTACAGAACCTGAAAATTGTTTCATTTTTGTTTGCGAGGCCAAACTCCTCCAGCTTAGGCTACAGAGCCTTTGAGACCCTGTGCCCTACTATATCTGACCATCTTTGATCTGCCCTATTTTTAATTGCCTCGTGAATAATTCTCTTGGCCACGGCTATTGGTGGTCTTGTGCCCTCAATTGTTTCATTAAGTGGAAGCTCTGCTCCGGTTTTGGCCAGAACATCAGCCCTTTCGTTACCCTCAATATAGCAGTTTCCGGGTACCCAACATAATCTGACTTGGTTCTGCGCGCACAATGCTCTGAGCATTGTACGGCAGTTCCTTACTAGTTCAAATCTGATGATTAAGAACTCTAGCGCCTTTAGCGCAGCCTGACTATCAATGTAGATCCGCAGTTCTGAGCACGGCCAGAAAGTCTGCCTGGAATACACTGCATGTATCCGGAAGTCTTAATGACACGTGTAGGTCTATATCCCTAAAGTATACCTGACACTGTACCCTCCTTAGTTTTGAAACCATCCGTATAAATAAAAATTTCATTATCATTCGAAACCCTATTCTTTTGCCAGTCCTCCCTATCTGGGTATTGTACTTCGTACCGTGTGTCGAAGTCAATCTCACCCAAACTTTCATCCGTTTTATCAGGGATGCCACCATGATATACAACCAATGCGTCATTGTTGGACTCTATCCCCACTTTTTTCCTTCTGTCCTTCTACAGCTGAAGAGGGCATTATGAGCCTTGCGGACTCTTACCTGAACATTAAGTTTCCAATAAAATTTTTGTATCTATAGGACCGTATACCAAGATATCTTGCACTGTCCAAAAGGGATATGCGCACCCCACCAATCCTGGGCAGTTTGGAGGGTGGTAGGTATCTCTTATTTTATACTGAAAAGTACTAGTTCTATCTTTTCCGGGTTGACACGAAGTCCACACCCTTTAGCCCACTTTCTGAGCTTGTTGAGGGCTGATTTCATGATGGTTTCACTCAATGTGTTCAAGAATTTACCATGAACTAGAATCGCCACATCATCCGCGTAAGCGGTTACGCTAAATCCTGCATTGCTGAGTTCTTTAAGTATATCGTCTATGACAAGAACCCAGAGAAGGGGAGATATAACCCATACCTGTGGAGTGCAGGATGACCCTGATCTGCCTACCCGTACACCTAACCTATCCCTCTACTGGGATCTGAGAATCTGACTAGTTTTTACTTAACAAATTTTTTTGAGTAAGAATTGAAGAAACTGTCAGGTTAGTGCAGAATATAGGTAATGTCACAGCACAAGGTCGAATGCGCTCATCTACAAGGTGGGCCAAAAGAGATCACCCTATTGGAAGATGCCACATCTGTGGACTAGACAGATATAGAATACAAGTGAACAAGCCATAGAGCGATACACTCCCCAAGAACGCGGAATAATCGTGTCTATTTTTTTGCGCAACAATTCGTCTGTAGTGTTGGCGTAGCGCGTATTCCGTCGCCGATTACCCGGCCGTCCGGCACCGGCTGCGCAAACACTGCGCCGTTTGGCCACCAACCGTTTGACCACATGAGACGTTGTCAAATGTGGCCGGCCCCGGAGCGCCCGTTGTGCCGAGAATATAGCCGCTGTTGCCGAGGATGTCGAGCTGTCGCCGGAAACATCGACCAGACGCCGTGCTTCGCAATTAGCCATCAGCCGGTCGTCCCTAAGGCGAATTTTGGTCAAAGACTTGCGCATGTTCCCGCACAAAGTCCAGTCCGTACATCAGCTGCTGCCTGTCGACCGCCAAACGCGTGTTGGGCGTAGCCATCTTCAATCTCGAGGACGAAGTGGACGATTATTCGACCAAAATCATAATGAGCGATGAGGATCATTTCCACCTCAGCAGGTACGTGAACAAGCAAAACTATCGCTTCTGGGGCACCGAAAATCCACGAGTAATGCACTAGAAGCCATTAAACCCGCTCAAAGTTACTGCATAGTGCGATGTTCACGCTGGAGGAGTCATCGGGCCATTTTTTTTTGTTTCGAGAACGCCGCTGGTCAAACGACAACAGTGGACGTTGCGCGCTATAGGGCCTTGTTAACCGAGTTTTTTCTGCCGCAATTGGACGAATTAGGACTGGAGGACATGTGGTTCCAACAGGACGAAGCAACGGCACACACTGCGCCAGCCACAACCGATATTCTGAAGGCGGCGTTCCTGGGTCGCCTTATCTATCGTTTTGGCGATTTGCACTGGCCCGCAAGATCGCCCGATTTAACCGTTTCAGACTTTTTTTGTGGGGTTTTTTGAAGTCCCGTAACGTTAATAAGCCCGATTCCCCAGAAGCCCTCAAGGACAACATTCAACACGAGTGCGAGAATCTGTCGCCCGAAGTTCTCGCCGAAGTGATGAAAAATGTCGTAAAACGAACCCGTATGGCAATCAATTGTGACGGCGCCCATTTGGCCGATATCATCTTCTCGACTTGACCAATAAAATTCCAAAGGTTCAAATAAACATAATCAAAAAAAAAATCGAAGTTTTTCATTTAGAAAAAAAAATGAGAGCCAAACAACATCGGATGACGTCTTTTGGCCCACCTTGTATGACAAAGGCCCCTGTACTGCTTAAGACCTTTTTTGGCAGCCCCAATGTGAACAAAATCAGATTGATTGTTCACGGTGCGCTTAAAGCATTTGATTGGATGAAACCTTGACGTATAAAGTGGACTTGATAAATCACTTTTTGTGCCCTTTATGAAGTTAAGTTATCTATACACTACACATACTGCTAAAATTATTTGTAAAGCTACGATTACACGGCCATTTTTTCGAGTCATTTAAATGGCGCTCTGACGTAAAAATCCCGTCACAAAGCAGTCATTGAAATGTCGCTCTGTGTGGTCGCCATTTTTGGCAGCGTCATTTAAATGACTAGGAAAATGGCGCACCAAATGACATGAATTAAGTGCCATTTAAATGGCGGAAAAAAATGGCCGTGTGATCGCTCTTCAATGACGCCTAGGACGAATGACTAAACTTTTTGGCTTGTGTCCCAACGGAAAATTCTAAATGATTGGGACACAAATGACGATGATAGTCATTTCGTGTGATCGCCATTTTTTCAATGACGAATCGTAGCTTAAATGTCGCTCTAATGCGACATTTTTTCCTGACGTCACAGCGCCATTTAAATGACTCAAAAAAATGGCCGTGTAATCGTAGCTTTACAAACAAGTAAAAAGAATATAATTTTACTTTCAAAACAAAAGATAAAAACACTAACATATTAGTTCCTACCTAGTTTCGGTTAATTACCTTGATTAGAAATGACAGAGATAACGAGAACTCTCAATATGTTCGACCCTAGCTATATAGTCAGTCTTCGTCAATTGGTCAACTTTTAGGTAACTAACTACAATGACTACAACTATAGTATAGCAGAAATCTTCAACTCTGGACATATATTAAAATAACTGCATATTTAGTCATCAGTCTGTCACTGCATTTTTAGGAGCCGTCATCTATAAATGTAAACCCTATACATGGAGAACCCCAATGGGATTATGTACGTTTGGGTAATTCAAAGCAAGCCAAAGTATGATTATATTGAAATAAATTGTAGCGGCCATAATGGGGTCAGTGACACATTTCAACGAATTGAATTTATTTAAGTAGATTTTTGACCATTTTTAACATCAGCTTTAGCTTAAGTTATAAAACCTTGCTCACATTTCCTTTCCGAGATGGGAAAGAATGGAAAATTGTTATGGGGTTGAAAACAAATTAACCGTAACCTTAGTCACCCACCTAAAAATACCTCTTACCACGGTTATCAAGCGACCATTTCACGACCCCATATAGGCTTAGAAAACCTCGAAATACCAATTCCAAAGGGCACTCCATGTAGCCTGCTTATCGTCGATTTGTAATCAAAACAAAAATATCCTTGACTTGTAATAAAAACGTCCAAGTTTATCTCAACTTGTGTAGGGCAATTATTATTCGGGAATCAAACCAACTTCCACCGACGATTGTAGCTGCGAGACTCTCACAATCAATAAATCCGCCAAAATACAAACAACAACAAAAAACAATTTCAATACCATGTAGATATGTGTTATCTTATCTATTGGCCACGTCGTACATATCTCATCGCAATCAGTATGAATTGGATATAACTAAAATGCGACTAATTACATTTTAAACGCATCATAGACCGAAACCCACCCACGAATACCGCTGGCTAGGGGGTGGCCACTTGGGCAGGGATCCCTTCAATCAGAGCAAAACGCGCCACAAAAAGAAACGCTCAACAGTACAAAATTCACCTGCTTAAAACATCTGAGCTAAATTAATTCAAATATCGCGTGCACCAGCACCATGTGCCGCCATCACTTGATGGAATTGTATCTCGATACAATACGCTTAAGCACTTTGTCAGTGGCAATCAGAATATACTTACATCATTTTCGAGGCGTCCATTGTGATGATGTCAAGCGAAGCCAAGTGGAAAAGAAGAAACACAAAACGTACCATAGAAAAACAAAAACACCCGACACGAATATGAAACAAAAATAAAAAAAAAAAGAATTATTGACACAAATTTGCACAGACCGTCTCTCCATGACAGGCAGAATGCGTCTTTTGAGAGATTTATCTTATAGATAGTTGCAACAACACCTGTCATTATAATGTCATAAGCAAATCTCTAGCAAACGATTCTGCCTGCAGGAAAAACGACTTCCAAAATAATGTAATTATCCAACTTAGTCAGATTTAGAGAAACGACAATTTCAGATACTTTTGATCATGCGATGAAGTCCCATAGTTCGCGCCGAACAAAAATATACTAGAGAGCGCTGCCGACGAAATTCTATTCGAAGCTCGGAGCAGGTGGGTGACCACGACTGACATACACTTCACCGAATAATTTTCTTTAATGACGCATCGAATGGAATGAGTCGGAGCAGAGTCCAATTCTCGGAGAGTCTAGCTGGAGAATGGCTATCAGTATAGAGAGGAACGAGTCTTGGAGTTGGTTTGGATTCGAGCAGGCATGGGGCGACGACGAATATATCTAGAACACATTAGGGCGACAGAGATAAACTCAGCGTTTGAAGTTGTGCTGTCTCTTGAAATTTACCATAAAAAAAGATAAGAGGTCACCCGCCAGCCGCCACCCGCCACCATCCAATCACGCGTACAGTGAGGGGAAGTATGAACACATATACCGATACAAATTATGTTAGTCACAAGGTTCGTTTCGTTGTTGCGAGCTGTGACGATATAACTTTTTAGATTAGGTACTTTGAAGTAGATACTTTATACTATGCTGATGGACTGTAATCGGCGGTCGCGAATTGTCGGAAGGAAGCTCTTGATTGCTGAAAGTAAACAAAGCGGCGGCGCTAGCTAAACAAAGTCACTATATGGACGCATGCTTAATTTGTAGGTATGTGCCGAAAGTTTAAGCAAATTGGCCGTCACACAGAATTCGACGACCACGCTGCCGACATGAAACAAAAGACTGACCAACAGAATGAAACTGTACTGTATACAATTTCGTGTGATCGCGTGATGATCACGTTAATTTTTCAAAGGCCGGTTATCCATTAAATGTGTCGCGGGTGTATAAGTTGCTCAAGTGGACCCTCCATAAGTCTCGATTATCTCCCATTTGGGTAGAGAAGGGATTATGGACTTTGGCAGTTGGGAATGGGATAGTTTTTTGTCCTATTGAACATCATCTAAAGAACGTGTCTGATTTCTAATATTCCCTGCTTATGGTCTCAGTGGAAACCTAGTCCCAGGAGAAAGCAACTATTTGACGTCAGATTTGTTCTTAAGGTGTGCGTTGATAAAATCCGATGTCATTTTGACGTCAGTATGTCAAAAAATTTACACGATTTTTGACATGCGTATTATATGTACTATTGCCTCTGATGCGGTCCTCGAATTGTCGAGATGAGGTTGTTTGATGTAGTCAGCTATCTTCGTCATAATTGGCCAAGAAGATAGCCAAAGGAGGGGTGGGTTGGCCATCCTTTGCCACAAACACCAGGCATGTCAACATATAGATGCTTGTCTTGCTGGGGCCAAGAAGGTTTATGCTCTGACAAGGAGACTGTTTCGCAGCAGTCAACTTGATTCCAGAGTAAAGGGGTTATGCTACGTGGTCATTATAAGGCCGATCATCGCTTATGGCTGTCCCATTTGGTTCAATATAGCGCCTTCCTATATGAAAAAGATTCGGGTGTTTAAAAGACAGTATCTCAGGACCTGCCTAGGGTTGTTTAGAACTCCCGAGTCTGAGTACATAAAATATTATCCCAACAAGACCCTATACAATGGGGCTCGATTGAATAGGATTGACAATTTCCTAATTAAGGTGATTTGAAGGCACGTTGCAAGGGCGATGGCCAACGCTAACAATCTGATCTCGGGTGGTTATTACCCGAATTTAATGTACCACGAGAGTACGCTCCGGGCTGGCTTCGTCCCGCCTAAGGCATTCCTCCATGCAGACATGAAAGGGTTAATCCAAGATAAAGATGGTGAGCCGGTATTGTAAAACAGCCACCGCAGCGCGACGGATAAGCGGCTCATCCACGACGGTTACGCCGCCAATGCTCAGGAGCTCCTCCGTTTTAATACCGCGATTGCGGATCGGGACACGGTCGATACTTTAAAGCAGTTCACCGAATTTTGGTGGCTTGAGGAAGAGGTGAGGGCAGACACGCTCTCCCGGGTTGATGCGTTACCTATGTAACATACTCCTTAGTTTTAAGCTAGTTTGTAAGTTAGTTGGGTGTATTTCAGGGGGTCTTTGGGAGGGGCCGGGCTCGTCAACATGAGTGAGTGCTACCGAGACTTGACCTATGCTTATGGCCTGGCTCCAGTCCCGGCGGCGCGTGTGCACCGTGTTGGGGACTGCCAGGCGCCCATCGACGCAATCGGGATGGTGACCAATCGAGAGAGATTGCTCATCACCCTGATTATAGGTAATTTAGGTTAAGTAGCTTAGGTAGTTTTAAGAAAACAAAAATAATAAAGAGTCCAAGTTTTTAGCAAAGTTTATTGGAAATGAAAAAACAGCGCTAAATAAAAATAGATAGATTTAAGGCCGAAAGGAAATAGTTATAAGGATATAATTAAGTTTAGAGTGCTCGTTAAGAGCCAGTAAGCTAGATTTCGATAAATGTTAGTTTTAATTTAGATTTAATCATTTTTGTCTAGTATGTAAGTTAAAGAAAGAATGAATAAAAATGAATTTAAAAGTCAAAGTCATTTAAAACTCAACACCAGGCATGTCTTTGATACATGACGAACCGTTATCTTGGAGAAACATCGGGAAGAAAGAGTCGCGAGTTAGATTTAGCTTAGGGTTAGGGTAGATTTAATAAATAAATAAATAAATCGGTGGCGCAACAGGCGGGTGACACCCAACACCCAAGGCCTAGCTTCTCGCAACCATTCGTTTTGGAGTTTCTATTTTTCGGACGAATGGAAAGGGACCTACAATTTTATGCCGAGTCCGAACGGCTGAATTGACAAGCTTTTTTATGACAGTCATACTCTCGGATGTTTGTCAGACGTTCGCGAGAGGTGGCGCAGTAGAAAAAACTTAAAATGTAATTTGTGTTTTTCCGGGGATCGAACCTGGGATCCCTCGCACAGTAGTCCAGCACTAGATCTAGATTAGGCTATAGTTAAAATAAGTTACTGTCCTTTCTCGAGGGTATCGACATAGACATTCTGCTTTTCAGCTGTCCTTTTTTACTTCTTAACTTTCTTCCTTTTTCTTTGATTGTACCTGTACCGAAGCTGGCTCTATGGCTCGACTCTGGCTCAGAACAATGACAACTGGGCGTGACTCCCCCATACAAAAAAAAAAAAAAAAAACCTTAAAAATCTTATAATGTATGTATCTCGAAAACAACACCGGAAGCACCAATGCGGCCAATATTGCCAATATTGGGATTTATAATCATAATTTTAGGTGGTACTCTTATGAGCGTTGTTCCCAAGTCTTGGCACAAGTGCATTGATTTTGCTGATGCGAATATATAGCGCAACAACTTTGTAGGTTGAAAAAAGAAAGACATGCGCTAGTGCCAAAACTGGGGCACAAACAGTATCTACGAGGCTCAGCGGGTTATCTAGTCTTTTATGAGTTTTATCTGTCATCGAGAATCACCAAACAAACAAAGGCAATTTTGTATGATGAATAAGATTTAATTAAACAAAATTGTATAGATTATCAAATTATCGGTAGTTTCTAGAAAAATAAAATAAAAATAATTAACAAGCTAAATACGAAAACGTCTGGTGGTTTCCTGAAATCTGAATTAATTTATTAACCGGCATTATTTTTACCGAAAGTCAATAACGTTCACTTTTTTATTTCTTAATTGTTTTAATTTCTCATATTTATAACCTGTTGGCTTGATTTGTACCTAAACTTCTAGTTTTAATTTCTGCTATTATTTTCGCAGATATGAATTTATGTATAGAATCGATACTTGAGAATGACAGATTTTTATAAACAAGCTTTTATTTCTCCACTAAAATGACTTATTGCTAGTGGGTTTTAACTCACTTTCATTTGAAAGCGATTACCTCAAGAGAATACAGAGAATTTGTACATTTTTTTTCTCTTTGTGCACCTTTAATACTCTTTCCCCTTTTACATGACTTTGGAGGAGCTCTACGAGCTGTACAGTGACATCGACCTGGTCATAAATGTACGTATCACTCGACTAAGATTAAGATGGCAACGACATGTAAAGCGAATAGTCACCATCACCAACGCTCCGGCCTGAAGAGTCTTCGATTCCAAACCGGGATGGACAACGCAGTAGATGAAGACCTCGCCTTAGGTAGCGCGCACAAGTGGAAAGGGGCCTCAACAAACTTGGAGAGCGCAACTGGAGGCACTTAACCAAATATCGGGCTAATTAGAGAGACGTTTGGTTGAGGACCAGGTCCACCACGGACTGGAACTGAATTGTAACTAATATTGGATACGTTGCTGAAAAAATCAACGAGGTGTTGTTAATGTTATTCAATCAAGCAAAATTCTTAGACCGAAATCAGGAAAAGCTCATTGAATCTCAAAATGATAGAAACTGCTAAGACGTGCTTATAGGTATCTGAATCTCCTGAGGAGGTTTGGTGTAAAAAAGCAGTTTCTTATGTTCTTTTCTACAACTTATTTACAAGAATTTTCTTGGTCAATACTATTAGCTACAGGCTTACTCAACTTGTTAAGAAGACCCAAGCTCGCATTGAGATGAATGGAACTTTATTAGTTAGAAAATAATTGTGGAACATAAGTATTTTTAATTCATGTTCTTTTCATTACCCTTAATAAATATATTACAAGTGTTTATTAAACCTCGTTTACAAAATTAAAGCGTTTTAATATTTTTGAACGTTATGATCCCTGTTAACATCAGAACGATCAAAGTGGTCCCTGAAAAAAAAAGGTTGTGAACCACTGGTGTTCCTGTTCAGCTAAGTAAAGTATGACTGTATTGCAGTGAGTCAAAACATAGTAGATACACCCAGGTGCGGAGGTATTAATGTTCGATTCAATGAATGAAGCTAAAGCGGAGACGTTTACACAAAAATGCAATTAAATGCAACAAAGGTAAGTGATTAACTATAACTAGAAGTCTGAATACTTCTCCTTGGAATTGATTGATAAAACAGAGCAACACGATGGCACCTATCCTATAGAATTATGAAATCCACATAAATTACACTGTATATACACGATAACACCAAGAGACATAATGGCTTACTTCATAAATTTGTGTATTATGATTTATAAAGCCAATTGACAGATTATAGCGCTTTCTGTTTTTTTATCAACATGTTGCTGTATGAGTGACGAAGTTCGTTACACAATTTGCGTATGAAACTTATCAAATGGATTAGCTGCAGTGGCGCAGTTCTAGGCAGTGTTCTTATATCGTGGGATTAATCCCATTTTGTGGGAATTTGGATGTCAGAAAAGCCTTCCGTGGGATAAAGGGAAAAAGTACCAACAATTTCAGAAAACTGACAAAACAAAAATGTTAAAACCAAATTTTTATTAAATTTCATCAAAACTATTCCAATTTACAACAAATATCAGCACAAATAAAATATAAAGCCTCTTAACAAAAAATTCTAGTACAAAAACAATCTGACGGCCGGCGCAGCGGTAGCACATTAACTAGACTTCTAGCGGCAAAGTGACATTGGAATGGAACCAGTTTGAATTTTCATTCCTTTATCTTCATAAATCATGAGAGCATCAAAAATGTATTTTGTGCCCCCATAATGTATTATGTGAGAAGCTAGAACTAGGGTGCCTATACGGACTTGTTGCGCCAACTATTTATTTATTGATTCAGTTAATTTTGGGCTGTATTAAAACATTTCGAAGAAAAGGATATTTCACAGTATGTGCTTAAGATTTAGTGCATAATGTTGAAATGTCAGTTTTTGTATATGGAGTTTGGCATGCCGCTAGTCATTTAGCGGTCTTTGGAACGCGGTCATTGTGATTTTCTTTATTATAATAAAAATTAATTACACAATTTTTCATTTTAATGTATCGTGGGAATTTTGTGGGAATTTGAGTTCGGTGAAAAAGGAAAAATTACCACATAACGTGGAAAAAATAAAGAAAGAATCAACAACACTGGTTCTAGGTAATGTAAAAAAAAGGTTACCTACGCTTTAGGGGCGAAGCGAGAGTGTCTTCCTCTTGTTCCATCAGGCGGCAGAGTTTTTGGAATCATACCAGTGGCGCCTTCTGTTTAATAGGGAGCAGCGGTTTTTTTAGATGTGAGTTTGTCATACACGGCAGACTTATACAAAATGTCAATATAGACATCTTAATGAACGTCTTATGACAATCTGCATCAGAGCTACATTCGCGAATTATCCTTATAAGCGCTCGTGCTCCCACTGAAGAAAAGGACGATGCTACCAAAGACAGTTTTAACGAGCTCCTCGAAAAGATTTACTATAGTAATCCCCGAAATACGGATTTACATTTAGGATCGTAGGGTAAGGCGGGGCTAGTTGGGTCACTTTTCGTTTGAAGTCCTGTTTTAACCAGATCATCCATACTATACTTTCAAGAGTGGTATCAAAAGATAGAATGGAGTTCGTACTTCGTTATGTTTTTGGAAAAAATTCAAAATATTCATCCTCAAGGGAATAACATTGTACTAAAGTCCAAGTGGCCCAACTTGCCCCACCAACGGGGTAATGTTGGGCCAGTGAGTAAGGGTAAGTTGGACCACGGCCTAAAAAGTGGAAGAATAAGCTCCATGAAGGACAAAAAAGCCAGAATAAAATTCTTCATGACGTATACGACCTAACAGGTGAACACTTGTATGAGCCCACTTTCGACAAGTATGCCACTGTATCCCTCACTCGCCAGATCTCTCAGTTTTTCGTTTATTTCTAACAAATAAATGGACATACAGGTGTTACCTGTATTTATTTATTTAGCGGGGGGTTTTTCCACCTGGCCGAACATGTCCCACAACTAGTTTGATGAACATATTGTGTCAGAAAAATAAAAATATTCAAAACTGTCCAATTTCGTATACTAAATACTAAAATATATTAATGTAGCTCATGACAAAACTTTACCTTCATGTTTATCTTGCACCTTATCACCACTATATGTAATAATAAAAGGAATAACGGCAAATTTTGATGTACTTCTCCTCCTGCTGATATAATGCAGCTGGGACCGATTTTGCACGTGTTGATTATTGTGCAAGCTTCATTTGTATACGATCTTGTTCTTTTAAAGCTTCCTGTTTCTGATTTATTCGAGTGGCCCAACTTGCCCCATGGCCCAACTAACCCCGCAATACCCTACTATAAAAAAATAAATAGTAGAAAAAACTTTTAAGATGTAAATTGTGTTTTTCCGGGGATCGAACCTGGGATCCCTCGCACAGTAGTCCAGCACACTAACCACTGCGCTACTGCGCCCACCCTACTATAGGCGATATAAACGCTAGAAGGCAAGAAAATTATATAAATCATATAAATTATTAAGTACTGCAAAACAAACATTTTTATAAGTGCTGCCAAATTGTTGGTACCACTTCGG
Source organism: Cheilosia soror (assembly GCA_949372485.1). Taxonomy (NCBI): domain Eukaryota; kingdom Metazoa; phylum Arthropoda; class Insecta; order Diptera; family Syrphidae; genus Cheilosia; species Cheilosia soror. Next base: position 81,634,768 of record OX443561.1, read on the forward strand.
GTGAGTATTGTGAATCGACTGTGGAACGCAAAATATACATGATACAATATACCTACTTACGAGTATATGTTCGTCTCTACTCCAGCTTAAGTTACACTAAACTCTGCACTGTGAAACCGGGCATTAGAGCTGGCTTTGGTGCAGGGCGAAATGTACTACGACTACCTACTAATAGCAGCCACTAGATTTTCAAACCTCGATATTCATAAGAGAACATGGCAACAAGCCAAATTGACCATATTGCGATCGACACAAGGCATGACTCGAGTATTGAGGATGTCCGTATCTTCGGCTTGCTACCTTGCAGCTGCCAAGGTAACAAAGCGGATATCTAACACACCTCAACAAAGATATACTGTCTGGAAAAATATGACGTCGGAAAGTTGCCATCGCAAGAGACTGACAGAGTCTTCTGATATGGCGTATACGACCTATGCCTCGTGATTAGTCCTTCCAGTGGGATCACTACCAGAAGAAAGTCATCATTAATGCCGCGATTGATTTACTATAGGTTTCACTGAAACACCACTGCGAAACCCCTGGTTTAATGATCGAACAACATCGAGTAGTAAAATATTTTTAGAGTAAAACAAGAGGCGTAAGGCGACACTGCAAAAGAGGACTAGAGAGCTTATCGCGAGTTCTACAAGCACAAGAAATGGGAGGAACTTTGGCTCATCAGGATAAAAAAAAAAACAATGACAACCAAAAAGAGTTGAAAGAAGATAACTTACTCCTAATTTTTAATTTTATTTTTGAAATCATTTTTGTATGAGAGCTTTATTTTCGCCCGAACAGCGTACCAGGCTTAGTTTAGACATTTAAGCTTAGTACGCTTTTCGGGATAAATTTTAGCTCATATACCTACAACATTCTCTCCAACATTTAGCTGGCCTAAATTTAAGCGAATCTTTTTAACCGAGCGGTATGCTGCTTCAGCTAAAAAATCAAATTTTCATTTCAGGCTGTACTTCATATATCTGTCAAAATTTAGCGCGTCTTAATGGCTCGGCACATTTTTTTAAAGCTAAATTTTGACAAATCTGTTGTGTTTTTGTGTTGCGGAAAAGTAACGATGAGTTCGTTCAATGAATACCTCGATAAAGATGAGGTACCTATCCTTCGAAAGTGTAAATTTGAAATTAAAAAATAGCAGACAAAGAAAAAAGAAAGCGCGACGAATATAACACTTTTTCACGTCGATGAATTTTTAAGGAAGTTATTTTCAACGAACACCTTTTTTTTCCACAATGTACTCAAAATTTAGTTGGGGATTTAGTTAGGGATTTCGCTTATGTTTGGAGAAAAAAATTGAAGAAAATCTAAAATTTAGTTTCGCTCGAGCTGCGTACTTCTACTTAGTTTAACTCGAACGAATGAATTGTCTTCACCGTCTTCACTATTAATCTACACACAGAATTAAGAAGTCATTAAACAACCTCGTGGAGAGGAATTCATATTTTAAAATAAATAAATTCACAGTTGGAGCACCAGATTTTAGCTCCTCACAGACATTCATTATTTTGAGTTTTTTTTTTTATTTTGACGAATGAAATGGACCCACAAATTTTATGCTACATCCGAATTGTTGAAACGTGTATTCAGGGATAAATTAGAATCAACCAAATGCACTCACACAAACTACTTATAAAAAAAACCTATCATGCAATTTAAGTAACCAAACCATGCGTCGAATAAAAACAAAAAAAAACAAACGTATAACTTACCAGAAAGTATTCCACCAATTGTTGCAATTTTTTGTACTAGTTCAACCTTATTAAATTTACCTCCGCTTGACACTAATCTACAATCCCAACTCTAAACCAAACTGAGCTCAAACTCGAGCCATTTGTTACATTTATAAATACGAATTCGAGGTGTGATTTTTTTTTTTTTGTAATTCAAAGCCTGCATTACAGCGCAATAAAGGAAAAATGGGGTCGAAACCGATAAGATATCACCAAATTATTTTGAAATACCGTAAAAAAAATAAAATACCTACGGGTGCATAACAAGCACCCTATTGTTGCGGATACTTCCATGTTTCGCAAATTGTTGAATAAAATTGCAGGAGACATAGAACGAGAAGGGAGTCAAAGTCAGAAGGGCGTCATCTTACCGAAAATCTCAATGCGCCGGCACTTGATTCGAATTTTGATTCTCATTCCTAATAAATTTTTCGATAGTTCAGTTACAAACGCACAAATTTCTGGACACTATATCTTCTGTAATTGTCTGACCATAGATCACCACCGACTGTGTACATTATGTTTGCTTGCGGTATAGGCCAATTTATCACTAATTCACTAAAGAACTATCCCAAATGGGATATTCCCTTATACTGTCCGGAACACTTCTGCCAACTATTATGGCCTGTCGAAGCTCCATGCGAGAATACCCCCAACATAGTTCCGCCGCGAATAAAAAAAGACTTAGGCGTTGTAAACAAATAAATAAAAGCCGATACGATAAGAATTTAGTTCGGTTTTGCATCCACCCCTTGCGCATTTTTACCGTCTAGTTTTTCCTATAAGAAACCGCTGGACTGCCACAAGGTTATCACTTGGGTAGCGCGAGCGCCACAATGCGATTATGATTATAGTACATAGTACGGGCAGCGAAAAGAAACACGTTTTTGGCATCACTTCCGCCGACCGACACGGGTGGCGAGGAGTCACCCTTATATGTTTATTGTCGCATTTGGTGAGGGTGACACACTTTTCGAGACAGGATGAAACAATTATTGGTGTTTCTTTTTTTTTCTAAACGAAATTCGCAGAGTTGCACGGCGTAGACGTATCTATTCTTAAGAGTTAATTAACCCAGTTGTTCTGCGAATGCATCGGACTTTCATTTTCAGAATCATCAATCGAATTAAGGGGCGGATTAGTGTCAGGCGATAGCTGATTATGGTGGGGTATAGGCCCCCTAGGAGTATATGCATATGCAAGTAGGTACTTAAGCTTATCAAGCGTGTATGTATATCGTTGGGGTACCCAATTTATTTCAATCAATCAATTGAACGTTTATATACCTACCCACTTCTTATCGAACTTTGCTATCTATGAAAACGATAAGTAAATGAAGCTAATTTTATGATTTCGATCCACCCTTTAGATTCATGTATTTGAGGTGGAAATTATCATTTTTGTAGTAGGGATTGGATTGGCTAAAGCTTCAGTTCTGTCATAGGATTCATATGTCGCACCATTTATAGTATGGCCACCGCCACGACATATGATTCCAATGTAAACGAAAATGAGCTTTAGTCAGATTAATACATCGTCCAAATACGGTGTTTAAATTGGCCTTAACGCGCTGCCTCTTTTAGGAGGAAACAATGATGTCAAGAAGAGTCAACGGGCTGAGGTGAATGTGAACGGGGTCCATGCGTAGTACTATGGAAACTCGATATGCTCATTGCACAAACTATTCACGTCTCTTATTATTTTTTCTTTTTAAATATGACGTCAGTTACGCAGATGTGTACCCAGTGTTGCCAGTTTGACTGTTTTCCAGTCAAATTTGACTGGATTTTTTCGGTTTTGACTGGAAAAAAAATCAAATCCAGTCGACTGTTTTTTTGACTGGAGTTTTTCACTAAAAAAAAATTAAAATAAATTGCACCTCCAATGTAAACCTAGTGTATATGAGATTCGCGCAGTGCAATGAAATGAACACACCCATTTTCCGCAAGCCGCTGAAAGTCAAATTGAATCTAGTATTTCTTGCAGTTTGCGCAGCGTTTCTTGAGAATTTTGAATGATTGCCTTTGCATTTAATTCGGTTTGTTGTATGTTGTTTATGTTTTGAGTTATGACTGCTGTGTATTCCAGATTTTAGAAACAAAAAATAAACACAACTCTATTTTGACCATTAGAAATACCTAATTTGCGAGATAAAAAAAATGTTGTACACATTTTGAAATACTTGAAGAAGTTATACAAAAAGTTGGAAAGGCTACTACCTATATATCAAAATATAAAGGGTGGGCCAAATACAAGTTTCTTTTTAAAAATGCAATAAAATGAACAAAATAAAATTGTTCCCATGTATAATGGCTTTATTAGTAAGAGCAAACATTCCCATTAATTACGGAATACAACATCGTTCAAGTTGCTGCCTCGGCTGGCTTCGCAGTAGCGTATTCTGTCACTCCAATTGTCCAAGACATTGTTGGTGGTTTCGGGCTGTAGCTCACGGATTGCTTGGATGATATTGGCCTTAAGTGTTTGAATCGTTTCCGAATTTTCCGAAGTCCAAAGGAGTCAAATCGCAGCTCCGAGGAGGCCAATTGACATCGCCAAGACGGCTGATAACACGTTTTGCGAAGTTGGTGCAAAAGATCGATTGTGGCGTGGGCTGTGTGGCATGGCGTGCAATGCTGCCTGAACCAGAGGACGTCCAAATCCATGTCTTCAATTCCAGTAAAAAAAAAGTCGGTTAACATGGTAACGCCCACCGTTGACCAAAACTTTGTTCCCAGCCTCATTGTCGGAGAAAAATGGTTTAAACTGTCAATCTCTGTGACATTGTCGTCTGTGCGCACCGTACGATGACGGGGACCAAGAGTTTTGTCCACTCCCATACAAAGTCACACGAACTTTTTGCACAAACTTGCGTACAGCAGGCGCGGTGAGTGCTTCATTTCGGCCGAAACTTCTAAAAAAACGCACTGTTTGGGCTACACAGCACTCACTTTGGAAATATTTTTTCAATAAGCGACTCACTTCGTTGCGCGCAGGTATGATACTGGCTTTTTGTAAAGATTTCGAGCTGGAAGCAGCTGTCAGTGCTGAAATAACCTATGATTTAAAAAGAAACCACGATGGCCCACCTATTTTTGTTTTCGAAAAAATAGCTGTTTACATTTTCGACTGTTTTTTTGACTGGAATTTTTTATTTTTAATGTTTGACTGTTTCTTTTGACTGGATTCGGAGAGAAAAAATCCAGTCAAACAGTCAAATTTGACTGGATTTTAACATTTTCGCCTGGCAACACTATGTACCAAACGTCAAGAGACTGACAGATGTCTTTATTTACAATTTCTTCTGTATTTAAAAATCAATTCAACTGCCCCGACCCATAGAATCCGTCACATCCGTTGCGGCAATGTATTCGACTGACAGGTCGATAGAATACACAGTAGCTTATGGAACGTGACCCATGAGCAACGAACGTGCCGGATGCGACGGATAAAGTAGGTTAACTTTCTACTTTTCTGTCCGTCGAACCGTTGACAGTTTGCAGAGCGTGAGAGCATTTTCATTGGTGGAAATATAAGATAATGAGAGAAACTGTCTCTCATATGTCATCGGCTGTCAACGTATGCGACGAATTCTATGGGACTGTTCGTTCCGTCGAATACGCCAATCCGTCGACGCAACGGATGCGACGGATTCTATGGGTCGGGGCCTTAATCATACATATATACCAGCGGTTCCCAATCTTTTTTGGTCGCGGAGCACTTTTCTGGAGAGAAATTCCTCGCGGAGCACTTCGCTGTCAGTATCCCAATTTTCGTAGTTATAGAAAACACCTTAACTATTTTTAGTTGTTTTCTTATTAATTTTATTAAATTGAAGAAATAAGTAACGTGTTGTGACTTTTGAGCATTTTATAAAATATTTAAACTAGTATTTTAGTATTGGACTGGGCAAAATCCTCAACTTGTTGTTCCTTCCCGCGGGCGCCCGTCTGAAAATGGCCAATCAGCTTGTCTGGTTGGTGTCAGCCAAAGATTTATGCTTACGCTTTAATCGTATGTCGTGATCCATTAGTTGAGGTGGGAGAAAACCCTAAATTCGTACCTGATACCAGAGGTGGAGAGAGCGTATAGTAAACCGTGCTTCTGGTTGCAATCGGCCAGAGGTAAAACCGGCTATTAACGAGCTCCCTCAGACGCATTGGCGCGGGTCTGTTGTATTTAGCCTTACCCAGGTATAGCGGCGCTGCCTGGGCTGACCTTGAAATTTCCGGCTCTACTCGTGGGGACTAATTTTAACGTAACAGAAAAAAATGGACAAAACAAAAAAAACAAATATCAAAAAACAAAAAGCAATTCACGCTAAGGGGGAATCGGAGCTGAGAGAAGGAGAGTTATCTTCTTCTTCAACCGTCTCCCTCCTGGCGTTAGAATTGGAGGAAGGGAGGTTGTTGGCTAGCGATAGTGGGGAGTCTGACGACACTCTCACTAACGTTAGCCTTTTCACTTGTGAGCAGGCTGGGACTCTCACAGGTGAATCAAAGGGTAACGCGGTAGAGGAAAAAGTTGAGACAGCTGGAACATCCGCTGTCAGTGAGGCTTTATCCGATATCGCAAAAGAACAGGAAAAGAAATTGGCTGAGGAAAAGGCTGAGGTAGCTGGAACTTCCGCTACCAATGAAGCTAGATCCGACGTCAATGCTAGTCAGGGTAATGCTCAAGAAGGGGGAAAAGCGGGAACAGCTGGCTCGTCCGCTGTGACCGGTGCTCCCTCCGACTTAAACAGCAAAGGTGCGAAGCACAATCAGCACCAGAAGGCAAAGGCTGCAATACGTGGCGCAAAGCGCAAGGTGGCCAAATATGAGGGTTGCGATCCCAGCACTCTCCGGCAAATGGGAAAAATCTTCTTTTGAAAGAGCAAAGGCTACTTTGGCCGCTCCACCGCTCAGTCAAAAGAAGACTAAAAAGAGGGCTACTGTGCAGACGAGGGAGGAAGCCGGACCGGCGCCCTCTACGTCCTACGCAGCAATTGCAAAGGGGAAGAACTCTGCTGAGACGGGTTTCAGCAGCAAGAGAGGCACAGGATTGAACCTATGACCTCTCGCAAATAAATTAAACTTGGATTTGGCACTCCAAAGTACTTTTTTCCAAAATTGCAAATGTTTTTTTTTAAAGTGGAGTCTTTCGAAATTCCGGCTCTTGCTTAGATTTTTGTTGACATAATGTGTGTTTTTTGTGGAATATGCATCCACGAAGATTTTGTTCTACAACACAGCGCCCTGAGTTCTTGATGTAGGTGCAACAATTTCCTTAATTTTAATGGACATTTAAAATGGATTGGCTCAACTTGTCCGGCAAATCTTTCTTTGGAGTAGTTTCGCGTCCACTGTCATTTCTTTTGCGGTTCTCAAAACTTCCAGTTTTCTTAGAAACTTGTATTTCGTCGAAAACAAGCTTCGTAGAAAAACAAATCTTTTCGCTATCAACGCCATTGATTCGTTTCCATTTTGATAGTTAGGAAGTTCTGGAGTACTCGATTTATTTTTATCCATTTTTGTAGTGTGTAATCAATACCTACACAAATTACATTGTTGCGAACAAAATGACAAAGTTACAGAAGCACAAAATTAGCTATTCTGATGGAATTTTCATATTTTGCGCTCATATTTCCGCGGAGCACTTGAATTTTTATGGCACACTTTGGGAAACTCGGCTATAGACTATACCTACTCTAGCGGCTCACAGTGTAATTGAAAACCACATAGGTACAGTGAGCGTCAAAATTGAGTGAACGCCTTCGTAATTTCATTTTTATTCTTTATTTGTCCAAATGAAATACGTTTTGTACTTGCTATTTCGGTATCAAACTTTTTACAGATTGTTGGTTTTTTTTAAACTTGTTTCCATACGGAAAATCCAAAAATTTAAAATTCATTAAACAAAAAACTAAATATATTCTAATTCATTGATTTTTATTAGTTTTTAAATCGTATGTTCTTAAACGAACTTTTTTTCAAAAGAGAAGACGTCTTGTTTGTTTTTTTGACACATCTGGTTCTGGATCCACATTAATATTCGAATGAACAGATATCACAGCAAGTGAGCTTAATCTTGCATTCTCCGACCATAATGCTTCGGGATACTGTTTTAAATTCATTTCATAGTTTAAAAAGGTTCTTTCAACACTAGTAGTGGCGAAAATCGTAAGCAAGAAGTTTATAGCTCTAAAGTGAGTCTTGTTGTCACATATATCAAGCAATTTCAAAACTTTGGTATAGAAGGATTGTTCGACGATATTTTTTCGCTCAGCTCTTACAGCTGTCAACGAAATTGCATTATCAAAGTAACTTGTTAGCTTTTCGATTTCATTCAATCGTTCAACTGCAGCAAAACTTGGGAGAAGAGCTTAAAACGATAGTAGAACGTCTTTGTTGCCCATGAATCTGTCTTTAAGATTTTGTATTAACGAATTTATGCAAGGAATCAATATAGACGCTCTAAAATAGGTTTCAGTAGAAGAAGTTTCTGGATTGGAACGCGTTGTTTGTTTCAATGAAGATCTTGGAGGTCTTAGTTCAAAATAAGTCCTCGGCAAGTTGGAATGCGGATTGAAAAGCCTCTCTGGAAAAATCTTCGGCATTTTCTCTGATGCTCTTAAGAGAATTGAGAACTTCTTTTGTGCGGTCGCTTGTAGAAACGAAATCTAGGGATTTGTTCTGTAGGGAAACTGATAAGGGCAACGTTAAACTGAATAGCTTTTCAATGAGGCTTACTAGGAAATCACTTTTTTGGACATCGCCTACGTTCTGCCAGGAAAGCCACACAAAGGTATAGGTACCCTATATATAGGTAGCAGCGAACACCCTGCACACTTCGTAGTGCAAAATAGAAAAATAAAAAAATTTGAGTTTCAAATTCAAATTTATTTAAATCAGTGATAAACAGTTTTTATTGTAATGTTCTGTGGTATTGCATAGATCAGAGGTTCCCAAACAGTGTGTCGCGACGCCCTAGGTTGACCTACCATAACGCTTCGGAATACTACGGGCTTACACCCGTAAAAGATCCATCTAATTCAGAAGCTCAAAGTTAATGACCATATACAAAGCTGTTTGTTCGCTGACTAGGCTTCGGAGCGTTTGGAAGACGACCCCAATTTTGGCCGAAAAATCATCTTTACCGACGTGGAGCATTTTTAGATGAATTCCTACGGGAATTTCAACGACGACCCGTCCTTATTGAAAAATCCTTTACTTATTTCGCAGAGCCCACAAATACCTTAACGTTCATGTATTCTGCGGAACAAAAATAGTCAAATAAAAACACATATATTTTGACTACTGAATCATGGTTCCACAGAAAGTATAATTTGTAGGTAACTAAATTGTCATCGAAGTCTTAATGTCTCTACCAAGTAATCTTAAAATGTCAAAACTGTCAACAGATTTAGTGAAAAAGAAAGCCAAAAAGAAATTGGATACATTGAAAACACTAGTCGTCTTAAGTCTTACTAACTAACTAACTAACTATCTATCTTCTGTGGATAAATTCATCTAAAATTTTTTTCACGTAATCCACCTAAGCCAATAAAAATTGAGACATACGAAGGCTGATTGCTATATGAATTATGCCCAATCTCACATTGTCCACTTAAGTATCGACTGTCACTCAAATTCCGCTCAAGGGTGGATTTCTGTTTCATATAGTGTCATATTTGATTATAACACTTAAGTGCCCCAAAATTGGTACCTACTCGTATCTTTGACAGGTGGCAAGCTACTCAGTCAGTTGTCAACAAAAAAATGTATTATTGCAAAACAAACCTTTTTATAAGGGTGAGTAGTGAGTACCTATTGTGAATCGACCACGAAACGCAAAATATATACGATTGACACCTATGTGTTACACTTAACACTACGGAGTCAAACCTAAGCCCCCAGTTATACGTAAAATACAACCGAAAAAAAATTGTTTTGGTTCTTTGCGGAGCACTTATACTTAATCGTTAAACTCAATCTTGGTCTTTTTTCGTCCCTGTCAGCCAGCGCCTCTTATCAAGGATTGCAAAAAAAAAAAAAAACGGACGTCGAAGAATGAAAACATGAGTTGGCAACGCATCAATCTGATAGCAAAATTGGCATTGACAGTAAATTTTAATTAAAAAAATATTATCAATGGAAAATTCGAATTCTAATACTTTTGATGCATTTATAAAGAGAAAATTGCACATTTTACTACTCTAAGCGTAGGATAATTAATTAATCCATCAAACTATATTAAGAAAACTAGTTTTAAAAGAGTTTAAATAACAAAATTTCAAAGGGTGTTTTCATTCGCGGCAAAAAAAGTTATTTTGTTGTGTAGGCAGATAATTTTGTATTATTTTTATTAATTGAGCTGAGCGAGTCTGCTTAGTGGGTTAGTGTGTTCGGACAGACGGACAAACATCGTAGTAAAAACAATAAGGTTCCGTTTTGTACCTATGGGAATGGAACCTTAAAAACACGAAACGGAACAAAACTGACACATTATTCAACCATATCCATAGCATATCATAGGAATTCAGTGGAAAATGTTGTGGAATTTACTGAGAAGTTGAACAGGAAAAGTTGTACGTACGGAAAAATTAATAAATTCGATTTCTAGAAAATTCATAGACCAATTGCTTAATTTTGTTTGACGAACTAACTTTATAATACAAAAGAAACATTTTAAGAGCAAAATTAAAATCAACTATATTAAGTTTAAGTTTTCCAAAAAAGCAAAACAATTTTTCCGGTTGCATTTTACGAGCTATAACTGCGGGCCTTAGCTAAACCCGACACCTAAGCTGAAAACCCAATTGTTCACGTGGTGCTTGTTTTCACCGACAGGGTCTTTCACTGACAGCAATTTTTCAATGACAGCTATAGCTGACTTATCAAAAAAAATATGAAACCATCGTCATCGTCATTTTCATAGTCATTACAGCTGTCATTATTTTCATTTATTTATTTTTTTTTTTTATTATTATTTATTCCACACTATAATGTATACAATAATATAAAATAACTTAACTTATTGTAACTTATTTTGAATTGTATACATTTGAATTTTGTGCCTAAGTTATACCGGTTACCATTTTTATGAATTCGCCACAATCCCAAAATTTTACATGTACAATCAGAATTTTTCTCGCGAAGAAACCTGTTATTTCAAAATTGTATATACCTAAACCCTCAGGAAATAAAGCTTTCAAATTAATATTGTTGAAACCCTTATGGGAAACTCTTGTCTTTTTGCTTGATAATTTTCTTTGTCTAATCGCCTCCGAAAATCTGCTATCGGTTAATCGTTGAAAGATTGAAAAATCACGTCGTCGTCGTCATCTCAGGATAAACTCGAGTTTCCACTAGCCTCCGTTTGTCAATAGCATCAACCCAAGATCTATCTATTCTTATTAAAGATCAAATAAAGATCCCGCGGTTGGCGATCAAAAAAGTATTCAGTCGTACACCATCATTCCACTGATTTGTTCCAATGATGCATTTGAATGATAGCTATAACTGGGCTCCTTAGGTGGACTTTCGTCTATTTTTGACACTAGATTAACATCACATAATCAGAAAATTTACGAAAGCAAAACACTTTCGACTTCGAATGTACATTCAATAGCCCTTTGAGTACTGGAAGAGCACCCTGCATTAATGCACACAACATTTTTCAAAACAAAAGTAACAGTCGTTTTAATGCACGAATTTTCCGCACACTTCCACCTTTAGCTAACTTTTTGATTTCTTCTCAGAACTAATGAATAGTGTTGACCAACTCCACGGTGATTTATGAACCCACACTTCTTCGGCAGCAAACAGTGAATTCAACTGATTCATGACCACAAGGGCTTGGCATTGGACGTGATGTGAATCTTTAAATTCGCAGCATTATCCTCATTTTGTTTAAAAAAAATTAAAATCGCTTACAATAGTGCATTCTGGGTTTTTGGCTTTCTGGAGTTCTGGAGTGGCCAATCCTATATACCAGGACAGGCTTGGTGAATTGATGAACCTCTACACTAGGTCATATGAGAATTCTTGGTTACTGTATGTCTGCATAACAATATAAAATGCAAACAAGCAATAGAACTGGTAATTTGCATCAACAAGTCTAAGAAATGCAGAACGAACATGCATACATTATTTTCGTTTGATGGGGATGAATAGCACGCAAGGCTATGCAAATTTGGGTGCAGTCGCTGCTGGATTGCAAAGTAGAAGTAGACAAAGAACAATAAGATCCTCTTTGTAAATCACTGTTATCTGTGATGTACTAGTTCTTGGAATTCGTTATGTTAATCAACAAAATAATTGAAATACTTGCGTAAGGTATTAGTAGCAATTAGCGCGGTATAGTGAAAATGATTGATAAACTATAAGCAACAAAAAAAAAAACATTAATCTGAGGTAATGACTAATCGAAAATATAGATGTAGCTATAACTTCCGCGAAGCTATATTCATTTCAAAGGTTCTGGTAGTTCTTTTTGCAAAAGTTGGTCTAAAAGCGTTTTTTCAGCCCATTGGGTCGGCCGTCGGCATAAATATACTCACCTGCATAATAGTAGCGTAAGCTTAAGTGAAAAAATGTATTTTTCTTACTTATTTGTTAAGAAGAATATCGAAAAGATGCAAACACTTTCTATGGCCAGAATTAGAATGCTACAAATAGCCACTGGTTCCCAAGAGCGTTTATGGGAGATCTTGTAAGAAATTGACAGTTCGACAACAGTTCATTAATAGTACCTAGTGCTAGTGTCATGGAATACGCGAATTGATGATGTTTTACATAAAAAAATGGAGTCAGCACTCCGCCGCGCTGTCAAAATTAAATATGTAGCTATTATATAAAAATGGTGTGAGAAATGTATAGTAATTCATCATTCATCATTTTCATTTTCATTCATTTCAGTTGTTCGTAATAATTGCCATCAGGACAATGTTCTTCCGAAAAAAAGTTTTGGGAAAATCATCCGGAAAAGTCGAGAAATTGGAAAAATCGAAAATTTATGTTTTGTATGGAATTTTTTGTGTAATTGTTCCGGAATGACTTTTCGAACGGAAAAATAGAAAATTCTTAAAAACTCAGAAAATTCCGGAAAAACGCGAAAATTTTGAAATTTTTTTTCGAAGAAATTTTACATTATCTTTGATTTTGGCAACAATTTGGTCAAGATCTCAAATTGCGTTACGAACATGAGAGTCGCATTGCAGAACGACCCATCGCTGGTGCAGAATTCTCGAGACAACTACTGGCGCTTGGCAATGGCCAAATGTCCGTTGATGTTGATGTTTCGACTGGATTGATATCGTTCCCGGCAAATTTTTGAGAGTTTACATTGTCGAAGTAGGAACTGATCACCAAAGTGTTCCCCGGCATTGCACAAAATTATAAAAATCTCGATTGGATGAGTGAACGGACAGCGAAGAATAAGGACGTCGCGTTGATAGCTTGAATTTCATTTATTAAATGTCAAATCGCTGGAGAACTGGCATTCGTACAAATCCGCTGACAGCGTGACCGACGAGGATGAAGCGACCGACGGAATTTTTGAACTCGCTTGATGAGCGAAGAACTCCACCGGATAATTTACAGCTAAAGGTGGGATCGATCATAATCATGTTGCGGAATCTGAATCATCCGAAATTGTGCATCGATACGCAGTTATCCGTCAAGAAACTGATGAACAATGTGATTCAAGCGACGATCATCAAGGGCAAATTCAAAGGGGAGGAAGTCCTTATCCCACGAATTCCGATTATGCCAACTGATATTCCATTCCCATTAAAGCGGATTCAGTTCCCCGTTCGATTGGCTTTTGTGATGACAATCAATAAATCGAAAGGCCAATCGTTAGAAGTCTGTGGGATTAATCTAGAATTTCCCTGTTTTTTCGCACGGCCGGCTGTACCTGTACATTGCCTATTCGCGTGTTGTCAAACCAAACCAGAACTATACTATACTGTAGGTCTGTTCCTTTACTTTTGTAGTAAAAATGGAAAAGACTGTCAAAATGACAATAGTGGGGATGAATTCTCTCTCAAAGAGAAAAACTTACGAAAACGTTAGGGAAAAGGGAACGCTTTTATAGTAACTATGAAAAATGACAGATGCATTTTGGTTTTCCATAAATTGCATGTGAGTATGAATCCAAGTATATGGAAAACTGTATATATACTGACTGAATTACATGCATTCGAGAAGAAAGAAAAAGCTACATTATTTTCCCGCCTTCTGATGCCATTTTCATACCAATTTGTTTGTCATATCGCAGGAAATCAGAGACAAAAGCAAATAGTCGTTACACGCATAAATAAAATTTCAAATCATCTGTCAATTTTCAGACGACTGACAGTTGTTTCAATTCTTACGCAAAGAAATTTGTTGAGTAAAAACTAGTAAGATTCTCTTCCTCTCTAGAGCCGCTCTTTTTTACGAATTTTTCGAGTTGAAGAACGACCTTGAGTAAAAATGCGTAAAAATGGGTAAAAATTCGTAAAAATTCGCAAGATTTAAAAGTAAAGGAACAGACCTAGTATGTTCGTTCGTTGGCGCATTCAGTGCGCACTGAGAATTGTCAGTGAATTTTCGTGTCTGCAAAAAACCCAAGGAAACCCGTGGGCCTGAATATATATATTATCGAACACGAAAGGGCTAACCCAGTGCGCCATAGGGTCCACGTCAAACAAACCCAGTGAAAGCGACTCCATACTGATTTCCCCTTATGAAGAAAAATTATTTGCATTTGACAAATAATGGGAGACATTTTCAATAAGTATCTACCTAGTAAACCTTTTAAAATGTCAAAAGTTTATAGTTTTTATCTTTTTCTTGTAGGTAGGTAGGTATATTTTAAACAAACAACATTTATGGGTCTATTACTGCTATATTGGAATCCGCCGGAAAAGCTTCCTTATCGACACATTTTTGGGAAAGGTAGTTTCACTGTCAAACGACTGTCTTTCATTTGTGAACACAAATCCGTGTAGCTGCATTCGTCGGAGGTTATGAAAAGTTTGTTTCAAAAGTGATTTAAATAAAAACCAGTGTTTATTATGTAATAATGTATACGAAGAATACGAAACAGGCTGAAATGAGCAATGAGTGCTTTCACGGAACTTCCAGACGAAATGTGTTTTTAGACTGTTTATTTTTTGATTTTAATAAAGTTCAATCTGTGCAATAGATTTATTACATATGTTGGGCTTAATGAAGCAGCTGTTTTGTATGTAAATTTTTTATATTAAAATGCTCACGACATGCCAGCAAGCAAGAAAACCTAAGAAATCCGCAATGAATTTGATGCGGGCAAGAAATGTCATTTTGTTCGGGAAAAATTCGATTTGAACGTTTTCAACGATACAGTGAAACTCATTCACATTACCCACACGGGGAACAGTTCACTTTGCGGATTTGACGATACCAAAATATTTTTTTCCGTGAATGATTCCCCCCGGCGGATTCCACGATAGGGGTTTATATTTATTGTGCTATAAATGCTAGAAGTTAATTTTGAAAGAACAATTTGAAAGAACTAAGAAAATACATTAAAAAGTAGAAAATGTAACAAAAAGTGTTTCAATTCCAAGCTTCAAAAGTAAATTAATGAATAAATTTAGCAAATTAGAATGCAGGCAAGGGTTTTGACGCGCGCTCTACTTCTACGTCAGGGCAAATCGAGTGCCAAAATATATGTTCCCTGAGAATCCGGTAGAAGTGCCAATTTCAAACTACAAAGTCGAGAAATTCTAGAAGTGAATTGTCGGCTACCCATCAATAAACGTCAACTAAAAAAACTGTTCACGTGATCAGTCCAGCTCAATGAAAACTCAGAGATATCAAGTGAGAGAGCTGTCAGACTTAACAAGATTCTTGAACGTGCTCATATGTCACTAATGATATTATGGGCATGATGTACAATTTTATAGTAATCGCATATTGTCTTAAGCCGAATTACTCCTATGGAATCTTATTATGTTAAGTTCTCCGTTTTAGTTCGCTGAAAAAAAAATTCCACTGTTAATTGGAAGAATAATTAAATAATTTAATTGTTGATGCCTTCACACGAACACGAGCTGCTTTTTGCACTCCCTTATTAATGTGGTTTCGCGTTCAATGAGTATACAGAAAATTAATGAAATAGAAGACAATAGCTTCCGCGACCAAAAGGCGTCGCGTGTCGGTGTGATCAGTTCTATTGATTTTTAGGGTATAGTCGTGCATTGTTTGATATTCACTCCACATACTTCACAGCATACAGACCACAGAGACGAGCAGTTCGACTTATTGGAGACCCTACACTCACATCGAATCTACTACCATTGGTGCACAGAAGACAAGTCGCTGACCTTTGCTTGAACATCGTAGATGTTCGAAGGAACTCAAAGACATTATTCATCGAAATGCAACTTGTGGGCGCCCCACAAGACAGGCAGCTAATGAGCCTATTAAACTACAATTTGCAGCAATTTAAGTGCAGAACTAACATACATTACATCTGCAACCATCTCGGGGCCACAAACTACGTAGAACTAGACCGTCGGTCGGTCGACTCCTCCCACATAACGGACTTTGCCTACAAGCTGCCTGCGGGCCCAGGATTTTTCATGTATTGGTGCTGCATAAAATCAAAGGAGCGCCATTAGGTTAGGTTAGGTTAGGTTAGGTTAAAAAGGGGTATGAGATGACTCATACGGCACTAGGCACCATAAGGGCCCATCGCAATCAACACTTGCCCTTGAGAAAACCCCAATTTCCCTGCAAAAACCAAGTAGCCCCTTGAAGTTGGTATTGTCTATCTCCCCTAAATGTTGGAAGAAGTACTTGCCCAAAAGGAGCGCCATTAACGCACGCATACTTGAAAAATCCTTGGCCCATGGTATAGCATGGAAAATCATTGCCGCCATTGATTTTGACATTTCACACGTATTCACAGACAGGGTAATCAATTCCGGGGAGAATCGGGTAGGTGCTCGGATGTGGAAGTCGGCGGTCTAGTTCTATGTGGTTTGTGCTCGGGCGCTGATGAAGCGCTAGGTATAGGTTCACCTTTCCCGAGAGAAGTATTTAAAAAAACCCTTATAAGACTCAACCGGCATTGACGAGCTCTTCCCCTTCGCGGATGGATCGTTTTATTCATTCATTCATTCATTCATTTTCAATGGTCCGCTTGTCCATTAAGTGGGTCGAGGGTGTAGGTTGCTCAAGTGGACCCTCCATAGCTCTCGATCCTCCGCCATCGACTCTAAATCATGGAGAAGTAGTCCGGAGAAGTAGCTGCTCGACATTGAGTTCCTCCCGTATTCTGGTATTTCTGATGCGATCCCTACGGGTCACACCAGCAATACTACGGAGAAATCTCATTTCGGCAGCTTGTATCCGCGATCTTATTCTTTCGGTCATTACCCAAACCTCATGACCATAGGTGAGAGTTGGAACAAACACCGAATTAAAGACTGACAACTTAGCTTTGACACCAAGTTCAGTCCTCCTAATAACAGAATGACCAAGCTGTCTCAAAATTGACCCAGCCTGACCAATCCTACAGGAAAACTCGGCATTGCTCCTTCCATCACTCGTGAATAAGACCCCGAGATACTTAAACTTCTCCACCTGTTTCAATGGGACTCCACAAACATGCAGAGTGCATTGAACAGGCGTTCTGGAGACGACCATCACTTCAGATTTGTTCACGTTTACCTTCATCTCAGCTTCAACACAAACGGTTACGAACCGATCGAGTGCGCGCTGAAGTTCAGTCTGAGAGGATCCAAGGATGACCAAGTCATCAGCGAAAAGCAAATGACTTATCCTCAGATCTCCCAATTCGAAACGTTCCTCGCCAAGACTGCGCTGTAACATCCAGTCCATCGTTGGATCGTTTTATGCCGCTAAAATATTCTGCAATATCGCAGATGGTTGTCGACAAAGTCTGTGATAAATCTCGATTAGTTGGATCCGCCATTGGCATTTTGGATAATGCTGCACAATAAATGGAATATTAACAATAATTTAAGGAACTTTAAACAGTTAAAAAAGAGTCGAATCCAAAAAACAAAATTGTTTACACAAAACCAACACAAGTTTTTCATTCGATTTTTTAACCATTTAAATATATAGTTTATGGATCAGGGAGTATTTTATTTTTCATAAGCAATGTGTACTTGAACTTTAGACCGACAAGGCGTTTACATCAATAAAAATAGTTTTTCATTTATAAAATAAATTAATGAGCTGTACAAAAATACACGTAGCTACCAATGACAGATTCCTGTATATCTGAGAGGTTACTTTCCCTCGCCACCAGATATCGCAGGCCAACTTTTACATTCATCAATATGCTCTACCATCGCTGATAATTTTTCGAAATAGCTGTCAAAACACCCCAAAGTACATGTACTTATACCGTACCCATTCATAAAGAAAAAGTTGTAGGTAGGTAGGTACTCAATTATAATTAAGGCGTTTAACAACAATCACAGCATAAATATTAATAATGCGGTTTTGTTTAGCTTTGGGTATGGTTACCTTCAATTGTACTTTATAAATCAGTTAGGTACCTAGCACTTATTGCTATTTAATGACTGTCATTTTGGTCTAAATATTGTTCTAGCGGCTGAAAACCAATTTACAAGGCTATTAAAATAAAAAGCTCTTATTTCCACACAAGGGAATTCCCAAAGTCCTCCTCGCCCCCGCAACTGCTTTGTAATAATTAAAAATGCAGCTGATTATACAAATGCAGCAAACCACTGTGTTCGGATAAACACAGAGGAAAAGAACCACATTAGGTCGTATGTGTATTGATTTATTATTCATTGTCACCCTCTAGTGGTCTAGGCCCTCACCACCACAAATTCAAATAATAAACAATTAGACAAACGGCCCCCAGCAAACAGCACAGCATAGTACACTCGTCGATAAACAGAAGAAGAAAACACCGAAATGAAAACATAACATAACAACAACACAAGTGACAGTTGCATGTCTGTTCGGTGTAGTACGCATCGCTCCAAGGAGGAAACGCATCTCCAACGCAGGCGCAGTGCGCACTTACTACCACCATCCCTTGGTCATTGTGTTTCGCCCATCACTTTTACTTTCGTTTGACACTGTTTACAGGAAATTCCAATTAAAAATGACATAAGCTAGGCAAAATGTGTGGATAGCCCTTCGTTTTACGACCACGCAAGCAAACGCATAAAAGTAACAATTTTAGGAAGCAGGGCTCCCAGTTTTCATTTCACACCCTTTACTCGTGTGTCGCTTCAATTTATTAGTTCAACTTTCAAAGTCAGCGAAATATGGAAATCCAACAGACTGTGGAGAGTTTAGATTTTTTTTTACCTTTTTGGTGATGGATTTAGAATTGGTTAAGTAAATTCACACCGTTCCAGTAGCTGGTACTCCATGCACTTTTACTAATCCCACAGAATTCGTTAAATTAATTCAAGAAATCAAGGACTAGAAATAACAACAAAACACAAAAAAAAACACACCACTCGCGCGATAAAACCACCACCCACTGACAGATCTGCGACGCGACGACACTCACTTTGAGCAACAACGAACGCGTTCTCAAACCGACTGAAAAGCGTTCGCAAGAAACACTCGACATCGACAGTCTTCAGCAATCAGCAGTTTGGAGGTTGAATTCTCCTTTGCCATTCTGTTGTGTCTGGTTCTTTTGTTCGTTGTTTTAGTAGCTATTCTTTCTTTAGACCACATTTCTTGAGTTTGAGTGGTCGTTTTTACACTCAAAACTGCTTTGCTTTCATGTGCGGGATGGCGGATGGGGCTACTGTCAAGTGTCACTATGCTATGCTCCATCTGGTGGTGGTCCATCACCACCATGCGTCCACCATAGTGACAACGACAATTATGTTTACATTATTTCAATTATTCAATCTTTGTGGAGCTTTTTCTTTTGCACAATTTAATGACAGAAAAGTTCACAAAGTTTAGAAAAAGTTTAACCTGTCTATGGTTTCGCGGAAGATTGCGTTCTTAGATAATGTGAAGTTGTTAATTTGACACATAATGACAATGGTCATGTCTAAACTTCTTACTTTATTGCTTAGTAAGTACTTAAACATACATCCGGATCCGGTTTCATTAATACTGGTCATTCAACCATTGCAGTAACTTCATACATGAACAATGAACATGACCCTGTTCATTATTTTAGTAATAAAGGAATCATTTTTTTTTTTTTGCTGCATAATTTTTAAACGAATATTTCTAACGATGCACAAAATTGGGTGTTCAACATACGATTATACGAATCGCTGCAGTTTCAATTTCTTCACACTCCGTGCATATTATGTCAAAAACAATATAAAAATGTGAATTCGAAAAGGAAAAAAGAAACACATCTCCATGAAGAAACTTATTCCGACTAAAATGTAATTGCTCGAGTTCCACTGACCAGACGCCTCGCACATAATATCCCAGATGGATGAACGATCGTTAGAGCTCTAGCGTCAGAGGAACAAAAATGTTTTAGAATTGTTTAGACATTAGACTTATTGTCACTCGAAAATTAAATTTATTTAACAGAAAATGCTAAATGATTTAAGCCTTCATATTTCACAAATCACAATATGTGATAGACCTCTGTCCTAACCAGAGTGTTGCCACTAAAAAAAAAGTGAATCCGGTCAAATCTGACCGTATGACCGGATTTTTATTTTCTAAATCCGATTAAAAAATCCGGTCAAAAGTCAAAATCATAGTTTTTGACCAGAAACCCTGTCAAAAATAGATTATGGTAACATAATATGTATTATTAAAAATATAAAACAAAAGTTAACTATCATTAGCCATTTTTTTACATTATTAACATTATCCATGTTGATGGATTTTATAATATGCGAATTTGTAAACTTGTTTTTTATTTCGTTTGTTTAATATTTACTGAAACTAATTTTTCATTTTATATGACGTGTTTTAAGTCCTGAAATACACTTTTAGTGCAAGACCATACAACGTCTTTTTTTCGTACAATTGTGCTTTCGATATAAATCTGCATTTGAAATTTGCATTCATAGAGTGAGGGCGTCAAAAACGGGCATCGGTTTCGGCTTTACTATAAAATTTGTTTGTGTTTCCGATTTCAATATTCTTTTACCTGTCAAATTTTATTTCATTGCAATGACGCCTCGTTTTTGTTTGTAGCCAATTCATTAATGGAAATGAAAGTCATGGGAAGACGTGTATGGCCATATGCATACACTAAGGCCGTGTGTCAATTGGGCTAAATAAGTATTCTGGGATAAATTTTCTGACACTAGAAAAGAGTAGTTCACCAAACTTCAATCTGAGATTTATCGAATTTCACACTTTAATTAATTAAAATTCATTGTTTAATTTCAACATTCTAGCAAAAGAAAACGTCCAAAAATTAGCCTATAAGATGATGCCCCCGGAGCAGAAATCCATGCGTCATGTTATAAATATCCCATTATTCGCAGTAAATTGGTTTCTGTTTGAACATGACAGTAGGGGTATTCATGCAACGTCGTAAACTCGTCGTAAACGTCGTAAACGTCGTAAGTTTACGACGTGGTAAATGAACTGTCAAGATTTGTATGGAAAATCATTTACGACGAGATGGTAAACTTACTACGCGAATTGGTTTGGAAAACCGAGATGCTAAACTTACGACGAGGTCAATGTGACATTTCACACTTGAAATAAAGGCGCGAAATCAGGAAAAAATTGCTTTGCATGCATTTATAATACTTTTGATGCATTTATAAATAGAAATTGCACATTTTACTATTCCAAGTGTAGGATAATTAATTAATACATCAAATTGTATTGAAAGCAAGTTTTAAAATAGTTTCAATAACGAAATTTTCAATTCCAAACAAAGGATGTTCTCGTTCGCGGCAAAAAGTTTGGAATTGGAAATTTCGTTATTTAAACCCTTTCAAAACTTGTTTTCTTGATACAATTTGTTAGACTAACTAATTATTCTACACTAGGAATAGTAAAATGTGCAATTTTATCTTTATAATTGCATCAGAAGTGGTTTGTTCGTATTTTATCAATTCATTCGCTCCATCTCATGTGAAACAGCTGACTGGTTTACCATCATTTACGAAGGCAGCTATTTGGGGCCTTCATGAAACGTGCGTCGTAAACTTACCATTTTACGCGAATGGTAAACTTACGACGTTGCATGAATACCCTTAATGTGTTCGTAATGTAAGGCTCAGTTTTATTCACTTTATATAAATATATCTTTATTTTTAATAGTTAATAGAGCAATTTTATTTTTCCAGTCAAAAAAGCGTTTTCCGGTTAAAAACATTTTTCGTTCCGGTCAAAAAACGGTTAGACCGGATTTCAAAATTTTCTCCGGTCAAAGTGAATCTATTTCGGTCAGATATGACCGGAATCCGGTCAGAATGGCATCACTGGTCCTAACTGGTGAAATGTCTGTATTTGTTTTTATGGAGCTTGAATGCCCTTGTCATCTGACGGTCATTGAAACGCGGCCATTTAGGACAACTGTCAAATCAATTGTCAATTTCGAAGTACCTATGTAAAGAGTGTAAGTATCCCACAATTCACGCAAAATGTAATTTTGATAGAAAATACAGATTTTTAATTGGAAAGCTTAAATTTTTTGTATTGATTCATAGAGTATACAGATTGGGCTTATGTATGGAATAGCACATCGGATAAACGGCCGCCACGGCTTTGGTGGCAAGTACGTAATCTTTTATTGATATTTTCTATGACCGTTTTGCATAAATTTGGCTGATTTTCATTGGTGGTCATGGGATTGTGTGCATAGACCTTTGACTTCAAAAAACCCCAAAGAAAAAAGTCCAATGGCGTTAAATTCTGAATTCTGATCGTAAAAACGGCCGATTACACGATGACTCATGCAGTAATTGAATTGTTTCTCTGGCTGTATGACATGTGGCAATGCCTTGTTAGAACCACATGTTGGTCACATCCATACCTTGTAATTTAGGCACTAGAAACTGAGTGATCATGTCACGATAACGAACACCATTAATTGTTCCTGCCTGACCAGCTGCATTTTCGAAGAAGAATGTCCGATAATGCCTCCAGCCAAAAATCCGCACCAAAAAGTCACGCTTTGTGGATGCATTTGTGACTCAGCAATGGCCGCTTTCCATTGACCGCTAGATGACTAGCGGCATGCCAAACTCCATATAAAAAAAACTGACATTTCAGCATTTGCGCTAGGGCTCTAGCAGCTAGCACGTTTTGTGAAATATCATTTTGTGGGAAATAAAAGTGAAAATGCAGAAGTCAAATATTTCCAATTTGGTGTAAAATGGGAATTCAAACTTCTATGTATAACCAATATACAAATTTGTAAATAATGTATTGTAGCCCACAAGTGCGGCGCGGGCCCGCAGCGGAGCCATAGAGAACTGCGGGTGTTATTACCCACAAAAATGACAAGAAATATAT
The DNA here is from genome assembly GCA_949372485.1 of Cheilosia soror. Taxonomy (NCBI): domain Eukaryota; kingdom Metazoa; phylum Arthropoda; class Insecta; order Diptera; family Syrphidae; genus Cheilosia; species Cheilosia soror. Next base: position 81,657,965 of record OX443561.1, read on the forward strand.
TTACAAAAACAGAAAACGATTTGAGTTAAATTTGTTAGGACGCACTGAATCTGACACCATACCTTCATCATAACGTCTGCCCACATAACTAGCTCTTTGCACTTGCAAGTAGGTGTGATATTGCATTAAAAGACGGACTCGCAAATACTTTCTTTCTTTCCTTCCCATCGTGGTAGGTAAGCCTCACCTGATGGTGAATTTTAAATTCCAAATATTTGGCTCGATGACAGCCTAAATATAGCGTTTTTTCAGTCACAAGTGGGGAGAATGTGGGTGGGGAGCGGGAGGGCACAAAAAACATTAAAATGATTTCGCATCTCACTCTGAATGCATCCATTGCAAAGAAAGCGATCGAAATGCGATTGACGGCTGTCCAATGGATCCAGTCCGTTCAGGGATGTTTTGAGTAAAAAAAACCCTAAACAAACGGCTTTGCCTCTCTATAAAAGGGCTTGTTCTGAAATTTTGGAGGCAGTCGATTGTGAGATGTGAAGCTGATCACATCTATTTGGTGCGCTTTTTCGCTCGTTTTTTGACACATACTTTGGCGCAATTTTTTGACGCGCAGTATGGTGAATTTTTTGGCGCGTTTTTTCGCGAATTTTTTCTGCATTTTTGGCGGGATTTTTTTGGCGCATATTTTGTTATTTTTTCATCGCGTATTTTGGCGCGATTTGATGGGCATTTTTGGCGCATTTTTTGCATAGTTTTGGCGCGTATTTTGAGATGTTTTTTTGGCGCTTTTTTTTCGCGAAATTTTTCCACATGTTTGGCGGGATTTTTTTTTCACTTTCTTGACGCATATTTTGTTACTTTTTCAGCTCGATTTTTGGCGCATATTTTGTTATTTTTACTCCGCGGTTTTCGGCGCGCATTTTGCCGAGATTTGTCGGGCGTTTTTGGCGCATTTTTTTGCATAGTTTTGGCGCGTACTTTGGAGATGTATTTTTGCGAAATTTTTCCACATTTTTGGCGGAATTTTTTGTCACTTCTTTGGCACATATTTTGTTATTTTTTCACCGCGATTTTTGGCGCCATTTGATGGGTGGTTTTGGCGCATTTTTTTGAATAGTTTTGGCACCTATTTTGAGATGGATTTTGACGCGTTTTTTCGCGAATTTTTTTTCACATTTTTGGAGGGATTTTTTGTCACCTTTTTGGCGCATATTTTGTTATTTTTTCATTGCGTATTTTGGCGCGATTTGATGGGTGTTTTTGGCGCGTATTTTGAGATGCATTTTACCGCATTTTGGAGGGTACGCGGATTTTGGGGCATTTTTTCGCGAAATTTTTCCGAAAATCCCGCAAAAATGATTTTTTTTTTCCATTTTTTTTTTGCGCATATTTCGTTATTTTTTCATCTCGCTTTTTTGGCGCGTATTTTGTTATTTTTTCATCGCGATTTTTCACGCGTATTTTGGCGGTAATTGTTGGGCGTTTTTGGCGAAATTTTTCCACACTTTTTGGCGCGTTTTTTCGCGAAAATTTTCATTTTCTTTTGGCGCGTATTTTGTTATTCTTTCATCTCGCTTTTTTGCCGCCTCTTTTATTATTTTTTCATCGCGGTTTTTGATGGGTATTTGGCGGGATTTGTTGCCCGTTTTTGCACAGTTTTTTTCGCTAATTTTTTTGGGATTTTTTTTGTCGGTTTTGGCACATCTTTTGTTTTTCATCACGATTTTTCACGCGTATTTTGGCCGTATTTGTTGTGCATTTTTGGTGCATTTTTTTGCACAGTTTTTGGCACGTATTTTGAGGTGTATTATGGTGCGTTTTTTCGCATCCACCTTTTTGCCTGGATTTTTCGTTTTGAAATGACGGGAAATAAACAAGTTGACGTCAATCTACCAGTACCTTCAAGGAAATTATCAATAGTAGCATTATAAAAGAAGCGATGGGCCCACCAAGGTGCCTTGTGATCATTCTCCTCACAGCCTAACCTAACCTAACTTTGTGCTGATAGGCTTTAGTGAAATGTAAGTTGAAATAAAGTCACTGTGCGTCCTCGGTAGTTTTGAAGAAGCGCATGCTATGGGGCCCAATTTTGGGCTACTGTATCGAGCATTTTATGCTTCAGTATTGACATCCAATTTGGCGATACTAAAAACAGCCCCAAACGTAAGTCACTCTCATTCACTACGAAATTCTGACTTGCTAAAACTATTAGAAAGTAATCTACGTAGAAAGTGGAACACGTACAGATTTTGCCTAGTTACTATGCGTAGTATGTAAAGAAATAGCTTATTTGAAAAACTATATTATAAAAATATTATGTATGTACCTACATTAAGCCGATAAGAATAAGAAAATGTTTTAAGGTTCTTGAATCGTAACGAGGCGTGTTGTTATAACTGAGGCAGTGGTCTTTGAGTGCAAAAAAATCGGGATAAAAACATCGATGCATCGATAATATCGAAAATAAATTATCGAGTGGAATAATCGATATTTTTTTACGACAATATCGATGAATCGAGTGATTCGATATATATCGCGCATCACTAGCACCGGCACTTATGTATGTGCCAGACGACTAGCGGTCAATGGAACGGGGCCAATTATTCGTGAGTAATTATACTCAAGATGTAAATGGGCTTAATCACTGAAGATGAAAATTGCGGACTGTAGCTGACAAACCTTCATTATTTTTAAAAGATTGCTCAACAATGAAAATGCGTTGTTCTTTCGTATATAGTGCTTCATTTTTACTAACCCCAAACTGTCAGCTATCACACTGGTATCTTGTTTTCTGTTGGCATCACTTGTTTTGGAACAAAATAGACACCTGAGAGTATAGCATGTGAGGGCATGTCTCCCAACGGTGCAGTGTCTCGTAAGGACAACTACTATTATAAAGGACCCCTTTAGTCTTATTACACCTTTGGCTACCACCTGCTTCAAGCAACCCAAATGCTTCGTTGCAATTACCTGGTGTCCCTATGGCCTGGTACCATATTGGCAACCACAAGCACACTTTTATGAAAGTTTCGATTTTGAGTACCTAATTGTCTTCCTTCCGTCATCGATAAATGACAATTTAGGACAGTTTTGAACTTGAAGATGACGAATCCAAGGATGTAATCGCAACTTGACTATCGGTAAAAATGGTGATATGCTAATGGCCGCACTTGCTGCTACTTTTTTACAATAGATGGCGGTAACATTTTGAACAATAATGTAATGTCCATAGCCGCTGTTGGAATGGTCCTAAGGGTTCCACGAAGGCCAGATGCAGGCCGTTCTTTGCACACGACCAAGTTTGTTATAGGCTAAAGTGGGTGGTTTTTTAAGCACTTTTCTATAGGGAAAGCTACGTATTCAGCTTGCAAGGCGACTTTCAATAACTTTTCTTTAGAGCTTACATAGCCGGTGGTGGCTTTCTTAACTTGCAGCAGAATATTGGGTTTCCAGATCATTTTACTGTCTAAATTAAAGTCTAAGTAACTACTTTGGCCAGTTCGGTTTATTGGATATTGTCCCTAGAACAGAAGATCACTAAGCGTATTCAAGTGTTTCCAACAGCAACCTTATCTGCATTCGCAACTACCTTGCACCATATACTAAAAGTAGATCAATCACCACCCAGGTTTAAAAGTAGATCGGGGTCACAATGACAACATACTGTCGAACCTCTAAACCTAGGCCTCGCCCAGCGTTGAGTTGATGAAACTGTTGGTGAGAAACTGATTTCATTTCAAGGCTCGTCAGAAGCCAATATTTATTGCCTTGGGTTTGATGTTTGATGTTGCTAAATGCTCCCCCGATATCAAGGAAAGTTACCGACAATTTAGTACCTACATAGTTACTATAGTGATTGAAGGGCTACTTTTGGCTGCTGCAACAATGTTCAGTTTATCGCTACTGAAAACCACAAAAATATCATATGCATTAGCAACTGTCAGTAGTTATGTGTATCTAACGTTGACGCACCATGAAAAATCGAAGAAGCTACTATAAATAATGATAAAAGACAATTAGTTCTAGGTACTTGAACGGGACCATTAAATTATTTAGTATTTATACAAGAAGTACCTTATATATACGTCTCATTTGAATGTGTAATGTCATCAATCATCATATTATTCACTTTTTAAATACATAAACCTCTATTTGTTTGGCCAGATGTTTTAGCCTGGTGCACAAAGTTTTGTTTACTCTTAAGAAACAATCAAATCATCAATTGACTGCAATTTTGTGTAAGTAAGTACAACAAGTAGGTATATATTCATCGTACCAGTACTTATAAAATTCCTGAAAACTGAGAGTAAACAAAGAACATAAAGTCAAATAGTAGGCAGATACACAAAACAGCTTCCAGACAAAAAGATATACATAATTATACCAACCTACCTTCATTATTGGTAATTAATTTCTGAGGTTTTAAACAAATGAACTTTACGATGCCGCCTGCGATAATAATAATTATAGTTCAATGTTCTATGAATTGCAGTTGCATTACTATTACCTACCATGTAGGGTTTGGTGGTATTACCAAACCTGTTGGCAATTTCGAACTAACTAGTTAGCTGGGTATCTTTATTTTTTTCTAAAAATCAAACGTCACTAACAGGTAGGTAGGTAGGTACCTGGTACATAATCTCTGTTCACATTTACATAGGTAATGCTCACGGGTTTTAGTTAAATTAATTTTTTTTTTATTTTGCTTTTTGTAACGTCTTGAAGCTGTTTATAATATGAACACCGTCTGAACTGCAATTTTTATTAACCAAGTTTAACTCAGCGTTTTATTTCAAGAAAAACTAATTTCAGCGTTATCACCTTAGCAAGAATTAAAGCTCTTTCTAGAAATGCATTTACATAATGGAAACCAATTATTGTGTTCGAAGTTAAACATGTGCCAACTGTATAAACGCGTTCCAGTGCTAGTCATCTAGCGGACTAGCAAAGCAGCATGTAGGTCAAACTCGCATCAAAATACATAATAAAGGGTTTTAGGTACTATTCGCAAGAGTTTTTAATGAAAATAGGATTACGTTACGTTGATTACGTAGTCGTGTCACGAACATCGGTATCTAAACGTCAGTTTAGTACAAAATCTGTCAAAATGAACTTGCGAATAGGCACTCCGAATTATAAAATAGATTAGGTAGATCTATAGTACAGATTTAGAACTCTAGCAAAAGGTTAAATGTCAATTTTATTGCTATATGAGATCTGCTCTAACTTTTAAATTTATTTTACGAATTTTTACGAACTTTTATATATTTTTTTGCCGTTCCCTACCTCGAAAAATTCGTAAAAGAGAGCGAGAGGGGATTCAAGAAGGCTAGATATTATAACCCCTCCACTGAGAATCTTACTAGAGTTTGTACTCGAAAAAATTCTTGTAGTAAGAATTGAAAAGCCGTCAGTCACTTAACTTAACACTTAACAATAATTATTATTGACATATGATTTGAAATGGGTTGTCCTATTTGACATTATTTATACCTACGTCTACGTGCAATTACTAGGTCTATTCGCGTACTTTTCCGAGCAAGGCAGTAGAAATCTGTCAAACACACTTCGAGCTACTTTGAGCCATTTTCAGCTAAAGAAAAGACCAATTTGAACAAAACAGAACTATTCCAAACTGCAGCGAAACTTTACAATTTTATTTAAATTGATTTAATTTTGTATTCTATCAATATCGTATTAACTCATAACCGAGCAACTGTAGAAAAATATTATTTGTTGATTTCGCCTATCTGTCAACTTTTTGGTTTTGACAATTTTATCAGTACATGCCGGCAGAAATTTCCTGAGCTGTTTCGAGCCAAGAGGGGAAATGTTTGTTACTCATTATTTTGCTGGTTTTCTCTTCTCCTGTCATTTTTGATGAAAACGTGTATAGATTTTGTGCGGTTGCGATCGATTGCTATCGATTGCGTTCGGTTTAAAACGCGTACGCGAATGAACCTACTATTTGCATTTATGTTTTGATATCATCAAAAAGAAGTTCGATTAATTACAATCACTTTCGTCGCTAAATGAATCAGTTAACATTGTTAAAATATTAGTAAGTTATTCGTGTGGGCTATAAATAGGTCCTTTAGTGCTAAAGCCCACCACAACCCAATAATTGCCAAACAAAAGATTCGCCGCATCAATTATTGCAATTTAAGGAACAACAAAAGTCATCTGGTCATTTTTCATAGATTAATGCAAAAGCGTTCCCTAACTTGTTGTATGTTTCTCTTTCAGAAAGAGAATTCATGTCATTCATGACAGTCTTTTTAGTTTTTACTAAACAAATTTTACTTGTTGCTAGTCATCTATCGGTCAATGGGGAGGGGACCTTTAAAACTCTAGTTTCTGCCGTTGGCTGAAACGACTCATGCAGATTTCAGTTCCACATAAACTCGTATATGACAGTTTATCAGCTAGGTTCCAGAAATCGAGTGAAATCGAAATTGCAAATCGAGTGAATTCGTTTTCAGTGTTCTGCATTTTGAGCGATTCGGAAACTCCGAAATTTTTTCGAATTTTACTTTGTCTCAATTCCGAAAATTTTAAAATCGGAATCGAATCCTACAGTGAAATGTAGAACACAAAAATTCATTTCCGATTTCATTTCGAGTGAAAGTGAAATGTAGAACCTAGCAGTATGCCTTACAAAAAATATTCCATAAGAATTTAAGTAGGACTTATGTAAACCGTTAGGACTCGTAGCAGCAAATTGCCCTAAGTCTGACAGCTGGCTGAGTTGACAAGCCAGCTGGCTTGTATAAAATACATAAAATGCACTTGTGTTAGTGCTTCTTGAGTGGATTCTGACTTGAAATCGAGAAGCGAAATTCTCTGCTCAGAATCAACATAAGAGTATTTTTTGCGCCAATGGAATGGAACCGTTTCAGAAGTGATTTTCTTGATTCCGGACGCTCCCGGACGCTTCTTTTTGCCCAATGGAAAACGACATAAGTAACCACTAAGTTGACATTTCGATTGGTTGACTGATGCATGAAAAACTGACGTTCGTGACTAATCTATGTAGTTTTTACGTTCGGGGTAAATTGAATCCAGAAAAATCGAGTTGCCCTAAGACGACTATTGTTTTGAATGTACCCAATTGAATGCTATTCATCTAGCGCATAAATAACTACTCGACTGATATAACCCATTTTCAATACCAACCTGACAACAAGACGGTAAAAATAAATCCTTTCACAAAATATCCGTTCTACGGCAGCTGGAATTGGCGCAAATAAATAATAACCGATTTTCAAAAGTGGGCGGAAACCACGCCTCCTGAAGGGAGAATATAAAATGTTTGGTTTTTTTTCTTTCTGTACACTGTAAGTCCTACCGCTCTAAAAAATTTAAACATTATACGGCAATGGGAAGTGGCCCAAATAAATAATCACCCATTTTCAAAAGTGGGCGGATACCACGCCTCCTGGATGGAAAATCTCAAGTTTTGGACTTTTCCCAGTGTATGCACCAGAGGATCTAGCATTCTGCCAAATTTCACAATTCTAGGATGGCCGGAAGTGATTGAGTGAGTGAGTTAGTTACGGTTTTGCGATTTTTGAAGTCCTATATGTTGAGAACCAATAATGCTATAGAGACGAAATTTGGTGAGGTGGACATTTTTAATGACCTTGATAAATGTTACAAGTTTGGTTTCTGGCTCAATTGGTTCCGAAGTTAGAGGGGGGTCGAAAACAGCCTGATCCGCCTTAGCATTTGTTCCTGTAAAAAGGGTTAGTGCCTTTACTATAGAGAACTTGGCTGGGGCACTACCGTGCCCTTTGATACTTGGAGATACACCTATCACTTTAAGGTTTACAAGAAACAAATGAAGACACAAAATGGGCAATTTGACATTAAGCGGAGGTTTTAAGCCAAGTTCAAACTGTTTTAAATCCGCATTTTCAATCCATTGTACTTAATGAATGTTATGGACATTAGTTTATATTTTTTGGTTTAAAAAAAAAAAATCATATTAAATGGTCAAGTTAAAACTCATCAGATCTGGTTTAAATCAGCAGCGAATACCTATTATGACATGATAGAACGCTTCTTTGGCCGTATGTCAATAATAATACATATTTTATTTTCTGACACTATCGTGGTGGAAAACGAATTTTCACCTGTCATGCTCCGGGAGCAAGATTAGATAATAAATCGTCATATTGGCTAATTTTTTGACATTTTCTTTTGTTTGAGATTTGAGTTGTGCTAGAATGTTGAAGAGGAAATAAGACACAGTACACATAAAATGTAATATATTCAGAGCACTCATTTTCGTTTCGTTCTGCGCATCTGTCAAAAAGGCATGCTTTTCCATAGAAATACGAATGGGGTCACATTGTCAGCCATGAAAACTAATGCGCACGCATATTATTTCTATACGTTTATTGTCAGGGTCACATAGGCCGCCATATATTACCTTTAATATGTGTACTGTGAAAATAAGACTCTGAATTTCAATTTAACTAATAGCGTAAAATTCGATAAAACTCTGTTTTAAGATTGGAGTTTGGTGAATTTCTCTTTCAACACTTAACTGTCAAAAAATTATACGAGGATAATTATTTAGCAGAATTGACACACTGTCTTAATGTAGAAGATCGGATATGGTAGGTAATTAGTTCGTAAACCAAACATGCCAATCACTCAAGATATTATATATTATTACTATAAGGCTAAAGGGCTGCTGTACCCAATTTCAAGTAATTATCACTTTGCACATTACTGTTCAAATATAAATCTAGTTTAATTTAATACAAACCTTAAACTAAAATGTCAAGCAGGAAAAACATTTTTGTAGGTATGTACCTACTCAAAAACGTTCTCTACTGCGTATTCTCAAATTACATAATTAGTATTTACAATTTTGTGTAACCAAGAACAAAGAACACATTTCGGTGCAGCGTAGAATAGGTAAGTACATTTATACCTTTTATTTATACATTTTCAAGTCTCTTTTCTTTTACACTAGGTAATAAATATTTATCCTTATTGAATTTACCCATTATTGATTCAAACATCTGTGCAAAAGTTCATAATGCGCTAAGAATCCCTCAAATGCCACCTCTGTAGCAATCAGTTTTTAAATTTGAATTGTCTAATGGCCGTTAGAAATGGCAACCAAGAACACTTTTTTCGTTTCGCATCAGTTTTTTTTCGTTCGTTCGATTGTCGGCTAGTTTCAGTGCAGTGTTAAAATAAAAATTAGGAAAAATCGCGAGTAATAATAAATTCAGCTCTTGAAGTAGTGTTAAATCTTAAATTATAGAAGACTTCTCAAAGTTATTAAATTATTTCGGGTGAAGTTGTTTTTTGATCACGAGCAAGAACGGCTTGAAAGTGCGAGTTCAATATCTTGTTGGTTCTTTTTCCCAAGGGTGTTGCCATTACCTCCCTATACTGTCATTCAATCGTGTTCGTATCTTTGACTAAATTTTATTTTTTATTTTTTCTGTAGTTTTAACTATAAAGGAGTGGTGCGTGTTTTCTTTTATTCGGAATTCGGAATTTATTTATATACGGAAAATCGGATTTATAATATGAAAAGCTGTATTTCGCTGAACATGGCCTATTTACTTAAGGTGAGTTTACATATTTCGTTGAACTGCTTTAGTTTTGTCGGACAGATGCGATTTCTATACCCTCCATAGGAAGGTATATTCACTTTGTCATTACATTTGTAACGCCCCGTAGGAGCAAAATATTTAGCCAAAGGTCAAATTATTTTGAAATACTCGACCATGAAGCTTTCAGAATTCGATTCCGGCTTACCAAAGCTGTGGAAGGAAAATTTTATTCACTTTTCTCCTAAACCTTCCTACCCCGAAGGGGCTGTCACCTTGCCGTTGTGTCTTTTTCTGAACGTTGCGTTGGTGGTCTGGAGGCTTAAGTTGTAATGATTCAACAGGCTAAGCTGTCAGTGGCAGTCGCCAGTAGGGTCACCCATGACAGACAGCCTGTTTTGATGAACAACGAACTAAGAACTACCCAATAACTCTTAATTAGAGTGCTCGATAAGCCTGGAAAGCTTATCTACTTCTCCAGTCTTACCCCTTTCCGCTGCGTTGGACGAAGTTATCATACGACCCGTGCCGATAGTCAGCCTGGTTGGGGGCCTAGTATAATAGCTCAGCCGCAAACGGAGTATCCGGAGGATTTTTGCTGCAAAACAGTTTATCATAGACTTTGACGAAAAAATATATCAGTAGCTTTTATCTGGTGGAAAGCGTTACGTGTCGGCTAACTATCCGAAACATTATGCGGAACCTTTGAAACTGGCCCTAAGAGCCAGCTGTTATGGTAGGTACTTACTTTATTTTACTGGGAAAATAAACCCCAAACCCCCTCCCATAGTAAAAAAAACCTAGTATCTTGTACATTACTAAGAATCCGTAATTAATTTTTGCCGCCTCCCTAAAATGGTCACGGGTTTTCAACTCTTGTACAAGCTGGATCTTAAAAGCTTGTAAGCCAAGATCTTTCCGTAAAATCGTCCACAAAGTGGATGGACATAGCTCCAATTGATGTGCACGATGGCGAATCGAAATCGTCTCATTCGGATTCTCCTCAACACTGCGCTCCACAATGAAAATAACTTCTTCTATTCGCACTGTTTTACGTCTTTGGGTATGCGTATTATCCACTAGGGTGTACGCTGTACGTGGTGCGAAAACGATTCATCGTCTTCCAAATAACTTGCTCAGATGCACGATTATATTGACCGTAAAAGACCGATAAGTTTGGGGAACCGAACCGTGGTTTTCAATATAAGTTTGCACAATTAGCACGCGTTGTTGTGGCGTTAATTCATTCATCGTAAAATGGCAAAACGTACTAAACAGAACCACAAATCAACTTTCAACTGTCAAATTGACAATCTGTAGAAACAGTGTTGCCAGTTTAAAAACCAATCTTCTAAAAATACACCCTTTACATTAAAGCTAAATCGAAAGTGTATTGCCTTTTGAATATTTTTTTAAGTCTCTTATGGAATGCAGCTGAGTAGGTTTTTTTTTTGGAAATATCGATTATTATTATAAAGCCGCTCCTAAAACTACGATTACACGGCCATTTTTTCGAGTCATTTAAATGGCGCTCTGACGTAAAAATCCCGTCACAAAGCAGTCATTTAAATGTCGCTCTGTGTGATCTCCATTTTTGGCAGCGTCATTTAAATGACTAGGAAAATGGCGCACCAAATGACATGAATAAAGTGCCATTTAAATGGCAGTAAAATGACGCCTAGGAAAATGGCATCCTAACGGAAAATTCTAAATGACTCGCAGTGTCCGTCATTTGATTTTGGGACACAAATGACGATGATAGTCATTTCGTGTGATCACCATTTTTTCAATGACGAATCGTAGCTTAAATGTCGCTCTAAGTCGGCTCTCACATTGAGGCAACATTCAATAAGCAACTAGCAATAGGAAACACGCAATACTATCGCTCACAGTTATTTTACATAGAATTAAATCAGAGGTCTCACATCAAAGCAACTCAAAATATCGCTCGAACGAAAAATGTTGCTGGTTGCTACAATAATTATCGCTAGCGATACACAGCGCATGTTGAAAAGCAACATAAAATTGCTTCCTAGTAGCAATATTTGTCATTATTGACACATTTGCGCATACTACGTTTCGGGGCTCATTCGATAACAGTTTTGAAATTGGGTGGGATGTGCTCTGAGTTCCTTAGCGCAAATATTTTTACCATGATTTATTAAATTAGTAAATGCGGGGTGCACCCAAACCCAATATTTCCTTTGCTTTTGTCTTTTTTTTTTTTCTTAAATGGAACCACATTAGAAAAATCGAATCATCGGAGTCGTCGGATGACATGTTAAGTTAGAAATTTAAGGCAATACTGTTGCTTCGATGTGAGAATAGGCTAAATAAAGTTGCGTATTGCTTATTGCCAGTTGCTAGTTGTTTAGTTGCTTATTGCTTGTTGCCTCAATGTGAGAGCCGACTAATGCGACATTTTTTCCTGACGTCACAGCGCCATTTAAATGACTCAAAAAAATGGCCGTGTAATCGTAGCTTTCCACTTCTAGTTATTTTCCTGAACATTTAGATACTTACCTACAGGATAAAATTTTTTGCTATATTTAACATTTTATTTGCTTGTAATTTTTTTTAAATTTTTAATTGCTGTTACATATGCAATCAATAACATGTTGGGACCCGCATAGCTTGTCGCAACCCCGATTGTGTGGTTGGCTTGTCCCCTTTCGTTTTACAGTATCCAACCAGCTGAACTGAGTACCTAGCATTTTCAAAATGTTATAAGATACACATTTGAGACATCGGAGTGGGTGGGGCCACTAGTTTGGCAAGGATTCATATTTGGTATAATCGTTGTTTTTGTTTGTATGACCAGGCCAACAGTGAAATTTAATTAGCTGAAAGCCGGAAACACAGAAATATGTATATGTAGTTATATGCGTTATGTCGTAAAGACACATTGATAATTTCTACCTTTTTTTAGCCATACAGAGGTAGGTACCTACTTTATGAAGTAGGCCTTCATAGTGGTTATATTTTGGTTCTTCGGTATTATACATATTGTTGGCAGTTAAGTAATTGTTGTTATTTTTACATACGTACGAGCTATAGTTTTGTAGTGGTTTTCTAGAGCTCTCATTTTTATAACCTTACTAGCAATGCCCGCGGCTCCGCCCGCCGGTTTCATCTCTTTTAAATAAAACTAAATTTATATGACTTATCATTGTACGTGTGTTTATATATTGTACTCTTATTTAGTTTACAAAATATTTTAACGCAATGTTTTTGTGTAAACTATACACTTTATTTTTTTTAGTGGGAGCAAGTATAAACAAATTACCACTGCAGCTCACACGCGACCATGCAACATATAGCTGTCCATGTGAAAAACATGGCTGTCGGAGGTAAACTCCAGCCGAGTAGCTCCAAAGATAAACCCTATACCTCCGTTTCCCCTTCCACCATCTTCTCCCTAAGTAATAACTTATATTGGATCCGAAAAATTTAGAAAATTAAGCCAGTAAAATGTTGTAAGAAGTTTTAGTTTAGAATCGGCCAAATAGTTCCAGAGTTAGTCCCTACCACCGCTTTACCTATCCCTCCCCGTCCCAACTTATTCCTTGCGTAACCTGCACTGATCCGAACGGTGTCAGCATGACAGCGGTAAAATAACTTTTAAAACCGGCCTAGTATTTCGAGAGATACCCTTTTCCACCCCCCCTTTATTTTCACTCCTATACCACTACACTAAAACCTAAACGGGCATCAAATCTATAAATGAAAGAAATGATATACATCGTACCAATAGTTTAAAAAACTAACAAAATATACTAACACCCTCACGGGATAAACATTGAAAACAGGTTAATTGTATTTTTTGCATTGTGCTATTATTTTATTGTATGTACCTATTGTGATTAGAAATTAACCCCCATGCAAAATTTCAAAGACCTAAGTCAATGGACATACTATTTCACATAAATGAAAACTCGTCACAGGTATGATTTGATTAGCTGCAGATTTCATATTATGTAGATATGTACAATAATTGTGCATAGCTAGGTATATACTTACGCATCACAAACTCCTTATAGCTACGTAGTTTGATTTATGCATTATCCATTCCCTACATCAAATTCAACTACGCATTTCATGAGCATTTACAATTATGCATTCTAAATGCCCGTCGTGCGAGTAATCATTCTATTTTTAGAACGCAAATCAAAACTACCCTTCCTAGGCACAACTGCGATCGATGAAGCGATTTTTTCGCACTTGGCCAAATAAGATCTAGTTTCAATTTATTATATCTCACCCTCTGGATGGAGCAGAAAAACGAATGTTAGCTCAAAATACTCGGTAAAATATTGCCTAACAATTAAAAGTATATCCTGAATTGACATAAATCTATTTATCAGTATAATGGCAAGTTAAGAGTAGTAAGGTCGAAATAGAAAAGTTTGTTTGAAAAGTTTTTCCACTCCTATAGGACGAATTTTGAAAAACGATGAATGAGGCAAGTAATAATTTTGAATTATCTCTCAACATACAAACTTCTAAGTTCTTCCAACTAACGGTTCGTGAGACCCCTCTTACTCCCCGCGACCCCTTTACACCTGCGCAATTCTCACCCACCCTACGGACTAAGTTGGCCACACATTTATAAATCAGAAAAAGAATCATGAAAATCGGACGAATGGTTCTCGAGTTATGGAGAAACGAACAGACGGACGTTGCATTTTATAAGTAGTATGGATTGGATATGGATGGATTGGGCGCCTTTTCAGCAAGCATTCTAGCTCAAACACACCAAACAATTCTTTTTCTAGTAATGACGCACATGTATAGAAAATTGATAAAAGTTGACACAAATTAAGGATCTCTAGCGGCAATAAGAGCATTCCCATCCACTACCCAGTTGTGGGGTTCAGTTCCTATTCTAGATTGTAGGTACCTAGTACTATTTAAAATTGCTGTAAGCAATTAGTTGTCATCGTCAAGTTTCATTTCAAGATTCAGAGGTGTATGTACGACGACGCTGTCAATTATTTCCAGCAACATGCTAGTGGTATGCAGACTTCAAGAATAAACAATTCTACCTGCCCATACTTATCGTCATCGCACAAGTACGTTAACTACACGTGTGCACTTTGGTACTTAAATAAATGCAAGGACAATAGTTTGTACTCTATAGGTACGTCACATAATGTAGATGTATTTTCTTAGTTTTACAGATACGACTTTTACAGATTTAAGTTCCACATAAACTGAGACAATTTAAGCCTTATAGAAAGTAGCTCAACGCTCTTAAGAATTTAAGTAGAACTTTAATCGTTATGATGAGTCATATCAACAAACGCCCCTAAATGTTGCCCTATTAAATCAAAACGTAAGGTTGTGTCCCTAGTGTACATCCAACAGAACTTAATTAAGGTAAACGGTATCGGTAAACGCGGCGGTATCCCCATACATGATATCAGCCAGTTTTATATCGGCGCATTCCAATCTGAGTCAGCACTAAACATTTTGCTGTGTAAAACTTATGCTAGCTTCCATTTAACAAATTAGCTGTTAACGGCTACATGGAAATGCGCCCTATAATTCCCACCGCGTTGAATCTTCATGTACAAATGGTCCCTTCTCACGAACATTCCCATAACACAAACACTATACTAAAAACAAAACTTACTTCCAAGTCCAACTAAAAACTGCCACCTCGTGCGAAGCTTTATGAACATTCTGACTTATCTTCTCCGCATAGAAACAAAAGTGCAAAGCACACACACACGCACGCAATACTATCCGATGAATCCCATCTAGTACCATTGGAATTGGATGCACATTTTACTCGCCGTATGTCCAAATAGAAAAATAATTCCCACAAAATACCATGGCACAGGCCCGCAGCGAAAAAAAAAAACACAACCGAACCGATCCGTCACAACTTCTCGTGTTGAACTAGTTTCTTTACTTCACCTGAAGTTAGTCAAAAGGTATCCTTAGAATACCATTGAATTGATTACTCACACGCGCCCACCCACACCACACACCCCAATTTTGAAAGAAAACACAAGCCTCAACTCAAACCGGGAGATACGTAAATGTATTCATCGATTCGGAAGTCGTGAGCTATTTTCGCTCCAAAGAGTAAAAGAAAGAACGGAACCGCGACACCGAAAAACAAAATTAATAGTAATAATAATAACGCAGGACGAAAGTCCTGGGCGCACGCAATTTAAAACAATGTGCGGTTAGGTTACAAGAAAAAGAAGAAAAACAGTTACTGCCAAAGCCGCCAACGATGTTCTGCCGCTGACTTGTGTGACAATATATGCCAGGAGCTAGGAGCCAGGACTGACGGCAATTTAATCTACGCGGGGGTGAACCGTGAATAAGGGAGACATTGCGCTGCCCCCTAGTAGACAGTTGTGTGTAAAATGAATGCGTGTGCATAATAGCCTTGCACAATTAAACGACATACGAGTAGGTGTGATGGCCAGAGTGGCTCTATTGGAATTTTATTAGCCAAACTTTTGTTTAGTCAAGGGCACCAAATGTAGTCTGTGTCATTTTTGGAGTGATGTCAGTCATTTCGTCTAGCAACGTACATGTATATAAATTAACAAGCCCCAAGATGGTATGAGGAGTATCAAGTGTCACTTTGGATATTTATCTATGACACGTATGGTCTGTACATGACCTAGGTTTGAATGGCTATATAAATTCCGGACAGTTGATGAGTTTTAGTATTTTTTGGGCTAATATGGGTCTGGCGCTTTGCTTAGCTGTGGGATGTCTTACTCTTGTGGACAGTGTCTATTCGGAGGTTAGTGAAACCAGGGAAGTGTTGTCTTTGAATGGGGTGTGGAACTGTTACTGTGAGAGGGAGGGCGAGCCCTTGGCATATCTTCAACAAGGTGGACTGCGTAAGGTTTGGACTTTTGTCGAAAATTGTTTTGGATTTTTTTTATTTTTTGTTTCCGTAGCTTTACAGAATTTTTAAGATGCCAGTTCCTGGCAGTTTGCTCGATTTCACTGCCCAAATAGATCCCAAAAGCTGTACAAGCACGATTTGGTACGAGCGAAGTTTTTTCATCCCGACAAATTGGAAGAACGATCGAAAAGTGTGGTTGCGCCTGGATGCAGCCTCAGCTGGCACCGAATTGGTATGTAGGTTAGCGAGGCATCAAAGCCTCATAAGTATAACTCTGGCTATCTCTAGTGGATCAATGGCGAGCGAATAGGAACGTCCAATAACAGTTTTGTATTAACTGAATTCGACGTAACCGAAAGGCTTGTGTTTGATGCGGAAAACCTCATCGCATTGGCAGTTCGGCATCCCGCAACTCCACAATCTGTGAGCCTGTTGTCGATCCCAGAAATGCTGTTCATTCAAAGCGTCTCTGTGACCACGTCTGTCACGAACGGAACAGGTTTGTGTAAAGTTTGTTTCCACATTTTCTTCAAGCTCTGTGTATACTCCCTGCAGCCTCTGTTAAATACAAAGTCGCAGCCGATGGACTCCTTCAACAGAACCGAAAATGCATTTCGGTTCAAATCCTCGACGCAGATCACACCCCAGTAGCTAGCGATCACATCTGTGGGGATCTTGAGGGCATTCTCTCGATCCCCAATTGCCAATTGTGGTGGCCGATTTGCATGAATGCCAGAGCAGGATATCTATACACGTTGGTATTTAAACTTTTTTATAAATACTGTGACAGTGTAGTGAGAGATGTGTACCGTCAGAAGCTTGGTATCCGAACTCTGAGTTGGTCCAACAACTCGTTGACGATCAATGGAAGAAGTCTTTACCTCTATGGTGTCGAAACTAATGACGAAGTAAGTTTGTCGTACCGAAAGTCTGTGACTTACTAATCTTAATGACAGAGAAAACCGTTTAATCCGCAAGTAGAACTGAGGGATATCGGCCTTCTCAAGTGGTTAAGTGCAAATGTTATTGTAACTAAGTTGGCTCCGTCCCAAGAAATGCTCGACTTGACTGATGAGCTAGGGTTGCTTGTAATTTTGGGGTAAATTTTGAATACAACTACTTCGCAATCAATTGAGTGGTATATTTCAGAAGCCCCAGAAGTTCCCTCGAGCACGTTGTTCTTCGTTATAGGAATCATCCAAGTGTGATATCGTGGTCGGTGACGTTGGGAGAGAATTCCAATTCCAATTCCAAGGGATGGGAGCAATTTGACGAGTGAGTTTTGTCATTTATCCTTTAACCATTTAAAAAAAACTGTTCAACAAATAGTTTTATAAACCTTGACATTTATGAAGATAGCAGAAACACTAACCAATCATTTGCGTTCATAGGCGTTTGTTTAGCAAATGCATGAACCAATTTAGCGACGGAATGAAATAATGAACTAATAAAGTACCCATCGTTTTGTCCAGCTCCCTCATTGATGGAAGACAATTGGGCAACTCCCGACCATTCACTGCAGTAGTCCCTCTATCAAATAGCACCTTGCCATTGGTATGCCCTAAGCCTAAGCAGCGCTCTTCTTTTAAATAAAGCCTGACCCAATCGGCTTTACTTTTAGGTCAACAAATTGGATTTAGTGTCTATAAGTCTGAAAGGTGTCAGCTTGGTTAATATGTTTTCTTCCTATGTGCGAGATAGTATTGAACGGATCCAAAAGCCAATTATATTCATGTATGGCGATAGCTTTCTCTCTAAAAACAATAGGGTAGGTACAGTTTAAGCCAATACATAGTACCAAAATTAAGTTGAAGAAAATCTGTTTTGTTTTTAGATACGAACCCTTAAATACGATCCATATCCAGAGTTTAATGAGCTTCAAAGGTGTTTAGAGACTTTAGAGGAAGACGTCTCGATAGTTGGTGAATTTTTTGGAAATCTTGTTGCCTATGAGAATTTTACAGGTAAATAGAGGGACTAATTTAAAAAAAAATTACGATAATACAAAAATGATCTATGTAGATACAAGTTTGACAGTAGTAGATGGAATCTTCAATCGAAATCGGGAACCGACTGAATTTGCCGACTTTATTCGATCGAAATTTAGAGAGCGAAGGGTTCTACTTAATTGGCCGATGCCACGTTGTAAATTTAATAAAAAACACCATCGCAAACGAGTTTAGATAAATTTGTTTTGTAACGAACGTTTAGTTGACGAACATGCGAGCCATTGACACTTGAAGACTAGAATGAATGAAGTTATTATAATAAAAAAATGTTGCTACTACACAAAAGTTTGTTTTAATTATCATAAGCAATAAAGTATGTAGAGAGCAGTTACCTACTTGTTTACCTATGTAGGTGGCGCTACAGTCCAGGATGGACTTGGGCATCAATTTCGATGCTTGATTTGTGGCCAACCGCCTCCTACAGTTGCGCACTCCAAGCTGATTGAGGACCCATTTCACCACCATCAGATCTTCCTCTACTGCGTTTTCCTTCCGGGTTCGAATCGACGACTCTTCGAGCCGGAGCTTTGGCCAACTGAACGGTATTTTTCTGACCAGGTCGGTGTTGCTGTATAGCTCGTTAAGTTCGCTGTTAAATCAACTCCTCCAAAAGCCTGTCAACGCAAACGGCACGAAGGAATTTTGCGTCCGAAACGCCCAATAGGTTCTTTATCGACCTTTCTTAACGCCCATGCTTCTGCGCCATAGAGCAGGACTGAGATTCGGGCTTAACTCTTCGTTTGATTTCTGGCTTTTGTGTCATTAGGCATGTTTTTTTGAAACCTCGCCAGCTAGCCGTTCATTTGGACAGTTGCCAGCAAGATGAAGATAGCCGAATGAATGTAGACAATAAGCAGCTGGGGAGAAAATCAAGAGTTGTTGCCAGCAGTTGCCAGCAGGTTGTTGTTTTAATTAGCATGTGAAATGTGCCTCAACTCCCAACTACTGGCAACTACTGGCTGGCGAGGTTTCATAAAAACACAACTACAGTTTATAGTGAAGCCGTGCTAGGCAAAGTCCCTTAAAGTTGTAGCTGTACCTATATATCGTGACATTCAGTTGTAGATATTTTGTTTTGCCCTCATTCACTACTAAATCCATTTTTTTCCTTGCAAACGCACCAGTGCCACCCCGCTGCGTGCTGTCAAGGATGTCGATGTCGTCAACGTAGTTAGTTGCACAAAATTTTGAAAAATTGTGCCCCTGTTGTTGGCTTGCGAGTGTCGCATAATTTTCTCAAGTATGTAAATATTTGGTCAGTTGTAGATTTACAGGGCCTAAAACGACACTGATAGGCAGCAATCAGTTCCATGACGAATGGTTGTTGTTATTTGGCTCTCAGTGAGAGAAGCACTTAGTCGGCCCATTTGAGGAGTCTGGGCTGGGATTTGGGAGTGATTCCATTAAGATTATAGGCAAACCATTTGCTTTCGTTTATAAAACTAAGAATGTTAGTGGTGCTGGTTTTACCTATGGATCACTGAGATCATTGAGAAAAAGGTTCCTAAGTAGGCCTTTCTTAAGTGACGAATGGTCTCAGGCGTTTACACAGTACAGCAGATAGGATCTTATAATGTTGATGAGACTGAGACTGATACCTCTATAAGTCCTTAGTTGGCGCAGTTTAGAGGGTCTCCTTTCTTGTAGATCGGGCAAACGATGCTGAAATTTCATTTATCAGCAATACTTTTCTCTCATCAAATCTTGGAGATGAGTTGTTCAGTGATGCCAGATGAGATTTTAAAAAACCCACTAAATTAAGAAAAACATCCCACCAAATTTGTACTGGGACGAAAAAAAAACGCATAATTTTTCTACCAACATAAAAATGATTTTATGTTAAGTAAGAAAATGGAACGAATACTTACTTCCCATTTTTTCAACTAGGCCGACTAAAAATAAGTCTTAACCTTAAGAACAAAGGTCCTAAGGAAAACAAACACTTAAAAACATTTTTTGTGAAGATTGGTAATTTGTTCGTTTTTATTATGAGGAATTAATTAATTTCTTCTTAATCAATTTCTTTAAATAAATAAATAGATATAAATAATAGCTACCTATATATAAAATAAATATATATATAGTATATATGATGGAAATAAGAAATTAATAAATAGTTTGTACTTTGGTTCATTTTAACACAGTTTTTATTATGAAACATTTAAATCTAATTTTAATAAGATGTAAATAAAAATAAAATAAAACGCTTTTAAGCATGGAACACATTTAAGAAAAGCCTTAAAAACAATTGAATGACTTTGTTTATATTTATATATTTAGCTGATAGACAAATGTCTCCAAAGTTTCCTCAATCTCATCATCATCATCTTTGCTCTGTATAACATACATATTTTCTGAATTAAATTTAGATAGCATTGCTTTTGAAGGTACAAAATTGATACAGCCTTGAGTGCCTAAGCTATAGTGAACTCTCAAGACTGCATTTGCTGTTTCGATACTTAGTCTATTCCTAAGCTTATTTTTTACTATATTTACTATTGAAAACGCTCTTTCAACTGAAGCGTTGGAGAATGGGAGACTTAACAGTGCCAAAACGAGGTCGCATACATTTTTGTAAGTGGCTTCCCCTGCGGAATTCGTAACACCTGACACTTCAGCCCAGAAACTTTCTGGAGTGTCAAGTTCACGCCACTCAACGCGGTGAAGAACATTCCACTCGCTTACAACCGCGTCAACATTTTCACAAATATTTGGGAATTTCATTACAATTGATTTTATTTCCCCCTTTATTTGCGAAGTAGCCGATTGCGGAGAGAAAACACAAATTTTTTCCAATTTAGACAAAACAAAATATGAGTCAACATCGTCAAAAAGATTGAGGTGTTGTTTGAGAGAACAACAACTTTTGGTTAACAAACACTTTGGTCTGAATTACATTATAGTTGAATGTTGACAGTTCAATCTTGACACGAAATTCAAAAGACACAATAATTGTAATTTACAAATTGTTGGCAACACCCTTAGAAATGTCCCTAGTACTAAAATAAAGTATCCCAAAAACAGTAGTTTTATTTTTCTCTTTTAAAACATTTTCCTTTCCCTCGTTGTTAATGTCTGTCTACCTACTAAAAATTAAACTAAACTTTGCTGCCCGCCCCGCACCGCACAGCGCGCACACCAATATTCCACTGTTCCACATGTTTTTAATCTTTAATGCGTTTTTAGCATACATTTTCTCTTTATTTTCCCACTTATCTCTTTTGATTTGTATTGATGCCAAATAGATATAGAGAATTTGTCTTGTTATATCAAGTAAATTCGCGAATTTTTTCCCTCCATAAAAAAAAAGTTTGAAATATTTTCCCCCCATTCTTCCCACCATAGCGTTGATTTCCACCCATTTTGGTTGGAAAAACCACCAATCTGGGAACACTGAGTTGTTGTATGATTTCCGCCAAGTCATCTGCCGCTGTCTTAAAAAGCTCGGTAGTTAAACTGTCCGTTCCAGCGGCTTTGTTGTACTTCTAGAGAACAATTAACTTTATAAATAAAGACTTGTTTCTTTCTGTTTTAAACATTCTTTAGCTGTCTTTGATTCACAGATGTTTAGTTATGGAAAATAAAAAGTTATGGTCTATGGGCCTTACGAATAATAATTTTTAACCTTCAACTTAAATATTTTGACGGTCACAACACAACATTTTATATAAAAATGTTCGCCATTGTGACTTTGTAAAAGTTAGCCTGGATACCTACTAAAAATTATTATTAGCACCGCGCAATGTCTCAGCTAATTTCAATTCTACTTCATTTGACTAATATTCATAAGACGTTCATTTTGAATTTCGGCACTTTGATTTTGGGTATATAAAAGTTAAAAATCATTTTTAGTGTCCAGTCTAAATTTTACGAATTCACAATGACGAAAGTTCTTATACAAAATGATCAACTGCTACATACGAAATATTGATGGTGAAGGTTAAAAATGATTATTTTATTAGTATAAGGCCCAATATTATAAAAGTTAAAATTTGGCCCAAAACTATACCCAAAGTAAAATTTTAATTTGAATACAACTTCGTTAAACAATTAAAAAAAAAAAAATAAACACTGTAGAAAAATTAATATTAACCTTTTTCATTTGTCACAGAAAAAAACGACTTGTTAGTAAAGGGTCCGCCAAATAACTTTTTTTTTTGAAAATGCCATAAAAAAAACTACTGAATATTTTCTTAAATTTCTTTTTTTATTTGAAAGTACAATCCTTCCGGTTAATAATGGAAAATAATTTCATTCAAATGGCTGCCTCGGCTGGCCTGGCCATGCAGTAGCCTACACGATCGGTCCAATTTTTAAGCACATTATCGATTGTATGCAGCTGTATTTCACCAATGGCTTCACGAATATTGTCGTTTAAAGCGTCAATTGTCTCTGGCATGTCGGCGTAACACTTATCTTTTACGGCCCCCACAAATAATAGTCCAACGGTGTCAAATCGCAACTCCGCGGTGGCCAAACGACATCAGCTCTGCGGCTGATAATGCGACCTATGTATCTTCAAAAACAGGGCGCAAAACATCGAGTGTAGCTTCGGCTGTGTGGTACGTAGCGCCGTCCTGTTGAAACCAAATGTTGCCAATATCCTCGTCTTCAATTTTTGTGAACAAAAATTCGTTCAACATGGTCCGATAACGATCGCTATTGACTGTAACGGCCACTCCTTGCTCATTTCCGAAGAAAAATGGCCCAATTATGCCTCTGGACCAAAATCCGCACCAAAGCAATTTTCTCGGGTGTACGCACTGTTTTTGGCTTTTCACGCTTTGGTTCATCGATGAGGATGCCAGTTTCTTTCACTTTTTTCACAAGATAACGAACATACGGAGCTGTCGGTGCTTCTCTTCTTCCAAAATCCGTACGCAATTTTCGCACACATTCTGCAACATTACCATGATTTTCAAAGTAATGTCGCAATATTTCCCAGCGTTGTTCAAGCGTATACACAACCATATTCGTTCAGCGGAAGGATAAAACTAATTATCTGTCAAATCAGACATGAGCTAAGTGTTACCATTCGCGAAATAAGCACTAGTTGAAAAAAAAAAAAACGTTAGATAGCGGACCCTTTAGAAGATAGGTGTAATCTTAAACTATGTTCTTTTTAAGTTCTGCAAAAGACTTGAGGTAATTTTCTTAAACCTTTTCTGTCATTCACCTCCAATAAAACGGAGCAAAAATCGGTTGATTCCGAAGAACGAGATACTCTTATGGTTTTTGAACATTTTCTCAAAAATTTTCACGGTGAGTTTGCACCAGATATAAATTTTTTTAAAGCGTTTTCGTAGTCCAGAAAAAACGGAATAACTCCTGAATGACAGTGCGTAATGTAGTCTGTCGAACAGTCGGTGTCGGTCGTGTCGCGCTGACAAACAAAAATGCATAATTCGCTCATCGTCACGCAATTTGTGATCGAGCAGTAAGTTTCCATCAAATATTCCTCATTGAAATAAAAAAATATTGATTAAAATTGTGTCATTCAAAATTAAGCTAAGACAAATCTGAACTGCGTAGTGCGTAGCGTAGCCGTAGGTGCTGCGTAGACAAAATGCTCAGCTAAACTGCTGTGCCTAGTCTTTTGCACGGTGGCTTAAATTTAGCGCTAATATAGTGAACCAGCTTTAAAACATAGGTTACACTCGTCAAATAATGACAATTTCTGACACTTCACTGTCAAAATAGTAAATAGAGAAATTCAAATATTGTATTGCCATTTCGATTGATTTTAGTAAATAAATTCGCATCGTTAATTTTTTTTTACCCTCTTTTAGAATTATTTAAATAATCAGCATGACCATTTTGGCCAACTTTGATCGCCCAATCTAGCAATCTATAGTAAACAATTTTAAAAGCGCTGATCTTACGTTCTTTTGACAAATAGACTAGACCATGGTCTCTTTTAAACGAACTTGTTGTCCTTTCCTTGGTGAGTTTCTAGAGCCTTTTTTTCACTTCGAAGGTAGTCAGAAAGACAAGGATCTTCTCTGGGGGTACCTATCTCAGATATCTAAGATTTGCTAAAGTAACCATTTCATCGCTAAGGATATTCTTTCTGAGCCGAAAGATAGCCGGGCCGTGAGTAGATATTTGAAGAGAGGATTCATAACTCTCAAGACAGAATCTGCATGTTGTATAGGGTCCAACGAGACTCCAATGTGACGAAGATGTTTTTTTTTTTGTGAGGCCGCATGGCTACTGATTATTCCTGTCAGGATTCTTAGATCTCAGGTTCTTTTTGCCTAGGTTAATGAGGGAGTGAGACAGATAATCAGGCCTGCGGTCTGTATAATTGGCATGCACTAAAAGCCACCCTTTTTGTAATTTTCATCAACAAAGCCTAACACTGATATTAGGTACCTACCTATTCCACGTTTGTTTGCCATATCTACTCTTCGTGTCCTTGACGCAATTTTTCCGCCTTAATTCGTTTTATGTTATCAAAGAGTTTGTCATTAAATATAGGCCATTTTAGTATTCATTTTAGTTATAAATCCCTAAACACATTTTTGTTTTTGGTAGCTATTTAAGCTGCTACAAACTATTGTAAATATGATAAAAAATAAATTACTGAGAGTACCTACAACAGTCCTGCTCCTGCCTTTTTTGGATTCGAAAAATAAAAAAGTACCTAGTTACTGCCACAAGATAGATAATTATTAAAGTAATAGATAGGTACCTAATTATTATCAATTATTATAATTTTCTTCCAGTAGGCAGTAATTTAGGAAAACCTACCTTTCACTCCATCATTATGATTCTATATAGGTAGGTATGTTGTATGTACGATATTTTCTATGACCATTGTACACTGAACCCCGACACCGACACGCAAGTATCTGACTGTGATGACGACGCTAGCAATGAATGGCGTAAGCATTTATACTTCATTCGAAAAACGGCACTGCGTGTCTGGTGCGTGTCCACACGCTGGACTATTTTGCGTGCTTAATATTTACAAAAAGTGTACTTAACTACAGTTGACCTTAATAGCTACATTTATATCTGTCTTAAAATCTAAATAAAATGTTAAACTTTGCTTAGTAATAGACGGCGCGGCTCGTTGGATAGAAGTTCAAGGTTGCGAATAAAAAATTTGGTAAGCATTAACGGGCCCAATGGGAATTGCAGAAAAGTATTCCAATTGGAATGCATGTGTTTCCGTGGTGTAGTGGTTATCACATCCGCCTAACACGCGGAAGGCCCCCGGTTCGATCCCGGGCGGAAACAATTAATATTTTTTTTTTTTTTTACTTTACATTGCGTCGGTTAAGAAAGCAAATGACTTTTCTTATGAACTGTTAAAAATTATAAATCCTATTGTCTGACATTCAAACTAGTATCTATGACTTTAAGAACAGCGGATACATATTCCGCATTTCAAAAGGAATTGGGTAAACTCTAACAACGACTGTCAAACTGATAAAGAATTTAAAGGACAAGCGAAAAAAACCTAGCTTCTTCTTAAATACTGTCTGTCACACAATTGTACACAACTTGGGCCAATTTTTTGACAGTTCATAGCTCATACGCATACCTCATGAACAGTCTTAGCAATACTGTTTTTTAAGACTCAAAAACCGCATACCGCTTTTTCTTCTTAAATACTGCGTTTATACTGCGGGGGCCTGTAACACAACGCGACAAGTAGTTGTCGGACAAGTGAATTTCGACAACTTGTAAAAAATTCTGTAACACAAAACGACAAGTCCGTGACCACTTGGACAATTGTCGCGATGAAAGATGACAAGTGGGAAATTATATAATTTCCCTCTTTCTGTAACAGAACACGACAAGTGTCAGGAAACACTTGTTGAACTATGGCTCAATGAGGACAGGTGATTTGAATATTGTCAAAAGCTGACAAGTACATTTTTAATGAAATATCCTAATGCCTAACATTTATTTTGTATAATTTAAATATTAATTCTAATGTTACTTATTTAATTAGTACTTAAAATTGCGCGTTTCTTATCATTTTGCCGAAATACGTCCCTTATTATACGTCCAATTTTTATTTTGGGGAACTACGTGTAGGCTTTTTGGCAGGCTGTGTATTTTCTTCCATTTATTTATTTTCTTTTGTTAGGACATAATACAGAAAGCACCAAAGAGGCTATATTTTCCTCTCTTATTTTAGTTAAAACGGTTTTTTTTTTTTTGCCATCTTCTCCTGTTAAACACTTGTCGAAGAGGGCCGACAAGTCAGGGAAATTTAATTCTTTTGACAAGTGCAACGGTTTACGTTCTGTTACAGAATTAATTTGTACTTGTCGGACAAGAATAGTCAGACAAGTGAATTTAAACTTGTCGACTTGTCGCGTTGTGTTACAGGCCCCGAGAATTAAAACGCTTTAACTTTTGAATGGTTCGATATACAAATTTACCAATCTAGGTATATTGATAGATAAAGACAGCGATAGGCGCTAGAGATTTGTGTCACCAAGGGCCTATTTCATAAAACTATTAGTCTAATAATTATTAGCGAATTTTCTAATATTTTGCGTTTATTAGTAAAATAGCGTTTCATAAATATTTTTCCTACACTAATATCTTATTTGTACAGCGCCAATAAATATTAGTTGGAAATTATTACTGTAGCAAGATTATGTTTCAAAGGAACAATTTTATTAGTAATTATTTCTGCTGTACTAATAACTAATATTTTTTTTCTATTAGTCGAGAAACATGGGTAAACATTTTCTAGTAAGAAAAGTATGGTTAGCCAAATGAGATTGGCCGTCAAAAAATATGCATAAACTTAATTTGTAACCATCAGCGTGTATTTAAATTATTATATTGTGTATTTATTTATTAAAAAAATCAATGTTTTCGAGTAGTGATGATGAGTTTAATAAATACGATTATTCAAACAAAGAATCAATTATATAATAAATACCAGTTACGAATTCAATGGAAAATTCCGAATTAATAGTGAATCTCTTGAATATTTGTTGCAACGAATAGGGTCTTACCTTGAAACCCCAACAAGACGAAATTTTGCTTTGTCCCCTAACCAAAGACTACTTACAGCACTTCACTAGTTAGGAAACGGATGTCAATACCACGGATTAGTAGATATACACGGCGTTTCAAAAGCAACTGTTGGCCATGTAAAAGTAGTTAAACTAATTAACGAAATAATATGTTGTGAAATACATATACAGATACTTATTTGTCAGCAATGTCGCACTAATAATTCCTATATCAATCATAAGGGAATTATTAGAACCCGTCAATATTTTTATGAAATACAATTTTATTAGCCCATACATTATTAGAGCTAATAACTTGAAAATTATTAGTATTAGACTAATAGTTTTATGAAATAGGCCCCAAATCTAACCAATAACAGAGTACCTATCGACGTTCTGGACAGAAAAAAAAAGAACAATAATACGACTTACGAACGAGTAGTGATAGGGATACTTTTTGGGCCATTGCTTTCTAAGGAATCACGTTAACTGATTCGTTTTTTTTTTTATGAAAATGTTTGGCTTTCTTCGTCTTTAGCCTGATTTATTGCCAATACATACCTATAATTGGCATAAGTGAAAATGAATTGTCAGTGGTATAGTTCAATGACATTAAGGATAACTGTTAAACTTTGTCAATTAAATGACATGTGAAAGCCCATCTTACACTACTTGCTGTATTTAGTTACTAGATTCTAGTATCTAGCAACTCGCCTTCATAATGCCAGAAGTTCATGTTTTGTCCTGACATGCTCAACTGTTTCCGTGGTGTAGTGGTTATCACATCCGCCTAACACGCGGAAGGCCCCCGGTTCGATCCCGGGCGGAAACATGTCTCTTTTTTTTTTTTCTTCAACATTTTTACATTGATTGATATAATAATATCGCACCTCCAGTAAAACAACGACTTTTTCTGAGAAAAACGCATTTGAAATTTTTTAAATCGCTTTTATTTAAAAAAAACACAATTCTTAAAATTATTAAAGTTAGCTGTAACATAAGAAAATTTCACACACTTTCTGGTGTAGTAATTCAATTTTAAGAAAAAAAAATATATTTAGGAAAATATTACCAAAATAAAAAAAAGTTCCATTACCTTATTGAAAAAATAAGCACTTATGTCGTTGTTCCACTGAAAACGAAATGAAAAAAACATAAAAATATATTTTATAACTGTCATAATTGTACACTTTCGTCTTTGTTACACCAAAAATCAAAACAAAATTATGTGAATCAGAATCAGAACACACTGACTGATATGCCATTGTTGTTCCAAGTTTTTTTTTCAATGACGTGACGGTGTATTATATTATAACGGAACGGAACAAAGACGCATCAGCCCCTTAGTGGCAAAATTAGTGTTAATCACGTAGGTCTTTAACCACTCGGAGATAAAACAATTTTTAATTTTAAAAACACAGCAAAACTTGGATTTCAAAAATCAGATCCTGCTCAATAACAGAAGCATTGGCTGTGCCAATTCCAATTAGATTTTTTAAATTTGTAATTTCGTAGTGTTACTTAAACTTTTTTCTGTGATGTCACTTCCATATCTAATTAAAACAATCTTTGAAGCAATTTAATTCGAAACTGGTGCGTTGATATAGTTACTGTCACTGAGCAGATGTAGTAGTAATAAGTAAGAAAGAGATATCCAAAAAACGGGAATTGACATGAACTGTAGAGCGATGTCATGTTAAAGTTTAGTACGTACTAATATTTCCGAATAGACTTCCATATAAAAGTTATTATAACAAAAAGCGCTAAAAATTCCGCCAAGAGCTAAAACTTTTTAATGCGCGCTGAATACATTAAAAAGCGCCAGACCTAGCGCCGAAAGCGCTAAACTGACAGCACTGTAAGCGAGACCTCTAATTTAATTCAATGTGATGAAAATCGACTTTTCTCAATTGTACTTAAAACTAAAACGAAATTGTACTGAATAGTACTCAAATTTCTTAAATGTATAAAATCAATCGAAAACATAAAAAATAAATATTTTATTAAAAAAAAAAAAAAAAAAACAGTATTAGTATATTATCATCATCGGCCTCCTTCGATACCCCCTTCTTGCAAAATGTTAAGCATGTGAGTTCGTGTATACATACGTACGTGGGTCTAATTATGGTTTTGTGTGCAGGGAGGTACCGGAAGAAAGAAGTCCTTTCACAAAATTTCATTCGCAGAGGTCGATTCGTTTGGTTGGACTATTTTGTGTTTTTAACGAACAGACAGACCAACACCGACGGACGGATAGACGGACATGGCTAAAGAATTGCACCCTGATTCAGAATATTTATGACTTATGGGATATAAGGGGATTTCTTCTTGACGTTCGAAATGTAAGTGTATATTTACCTATACCTTCCAGTGAAGGGTGTAATAAAGGCGCATTTACCTAATTGAATCTAAAGCTTAGTACCTACGCAGCTCGAGCGAAACTAAATTTAGCTGCTCTTCAATTTTTCTTTTCAAACACTAACTAAAATCCTAGCTAAATTTTGACATAGAGTGCGCTGTGGGTATAAGTGTCACAGAAAACAGCTGTTCGTTGAAAATAACTTCCTTCAAAAAATCATCGACGCGAAAAAGTGTTAGATATATTTTCGTTGCATTTTCTTTTTTCCTTGTCTGATATTCCTTGATCTCAAATTTATCGCTTTGAAAGAATTCCTCATCGAGGTATTCATTGAAAAACCTTATCCTTATTTCCTTTTCCGCAACCCAAAAACACAACAGAAAAAAAAAAAAAAGATCTGTCTAAATTTTGCTTGAAAAAAATGTACGGAACCATTAATGTGCGCGCTAAATTGTGACAGATACATGCAGTACAGTCTGAAATGAAAATTTAATTTTTTAGCTGAAGCTTAGTACGCTGCTCGAGTTCAATTTATTTTATTTATATAGCAATGGCAGACTTAATTTTTAATACGATTTTTAGATTCTCATAGTGTATATTTACGCCTGCATTCGATTCTTTAGCTTTGGTTATATTTTTTTTATAATAGTTATTTTGATAAGAAAACATTCTTTAAACGTTTGCGGAAGAATAAGAATGGATACAAAAAGCATCACGACAATGCGATGTAGGATTTGAATACATGGACTCGTTGCATTCATTTTGCACAAGGCCCATTTCAGCCCAAAACGAAGAAATAGAAGTAGGTATGTACCTATTTCTATCGCAGTCAGATAAAACTCTATATTCATTATTGATAATTTCAACACTTTTTTGTTTACCAGGAAAAAACATTAACACAAATTGGACCATTGAATATACTTGATCGTCCAAATGGCAGTTTGTGAAAAACGTTGTACCTAATGAGTTCAAAAAAATGTCTCCGAAATCAAATCTTTTTTCCACATCTTCGAGGAATGCAAGAAGTTTCAAAAGTCAGTTTTTAAAGAAGTATGTACGATGATGAGTAATGAATGCATTCAGAATTTTAAAACAAAGGAGTGCGTTCAGCTTATTTTTGTTTAATCCTTTGATTTAAAAGATAAAAAAATAAAATTTCAAAAATTTAAATTAGTACAAATAGTACCGAAAATTGGGAAGTGGTACTTGCGTACTCAGGAAAGTCAAATTGTACTGAATTCAGTACAATAGTAAGCATTTTTGCAACTGTTTCAAAGTAAAATAATTGTGAGCGATAATATTGCATGGTTCGTATTGCCATTGCCAGTTGCTTATTGAATGTTGTCTCAATGTGAGAGCATAAGCATAATCCGTTTCTTTGATTCCGCATTAAAAATTGCCATTTCTAGTTTCTATTTCCGTATTTT
Source organism: Cheilosia soror (assembly GCA_949372485.1). Taxonomy (NCBI): domain Eukaryota; kingdom Metazoa; phylum Arthropoda; class Insecta; order Diptera; family Syrphidae; genus Cheilosia; species Cheilosia soror. The sequence goes on from OX443561.1 coordinate 81,689,163, forward strand.
TCTGCCAAAAAGTTCTTAGTAGGTACATTATATACCTACTTTGTTGGGTCTTAGTTATCCTAGTAAAATAATGTTGTCAATTTTTTATTTTTCCAGATTAACACATTTTGCCAAACACTTTATATGAGTGCATGAAAATGAAACTTTGAAAATGTACCTCGTAAAATATGTAAAATATTGCGTCGCGACGCGGTCGTGTTGTGTTTGTTCGGTTTTTAAAAAAAGTCCTTTCTATTTTAATAAATTGAAATAAATCTACAATGTAATAAGTGCGCGGTTTTCTAATGCTAAAAGATGTGAATCTCTCTATAGGTATAGACATATTAATTTTTGTGTAATTTCTATAAGATTAATTTCTATATAATTATTTCTATCGGTCAACATTCGACAATCGGGAGTGGTACACTTTACGAAACGAAAATCCTTTGGAGTACAATAATTATTTCCATCTTCATCCGCATTCACAATCCACAGATGAATAAATGGAAAACGTAAAGAATAGACAAAGGTGAGTGCATTTTTCGAGTTAATTTTGCCATGTGTTCATAATTTCATTGATGTCTTTAAATTAGTTGCCTTTATCCTTTTTATCTATAAAAAAAAAAAATTATAAAAAAAACTTGTTGGGGCTCCAGGAAATTCTCTTTCTTTAAAATCTCTAGATGTAAATAGATGCAGTGAAACCTGCGTAAGTTGGCCACTTGTGGTGCAGACATTTTTGGCCAACTTAGAGAGGTGGCCAACTTATAAGGGTAGGTACCTATTTTCTTTCAAAAAAATGGCGCTTTTATCCATATTATTAACAAACAAAACAAAACAAACAAAAAATCCCCAAAAAAACTGTATTTTTTTTTCACCAATACGAAAAGTATTAGGTAGGTACATAGTTCATAAAAATTTTGTTTTTTTCTGATTTTTCCCGAAAGGCAGAGGAACACAGAAGTTATTCACAAACTGTAGAAATTCAGTCAAATCTATCCCAAGAAGATCTTACACAAACGAACATTTCGTTATTACCTCTAGCAATGGCCGCGTTCAAAAAGCTTTTGCCTAGCTAGTCAAAAGCCTCTGATTGGTTGATTTGCCTTCAAATCTAGGAAAGTTTCGTGTGTTGGGCAAGATTTTCTGCCTATGATAAACTGCCACCTGACTATTTAGGTGCCTAAGCACATTGAACGCGGCCATTATCTGTACATTTTGTTCTGTGCATTTTTAAACACCCGCACGAAAAAGTGCGAACGCCAGGCCATCTTTTGCAGGTTATTTAGTACGAAAGCTGAACTGAAATTAATAAATGTGTGGCCAAGTTCCAAGATAGACAGGTGGCCAACATACGGATTTTTTTGGTGGAATATTAATATTTTTTTTTGGTACTACTTTATACTGACCAACTTCGGCAGGGCCAACTTGACAGGTTTTACTGTACTTGCTAAATGTTATACAAATGTAGACGGGTTTTATGTTCCTGGACATATTTTGATAAAACTTTATTTGAAATATTTTCATTGGCACGCTTACTTTTTGGGAGTGAGATACTTTAATTTGCCATTGCATGGAGACCCAACATTTCCCCAAATATTTTAAGCTTTCTGCTCCATCCAGAAGCTGAGCAACCGACCAAAATCTTAGGTATATGATCCGATTAATAATCGGAAAATATAAGGAACGATTGTTATCTATTGATCGTGGTTCTTCTTTGAGGTGGTGGATCCTCCTGGGATCGACTTTTTTTCCACAACTATTCGTTTGTATGAGTTTTTTTATTTATTATTTTTATGTCGAATCTTTATTTCGAGCCCAACACAACTTACTGTTGAAAATGTAAAAGCAAATGGCTTTGCGTCGAAAGATTCTAGATACTTTTCACCCATTTTTTTGTTATCATTGCTAGTGGTCTTAAGCTAGTATTAGACGATATGTTGAATCATCATACGTATGCTGAGCTGACTATCATTTGCTAACAATTCTAAGCATATACGCATATTTTCGTCTGGTGTATGATGCCCTATTACACGATATGTTGAATTACTCCGAAAGTGTCAAATTTTTTGTTGTCAGCATATTATAGCATACGGTTTGTTATCATATTTTTTTAGGACGTATGATGCCATATTACACGATATGTTGAATTCGGTTTGCTGAAAAGTTTGAAGACTCGTATGATTATATGCTGATAAATTAACAGGCGGGATTTTAGCATACGGGCTCGTTGTATATTTATCGATTTTCTACGATTCTGGTAAAATGTACGTGTTCAATACAGAGTATTTATTTTAATCATCATTTCATTGATTAAATTGTATATATGCTAATCATTGCTTTCGCGGCCAATTCTTTAAAATTTGGTTCTGTTAGCGATGACAAGGACGACGACGAAGACAGCTGTGGCGCAAGCGAAGCAGACTTGCGTTTGCGTCCAGACGTTGACGGCTGATGCATTTCCGGCAAACCCAAGTCATTCAAAATCGACTTGTCACTAACAGCGGATGGCTAAAAAATGCACAACAAAACCAATTAAACGAGACCTATGTGGAAGCGAGAAAAATTGACCAAAACAATTGACGAAGTCGATTCTGTTGAATGATGGTTAGCTTCCAAAAACAACATTTGCTTGAAATATTTCCAAACGGGTTCAGTTACTTCTTTGGTGGCTTGGCCGGATTTACTGGCGCGATGTTTAGCCAAATTCGTTTTAAAGGAGACCCGCAGATTGGTCCACTTTGCCTTGCAATCCTCCGAGGTGTATTGGCCAAAACTCTCCGATATTTCCTTCCACACGTGTGTTTTGGGCAATTTATATTCTGCAGCGGATATATCCCACAACGTGCGGCACTGCTCGACGATTTTTATTAATTTCACGTGCGACCAATCTCCCTTGGACTTAGCTCGTCTTTGTTTGTATATTTTTTTTGGTTTTTTGTGACAATTTAACTCTTGCGTATCATCAGGATGGTTATTCTTATCGTCGTCCATTTTTATTTTCACAGCAAAAATCGAATATAAACACAAAAACACAAAAAACACGTTAACAATTTATTGAAACTTCAAAAATATTAAAACCGTTTGCTGAAAAATGTGGTGTATGCTGATGAGCCTACTTTAGCTCGTCAGCATATATCATACGAGTCATCATACGCCGAAAATTTGTCCGAATGTTAGCATACGGTCCCTAAAGGGGTATTACACGATATGTTTAGTTCGTCAACATACATATGCTGACTAGCCAACAAATTTGTCAACAAACACCTTTCAGCATACATATGATGACAGAAATTTGCCTATTACACGATATGTTGCGATTCGGAATAAATTTTCAGCATACGTATGCTGATTCAACATATCGTCTAATACTAGCTTTATGATCCCTTTTCCCCGTGTTATTTGGCATAAATTCTCGCCTGGTGGGTTTCTATGCGTTTAGTCTTCGCTGACTTCCCTCCCACTCTGTTTTACCTCCCAGGAACCTACTCACGTGTACAGGTACATGAAACGTGCTTATATCGATAATCGAGGACGCATTTGTTCTGCAGAACGTGGGATTGTTTTCGCAATTTACTAGCGCCACGTCGATAGATTTGTAAAAACGGCCTCCAGTTGCAATCCAAGATATTTTGTTTTAATAAAATGTACCACTGAATGCTGGACATTCTTCCCAGAGCGAAGCCTGCAAAAAGTATAATGCCATGCTAGCGGAAAAAATCGATTTTGTTTTATTTCGTTCAATTAAAAATTATATTGCATACCTATTTCAAAAATAGTTTCCGACTACATCGACGCAAAATTATTCGTTAAATCAGTGCCATAATCAAAGAATTTCTTCGAGGCCTTAAAACAAATAATTTAGAGACAACTTCAGTTAAGTTAAGTCCTATGTCATTGTCACTATTGTAAACATTGTCAATTTGTTCATGTAAAATTTTACTGTCGATTGTATTCGCATGAGAATGTTTAATATATTGTTCAAACAAATTAAAAAAAAGTCAGACAACTCACTCACTCAAGTGCTTTGTAAAAAATTGTTAACTTGCTTACACAACAAACATTGTTGGTACACAACAAACATTGTTGGTAAGCGTGTTGACAGATACGTCATGTTAGTTTTTTATTCAGAACGTTTATTAATCGCTTCCCATTAGTAAATTAGTTAGTTACAATTTGTAGCACTTAGGTAGGCGCAGCATTTATTATATCCAATAGCTAGTCAATTCGACGTGCATAAGAAATCGGCCTTTCGCAAATTCCATCTTAGCGAATTTTGCATCGGGACTTGGGCTTACACCCAACGAGCTCAAAGTTAATGAACATAGACAAAGCCGTTTGTTCGCTGGATTGGCTTCGGGGCTTTTGGAAGAGGACCTTAATTTTGGCCGAAAAATTATCTTTAGCGACGAGGCGCATTTTAAGACGAATGCGGGTATGTGAATAAGCAAAATTGCCATAAATATGTGACGAGACGACGATATTTCAACTTCTACCAGTCCTAATTGAAAAACCCTTTAGTGAATCTGCAGTAAGATCATATTTGTGTACTTAGAAGGGCGTCGCAAAAATATTTCAACCTCTCTAGGGAGTCGCAGTGTACGAAAAAGATTGGGACCCCTGATATAGCATATTACATTATGTACGCAAGCATATTTTATACCTACTCGTATAGTTACCTAAAATATTCTGTCTAAACCAAACTAGAGTCTGAATATTCCACGATAGGGGTGATTATCTACTGTTTGCGTTTGCATGAGCATCACTACAATTTTTTTTTTTGAAAGTAGCAGGAAAACTGTCAAATATTTGTATATCTTTGCTACAACCTACAGCTTCCCATTCCGCTTAGGATACGATACATAAATGTATCTACAGTTCTCTTAAGACTGAAGAACATAAAGAGCTAAATAAAAAACCGAATTCGGTTGGATTTGCTTTTAATAAGTCAATCAAAAAATAAAAGATAGTTATCAAATGCTTGTGCTTAAAAAAATTATTTACTCTTACATCAAAAAAAAAAAAATTAACATGTTTCCGCCCGGGATCGAACCGGGGGCCTTCCGCGTGTTAGGCGGATGTGATAACCACTACACCACGGAAACATTTGGAGTTGCTGGCCATTTCAAGAAATTTGTTAAAGAAAGCTTTAAATAAGGTTCGTTCAAAGCTATAAATTATCTTATACACGAACCTAAACGTTTAGTTTTGGAAGCTTTTCTGATTCTACAGTCTGGCACAAACGTACCTATACCTATGCCTCAGTACTGTATAAAATATACAAATAAATATTCCTAATAATTTTCTCTGTTATAAAAAGTTAAAAGTTTACGCTACAGGGTTCGTTTTATATTCCATACCAATTCAACATATAAAAAAACAAATTTCGGGCATTAAATACCTACATACTGCTGCTTGTGAGTATGTGCAACACGACAACAGAATACAGCTTTTCTAATCCCAAATTTTTTTCTAAAGGAGCAAATAATCTAGTTTGGCCAATAACATTTTGAAAATATGGTTATTAAGCTACTGCTATGTCAAAAACCGTATCAATTTTTGACATGCTGACGTCAATATTACAATAAATTTTCTCATGAATGAAAAAGCACAAAATCACGTCAAATTGAAGTCTGTGAAAAATTACAGAATTTTTGACATAGTAGTAGCTTAATAACCATATTTTCAAAATGCTTTTGTCCAACTTAGAGTATTTGCGCTTTCAGGGAAAAGGCTGAGAATACAAAAAGCTGGATCCTGTTGCCATGTTGCACAATTTTTATTTTACCCATCGAAGTAGCTGAATTGAAGGCTAGAATGGAAATGTTTTTTGTAGTCAACTTTTGTGTAGGTCGCTTCAAAAATTACCCAAATGATAATTGTTAGAAGCTTAACCAAGTTAGACTGTTACTTCAATGGACTTACTTTATACAACAGTGTGGATTTTAAATTTCAGACTGATTTCGTTTGGCTGTCATTTTAGGTTGACTGTCAAGTATCAATCTCTAACATAGTTAGAGTGTAACTTCTGTCAGTTGATACTAAAATGTCATTGTTGAGGCCGGCTTTAGATACTCTGCAATAACTTGTTGTCCCTCATTTTTCACAATTGTCAAATATGGACTGAAATTATGACACTCAAAGCAAAATAACAAAATATCAATTGAAATCTTATGGAGAAATTTTAGACCTTATTGTGAATGTCGATCAGCGATCGTCACGACAATTGTCAATTGCGTCGATTGATTTTAGCTATTGGCATTGTGTAAAGGTTTCCACATGTGGGTTGATTGACAAAGTTTGACAGACCTCACGTTTATGTCATTGAACTTGGTGTCGTTCAATTCATTTCCACTTATGCCAATTATTGGCGACAAATCGTTTGTCAGTTGATTGACCAACTTATGACCTCGATGCCAATTCAATTTTCAATTCAATTTGTCAATTATAGACAAAGTAACATTTTGTTTGACAATTTAGCTATTTCCACTTGTCCAGTGGTTTGTTTGTCAGTTATTGACAAACGCTGTTAGTCAATTCATTGACAAGCAATTTTTCGCTATTTCCACTTGCGACAAGTGGAAACCTAGCATAACTCAATCGATGGGGGAATAGATTATTGTGAATAAAAATTTGAATATTGTGAATACATCATACTTCGGGGCTGTTTATTGACAGCTGGCTATCGTTTTCGCAAATTTATTTCTGTTGAAAGTAATTTTTAAGAAATAGTTTGATTGAATTGTGGTTTAACGATTCGAAAGCGGAAAATGTTAATGATGTTCTAGAACTAGCTAGAAAACGAAAACAATTAAGAGATGCGGAATTGGAAGAAAAAGTGTGACTATAATTTGTCGGGAAAAGTCTCTCTTTTGCCTAAAAAAACTTGCCCATAGCCATTTAGCTCTGCGCTTATCTTTTCCCATCGCCTTTTTGCTTGTGTTTTTACCCAAACTCCCTTCGCAATATCTGGATCTGTTTCCATAAATGAAACCAGAAGCTCTTTTTGTTTGTAACCAGCTTAACTCTGCATTTGAATTCATAACTTTTAACATAAATAAATTATTTTTATTAAAATCACATATGACATATTTCACTTCTAAGAGAAAGCGTCGACCAAACATTTGTAATCGACAACAAGCGACTGTCAAATCGACAAAAATATAAATCGCAATCGACAATCACAATACTAAAATTTACAATCGACGATCGACAGTGTTGTCGCTCAATTACCAATTATCTATCGACATTCACAATAGGTCCATTCATTGAATTAAATCGAACAACTTTTGATTGAAATTTTTCAAAACAGATGTTATGTTTTTCCAGTTTTGTCCAGGTTGCCCTTTGTACATAGTGATACCTACTGGCGGAAAATGAAACACATACCAAATAGAACTGACCGTCGACTCCTCCCACATAACGGACTTTTGCCTACAAGCTGCCTGCAAATCATTTATTGGTGCTGTACAAAATCAAAAGAGCGCAATTAACGCAGGCATACTTGAAAAATCCTAGGCCATGTATAGGTAGTATGGAAAATCAGAGCAGCATTAAGAATATAGTTTTATCAGTAATTTTTTGGATCATAAGCAATAAAATTTTAACAAATAAATAACATGTCTGAAACTTCTAGATAATTCATAATAAAATAAGAGATTAAGAAAAATCCAAAAAATTATTGAGAACAGATAAAAAGCAACGATTCGCTTTAACTCCTTCAGACACTTTTTAATTTTTTTTTCTTTTACAATTATGAAACAATAAAAAAATAATGTCAACCCTACCACCGACACACACATCCATATTTATTCTCAGAATCAAACCATTTGACACAATTTTGATTGTATCATTCTCAGTCATTCACTTATCGTTGTGCTTATAAAAAAAAAGTAATAGTAAACCAAAAACCCTAAATAATTATCACTTGACTAGGGTTACCAGACGTCAGGATTTAGTTACATCAATTTAATTTGAACGAAAAAAATCTTTAATTGTTGCTGAATGCATCAAAATATGAATGCAACTAGATAATTTGGAATGGTTTCATTTATATTCGTTCAGTAAAAGAGACAATACTGTTAACAAAATGACAGCAGTCACATAATGCGGAAATTCAAATCAATTCCCAATTTATATTTTGAATATTGCAAAACCAATCCTAGGGAAATAAAAAAAAATTTAAGTGGATTTTTGCAACCTCATCTCAGCAATAAGCACAACAGAAAGAATTTTCTCTCGTACAACCGCACAATGGACGAAATAAAGAAATAAACTCAATTTAGACGCAGTGAAAGCAAAGAACATTTCAAAAATAAATCTTGCGAAGAATTTTATAACTAAGGACTGTTTGAGGAAAAATCCGGAAAGAGAAACTAGGCCTTTTTAATGCTCCAAGAAACGGATTATGCTTAACATTTTTGAAATTACAATTTGTACACTTTATTAGGCCGCACTAAATCAAATCAATTATCTTCGGCTAATTTTCTGACACTTATAAAGTGTTGAAAAAAAAGTTCACAAACTCGAATCTTAAAACAGAGATTTATCGAATGTCACGGTATTAATAATTTATTGAAACTCAGTGTTTTATTTCCTCTTGAATATTCTAGCAAAACTCAAGCATAAGAAAATGTCAAAAACTGTTAACAGCCAAAAATTCGTTTTCCTTCTACCACTATAGAAAATTATTCGAAGATCACATTATTTATCACAATTAACATACGGCTTTAAGATTAAATAACTTATAATTTATTCATTTTTTTATAATGAGTATAAGAGCATGTGATCAAAATTTAACGGTACTGGGATGTCATATTTCAGTATTGTCAGACAGCGCAAATGCTTCCGGATTTTTTTTTCGTACAGTCCTTACCTATATTTTGAAGAAACCTGACGTTCTAAATCAAATATATGCAACTGTAAAATATAAAAAAAATGACTTAGTTAAAAAAATGCAATGTCAGGCTTTTTGCTCCATATTCAGGCTTTTCTCTCCTACCTGTCAGGCTTTTCGATTTTTTGTGATGGTAACCCTACACTTGACCCATGTAATGAAATTTTTTTTTTCATTCAGATTTTACTTCCATTTTAATTACATATGTAGATATAGTGTAAGTACCTACATCTAAAAATCTCCGTCTGCAGTTCTTGAATTCCCCAAATAATATCAATTTCATACGAATTAAGAATGACGTGCAATATGCAGAATGTGGTTTTTTTTATTGTTTTTTTTTGTTTTTTGATAATGACGATTTTAGGTCACTTCACTGGTGCTACCGGTGACTAAAATGTGGGGATTTGTTGTTTTATGAGGCCCTGCATACCGTGCCGGCAATGTTTGTTTTGGATTTGCTCAGTTTGACGTCAGATTCATCGGAACAAAATAGTACGATACGATAGGCGATAGTTTATTAACCGCCGGATGTCAAAGAAATGAATATGCATCCCACAAGAAGAATTGTGATGACAGTCATAGTATTGTACCCACTTTGAAAAATATTGAGCAACTCCCTACTTTCAATTCGTTTATTTGAAATGTCACATGGGGTTTCCGGTTCGACCCCCCAGAAAAGCACAAATTACACCCGAGAGTATTATTTTGTAAACATCTTGGCGGTCAGTAATTTTACAGTGCGAACCCCACCAGTGTCCTGTAAAGGACTCTTTACTACCATTTGGTTAATCCAGTCAATCATCATGGAGTTAGGCTGTTATACACAGCTTTCGTCTGAACTCTGTTGAAGGCTACATCATTGTAAAGACTTTGGCGGGCAGTGATTTTACAGTGCTGAAAATGAAGTGAAAAGTTGTCTCTTAACTCAAGGGTCTGGTTTTCAAGTGCGGCAGTAACACCTCTCAGCTTGAAAGACCCTTCAATGTCTTAGAAAGTATTCTTGTTGATTATTTAACAGCGCTTACAATGGAGTAAAGAGCCAACTATATCTACGTCTTGCGATTTCTGTTTTAATACTAAATCGAATTTGCGAATCTGCCAGGTTTTTCTACATTTTGAGTAGGTCTGAGGATTTGGCACGTGATATAGTGTGAGAGGCTTTGCCGTCTTGGGCATACAAAATATTTCCCTCCCGCCATAGTTTTAGTTAATACAAAAAGTCTAAGCATGAAGAAAACGGTGAACTAAACAAAGCTTTAGAATACCAAAAATCTAAGCGCCGGGAAAATTCCACATGGTCCTGCAGATTTATAGGAAAAGAAAGCTATGTCGACCGAAGTTGGATTATTTTTTGATGAACCCGTTCTTGAGTATAAAGGCTTCATCCACAGAATTTTACACAGAAACTCAAGTGATGCTTGACTAGAATCTGTTTCTTTTTTTTTAACTCTTAGGCTCTTAAAAGCGCTCTAATATGGCTCCAGATAGGAGAAACTTTTCCACGGTAAAATCGGCTTTCTTTATTAGCTTGGTGTATAGCGAGAGAGCCTTCAACAGCATCTCTATAAATACCTACTAAATGAAAAACCGCATGCATAAATTTCTGAGACTCTTTCTTATACTCCGAAGGTTGATTTTTCTTTTTGACCTTTTGCAAAACGTTTCTACTTTCTCCGCTCAGTAAATTAAGCTTTTCACACATCACCATGGGACTTCAGACTATCATCTTTTGTACTGAAAACTTGTCGGTCCTGTTGGAATATAACTAGCCGCGATGGAATTTATAATAATAGCCTTCCTAAACATCAAAATTACTTTTAACAATGAATGTAGATAGCCGGGAGCTATATAACTAACGCACTTGAGAATCTGAAGATTGACGCAAGGCTTAGTCACAGGATCAACCAAATGTTGTTAAAAAAAAAATGATTAATTCCGATTTTGACTTCTGCAAGCTGAGAAGGTCAGTACAAAGAGGCACTCCACAGGGTGGCGTACTTTCACGGCAGCTATGGCTGCTAAGAGAAATACTTGTGAAGCTGACTCCGGAAAAAACGACTACAAAGTTATTTCCTATGCACGCGATATCGTCATTTTATCTACTGGGAAATTCCTTACAAAAATATAAGATTTGATGGTGCAATCGTCCCTCCCAACGTTGGTAAAAAGGGCTAGTACTCGTTAATGCGGCCGGTTAAATCAGAGCTAGTGTTATACACAAAGAAGCATCGTTTGTCTTAAGTTGATCCACCTAACTCAAAAGCTCCGCCACACCTTCTTCGACATCGTCAAGTACATACGTCTGGCTCTATATAGAAAGTTTAGCTGGACATTACAGACGTAGTAAGAATCGTTACCCCACTCTACTCCTTGTAAAGGATGGGGCATCGATCGGTCCAAAAAAATACACTTATTGTATGGGGCAGTAGTTAGACCAATTCTCACTTATCGAGTCGATGCCTGACGGTGGCCAAAAATACGCATCCTTGACATTTTTACTGAGGGAATCATTGCAATGGAAAAGTATTTATAATCGCCAGACTACCAGTATCCGGTATCCCCGACCGACAGCAATGGGAAAGAGAATATATTTATTGACGAAAGCACATTAGCAAACCGTAAAAGACGGGTCGGGATCTTCTCAGTTTGATTCTCCCTAAACTAGTATTTTAGACTACCAAATTTTTGAGGCTTTTCAGAACTCTCGACTGCTAAAGGTGATCCCCGTGCCAATAGAATTAGCAAGATTGTAACGAAACGTCCCCGTTCGTCACACTTTTATGGGCCACTGTAAACACTTGATATGGCCACTACTGTGCACAGCCAACTGCAGACACACCATCCGCTGCTATTGCACAAATTACCTAGACTGTCCATGTCCAGCCACGCTTCTCGTTGGGCCGCATTATTGTGTTTGTAAAGCGTATATGTACTCAACTTAGGAATTTATTCATTGTTAAGCTAATCATAAGATAGTAGTTTATACGTTGGTTATTGAAATAAAGGATATCTCTTAACCAAAGTTTGGTGTTTCTTTGGGCAAATCCTGGATCCGGCGAGCGAAACCTCGGGTTCAGAAAAAGCACATCACAAGATGCAACATCTTGACTGCTGGTTACCATGAGAAATATGGCCACGGAGAGGCTGAGTTTTCTATTAATTTTTATTAAAAAAAATATTTTTATTGTTTACAATACTCAATCAATTTCTATTTCACAAAGGAAATAATTCAAGACAATAATTTAACATTTTTTGATTGATTTTTGAACAAAAAAAAATTTACAAGAAAAAAAAAACCAATTGTCAATAAGTGACATACCGACAATTCAAGTTAATTTTCGCGTTAAGGTAAATTTAAATCCGATAATTCAAGTCGACTTACGATGACTAGATTCTTGAATGAGGCCAAAGTCTATATTTCAAGATGGGAAATTTGCTAAGCGACTGTCAAAAATTGGCAAGAAATATATTTACGAAAACAGAAAACGATTTGAGTTAAATTTGTTAGGACGCACTGAATCCGACACCATACCTTCTTCATAACGTCTGCCCACATAACCAGCTCTTCGCACTTGCAAGTAGGTGTGGTATTGCATTGAAAGACGGAATCGCAAATACTTTCTTTCTTTGCTTCCCATCGTGGTAGGTGAGCCTTACCTGATGGTGTATTTTAAATTCCAAATATTTGGCTCGATGACAGTCTAAATATAGCGTTTTTTCAGTCATTTGACAACAAGTTGGGTGAAGGGGGGTGGGGAGAGGGAGGGATTCGCATCTCACTCTGAATGCATCCATTGCAAAGAAAGCGATCGAAGTGCGATTGACGGCTGTCTAATGGATCCAGTACGTTCAGGGATGTTTTGAGTAAAAAAAACCCTAAACAAACGGCTTTGCCTCTCTATAAAAGGGCTTGTTCTGAAATTTTGGAGGCAGTCGATTGTGAGATGTGAAGCTGATCACATCTATTTGGTGCGCTTTTTCGCTCGTTTTTTGGCACATACTTTGGCGCAATTTTTTGACGCGCAGTATGGTGGATTTTTTGGCGCGTATTTTGGCGGGTTTTTTCGCGAATTTTTTCTGCATTTTTGGCGCGATTTTTTGGCGCAATTTTGTTATTTTTTCATCGCGTATTTTGGCGCGATTTGATGGGCATTTTTGGCGCATTTTTTACATAGTTTTGGCGCGTATTTTGAGATGTTTTTTTGGCGCTTTTTTTTCGCGAAATTTTTCTGCATTTTTGGCGGGATTTTTTGTCACTTTTTTGACGCATATTTTGTTACTTTTTCAGCTCGATTTTTGGCGCATATTTTGTTATTTTTACTCCGCGGTTTTTAGCGCGCATTTTGCCGAGATTTGTCGGGCGCTGGAAACAACCGATAATGTCAATATTCTCCGCATACACTAGCAGCTAAACGGACCTGTTGAAGATAGAAGATAGTCCGTGTTGACACCTGCCCTGGACACTATCTGCTCCAGTATACGAGATCGCATAAGTCGAGTCGAAGATAGCGAATCTCCTTGCCAAAATCCGTCCCAAAAAAACTGCCCCAACAGTGTTCTGAAAATATTTTTTAGTAGGTAGTAAGCCCTCACTAACACAGTTTGATTATGCACACAGGTCTAAACTACACTCTAGAAATTATCCGGTATGGAAATAATATTCTGTCACACGGAAGAGTTATGGAGGTGTAATTACATTTTTATAACTATATAAAGTATCAATCCTCAATATCGGATTTCCTTTGAAATATGGTAATGATAATGAATGACAATGATTTCATTTCGTCCCCCATTACAGCACAATTCAATGACTTCAAGCACCTTACTGCATGTAGATGCCTACAACAAGCAGGAACATTACATTCAATTCTTATTCCTGGTTCCTCCTTATTGGGCACAGGCACACTATCTGGGAACACACATTGCAATGCAATGCACCCAACAACGATGACGACGATAAAAATGCCAATCAATCTACCTGCGCACAAGGGCACAGAGTGAGAGAGATTGCATCCCGAATATACCTCACCCGATACGATAGTCTTTTGGGAACGCACGTATACTGCTAGTGGCTGTTGCTGTCCCTGGGCTGTTTGCTGTTATAGGTTCCAGTTCCATAATATTGTTCGTTCCCTTTGTTTGTTTATGTTTGGATTGCGTTGCATTGAAAGGTAATTGACGTCGAGTTGCATTCGCAACGCTTCTTCCCTTTCACATACCTATACACATGCTCATCGTTTTGTGCATGTGGATAAGTTGCTTCTTCTTCCCTGTCCATCTATGGGAAGACATTGTTCGCGTCTTGATTCCGAAATGACTACCGAAAAAACAATCAAGTTGCTTACACCAGCTGAACACGTACAAAGCGATTGTTTAGAAATAACTCACGATACACATCCTGTTCTTGGGTGGGCGGAGCGGAGGTGCATCTCGTGCTTGAATGTCAAAGTCAAGCTCAGCAATCTCGGGACAATCTGATCGACATTTCTATGTGCATTTGCAACGACTTCCGATGATAACACCCGCACTCGCCGCGTTACAATCGCAATCGCAACGCGGGTGATTCACTTGCATGGTATATATCTCTCTCAATGGTGGGACGCGTGACATTTACTCAACTTTCGCATTTCAAGATTTTCGCTCTAAAACACGCGCTGATTGTCACAACAGTTTATTGTTTGAGTGGACAGCTGCACAGACTTTTTTTTTGTGGTAGTTGCAACTGCAACAGTCGCTGCGTTTGAAATAACTCACGACACTTTTTGTGTGGGTTTCCTATATAGGGATTCAGCGACAAGGTGTTTGTTACTGCTACTGCCACATTATGCGTAAACGCATGAAAGAAATGACGCGACTTGATAGGTTGCAGTAGATTGTTTGCATTATTAGAATATCACATATACCACTGCGTGCCGCCGCCGGCCGCCGTGTGGCGTTTGTTTAATAAGCCATCCGTTCTGTTTGTTATGACGCAGCTGAATTGTATTTGCTTCCGGCATTGCGTTGCGTTGTTCCTCCGGTCGTATATATAGGAAAAACACATGCGGCAAGAATATGCGTAATTTATCAGAATTTGGGCAAAAGTTGCAGCTGAAGAGGGACCGTCTAGGTCTGCACACATGTTTTTTCTATTCTGTGAAGCGATGAGTTGTTTCTAAGATACTTTTGATGTAGATTACCGTTCTATCTAATTTGAGCGTCCTATGTCCAATATTATGACGCAAGGGATACTATTAAGCTTCTATTTATTTTTAGTTCTGAAAAAAGGAAGAGTGATTTTTTTATAGTCATTTGTTCCAAAAATATGACACTTTTGTGACAACTGCTGAGTGAATCAACAACGGCATAGAGGAGGTATTTGTCATGAGACAGATGTGCCAGGCAAAAAGAGAATGCCTGGAGCTCATGTTTGCTAAAACCGGCTTTTGGCTGATTAATTGCAAATTTTGCGGGAAGAAATATTAACAATGAACTGCTAGCGAGTTGTTGTGTCGCTATTACCAAGGTTTCTGGTTCTGATCTACTGGTTGGTGTTCTAGTAAATCATTGAAAGTACCTTGATGGCGAGCACAAACAAATATTCACTCTGCAGATCTTTCTTTACCAAACGGGCTTCCGAAACGTGAAGAGTCTCTGCCCCTGAGACACTGCAGCTTTTCATCATTTGCTTGAAGACCAGGATCGGTTATAGGTATACAACCTAGTGATGTACGATTTAGTCTTTAAAATGGAGGGAGGGTAGGTATCTTTTGGTTTTTTCGGGCTTGAGGGATAGATTTAAAGGTCGATAAAGAGCTGTTGTGTCTTCACCTTCATACCGTCTATAGAGAACCCCAGTATTAGCCTTTCCTTTTTGAATAACATCTCGGCTGGTGGGTAAGTAGATGTAGTGTCCCAGTAACGTTCGTCACTGTTCACTTAGACCTGCAGTTTCGGTCCATTGTGATCAGGCTCACATTATATTCTGTTTTCAGCAAAAAGGAACTCTGTATTAGCATAGAAACTCTTGGAATTTGGAGACCTAACCAGCAATCCCCATATAAATAGAGAAGATATTTCTCACATAGGGAACTACGATTCAAAAAATGTAAGTGCATACAGTCCGTTTTTACTCTTTTAAGCTCCACATTGTCCAGATCTTCTGTAGTTGATCAAAGAATCAACTACCTACCAATGATATTCTATGTCGTTTTCGGTTGGTCGTCCAGAACGGCCCGAAAGAACTCTCCGCGATTCTGAATTCAATTCAAATCCAGAAGCAAATTTCTCTTCTTTTCAGTAGAAGAGAAGAACTGTCAATTCTGCCAATTGAGTGCCAATCGAATGCTTTCAGAAGCGTTCGGATTGCTTCCGGACGGTTCTGGACGACCAACCGAAAACGACATTAATCTGTTAATCTTAGAGCTTCGCAGTGACAAAGCAGATGTGGAATAGACAGAATTTCTTCAACTTCTCTATGCTTCTCCAGTCGTTGGTTAGTTTACCCCAGCCGTTCCTCATAAGTAAACCTATCGTACATTACCCTGTAAGGTCTCCAGTCAGTATACCTACCTATACTCGAATATCTTATCGACCTGTTTTTGGTCACCTTTTGAATAGAGTTCCGCATATGCCTGTAAGTTTCGAGATAAGTTCAACGAAGGGCTGTATCAAATGCCGATTTAGAATCCAAAAAAAGCCTCCAATGAATCCTAAGTTAATATTTTGTTTTCAATAGTTGTATCAGTGTGGATATGGACATTTTGGTCTCGAGACGAAAAAAAAGCCACTAGAACCTGCCGATTAGTGTCTTGCAGAACGCTTTGAGATTTTTGGCACACGCCCTAACGTTTCCGAAGACCCGATGTTAAAGCATGGTTCCTGATGTTAAGCTTTCTTATAGCTAAGCCAACATTGCGGAGGAACTGGATCTACATTGACTGGGTGCAAACTATGTGACTCTTTTTACTCGATGGTCATTTAGCAGTTGAAATGTTGCATAAATAGGTATATTCAATCACTTAGTGATTAGACTTCATTCGCTGTTCCGAAGGGGCTGCTTTCTAGTCTTATATTCTAGTCTTATATCCAGTTTCTTGGTTTTCTTATGAAACCTTCAGATGTTGTTCAATCGCAGGGTTAACAAGTATTGTCGCGAAACTAGGACTACTCGCTGTAGTTGATAAATGCGCAATGTAGAGTTTCTCAGACAGTACCTCTGTATTATATGATTTGAATTCTTGGGTTATTTTAAGGCGTCCAACGTTGAATTAACTTTTCTGGTCAGTTCGCCGCTTCTTCCCGTGGGTCAGTCGAGCTCAAAAACACAATATCTCAGGAAAACGTTGACAGTTTTAGATGGAATCCTGTCATCGATTCTCTATAGGGTGACTGTTTGTAGTATCCATCCTTTTGGATCTAGTACTACTTTCTTACTTACTCCCCAACTAACAAGCCTTTCCAGTTAGGCCTTAGTCCTTAGCTAACAGCCTCTAGATGCTTACTTCAAGTCGGTTGAGGTCTCCTTAAATTTGTGCGTCCCACTTAAGAAGAGGTCTTCCTCTACTGTGTTATCCCTTCGGTTTAGACTCGAAGACTATACACGGAACGGAGTGTTTACTTCCATTCACTTCCAGCCAAGGTGCCTGTCCATTTGAGAGTACTTTCGCTAGTAAACTCTCGAGAGTTACTCTTGGGTGGCTGTCCATTTGAGAGTAATAATTTCGAGATTTTAATCTCGTGAGTTCTTTGATAACATTTTGAGAGTAGATTCCCTGAGAGTACTCTCATAACCATGTCCACTTGATATATTTCGTCTGCTAGTTACCAGTTAAAATGTATTCTTACAAGCAAAAGATTGCCGCTGCGTTAATAATTATTAATGTTAATAATAATAATGTTCTTAACGAAAAAAATTAAGCAAAAAAGAAAAGCTGTATTAAACCATGGGTAGATCGTCGTCGGCAACTCGGTAAAGGGTCTGATCTTGCAAGAGAGCTTCAAATTCAAGATGCTCATCAGGAGTTTAGGGATTTTAACAAGCAATAATATTTCAATATTAATTCAATCTGTTATGTCAAATATTTTTAAAAAGGATACCAAATTAAGGGAAGGCCTGGTTTTGCTTGTCAGTGTGTACTGGTAATACTATGAGTTGGTTTATTTTTTCCGATACCCATTGTTTTGCCATGTCAGCTCTCGACAGCTGCTCCCAAAATACGAACCATGTTGGAATTTTGGGAGCTAATCTCCGATAGTGACCAGAACATGTGTCCACTTGCGAGTGACTTTCAAAAGGCATGAATCTCGAGAGTAAAAAGTTAACTCTCCGCGAACTACTCTCAAGACTATGTCCACTTGCGAGTTTGCCCTCGAGAGCTGCTTGGAAGCTGATCGCAGCATTTTTATTCTCAAATGGACAGGCACCTTTAGAGGTCTAATAGTAAAATCCACTTCATAAGAAATATCGTTCAACACGCTGACCTAAATCATATTTACTGACCTCGACTTCCAAATATTTTGAACAGCTCACGTTAGGTCTGCCATTCTGATTCAATCTCGTAAAATGCGTCCTCCTTCTTGAAGAATTTAGGCTTTTGAGTTTCATTCAGCCAACTATTCTCGACAGTGCGTTGTAGTGTTGTTTAATACTCCTATTCGACATCCGTGCTTATAACTTAGCAATTCAAGTCCGTGGTTCATGGTTAAATAATTGCAATTGATGTGAGTGAACTTACAGTTTCTGCACTCTGGGCATTGCCATTCAGTGCTTATACCCTTTTCCTTCAAAATCTAACCACCATCACAGCTTTCTAGAATTGAATTGAATTATCACAGCTCATTTATTTGTGGCATCAATATGTGCATCTTGTGTGTCTTTTTTTTTTAGGCTAATGGAGTTCTTACTGTTGATAAAAGACTGCCGAAAAGTTTCTTCCATCTTTACAGTAGATCTCTATTAAAAGTAGTAGATCGCTGCCTTACATCTACCAAGTGTAGGATGAATTTACGTGGCTGGCAACTTTCTAGGCAATCCTAAAAAGCCCCTTGCACTTTAGCTGTGCCTTTAAGAAGATATGTAAATACTAGTCGTGTCGTAGAATCACTCAATTTTCGTCAGTAATTTATTTTACTTCGTTCACAGCAAGCAGGGTCGGGTTCAGATGGAAACATCTAGGATACTGCGATACTATCTATACTAGGCTCACCTGGCCAGCCCTGCACACAAACAGATCCAAGGAGCTTCTTCGATAAACGATCCAGCATCTCGAAAGTAGTTAATGCCATCTCCGGGCACTGCATATTGGGCAGACACGCGCAAAGGCTCGCGGTCTGCCATACAATGACTTCTGCAGAAGCTGCAGAGATGAAGAGGAGAAAGAGTCCGTCACTCACTTTCTTTGCAGTTGCCTTGCAACTATTTGGACAATGATCTCAGTGATCTAGGTAATACCAGCGCCGCTAACATTCTTAGCTTTATAACCGACAGAAAATGGTTTACATGAGTAGCCAGCAATGAAATAGCTCCCCAAATCCCAGTGGTATGCATAACAGGCCGAATAAAGACCTAAGTGTTTCTCTTCGAGAGCCACTTTAAACTAACTAATTATTCCTATCTATTCCATTACTCAAACATTCCGTAAATCGAACACAATATTTGGTCCCGTGACGATTCGACTTATAGAAGTTCGACGGTAGGTATTCGCTATATCCATGACTTTGCGATACAGAAGTCCGCCCCTATTTTCGTAAAGAGGGAATCACCATTTTAACTTTCGAACTTGGTACAAACGATCTTCGTCAAGTAAGTTAATATTTTTTTGACATTTCGACAAGGGCTAAATAAGACTTTGGTGTGCTAATGTCCCACAGCGGAAATGGACGAAACTACCAAAAAGCTACGAAGCTCTCAAGCAATAAAGACTTACAAGCTAGGTCCTAAATTAAGATAAAATGGTAAATGGGGGATTTCAACTTCAAAAAAGGACAATTGGTATCCGGCGACATTAAAGCTAATATTACATACTAGCGAACTCCCTGCACACTTCGTTGTGCAAAACAGTTCAAATTTTCCAAACTTTGGCTCTATGACTATTGAATACCGTTTGCAATGATTTTTCTTTGCATGGGCGGTGCCACACCTGTAAGTTTGAGCTCAATCGATTTTGAATTTTTTTTTTGTATGTGCGGTGCCACGCCCCTTTGTCCAATTTTGACCAAACTTCACAGCAACGTTCCAGGGATAATAACTAAGATCTTCTATAAGTTTGAGCTCAATCGATTTGGTGGTTTTCGGGATATACGATTTTGAATGTTTTTTTTTTGTATGGGAGGTGCCACGCCCCTTTGTCCAATTATGACCAAACTTCACAGAAATCGTATTTGGACCAATATCAAAGACGTGTGAAAGTTTGGTTAAAATCGGTAAATGCGTTAAGTCGTGAATCGACGACAAAAATTTTAGGCTTTAATTTTTATATGTATAGATAGAGATAGATAGATATACTGTTACGAAAATTAAAACTGCACTTAAATTACAAAAAAATTAATAATCTTTATTGGCGACCAAAAAACTTAACCTCGCGCAAACACGTTTCTTTTTCTTCTCTTCTCTAGTCCGTTTTTGACAGATGTCATTCAGCCGGAAAAGTTGGCAGATGTAGTTCAGCCGGTCAGTTTGGGAAGCTGAATTTCTCACCGGGGCTTTAGATGGGATCCAAAATCATTACAATACTATGTCCAAAAGCTATTCAATTTTTGACATGTTGACGTCAATATGAAGTCAGATTTTGTCTCCACTCTACTTTAGGACAGAATCAAAAATTATATTGCCAAAAATGTACACGATTTTTAATTTTTGACAGTAGTTTTGTCTGGCAATGGTCTAGTGAAATGTCACTTTGGCCATGGTTTTCTCATTTCAACATAAGTGGTTACAGCGGTGTCCATAGCAACAAACTGTCAAATAGTTTGACCAAATCAACAAAATTGTCATCGCTTTGGATGCTCGAACTTCTCGACGGACCAAAATGTGTCTCATTGTTAGGAATTTAGATATCTAAAACACTGCAAGAGTTTGACGTGAAAAAGCTGCAATGGCTAGAGAGGCCATCAGAATCTTCTTGCTTGACACCATACTATTTGCCTGTTTAACTTAACATCCAATGGAGTCTTGCATTTCATCTATTACATGCAAATGTCGCACAATGACTTGTCCAATGGTAGAGTTACAGCTAATTACAAGAAGCCATTACAAACAAACATTTACATCGCACACTCACAGTCATAAATCATTGCCGCGATGACAATCGCGTCAGAAACTAAATATGCTTACCATTGCGGCTAATTAGACTTATCCCATTTTAATGATCCCTTCAGTGAAAAGAATCATCCACTAGAATGAATGAATGCAACTTGGGAATTTCCAAATCAATTGTTATGTGGTTTCTATAGGTATGTACCTACTCTTCTCGTGCAGGTAGCAAGTCAAAGCCACATCCGATTGGCATTCGTCAGTGCTTTGTCAGCGACTGTAGTTGTTTTTCTACGTTTCCATGACCTTTTTGTTAACAACGAATGACGAATTGTTGCGGAAATACGAATAAAGAAGTCTCTGGACCACCATTCTAGAGTAGGCTTAAAGTGCTTGTAATTGCCACCTTATTCGGCAGCTAATGGCTCGTGGTGCGGATTGGCTTCCGTGGAGGGTGTTCAATACGTGAATTGATTTCCTGATTGAATCACTACTGCTATACTCGCAGCTACGAATCCTAATTAATTGAATACAATTATTTTATCCTTTGTGTGAACAGCAGAAAAAAAAAACGGACACGCATGTAAACAAAAGAAAACAAAAAATAGCGTCGGCCCTCTTTTCGATGTACGGCAATTAATACACGCTTAATGTTGGCGTTAATGACCGGGGTAAGAGCCTGGCCTGTTACGTATGATGACGCTTTTTTTAAAATTCTTTTTCGATTAATTCGTGGCTTTAACAATAAAATAGCCGATAATAATGGTGCGAATATTTAATTAAGGTGACTGAGCGAAGCGGTCGGTGGTTTACTGGTTTCACTGCCGAACTGGCCGTGAGTCAACTTCAACTTCATTGGATGCTGCTGATTCGTTTGAATGATGAAGAGACAACTTTCGGCGATACATTTTTTTTGGATTGATGCTGCGAATTGATTCATAATACTGATAAGAGTAAAATACCCACTTTCTTGGTGACTGTATGGCTACGTCTGTAATTCATGCAAAAGAAAGGCGGATAATAATAAAATGCGATTTTGGTGTCAGAGATTAAGTATATATGGCCGATAAGTGCTCGTTATACTTAGTAATGAGAAGTTGCTTTTTAATTGCGCATTTAGTGGTGAATTTCCATTAAAGTTACCACTTAAATGGAGTTTATACGAGCTTACTCATGCAGTGCGTCCCATCGCATCGGTCAGATGTGCGCGGATATTTTGAGGATTTCCATGGAAGTTTACAACGTCTGCAATGCATAAACTTGCATTTTGGGTTTTCGTATGCCGCTGTTTAATTTGTTTGATTAGTTCATTAATATGAGTTGACATTTCTTAAGAAACAGCACAGCGGCAATCGTTTGTGCGTGTAGCAACGATGCGCAGTATCTAGATGGTTGAATGAAATTGTTACATATTCGGGAAGAAAACGACATAAGATGGAGTTGATGTTTGTGTCATCAAGAAAGCGTCTCTGTGTCAAAGAGAATAAATTTCTCCTTAATAAAATCAAGACCTGACAAATTCCGCCGTCAGGCAGAATGAACCATTCAACCTGGGCGATGAAAGCCAAGACTTCCGTCCACCTGAAGTCCAACAAAGCTGCAGGACCGGACGGTTTATCGGCCGAGCTTTTTAAGGCAGCAGGGGATGACTTGGTAGAGAGCATACACCAACTCGTTTCTAAAATTTGGTCAGAAGAAAGAATGCCTGATTGCCCGATCCATAAGAAAGGAGACCCTCTAAACTGCGCCAACTATAGAGGCATTAGTCTCCTTAACATCGCTTATAAGATCCTGTCGGCCGTACTGTGTGAACGCCTGAAACCATTTGCCAACGAACTGATTGGACCCTATCAGTACGGTTTTAGACCCGGTAAGTCCACAACCGACCAAATATTCACACTACGGCAGATCCTGGAGAAAACCCTAGAAGTCCAAATCGATACTCATCAGATCACCTATTTATCGATTTTAAAACCGCATATGACACCATTTATAGAGACGAGCTATACAGAGCCATGTCTAGTTTTGGCATCCCTGCCAAACTTGTCAGATTGTGCAGAATGACGATGGAGAACGCTCGGTGCTCCGTAAAGGTCGGAAACAGTCTCACCGAGACCTTTGATGTCAAAAAAGGATTTAGACAAGGTTATGCGCTGTCATGTGACTTTTTCAACATCATTCTTGAGAAAATTGTGCGAAACTCGCAAGCCAACACCGGGGCACAATTTTCCAAAAGGCTGTGTAACTACCTGATGCATACGCTGATGACATCGACATCATTGGCAGAACACAGCGAGCTGTCACTGGTGCGTTTGCAAGTATCAGTACAGAGGCGGCAAAAACGGGTTTAGTGGGCAAAAAAAAATATGCTGTCAACAAGAAGGGACACACAACATCGACGAATCGGACAGAACGTAACGATAAGATTCTGTATGCCTTTGCCCGAGATGTCGCTAAGGTCGACAATGCGGCAATGCGAGTTGTATGGGATACATAGCTTGGCCGCTTGGTCTCCAATTGGCCAATGAACCGTGATTATTGCCGTTATTCTGGCAATATCTGGGCGCGTTCTGTTTAGTAGGTCATTTGTTCTGTTTTGGTTGTAGGTAGGCCATATCTATCGGAAATTGGATTTCTGCAGAAAATGCGATTGTATTTGTCCATTTACCGCTCCTAGCGGAATGTGGACCCTCGTTGAGAGCGAGGCGTGTAGTGCTGAGCCCTTCCTGGCCAGCTCATCCACGCGCTCATTGTCTGTTACGTCACTATGCTCTGCAACCTAGAGAAGTCTGAAGCGCTCGCTCAGACAGGCAAGCTCGTTCCGGCACTTCTGCGTCAGTTTGGAGGATACGATAGCCGAATTGATGGCTTTGATGGTTGCTAAAGTGGATCCTCGCGTTCTCGATTCTTTGCCATCGACTCTAAATGATCAAAGGCAATCCAATCCCCATACGGGTAGAGGAGAGACTATGGACTTGATCTAACCATCTCATCCTGGGACTACCTAGATGGTATACGGATTCCATAGCACGTCGTGGAAAACTTGTTTGGGGACATGCGTTTAATATGACAAAACCACCGAAGCATGGCATGGACCGCTCAACATGCTAAATCGGTAGTCTCTGAAGAGATTCGTATATTCAGCATTTTAGATGTTACATCTTACTGTAACTATCGTTACATTGAAAATTAAAATATTTATCTTTGATTTCTTGTCGCAATCAGTTCCCTTCATCAAATTGTAAGTACAAGACTTCTGCTTAGTAGTTTTACTTGGCCATTCTGCCATTAATTTTCTTGAATATTGTCCTCAAAATTGTTATCAAACTTTTTATTATGAACGATATACGTATACGTAGGCTTAAATGCTGAATCAGTTATCTTCCAACGTCATCCATTTCCTCAGTTTATTTACAATTTAATGCGAAATGGGAATTTTCGACAAGTCGTACAACGTTTTTGCTGTTTTTTTCTGTTAGAATAACAAAAGTAGTTCCATCAGATTTAACCACAACTTTGAGTTCCAGCTGCTGTGATAGTGACTGACTCACTGTTGTAACACTTTGTTTTTGAATGTTTGGTTTTAGGTCACCGTTTTTTTTTTACCAGGAAAATCTGTGCATCATGTGAATTGTCATTTCCTTACAAATCTATCTGCCGGCGAATATGTAAACCACAGTACCTACCAAAGTTTGTTTCGCTCTTTTCTTCAAAAATAGCTCATGGTAGTGGCTAGTGGCCATTGATTGGAACATTTCCGGAAACGAAACGATTGATTAAAAAAAAAAAATGGTGGTCGATCAGTAAAAGAATTGCTAGCAGTATACCTCGGCTCTGAAAGTGACATTTCTTCAATAGACAACTGTCAACTGTGGTGTATCAATAGAGATTCCGTCGCGCTGTCAAAATTAATTACGCAAAATCAGCAGTGGGTAATCGGACAATTTTGAGTTCGCATACCTACTGTTGTAGCATTTACTTATGCAAGTTATCCACTTTTTAAATTTTGAATCTCCTACGCAACTCGAGCGAAACTAAATTTTTGGCTGACTTTCAATTTTTCTCTCCAGACATTAGCTAAAATCATAGCTAAATTTTGACATTGAGTGTGTTATGGACAAGTGCAGTGTTGTTAGGACTCTCTCTTATTTTTTCCACGAAGCGTGGTAATTTTTCCATTTTTATTATATTGAAAAAAAAAAAAAAAAAAAAAAAATCACAATGGCCGCGCTCCATTGTCCGCTAGATGACTAGCGGCATGCCCAAGCAAGCTCCATAATACAAAAACTGACATAAAAAGTGCTAAGCATTTGCACTAGATCTGTACCTAGTACATATTGTGAAATATGATTTTCTGCGAAATGCTTCAATCTAGCGCAAAATTAACTGAAACAAATAAATAAATAGTTGTCGCACCCCCACGCTTTTCAAGAATCGGCAAATCATCGAGCAATTTTCAGAAATTAGGCCTGGATTTTCATTAGGTATAGGTTTTAAACTTGTAAAAAATGTAAACCTTCAAGTCGGTATTTTCAAAGGTTCCACATGAACTTCTTAAAATTTAGCTAGTTTCGATTCGATTTTAAAAGGGACGGTCGGCTTCGGTGAATTTGCCGTCTGAAATCCTTAACATTTAGCAATATTCGGTTCGATTTTAAAAAGAACGGGCGGCATCTCTAATTTGAGCTTAAATTCGAAGGAATGTGTTATTCGCTAGTTTGTGGAACTCGGCTTATTGATAGATTGGTGGATTGCGAACTTTGACAATTCGCGGCAAGGATGTTTTCGTTCGTGGCAAAAAGTTTGGAAAACGAAATTCCGTATTTAAACTTTTTGTAAACTTGTTTTCTTAATAGGTACAGGTACAGCTGATGGCTGAAATTCGCGAATTGCCGCGACCTAGAAAAGTGTTCATATGTGACCGGACTGTCAAAACTTGCGAATATTCGTTCGTCGCTCTCATGCGAATGGTGCTTTAGGTATTGGCATAAGTGTATTCCTGCATGGCGAATCCCTTACAAAAAAAAAAAAACAAAAAAATTTGTCGGGATACAACCACCGAATCGATTGAGCTCAAATTTACAGGTGACCTTATGTATTGGCCCGGCATATTTCCTGTGTTGGTCAAAATTGGACAAAGGGGCGTGGGACCTCCCATACAAAAAACATCTTCTATGGGGTGAAATTCGATGACGTTAGATATAACTCGATAGCCGCTGGGCCGATTTTCATGATTTCTATACTGTCGGCAAGTTCCTGAAATAAGTCAGCATTTGAATGAATGTCACCCCCCCAAGACTCGAACCCTCGCTACGCCCCTGAGTGTTTTACATATAATTTTCTTTGTAGGAAAAAATCAACACTATACCTGTCTATCTATTTAGCTTGAGAAAATATTCCGAACCGTTTTTGGGTGCGTTAAATTTTGATACATAAAGTACAGTTTGAAATGAAAATTTGATTTTTTTTGCTAGAGCTGCGTAACGATCGGCTAAAGTGATTAAATTTTGAAGAGAATAATTTTGTGTGGGAATTAAAATGCATCTCTAGCAGCGTGGATAGAGGAGACATTGACGCTTACGTCGAGCGGGAAATAGTTACTGTAGCTTCAAAACTGCGGCAGTGGTGCCAAGTCAAACATCTGCATTTTTTCAAAAATTCAAAAATTTTGCAAAAAGTGTCATTGATTGGTAATATCTCAGAGATGGCAACACCTAGGTTGACTTTTTAAATTTTGCTGGATAACGAAACATTAATTTCGTGTCGATACAATTTTGACGGGGCAACACGACAGTTCGAAAGCGACTCCATTCCGGTTTGCTCTTGAATCCGCAGACACAAACTATTACCTAATTTTCGAGTCATTTCCACACAAAAGTTACCTTATGTTATGCCAAAAATACATACATAATGTGCAAAGAATCCTTGCAGAATAATAATTAGAACATGCAGAATCGAATGCACCAAGTCACATGTTTTAAAAACATAACAGGCAATGTTGGTTTTGGCAGAATCATTTCGAATTAAGTACCTACCTACAAGAAAGACGGGAATTCATAATCGTTACCTCTTTCTCTGTTTCGCAACATTGACAACAACCAATTCAAAATACAGTGAACACCAATGCTCATTAAAGCCTTCCTTAGGGCCTTGGAATTTGAAAAATCTCTAAAAACCAACAATCTATAAAAAAGTTTGGTAAAACAAAATGCGTTTTATTTCGAAAGCATAAAATACTTTATAGATATTTAATTTTTTTTTCCAAATACCAAAGACAAAAAATTAAAACAGCAGTTGGGTGCACCCACTTTTGACGCTCACTGTATGTCAAACTGAAATTTGGTCATTTATGCCACCTGCAGTACCTACAGCTGACAGTGTATAGCATCCAAAATTTCTGGAGATGTGTTTTTAGCATCCAATTGCATATACAAATCGACCAATAATGGACGATTGATCAGTTAGGCGGCTCTCACATTGAGGCAACATTCAATAAGCAACTGGCAATAGGAAACACGCAATATCATCGCTCACAATTATTTTACTTTGAATTAAATAAGAGGACTCACATCAAAGCAACTAAATATCGCTCGAACAAAAAATGTTGCTGATTGCTTATTGGCAGACGTTATAGCAACTATAGTTGCTTATTGCTTGTTGCCTCAATGTGAGAGCCGACATAGGTTTCCTTCACACTCAACGAATCTGAACCAATCACAGTCAAGGCGAGTCAGGGATAGGATTTTGTTAGATGTAAACGTTCAATCGGTACCCCTTTTCCACAATCCCTTATTAGACATTACATAATCTCTCATTTCTCCCGGAACGAAATCCCCTATGCCAAAATCTCCCACAAACAAACTAAACTTTGCATATTCGCAACCTACTCTAAGGCTACGGACAGAGTGCATGCGAAAAGCTAAGCGAAGGCTAAAGCTAAGGTTTGAGAGTTCAAAGCTAATAAACTGCGCCCATACATTTTATTCGCACTGGACATAGTAGATTCGATGCTAAGATACATGCTAAGCGAAACTTGGCGCTAAAAGCGAATAAACTCTTCTGCTCAGTTTTTTAGCAAGAAATTCAAGCTAAAACGCAGCTGTCAATAGATTTGGGTATAAAATCGAATACTTTTAATGACATTCAAACGTATTCAGCAATTTTTGTCAGGATGTCTTCCGATGTCTTCGTAAATCTTTGGAAAGATGATAAAATTCGTCATATTTATTAGGTGATTTTTTAATCTCTTGAACGGACTGTCCTTTTCCAACAATGAATGGCTGAAAAATAAATTATTTAATGAAAAGTCCTCTTCTTCTGACCATTTCCATTTCCACAATTCAAGGATTTTGTTTATTTTGATGGACTTCCGAAGCGGTAATGTTCGCGTACATTATGGACACCATTCGCTTTGCGTATAGCTTAGAATCTTTAGCTTTCGCTTAGCTTTTCGCGTTCACTCTGTCCGTAGCCTAAAGGACCATTCACATGGGAGCGAACGAACGAATTGATGAAATGCGAACAAACCACTTTTTATGCATCTACCTATATCTAAACAGAAAATTGCACACTTTACTCCAAGATGAGGATAATTAATTAGTCCATCAAAATTTATTAAGAAAAACATTGTCAGTCTATTCACAATCCACCTCATTTAAATCGCGTTCCACAAAGTAGCGAATACAAAATTCGTTCGAACTTAACCTTATTTCAAGAGGAGGATATCTTGGAATAATAAAATGTGCAATTTTCTGTTTATAAATGCATAAAAAGTGGTTTATTCGCATTTCATCAATTCGTTCGTTCGCTTCCATGTGAATGGTCCTTAAATCGTATAGTCACGCCCAGCAGGGGTTTTTAGGTGTCGCGGCGATAGAATTAATAACACTAAATCTAAAAATGGGGGATTTTGTTCCTTTGGATTTTCTCTTAGGGTCTTCAATCATTTGCGCTTCAATAAACATATTGCTTCATATAACTTCGAAAATGAAAGACATTTTCGTTTCGTGCGAAAGGAAAACAAGGACAGCGTTTTCATTGACGTTTTTAATTTTCTTTGATTAGCTCAATAGTTAAATCCCATTTGTTGCTTATATACTAAAACAAAAGGAGCAAAAACATACATATAGATGCGATGCTTCTCTCAAAAACAAACGTTTCTCGAACTGTAACAATTTTCGCTTTCGCGTGAATTCGTTCGTTTTTATGAAAAGCATAATTTTCGTTTCGTTTTTTTTTACATCAGAATCCCACCCCTTATTCGTGTCAATATTTTCTTTAATTTGTTTGATTAAAATTTCCACATTCTTAGTTCAATTTCTTGTTTATTCACGACTGACGGTGATGGTCAAAACAGAATTTTGACACCCCCATTCGGGTCGGATTGAACCGGATTCGGTTGGTGTGATGGCGCGAACTGATCCGTGCACATTCGAAAAGGTTGTATTTTTGCCAAATCTTCGGATTTGAATTGATTGTGATTGATTCAGAATCGTTTAGTTTGAGGGGACCCTTAGGATCAAAAGCATTAAACCCCATTTAGACGATCATTATACAATAATTGAAGCGTTTAACCGAAACTGAAACGGAAACTGATAACATCAGTTTTACTGAAAGCTTAACTGGGCTGCATTCCAGGTTTGACTATTTTAACTACAGCGTTGACAAGCTGCGACAGTTCGAAGGAGGGGAAGTTAACTAAATTAACCAGAGGCAAAAGTGTGGTTCATTTCGTTCATACTACATGACATTAGTAACAATAGCTGTCCCAGATTCCAAAAAGTAACTAAATAAACAATCGTTGTTAATTTAGTTAAAATAGTCGAATCTGGAATGCAGCCCTGATATCTCAACTGAAACTGAAATGATCGTCTAAATGGGGCTAAAATGAGCACATATTTTCAATTTCACATGAGATGACGTTTCATTACCAAAATGACATTCATTATCATTACATTTCTTGTCTTTCTTGTGACAGTGATGATTGTCACTTGACATTTGGTTACATAGTCATAGATCATCGAATGTCATCATATTGCAACAATAATGACCATCACCCGTCAGGTGTTGTCTTTTCAGGCTATTCCACCATTGGCTTAAGGTTTCACATATTTTTGGATAGGTTAGGTATAGGTAGTGAGAATGAGAAACGAACGCATCGTTTCGACACGTTTCAAAATAAATATCATTGCAGTTTCAAACGACTCATGTTTGTCTCTTATCTCTTGCTCTTGCCGCCATAACAGATACAGATACAGATGCAGATACAGAACACCAAATCAAATTCAGCTGTTTCCTCGTTTCTTTGTTTTGAAAACATAATTCTCAATACAAAGCCAAACATAGAATCTAGCGCCAAAGAGAATTATTTAATACCCCAACCCCGGCCCGGCTCAATCTGCTGCTCCATCATCTGCTTAAGAGATTATTATACTCAAGCAAAGCATAAGCAGCAGCATCCAACAATAAACGAAACCTGCTCAACTGCTAACGGAATTCAAAGAATTCTTCTCCTCTTTAATTCGCCTTTCATCGGTTTTTTCGTCTGATAGTGAGATTCAGAAACATCGAATCAAAATGAAACCAAAAACCAAGACCAAGAGTGTCTCTGCCTGGTGCCATGAATGCAATAGAATGACATATCAATGGGGGTTTGCTTTTGCTGTCTGCTCTGTGTATGCTTGCCTCGCCTTTACGTTTACATCGCCAACGCCAGCCAGGCATTGTGTATGTTCGCCGAAACCAAAATAGCTCAGTAACATTTCGAACTCGCCCCGAGTGAGTTCGTACGGAATCGCTGTGTGAGAACTGAGTGCACTCGCTTTGTTTTGTTTTTGTTGTTTTTCCTTGAATTTTTCTACGTATCTCGATTTCTTGGTCCTGTTTGTGAGTGAATCTCACAAAAATATTGTTTTGTTATTTTTCGAAAATTATCCTGCGCATGCTTCGCCGAACGTGTTGCACTTCCTTAACCACTCGGAAACGGATTAGTTGCTGCTGCATTTTTATTGTTTAAAAAAAAAAGAAGAAAAATACCAACAACAAAAAAAGAAAATTTAAATTTCCTTTGTTTTGTTCCATATATGTAGGTAGCAAAAAAAAAATAAGAGAAACAAGGAACATCCTTGCCGTATTGCACTCAAGTGGTGGGTTCGAAGTCCTTACCAAGTGGGTTGTGTTTTTGTGAGTGGCTCTTATGTTCGCATGTTATCCTCGCGTTTGTTGTCATCTCTACCATTATGTGGGTTGTGTGTTGTGAATTCTGCTAATTTCGGCCAAGTCCTAAGAAATGAGTGAGATCTATAAATTTTATATTCTATAAAATATAAGAGTTTACAAGAAAGTTTCGTGTTGTTGTTGGTAGTCAGTGTTGTGCGAGGACACATTGAAATATCAAAATTTTGATTGCGGGTCGAGTGATTAGTTTCATATAAGTAAATAGTGAAAAAATGAGGACTTCTTACAGTCATTGGCTTATAGTGATTCCTTGCACAATACTATGGATTACGAGAAGCGGTTTTGCCTGGCCAGTTCGGAGTAAGCTGAAGGATCCGGCAAAGATGTCTCATGACAATGTGGTAAGTAAAATGGGTTTTCTTTCGAAATGGGCAAAGGACAAATAGGACTTGCCTACACGTGGTGACTCATTCGGATAAGTGTTGTTCTTCGTTTTTCCCCAGCTGATAATTGTGTATGTGTGAGAGTAGCTCATGTTCATGTTCATGTCCTTTTTCTGTCACATCTCGATCTCACACAATATCTAATGGAGTGAGTTTGATGTCGAAGAGATTAAATTGAGTGAGATTCTTATAGGAAGATAGTCAGAGTTGTTCTCCTACGCAGGAGACTATCCTTTCAATTATTATGTATATCATGGTCTGTCCAATCGAATCGGCTATTACTTATTTCCACACACGCAATAGGGTTGATTGACCCATTCTCTTCAAGATAGGTGTGTTGTTATTTTAGCATTATGTTTACTCGAAGGTGTGCCGGGCCGGTTGTCTGTCAGTATAGCAGCTGGCAGACACCACAATCGTAAAGTTGTAGTAGAAGGCGTGCAATAGCCAAGTCAGCTGGCAATCAATAACATTTTGAATACATTTATGGCAGACAGTTTAGCCGATGGAATACAATTTGATTTGGTCTCTGAATATGGCCAATTTGAGGGGTGGTCGGTTCGTTTATTTCGAATTTCAAAGTTTTCTTCGTGAGAGGAGAGGTTTGGAATCCACACTACTGACAGGAAGGTGTGAACTATGTCGCTCTGAAATTAGATTCAGCTTATTGACGACAGTCATCACTTCAAGGGGATGCGGTTGTCAATAAACACAATCATTAGGGTGTGATCTTGGATGGAAGACGTTAGCGAGAGGTGGGATACAAGTTTTGCGGTTGAGCCTGGAAACCTATAGAAACTTTCGCCGTCAATGTTGCAAAGAAATATTTAGAACACAATGTAACGCGTCACTTGAAGGCTTGCTTCCAAGTCTTACAAACCAAAAATATTCCAATTCATTGATACCTGATAAGGTGGGTTTCCACATGTCGGTTGATTGACAAAGTTTGACAGCCCTCGCGTTTATGTCATTGAACGACACCAACGTCAGTTCATTTCCACTTATGCCAATTATTGGCAAAAAATCGTTTGTCAGTTGATTGACCAACTTATGAACTCGATGCCAATTAAATTTTCTGTGTCAATTATAGACAAAGTGACATTTTGTTTGACAATTCAGCTATCTCCATTTGTCCAGTTGTTTCTTTGTCAGTTACTGGCAAACGCTGTTAGTCAATTCATTGACAAGCAATTTTTCGCTATTTCCACTTGCCAATTGTTTAATTGGCATAAAAATACGTCAATTGTCAATTTCAAATCGACAAGTGGAAACCCAGCATTAGTCAAATTTTTTCAAAGCAGAAGACGTCTTGATTTTTTTTTTTATTTGAGATCAATCACCTTATCTGGATCCACAATAATATCCGAATGAACAGATATCATAGCAAGTGAACTTAACCATGCATTCTCCATAACGCTTCGGGACATTGTTTCAATCTTTTTCATAGCTGAAAGCATTGACATACTATAGTGCATGGACTGCTAGTGAAATGTCAGTTTCATACAAACCCGCGAGGAAAAATGAAGCAAACATAAGCACTAGCCCTTTTGGTTCAGTGCGGCGAAAGTAGGAAAGAGGTTTCAACCTCTGCGCGCCCTTGCTATTTTTTACATAGAACACAATGCCATCCATTGTAGAAACATTGCAACTGCGCAAAAATAACGACTTATTCAAATTATTTCAAACGTTCTATAACAGATCGCAGTATGGCATACTCAGTACACTAACCTCGACACAAACCAAATCGCACGAATTGCTCGATGACATTTGAGTGTTTTCGTTTCTGTCCGCCGTGAACCAAAAGGGCTAGTGCTTATGTTTGCTTCAACGAAAAATTGGCTGATAGCAGTCCATGTATAGTATGTCAATGGCTGAAAGGGTTCTTTCAACACTAGCTGTGGTCACTGGAAGCGTTGCTAAAACCGTAAGCAAGAAATTTATAAGTCTAAAATAAGTCTGGTCACATATATCAAGCAATTTCAAAACTTCGGTAGAAGGATCACTCGACGATTTTTTTTCGCACCAAAGAATGTACTCAGCTTCCACAGCTGATAACGAAATTGCATTATCAAAGTAAAGTCTTACCTTTTCCAACTTTTCGCTCAGGCTCAACTGCAGCAAAACCTAGGAGAAGAGCTTGAAAAGGTGGTAAAACGTCTTCGTTGACCATGAATCTGTCCGTAATATTTTTTAACGAATCTATGCAAGAAATCAGTATCGGCACTCTAAAATAGGCTTCAGAAGAAGAGGTTTCTGGATTGGAACGCGTTTTTTGTTTAATGAAGTTCTTCAAATAAGTCTTCGGCAAGTTAGGATGCGGATTGAAAAGCCTCTCTGAAAAAATCTTCGGCACTTTCTCTGATGTCCTTAAGAGAATTCAGAACTTCTTTTGTGCGGTCGATTGCAGAAACGAAATCTAAGTATTTGTTCTGTAGGGAAACTGATAAGGGAAGCGCTAAACTGAATAGTTTTTCGTATACAATGAGGCTTACTAGGCAATCGCATTTTTGGACCGCTGCCAAAAGTGTTGATACTTTCAAAGACATCACCCACGTTCTGCTCGTTATATTTTAAATACGTATTGAGATGCATTTGAAGAGCTCTACAAAGGAATTAATACTGTCATGCCTTTCAATGAATTTTGTTTCATAAAGGCGTAGAAGTCGAGTTTTTCGGCTCTCTGGTGCGTGTTTTTTAATGACAGTTTTGAAAGTTACATAATATGCATTTGAAAGGTTGCGGAAGCAATTATCTATTTCACTAACTACACTAAGGCAATTTCGAATTGCAGGAGTTTACATGGCAGAGCCAAGTTAAAGCTATGGCTTTCACAGTGTACATACCTAGCGTTTAAATACTGTATACCTACCGGGATAGTCTACTTATTTTTATAGATTTGAATTTATATTAAGCCCCATTACGGTCATTTCAGTTTCAGTTGCAAACAAGACACAGCTCACAACATTTTCTAGGAAAAATGCTTCCTCAAATCCAAATGGATGACCATCCAATCCATCCCAAGGACTCAATGTCCATTTTAGAAGTCACAGTCAATTCAGGAATCACATGACAAGACCACATAACCTATATCGCACGATTGGCGTCCGCTAAGTTGAACTACCTATTTAGAGCAAAGAGGTACTTTAGCCCCAAGCAACTTCTCCTAGTGTACAAAGCACAGGTTAGACCAGGGCTGGAATATTGTTCGCATATATAGAGCTCGGCCCCAAAACATTCACTTAACCTACTTGACAGCATACAGAGACGAGCAGTTCGACTTATTGGAGACCCTTCACTCACATCGAATCTACAACCGTTGGTGCACTGAAGACAAGTCGCTGACCTCTGCCTGTTCTATAGGTGCTTCCACGGTAGATGTTCCGAGAAACTCAAAGACATTGTCCCCCGAAATGCAACTTTTGGGCGCCGCACAAGACAGGCTGCTAATGCTCATGACCATATACTTGACAACCGCGAGGACATCAACTTTCCAAAACTTCTTCTATTACAGGACAAGCTAAATTTGGAACTCACTTCCTGGGGATATATGTATTTCCAAAAGACTACAATTTGCAGCAATTCAAGTTCAGAACGAACAGACATCTGCAAGCATCTCGGGGCGCTGTTGAAGCGTTATAGGTTCGCCTTTCCCGGGAGAAGTATTTACAAAAGAAAAAAAGTTGAGCCATCAGTTAGAAAATTTTAGTTTTTGTCTTTTGTTTAAGCCTTTCGGGTAGCCCCCCCTGGCTATGTGCCTGACTGTCACCTGACTATCTAGGTGCCTAAGCACATTGAACGCGGCCATTGTTAGTTACTCTTCCCTTTGAGCCATTCATATGAGAAATTCGCTGATTTCACGAGAGCTGCCGTATTACAGGCGGAGGCAAACTGCGAAAGGGTTTTTAATGGCCGCCATAACTACGTGAAAATACTCTGTAACACTTTCGAGTCACCAAATGGTAAAAGTGATATACATCAGTTGAAGCACCCAAATTCTAAGACTGACCAAATGTGCTTTTTGGTGAGTGGACAATGCGCTCGCTATTGATTTAGTGACTCACTAAAAAACCCCAGAGACTGGTAAAGCATTTCCTACTAATTTGAAGATGTTTCTTTTTAAAAATAAGCATTTTAAACACATCATATATTAAATTAGCCATGCCCGTGGCTCCGCTCGCCGCGCGGCATAGATTTATTTATGAGTATAAGTATAATGACATGTTGGCGCAGTAGCGCATTGCTTATTGTGCCGTACTACTGTGCGAGGGATCACAAGTTCGATTGTCTGAAAAAGCCTCTCAATTAAGCCATTTCTTGCGAGAAGCTAGTCCTAGGGTGTCTACTCGCCTGTTGCGCCACAATTTTTTTTTTTTTTGTTAATGCCAAGTTGAGCGTAGTAAGGTCGAAATAGAAATGTTTTCACCCCCTTCTTTCAACTGTTAGTCGGCTCTCAGATTGAGGCAACAAGCAATAAGCAACTAACAACTGCCAATAAGCAATCAGTAACATTTTTCGTTGCGATATTTAGTTGCTTTGATATGGGACCTCTAATTTAATTCAAAGTAAAATAACTGTAAGCGATAATATTGCGTGTTTCCGATTGTCAGTTGTTTATTGATTGTTGCCTCAGTGTAAGAGCCGACTTAGGGGTCGAATTTTGGAAAACGATGATTGAGGCATTTGATAGTGTTGACTTATCTATCAACATACAAACTTTCAAGTTCATATGGCTAACGGTTCGTGAGACCCCCCCTACTCCCGAAGAACTCTTTACTCCTCGAAAATGCTTACCCTCCCTACGGCCCAATTTGGTCACACATCAGAATCAGAAAAAAAAATTATTAAAATCGGACGAATGTTTCTCGAGTTATGGAGGGACAAACAGACGGACGTTGCATTTTATATAGTACATACTACATAGTATGGACTATGGATAGAAAATTACTTCGAATTTGTAGTCAAGACGTGAACCCTGAACCATGACACTTAAAGGCAGTAGTAAATGCGTTCAAAAATATACTAGCACGATATATGACACTGCAGCTGCTGCGATTCGACAATGATTATTTAACCACCGTCTAATATGAATTTCTAAACAATTTTGTTCCATCAACAGTTCGCTTAATGAGAAATTGAATTCGTTGTCTAAATGACCCCTCAAAAAGGTGTAGTGAATACACATTAGATAAAGTAGAATTTGTAACTTTGGGAATACCTTGATGTCTGACACATTTGCCGATTGGCGTTAATAGGTTATCTCTAATCGCAAAGGCCTTCCCCCGAACATTGTATTTGTCATTATGTTTTACTAACGCATTTGCCCCAAAAATAAAAACTGATAACCACTCAAGAATAGTAACGTTAATCATTAGGCAAACATTCCTCTCTATAAATATTATTGACTCAAAAAAAAAGAAACTCTATACCCATTCGATCCGTGATCGATCATCGTATCGTAAATTTGAAGTATAAGCCCTCCAATGAATTTAAAATTTTTCCAACACTGAAAAGATAAATAAATTCCGCTCTGCACGCCAAGTACCGACAAAACAAAAAAAAAAACTCCATTGGGTGTATAGAGTAGAACTCTTCCAGTGGCAATAATCTAAGGGTGATAAGGCGGCCCGGTTATTCTTCTGTCTTGGGTGATAGGGAAACACACAACACATACAAGTAGGTACTATACGCATTTCGTTTAAGGGTCAATCGTATGTACTCTACCATGTTCCTCATCCATCTTTCACATTCAAACATTTAGTTTTTTTTATCATGTCTCGACTGCAAGAAGAGAAAACAAACCAAACCCCTCGCACCGAATTAAAAAAAAAAGGAGGACTCACAAAACAAAAAAGACGACAAAAAAAAACTACACTCTGTCTGTAGCTATTACTTCCGTTGGACTGCTCTGCTATTTTGTTCTTTCTTTCATATGTATGTTATGGTGGTGGTCGCGTATCGAATTGAATGCGTCCCGCCAGATGGTTTAGCTTATGAGAGTAGAAGTTCAAGGGATCAGTGTTTTAGTTTTTTAATTTTAGATCAATTTATGAATGACTGAAGGGATACAATCGACGGAGCCATATGACCTCTGCTAATCAATGTATACCCTCAATCACCCGTTTGACAGTTTGAAATACATATATCCATATAAAATGCCATAGAAGGCGACCACACTAATTTATCCAAACGGTGATGGGAATATGAATCAGCAACAGATGTGATTCATTCGATATGAAGTTACACAGGGTTCTATTTATAGGCCATTGCTTTGCCATTCAACATCAATTGACAATTGACAAGTTTCGACCTTTTTCTTTTTTGTGTGAGAGTAAGAGTGCTTCTAAAAATATTCAACCGCACCTATTAGTCAATTTGACAAAAGAAAACCATTTTCTCCATTTTGATTGAGACAAGATTGACCAACACTCGAGTTTTTGTTTTTCCATTGTCAAAGGCCATTGGTCCCATGTTTAGGGTATTGCGAATACGCATGTGAATAATGTCCAATTGCCCCACAAATGATTCTGAGCACATCACTTGTTTACATGCTGGGGTATCGACGCGTGATAATTATATGTATCTTTGCGATACATTATGGTTCGCGTATAATATAATTGTTTCGACTTGCTGGAATTTTATATCTCTTTTTTTTTTCCGCCAAAAGGGGAATGGCCCCGTTGCCTTGTGCATTTTAATCTGCTGTTTCATTATTGATTCGAGTGGTTAATAATTAAATA
Source organism: Cheilosia soror (assembly GCA_949372485.1). Classification (NCBI taxonomy): domain Eukaryota; kingdom Metazoa; phylum Arthropoda; class Insecta; order Diptera; family Syrphidae; genus Cheilosia; species Cheilosia soror. Next base: position 81,727,626 of record OX443561.1, read on the forward strand.
TCAAGTAAAACAGTTAAAAAAAAAAGAGTATTGTAAATAATAAAAATTTTTTGTTCCGGTATAAAGCGTGTTATCGATGTTTGACACTTGGGTGGCTCCCGTCACCGTAAATTATGTTGACAGCTGACCGGACAAGAGATAGAGACCGAATGCCATAAAATAATGTAATATTTCGTTTAATTAACTAATTTAATTAATTTTGATCGTGAAAATGTCAGCTGAAATTGAAATTTAAGTTGTGATTAAAATGTTCAATAAAAAATCAATGTTAATTGAATCATTGAAGTGGGGCATTGCGGAAAATGAGAAAATCTTTAGATATTTACATAGAAATCAAATTTATGTAGTCAAAAATAGAGAAATTGCTAATATTTATTGATTTGTTAGACATACCTCTTCGAATAAGACAAAATGTTCAAAAATTCTTTATATTATGGGTATCGCACACAATTGTGCGCAATCATTTTCCACCACCGACTCTAAATTTTGAAGCTCAATCTTCATTTAGCATTTGGAGATCTTTAAAGTATGTAAAATCATTTCTTGTTTTTTAATCGCACATAATAATTGTTTGCGGTAGTGAACATTATTCGAGTCAGACATTTAGTGTGCGCTTTGTAGAATCTCACTTTTAAGTCGGCTTTCACATTGAGGCAACATTTAATAAGCAACTGGCAATAGGAAACACGCAATATTATCGCTCACAATTATTTTACTTTGAATGAATGAAATTAGAGGTCTCACCTTTCACATCAAAGCAACTAAATATCGCTCGAACGAAAAATGTTGCTGATTGCTTATTGGCGTTTGCTAGTTGCTTGCTGCCTCAATCGTAGAGCCGCCTAAGTATGGGCGAAGAACAATTTCTATATTGTCTCTTGAATCAACTACGATTCTCATTCAAGATTTACAATTTTTATGTGTGTTAGACATCATGTGCGGATATCAATTTTATATCAGTCTCTTTCTGATTCAAGATTCACAATGTCTACAACAACATTAAAAATGGTGGACAATATTTACACGAGCGCTAATATTACAATTTTGACAAAGCTAAAAGTTGCTCATTAATCGTATTATTCTGTATCGCACATAGTTGTGCGCAATCATTTCTTAAGCATTTTCTATATCCCACCTATCCATTGCAACAATTTTGGGTATAGTGTGTTCACGCGAGGTCACGAAACTCCACCACCGATTCTAAATTATCAGGCTCAATCTTCATATGGGAAATATCGAACTTTAGCCAATATTATCAAACTTCGCATGTCCAGAAGATGTATCTGTAGTATCGGCACTGTGCGATGCCAACACTTTACTATATAAAATGTAAAACAATGAAAATAAAGTCGCACTTATAAAATAAAAATACGGAAAATATAAGTCAATTGATAGTAAAATATAGAGCAATCGGCTATGGAATATTGGATCTCTACAGTATCTAGTTCTAAGGGACGTCTTTGACACCAGTTTGTGGATTTCATTTTATTTAAACCTGTTTCAAAAAAGTTTACATAAAGTCAGGATATGTCATCGCACAGATATGTGCGCAATAATAAAAGCTGATAATTAGCTTACATAGCTCGAAGAGTCTTTGATTCCAACCCGGAGGGACAACGCAGTACAGAAAAACCTCGTTTAGGTGGCGCGCACAAGTGGAGTGCGCAACTGGAGGCGGTTAGCCAAAAATTAGGTTAACTCGAAAGACGCTTTGGTTGAGGCCCAGGTCCACTTCGGACTGTAGCGCTACCTAACTATTCGTTGCTGATTTTTTTTAGCGCAAACATGGAACATGTTGGAATACGAAAACTTGGTGCATTAGGGTGACAGTCAAGCTGCGATCAAGGCCATCGCCTTAGCCATAAAAAACTCAAAATTAGTATTAGAATGCCGAGAGGAGTTGGCCTCGCTTGATCAGTTCCGGATTACCCTGATCTGTGTTCCAGGCCACACCAACGTTTGTGGAAACAAACAGGCTGACGAGCTGGCCAGGCGAGGTTTAAGCCTTCACTGCTCACTTGCGGAATCGATCCAAATTGCAATAGGAGCAGTTAAGGAAAAAATTTCCGAAGAATACCTATCGAAAGCCAATCTCAGATGGAGGAGGCTAACAAAATGCGCCATATCCAGAAGTATGTGGCCAAATTATAGCAGGGACAAAACATTCCACCTCTTGAGTAAAACACGTAAAGATATAGCCAGAATAACAGCGATTACCACGGGCCACTGGCCTATAGGGCACCTTGCAGTCAGGCATCCCAAAGTGACAAAAGTGTTGTTTTCTCAACAAAAGTTTCAAAAATTGTCCACTAATGTCAGGATATGGTAGCGCACACCTCTGTGCGAAAGAGTTTTCTCAGATTTAAACATACTGGTTAACTAAATCTCTTAAAAATTGTGCAATCAGCAAGGATATGGTATCGCACAAACATGTGCGTAAGAAAAGTCATCATTTCTTTGAACAAGTGCATTTGGAATTCCTTAAAATATGTAAAATTCCTCTTCTTTTGTAATCGCACACCTTACATATATGATGTGGTAAACATTGTTCGAATCAAACATTTAATGTGCGCTTAGTAGAAACTCACTTATATCTATGTGCGCATAGCGATTTTTATATTGCCCCTGTTTGTGGGATCACCTACGATTCTCATTCAAGATTTACGATCTTTATTTTATGTGCGTTAGCAAGAAATTCGTACATTTTCATGTGCGGATATGCATTTTCTTATACGTCTTTGTGGTAGCTAAGATCCCGACTGTTGAATACAACATTATATCTGCTGCCTTCAAAATTTGGCACGATCTTTTACACGAGCGGTAAAATTAGAACTTTAACAAGTTATGACGATACATGCTAATAACATGCAGCTACAACATTTTGTATCTGAGTGAGCCTGCCTCATAGTTAAGAGTTGGAAAAGAGTGTTATTAAAGGTAAACATTTCTAAAGTTGGTAGGACACTGTTTGTAGAAAGCCACACATACGTATTTAGGCACTGACGCCTTTTTTACGTCAGCATATGGTCCCAATGGCTACATGCCGTGTATTGGCTCTTTTTGTGGCACTCAAATATGGTACATATACGTATGTGTACGATATGTGACACTATCTGTTGACGTCAGAGCTACATACGCATGTGGCTTTCTACATATCCTGTACTACCACCCTAAGAACGAATAAAATCCTTCAAGTAAACCAATTTAAGCACATCTTGACTACTCCCATCTTCTTGAATGTGCTCAACTCTACTACAAAATATCTAAATGTCAAACTATCAATTTATGAATGAAATTTTAACCGCACTACAACTTTGCCTTTTCATATCCGGAACAGTATGCGAATGAAATTTCTTCTTGAGATTCCTTCAACTACTAAAAAAATAACGAAGTTAGGCACCTCTAAGACAGATTCCTGTCCTTTCCTTCTTGTGATTACTATTTAATTAAAAACCTGTAACGCTCAAAAAGTCATCTGCCGACAGCGCACCATCCACCAGCAGCTACGAGTCACGGGCACGCACAACAAAGCGCCCCCCAAAGAACATGCATTTCAAATTAATTCAAATCGAATGCATATACATTCGTATATCCCTTTATCTCCAGCACATGCATAAACAATGCGTTTTATCGTTTCTTTTTCTTATGCACGCAGTGCCAGGAGTACACCAAAGTAGTTGAAATAAGATCCAAACTAAAAAACGAAAAAAAAAATCCAAACACGACAACGACGACGTCGAAGACAACTGTAGCTCCGACAGCGACTCTGCGAATAATTCAACACAACAAAGAATAAAGTTGAGTAATTAAAATTTAACGATCCTCCAGGCGATATCCACCCTTGAGCTGGAAATCGTGCATTCAGTGTACTCCTCGTACTATATGGTTTCCAGCAGTGCACTGCAGATCGAGACCATCTCTCACTTAATCCCCCATGCTGCTCCTGCTGCACCCACAAAAAAAAAAACAGGATACTCTCTCTAAGACACACAATGGATATTATGGAGTGCGACTGGTGGCGACGGCCAGTCAGCACCGTCCAGTGAACAGCAGCAACAACAAATGAACGCATTTCAAGCGATATAAATATAATTCGCTTTAATATTCACACCGATTAAATAGAGCGTTCTGCGCACACAAATCCTTAATTGTGTCACGTATTTCGTGCACCCCCACTGAATCGCACTGCCCTCCCTATAGGAGATGTATATCCCCTTTGGTCTGCTTTGGTTGTAACTTGTACTTGTAAGTAAGTAAAACTTTCCCTCTTATTATATGCTGCCGAGTCATTTGATATCCTTTGCATGTACAAGATTGGCGCTGCCGCCATTTGATGGCTGCTGGTGGTCTTTGCGATGAGAATTTGCATTTGCCATCGACACGGAGCTGTTGGGTCTTTGGCTGGTGTCGTGCTCAACTACAACTCAGCGTCAGCACTCGGCTGATGCAACTGGAAACTGGACTAATTTGTGATTCCGAACTTGTGGATTCAGTATAATAATCGAGAACAAGGATTCCGAGATAGGCGAAAATGTCACCCACGGGGCAAATGGGTTTTTCCTCCTCATGCGATGGAGTTCAAAGGCTTAATCATAAAGTTGACTGATGTACATTTTAGTAACGTGTAGAGGTGCATTCGGAAATGTCTATGCAATTGTGTGCAAAGGGAGTGCTTTAATGAAGGGAATCCCGCTATGGGAAGGTGCTACTAAGTAAAATTGAATGAGGGTAGGGAGAACCATTGGAGTGTTCTTATTTGGGTACCACGCACAGTTGCATTTGGTTACTTGTGGTCGCGATGTGCCCCTATTTTTGGAAGGTTTTTCGTAACTGCCTCTTTATGACGGATGTGAGCCTGAGCACTTGTTTAGACTCTACGTTTCTGAGGCAACGTTTGACAAGGCTGTTTTTTTTTATGTTTGAGTAAGACAGGCGCAGATGGTTACTGATGTTAGAGTGGCGGTGACTTTATTTTAAAATGTGTGAGGATTCACTTCTGTTGATCTAGGTTGTGATCGTTAACACGGGTCGGGTTTCAGAGACAAGATACAAATTATAAAAAAGAGTGGGTAATGGACAACAACCCTGAGAAACAGCAGCTTCAAAGGGAATATCCGTAGTAAAGAATGAAATTGTCACTTGTTTTTCAAAATATTTCTACTACCAAGACTATACGTCAAAAACGGTCTTACTTCATGTGAAATATATTCACCCATACCCAACCCACTCTTGCATTACTGTTCAATGGATAGCTATCCCAGAACGTTGGCTAAAATTTACTGTATGGTCGAGAATTAGTTCACACTAGTTATGAGCTGTGAGTTGTGCTGGATGGGGGCATGATTGTCAGGTCAAACGTAAAATATAAAACGCCAACAAAATCACCAAATTTCAAAATTTTCCAAATTTAATAACCATACAAATCAAATGAAACAAATCAAACAACTTAATGCAAATTCCCCAAGCTCCTGGAACTCTGGCTGTCCTAAGGCATTTGTCATTTTGTACACCTTGTTCCAAAATTTAAAATCGTCTTCTTGGAGCAACATTTTCTAGGACGCCTGGTGAAAAATACCCCAAAGAAACAACAAATGATTTGAGTGTTTTCTTTTTTGATTAAAAATTGTAAAAGAAAAAATATGAGGATTTTGGTTAAACAAATTTAGATCGCCAAAATCTAAAAATATCGCCTTTTTTGGGGTGCGTCGCCAAACCGATTTTTGTGTCACCAAATGAAGTTATAAATCGCCACATCTGACAACCCTGGATGGGGGTTCAATGTTCGACTTCCAGAAAATCACAAATTACACCTAAAAGTTGTTTCCACTGTCCGACCTTTTGCATCCTATAAAAGAGCTTCTGAGTTCAGTACCACAAAAACCTATTGCCTTAATATGTAAGAAGAGCTCTGGCATATTCATGAACTTGTAATATTCTACAATAAATCCCAGGTATTGTAAAAAGCTAGACCTTCTCATTGCAATCCTTAGAATTGCCTTTTCGAATTATAGTGCAGGTATTGGGCTTGAGTTTCTGAACCGTTGCTGGCTTCTTGCTGTAAACTTTTTCTTTGAGATACTCCTATAAGAAGTAGTCTTTTGGACGGTTTAATCCGGCGAATATGTAAAAGTCTGTTGAAAGCGACAAAACTGCTTTTTACGAGTTCGAAGAGAAGTGTTCTTAATAAAAATTACGAATTTTGTTAGGCAGCATAGCTTGAGTTTTAGTCCCTAGATCAAAGGCCCATTGTAGGAAAACTAGTGCTAATCGATGACTTAAGGTACGGGTAAATTTTTGACATGCTGACTTCAATATGACGCCAGATTTTGTCTCCACATTACTTTAGGCCAGCAAACGTCATATTGACTTCAGAATGTCAAAAATTGAAACGGTTCTTGAGATGTGTAATATTATGGTTGGGTACCTTTGCCTGCAATCCAAAAGCCTGTACTTCAAGAGCCCGTATAACAAAAGACCACAGGCTATTCTGTATTACAGGCTTTTATTTTACGGTCAACTTCGTTATGCTGTGTTTGCATTTATGGACTTCTGTGAATACGGGCTAAAGTTTTAGGCGGCACTCAGATTGAGGCAACAAGCAATAAGCAACTAGCAATAGGAAACACGCAAAATTATCGCTCACAATTATTTTACTTGGAATTAAATTAGAGGTCTCACATCTCTTCTTCTTCTTCTCTTCTTCTTCTCACATCAAAGCAACTAAATATCGCTCGAACGAAAAATGTTGCTTATTGCTTGTTGCCTCAATCTGAGAGCCGCCTTAGTATAGTTCCGGTAATATTAGCCTAAAATCTTTTAAAATCTAAGTGACTCGACCTCTGCCGATTGATGTTTCAGGGGTTTTCATCACAGAGTTCAATGTTTCTTGTCGCATCAAAATGCCTGTAACATAGTGTTAGATGTCCTTGTCCAATGATGATCTTAAATTCATACAACAAGGACTGGTAGTTTATTATTATCGCCGCAGGAGCACTTGGAATTTCCCTAAAAGAGGTGAGAAGATCAGCATATAAGACTTATAACGATGTGTTACAGAAACGCGTTACATTTGTAGAAACTCACTGGCATTACAAGTATGTATATAAAGGGTGTTTTTTTTAGACCAATTCAAAATGAAATAAAACACTTGAAGCTTATTTTAAGCTTTATTTAATAGATACTTTTATGCTATTACTGTTTAGCAATCGTGAAGTCCAATTTTCGACAACTTTATCAAGCAACTGGAGCCGTGTATCAGCAATAACACGGCAATTTATCGGCATGGACTAGTGACTTCACTTACCCCCAAAGAAAGTAATCTAAAGGTATGAGATCACAAGGATCATAGGGGCCAATTCGCAGGTCCATTACGCGAAATTATGCGCTCAACAAATGTTTACTGCAATAAATTGATGGTGTTGCAGACGGCGTGGCATATTGCGTCATCCTGTTGAAACCAAAGCTCTATCACGTCAATGCCATTCATCGTGATCCTAATAACTTGCTCAGGTGGATAAGTTTAGCGAACCGAACCATGGTTTTCAAAATAGGTTTGCACAATTTGCACGCGTTGTTCTGGCGTTAATCTATTCATCGTAAAATGGCAAAACGTACTAACCACAAATCAACTTTCAATTGTTAAATTGACAATCTGTATAGAAACTGTGTTTGCCAGTTTAAAAATCAAACCTCTAAAAATAAAACCCTTTACTTACTGTGTTATAGAGCCACGTCCTTTGCTGAAATGCATGCTTTTTTTTAGCGCAGGTGAAAAACTTTTTGGTCTTACACATACCCTCTTTGGAATCCCTATTCAACAGCTGTGCAGCTCCAAAGAGTCCAGCTCTGGGGACTTATTCCGAAATGCGCGGCGGATCGCTTTTCATGACGGATTGGTATTTTTGTATTTCCAAAAGCAGTCAAAAGCGATAGCTATTCAGGTGGCGGATTGCTTGCGGATTTATTTTGAATGAATCGAATCGCTTTTGGAAATATAAAAATACCAATCCGCCATGAAAAGCGATCCGCCGCGCATTTGGGAATAAGCCCCCTGGCTTAATGTTGCTGTCTGGCAGGCCACAGAAGGAGGTTTTGAGGGAATCCCTCGCTAGCTGGAACCCAGAAAAGATTGATTTTATTGCGAGTCCGGATGGAAAAAGCTTTTAGCGCAAAAAATAAGCCTACCTTCAGAGCTGTAGTTTTATGCATTCTCTCACGCAGAGTTTTGTTGCATAGGCTTCAGCTTGGAAAATCGTTGTTGTATGTCTAACGGGGCTAAGATATTGCGATGAGGTCCACTGGTACCAGGCTGAGTGCGATTCATTTCACCAGGGTCCACCAGTACCCCAAACCTTACGGAATGGATGCTTTGAACCTTCGGTGGAAGTTTGCTTTTGAGGGTATGACATCCAGTCACTCGAATCGAGACATATTCCACTTGTGATCTTCATGGACCGTTTAAATCAACTGGTTTGAATTTTTGGACAAGCTGAAGTTTATAGCTCAAGCTGCGGATGTCTTATTGACTCGTATGTGTACTAGAGGAGGGTTGAGGAATTCCTCTAAGGCTGCAGTTGCCAGTTACCAACGCACGTCAGTTTCTTTACTCTTGCTCTTTGAAATCAGTCCTTTTCGAGTTCAGGTTGATTTTTTTCCCACTACACTAGAAGTCTAAGTGATAATTGGCCTAACGATTGAGGCAGGTCCAATAAATTGTTTTTGGACAAAGACTCCAATTCTATCGATTAATCTGGAGCAAGCCCATAAGCAGTTGTCTTTTTCCATGGTATTTTCAAAGTGGGCATTCCAATTCAATTTGTGATCCTATAGTATCTATCCCAATAGATACTTTATTTCCTTTGAGAATGGAATTATTACGTCGGCGTCATTAAACGTGCGATTGTATGTTAACCTATACCTTTTTCCTTCTTGTAAATGGTATTTTTCAAGAGTTTGAGGCGGATTTTCATTGAATATCCTTGCTAAAGCCAGTTCCATACACTATTCTCTAAGCCAGAATTACTTCATGACTGTTTCTGATGATGCTCACTAAGGCATCGTTGTATACCTTTATCCTTAAGCAGTTAGTCAGATCATCAAGAAGTTGATAAATATGACGATTGTCCATAGGATGTAGGACGTAAAGATCACAACAAGGAGAGGAGTTAGTGTCTTCATTCCATTGGAATATTCCATCCCCTCACGAAGATTTATCTGACTTCTCGGGTAGATACAGCTATCAGCGGTGAAAATCCATCCCGATGTCACTTAAAAAGACGCAAATCTATTAGTAACGAAATTTCATTAAATTTATGCCCAAATAGCTGTACACTGTCCACGTGCCCGTAATCCAAAAGAGATGCCTGCCTGTTGAATGGATTTAAATCATAAAAATATCGACAGAAGTTATTTAATTCTTCCTTATCTCGACGGTATATAGGTAGGTACCTATTCATTCACGTTTACCATGACATAACGTAGCCGGATGCCACATCGTGAATACGTTTATTTATTCATTAAGCCAATAATAAATAATTTAATCCGCTCGAAGGACATGCAACTGGATCAGAAAAGGTCGGTCAGCGAGCAGTTTCCTCTGTTTATAGCCCACGACCGACGACGTGATTCCAAATTGAGTTGCATTTTATCGATAACGTGGACTTTGTTCTCACCGGCTGATCAGAATCGCAGAATCCTCTGAGACTGGCCATATCGACCAAGCCAAATTATATACATTTTTACCAACAGTCATTTCGGTCATTTCCATATGCAAGCTGACCATAAATCATGAGATACACATCCAGGAAAGCAAGCAATACTCGATGGTCTGTCCGCTCTCCCATTGCGCAACATAATGCGCCCACTTTAAGGCCAATCATTTGCAGCGCCCCACTGTGGTTGGTGGCACACACGCTTATTAACTGGTCAGACGACTATTTCGCCGGAGTAGGTTACAATTAAATTGCAATTCACATCTCTTGGCGTAAGTTGTTTTTAATTACAGGTTTCCGTTGCGCCGTCGTAGGCATACACTATCTCTCTCTAGTCGAACAGCAGAAGGATTTTTGTCTTTTGATTCATATTGGCGCAAACAAAAAACCAGATTGATTGGGGGGTTGACTTCCGGCAGCCAATTTCGCTGAAACACATAAAAACACACATCTATCCAACGCAGCGCTAACATAAACAAAGCGTCACATCATCAGTTCGCGTTGCAAAATCTCCTCTGACATACTATGGTGCTCTGCTCGTTCCCATGTCAATGGCACACAATTGTTGCAATAAGCATGCATGATCCGGGCGGTCGAATGACAAGTCGCTCCTCTGCGCCTCTGCGTCCCTGCGCCGCGCGACTATAATGCGAAATTTACATAATTCCCAAACCCAAAAGTCAACGCAAGTAGCAGCTGTAGAGAGATGCACACGATATGCACGCTGTGCGGGTGCAACAAAGACCCACATTGTCTTTGGTACGTGTGTAACGAGTATGTGCCACATCCTCCCCCTCATACTCGGGGGTGATATAAATCAAATCGAATCATATGGAGTAGATAGCGCCGGTTTGGGACGACGATGACGACGATGACGACGCAACGGCAGGCAACGCAGTTAGATGGCTTTTTGTTAGAGTATTTCGTTTGGTGGCGATGATGAGGATGACAACGAACGAAAACAAGAACGCGGCAAGCATAACAATTGACAAAGTGCAGCAAGCACAAGCACATCGTGGCGTACATTGCTACGGATTATTATCTCTATCTGCTTTGAATGATTTATTCGGATAAACACACACACACACGGACTTACATGGCTATATATTTCGGAGCGAGCGAGAGGGCAATGGCAGATGCATTGCAGATGCTCTGTCTGACAGTTCTTGACACCACCATGCACTTGAAGAATGCGTGCTGCTGGCTCACTGGCTGATGTGGCAGACTCTGCATGAGTGCTCTAAAGTAACAACTAAATGTGCACTCAATTAGGATTCCAATTTCAATTTCAATTTTTACTTCTTTATTCGGTATGGCGCCGCGCCGTCAGCAGACCCCAAAACGAGACAAATGTCACTTACCACATGGACGCAGGCAGCAGCAGCAATGCGGGCACATCGACATCGACACCGACACCACTTAATGGAATATGGACCATGCGGAGTGGCTAATTTGTTTTCAATGCGTCATCAGTTTCAATTTCAGTTGCAGTTGCAGTATCCGTGATGATGATGCTGATCATGGAAATTGTCCAAGGATTGCATGTGGTGGCAGGGAGTAACCTTCAGTCACCTTGGCCGAATGGCCAATTTGCTGTGGTATCTATATATCTTCTTTGTTTGCTGTGTATCCATAAATATGGCCAATTGAAGTATGGTTGCCTTATGACTCTTATTGAGGGTCAGATATATAGGTGCAGCTTGGGAAAGAACACCAAACGAAGGCCTTAAGGCGTGTCCAATTCGAGTAACGATTTCTTTTATAATTAACTAGCTGCACCCGCCCGGCTTTGCCCGTGCACAGGAATTGTATTGCTTTGGTCTTAGATAATAATGTTTTTTCGTAAAAATGCGAGAAATGAGAATAAATCCATTTGATGGAATTTTCTTTCTGCCTATACCTGAAATACAGCAATACGAACAAAATATAAAAAGAAAGATGAAAATTGGCCCGGCGGTTATCGAAATATGTATAACGTCATCGTGAATGTTTTTTTTGTATGGGAGGTGCCACGCCCCTTTGTCCAATTTTGACTTATCTTCATAGGAGCACTCCAGGGCTAATAACTAAGAATGTCTGTAAGTTTGAGCTCAATCTATTTGGTAGTTTTCGAGATATACGATTTTGAATGTCTTTTTGTATGGGCGGTGCCACGCCCCTTTGTCCAATTTTGACAATATTCAGAGGAGCCATCCACGTCCAATGGGAATGCGCAGTAGCGCAGTGGTTAGTGTGCTGGACTACTGTGCGAGGAATCCCAGGTTCGATCCCCGGAAAAACACAAATTACATCTTAAAAGTTTTTTCTACTGCGCCACCTCTCGCGAACGTCTGACAAACATCCGAGAGTATGACTGTCATGAAAAAGCTTCTCAATTCAGCCGTTCGGACTCGGCATAAAATTGTAGGTCCCTTCCATTCGTCCCAAAAATAGAAACTCACACAAAACGAATGGTTGCGAGAAGCTAGGCCTTGGGTGTCACCCGCCTGTTGCGCCACCTATTTATTTATTTATTTATTTATCCACGTCCAATACCTAAGATTATCTGTAAGTTTGAGCTCAATCGAATTGGTGGTTTTCGAGGTTTAGTTTTACTAACCGTAAAAACGCCAAATAAAAAGTTAATGAGCAAGTAAATTGCTAATTGATTCACTTCAATTAATTCAAATAATTTATTCACAAAACAGAAACAGGGCTTAATTTTTCAACTATTCAACAAATTTCAAACCAATTTAAGAAAGCACTTTATATCCAAATACACTGGTCACCATGCGATCAGTGAATTCAATCGAAAATCATGACGGGACATTCAAAACCAATAACGGTGAATTGGCAAGCGGCACGAATGTTTATCCATGCGAAAACAGTATAGATGGCTTATGTGTTTGTGACAGCGATTGCAACTGTTCGCACATACATACATAGGCATTTCATTTTCGTTTTGCTGTCTACTACGATGTTCCCCCATCGATGGATATGCAGATGCAGAAACAGCGGAGACTCCAAAACAAATATGAAATGCTCAAGTATATGTACGCACAACACTAACCGTGAACACACAAACACACTTCATTTTCGTTTTGTAGCTTTTCGATTTCGCCGCGATTGCGATAGCGATAGCGATAGGGACACTCTCTCTACATATGCATTTCCTACTACCCCGAAGCAAAATGCAAAAAAAATCCTTCAATAAGTGGAAGCAGGTCGAAAGAATACTTTTTACCTGAATACAACGACTGCTTGAGAAAAAAAGGGTACACAACACATTTTTCCAGCACCACTACATGGGGCTTGCTGCGTACGACTAACGATTGTGGGTTTTTTCATAAAGCATTTTTAGAGGCGCGTAAACTCGATCTCGTTGTGTGTACCTTTTCACTTTGTGCAGTGTGACCTGCTTTGCTTTTTCGAAAATGGTTTTATGCTTCGTTTTTATGATTATTTTTTCCAGAAATTACACCTTAAGCTACGAGTACACGACATACGCATGCCAGTCTGACGTCAATTCGACGTCAGAATATGTCATTAAAGGGCATGTCGTGTACTCGGCTTATTATTGACGCTGACATATGTTGGCATGCGTCTGTCACCCATATGTCCGACTCATAATGGCATGTAAATTTCGGAGAATAAAAAAATCGTTTGAATTGAAGATTTCTTGGTCGATTTTTAATCCATTAACATCGTAGCCATCCTTTGATGGAATTTGTTACTTTATGGCTTGATAGAAAGAAGACGAACCATATTTTTGTATATATGCTATATTAACGAAATGTCACCAGAAAGCCCTAAAATATTAAAAAAATTTGTGATTTTTTTCGCTTGGAAAAATTAAGATCTTAGGGCTTTCTGGTGACATTACGTAATAAATATAGTATATATACCAAAATATTGTTCGTCTTCTTTCCATCAAGCCATAAAGTAACAAATTCCATCAAAGGATGGCTACGATGTCAATGGATTAAAAAACGTCCAAGAAATCTTCAATATCAAAAATAAACACATGCCAGTCACCGTCGACAAACGAATATGTCAACTTTGAGACAAAACGTTCATGCCGTGTACTCGGCAGAATTTTCGTACATGCCACAATATATATAAAACTTGACATATTCTACAATATGTCGAGTAATTATCGTGACGTCAGAGTGGCATGCGTATGTCGTGTTTGGCATGTCGTGTACTCGTAGCTTAATTCTGAACTCCTACCAATAATATTGCTATCTAAATTATGAAAATAAATATTTTTTGTTTGTTCTGACTTGGCTAAAAATAATGCAATACGATAGTAGGAATAAAAATGATTTGATTCCATAATTGCTAGTTTTTATAATAACTGGTCACACTGGTTCTGCAGTGACGATGAGGTAGTTGTTTTCATAATGCATTTTTAAAGGCGCGTAAACTCGAATGCTTATCAGTTGTGCGAAAGAAGTGAAGTAAACAAAATACAGGGTGACACGTGATAGTTTTCGGTGCGAACAAATTACAGTGCAGGAAATGTGAAAACATACTTTGAAGTGTTTGGCCTGCGGTCGGGAACAAAATGAAAATTCAGGTGTAAAATATTTTTTTTTGTCGATAATGAAGGGCATTAAAATTTTAACGTTATTGGTTTTTCAGTGAGAACTCCTGAAACTGTCCCTTTTTGACTCCTTTTTTGGAGTTGTAATTTTTCAATTTTTTTACGCGCTGTTTATTTTCCTTTTGTTAGAAAACTTTTAAAATTATGTCCTTTTGTTCTTAAAATTAATAGTATTCCTTGTGGTCGAACTTTGACCTAAGTTGTACGGCATTTTATAATTCATCTAAATTTAAAGACCTCAAAAAATGCAGAAGACCATATTTTTGGGAATGAAGAGCAAATAGATTTCTTATGAAATGGATTTTTTTAAGAATTGCTTTTTTCGATAAGGCTGTTTTACGCAACCGAGGAGAAAATAATAAGTTGCTCCATTTCAATTTATTTGTGAATTTAAAAGATCTTTTTCAGCAAAGTACACGGAGGAAATAATTTCGAGCCAACTGCAAATTTAGAGCTTTCCGACGTGGAAATACAGTTTGAATCACCGAAAAAAAGGAGGAAACTGAATCTGACTATAAAACTGCTGATTTCGGTAGTAAAAATGCGTTTTATTATTTTGCATTAAATACATATAAAAAAACGTCAAAAACGCAAGTGTGAGTTGGAATTTAGTCAGCACTCAGGAACCTAGTGTTTCCTACATATTTACAAATTTTAAGGAATATGAGGGTGCTCATTTAACACGTTCGCCTAAAGAATTTTTAGATTCATTAGAAAGTTAATAGCAAACATTTATTTCACGTTTTCCCAATTTGTACTTTTGTAATAATTTTCAAATTTTCAAACCTACTTTGGCTGTAAAAATCTAAACAAAGAATTTCTTATAAAATTTTATGTACGTGTTCGAGTGTATCTATAGGCGTATTTTTTTGGGAAGTGAGTATAACAAAACCAAAAGTGAGTATATCAGTTTTGCATGTAAAACCAAAAGTGAGTATAACAAAACCAAAAGTGAGTATACCAGTTTTGCATGTAAAAGTAAAAGTGAGCTAGCTATGGATTCCCAAAAAAATAGGCCTTATGACATTCTCAAAAAATTCAATAAAATAATCAAAAGTATCTTAGAGTAACACACAATGTGATTATAATTTTATATTTGATAAAAATGTATGACAAACAAAAAAATCCTTTTTTTAACGGAGCACCCTGTGCCATTCTGTGAAAAAATACTTCTCCTCGTTTTTCTCTCTCTCACCACAACACTTCTTATATCCGTCCAAGCGTTTGCTAATGGGGTGAGTAATCACTGAATTGCATTGCAATTCCTTTTTGTTTTTATTTATTTATGTATTTGATCGATACCTAATAACGACACATTAACCTATGTATGTGTATATGCTTCCATACAGGTTTGGTTTGCACACTTTCTTACAAATGTGAATGGTAGAAACGGAGAAACGATGTTTTTTCTCTGTTCTCTGTTCACTCACTTCGTTGGCTCAACAGAGCTGCTTGCCGTGTGTTTTGTAAAATGACTGAGAAAAATATCGATTTTGATCTCCAATTTTGCAATTCCGATTTCGATGATTTTTTCGTTCTAAAGGTATTGTTTTTTTGACACACAAACATGCTACAAAAGAATACCTTTCCAGAAAAAAAATAATCATCAAATTCGGTGTCGACAGACTCGAGTTATAAACGGACAAACATATTTTCAACTTTCTTTTATAGATATAGATGACATCTATGCCATCAAACTTGTTGCTGACTTTTGGTGCACAAAGTCGGTCTAGAATGGACTTTTGCATTTTGTGTATTGTAATAAAACGTGGGTTTCGGGATGATTCCAATGTACAGGGTGGGCCATCTAGTGGTTTCTTTTTAAATCATAGGTTATTTTGACACTGACAGCTGTTTCCCGCTCGAAATCTTGACAGAAAGTCAGTATCATACCTCCGCGGAACGAAATGAGTCGCTTTACGCTTGAACAACGTTGAGAAATATTGAAAACTTATTTCCAAAGTGAGTGCTGTGTAGCCCAAACAGTGGGGGTTTTTTTTTTTAAAGAAGTTTTGGCCGAAATGAAGCACCCACCGCGCCAGCCGTACCTACGCAAGTTTGTGTAAAAAGTACGTGAGACTGGTGTGCTAGTGCACAACATTCATGGTCCCCTCCCCGTCGTCGTACTGTGCTCACAGACGAGAATGTGGCTGCTGCAGGCGAGAGTATGTGAGACTCAATTCGGTAACATCTCAACAGCTCAACATTTCACTCACGAGCCTGAGGAGAATTCTGTATACAAAGATATCGGATTATTCGCTTACAAGGTCCAATTGGCTCAGCAATTGAAGGCGCCCGACCATGAAAATGAGGCTGGGAAGAACGTTTCTATGTTCGGCTATGTTTGCCGACTTTTTTTTTTTTACTGAAATTGAAGACATGGATTTGGACGACCTCTAGTTCATGCAAGATGGAGCGCCATGCCACAATCCATACCTATTTTGTCAACTAAATTCCCAAATTGTGTTATCAGCCGTCTTTGCGATGTTATTTGGCCGCCTCGGATCTGCGATTTGACCCCTTTGGATTTTTTTTTTTGTGGGGAACCATGAAGGACAGATCGGCGGTCTTTACAGAGAATTTTGGTGAAAGACTGTAAAATGTTCCCTGAAAAAAGTGCAGCTGTTAGCTGTTGACCGCCAAACGGGTGTAACCTATACTCTCAAGCGGAGATGGAGACAACTTTTCATCGAAAATCATCATGAGCGACGAGGCCCATTTCCATCTCTGTGGCCGGAAAGATTCCCTGATCTAACCGTTCCAGAGTTCTTTTTGTGAGGTTTTTTGGAGTCCCGTGTCTATGTCAACAAGCCTCAAGGTCTTGAAGCCTTTTAAGAGAGTATCCGTCAAGAATGCGAGGGCCTATTGCTGGGAGTGATGGAATATGCCATAAATTGGGCTCAAAAGCTTCTCAATTCTGGTGGCGGTCACGTATTTTCTCGTCGTAATGGGAACAAATTCAAGACATCGCAGATAAACACAATCCAAAAGCGAAACCAAGGGTTTTTATTTATAGCAACAAAAATTACAGCCGAAGAACATCGTGACAACTTTTGCGCCACCTTGTATATGATGGGACTATATTCTTGCTATGTGATGCTATCATTTTCGAGGTAACACCATAAGCATTATAGAGATTGTGATGTTCGTTTTTGTAAAGCTTAAATGTAGTTTGCCGGTTCCGGAGTCTTCGCCCACACAAAAACTTCCTTAGGATATATCGTATGAAGTTTAATTTTAACAATTATAAGGTGGCTTTGTACTTATGGTGACAGAAAGCTTGCGAACAGAAGACTCAAGAATCACGGATGTAAGGAGAACCTACAAAAAAGTTAAAGAACCCCAACGACATTCGTGAGGCCTAATAGAAGAATGTGATTCTTGGGTAGCAAAAAGTGGCCATGTAGTGCCATGAGGCCCTACGCCGTCTTCAATAAAATTCCAACTGACTGCGAGTTTTACTCGTCAAAATTGTACCAAACCTCCAACCGTCCCCGGGAACCTTGAAGATTCCATGTGCTAAATATACTTTAATATACCTACTCTCGCAACAGGATTACTGGCTCGTGCCTGGTAATTCAAAAGCATTTGACAGAGGCTATAGCTCATCAAGCTCTTTTGTCGAATCTACGTCCTTATGGGATCAACGCATCTTGACTTTATTTGATTAGAAACCACATCTCTAGCCGTTCAAATCAAGCTGCTTTGGACAGTTTGAAGTTACCAATTCATTATATGAATGCTGGTGCTGCTTAAGGCTCTCGTTTGTCTTTTGATGTTTCCAAAAAAAACTACACTATGCCCTTTATCATTGAGGCAAAGCCTGAAGACTTTCTATTCTCGTCACATATTATATGAAAAATCGCAAAAAACCAAGAGAATGCTAGAAATATTTCATAGCTTTTGACTTAGGTTCAATTTACAAAGCTCTTAAGCGGCCTTTGTTCGAGCACAACGCTTATATCTGGTCAAGTGTACCTGATGCACCTACTGAATAGACAAAACATACAGCGAAGTCAAAGTGTCAAGAATGCATAGAAAATGCCACACCCCTTTGTCTAAACCCGCACATATTTTGGAAATTATTTCCATCAAACAGGAGGTATTAATTTTTTACCAAATTTCAAACCTTATGCTTCTATAAACGTCAAGATATTGCGTTTTAAATAACTTTTTTTGTAGGTATGAATGGGGGCTTTTTTGACAAAAACCTTTCTCTACTCTCTTTCTTCGTAAAAAAAAGTCGCCTATGTCCTTCTTCATCTCCCACACTAACTCTTTGATAAATTATCTTACGATTTGTTCAGAGGTTTAGACGTGAAAAGGTGACAAACAGACAGAGAAAATTCATTGTTCCTCCGTTACATCTATTCGAAAAAAATCCTAAAACCCTTCGACTGTGACTCGCAGAATATTACGCAGGGTACTGTCCACTTTATTATTTCTAAAGAATTATAAAACGTCTGTGAATGCGAGTCCCAAAAATGCGATGTACCTTGCTTTGTGTTTAGGAAGATGTGAATCAAAATTAATAGTAGTTCAGACACCAACCATTTTTATTTTTAATATTCTCTAAAAATCGTGGGTACCTTCTCGTAAAATTCGCTTAACCTTGACAGAATTAGACAAAATCGGAACAATTCGTCAAAAATATACATCGAACGATAAGTTTTTGTTTTTCCAAAATTGTATATGAAAAAAAATTGATATTAGCTAAGACACCAACCGATTTTTTTATTCAAAACTGTTTTAAAAATCATTGCTGATCGTAAGAATTTGTCTAAGTGAACCCATTGGCAAGCATTTTATTGGTAGATACCGTCCTCAATATCGCATAAGAGTTCATCAATCCGTCTAAACTAGCCCAGACACCAACCAAATTTTTTTTCAGGCTAATATCGTTTTAAACTGTGCTTCTTGAAATATGTTTGTCAACCTACAGATGGTCTAACCACACCGCATCTAGACACTTCCGGAATGTTCAAACTATTCGCCTTTGGTTTTTATTTCAGTGTTCACCCCTCCTGAGGCCAATTATTATAAACGCAAAATAGTGAAGCAAAAACTCCGCACACAATATCTCGCCATAAAAAGTCGTGGTACCTGCTTTTAACACGCAACCAAGCACACGACTCTTGTTATGTTAACTGCTCGTAAACATCTGACAGACGACCCTGGCCCCATGGCTCAGTGTTGCGATGTCGAGGTAAATTTACCTTTTCGAGGGAAAAACCATGAAAGGAAAATGCATAAAGGGAAAAAGGGAAAAAAATTGTTCGGTAGTGCAATTTTGAGGGAAATTCCGTCAAATTGAAAAATAGAAATGATGAATGATATTTATTTGGGCCTTGAATGCACTATAGTAAATAAGCTAGAATTTTTGGACCCACTTTTAGCAATCGACATACCGTAGCGAAAAAATTGCTGCAGCCTTTTTGATTTGTCTGAAAAAATTGAAAATTGTGACAAATTTGAGGTGGAAGTCGAATGGCGCGAGCTAGCTGCATCGATTCCAAGTGAAAAGAAATCATCACTTAAGCTTTTTCCAAATTTAATGAAAGTAGTCAATTATGCTTTGTCATTACCTCACTCAAATGCAGAATCTGAAAGTATTTTTTCAATAGTAATAGATGTAAAAACTAAAAAAAGGAAATGACTGCCTAAATGCTATTTGAGTTACCAGATCCTCATTTCAGAGTGATGGCATGAATTGTTGTGACTTCAAGCCCAATCAAAATCATCTAGACTTGATGAATCAGAATATTTATGTATAACGTTGAGCTTGTTTTTTACTTTTTTACTATGTGATTAATATCAAACAAAAATGTGATTGATAGTAAACTAAGAAATATAATTTATTTTGTTACTTTTTATTGATGAATTTATATTTAATTCTTTTTTTAAATTGAATAAAGAATGTTTATTTGTTTTGTTTTTTGACAATTTTTTTTTTTATTTTGGTATGTAAAATAATATTTCTTAGAAAAAAGACTTGAGGGAAAATAAAAGGTAATTTCGGCAAGGTACGGAGGGAAAAAAGGGAAAAACGACACTTGTTTGAGGTAAAAACCATCCCAGGGACATCCCAACACTGCCATGGCTAACTTCTGGGTTACAGGAGCGCGCCACCACAATGAGCATTCCAATTCGGGAAAGACAAACAAACATACGAAGCTACTCGGCTACTGCAAGCGGTAAAAACTTCACACCTCGGGTGGTCCACACTTTATTCCCATTCTCATCTCATTGTTCGCCTCAGAGATGGCTGATGGCTGATGGCTGATGTCTACTGTCTGCGTTTGTTATTATTGCTGGCGCTGGCTGTCGGATTATGGCGTGTGGGGGCAGTTGACTGGCCTTGCAGTGTCTGTTGATTTATTCCTCGCACTTATAAAATGTTGTGAGTTCCTGGAATCCTTGTGCTTTGCCGCAGAGCTGCTGCTCTTCACTTTCCAATTCAATCTGCCACTCGTCAGGAACGCCAAACTGCTGTCCAACAATGATGATGCTTGAGAATCAGTGTATTCAGCAGTCGGAGAGCGCTTTTCATCGTCTTCGTCGTCGTCCTCCACCGATGGATCCTTGTGAACACCATAGCCAACTGATTTTCGATTTGTAACCAGGAAGTCAGCACTTGGGCTCAATTCTATTACCACCATCTCGTCCTCTCGTCCTGGTCGTCAATGAACAATTGCCAATTTGTATGAAATCCACCATACTTTGGATGATGCGGTGTTAGGGGGTTGTTCAACATAGAAAGGGGTGACATATCACGATGCATCATCAGCTGATTTTCCTTTAAGACATGACACGGGTTGAAAGGAAGACGAAGACGACTTTAGCGATGACGACGACAGATCCCCCACTTACACTTACATCCAGCACACTGCCTACGTGGCATAAATCCTTTCTATACCTATCTATCTCACGTCCCGTGATGGTGGTGCTGCTGCTGCACACAATTTGAATGAAGCCATAGAAACATAATGCGCCACAAAGTCCTGAATGACGGGTGGAGCCCGCTTCAAGAGGGTAAGTCGCTTGTCTGGCAGTGCTGGTGCTGGTGCTGGCTTGTTGGTACTATGCCAGTGCATGCAACATCATCCTTATCTTGTTCTTCTTGTGCGCTCTTCATTCAATATACAAGTGGCTTTCATTTGGTATTTTCCTTTCTTTTTGTGTGTCTTTCTTTGAAGTGCGACAAGAACAAGAAGGAAAAAAAAAACGACCAGAAAACAAAATCAAAAGCACTCGAAGAGTGATCCGCTCCCCTCCTCATTTGTTCGCCGCCATGGTAGATATTACAATCACGGCTAGCATAGTACTGACAAAGGTATATACCTCCTCTATACAACTGCCTGCGTCAAAAAGGTCGTCGTCAAATGTGTCATGGAATTAATGGTAAAAGCCTCTTCTCTTTTACCTGAGTCACTTAGGTTTTTATTGCAAACCAGTGGTTTGCTTAGTTGGCAGCTTTGTGCTGATAATTGATGCCGACTGTCTGATGTTCAGTCATCAGATTCATAGAATTTAATTTTTCCCCCCCAGCACCATTCTTTGGCGGCCTCTAAGTTTGGGGAGTTCCCTAGTTGGCAGTACCTACCTACGTAGGGTCAGTGATTCAGAAAGAAAGTGCGCTTGAGTTTATTTGACATTGTAATTGTTACTCTGTTCATTCAACTGTAAAAAGAGTCATTTGATGGGGTGAATAAATTGTAAAGGATTTACAGTGATGGTGAAATTATGCCGTAAATAGATAAGCTTCTACAGCGATGCTTTGATTATATGGGAAAACAATGGAGGGTAAAGGGGACAACCTTTTTTAAAGGGTTTATTTGCGTCTGCAAAGCAGCAACTTTCTCTTCGACAGCCTTCCCTAAGACTGTCGAAAACCAATTAGAAATTGGATCAAGTTATAGGTTGAAGCAAGACCCGCAAAACTTGTACCTTTACAAGGGTCTTTGTGAATTCACGTTGAACTAGTGCGAGCTCTTAATGAAGTGAGATTTCTAATATCTCGATTTGTTTAATCACTAAGTTCTTTGAATTGTTAAGCTTTCTGATGGAGTTGTCTATCACTTATTCAGAGAAAGTTCAGAAATGACTCTTCTTCTCGTCCATGGAGCTTCGTTGAGTTTTAGGCAAGCAATTCAACAACACAGGGCTGTTGATTGTCAATTGAGATCAAATCAGAGGTCAGTATCAGTACCAGCTTGGCCAGATCAGCTGTACCACTTTCACATAAGGTTTGTGACTGGGAAGTCTGAACGATAACTCTCATCTTCATCATTCTCTGTGAATGAATGAAGGGTGTCTTCGACGTTTTTGTCAAATTGTAGCTAGGTCTGGGGTATGTATGGTGTGGTCAATGATTTTTTTGGAAGGCTCTGAATAGCTGCGAAGGGTTCATAAATGCATTCAAAATAGCTTCATGGCCAATTGTTTCAATGGACCTCTGTAAAGCTAAGAGGAGTGGGTTTATCTACGTTTTTGGGTCGGTGTCTCTACAATCCTGTAATCCAAAAGCCCGATTTTCAAATGCCCGTTTCCAAAAATCCGTAAATCAAATGCCCCTAAAAAAAGCCTGTAAAACAAAAGACCGTAACTTTATGCAAACCTGCCTTTGGTCACTGTAGGATTTGGAATGAGTGCGAAAAGATCGTAAAAAAATACGGGTTTTTTGAAAATTTTCAATTACGGGCTTCTGTATTACATGCTTTTGAAATATCTTACGGGCTAAAGTTTTACGGTCAAACGTATCGTTCAGGTAGCAGAGGCTTGTGTCTTTCCGATCGTTCGATACCACCTTAAAACAGTACTTATGAGACCCAGTCTCACTCAACTGCGGATGAGTCGTTGAGACGGATGGATCCTCGCCCGGCTTCTAGATTGCCACTGAGAGGGTTAAAGACTCCAAGGTGTCTGATACGATTGCACTGTTGGTCCTGACTGGCAAAGGCGAGTCACGGATTTTGGGTGGTCCCATCAGTGCCGAGCGTGAATGTAGGCCCGTACATTGTGGATGTGGAGTCTCTTCCTATCATTTTTGGACCACTTCTTAGTCCCAGCTTAGCTGTTAGCATACAGTGTTTTGCCAGCTTTGAGCTGGTAGAGTTGCAGGAGAGTTAACTATCGCTAAAATCCAGAAGACGATGTTCTATATTTTCGTCAATTGCTCCAACGCTATCTCCGTCCGAAACCGAGTAGAAGTGCATCTTCCACACTTTCTCCCATTTGGCGATTAGTGTTGAACTATAAGAGCGATTTAGAGGTATGAGGTGTGGTTTCCTGTGGTGCTATGACTTATGATTATGACCAGTGGGCCAACTTTCGGTCAAGGGTTCAATTCGTTCCAATAATTTGAATACTAGGGCTTAAAAACTGTTTTAACAATTTTTATGTAGCGTATACTAAACAGAAAGCAGCCCTGACAACCGTGGTACTGGGTCATTCATTTATTTTAAAATGGACCGTTAAGTATGTCGCAGCTGAAGGTTGCTTGACCTTATAAAGGGTGGGCCAAATACAAGTTTCTTTTTAAAAATGCAATAAAATGAACAAAATTAATGATGGTTTCGGGCTCTAGCTCACGGATTGCTTGGATGATATTGGCAATTAAGTGCTTGAATCGTTTCCAGACGATTGTTGGCATAACATCGGTCCTTCACGGTTCCTCACTAAAAAAAAAGTCCAAAGGGGTCAAATCGCAGCTCCGAGGTGGCTAATTGACATCGCCAAGACCGCTGATAACACGATTTAGAGATTTTGTGCGCAAAAGATCGATTTTGGCATGGGCTGTGTGGCATGGCGCGCCATCCTGCATAAACCAGAGGTCGTCCAAATCCATGTCTTTAATTTCAGTAAAAAATAAGTCAGTTAACATGACTCTGTAACGCCCACCGTTGACCGAAACTTTGTTCCCAGCCTTATTTTCGAAGTAAATTGGTCCAATGATGCCACCACTCCACAATCCGCACTCTCTGTGGATGCATTGGCTTCTCGACAATAACGGGTGTGTACGACGACGGAGACCATGAGTCTTGTCCACTAGCATACCAGTCTCACGAACTTTTTACACCCACTTGCGTAGGTACAGCATTCGCGGTGGGTACTTCATTTCGGCCAAAACTTCTTTTCAAAAAACCCACTGTTTGGGCTACACAGCACTCACTTTGGAAATATATTTTCAATATTTCGCTATGTTGTTCAAGCGTAAAGCGACTCATTTCGTTCCGCGGAGGTACGATACTGACTCTCTGTCAAGATTTCGAGCGAAAAGCAGCTGTCAGTGTCAAAATATCGACTGATTTCAAAAAAGAAATCTCTAAATGGCCAACTAAAACTCAAAGTCATTAAATCAACCCCCATAGTGGAGAGATTATGGACTTGATCATACCATCTCATTCTGGGTCTACCTTTAGGACGCCTGCATGATGGTAGGGAATTGGGATTTTGGTTGGGGACGTTCGTTTAACATGACCAACTCACCAAAACACGGACCGCTCCGTCCGGAAAAGTAGTTACTCGACTGAGTTCCTCATGTATACTATGGTGTTCGAAGGAATCCCATTTCGAAAGCTTGTATCCGCGATCTTATACTGGGTCAAAGGAGCATAGATCGGGAAGTAAAATCAACGACCGATCCTCCGTCTTAGAGTAAATGCGTTCGGTAAGGGACTTGTTAATCAGTTTAACACTCTAATGTTGGAACTTTCCTTAAAAAAAAAACCCTCAAGAATTGGTGGCCAACAATTTCAGTAGGAAGTATTGTTGTACTCTAGATTGAAATCGAGATCTATAGGCTTCCAGATTGCAACTCGTAGCAGATTGCGCACAGTGGCGCCGTTTTGTCTTTATTGCGAAAATGGGCTTTACCCCCTTTTTTGTGACAAAAGGGGAGTTTCGTTACAAAATTCTTTTAAACCTTCATATCACGTCAGGCTTTAGGAATGTAGCAGCATTTGCGACCGCCTTTTTCCCTTCTGGAGTATAGTGGGAAATACCCTTTGACGTCCGTGGTATTTAAATAGCTATAATGTGTCGATTTTTCTACAATTTTATTTATATTTGCTTCCGAAATTGTCGATTGACTCGGAATTGGTACGTCCACAAAACTCTGCATTTAGCACTTTTTACTTTGAATTTACTGAACGACTATAGCTATCTCTCAAAATATTTGACTTTTTGCGACTTAAAAAAAATGTAGAATAAATTAAAAAAAAATAATAATAATAATTGGCGCAACAGACGTGTAGGCTGCAGACACCCTATATGCCTAGCAAATCACAATCAATCGTTTGTGAGAGTTTTTTTTTGACGAATGGAAGGGACCTTTTATGCCGAATCCGATCCGAACGGCTGAGTTGTGAAGCTTTTTGGGGACAGTTATACTCTCGGATGTTTGTTAGACGTTCGCGAGAGGTGGCACAATGAAAAAAAAAACATTAAGATGTAATTTGTAATTCCGGGGATCGAACCTGGGACCCCTCGCACAGTAGACCAGCACACTAACCACTAAGACAATAAGACACTGCACCCACTAAAAGAATTTAACAGTAGTAACAACGCCCTTGACAATTTTTCTAGGAAATTCATTAAATTATAGTTTGACAGGGCAACAACAATTTGCAAACAAAGTGTTCGAACAACACTTCCATTTATCATCATTAGACTCCTTAGAGGTGATTGTTTCAATATTGGATTTCTGACAGTCAATTCTGCATTCATTCGCCTTCAGTTTTTTTTTTCCCCTGTCAATAGGTGAATCTCAACATCAATTGACCAAACGCCTACCACTTGTACCAATTAAGCGATAAACACAATAGCATCAACTATGGGAGAATGAATGGCACAACCTTAATGAATTTTCCTTGCCATTTTGTTTAACTCTTCGCCTTGGATTGCTTCCGTGAGCCGCTGTGTCTATAGGTGTGCATTTCAAACCATTAACCCTTGGCAGATATCATAAATACAATTTCGTTAGGGGTTACTCTCAGGTCTCAGCTATAAATATTGATCTAGCTCAGAAATCAGAATTGAGTTCAGAAATGTTTAGTAAAATTAAGTTTTTGATGGCGACACAGTTCAATTGACTTTGACTGTTGCGCCGTGTATGGGGTATTACGAATCTGATTGTTTTCTTAGCGTTTCCGTCATTGGCGTCGACAATCCACTGATTAGTATTATAGTTTTATATTAACAGCGACATCGTCAATACTTTTTTTTTTTTTTTGTTTTGAAAGTTTGCACAGCTCGATCAGTTTATTTTTCAATTAATTTACTACAATTTCTCTCTGTATCCGTCTTATGAGTAATCCGAGTCTGAATTGACACCCATACACTGTTTTCTGTTTCCGTCAACGTAATATTGAGTCATAGAGTCGTTTAATATACTCACTCGTATCTATGTACTTAATTTCTGTTTTTGGGCAATGTCACGTTTTTCACGAAAATTTTACTTCGCAATATCAATAGACAACAACTACAAGTTGTATCTGCACACGCCTACGTTGTGCATTTGAAAACACGATGCATAAGCTTAATAAGGAAACCAAAGATAAAAGCTAACCGCAACGCACACAAAATTGAAAACGAAATGCCCCCAAACAGCGGCTAATGTGTCATAAAAATGAATCTTTTCGTTAATAAGTCCAATAAAAGCGTGAAGCTTCCCACATAAATACCATAATAGATACTAATTTCCAATTTGCCTAATCCCATTTGAGGTGCCACACATAACATCACATGTTTACATTCCATATAGCTCATAAAACATAATTCAAAAAATTTTTTTCCTTAGATTGTGTCATTTAGATGTCTCTTTGATGTTAGGTGCGCGATCACTCAATTAATTAATCTTCAACACCTCCATTTTCGTTTATCACTTGGCCATAACAGAATCGTTTCAGAGGGGGAAATCAACTTTTAGGTGATCAAATTTGAAGTTGATGGAAGATCATTTTTAGTCTAGTGATGGTGTGCAGATCACGATTTACAGAATACAAATAATGGTTAATGGCCAGACTTAGTGATGAGTACCTATAGGAAATTACGGCCGAGCCAAGAGCCAAATTTTTAGAATAGATTTTGTTTGTTTATGTAGGTAAGATTAGACTGTTTGACACATGGTTAAATATTTGACTCTTAATTTTTTGTATATCAAACCTTTTTGATACAAGTTTGACACCCAGAGTGTCGAAACAGTTGAATCTGATTACACTGTCTGACAAGAAAATTGTGGCGGTCAAACTGTTTGGCGCAATTTTTTTACACATGAAAACTTTCATCGTTTTACTACTTACTTACTTATCGGGCTCCCGACCCGTGAAGAGTCTCTGCCTGAGACACTGCAGCCTTCCATCCTCTACGATCCCGGGCACGCTGCTTCCAATTGTCCAGACCAAGCGCTCTGGCATCCGCGATGGCTTGGCCTTTGAAACGGAGGTTCGGTCTTCCTTGTCTTCTCGAACCTGGGGGCTGGGATTCGAAGACCCTCTTGGCTGGAGCATTATTGTCCATTCGCTCGATGTGGCCGAGCCAATGTAGTCGACGTGTTTTGGCTTTTTGGACTACATCCACATCTTGGTACAGCTCATAGAGTTCGCGGTTGTATCTTCTCCTCCATTCGCCCTCCTCGCACACAGGACCAAAAATCCGCCGAAGTATTTTTCTTTCGAAGGAGCCAAGTATCAGCTCTCCCTTCTTGCTTATCGTCCAGCACTCGGCGCCATAAAGCAGAACTGGCAGGATAAGGATTTTGTAGAGCACACATTTCGTCCTTCGAGTTAGGAGTTTTGAACCCAGTTGTTTTGCCAAACCGAAGTAGCAACGGTTTCCTAGGGTAATTCTTCGCCGGATCTACACTAGGGTGTCATTCGTGGAGTTTACGTTTACTCCGAGGTAGGTGAACTCCTTAACTACCTCGAAATTATTGCTATCAATAGTGACGTTTTGTCCTAGGCGGTGGACAGATGCTTGTTTGTTTGTTAGCATGTACTTAGTCTTGTCCTCATTTACTACAAGTCCAACGGATTTCGCCTGTTCTTCAATCGCCGTGAACGCTTCTATCACGGCACGCTGGGAGCGACCGATGATGTCAATATCGTCCGCATAGCCAAGCAGCTGGACGGACCTGTTGAAGATAGTGCCTTCCGTGTTGACACCTGCCCTGCGCACTATCTGCTCCAGTACGAGATTGAAGAAGTCGCATGATAGAGCGTCTCCTTGCCGAAATCCGGTGCATGTTTGAAATAGTTCGGAAGAGCTGCTTCCAAACTGCACGTTGCAGCGTGTGTTTTCCAGCGTCGCGCAACACAGCTGAATCAGTTTTGCCGGTATTCCGAATTCGGCCATCGCCATATAGAGCTCCTGACGATGTATGCTATCATACGCGGCTTTGAAGTCGATGAATAGGTGGTGAGTTTCTACTTGAAATTCGTTGGTCTTTTCCAAGATTTGCCTCAGTGTGAAAATTTGGTCTATAGTCGATCTGTTCATTGTTTTAACGTCTCCTAAACCAATCTTTGTAGCCTGAGTGGTATTGCAAAGCTAAGAGTAAGACGTTTTAAAAATTAAAATTAACTGCTTTCTTACTTTTTTGCGGGACTTCGAAAGACGAAATTCCTTAAATTGTAGAAATCGACTAAGTATCTCATAGGTTTGAATATGATTCGAACATCAATCTCAGCAAACTAAAACAGTCCATTGACTTTAAATGAGAGAATTGCGATGCAATTGTGAACAAATCTGAAGAGTTGATCGTCTCCAGAACGCCTGTTCAGTTCAATGCACTCTGCATGTTAGTGCAGTCCCATTGAAGCAGGTGGAAGAGGTTTAAGTTTCTCGGGGTCTTATTCACGAGTGATGGAAGGAGCAATGCTGAGTTTTTCTGTAGGATTGGGCAGGCTAAATTAATTTTGAGACAGCTTGGTCATTCTGTTATTAGTTAAGTCCTGAACTTGGTGTCAAAGCTATAAGTTTTCAGTCTTCAATTCGGTATTTGTTCCAACTTCTATGGTCATGAGGTTTCGATAAAAACCGAAAGAATAAGATCATGGATGCTGCCGAAATGTGACCCATAGAGATCGCATTAGAAACACCAGAATACGTGAGGAACTCAATGTCGAGCAGCTACTTTTGGTCATGTTAAACGAATGTCCCCGACCAAGCAGGCGTCCTCTAGGTAGACCCAGGATGAAATGGTTAGATCAAGTTCATAATCTCTCCTCTACATCCTCTATGGGGGAGAATCGAGCGCTAGGAGAGTCCACTTGAGCAACCTATATCCGCGACCCACTTAATGGATAAGCCAGGCCGTCAAAATTAATGAATTGCGATGCCCGTATACAATTTTATTTTTCGACACCTTTATACATTGCAAACCAGATACAAGTAGCCTAAATTATGGTCATGTTTATTCCCATACTGGTTTTCAAAGTTAGTGGTCTATTTAATTTTTTGTTTGGCCACGATAAACACTGTTTATTTTTAGAGGTTTGGTTTTTATATTATGGCAACACTGATCAATGTCACTTTGACAGCTGCTCAGTAGCTTTTGCCGTGTTGCAAATTTATTTCGAAAACTCGTTGTTCAATTCGGTCGACATACTTTTCCACAGTGCCGGGCACATCCACTTTATGGAAAATTTTTCTAGATTTCGTCGGCTCTTACATTGAGGCAACATTCATTAAGCAACTGACGATAGAAAACGCGCAATATTTTACAATTATTTTACTTTGAATTAAATTAGAGGTCTCACACTCACATCAAAGCAACTAAATATCGCTCGAATGAAAAATGTTGCTGATTGCTTGTTGGCAATTGCTATAGCAACTATAGTTATTGCTTGTTGCCTTATCTGAGAGCCGCCTAACATACAAAATCCATCTTGTTCTGTGAATGGGGTCGTATGCAATATTGCCCTTGATTCCCATTTTCCACGACAAATTTTGTCTAGCGATGAGGCCCATTTTTTGTTGAACTTCCACGTCAGAAAGAAAAACTGCCGAATTTGGTATAAAGTCCAGAAGTCTTTTGTTAAGCCGCGCGCCATTACATCCAATAAAAGTCATTGTTTGGTGTACTTTATCGGCAGGTGGAATCATTGGCAAATATTACTTTAATGACGACACCGGCCAGAATGTTACTGCCAATGGGGAGAGCAGTCATCTTTCTTGACCTCCTAGTAAGCAACTGGAAGATCGTTATAGCCGGTGAACCGGAATAGTGGTATAAGTGTGCCCTTTTAGCACAGCCACCTAGCCTAACCTAACCTTGTTTCTCAATTGAATGACATTAATAGTGAGGCATTTTTCTTAAAACTCATATGGGACCATGTACATAGCTTACCAAAAGCATTTGCTAATTCTAATTTGATTGCAAATCCGATTTTCTGAATGGTGTACCTACTTATGCTCTTGGATGTTTGTTAGATATTCGCGAGAGGTGGAGCTATGGAAAAAAATCTCAAGATGTAACTTATGTTTTTCTGGGTTTTGAAAATAGAGTAGTCTAGCTTCTAGCGCACTAACCTCTGACCCGCTTGCACCCTTTAGGTCTTTAGATACTCGCTCACTGGACGCAGCCATTTGATGTTATTGTTTGTATATGTTTCCTCATAATGATTTCGAACTTTCAGTGCAAAATTTTATCTCAGGATTTTTCCTTATACTACAAACAAACACTTTTAATGCTTTCTGGGAAATTTGTTTTGTAAGCATGTCTCTTAAAAAATTAAGCGTTAACCCGTATATATTTTAGCAAAATGCAAAACAAAAAGTAAATAAAAAGTTGATATATAAGTATACTCATACTCAAGGCAGCAAAATCTTCCTCATAGATGGCGGCATGTGTTTCCTCATGTCTCCGCTGTAAATCAGTAGCGCATCTGGTCGTTTTGGAATATTGTTTCTCGTAGAAGTTTATGCAAATTACATTTCTCCTGCAGTCCATACTATGGAATGTCTATTTCAAAAACCATTCTAACTATTTAAGAAGAGTACATTATGCACTTTGTTTGTATTTGTTGTAAATTTGTTATCGTTTAGAATATGAACAAGGTAGTCCTTGGTCTTATTTAGATTTTCATTACCTTTTTTTTACATATAACTTAACATTATATTAATCCGGTTCTTTTTTTTGTTTTTAGGTAAGTTCTTGGATATGTGAACTGTATACTTATTTATTTTTCATTGGTAAGTTGTATACATAAATTAAATAGCTTTTGTCTAAATACAGGTTCCATTTGTGCGCGCCGCACCGAAAACGAGGTCTTCCTCTGGGTTATAGTCGACGGCTATTCGGGTCAAAATGCTAGGGTCCATTCGCTCTATGCCTGCTCTAGCTATCTCAATGTACAATTGCATTAAAAAATGTAATTTTAGCCCCAAATAACTTCTCCTTCTCTACAAAGCACTGGTTAGACCAGGCCTGGAATATTGTTCCCATATATGGAGCTCGGCCCCAAAACATTCACTTAACCTACTTGACAGCATACAGAGATGAGCAGTTCGACTTATTGGAGACCCTACACTCACATCGAATCTACAACCGTTGGTGTACAGAAGACAAGTCGCTGACCTTTGCTTGTTCTATAGGTACTTCCATGGTAGATGTTCCGACTTTATCGAAATGCAACTAATGCATGGCAGCTAATGCTTATGTCAAAACCATACAGTACACTTGACAACCGCGAGGACATCAATTTTCCAAAACTCCTTCTGTTACAGGACAAGCAAACTTTGGAACTCGCTTCCTGTGGATATACATATTTCCAAAAGACTACAATTTGCAGCAATTTAAGTGTAGAACTAACATAGGCACATCTGCAACCATCTCGGGGCGCTGATGAAGCGTTATAGGTGGGTTTTGAATAAAACACAAATTATTTAGGAAATTATTGTCATTTCTTTTTATTATGATAATATTGGTATGGTTCAATTATGTATAGAACAAAATATCGGCCAAATGGCCGCCGCGACCTTGGCGGCACATCTCCATCCGCATGGTCCAAATTTTCGATGACGCTGAGGTATAATTGAGGTTCTATGCTATCTCATTCTTTAGTTCTTGAATTATTGCTGGCTTATCGACGTACACCTTTTCTTTCAAATAACCCCATAGAAAGAAGTCCAACGGTGTCAAATCGAATGATCGTGGCGGCCAATAAACATCGCCACGACACGTGAGATTACACGCTCATTGAATTTATCCCGCAAAAGAGTCATTGTTTCGTTAGCTGTGTGGCAAGTGGCACCGTCCTGTTGAAACCTCATATCGTCCACATCCATATCTTCCAATTCGCGCTATTCGTTATCATCTCACGATAGCGAAACACCATTCACAGTAACTGCCTGACCGGCCTGACCGGAAAAAATACGGCCCGATGATGCCGCCAGCCCATAAACCGCACCAAACAGTCACTCTTTGTATGTGCATTGGTTTTTCGACTCTTGGATTATCATTGGCCCAAATGCGGCAATTTTGATTATTGACGAATCCACTGAGGTGAAAATGTTCCTCATCACTGAAGATGATTTTCCTCGAATTTTCACGATATGCATTTTGATTCGAAGGCCCATTTTCATAAAAAGCCTGAATAACTTTAACGCGTTGCTTGATTGTGTATCTTTCCATGGTTCAGATTGAGTTAGTCTGAAATTGAGAAATGTCAAATGAAATGCAGAAAAAAACTTGACGTTTAGGTGTGGTTCACATTCAACATCGGCCCTTAAAATGTAACCACCCTTTACAATAACGTTACGAGTCCTGTGTGGATGGCCTTAGGCCTAGACGATTGATTCGCACTTTTCTGACCACGTCGATGTTACTGTACCAGATGTGTTCACTTTTAAATTTCCTTCTCCATAGCTAGTTCCGGTCAACACAAACGGGGTAGAAAATCAGTCGAAAAATTTTACATTTAAGATGGCCAATGATATCTTCATCGGCCTTTGCTAATGTAGGTTTTTCTGGGCCATATAGCAGAAATGCGTTGATGAGAGTTTTTTTTTATAGAGCCTCTAATATTTATTGACAAGTTATTGGTACAACTGAATTTCCTACTTGGTATAAGATGAGGAAGTAATTCTTCGCTTGATTTCTGAAGTGATGCCATTTCAGAATTTATAGCAGAGTCGAGGTAGAAAAGTCTCTAATACCTCAAAGTTATTGCTCTGCCCGATTCGTCAATATTGTGTTTACCTTCACAAATCACTACTAATCCCAGTTTTGAAGCATCTATTCCAAAATCTGCAAACTTACTAGCGACAGTTTGCTGTGTTCTGCAGATGTTTATCCGATGTACGTATACAAATTGTTCAAACTTGTGCAAAATTATGTCTTTGATGTTAGTTTGACAGTTTCACACAATTTGCTCAAGTATGATGTTGAAGACCTTCCATCACTTGTCTAAAATCTGTTTTTCCATCAAATGTCTTAATGGTGATTATCTCCAACCTTAAGGAAGAAGCAATTTCCACAGGGATGCCAAAACTGGACTGGACATGGCTCTTTACATATAGGCAACTCTAACAGCTGTCTAAATGCTGTCATATGCTGCAAATATTTTGAAGGTCTATCTGGACATTTTGGGTTTTCTCCAGTCTTCCTTATACCCTATTCACACCACGCCGAAAACCGAGTTTTCGTCAAAAAAGTTTAGAAAACTCGTAGATGTATTCACACCGAACACCAACTCGTTTTCGTTTGACGTTTCAATTAGCTATGAAATGTTTGTGGCGACTAGACTTTAATTTTAGTTACTAAACTTCGCTCGAATTGACATCATATAAAAACCAAATTATTTAAGCTACTTGATAATTGTTAACTTATGGTTAAATGCATAACATAATTAACATAAGCAACATCCAAAATCAAAACATCTGAAAATACCATTTAGTTGTGGCAGATACCTAGTTTGCTCTTTATGGTGGAATGCAAAGATAACAAAAAAAAACTCTCACTCTCACTCAGTCTCTCGCATCCTGTCAGCAGTTTTGCTGAGCTCGCTGAATGTTGCCAAAGGTGTGTCTGCTTCAACAACCCAACGACTGTACTCGTGGCGTTTTCGTGGAAAACGACCTCAACCAACTCGTTTTGAAAACTGCAATATGTATGGGAAAACTTCTGTTTTCGAGGAAAACTTCTGTTTTCGAGGAAGTTTTCGACTGTTTTCGCGAAAACCCAGTTTTCGGCTTGGTGTGAAAAGGGTATTAGTGTAAATATTTGGTCGGTTGTGGACCTCCCGCGCCTCACTTAGATACAATGGATAGAATTTTGTATACGATGTTAAGGAGATGGGTAGTGGGTACCTCCATAGTTGGGGGACTTTAGAGGTCTGCTTTCTTTTGGACCGGACAAACAATGGTGAATAGGTTTATTTAGACTAAATCTTTAGATGCTTTGGTGTATGCTCTTCAACAAGTCGTCTCCGGCTGCTTTAAATAGTTCGGACGGCAGCCCATCTGCCCTAGCAACATTATTGAACTCGCCTGCCTCACTTCATTTTGGTCAGTTGGACAAAAATCGTGACTTTCATCAACCATTTTGCCTGATTCGTTCTGCCTGACCGCTGAATTTGGGTCATCGGTTTTAACTGACCTTCCATTAATAAAGTAGAGACACTACTTCAACATCTTTCGACATACATTAGAACACCGCAAAGTATAAACATTAACTTTTTCCAAAGTAACCTCGCCCATTTTTCACCTGCCAACTTTAATCAATTATTGTAGGTATATATGATGAAAGTGAATCAAACAATTCCCCTTTGTTTACATTTCAACAATGAGCGATATCGCATTAAAAAACAAAAGTTAAAAAAAAAAGATAAAGCAATTATCCAAGTTTTATCTATTTAGGCAACGGTATCAATGAAATACGCGTTCACTTCTACCTTGCCGCGGCCTGGCATCGGCTCGGCATGTGTTGTGCGCGCATCGTATAGACTTTGTTTACACTCGCGTTTATTTACAAAAAACGAGTTTGCCTTTTAGCTGTTTACAACCGTCTATCTAGCAATTGCACATGCACTGCAGCCCAAGTCCCAAGGTAGTCTGCATCACATCACAAGCGCGCGCAACATTTTAGAAGCAATTTATGCAGATCGGCTACAAAGATTCGACACGGATCACTGTTTTGAAAACACTTATGTCGTTTGCTCTCTAATTTACTGAAGCTGTTGCGGGCGTGATTGCGACAGCGGAAACGGCCGATGAACCCCATAAATACGCGCGTACGTTGTTTGGGGTCAAAGTAAGTTGAACACGGTCATGCTGACTCAGTCATTAAGATTCCCGCCACGGTAATTGCTTCCAGAAGGAGAAATTCCCGGTTACATTAATAAACAATGTTAAATTACACGACGACGTTCATTGGGCCCTTTGTGTATGTATATTGTATATGCCATGTTGCCCATTCTTGTACATGTGGCTGGCAGAACGGAAATGACACTCATTTCCAGAGGAGCCTCCAGCCCCCAGTCAACTCGTTTTCATTCTTCGTGCCACTGCAGTGACACCGAAATCCCGTCAATATGCCTGCAGCCGGGGGTGAGACTCTGAGACTCTGAGACTCTGCGACTTTGAACGTGCGCGCATGATGATGGAAGTCTTGCATTGCACATGAGTCGCAGTCAGAGTCAGCCTCAGCCAGGCCATAAAGCACCTGAAAGTCCGCGATTGTAAACAAAGTTATGGGAATTGTTTTGACACATACTCAAAGTCCATTAGAGGCAAAAACCATAAGATGCGATCCGATATGGTGTGGGCACCTTCCATAGAAGGCGATATATCGTGAGGTGGCTATACGGCTACACCATGTCACTGCCAAGCCAACGTTCTAATTAACGCATACGCTGTCTCTTTCGCTCTGTCTGTTTGTGTGTCGATAGGCGAAAGCATTAATTAGCAATTATGCATTCATGCTACGTTGGCTGCGTTATTTTATTGTCGTTTCGTATTGATTGCCACAAAATATATCTCCACTGATGAATGCGAGTGGCGACAAGTAGCGTCAGTGAAATGGGCCGAAGAGTCAGGGAAGCAGACAGAGCAGTTACGGTGTGGTCTTAATTTTGACATTATAATTCCATTTGACATATTGCCTCTTTTTCCCGTTGGAATTTGTTAAGCGATTTTTCAAATGATTTATACGTGGGGTTTGGAATTTAGCTATAACCTACTAATGGAGGCTAAGCGGGAATGAGCTTGAGAATATTTAAATAATTAGACGGCCTTTGATAGTCAACCGTTTGGCTTGGAAATTCTCTTAATATAGCTAAAACAAAAAGAGGCAGTAGTGTGGAAAATAATTTGGTGTAGTGATTTTGGTAATACATATTTTTACTTTCACATTTGATGATACTTTCGTGATGTGAAGTTGGAGAGATTCATGTGACTTTGAAATGGATTTGATAAAGGGAGTTACGGACAACCATTAAAACTATAAGTATCTGTATGTTAGGCGATTGTCAAAAATCTCGGACTTTATAGGTATACATAGATCAAATCTTTTGTAGGAAGTTGAGAGTATGTCATCAAAACTATTTGCAGGTCTGTTGATATATTCGACACTTGTAGGCTTTTTGAAGGTTATTTCGGCAGGACAATTTTTGATCTTATGTTATGTCCTGTCTATACAATTTAGACAGGTAATTTGACTTGAAGTATTTCACTTTCGATCAAATTATTGCCTTCCCCCAGCTTATGCAGGAAAAAGTTTAAAGATGCATCGTATAGCCTTTCTCTGTTTTTCAACAAAACTGTTCTCGTCTTTCGATGTTTTATCCATCTTAGACTAGGGCTTGAGAGGGCGCTTAACTTAGTGAGGAGTCTCAAACCACCGGAAACAAAACATTATGACATTTTCCACTAGGCAATTTCTTGTGAATTTTTAAAAGAAAAAAAAAAGCTCTGATAAATGACTGTGAGAAGATAGGCATTTGGGGTCCTATAATAATAGTATACTTTAAAATACTGCTCATATCTCGAAAACGCCATTTTCTATTTGGATGAAAATGTAACTACATACTAGGTAATGCTCAGGGGCGTAGTGAGGGTTCGAGTCGTGGGGGGGACACTTATTGAAATGTCGCCATATTTCAGGAACTTGCTAGAACTAGAAATCACGAAAATTGGCCCAGCGGTTGTCGAGCTATAACGTCATCGAATTTCACCTCAAAGAAGAGGTTTTTTGTATGAAATGTGAACCGCCCCTTTGTCCAATTTTGACCAATCTAAACACCCCTGGGCCAATACCTAAAAGATATAAGATTTTAAGTTAAAATTTGTAATTTTAAAAGTACATAATAAATTGAGTTGAGATTGTTTACACTCCTTCGAATTTAACCTTGAATTAGAAATGCCGACCGTCCTTTTTAAAATCGGATCGAAACTCGCTGAATTGTAAGGAGTTCATATGGAACCTTTGAAAATGCCGACTTTTATACTTTTACAATACAAGTTTATAAATAATGAAAATCCAAACCTAAGACCTAATTTTTGAAAATTGCTCCTTGATTTGCCGACTCTTGCAAAGCGTGAGAGGGGGGGGGGTGCGATAACGAGGCAGTTACGTGCGATCCAGTCGTACAAATTTTTTTTGTGAGCCCAGAGCTTGACAATTTACCCCAAAACGTTTTCCCTACCCTATTTTTTTTTACAATACAGCGGTACTGGGTATGATGAGGGTGTTTTGGCATTTTTACCTCTTTTACCAAAATATGTGCGAAAAGTTGCTCAAAGTCAAAGCTGTCTGTTGATGATGTTCTGTCAGATTTTTCAGTTTTGTGTGCGTTCTTGGCCTACTCGTACTTTAATTTCACGTACGATGACATCGTTACCGACCTTTATAAAGCAGTGAGAGTTTCTCAATCGCTGGATCCTTCAATACTGGCATTACTCTGTATTATTTTTTCCGGCTACCTTATGCGACCATGAAGGCGACAGAACTATACTAAGTATCGCTCTAGACTTTTTGGGTTTTCTGCAAGCTCCGCCGTAGGTAAATATTTGATCGGATATGAAGTCAAAAACCCGCTTTCCAAGACGTGCTATGGAATTTGTGCCTTCAGGGAGACGTAGGTCCACGATTTGGATGTCTTGTCTTTACCAAGCTATATTCAAGAGTTCAACTGGTAAACCCTCAGGTACATCTACCTGAATGAAGTTTAGCTTAGTTTTGGTTAGGTGGGCTGCAATTTAGGTATTTTATTTTTTTTTTAATTTAATCATTCGTTCAGCTTAACAGATGAACTTGGGTTCGTTTTCCTATTAATAAAAGGCTTCCTTTGTCATCTCCAAATACGTAGGTCTCTGTTCGGATCTTGGTGCCTTTTAATCTCTTTGCCTTTCAATGAATTTTTATAAGCGTTTCCCATTGTCTTCCTTTTTCCTCTAGAAAAGAATCATCGTCCTTAAAGAAACGCCGCGGAGTAGAATACTTGTTTTCCAAGCAAATTAGGGGTTTCGTAGGCGTGGTCAAGTTAAACTTATCACATCTTATGTTGATGTTGAGATGTTTCTAAAAGTGTCGTGTCACTGATGCCACTGTAATCTTCGGAACTTGATGCTAACTCTCTTGCTGGCTACTTATATACAACTTCACTATAAATTAAGGCTCGGCAAGGTTCTGACGGTTTATTCACATATCCACAGACATATGTGCCTTGGCTGCAACCTGCATCATGGTTGTGTTCCAAGTTTGTGTTGGCTGCATAGAAATTTTCGCTTCCGTTTGCGTTGACTGACTTTGGCAGGAGGAGATTTAACAAAGGCTTTGGTAAATGGAGAGGTGGAGCTACTCCCAATGTACCTAGAGGAATGGTAAAACTTGCATAAGTCATTTATCTCTATGAAAATGACATCAAACTTTAGGCATCTTCTAATGCGAGCTAGACATATAAATCTACTCTGCAACCGCCCCGCTTGTTCGTGCCCAAAAATTTTATTGCTCAATTGTATGGCCTTATCCATCAGGAAAATGCACATCAATGTTCCAAATTTTACAACTATCTTCGAGAAATATTGTTTAAAATTGTTTGTTTCTATTGGAGGTGCCACGCCCCTTTGTCGAATTCCACCACATTTTGCAAAATGCTTGCAACAGGCAATATACGTCCATGTCAAGGCTAAATCTTTCATAAATGTCAAGATAGATACATTGTTTAAAAAAAAAATTTTGTATCTAATGACAGGTGCCTCGCCCAATATTTCAATCCCGCCCACATTTCGCAAAATGTGTTTTTTTTTTGTTTGAGACAATAATTGTTGTTAATTTTACAACAATAACTGTCAAAGAATTGCTTTTGAAATTTGACTTTATTAAAAAAAAAAAAAATTGTTGACTCTCTTTCCTCGTACAAAAGTCGCCTATGTCCTTCTTCAGGATCTAGACTATCTCTTTGCCAAATTACCTTACGATTGGTTAAGACGTTTAGTCGTGACAGACAGACAGACAGAGTTTATAAACATTTTTTGTGGATAAATCATCCGATTACTAAAGTTTTCTTTCTTAAGTACCATTTCGACGTCGAATAAGCTTTAGGTGGCATTAAAAACTAGGTCGCAACCATCACGCGTAATTTTGCGTACAAAAAATGATCCATCGTGAACTATGCTCATTTACGGATGACACGATTCCGTCCCAGTGCTTCACCAAACCTCAATGTAAAATCAGCAAGTAAGCCTCCTCATTAAACGCATTTGTTTTGAACTCGCAGAGCCCTTCAAAATGTCATTCCCCATACGAAATGGCCTACTTGACTCTCGAATTAGCATCCATTTAGGAGGGAGTCGTTCGTTCAATTTTTGTATTCGTATCTCATTCAGATATCGCACCTTCGCACTTAATTGCAACATTTCATGTCAACACTTTGCACTTGTGCAACATATCGTCGTTGATGCACTCACGACTCGACGTCGACACCCGCTTCACCGTCTACCACATGAACAACATGAACCACCTGCTGGAGCGGGAGACATCGGTTAATCCCAATCACATCTATCGATGTGAAAGCCCAATTAGGCGCCGCCAATGTCATCATCATCATCATCATCATCATCGTCGTCGTCGCCCTCGACGTCGTCATTCTCCTCATCATCAGTCATCCATCATCAATAAGCAATCAGAGGATGATTGTGTGCATTTTGTGCCTCTGAATATGTAGCCTCATTCCACTGCCACATACCTACATGCGATTTGTGTGGCCCGGCTTAGGATACAGTAGCATACGAGTAGTAAGTGCAACTTCCTGGATAAATAAGCCACGACATAGGCCCTCGAACAAATGCTCACTTAATCCCAGATGATGATTCAAAACTTGAGGGAATAAATGGAAATAAAAAAAAAAAGTCAACGCGTCGCTATCTGCAAACCGTATGTCAGAACAAAGCACCAGACGATGCTGAGACCTTGAGCCGAGCCACAAACAGCAACAAAAGGAATCTAATGCGAATAACAATAACAACAATATACACGACTATATTAAATAAAATAAAATAAAAATATAGAAACTACAATCTCACTCGAGAAAGTATACAAAAGAACATTTTAATCGGCTTTGCCCAGGAATCACTTCTACGAGTAAGTACAGAGGAAGAGACACAACGAAGCAACAAAGGCAGTTCTTCTTGGGTCACCCACCATTATATAACTAAAACTTGAGGCGAGACATATAGAACACAAGAATGAATGACATTTGGATGTGAATGTGGAGCCATTTGTCATAGTTTTCGACTTTAAAGACCTGACGTACATAAACTGTACTTGTGTATGGCGAACAATTATGAAAATCAATTGACTTAGAAGAGTTCAACCCCTAAATTAACCCGACGACCGGCGGCGGTTGTTAGTCATTGATTTTGTACTAAATTAACCGAAATGGGTACAACTGCACGAATGTCATATGAGGTTTTTGAATTTTCTAAAGCTGGAGAAAAATGGTCGTACTGGGATTTAAAAAATGGATGCAGGCAGTATCTAGGACTAGTTTCTTACAATTATTTGTAACGAATATTGTGGGACGAATAGAAGGTGAGATTTAGGACTTTTTTTTCGCGATTAGAAGACATTAGATACGAAACAGTGTTGCCACTTTGCTGGGAAATGTAGCAAATTGAATACATTCTGGGACAAAAAAGGTGATGCGTTTTGAAAGTCACAGAACTTCCATCGCAAAACTTTGTTTGGGGCATTTTTTTTCCTAAACCTACGTTTCTCATACGCTTTGCTTTGTTTAGTATCGAATTAAGGTAGCAAAGACAATTTTTAACTGCTCTATAGTATGTATTTTGAAATTCAATGGAAATTCAGTCTAGAGAACTTACCTACATCTAACCGAAAGCATCTCCGGACCCAGTTAGGCAGAGAAGGTCAAATGGATGCTCATGTGACAGATTTTCACAGCTTCACGTAGACCATCAGTTGAGTCCATTTTTAAGACAAAACTAAATTTAAAATAAATAAATATGAGGGGCAACAGGCGGTAGACACCCAAGGCCTAGCTTCTTGCAACCATGCGTTTGTGTGAGTTTCTATTTTTGGGACGAATGGAAGGGACCTACAATTTTATGCCGAGTCCGAATGGCGGAATTGAGAAGCTTTTTCATGACAGTCATACCTCATACTCTCGGATGTTTGTCAGACGTTCGCGAGAGATGGCGCAGTAGAAAAAACTTTAAGATGTAATTTGTGTTTTTCCGGGGATTTGAACCTGGGATCCCTCGCACAGTAGTCCAGCACACTAACCACTGCGGTACTGCGCCCACAAACTAAATTTAAGCAGCTGTTATTATATAGCACAAGAAACCTCTTTTCCTATTTGATCCACCTAGGAATCTCCGGAGTTCTTAAAGTTCTGTTATGCCCTGGTCTTCTAATTTGTCTCTAGAGTAACTGAGGAGATGAACTCCGCTTATCTATTGAAACCCAGATCTGATTATAAAACTTTAGGACTTCCTTAAAACTCACGGTCTTCAGTTCATCAAGTTCATCAAAAAAGTAGATATTGAATATCGTCTATCTGGTGTTTTTAAGGACTGATCAGTGGACATTCGCAAATATTCCATTTCTTCAACGTGCCTGCTTCTGCAATAGTCCTTGTGTGTTGTTGTATATTTCTTAATTAAATTTATATTTATTTTGGAGGAAAACAACGAAAAAAACCTCCATTTGACAAAATATAGTCCTATATCATATCTCTGTACTGTAAATTGTGCGGTGGATAGACTTTGTACATTTTTTGTAACGAAATAAATTCTATTCTATTCTATTCTATGTAGCAGATCTGTTGTGATGAGGTATGCGTCAGGGCATTACAAACCTTACCATCCACCATTGTTAGTTTAAGGTCATGTTTTACAAATATATTACGATCAAAAGCAGTAACAATAGTACTCGACAATTTATCGATTTGGTCTTGAATATATTTTTGTTCTTCTCTGCTCAATTCTTCAGTTTCCTTTTTAAGTTGGAAACGCACAGGTCTACAGTATCTGGTGGATCCAGGGCGAGGATTCTGCCATACAATTTGTTTGGGTACGTTAGGATTTTCTTGTTTAAAAAGTTGAAGGGGGACATACGATGTTATGAACATGTCACTATCACTAAATTCAGCCGTGATTCGTTGTTTGTATTCTGATTGTCCGCTGCTGCCATCAAAACCCCACTTTCCAATCAGCGTTAAATTACAGGAATCTTTTTGAAAATCTTTTAATGCCTCTCCTTGCGATTCGACAATTCGTTTTGCTGTATGATTCAAAAGCCCTTGAAGAGTAACCTCAGCCAATGAATCACTTACTGTTATTGTTTCCGGATCCGGATAGCAATCTTGTTTTGCTTTTAAAACTTTTGCATAGCATGGGAATAAATCTACATCCGTAGATTCATTCACCACACTCCTAATTACTTCATATTGTTTTTTAGACAACTTAGCCTCAACCAATATTTTTAGAGCGTCATTCACGTTAAGCGTTTTTCTATGCGAAATATTTGTGTCTTCGCAATTTCTTAATGCAGAGGCTATATCTGGATCTATTGATGCAATGCTTGCAATACGTCTTCTTTTGGTTCTAGAAGAACACTCTAAAAATCCTTTTTTTGGCCTGCCTTGCGATCTACTTGTACATGGATCATTATTCTCATAGCTGAAGTCTTCTGTGGCCTTAAGCCAATCATCGTTCTTTGTCAAAAAAAAGTTCTCATTTCTTGAAGCTTTGTTCCATCTTTTTAAAAGGGACTTGCATAGAACATTAATCTTTTTAGCTAAATCATCACGATGTTCTAAGTTATAGACTTCTAAAAAACTTCTCTAAAGTTTCTTTATGCTTGGAAGCATCTCCAACCTTCCTTACCTTACGCCAAATATTAAATATATCAAGTCGTTGAAAGATTTTGGTATTTTCTAAAAGTGAATAAAAACAAATTTCTTTGTCCAATTAACGTTAGATTTTTTAAACTTTAGCATATTTTCGCAAAAAATGACTCATACGGCTTGAAAGGTGATAATTTAGCCTAAATAAATATGTAACTTTTTTTAGGGGCAAGCAGGGGGCGCAGAAGTTATGCACTTTTGAAAACCATCAAAAAAACACAAAAATCATATTACGCCTCAATTGACTAACGGTTTTCACATAAAAACCTGAGTCATTTCATACTAAAAAATATACACAAATTAGCTACATACCATGTTCTCTCAATTCCATAACTTAAATTTCAAAAGTAATTATTAAAAAAAAATATATTTTACGTGATTATAAATGTAAAAACTTAAAATTGCAACTTTGCTAAAATTGGAAAAACACACAACTTGCTTGATTGATCTTACCACAATGAAAACAATTTAGAGGAAAAAGATAGCTGGGATTTAATTGTCCCGTTATTAGAGATAACATATGCATACAAAATAATAAATAATTTTAACCTTGAGATTTCAACTTTTGGCCTACGGGGGGAACCACTGTGCGGCGCGTTAAGACTCCAGTGATCAGGCTGAAGCAAAAGAAAAATGCAGGCATTGATATGAAGCAGGCGAAAGGAGAGCAAGAATGGCAAAATGCCGCCAAAAAGAAGCAGATAGAGGCTAAAAAAACCTAAACCTGATGCTATCGTCATCAAAGCGACGGGGACCCTCTTATATGCGGAGATCCCGCGCAAGGCAGAGGCAGACCCAAAATTGAAAGGCATTGTCAAGAATTAGGAGGACACAAAAGGGAGACGTGGAGTTCTTGGCAGCAGCTACAGACATT
The DNA here is from genome assembly GCA_949372485.1 of Cheilosia soror. Taxonomy (NCBI): domain Eukaryota; kingdom Metazoa; phylum Arthropoda; class Insecta; order Diptera; family Syrphidae; genus Cheilosia; species Cheilosia soror. The sequence continues at coordinate 81,772,164 of OX443561.1, forward strand.
TTTTCCAACAATTTTTTGCATTTCCCCGACTTCAGCGCGGTTGACTGATTTTACCGCAATCATCATTGATTCTGAATGATTCTCGTAGACCCAGAGTTTCAGTGAAGGAACTTGCTTTTGGGTACCGATGACCATCTTAGAACCCTCGTCTTCCGTCACTACATGCTTTGTTTTCCCAGTCGCTTCTGTGATGCTAGTATAGTGAACCTCATTTTACGCGAGAGTGGAGTAGGTAGCCTTTAGTAGTCGTTGCACAATACTTGTTATTTAGTGCTACAGGCCTCAGGCGGCTGTTGATGCCTAGGTAGTTTTTAGGCTACCAACTCGTCATCTAACTTGCGGACCTCATTTAAAAGACTGCTTTGCTATAGTGCCATTTAATGGTCTTCTCAGTTTATCGTGAATTTAGCACCATTTTGATCCATTATATATTGCAGCTCTTGACTTGGGATCGTACATGTCTGGGGCCTGTGTTGATTGACCTGGTATGTCAAACCTAATGTGCTGGTGGTCTGACAGCGAGGCTTCATCTGACACATGCCAATTTACAATGAAATTAAAGATAAATGGGCTAGCAAGAGTGAGGTCAATTACCTCTTCGCGTATCGCATTTACAAAGGTTGGTTTAGAGCCTTTGTTAAGAATATCAACATTACTACTAACTAGATAGTCTAAAAGACACTCACTTCTTTTGTTATCGTCGATGCTTCCCGAGATCATATTATGCGCATTGGCATAACACCCGATGATGTAGTGTAGGTTGTTCTTGTGGCAGTAGCGAATAAGGTTTTGGACCTCCGTTGGCGGAATGTTGTCGTCGTCGCCGGGGAAGTACGCCGAGTCACACACGATGTTTTGAGTGCCCCTGTCGGTAGGTACCTCCGTTCGTAGAGCCGCCAAGTCTCTTGTTGTATATTCTGGAATGGGAAGAAAGTCGATATTTTTGTCGATTAAGCAGGCCGCTCTTGGCACTGGCTCATTGCGTTTATATACAAGCTCACCTGCCCTACTTCCAAGTCCCCTTATATGTCCGCCGATAACACAGAGTTCCTGTATGAGACCTGGGGTTATCTTCTCCTCGGCGAACCTCTTACTAAGGGTAGCGGACGCACCCTTAGCATGATGGAAATTCGCCTGTAACACCTTAAAGGTGTTCATTGATCTGTAGAAGATCTAGCCTGGTGGAGTAGTTCGGCTTTTTTAAGGCCCTTTCCTCTGCGACAGGCAGCCTGTCCAGGACGACCAATTGTACAGAGCCTGGCAGACGCACTTTTACCTTTGGCGCGACCAAAGTCAGCGTTACTCGGTTTTGCCGAATTTCCGGACTTATGGGCCACTGTGCCCTTAGTTGTGGTGCTCGAGCGAAACAACGGAGCGTTAGGAGTCGCCTTAGAACTACACCCAGACCCGCTAGGTGTGGCATGCCCAACAGCACTACCACTGCCTTTGCTGGTCGCTTGGGTGCGGTTCACGGTAGCAGCCAACGCTGTCGTTTTCCGCTAGTGTCGTTGTCGCTGGGTTTGGGTGGCCCGATGACACATCCAGTAACGATGGGTACCTTCACGGCCATATTGCCAGACGAAGATACAGAAGTGGCTTTCACTCCGACTTTAGTACTTCTGGGATGAATGAAAGTGACCTACAGTTTTATGCTGAATCCGAATGTCTTAATGGGTAGGCTTTCCTAGCTGCATGCAACAGCCATTCACGTCATTTCGCTTTCAATGAAATAATAATTTTTACTCCGTCATATACTTCACACTTGCGTATTCTTGGATAGTAAGTGCAACAAAAAAGATTCATACATCCTATACAGCGTTCCTACTGTCGAGTTAGCTTATTGTGGGAATGTGAATGGAATGTTATATGGGCTGACTTCACAAATTCGTTTATGCTACTAACATGTTTTGTCCCAAAACGAACTGCTCACTCACTGCTTTCTGAGACCGACTTTTTGAGGTATTTTTTGCGAAACAAATGCACGCTTATCTCAAAAGTTCCCTAAGATGAGTCTTATCTTTGGGGCTGCCTTTTCTAGATTGATCGAAAGGTTTTAAGTTCCTCGAGTTCAATGCTGAGTATGACGGGTCTTGACTTAATGCGTATAAGGGATATCGATTGCAGTTCCATACTGACGACATTGTTACCAAGACGCCCTGTCTGTGGGTTTTGTTCACACTGAGCTAAAGTGACCAACCTTTAAAACAATCACTTGAAATACAATTTGCATGAAAAAACCTGCGGTTTTCTTATGGATTCTGGTGCCAGTTGCTTTCTAGCGGCCTGCAGCAGGATACAAGCTCGGAAATTGTTTGCAGGAACTCGGCGAATATGCCATTTAGGGCGTACTATTTTGCTGACTTTCAGGATGTTGATTGTAGTTTTGATAAGGGGTATGGTGTCAATATACTGGATCAGAGTCTCTATTAAGTATGTAAGTCTTCTTCCTGCATAGCTGATCATCGATTAATGTCAAAGTAGAGCGCCGCCTATGTAGGTATCTAAAACCCGATGGTTGGTATCTATTGCTTTTCCGGTCGCTTGTTGTTCTCTTAAACTTTCCACCCTTTTTGCAGCGCTTTTCGCTATATTGCGGAAGCCTTTCGCCATATTCTCGCTGAACTTCTGTTTTAGCATTTGCTCTTGCACTTATCTGCAAAGACCTTCGATGTTTGATTTGACCTCAAGTGTTTTGACATATCCAAGGGGTCCCTAACTCTTGACTGTAGGTACACCTAAATCATTAAAAGGTATACAATTTCGACGCATATTAGTGTCTATTACAACAACTACTGACCTCGGTCCATTCGGCAGGTTATAGGCCGTTTCCCACTGAGTACTTGCTAATCTCAGATTGGTGTAAGAGACTTCATTACATTGTCTTGTCCGTGTCCCCAAAATGTCAACCGACGATGAAGAAATATACTTCTGCCATACACGAATTGAATAATTTCCGACTTTTCCAGTTTCATCTGTTTAATTTTCATTTTTTTGCCCCACATCTCAGTGCTCAAAGTCACGAGTGTCTCTGCCCCTCGTCGTGGCCCTTAATGCTTTATTGGGCATTACATATGCCATCCAAATTGATTTCCTACCTACTGCACTAGCTAGCTGCGAGAAATGAGACACACACACGGGGCCACGGGACCCTGCTACTGAGGGCTCTGGTGCCAAGTGCATTTGACATGTGAACTTTTTTTTTTCTTGTTGGAGTCAAAGTCGAAAGACAGGCAGGGCAGACAGCCAAGGAGAAAATCCCCAAACTTGATATCACATTCTTGGAGTGATTTCCCTTATACACATCCCATGCTCAGCTCATTCTCATTCTCATTCTCATACCCATCTCAATCCCAGCAGCCGCCGCCGCCGCCACCCACGCCCACCTCAAGCGATTTGTTTCTGAATGACATTATCTCTGTCGTAGATGCTCCTTTAACCGAACGAAAGTTGTGTCTTTAGCTTCAGTGTTTTTTTTTTTTTTTGTTTTTTGTTCGTTGCTGTTGTCTTCCATCTCCGTCAAAGTGAACGCCCGACTGAACCAACAACAATTGTTCTCCAGAAATATTGCGTTGCGTGCACTGACATCGTGCGAATGACGATGATGATGGCGTAACTATACCTACCTACGTATACACAAAGTCACAGTCGTTGTCATCATCTTCCTCGTCGACGACGCGACGCTATTGGAATTGACATGTGCAAGACTTAATAAAAGTGCCATCATAAAAAAAGGAACAAAAAAAAAAGGAGCAAAAAAAAAAAAACGAGGGTAAAATAAAAAAAACTGTGCAACCAAATGAAGTCAGATAAACAACTTTCCTACTTTGTGAAATGTTTCTGCATCTTCATCTGGCATGTCATGCCGGCACCGGCACATTCTCCGCGCGTCGTCTCATCTCTTTTCGGATTGGAATTGATTTTCGTTTCGAAATCATCGAACTTGTTTTCTGAACTGAGAAAACTGCCAGAGAAAGTTTCCGCGAACAGACGCAGTAAAAAAATAAAACGGAATCCCTACCACGTTTTTTCTTCCTCCCGCTCTATTACCATATTTCAGTATGAATGCGGCATTAGTGTCATTCTTCTTTTTTTTTGTATAGTAATTCAGGACAAACAATGTTGTTTGTACAAACATGAATTACGGCGAAAAAGATGGAAGAAAACCATAACTGTGCGGAGTAAATGGATCGAACAGAGATCTCTTTAAAACGCTTGCAATGACGATGACAGCCAATCAATCTTGCAGCCCTGTTGTGGAATTTCACATCGCTGACACCGACAGGGACAGTCATCGGAAGCGTAGATGATGACGACGGCGGCGTGTCTCTTCTGTGATACCAATTCAGTGCGAAGGAATATCACCTAAATAAATTGCATTTAGTCGATTCGGCGAAGTGCCGACTATATAGTTGAATTTTTTTTTTTTTCAATTTTTTTGTATCTAATTGCAATTGACAATTAAGTGTATGACAGTTATGGAGTTAAATTGGCCTGTAAAGTGATATGACTAAGGAGAGTGGATAGAAATGATCCCATGGGGCAATTAACTTTCAATATACACAATTAGTAGCATTCACCATCAGACTAATTATTTTTGTATCGTATAGACATCGAACCGGACGGAAAGCCTTCTCTGATGTGTGTTGGTTTTTGCACACATAGGCCTTTTCAGTAGGTGTTTTAAAATGTTGCACTTATGCTTCAACAAATATTTCTCTACAGAAATCACAAATAGGGAAGCATGGGTCAATAACCCACCAAATTGACAAAACGGCCAAAAGTGGTATACGAATGGTTCCAAAATGGACTCGGAGGGGTGGCAGCTGGTATTCAATGGGCCGAACCGAAATGTCTCAACACCTATGGGCAAAGGCCCCAGTGTATTTCAGGCAGAGTTCCATGCCATCAAAGAATGCGCAAGCAAACCTCATATATCTACAACTCAGGTATAAAAGGCGCTAACATCCATATATTCACGGACAGTCAATCAGCTATAAAAGCCCTTAGCTCACACATTATTCACTCCAAATTAGTACTACACTGCTTCAGTTCCCTCCAAACACTTAGCACCAGGAACAAAATCAGTTTATGGTGGGTCTTCGGCCACAAGGGGATTGAAAGAAATGAAAAAGCTGATGAAATAGCCAGAAAAGGCTCGGAAACCCCTTTCATAGAACCTGAACCCTTCTATGCAATCAGCAATCCCCAAATCAGCTACAAAATCGGCTTTAAAAAGCTGGGAACGAAACAAGAGCATTTTTATTGGGAGAACATCCCAGGGATAAGACAGGTAGACAGGCCAAAAAAGCTATACAGCCGATGCCAAAAAGTTACTAAATCTACGCAGGCATGACATAAAAAATCTAGTGGGCTATCTAACAGTACCACGGTCGGCGATATCACCTAAATAAATTGCATTTAGTCGATTCGGCGAAGTGCCGACTATAGTTGCGTTTTTATGAAACCTCGCCAGCCAGAAGTTGCCAGTAGTTGGCAGTTGAGGCACATTTCACATGCTAATTAAAACAACAACCTGCTGACAACAACTCTTGATTTTCTCCCTAGCCGGAGAGCTGCTGGCTGGCAGCTGGCTAAATTCAATTCACAATGAACAAACAGGTGGCGCTGAAAGCAACAAGTGGATTAGAATTTCCGTACAATTTGCTTAAATCATAATTGCGTTCTTATCTCATGCACACAACTTTTCAGAGAAAATTGTCAGAATTTATCAAATATCTCAACCAAATGCATCATTTTATACGAAAAGCTAGTATGTTTTTAGGGTTATTGCCTAAATTCATTCGACTGGCTTCATCTTGCTGGCAATTGTGTTGACAATTGTCCAAACTACTGGCCAGGTTTCAAAAAAACATGTCCAATGTCTTGAGGACAACGAAACAGCTGAGCATATCATATGCGAATGTCTGGCCCTCTACGGTATGAGAAGAAAATCATTTTTCAGGGAAGTGATAAGTTCCGAAGAATTAACGAAATGCTCATGTACCTATCATCAGCTACATTAGGAAAGTAGATGCGTTACTAACCTAAACATAAACCTGACAACTTTAAGCACAATAGAAGATCTTTTAGGTCAACGTGCATCACATCGCTCTGGCGAGTCAGAATTAAAAAAAAAACGGTTACACTCCCCTCTACGGATTTTTGACATACAGTTTGATTGAAGATCTACTACCTTTTCTGTATACCAAAATGTTAATCAAAGCTAACGCTACATTACAATATTGACAGTACAATATTAATATTGACAGTATTGTTCGCAATGATTTTGCCATGTGCAACCATATTGCACATTAATCAGTTTTTTTTTTGACAGAACTATTGACAAAATAAATTTATTGATCGTGTTCCGCATTTTTCTTAAAAACTAGGTACCGCCAGCACCCCAAAGATTAAAAAGTATATACATTGTTTTAGAGTTCTGGACAGCTGGACAAGAGTTCTAGAGTTCCTGATACAAATTTTGAAAAGTTCTGTTCAAGTTTCAAGACTAGCTGATAAAGTCTCGGATAGCCTATCCAGAATTTATATGTCAGATAAACCTAATCTTTCGGTTTCAAAGGTTTGGGATAGTAATATCTGACAGATAAAGTCTCGGATTCGGATAGTCTATCAGCCAGTTCAACCGGCTATTAAAACCTCTATCCGGACCGGAAGATTTAAACAACATTTATATTTAAAGTGGCTGGAAAAAATATAATTTCAGAGCATTCTTTCGTTGACGGGTGTAGACAGCAATCAGAAGTGTCATATCATGGATTTATTTGAATTCTTAAATGTCGAATTAGATGAATATTACAACCATATTACAGGGCGCCGTAGAAACAGAGTATTTTAAATTATTTTGAGAAACCCTCGACGATGAAGATTTCTAAATTTTCAATTCATTCATTCATTCATTCATTCATTCATTCATTTTCAATGGTCCGCTTGTCCATTAAGTGGGTCGCGGGTGCAGGTTGCTCAAGTGGACCCTCCACAGCTCTCGATCCTCCGCCATCGACTCTAAATCATCAAGGGCAATCCCCATACGGGTATAGGAGAGATTATGGACTTGATCTAACCATCTCATCCTTGGTCTACCTAGAGGACGCCTACACGATGGTACGGATTCCATAGCACGTCGTGGAATCCTGGTCGGGGACATGCGTTTAACATGACCAAACCACCGAAGCATGGATCGCTCCGTCCGGAGAAGTAGCTGCTCGACATTGAGTTCCTCACGTATTCTGGTATTTCTGATGCGATCTCTACGGGTCACACCAGCAATACTACGGAGAAATCTCATTTCGGCAGCTTGTATCCGCGATCTTATTCTTTCGGTCATTACCCAAACCTCATGACCATAGGTGAGAGTTGGAACAAACACCGAATTAAAGACTGACAACTTAGCTTTGACACCAAGTTCAGTCCTCCTAATAACAGAATGGCCAAGCTGTCTCAAAATTGATCCAGCCTGACCAATCCTACAGGAAAACTCGGCATTGCTTCTTCCATCACTCGTGAATAAGACCCCGAGGTACTTAAACTTCTCCAGCTGTTTCAATGGGACTCCACTAACCTGCAGAGTGCATTGAACAGGCATTCTGGAGACGACCATCACTTCAGATTTGTTCACATTTACCTTCATCTCAGCTTCAACACAAACGGCTACAAACCGATCGAGTGCGCGCTGAAGTTCAGTCTGAGAGGATCCAAGGATGACCAAGTCATCAGCGAAGAGCAAATGACTTATCCTCAGATCTCCCAACTCGAAACGTTCCTCGCCAAGACTGCGCTGTAACATCCAGTCCATATAAGTAATGAAAAGGAGAGGAGACAAGACGCACCCCTGACGAAGTCCAACGCCCACGGTGAAAGGTATTGATTTAACGCCGTTTACCCGAACACAGCTTTTACAGTTTGTGTAAAGAGATTGAATGGCTCTCAAGAGAGAACCATCAATTCCATACTCCTGTAATACACTCCAGAGTTTCTGAATTGAATTTTCAATATTTTGTTTAACTATATCCATGGCCATGTCCAGTGAATACCTTTTACCGTGGGCGTTGGACTTTGTCATTGTCAGTGGTGCATTTTGTCTCCTCTCCTTTTCATTACTTATATGGACTGGATGTTACAGCGCAGTCTTGGCGAAGAACGTTTCGAATTGGAACATCCGAGGTTAAGTCGTTTGCTCTTCGCTGATGACTTAGTCATCCTTGGGTCCTCTCAGACTGAAACTGAACTTCAATCCGCACTCTATCCGTTTGTTGCCGTTTGTGTGAAAGCTGAGATGAAAGTAAACGTTAACAAATCTGAAGTGATGGTCGTCTCCAAAACGCCTGTTTAATACGTACTCACGAGTGATGGAAGGAGCAGTGCCAAGTTTTTCTGTAGGATTGGTCAGGTTGGTCAATTTTGAAACAGCTCGGTAATTCTGTTATTATAAGAGGACTGACACTGAACTTGGTGCCAAAGCTAAATTGTTAAGTTGTCAGTCGTTTATTCGGAGTTTGTTCCAATTCTTACCTATATGGGTAATGACCGAAAGAATAAGATCGCGAATACAAGCTGCCGAAATTAGATTCCTCCGTTGTATTGCTGGTGTGACCCGTAGAGATCGCATTAGAAATACCAGAATACGTGAGCTACTTCTCCAGACGGAGAGGTGGATTGGTCATGTTAAACGCAAGTCCCCAACCAGGATCTTATACGACGTGCTTTGGAATCCGTACCATCGGGCAGGCGTCCTCTAGATGAGATCGTTAGATCAAGTCCATAATATCTCTTCTACCCGTATGGGGATTGCCCTTTATGATTTACAGTCGATGGCGTAGAATCGAGAGCTATATGGAGGGTCCACTTGAGCAACCTACTCCCTGCGACCCACTTAATGGACAAGCGGATCATTGAAAATGAAAAAAAATAAAAAATAAAAAATCCTAACATACGCTGTCGTGGATGACCGATAAAAAGGTGGTGTGTATCGATCTGGAATTTTTTCGTTTTTTTCTAAAATTTATCGGAGTATCAAGATGGGTGGCTTTGCTGGCTTAAAAATGCTGAGATTTCATTCATCTGCGGCATATGCTTTCGCCCGATTTAATTTTCCCAAGTCATCTGCCACTGTTTTGAAAAGCTCGGCCAGTGTACCATCATCTACAGCAGCAGCCTTGTCTAAGTCTAAGTTTGGTCTCGCTAGCCTCACCTCTTTATGTTTGGGTCACGGATCATTGTCTGCAGAAGAGTTATCTTTCCAAATTCTTAGCAAAGCCTGTGAAAAGTAAGAGTGAGAGTAGTAACATCAAATTTCTGACTAAAAATGGTCATCGCAATAGAGCAAATTCCAGCCACTCCAACTTTGATCCGAACAACTTTTGGTCACAGTTCATATAATCCGACTTGGTTATTTTAAAGTTAAGCGCCTTATTGGGACTGATCAAAAATCGGTTTCTGTAAAGGCCTAACCTTAACCTGTGCGGGTGCTCATTCAGGATGGTTGCACTGTTGATTAGGATTGATTGTGATTTAATCAGAATTGGCCGTATTCAAGAATCTAGTCTTCGTAAGTCGACTTGCATTGTCTGGACTCAAATAACCTGAACGTGAAAACTAACTTAAATTGTCGGTATGTCACTTATTGACAATTGTATTTTTTTTTCTTCTGACTTCTGAATTTCTGATTGGTGCTGTACACGACAGGGCAATCGAAATGTCAAACTGCGCCCTCTCATGCTCTCCGACTCCGAAGACCCAAAACTGAGTTCTCCGAACACATGTTGGCACATAGACGTTAACTTAGTAGTAAGTAGAGAAATTCTTCACTTGATTTGCCGGTGTTGCGGACATAAACGTCAACTGAGAAAACTGTTCATGTGACCAGTTCGGCCCAATGAAAACACAGCAACATGAAGTTAGAGAACTGTCGGACTTGCCAAACTAGATGTTCGAACGCCCTCAAAAATTATCTTCCAGATTTTGAGATACACCTCTAATTTATCATCAGACTCCCTTTAGTAAGATTATTTCTGACAGTTCATGGTAGAAATATTATTTGTCTTGGAAAACATTTATTGACTTAACCCTGTCAGGCAAAGCGACCAATCTTAAGTTAATGACAAAAATACAAAGACTAGCATGTATAGGGACAACCAGTGCGATGAGAACCACACCTACGGCTGGACTGGAGACAATTCTAAATCTGACTCCTCTAGACCTGTACATGGAGGAATCTGCTACCAAAAGTGCTTTAAGAATTAGCCAAACCGGCACTTGGAACCCGGGCAACTTTGGTCACGCACAGATTCTAGGGAAATACATTGGGAATGATGTCACTTCTGACTATACAATCCCACATCTAAACTTTGATAGACCATTCACCTGCTCGTTTCCGAGTAGAGATGAATGGAACACAAATGAACCCACAAAAAGGAAATCGATATCCATCTACACAGATGGATCGAAGATGGGCTGTGGAACCGGTGCAGGTATATTCTCGGAGGAATTAAATATACAATGCTCAATCAGGCTTCCTGATAGCAGCAGTGTCTTCCAAGCCGAAATCCTGGCAATCGCGGAGGCAGCCCGTAAGGTGTCATTGATGGCAATACCAAGAAATGATATTACCATTTTCATTGACAGCCAGGCGGCTATCAAAGCAGTCGCTGCTACTGAGATAAAATCCAGATTAGTTCACCGCTGTCGCGAAGAGCTTAAGGTTCTTTGCTCGCAGCACACCACGGTCCTATGCTGGGTCCCTGGGCACAGTGACAAAGCCGGCAATGAAAGGGCCGACGAACTAGCGAGAAAAGGGTCCGCAATGGATCATGATCAAGCACTACAGTCGATCAAGCCACCACTCTGCAGCCTTAGAGAGCGAGTGGAGAACAGGATTCGCATGAAAACAAATAACAGGTGGAAGGGGCTAACTACCTGCGAGGTATCACGGAAGCTTTGGCCAAAATATGACAGCGGCCGGACCATCAAACTCTTACAGTTTGACAGGTCATCGCTGTCTAACCCGTAAACCTAACCTAACCTAACCCTGTCAGGAAGTGAACCTGCAATTCTCTTCGCCGACTTAATCTCAGTCTAACATTTCATGCATTTTTTTTTTTCAATATTTGCTCAAAGAGTTCCTTTCGATTGTTTATACATTTTTACTACTTTTGTGGTTGTGTCATTTCGACGCATTTTTACACCATCCACAACCTATCGCCCAAAAAGTAAATTAGAGCTATAGAAAATGATGGTTTTTAGGGACATTTTTGTTAACAGCCCGTCTGTGATAGATCGTCAACTACAATTTCTCTTAAAATTATTGCAGGGACCCATTCATGTAATGCCACTTCTTTTGGTTGCTACTATAAATGGAAAAGCTAAATCTAAAAGTGACGCCTTTGCCAAATTGAACATTATATCAAGGTCACTCGGTCCCTATTCCATCTCATAAATTATTTCCTTAAGCCAATTTTGGACACCAACGCTACCAGTTAACTAAATCTGTCTACCTTTTTGTTTTCCGAGCGTGCTTGATGAACCGTTTTCCCCCAAAAACCAACGAAACGAACAAACGACAACTCTAAACAAATAATTCTTGGCTTTTTGTTCTTGAATCATTTATTGCATCCTCTGTCCTCGTTTGCTGCCAGACGGTCAGACGGAAAAAAGAACTTTTATGTTCAACACCGGAACTGGCCCCCCCATACTGCCATACACCGTGTGTGTGCGTATTTATGTAGGATTGGCTGTTTTGTATTGTACCTACACCGTCAATGAGGCGAACACCCAAACAAAGTGGAAAAGGGCAACACAAACCACCTGGAACACATCAGATCATGCAATCTTAAATCTCCTTGTTTGCCCCCGCGGTCCATATCCAGCGTGCACTGCATGCAGTAGCCCAGCACACAAAACAGCAGAGCATATAATGAGCTGAGCAAACTTAACCCCGGCAAACACCCAAAGGAGTACAGCGCTTTCGTTTGGGGTGACCCAGTTTCACGCCCAACCATTTGGCTATTTGTGGATATTTTGGGAGCTAAATTTAACGCACAGATGTGTGTGATATGGGAATTCCGGGTGTGTTGTGTTTTGTTCGTGCTTTTGATTTGCCGTAGAGGCTAAGAGATATTTAAATTTTCGCTGATTAATATTTTTCTTGTTTTGTTTATCTTTTTTTTTTTGTGGACTTTAAAACAATTTTTTTTTGTATTCTTCCGGCTGAAATTTTGACGTCGTCGCATGGGGAACATAAATGGCAGCATGACTCAACGTTGCGATGCCGATGGTGCGATTGCAGAAAGCCATCCACTGGAAGCGATGTTCATGTTGTGTGGGAAATGACCTGAGTTTGAATTTGTTGTCTGGTAAATATATTTATATTTATGTCGACAACTCCCACTTTATTCGAAGACGCGTTGAATGGAGATTTTCTAACAGATGCCAAATGCGTTCTAGACAGAGGTTTCCTATTTAAAAATCGTTGAAAATCGTTGTTACCTAAAGACAGAAGCAGCCTCTAGAAAAATGGGATAGGCGATCAAAACATAATATCAAAACCGGTCTTCAGGAGCCTCTAACTGATATATAACTGATATAAGATTACAACGCGATAAGTAGATAGTATAACTAAATTTATGTGCGTGTTACATATTTCTATAACACAGCGTTACAAGTTACAATGCTGCAAGAAACACCAGGGAAAAATATGTGACATAGCTGCACAGATGAGTGCATCCTTACTTATGGAATAATGATGAATAGTTGAGCAGAGCACCTAGAGCTAGACAATAACAATTCAAGGCATAAGACCACCAATAGCCATGACCAAGAGAATTATTCTCAAGAAAACCATCAAAAAGGCAGACTTTAGATGGTCACATATAGAAGGGCACATGGTCTCAAAAGCCTTTTGGCCTGAGCTAGATCGGACAAAATCTAGAGAATTGTTAGAACTCAGCAGACCAAAGTTCCGAACGGCGGTTGGGATACTCTTTATGGGCACTGCCCGCTAGGAGATTAGGTTCAACAAATGCGGAAACTTGTAGGTATTGCGGGGACCTTACATCTCGCAGGAAATATTACTCATTTTCTCTGTGGACGTCAAGCTATTACTCGGAATAGAAGGTATCATTTTGGAAGGTACTTCTTCGACAACTTAGGGGCAACATTGTCTCAAACAAATTTAAAACCATTTTGAGGGTCTGTAGTGAATGAAATGCTTGTGCGAATTGGATTAGGTTCCCAAAGAATGGCGATGGGCCCAATATGGTGCCTAGTCTACTTTGATGAATTTGCACCCTATATAAACTAACCTAACCTAACTTCAACAACAACGGAGACTTGGTCGAGGATAATTTGTGTTTAGAGGTTCGCTGGAAGGAACATCATCAAAAGACATTTCGGAACTACAGGGTTTTTCAATAAGAGCGCTACAAAAGTTTTGTTAAATAAAACAAAAACGGTTTTGGATATCAATGAAATTCTTTATTCCTGTGAAAGTACGTTCGATGCCATTATGTTTGGAACTCGATTTCTTTTGCACGGCCACCACGGGCACGCTTGCAGAAGTCCAGACGCTGAACCCAATTTTCGACGGTTTTCAAGCATAAATTGGCCGATTTATGCTGCAATTTCACGTTCGATATTCGTACGAAGGTCATCAATCGTCGCTGGCTTGTTGGCATAGACCATAGACTTGACATAGCCCCACAGGAAATAGTGTAACGGCGTCAAATCGCACGACCGAGGCGGCCAAGCGACTGGACCATTTCGTGAGATAACACGTTCTCCAAACTTGGTTTCCAATAAATTGATTGTGACATTCGCTGCCCTCCAAGTCCATATCATCCAATTGGGGCCAAAAATATTCGGTTATCATTGAACGGTAGCGATTCCCATTCACAGTAACGTGCCGGTCTTGATCATCACGGAAGTAGTACGGCCCAATGACGCCGCCGGCGCATAAACCACACCAAACCGTTATTTTTTTTTAGGGATGCAATGATGACTCATGGAGTACGTGTGGATTGCTACCTGACCAATAACGCATATTTTGTTTACTGACGAAGCCATTCAGCCAGAAATGAGCCTCATCGCTGAAGATGATTTTTCGATGAAAATCTGAATCATTTTCAAGTTGTTGCTCAGCCCAATTCACGAACATACGACGCTTCTGGTGGTCAAGCGGCTTCAGTTCTTGCGTCAATTTAATCTTGTAAGGATGTATGGCCGAGATCTTTTCGCAAAATTCGCCACAACGCTTGAGAACGACGTGTGAGAGACATTTGGGCTTTCTTTAACTGAAGCCTCAGCGGCAGCAATATTCTCGACACTACGGGCACTTCTTTGTCTCACGGGAATATTTTGTACTGTGCCTGTGGATTCAAATTTTTCCACTAGACGCTCAATTGTTGATCTGCTAGGGCGATTATGACGACCATAAATTGGACGTAGCGCTCTTAACGTTGAGGCCACTGACTCCGAATATTTTAATATTTTTATTTCGACTCTTTTTCGACTATTTTAATAATTTCGACTCGTTGTTGGCTCGTATATTTTTCCATCATGAAATGGCAAACCTTAGTGAAGAGAAATGTCAAAAGAGCGGCAAGAAATTCGGCGTCGTTTGCTGTCCCTGTCGCTCTACTTTTGTAGCGTCCCTATTGAAAAACCCGTTATTAAATTGCGGAACTGCTTACTTACCAACTTTCATCACCCCTATTGGGATAGCATTTATTCATTCGACTAATAGGCAATTTAATTTAATTTCAAAAAATTAGAAACAAAATCCGCCGTTGGTCGCTAGTGAATAAAAGGTATAGCACTGGACCTAGTACATTGTCTTGTGGTATACCAGCTTTAATTTGTCTTAAAATTGAGTACTCTGTCTCGTCTTTAATTCCGAAGATTCGATCTGATAGTATGTATAAATGTACTAGCTGAACCTCCGCCAGCTTCACCAGGCCTTTTGTTGCTTTTTTAAATTTTTTTTATTTTATTTTATTTATTTTCGGGCGAGAATGTTTTAATTTTTTTTGTTTTGGAAGCGCCACGCCCCTTTATCCAACTTTGACAAATCTTCACAGAAGCACTCTAGGGCCAATACCTAAGATTATCGGTAAGTTTGATCTCAGTCTATTCGGTGGTTTTCGAGATATAAGATTTTGAAAGTTTTTTTTGTATGGGCGGTGCCACGCCCCTTTGTCCGATTGTGAATTTGTTTAGCCTATCACCCAATCACCGTAATTACCGACATTTTAAAAAAAAAATCAACAAAATCGGTTGAAAATTACGAGCGACAGAGGGAAACAGTTTCTTCCACTTTGTTTTATATATAGATATTACATATTTTGAGGCAAATCGATACATAAATACGACTTTTTAAAAACGACAACCTACCGCCACCTATGGGTGACTAACAATTTAGTTTTACAAATTTTTAAATTTGAGTAACCTTTTTTTACGCCAAAGGGAGTTATAAATCTGTCAATCGCGACAGAGGTTGAGCTCTGCAGATTTCTATGGAAAACGACTTCGAGCTTCAGTCAAAAATATCGAGGATATATGAAAAGTCTTCAAAGAGAAGATGGACCCATCGACTCATACAGAATATTCAAAAATGTGTGAACTGCCATATCAGCCAGCTTTTTACCGTAAATATAGCTTCATCGTAGGAGCTTCCCTGAACAGTTGTGGGCACTATGCTGCTTAAATTGCGTATAGAATCCACAAAAGATACGCAGCACGTGTTTTCAATGCCTTACGCGTTACCATAATATCGAAGAGAATTAGAGGAACAAATTGGAGACAGACGAACTTCAGAGAATGCTGCGATCATCACTTCAGATTTGGTCCTTTTCCGGTAAGGTTCCGCCTTTAGTTTTTAGCTTGCCTCAAGCCCTTATGTTGCTAGAATCGAGCCTGTTTGTATAGTGAACAGGTTACACAACTATGGAGCTTCTTTCGTAATTGGAAAGTCAGAAAAAATTACAGTGAAGCTATGGAGCGATAAACAGAAAGTGAAATGCTTAGGTGATAAACACAGAAAGAAGATCAAAAGTTCTTACCAGCCCCTCAAAGTTATACCCCAAGGCAGTCCCGCATTGACAGTGGTTAAAGTCGGCCTATGTAAATGATGTACCTTGTCCAAGGTGCGTATCCCTTTTAAAACCCAATTTATAGCAATAGCAAGCTTATACAAACGACTTACCGAAAAAAAAAGATGCAAGTATTTCTTCAAATACCATGCCTCATTATACCACATGACGGTCCATTAGGGATCGCATCTGGGGGGGTACTTAAAAAGCAACTAGCAACAACTCAAATGTATGCGGTGGCAGTGAAAGATACAATCAATTAGTCATAGCATACATTATATCGCCCAAGGGCCGCGAAAAAGCACTAACAAAGAGCATCCAACGATGCTTCTACACAACTTGCAGTAGCTGATGGTGATGCCACTGCCAGCCCCGCATATACGTATGGTCTTGTCAGGGGTTTGCCTTTTGCCATCGCAACTTCAACATAAACATCGACTTTCATCCTCGTTCACAGAACGATTCAACGACGACTTCCATTATAGGAGATTAATAAAATTATTCCCTACAACACTGTTGAATATACTGCCGCGCAATGGAAGTGGGTGAGCTGGGTGGGTATAGTGCATGCAGCATGCAGCTTACACTGCAACTGCACAACGTTGGCCGAGTTGCAGGAAATTAACTCGAGAAAATAAATTTAGATTGAGCGTGAGCGTGAGCAAGAGAACGAACGCGTACTTATAATTGAATATGGGGGTGGGGTGTATAGTACGCGCTATAGTTACAGTTCCTGCGTGCCTATTTTGTGGTGTATAGCAGAGGGTTGATGCACTTTACATCGAGCAAATGTGCGGCCATGTAAACCCATACGTGCGGTATGTGTGTTGTATATGCTGGCTGGCTCTCGTGCAGCGCGGCGCGGCATGGAGTATCTTGCAATGAGATTAGTAGTGCAACTGTGTAAAGTGCGATGTGCGAATTCGCCGTTGGAGTGCAGCCTCCTGTACGTTGTACATGCACAAGTACTTGTGTAATGGAATTACAATTGATTATTGATGCACTGATAGCAGAGATGATGAAGATGAATAGACGTTCTTTTTGTTAGCGAATTTGCAAGTACTGCGAAAGAATAGGATGCTAATGGGTGTGTTGTGTATAGCTGATTGGGTGGGGTGTGAGTTAAATGCAGATGCATCTAGATAGAAGGTACATTTCCTTTTCAAGTATAGCTGCAGTCCGTGAAGGGAGAACATGGTCTATTTCAGTGTTTATTTGATTTTATCTGTTTATAGAAACTGATGGGATGCAATCATGTTATTTTGTATTTGTGGATACTGAACAATGAACATCCGACATTAACTAAACTGCCATTAGGCGCCTTATAGTATGGGTTAGCCTGGTTGAAGCACTTGCATGTTAATTACTTGCCGTTATATAAACATTTTGGGTTTGTAGGCTCTCATGACATTTAGGCATGCAAACAAGAAGAGGTTGCTCAGACTTCGGTCTTCATACTCTCGACAGATGAGAGAAGTCGTGTTTTCTATGAGGCTTATGGAGGCAACTTTGTTGTACCAACTCCTTCCTGGCCATTAATCAACACGTCTCTCAATCTCAAGCTGGCTGAAACATACTTATATAGCTGCCTTCAGTGGCACAATGTTGGTTGAGGTCCCCTTCCGAGTGTCACCTTAGCCGATTCATTGTTAATTTCTCGCTAAAGTCTAGATTTTGAACCTTTGGACCATGTAACATCTTCTACGTTTTTAGTCTTCTTCAGTTTTTGGGTAAAAGATGTCACTTTTAAAGGGCTACGTTATAGAAACCTCATTAAAAATGTTGGGCTTTTAAACCAAGAACTTACATCAAGGTCTCAAGCCAAAACCTTGTCTTTTAAATGTTGATTTTTTTTCTAACGAATTGAAGTGACCCACAATTTTATGTCGTATCCGAACGGATGAATTGCGAAACTCAATAAAATTGGGGGTTTGTCAGATGTTCACAAGAGATGATTCAGTGGAAAGCCTTAAGCAATTGTATTTATCCATTGGGGTTCAACCAGAAACTCTTCAGTCACTAGTCCAACAAACTACACAGTGAGGCGTGTTTATATAAGATTTGTGAGTGGGCGTGGCGGAGTGGTAATGTGCTGCTAATACATTAAAAGTAAAATTCTTAAGTGGACCCTCCCATAACTATCGATCTTTTGCCGATTCGAAGTTATCATTAGGGACTTAATCTCACTTTCTTATCCTCGTCCTACCTAGAGTAAGCCTGCCTGAAGTCACGGATTCCTTACCAGTAGAGTGCATATGCGTTTAACATGACCAAACCATTGATCCATGGACCACTTCGTCCTGAGAAGTATATAGCTGCTCGACATTAAGTTCTTCACTTTTTCATATACGATTTCTTTAAGTCTCACCAGCAATAGGTTATCGGTGAGGTTAGGTTAGATTTTGTAGGGTATGAGTTCATCCCAATCGACTAGGCACCATATCGGGCCATCGCTAAAGAACTTTTACGGTCAGAACCTAAACCAATTTCGTCCAAACATTTAATTTCTTTACAGAACCTGAAAATGTCAATTTTGTTTGAGACACCAACCGCCTTTAAATTGTCGAAGAAGTACCTTCCAAATTGCTCCTTCTATATTCCGTGCAATAGCTTGACATTCACAGAGAAGATGAGTATTTGCCTCTGTCACATGTAGGTATATATATAGGTCCTCACAATACCTGCATGTATCCGTATTCGTTAATCTCCTAGGGTGCTCTCTTATAAAGCAATACCCAGAGAGTATCTCCCTATCGCCATTCGTAATCGTATCTTTGATCTGCTAAATTTTAACAGTTGTCCAATTTTTGTTCGATCTAACTCAGGCCACAAGGCCTTTGAGACCCTGTTCCCTTCTATATGTAACCATCTTAAGTCTGCACTTTTGAAGGGTTTTTCAAAATAATTCTTTTGGCCATTGCCATTGGTGGTCTCATCCCTTCAATTGCAATGTAACGACGGAAACTCATTTCGACAGCTTGTATAGTCTTGACCTTATATTCTTTCGGTCATGTCTTCAAATGTCATCATCATCACCATAGGTAAGAGTTGGGACACCGAATTGAAGACTGTCAAGTCAACTTTGTAACTAATTTGGCTTTAGGTATCTCAAAATTGATCCTGCCTAGCCAAAAAAACTTAGCCTCTTTCCAACACTCGTAAATCAGACCCCGAGGTACTTAAACTTCTCCACCTGTTTCAATTGGACTCCAATAACATGCGGAACAGGAGTTCTGGAGATGACCATTACTTCAGATTTGTTCACATTAATTTTCATATCAGCTTCTATACAAACCGCAATCTAGTGCGCACTGAAGTTCAGTCTGAAAGGACCCGAGGATGACCAAGTCATTAGCGAAGAGCAGTTGACTTATCCTCAGATCTGCCAATTCGAATCGTTCAATCGGACAAATCAATCAATCGGAATCATTTTTGAGAGTCTTGTATTTTTACTAAACTTAAGGAACAATTTCGTCCTATAGCGGTCTTTTTAGTCTAAAATTCTTTAAAAATCTAAGGACATGAGAACTGGGTCTTGTCCTGTTCTCTTTCTCTATAGTTTCCTGGATTCTTCTTTAAGGGCGTTATCTTCTATTCCGCAGTATGTTTCGGAAAAGCTATACTGACCATCCCTTACTTTAGCCTGAAAGTTAATGGTATTGATTCAGAATATTTGTTCCGAACAATCTCGCTCCAGTTCCCTCATTAGTTCTTGACCCATCTGCGTCGTATACCACTTTGTTGCTTGATTGCTCAGTACGTTTGTTGAGCTTGGTAACCCAGTTCTTTTGAAAATGTATTCTTTTGATATTTTATTAAGGAAAGACCAAAAGTGGTTGTTTTTTTAATAGTCCATCAAATTCCTTCGATGCACGTTCCTCTTCCTACTCTAACTCTTTGGCTATTCTTAGAGTCAGAGTTAGGAGAAGGAGTTAGCTCCAGTAGCATTTCCATGGCTGCAGTGCAAAACTTCCATAGTTCTCAAGTCTTGGCCCTTATTGGTCGGACTACACCTACACAGAGGTCTCCCAAATTGAAACAATTTTCAAACTACGTATTTTCAAATCATAAAAATGAATGAAATGAATATATTGGTGGAGTGTATGATAGTCATCACAATTTGTGAATTTGAGTTTTCTCTTTTCCAAAAATGCGTTTCGCCCCGAAGTGGTGGATCCGATGTAACTGGTTGGTTGTGTTTCTGCCCGGATAAAAACCGCATTGCATTCCAAGGCTACTTTAATGGCATGAGATAACCGAGATGTGGTCAATCCACAGCCGTTCTTGGAAGGTCGTTAGAAGGTCGACAGGGCCAAAAGATGCCTATTGAATTGCTTTTATTTCCCTCTATCAAATCCAATTTGATTTTTCGGCCACCCATGGTTTCTGAACCATATAAAGAAGAATCTGGAACTTATTCGTCTTTTCTATGGCTAATAATTCATGGGCGCAGTGAGTGGCTCACTGGTTATTTTGTTGGACTACTGTGCGCGGGGTAGTCCCACGGATCCCCGAAAAAAACAAAAATTACATCTTAAAGTTTTTCCTATATGTTCGGACTCGTCATAAAATTGTAGCTGTCTTCCATTCGTGCCAAAAATAAAAACTCACACAAACGATTGGTTTTGGGATTCTAGGCCTAGGGTGTCTACACACCTGTTGCGCCAACTATTTATTTAATATTTTTTTTTAAATAATTCGAGGGATAATACCTAACCCACTCTACAGGCTGTCACTGCCGTCTAGAACTTTAAATCCATTTCGCGGTTCGATACTCGCTGTAGTCGGGGGGACTATTTTCTGTCGCGTCTTTCGTATTATTCCAACAGGTAGAGATCTATTTTAAGTATACAAATACAACTCTCTTTTGATGATTTTCCATGCTGTACCATGCGTTAATGGCGCTCCTTTGATTTTGTACAGAACCAATACATGAAAAATTCTGAGCCTTCCGGCAGCTTGTAGGCAAAGTCCGTTATGTGGGAGGAGACGACGGTCTATTGTTACTGGTTTGTGCCTTAGACTCTTGAATACCTACATATTTTCTATGTAAAGGGTGAGCCAAATACAAGTTTCTTTTAAAAAAATGCAATAAAATGAACAAAACTAAATTTTGTCCATGTGTTATGGCTTTATTATTAAGAGCAAATATTCCCATTAATTATGGAACACAACGTCGTTCAAGTGGCTGCCTCAGCTGGTTTCGCAGTAGCGCATTCTGTCACTCCAGTTTTCCAAGGCCTTTTTGATGGTTTTGGGCTGTAGCTCACGAATTGCTTGGGTGATATTGGCCTTACGTCCTTGAATCGTTTCCGGATTGTTGGCATAACATCGGTCCCTCACCGCTCCCCACACAAAAAAAGTCCAAATGCGTCAAATCGGCCAATTGACATCGCCAAGACGGCAGATAACACGATTTAGGAATTTGGTGCACAAAAGATCGATTGTGGCATGGGCTGTGTGGCATGGCACGCATTCCTGCATGAACCAGAGGTTGTCCAAATCCATGTCTTCAATTTCAGTAAAAAAAAAGTCGGTTACCATAGGTAGCTCTGTAACGCCCACCGTTGACCGAAACTTTGTTTCCAGCCTTTTTTTCGAACAAAAATGGTGTAATGATGAGTCAATGAACTGAGTCTCACACTCTCGGCTACAGTAGCCTCATGGGGACCATGAGTTTTGTCCACTACCAGTCTCATGAAATTTTTGCACAAACTTGCGTTCAGCAGGCGCGTTGGGTGCTTCATTTCGGCCAAAACTTCTTTTCAAAAAAACGCACTTTTGTTTGGGCTTCAAAACACTCACTTTCGAAATAAGTTTTCAATATTTCCCAACGTTGTTTAAGCGTAAAACGACCCATTTTGTTCCGCGGAGGTATGATACTGTCTTTCTGTCAAGATTTCGAGCGGGAAACAGCTGTCGGTGTCAAAATAACTTATGATTTAAAAAGAAACCACTAAATGGCCCACCCTGTAAATGCTCTTTAAGTCCGTTTCAACTCTGACATATTTTAAAACATTTTGCATACGAAAACTGTCTGCGACTTATCCCCAACCATCCATCAGAATACCCAGCTGGCCTTCGCTTGAGTTCGATTCAACTGAAATGACCCTCCCAATTTTTGCGGTTAGCATAACCCTATACCCATTTATAAGCCAATCTTTGAATTTATAAATTTATTGCATGCATTCTGAGTCTGAGTCGTCTCAAAAGGACCTCTCGATGGTTAATGAATTTATTTATGTTTCAACCCGCATGCGGTTTCTCATAAATTAAACAAATTTTACCGCTCTAACCATACAACTTCCAGGAAACGTCATGTTGGCCATATCTTTCGCATTAACAACTCCGTCAGGTATATAATATATACCGTCACCTACGAAGAAGACGGCGATGAATAAATATTTTCATTCCTGCTGTTAATCCACCTCGTACCGTTTTTTTTTATTTTGTTTGGTTATTAAATAATTTTTTGCATAATCCACGCGTCTTTCTTAAAATAAATAAATAAATTTAATTAGCCCACAAGTTGGACATCTCATCTCGTCGTCCTATCGTCATCGCTGGAGCGTAAAAATAGCTCTATAATGGTGCAAGACGAACGTATGACGGAATCTATTTCCGTTACAGCAAATATTTTGATTGTTTGTCTTTTTATTCTGGGTTGAAGATAAAAAAGATGTAAAGATGTCACACACGAAATGACGACGACCGACGACGATGATGATGATGATGATGATGATGATGATGATGCTGATACCCTGGCTCTTGAGATCAAAGTCACCCTCAGCTGTTACAGACAGATTAATGAACTCGTCCAAGGAACCGTACAACCGCTAAGGAGCGGTTTCTTCAATATTTTTTTGTCATTACTCGCCCGAAAGATATTTCCGCCGCCGAAGGTGTCACTCATGAATTATTTTCAAAAAATAAAAAAAATAGAAATAAGAGCGACATGCAATGTCTACCCGTCGGCGACAACCGACAACAGACGACAACCAACGACCGACGCCAACATCAGCGGTGACTGTGGACGACGGCCTGCGGGTTTCCCAGTTTATTTTTGGGATCTAAAAACTTCTCCAAGGCAGTATCTGTAAATGAATTTCAAACGCACTACGTGTGTATATAATAGATTTTCAATGCTCATTGTTGCCAGGATGAATCAACGCCAAATTGGATCGCACCAGACACGGACACCCTCTTCTATGGAATCAGTTGGATTTTATAATCGCCTCCCTTCCCCCCGCAAATTTGGTACATGGCCATTGATTAATATTATTATGAATAGCTAAGCGGATAGTAGGTACGTGCTGCAAGGACGATTTGTATCGCACTGGATAAATATACGCAAAAGGTTTGCGATTTGTGTTTTGTTTTGGTTGGGTTGAGTTGAGATGGCTGCCTAGCCTATGTTTGGTTTCGTTTTAGCCAGAAACGTGCCAATGGGAAGTTTTCGAAAGCTCTATATGCATTTAGCTGCAACAGACTTAGGAGCTGAAATTCGCACGACACGAAGTACATTAACTAGCCCACATTCCCAGTTGCATCTATAACTTAAAGTTCAAGTCTTTCCTCTAAATTTGATTGTTCCACTGATCGAAATTCAACGCAAAGGTTCTCCCTTATGGACAGAAGTAAGACACACGATAAATTATGATCCTTCGTCCCCTTTTATATCGTATACCCTTGTACCATTCCGGGTATATGTAAATGTGAAAAGGATGTGCTGCGCAATTGTGATGCCTGATGCCCCTTCTTCTGTTTTCTGTTTCATTATATGCGGGCCATCGCACATAGTCAATGACCTACAAACCACTTTTCGATAGATTTTCTCCCCGCACACAGTGAATTGAATTAACCATGCCATGCCACGTGATATCACCAGAGAGAGAGAGAAAAAGCGTATCATGATGATGGTGATATTGCTATATGTGTGTGTCCTCGGGAATAGTTATTCTGTGACCTTTTTAACAGTATCGAATGCGAGCACTGATGACTTACAGACACGTAGGAGTGCCCTTTCGTATAGTCATAGTCAGCCCCCAGGATAAAAGCACACAAAAGAGTTGAACCTTTTCCCCAGGATAGTGCGCTGCACTCCTATACCAATCGTTGGGTTATGTTTTTTTTCTTGTCTTGTTGCGGGATAAAGTTGAGCGCGCTTGTGTGCTAAGTTGGGATAATAAATAAATTTCAAGGAAAATACCTTTTTAAATTTACTCTGCGAAAGACAATTGAATTTATTTGTCCTCACGGAATGGAGCTCATTCTATAGAGATATAGCAATCGCCATACGCCAGCCCCTGTTCCTCTTTCAATTCATTATCGGGGAATCGGGTGTGCCCTTTATTGTCATTGCTGTGCTGAGTTGGTATTTTTTTTTTTTTTTTTGTATTTTTTATGTAAAATGATTCCACCGTTGTTGTGTGACAAGACACCACCTATTTGGTGGAACGTCTGGAGAAAAAGTTTGCAAGCACGTTCAATTTACGCCAACTTGAAGATAGGTAGTCGAATAATAAGTGGTTCTGAAAAGATGTGAAATATCGCGTTATGATGCACAAACAAATTAAAATGCCTAAAAATAAACAACAAGATGGAAATAAAGCCCAAGAAGCATTTGCAGTTTAGTATGTATGCAAACCCCCCGCTTGGAGTCACTGTTGTCATTATACGCACAGAATCAGTGTCACTTCGACTAAATTTGTGAATATTTTACAGCAATTAATTGCCTAGCAATGTTTTGAGCGATAAGTTGTAACGCCGTCAACTATAGGTCTTCGTTTTTACACATATCGGTGTTAACTTTGGCTCTCGTTAGTGTTTAACGTGTTTTTAGAAGGGGTTTGAGGGCCAAGTTCAGTGAAGAAATATGTCACTAATTTGGTCAGCAGTAGCTGATCTGCTAACAATAATGTGGTCGAAATTTGAAATCATATCAGGTAATTTGTGTTTGCCAAACGTAGGTCGTCGATATCTGTCAACTGATGTTGTTAACCTAGACCTACCAACTTTATGGCAACTTTGATGGCCGATGGGACTTACAGTTTTGACGAAAGCATTAGAGTTGAGGTTCCGAAGGTATTTGGCTTTCAGTCTATCTCTGGCTATTTAACAGTGCCCACTCTATAGTTTTGAAAAAGGGTGACGAGCAGTCAAAAATTTCTAAACATCGAGGGCCTTATGCTGGGTTTCCACTTGTCGATTTGAAATTGACAATTGACGTATTTTTATGCCAATTAAACAATTGGCAAGAGGAAATAGCGAAAAATTGCTTGTCAATGAATTGACTAACAGCGTTTGCCAATAATTGACAAAGAAACCACTGGACAAGTGGAAATAGCTGAATTGTCAAACAAAATGTCACTTTGTCTATAATTGACAGAGAAAATTTAATTGGCATCGAGTTCATAAGTTGGTCAATCAACTTACAAACGATTTTTTGCCAATAATTGGCATAAGTGGAAATGAACTGACGTTGGTGTCGTTTAATGACATAAACGCGAGGGCTGTCAAACTTTGTCAATCAACCGACATGTGGAAACCCACCTTTATACCTTCGCCCCGGCTAACAATTTCACTAGGAGGAAATATTTATTACTTCTTCATGGACTTTTTTTTTAAACGTTTCTAAACACGTTTACTATAAAAGACAGAAGATCTCTATTGGTGAAATTAATGCCAATAGGACGTCAACTACCCAGCGACGAATTTGGCCGTTTAAAATAAGGCTATACAATTACAGATCGATAAGTAAATACCTGTGGAACCAGTCGATTCAAGATGGAAGAAGAGCGAGTCAAACGTAAATTTCATCGCGCAAACTAGTTGATGAAGAGATGTAGATCGAGTTGTCATAAATTGTCATGATTTGGTTTGATTGAAAGTGGCTGCCAGTTAAGAAACGTTAACACACTTAGGCCAGCAGAGGTCCGTTGTGATTCAACGTTCAACGAAAAACGAAACATTGGTGAAAAATTGTCTCTACGTTACGTAGGGACTCGTTGAACTATTTTAAACTTTTTATTAAGCGTAAGAGACTTTCGATGTTCATGTTTGTCAGATCAGCTAAGTCCTTGTAATGAAAGGCTTATAAGTGTAGCTTCCTTCTACGGGAGACAGCTGGGCTAGGGAACAAGAAGGTGAGGAATAGTTTCCTCCTCATCATCAACAATACAGCTTCTGCAAAAGTTGTTTGCAAAAAGGCCTATCCATACGTTGTTATCATATTGTCATAAACCGCACGCTATTGAAGGTTGGCCTGGTATTGCCTCTAGAAGACCTACATACTCTCAGTAATCTCCTTTGTGAATAACTACTTAGCGCAAAATGCCAAGTTGCCCAGCAAGGCGAATTTATATCGACAAAACCTTAAAATCTGCTAAAAAAAAACCTTCAAGATGCCATTAGAACAGGCACAAAAAGATAAGCTTCGTCAACAAACTGTACAACAAAGCCCACTGACAGCTGTGGCTTCTGGTAAATTCTTTGTAAAAGGGTAAACGATTCCTGTGGCTCTAAAACTGTGGCAGTGGTGCCAACGAAAGCACTTACGATCCCTCAAATTTTGTAATTTTTCAGTACTTTTTATTGCTTTTCTGGCACTATCTTAGAGATGGCAACACCTAGGTGGGCGTTTTATATGGCGCTGGAAAGAGGAGAACTTGACGCTTCGTTTGAGGGCTCGAACAAGGAGAACTGTAAAAAGGAGACACTTAGAGGAGGCGAACTACATATTGCCATATTCCACTTGTAACTCCAGTAGTTCTAAGTTAAAAAAAGGTCGCAGAAGAATTGGAATTCAAAAAGCATCTGGCATTAAAAGCAAATCGACACCGCCTCACATTTTTCGAGATACATTTAAGGAGTACGTGTAAAAGAGAAAGTGCAAGAAACACAGACTGACCCTTATAACAAAAGAAGATATGTCTAGAGCGGAAGGACAAAGCAATAGAGAAAATCTTGCCCAAAGAGACGCCCACATGTGGCTACAGTCAATTTGAATTTGCAACTGGCGGAAGGTAGCCAAATGCCGTATTTGACCGAGGCGTACTGGTTAAGGCCCAGTTTCGCCCGTGATTGTAGGGCCGCCTAAGTAAGCATAAACGCGGAAGGCATATATGTGTACATATAGATGCTGAAAAATGAGACCATCAATGCCATCAATGGAAAACGAATAGAGAAAATAATATTCCACCATCATAGGATTGGTTGTAGAAAACGCCTCAACACTGCGGGCTGTAGAAGCGCCTCAATAGACCAAGAGCCCACAGCAACTTTTGGGTGTAAACGCATAACCAAAAACGATGTATGTTAATAAAAACTCCGCGATTCAGCGATGACAAATCTGGTAGTCTGGCAGCATCTTGAGCATTGAGGCTGAATGTAGAAATTTTATTTTAAAATTATGATTATAAATATCCGGGTCCCAGACATTTTTTATGGGGCTAACCCTATGCCAGACGGGTATAGCAATTGTATCCAAAAATGAGATTTGTAAAAAATAACATGATATATACAAATATGTCAATAATAGGTTTCAGACGTTAGATAATAAAAGTCGAAGGCCCGCTCTATACCATATGCCGTAGTTTTAAACATGGGTTAAGCTCTTCCCAAGACAACAAGCATTTTGGACAAGAATGTCGAATACCCGTCGCACTTAAGGCCCCGACCCGTTGCGGCAACGTATTCGACTGACAGGTTGATAGTCATCCGTTGACAGATGGCACATCGTGAGAGAAAGCACTTTCATTGGTGGAAATACTGAGATAAAGAGAGAAACTGTCAAATGCTGCAGAAAACAACGTATGCGATGGATTCTATGGGACTGTAGATGCATTGTGATGCCTGATGCCTAAAATGGTGTAATGTAGGTAAATATACTTCAGCTCAGTTATACCCTTTCGCCATAGTTGTTAGGGATTCATATTAGAGTCAAGATTCAAGCATCGAATGACCTGAACAAGTTAAAAATGACTAGTCTCGGCTGCAGGATGCTTAAGTGGATCCACCATAGGACCTAGCCAGAGGACGCCTATGGATCTTCATAAAGGAAATCAAAAATCTCGGCATTATCAGAAAAAATGCAGAAAAGGCAGCAAGTGTAATGGCTGGATGAGAAGGCTGCGATATTTATTTTTTTACAAAATTAAAACGGATCTAGTCTAGTCGTCTATATAACGACGTTTAATTAGGGACAGTCCCCCTTTTTCATACCAAAATGTTGTTTGTCCTAATACAAACCACTGTCCCCCCTTATTAATTCAAAGTACAATAAAAGAAAACATTCAACTGAAAACTTTTCAAAATACTTTCTTTTAATATTTTTAACAAGATTTGAACACATCCATTTGAAGTGCAAACTAACTTTCAAAGCTGAATGCATCCACTTACGAACTACATCTCACTTCACGTGCAAAAGTTGCTCTCCTGTAAGTTTTTGTTTTGTACTATTATCTATGTCTCTCTGTAGGTTATTGTTTTCAAACCCAAAACTTATTTTTATTTAAAAAAAAATATATTTTGTTCCCACCTCCTAGAAAACTCACGATGCCCCTTTTCGTATTTCTAAATATGGTAACCCTACGTCAAATGATGGAGTAAATATGTGGCCAGATCCGGGTTCTTTGCAAGAAAAGAACACTAAACTTTGGATCAGAGGTACAATTTATTCTAAAATGTCTTAGACTAGGACTAAAAAATGACCTAAAAAATGTTTATAGCGTATAAAGCTACACGGCCATTTTTCCGAGTCATTTAAATGGCGCTCTGACGTAAAACTCCCGTCACAAAGCAGTCATTTAAATGTCGCTCTGTGTGATCGCCATTTTTGGCAGCGTCATTTAAATGACTAGGAAAATGGAGCACCAAATGCCATGAATTAAGTGCCATTTAAATGGCGGAAAAAAATAGCCGCGTGATCGCTCTTGAATGACGCCTAGGACAAATGACTAAATGGCATCCCAACAGAAAATTCAAAATGACTCGTCCGTCGTTTGATTTTGGGACACAAATGACGATGATAGTCATTTCGTGTGATCACCATTTTTTCAATGACGAATCGTAGCTTAAATGTCGCTCTAATGCGGGGCTTAGCCGGGCTAAGCAGGTTAACATTTCCAAACATTTCAACCATTATGCTGAATTATTGTTCGTACTCGAATAACCACTGACATTGCTCGCTATCGGGTTTTTGTGTCATCTCGGATCTGGTAAGGCCTAAACACTTTCACCTGAATCAAGTCGATTTTGCTGTAATGCAATTTTAAGAACCTTACAGCAATATCGACATAATCGATACAAATTTTTGTAGAAACCTTTTCTGCATATACATATCTTAAAGACCTCCAGTTTTTAAAACCAATTTTGGCATATAGATGCAGCGTTTCCGATTTTATTTAGCTTAATAACGCCTTTGTGATCTGTTGGAAAAACATCGGACCTTCCCTTGTCAAAAACAATGACACCATTTTGTAAAAACAAAACGTCAGTAAACTCCCGCTGCCCACTGTCGAACGCACCTTTCGCGAAATCAACAAGTTTATCAACACCAACTCTTTTGGGTGTGGCAGACAGCCTTCCTGTTCCTGACCCTATTTCTACATATACCCATAGCCATAGCTTACCTTCTATTTCATGGCAGTACGTACACCTTATACTGTGTCTCATCGGACAGCCAGCGCTATAGGGATAGCGCAACACAATTAATTAGACGCCAATATTTGTCTTATCCCGAACGATAAATTGCACACATTTACACGCAGCGTACACACACTTGTTTATATGTGTTGTAGGGTATATTCAATATCGATATCGTGAGAAGGATAAATGACGGTTGGCCATCAAACGATCTGGTCTGTCAATGCGCGCCGCACCACCCATTCCGGTGGACAAATGCAATAGATGTCGGCCAATATCTCATTCGGTTTCAATAGAATTTTATTCCCGCTGCCATTTTTCTCTAAAACTCGCCCCCCTGGGCAAAGGAAGGTAGCTGGGGTTCGTCGCATCGAAATTTATTGCAACAATTTCTGTGTTTGTGTGTGTGCTGACAACAACACAATGGTCTGCTAGTGGAATGGCAGTCGCATTGGTCCTTGTTGCATGGAGATACTTTCAAGTAGCATGTCCTCTCGCGGGAGTATACTATTATGATATATGGATAGCGGTGGTTGTAGGGAATCATCCAATCCATTCGGAATTGGGGCAGCAATAGAATTATAATTTGAATAGGCGTTCAGCGTATAGCCCATGTCGCCGCGCCGGCCGTTAGGTGGAATTTCATTCAGAGGCATTCCCCTGTTTACATTGTAATTGGGACGATGAATACAATAGAATAGCCCGATTAATTATTCATATTCATATTTGAAATTTTGCGGTTTTGCATTTTGCTATGGCTATAATATAACCTATAACTAACTTTTGCTTTCATGTTGGTTTCTTTGCAGGTATGTATTTGCGGGAATGGTTTTCAATGGAATGTGACAAAGTAATTTTCAAATGGAAATCAATTTTTCAACAATGTGCTCGTGACGGTGATTTGATTAGTAAGCAATAATATGTATTGGTATTCGTAAGGACTTTCTGATTTTTTTTAAATATCTACTCTTGGAAAAGGAGAATCTCTATAAATTATAAAACAAAGTGGAAAAAAACTGTTTCCCTCTGTCGCCCGTAATTTTCAACCGATTTTGTTGATTTTTTTTTTCAATGTCGGTAATTACGGTGATTGGGTGATAGGCTAAACAAATTCAAAATCGGACAAAAAGGAGTGGCACCGCCCATACAAAAAAACTTTAAAAATCTTATATCTCGAAAACCACAGAATCGATTGAGCTCAAACTTACAGATAATCTTAGGTATTGGCCCTAGAGTGCTTCTGTGGAGATTTGTCAAAGTTGGATAAGGGGCGGGGCACATCCAATACAAAAAAATTAAAACATTGTCGCCCGAAAATAAATAAAATAAAAAAAAATAAATAAAAAAAAAATTAAAGAAGCAACAAAAGGCCTGGCGAAGCTGGCGGGGGTTCAGCTAGTCTATAGATAAGTCTTTAACACGAGATGCATTCAGACATCGACCAAAATTACGATAAATGGCAATTGGCTGCAATGTTTTGAAAGCTGCTACTAAAGCGATTGGAATGACATTGGTTGCAGTTAGAAGCATATAATCTACCCACCGATGTAGATAGAAGCTTTGTTTAAAAATGTGCACGACTGAGTCGCACGAAACTTTCTCGTTTATTGCGAATATCGCAGAATCTCACAGTCATTTCAACAAATTTTACGTTTAAAATTATTTCCATTTACGAACATCTTATAGTACGTTTACACCGCACCTAAATTCATCATTTCGGCTAAATTCAGCATTTCAGGCCAAATGTTCAACATTTCGCCATATATTTTCCAACATTTCGAAATGTTGAATTTCATTGCTTCATTTGTAAGTTTGTCAAATCGAACAAACCTAATTCTGGTGACTTTTGGGCTCACTGACAAAAAAAACCGCTGTAAAACTAGATTGTAGAAGCTAAAAAAGTAGGAAGTAGGAAAAATATGTCTGGATATTGAATTATCAGTTGTATTCATGTTTAGATTAATATAACTAAAAAATTAATTCTTTAGGTACAAACCACTTTTGATTTCGAAACACAAAAAACATCTGTAGGTAATCAATTCTGATACTAGCTGTCATTTGAAATGCTGAAGTTGCAGTGCGAACGCAAAATTGGATTTCGAAATTTTGTCTGCTGAAATGTTGAATTTAGGTGCGGTGTAAATGTACTATAAGATGTTCGTAAATGGAAATAATTTTAAACGTAAAATTTGTTGAAATGACTGTGAGATTCTGCGATATTCGCAATAAACGAGAAAGTTTCGTGCGACTCAGTCGTGCACATTTTTAAACAAAGCTTCTATCTACATCGGTGGGTAGATTATATGCTTCTAACTGCAACCAATGTCATTCCAATCGCTTTAGTAGCAGCTTTCAAAACATTGCAGCCAATTGCCATTTATCGTAATTTTGGTCGATGTCTGAATGCATCTCGTGTTAAAGTCGAGATTTGGGTAGTAATTTTTGAGAAATATTCATAAAACGACAAAATTCGAGTTTTCTGAGAAAAACTAAGTACGTGATCATGTTTAGAATGCTTATGTTGTCTTAAATACAGTAAAACCTCGTTAATTCGGAGTGGTTGGGGGGAAGATCTGTCCGAATAAACGAGTTTTCCGAATTAATGAGAGTTTTTTTTTTGCACACAAACGCGTTCCTATTGATGAAAAAATGCAAGAACATTAAACCAAAAATTATTTTAATAACACAAAAGATTGGAAATAATACATAAAATTTATTATAAATAATTTTTGTTGCTATGTTGATGTTACTGGTGTTTTCTTTAGCAACATCTAAATGTGGATTACCGGGATTCCCCCAATATCATTTTTTTATGGCTTTTCTAAATAAATGGGGACTCCCCCAATAGACATTTGGATAATTTTTTCCGACTTCTTCATATTTGAGATCCATTTGCTATGTTCAATCATTGCGTTATTTAATTTTTTCTAGTTTAATTTCATTTTTACATAAAAAAATTTAAAACCAACTCTCATTTATTCGGAAAAATCTCTTTAATTCGGAAAAGAATTTTTTTCCGAATAAACGAGTTTTCCGAATTAAAGGGGTTTTACTGTATGTATTTTGATCAAAATCGTTAGAGCGATTTTTTGTAAAATTATGCTGACAAATGTTACACTTTGGACCCGAAAAGCACTGTTATTAAACTGTTTAGCTGAAAACTGAGTACGACGCATTCTTCAGGATATAAACATTACCTAGCAGTTACATTTTTAACCAAATCGAAAATGGCGTTTTCGAGATATGTGTACTTTTTAAAGAACCGTTTTAAACGATTGGGGTGGAAATCTAAGGACGCATTCAAAAAACACTGTTTTGCAACTGTTTAGCTCAAAACTGAGCAAATGGTATTACTATGGATTTAAGCATTACCTGAAAGTAACATTTTTATCACAATCGAAAATGGCGTTTTTGAGATATGAGCAGTTTTTGAAAGTACTTTTATTAGGGATTTGGGTGGATATCAAAGGACGTAGTCTTTTAAGGGAAAAACTGAGTTTGCTATCAAGTTAAGAATGACAATAAAAAATAAAATGACGTAAAAAAAAGTTTTTTTTTTAAAAGTCGTTTTTACCGTTTTCGAGAAAAAGCCAATTTTCAAAACTGCCGTTGCTGGACTTTTTAGCGAAAAACTGGGTATGCAGTCATGTTCAGCATGCTTACATTAACTCAACTATCAATTTTGGTTCAAATCATTAGAGCCGTTTTCGAAAAAATCTAAATTTAGACATATTTCGTAATATTTCGTAAAATTTTTATATTTTAGGTACCGTTAATATTAGGGCTAGCTTAAAAAAAAACGTCCCTAGCGGGAAGCCTACAAACTCTAAATACGAAGTTTGAAGCAAATCCGTCCAAGCGTTTAGATTCCCCAGGGGTGGGACAGACAGACATACGGACGGACAGAATTGCGAGACCCACTTTTTTGAGTTCCCCTATCATCGTAATATCGAATTAGTCAAAATCTCGAGTTCGAAATTTTGTACGAAAACAATATCTTTCTCTTACTAGATACGTATACGAGAAAGTTAAAAAGACGCATACATACAACGCATTTTTGTTTTATTTAAAGAACTTGCAGAGATGTGCGTTTGGAAAAATACCCCTTAGTGATGGTGTTTTTAAAAATCCTCTCAAACGTTGGGCATATTCTAATCCCTGATTGTTTTGATAGTTTGCTTCTACATATATTAGTCTCCGTCCTTTACCTTTGTGCTTCATATTATCTCTCGTTTCGCAGCTGATTGCTTGGATTTTGTACTTACCTTGTCCAACATTGGCCGGCTGTATACCGGCAATGGCTTGACGAATGTTAACTTCCAAATGATCCAAAGACTGTGAATTGTCAGCATAGATGGAGCCCAAAAGAATCTAGGGGTGTAAAATCACGAAAATCTCGTTGTGAGATGATTCATATTGGCCAAACTTAAAGCAAATCGAACGTAGCATAAGCTCTTTGGCAAATAACACCAACTTGTTGGAACCACATCTCATTATGTTCACAAGTGGTGGACATCAAAGTTCGAATAACTCAATGCTCAATGGCATTCCCGGGTGGAGTGGCTCAGTAGTTAGTGTGCTGGACTACCAAGCTCGGAGTTTCAGGTTAAATTCCCCCTTTTTTTAAAACGTCTGACAAACACAGAGAGTTTAATTGTCGTAAGAATGCTTCTCAATCCAACTCGGCATACAATTGTGGTCCCCTTCCCATTATTACAGAAGAAATAAGGTCCAATGACGACGCCATGCCAAAAGCGGCACCACACCACAGTAAGTTTTTCCTTCTGTCAGAAATCTGCATCATCTTTCGAGTGCTCAAGTCCAAACTCAGCATGCAGCATTCTCTTAAGTCATAACGACTGTGCAAGCACAAATTCTCCAAGTTGTCGCCTCAGAAACCTCAAAATTGCTCCGATCGTCGAGAAATTGACTACCGTCTTTGACATCAATGATATTGTTAAAAGTCATAAAAGGCGTTGTAAGAAATACAACACACCTTGCACTTTTGAACCATCTTACCACCTTAAGCCTACGTCCAACTATGTTAGTACTTCTCAATTTCGATTCTCCGGTACAAATGAAATCCTACTGACTGACAAAATAATTATACGTAACCACACCCGACGGAATGCAATGCAACGCAGCGCAGACATCTGGGTGTCACTTCCACTTGCCCATATCCGTTTGCATGCAATCAAACAGCATAAATTTGGCTTGAACAGCGAATTCGTAGAATTCTACCTGCCGAACCCACTATACGTGTCTCTGTATACGGCCGAAATGTGAGGCTTATAAAAAGATGGGCCCCGAGTTCTTAGATATCCATAACCTTGCAAAGCGCCATTACTCATAGATTGCCAAACCATTAATACCTATAGGAACGTCCAAGTCAAAAACTGTGACATACACTTCCGTTGACGGCCCCAATCCGCCCGCCCATCCGTGCAGACGTCCGTCTTGGTTCAACTACCATGCGTAACCGATATTCGTAATTCGTATATCGTACCGTTTGCATACAAATCGCCACAGCCAGAGAATTAAAAATATATATAAACAGAAACACTAAGCCAAGCCAGGCCAACGTGAAACGTGATAGCCATATCCATCCGCGCCGCAGAGCGTCATTAGGAACGGCAATGGCAACGGCAACGACAACATAACCAACCCATTCAACGAACGCGCGCTGCTGCTATAGCTGTATATATATCTGTCATATCGATGATTTGCAAATGGAACCAAACACTTTCTGAAAGCCCCTCAAATCGATGCACAAAAGACTTAGATTACCTTCTTTTGAATAAGTTATCCTAAGGATGTGCAGCTGCACTTGCACAAAGGACATGGCATTTCCTTTACATTCTGCATAGATGCCAGGAAGAAATCAGCACCTCTCCCAGGTTACGTAAGGTATACACGAGTTGCGCCGCATACACAAGGATGTGAGATGTGACTTTATCGCATTTCAAGAAAAACGAATTTCCTTTCACCCTTCCTCTGTACGATACGCCAGAGAAGGTGTGTATGTGGCTGTGTATATTTCTCGCACAGTTATGGATTCACTTGTGTCTCAAAGGAGCGAGAAGAAACATTTTGATGCAATATGGTACCGCATCAAAGGCGGATATACCCCAGCCTCATATGCATTTATATTGTCATCCTTTGAAGAGAAGACGACGACGACGACGACTCTGGACATCTTTCTTCCTTTTTTTTTTGCACACCACAAAATATGCATAAATTGATCAAATTCGAATGAAGTAGATTACATTTTGGTGGAATTTACAAGCGCCAGAGATGCACAGATACATCAGAGTGGCAGTCTCATACAACATGCATTGCTCCACTTTGAGTTGAATGTCTCTCGACGCGCGTTTCTTATCTCGGATTTGATCGCGCAAGCAAACAAAATACGCGTACGCTTGGGAATGAAATTAATCAAGCAAGCGGGAAGCATAATGTTTTGTCGTTATGCTCACATGTGGCGCTTTTTGCTGTTGCCAGTGTTGCGCTTATTGTGCTTATCAGCGACGACGACGACGAGTTGAACTCTGGTGGGGTTGAACGCGATGATGAAACCTTTGCCCGCGGGTGGGGTGGGGGTCTGGGGTGTATCGAGAGATAAAATGCGCGTCCGCATAGTGAACTGCACTTGTTGAAATTATTTCTGTTTCTTTGTGAGCTCTGAATGCATTTCTTAAATGGCACCCATTAGGAAGGTAATTGGGGCGTTACGGCTAATTTATCATAGAGGAGCCACGACATGCGAGTTTGTGTTGTGGAGGGAGCTCAATTGGCAGACCAAACGCAACCCCTTCGTCAATAATTTTCCAACGTTAATTGTAATATTCTTGGGGAACTTCTATCTCCCAATGGAAATGCCCAAACAAGTCGTAGATTTCTTCATTCCAAATCGCTTGACACTTTTCCCATGAAATTTGGATTCGAATCCACATCCCTAAGACCATAACCTCTTCACGACCATTTGGGCGCTATACGTGCTCCTAAACAACTTGTTGACAGAACAACAGCTTTTCGGGGACAAAAAAAAGTTTGTCCTGCCACAGGGAATGGGAGCATATGACTGCTGGTGGGCTGGGCAGAACAGTAGCATAAAAAACAAAAAGACTCGCTCGCTGGCGCGCTTATCAGCCTCTCAGATACGAATCATAAAAATTCTCTGAAACAAGGGAATGAAGAGAAACTACACCGAGACCGACATACGGCTTAAGCATGAAATTCTTTAGAGTATTAGTCATCCTACGCGACGACAACGATGCGATGCTGCTGCTGGAATGTGTCCTTTGTTTGCTCTGCCGCATGTGGAGCATATTATTGGAGTTGTGCTAATGGGGTCATAACTTTGCGAAAGTAAATTTAAATTTCACAGTTTTTTATGTTTGATTTTTGGGAAATTATGAAATTTTTTTTTTTTGCTTCCCTTGTGAGGGTTAATTTTGCTTGTAACGGTGGCAATATTGGCGCAATTGTCGTTGCTAAATTTGTGGGAGCGGAATTTGTGGTAGGGGAGCGTTGCTGTCTATGGGCTTGGAATTACTGAGGGATTATAATATAATATAAGGTACATGTTCTTTCCCGAGGCAGGAAGGACAATGGACCTATATTTGGTCAAAGTATACCTCATCGAAAGACCACTTCAAAGCAGCCAAATGAAGAGGGTTCGTCAGATCAAAATGTACCATTGAGCAGTAATTGAAGTAATTGAACAAGGAGCGGTTGGATCCTTGATGGATTATGGAGCGAAAGTCTTAAAGTAATTAATGTCTAGCCTGTTGTCTGCGTTTAGGAATGAAAACCGCAGCCAATAGCTCACGCTGCTTGGGCGAATTGGTTTTGGGTTTTGACCGTTACGGTTCCCCAGGGATGGCGATGGGCCGAATATGGTGCCTTGTCCACTGTGATGAA
The DNA here is from genome assembly GCA_949372485.1 of Cheilosia soror. Lineage (NCBI taxonomy): Eukaryota > Metazoa > Arthropoda > Insecta > Diptera > Syrphidae > Cheilosia > Cheilosia soror. The sequence continues at coordinate 81,809,831 of OX443561.1, forward strand.
ATCACGCCCTATTCAACCTAACCTAACCTAGCTCACGCTGCATTATTTGGCAGAGTTTCAGATGCAAGGGAGGAATGTTCTTTTAGCGTTGGAGTGTCTCAAAAAGCTAAACAAATATTTTTGAAGTGTCATCCTTATTTCGCGCAAGGCACACATCCAGTATTCGGGATGTCGGAAACTTCCGACCGGCCAACATTGCCTTGTATCGCTATACTAAGCCAAGAGAAAAATGCGGATTTCCAATACACCTCAACAGAAAGATACAGTGAGAAAGTATCAAGCTGCAATCGCGAGAGACGGGCCACCAGGCGCAAGAGGCCTATAAAGCTGCTCGTTAGGTCTACGAGAAAAATAGACGGATCGTCAGGAGTAAATGTAAATCGACAAATGAAATTGAGAGATACTATACTCCAAGAACGGAAGTTTTACCAAAAGATACAGAAAACTTGCTAGGGTAGAAAGTCCCACAGAAACCTATAAAGATAACGAGGGAAATCACAGTCGGAGCTGAAAATGTGAACGCATTATTTCTGCAGACTATATAATGCCGACGAAGACCAGAATACCGCTGTCAGGTAGAACGTTGACAACGGTAAACAAAACCCGATAAAAACAAAGTAAGGATAGCAACATCAAAGCTATAAACCATTTAGTCTGCTGGGTCTGATGGTTTACCGCCAAGCTTCATGAAGCAACTCCTATACCTGCCGTAGGAAACAAGGGGACAGCATACAGGCTCTGCGCAAGAGGATTTCGAGCAACAATCTCTGACGTAGCAGCCTGCGTTATATCGGGAATGATCCCCATTGACATTCTTGCCAGCGAGAATCGGGATGCGAATGATCTAGCTTAGGCAAACAGCCAACCGGTAAGAGGTTCCTAATCATAGTAGAAGAGAGAGAAACATCGATGTCACTATGGCAAGTCAGGTGGGATAACACGGCAAAGTGCAGAAGAACTTACAAACTAATCCCCACTTACGAGGTCTGAACAAAAACAACAAACGTGGACTGTAACTACTACCTTATACGCAGGTCTTATCGGGGCACGGCTTCTTACGGAAATACCTTCACAGATTTGGTCACGATAGGTTGGTTGAAGGCGCACTCCTGGCATCGATTATTCAGTTTTGCGAATCGTGCATGTTGGTAGCACAGGCTACTGCATCTTTAGAAGATTACCACATCTATTGGCGCAAAAAAAACTTATTGCATTGCGTGGATTTTGCAATAATATGTTGGACCGTGAATGTTATCGTCCGAACGAGGTGCTAAATTTTGTAATCAAACATTTTTTGACCAAAGTTGTTTTTAGTCAGACAAAATGTGCACGGTGGCGATGTGAGTTGAATAACGGCATTGATCGACTGTTGTAACTGCTGCTGTGCTGTTGCGGTCTGGTCACTTTTCCGTTGATACCACAATGGCACACACTGGTGCTTTGGCTAAAGATGTGGTCTTAGCACAAATCTTAAAATACAAACGTTCGCGCTAATATTTATATTTATTCTGCACTGTTAAATATTTAGAAGCTATGTCCTAAAATTACCTGGGAAATCTTAGATATCGAACAAGGAAACTCAGATCTTTTGAGCCGTATTGGCGTGAAATTTCCAGATACCTACGACAAAACGACAAAGCTCCCCAAAAAGTCCCGCCCGTGACACGCTTATGGTGCAAAAAAAATGTTTAATTTTTTAAGGGCTTATGGGCTACTGTACTTTTTGTAAGGCATAAACTGTCACATAAGAGCATGTGGAACTTAAATCTCTACCTATAAGTCGTATATCAGCAAACGGTCCGAATCCTAAGTGTGACGTGGTCTTTTTAAAGTTTCGATATAAACAGTAGTTTTTGAGTTGCGCCAAGAAACGAAATCCTGTCATATTTCTGTCAGAGCAGATTTATCGACGTACTTAGTAGGTACCTACTGTACTGGCGTCAAAAAACTGTTGCTACTTTCTTCTTCTTATTTTCTTTCTTTCTTTGTCGGAGGTTGCTACTATCCGATGGGGCACTCAGACACAACTACTGGTCCATTGTACTGCAAAACAAACACCTTACTCTACTGTACTTAGTTTACACGCCTTTCGAAGAAAGATGAGAAGGCGCTTCAGTGATGAAGAGCTTAGATGTTCGGCACTCACCACGTCAGCCCCAAAGATCCGCCATCTGATGTGAGCAAAGGCAGGACTATAGAAGAAGTGTTCCGCTGTATCTTCGTCCTCTTCACAAGCAGGACAGTTGGTGATGTCGCTCAAGCCCAATACATTGGATGATATATACACAAGTGTTTGGCAAAAGCTTGGTGGCCCTAAAGGACGCCCACAAGCAGTCTGCAGTTGATTTTTCTGAGAGACAGAAGGAAAGACGCGAACCTTTTGCAGATGTCCGAACGCAGTCGTTTGATCTGTCTACACCCAGCACAGATACGCCGCACCGACACTCGTGTTCACGAGAAACCCAAGTATCAATGGAAGACCTAACCACCGATGCAGGCAGACCCAACGCAGGTTCAGATCCTGAGGGAGCTTCTTCTGAACCCAGCCTGGCGAGCTCATCAGCGATCTCATTTCCCTGGATACTAGTATGACCTGGGACCCAAGTAAGTTTCACTGTGTTTAGCCTTCCGACCAAGTTCAGAGAAAGCTTGAGTTCGAGCACTAACTTGGACGAGGTAAGGGGGTTAAGCAGCGCTTTTAGTGTAGCTTGGATATCACTGAAAACGCATGAGCTTCTAGCCCTCCACCTGTTTGTCACAATATAGCGCATAGCCATAAGGATAGCGACAGGAGGACAGACGCATGGTTACCAGATGGCCTTACTTATCCGTCATTTTTCAAGAATTCTAAATATGACATGAGTCCCTTGTCAGCAAGCTTCGCAACAAAAACCGTCCACTATAATCTAATGAGACATCTGTCAGTTGGCCGAAAAAAAAAGAGAGAGAATGTAGTTACCTACCTTTCAGGTATAAATCACCTTTGTATACAAAGTCCTTTTGCATGTTTGGTATCGGCCATCATTTATCCACTCAGTGGGGACCGTGGTCATCATCATTGTTGAACTGAAATTGAAAATTTTTCACTTAGACAGTAGCAGAATAGATAAAACCCGATCGGAAATTGCTCCGATTAAGCGATGTGCTTCACTCTATCATGCCAATGAAGCGCCGCACCACTCCGCACCGCGCCACTGTTGCCAGTGAACAACAAAAACTTTTTGTCTGATGCGCGGCACAGCACCGCCGCATATCACAAACCCCCATTCACCCGCAAGAATATGTAATACTGTACACAAACTTTGCATCGACGAGTTCAGTTACAAATTGCGGCTATAAATCGCTTTTGATACAAAATAGTATCTCTTCCACAAAAATGTGTATATCATCCCCCAAATAACTCCAAACCACCATCATTCACCCGGCTATCCGAATTCAACCACCCGCTGCTTCGCATATCGTTGCGGATGTACCTAGTCGTACGTGTATGGTTATAAGTCTGTCTGTATGTGTGTTTGTATGTGTGCGAGCTCGTTGTTACAATGAATGACCACATAAAACTCAACGACTTTGACAGTTATTACAAATTGAAACTGTAAATTTCCCAGCAAGCGAGAGTTGGTGGTGGCATAGTGTCCCATTCCTAACCTAGGCCAACTTTTCTCTCCACCATCAAACCGAACTAATGCGACATGAGGTGGATTATGGTGTCATAGTTGGCCGGACGATAGACACGACTACATATCGCGTTGACTTGCTGCACTGCTATGGATGGATGGATGAATGAATGAATAGACCCCTCTATATAGTGATGGCACTTGGTTCATTGTTTAACGCGTTGTTCGGCACCAAATTACCACACCCCACACCCTACGCACCCTACGGCCGCCCAGCGGCGCGGAGGAGGACTTGCCTATACCACTACTCCTTTGGGTTATTCATCACCGTAATAAATATGTTGCATTAATTGCGAAAGTAGTGTGCCTCTTGACTATCCGCGCCAACCACCATATAACACGCCAACAACGACACGGTATACGGACGACGACGATCCTTACACCGAGTGGCAATAAAATTCAGGACAGGCAGTTCGTATATAGGGTAGGGTGTTGTGTGTACTTGTTTAGGATGCGAGCTGGTGAATTAATTTTAATTTTTATGACGACGTTGGCGTTTAATCCACTGAATATATAGCGCACATCCTGTCATTTGTAGCACTTTTCCCTGGGGAGGATTTGTCCTCATTTACAAAGCTGCTGTCTAGCATTGAACTTTCGACTTTTGTCCGATTATACGATACAGACAGGCACACTCAATTGTGTGGCGGAGATTACTCTTGGAATCAATCGAAATGGAATTTAAAAAAAAAATCGTTTAATTGATGCTATGCAACTGTAAGTTCATAAAATGCTGGCCTTTTACTTCGCCTTTGTCACATTGTCTTGAATACGATGATGACAGCCTTGAGGGCACTGATTGTTGTAGGGTAATGACCAATTAAGCGTACGTCTATGGCATAATTGTGTGCTGGGTTTTGTGACTTTTTCCGTTTTACGATTGCTTTATGATGTTTGCGTAATAGAAGCTTATGGCAATGGCACTCGTAAAGATTCGCCCTCCCCCCGGTAGAGTGACAAAAGGTATACCTCCTGAAATACGTGACGAAATATGTACAAATGAGTGGCAACAAAATTAAGAAGAAGTCGACATCTTTTAGTTCTTTAAAGGTGTGAGAAATTTAAGATTAAAATTCAATTTGAAGATACGTTCGAGCATTAATTGGGAAACCTTTTCATTCAACAAAATTTGCATAAAATATTAAAAGTCGCGCAGGCAAACTATAAAACATGTCAAAATAAAAGCAAAGTTCTTTCGTCAAAGGCAATAGGCGGGGGGTATACTGTTTCGGTTACCCTTCGCGTCTTTTTCCCAAAGACAAATTGACACTCTTACCGGCGGGCGTCGTCTCCGTTTCGTACCAGCCACACTTCTTGAAAGCGAACGGTCAGAAGCTACAGGTGTGGGCGGTTCGGTTAGATTGTTTCGGTCACCCTTTTGTCTGTTTCTGAAGACTAACCGCGAATGGGAAGAGCTGACTACGTTATTCAATTTCACCTTCACACGTCGAACTTTCAGACTCCATCAGAAGGGATATGCGGGGGAGTTAGACTGTCTCGGTCACCCTTTGTTGTTCTCTCCTGCCGCAGTCTTCTTATCTGACCTTACTAGCAAACTGTTAGAGGCTACCAGCGAGGGGTTAGACTGTTTCCTTCACTTCTCACCTTTCTCACCTTTCTCACCGCAGACAAATCGTGACCTCTCTTTTTCCGGTACCAAGCAGTAGGACGGAGTGCGGTACAATCAAGCTTTTCTGCGCAGCACCAGTCTCTGTCATTTGGACTGGTCGTCAAAAGGAAATAAACGAGAGGCAGACTGCTGCGGTTACCCCCATCCTTTTTCAACAGGCAATCCATTCACGGACTTTTGGTCAGGTAGCAAAGCAGACTGGTTCAATCACCCACCTCTGCTTCTGTAAACTTATAAAAGACTAGCTGAGTCGTGCTCGCATTGCGCCGCTCGCCTTTAGCAAACAAACAAACCTATATTTGGACCATTTAAGATTACACGTTGAGATGTTTAATTGAAATCTGTCCAGTAGTTTTCGCGCTTTTAGGAGACAAATCAACCCATTTTGAATGGGAGGTATACGTATGCTAGTGTGGTTTTGTTTTTGTTTGTCGTGTCGCACGATCGCAAAAGTGTAAACAACAAAAATATGTGTGTGCATATATTTTCACTTCAAAAAATACATTTTAGCTGTTCGTAAGGTCGTGGCTATAAACGACATAGCCTATAGCAGTCTCACAGTCTTAAGGAACATTTAAAAAAAGTTTCATCGAAATCTGTCCAGTAGTTTTCGAGTTTCTAACAGCCAAAGAAAATTCCTACAGTTTTAGATTTGACTGTCTCAGTCACCACCAAAAACATCTCAACGAGGTAAAACACCCAAATTCGCAAATATCAATAGAATTTCCACTGTAATGCCCGGCACATAGAATCTTTCTAGGCACTTACCCACCATGCCCCCCCGCCCCGCCCCTTCTTGTGGTAACACAATGGACCAATATATTATGGTAAAAGTGTCCCCTTTTTTAGGACAGCTACCTTACCTAACCTAATCTTCGTCAATAAAAGTAGTTTAAGAAGTTTAGAATCAATACCAAACTATCAAATTTGCAAAATGTTCCCACCCAACTATAGTGTGGGCACGAGCCATTGGTAACAAAACAACAACCAAGCTTCAAACCTGTGATCGTTTTAAAAGATCTCTGTCACCAAAGCAACATTAGAAGCTGAGAATCAAGTTCTGGAAGTTCTATCAGCAGAACGAAAATGCGGACATGTCTTTGTCGAGGGTCCTGAACTCCTGACAGTCGAAGTGCATACGTCTACAAGTTAGTCAAGAGAGCGCTTATCGTTTTCGGGAAGGAAGAAAAGTGTAATGCTAGGAAAATATTTCTCTAACTGACATAACGTTTGTGCGCAACCGAAGAGCTTCTTATTCGCAGCTAAAAATTCTTAAAGGTTGAACAAGCTTTTACAAGGGATTACCTAAGCTTGACGAAAATCTACCTAAGTTCAGTCAAAAGGTTGAAATAGGCCTCTAATCCTATTATAATGATGACGACATACAATTTCAATAACGCACATTGACTTGAGCTGAATTACTCCGATGGGATCGTTTAGCCTTTATGCCTCTTATGGGGAACTTGTCGACTGGTTAATATGTTCTGCAACTGACTTGGCTTTTCTATGAGCATAAAAACTTAAACTACCTACAATTTTGGGGTGATTTAGGGCCTCATTTAAGGCAAACCTTTCCAGTTAGATCGATCCTTAGCCAAATTGCCACCAGTAGTTGTGTACTCCAAGTTTTTTGATGTTCGTTTGTGGGCGGGTTTTCAGACTTCTACCACTGCTGAGTGGACCCACTAGATTAGAGCCGAAGACCATAATGGGCCTGAGCGTTCATATCCTAGCCATATCAAATGGAAATATCTTAACTTGGGTACAAGTCCAATATATTGTCGTTGAATTGTCTCTTTCAAAACCCCTCAACACAAACGAGACCAAATATCTCACGAAGAGTTTTTTCATTCGCTTTTAAAAGTGTCCATTTTTTAGATCCGTGATTAGGGGTGCAAATATTCAGGTCTTAAAGGGATTTTCCTTCATTTTTTTCATTCAAACCTTCATTCTCAGCGAAAGACACATCGATCTGCATTAGTTATTCTATAGTTGTGTTTTTATGAAACCTCGCCTTGCAGTTGCCAGTACTTGGCAGTTGAGGCACATTTCACATGCTAATTAAAACCACAACCTACTGGCAACAACTCTTGATTTTCTCCCCAGCCGGAGAGCTGCTGGCTGGCAGCTGGCTAAATTCAATTCACAATGAACAAACAGGTGGCGCTGAAAGCAACAATTTGCTTAAACCATAATGTGATTCTTATCTCATGCACACAACATTCGAGAGAAAATTGTCAGAATTTAACAAATATCTCAACCAAATGAATAATTTTATAGGAAATGCGGTATGCTTTTAGGCGTATTGCCTAAATTCATTCGGCTGGCTTCATCTTGCTGGCAATTGTGCTAACAACTGTCCAAATGAACGACTGGCTGGCGAGGTTTCAAAAAAACATGCCTTATGTAAACATTATGTAAAAATGTGTCACAAAAATGTACTCATCAGGTCGTCACGGATGTGTGTGTCATTCAACGTCGAATGACATCCGATCACCGTGTGAATCGTGATGTCAAAATCATGTCATTGGTTCTCAAAATCTATGAAATATGATATATTTAACCACAACCGAAACCAAGCTGTTGTTAGGCTAAAAAATTTGCCATTCATACAAACAACAACAACGACGGGAAATAACGTGTCAATCGCTACATGCATGACACTGTAGAAGATTGTGAAGTGTCATGCGTGGAACGTTGTGAATCTGTAACATGCCGTCAAGAAAAGTCGCTCATTCAGCCGCAACTGCATGCATATTGACAAGGTGATCATACAGCCATTTAAATCAGTCATTTGTGGGTGACATTAAAATGGTGTCAAGTGTCAGTCGGGTCAGGCTGCGTCACATAAAATCTGTTAAATGGTCTTAGAACTATCGATAGAATAAAGAACGAACATCGCAGCTTCATTGATTGAAGTGTAGTAGGAAGTAGTAGGAAGCTACACCGAATATCGTATAGTAACATCGTGGAGTCTTTGGGTATCTAAGCCCGGATTCTAACCCCTATACTGATGGTATCCACCCAATATGGAAAGACGATGTTATTCTGTAGGTAACAAGAGAAGTAAATAAATAGTTGGCGCAACAGGTGATAGAAACCCTAGGCCTAGCTTCTCACAATCATACGTTTTGTGTGAGTTTTTATTTTCGGGACGAATGGAAGGGATCTAGAGTTCTATGCCGATTCCGAACGGCTTAATTGAGAAGCTTGGCAATTATACTCTTGGATGTTTGTCAGACGTTCGCAAGAGGTGGCGCAGTGCAAAAAAACCTCAATTAATGTACATACTGTAATTTGGGTTTTTTAGGGACCCCTCCAGCACACTAACCACTGAATCACTGCGCCCACTTAGTAGTTCCTTCAAAATGGACACTGCTTAAGGTGCCGTCTATCTCCTCCCTAAGCTTAGACTCAGACCATGTACCAACTAAAACCAAACCAGAGCCTCTCAAACCTGCATTGAATATTTCTGACAGTTACACAAAAAACAAAAGGACAGTAGATATAACCTCGTTTCCAATCCCTATATCTAACCACTCAAAAGAAAAAAGTTGCCACCTACTTGCACGTATGCTTTTTGCTTTCGCAAAAAAAAAAATAAAATAAACAGAATCCTTCCTCTTCAGTTGTAAACAATATCAAGAGGAAATCACTAACGCGATTGGCAACATTCAAACAACACAACAACTGTAAGTGTGCGCACAATGCCACCTAACATCATTGTAAGTCGTATCACATCCGATCAAGGATAGCTCCTATTACTCACTATTATCATCCGAATATCCTTGAGAAGAGCTTGGGAAAAATGAGCACAAAAACGGAAATCGGGACACCACGATTTACTCATGTTTTCAATTTGTAACTCATCACTGGAGCTCAGTCGTGGGAGAAGTCTTTCCCTCTATCGAGATTCCGAAGGAAAACAAAAACCATCTGAAATTGACTGAATCCCGTGCACACACACGTGATAAGCCCTTGACATTATAACTCGTTTTCTCTCTCCCTAAAAACCCGTCACCGCTATAACTAGCTGTATCGTAAATGATGATTAGAAGGACGAATTTGTTCGGTGTGGGTGTCACCCCACACACACCTCTCAGTCTCTCAGTCATGTCGAATAGGAATATACACAGGAACACGATGCCGCAAAAACGGAAATCGATTCCGGGATAAAAGTTCCTGATGGTGGATGCGGATGGAACGGGCCACCAACAGCACACCACTCTCTGTGTGACTTGAATAATGCACGACTCATTAGATGGAGGTACATACGAGCGGAGTGGTATCGTATGTAGTGACTTCTTCGAGTGACATTTATCCGCACGGACTAATGCTTCCATCCACACACATATGTAGCTGGTGCTATCGCTATCGCTATGACTGTCAACGATATCGGCAGGAACAGGAATATTTCGGTGTACATGTTCCTCTTACTGTGTATACGCCAAACAATGACGGAGCATGGAATTTAAATGCCACTTGGGGGTGGGTTTCCTTTCTACCCACTCGCTCGTCTAATCGAAATTTGAATTCTCAAAACAAAAAGGAACCAAACAAAGAAATGAAACTCGTAAGGCTTCGCGCGCATATTAAATCGAACGTCGAAACCTAGGGCCGAACATATACATGTGAGTCAGGATATGAGTCAGGACGCCATGTGTACGAGTAGGCCTATTTGCATATTCATCCCCAAACCGCCTTCCTGCCTGCCTGCCTGCCTGCCATGCACAGCCATCGATTCAAAATCAATGGAAACCTTATACAGTAATCAGTTTTGACAGTTTCAGTAGTGCTTGCTGTTTGTGGGTCGGGAGGATTACACACATATACTTCCTTCGTTCTCTTGTTTTTTTGTTTCGAAGGTTGTGTTTCTATTCAAAAAATAAAAATAAAAAAGAAAAGGGCTTAAGGGATTATTCATGTTGATCCGATGTGTTCAGCGAGAGATTTTATTTGCACATTCGATTGGCGCGGCTGCATTCGACCGAAACCACACACAGAGAGAAGAAGAAATAGAGAGTCAGTGACTCATAAAAATGCTAAATTTCATTTTGACATGTGTGGCAGGTGAGTTGGGTCTCGAAACAGTTAGATACTTTGCGACTTTAGTTTTTTTTTTTGGTAATAAATTATGCATTCACCTTTGGTCAATAAGAGTGATTCAATTTGATTGAGAAAGTTTCTTTTTTTTTGTGTGTTGGCATTTTAATTTTACTGAAGTTACGGGAATTAGATGGAAGAAGGGTTGATTTGGAGCTAGATTTTTGCATTTTGTATGAGTATTTATGGAATTACGAGGATGGTATGCCATTTTTTTGATCCAGGCAAGGTAGGTAGGGTACGGTGGTTCACCCTGCTACGCCTCGCGGTTCACCCTGAACCCAATTAGCACTAAAATGTGCCGTTTTGTTACCACGACTCGTGTTACCTGTTTCTGGTGGTTGTTTAGGATGTGGTCCGGTCGGTTCGGTGCCTATAGCCAACCTGTGGAATTGAGAAAATGGATAAGATCCTGTATCCCTTTGCCCGAGATGTCGAAGGTCGTTAAAGAATGGTTGGTTCAGTGCGCGCATTCTGGCTCTCGCTGGAGCTGGACATTTGCAGAGGAAGTGAGAGAGAGTTTCTTTTTCCTTTGTATTACCGCAACTGCGGCAATGCGGGTTGTAAGAGATACCTAGCTTGTCCGCATATGGTCTCCAATTGGCCAATGCCCCGTGATTATTGCCGTGAGTCTGGCGATATCTGGGCGGGTTCTGTTTAGCAGGTTATTTGTTCTGTTTTGGTTGTTGGTAGGCCATATCTTCCTTGATATGACGCAGTTTGTCAACCCCGACCATCGGAAATTGGCTTTCTGCAGAAAATGCGAATGTATTTGTCCCTTTACCGCTCCTAGCGGAATGTGGACTGGATCTAGGCAAACCTTTTTGAATTTTGTTCTGGGGCAGGCTTACGTAAAAAAAAAGTACGAACTAAATGTTACGGTTCAGAGTTTTAGTCCAAGGTACCTATTTGCCTTAAATGAATTTTTTTTGTCTCCGCTGGGAGGTGGTAATCTTCGAAAGACGAGACCGGGTGCCGGTGTTTGTTTGTACCCACTTCTCCCTACGGTATAGGTACGGTCTTATTGGTATTTCATTGTAGGGCGTACTTTCTGACTTAGTTGTTAACTGGATTCGCGTTAGTAGCTCATGATGATCTGTGTATATTTTCAGCCAGTGCATCTCAAGCTTCTTGGCTTTTAAGCAGTTCATCTTACCGAAGGTTGCTGCCAAGCCTGGTGTTCCCTTTCGTTTTGGAAAACTACATGATTGTCGTTTTCAGGACAGTCTTCACATTGAAGACAGTAAGTTCTGTTAGCATGCTAGAATTTCTGCAGATATGAACGGAAATATCCAGAACTGTCGGGAACTGTGTTAGATGGAACTCTTCTTCACCGCTTGATATCTTTCCAGCCATTTAGGCGTTCAAGCGTTTTTGCTATAGTCTCCTATACTAAGCGCATCCTTAGTGGCATCTGTGGCAACAGTTGTTGCAGCTATTCTATTGATGGTCCATTGGGATCATATTTGCTATAACATGGCCTGCATCGCCGGAGGTTGTGCACTCTCAATGTTTCTATATACTAAAGAATTTGCGTTCGAAGCGACCATGAAGAGCTTTATCCGCCTTTGATAACGTCCCTGCTCTGCGCCATAGAGCAGGACTGGAATGACTAGGGTCTTATTATAGAGTCATATGTGATGCCAAAACTAGACATAGCTATGCACAGCTCATCTCTACAGTTGGTTGAGTATTGATTTACCTACACTACACTTCTTTGATTTTCTCCTTGATCTGGCGCAGTGTGAATATTTGGTCGGTTGTGGAGAGGGTCTAAAACCTGATAGAGACCAATCAGTTCGTTGACGTTGGTTCACACAGAACAGCAGATATGATCTTATATAGACAATGTTGAGGCACTATAGTTGGCACAGTTTAGAGGGTCTGCTTTTTTGTGGATCGGGCAAACGATGCTAAGGTTCCATTCATTGGACTGGGAAAACTCCTTCTTTCAATCAAGCATTCTATACATTTCAACATATTCGGAACCGCTTTGAATGCCGCCTATATTTTGCGATGCGGTCATCCGTCGCGGGGACTTGTATACCCACTTTGGAAATAAGTTTTAAATACTGTGAGACTCTCTTCAAGTGTAAAGCGATCCGACTGTGTTTTCGTCACCTTTTTGATCTCAAAAAGGCTGTGAATATCCAAATAACAATAAAATGTTAGCACAGCCAGGGCAGAACAACCTTCGCCCGCCTAACTTTAAATAATTTTTCAAATGCTCCACTGACAGCTTGTTGCGACTCCAAGATGATTTTCAATATCATTTTGGCTTTTATGTTGGCTTGTGAGTTTTATTCAATTGCTTCAAAAATGAATAAGTTACATGAAACACGGTCTCGACCAACAGGGTTCGCTCAACCATATCGGTTCCTAGTGTTAGCTGCCTTCCAGTTACTCACCCCAAGTTGGTTTAAGACAGATCCTCAATTGTGCGTGCGTCACATTGTTATATAAGTCTTTTTCGACATCGAGAGCTCGCCTTGGTGCGTTTCTTTCAGACTTTGACAACGAAGGGAGATTTATCCATGGTAACCCGAAAGCCGAATCTTGACATTGCCCTTGTTAGGTTAGGTTAGGTTTGTGGGCTAGCGAGGAGTACTCCGCGCCACACTCAGGTCAATACTGACATATTGTGATTCCCGTGTGGGAAAGAGGTTATCCCGTACCCATTTTAACCTGTTTTCAAATTACTTACTGTGCGGCTACATACAAACCATCCTGATAATTTGACGAAGTTCATTATCTTATCTATTGATGTGCTGGAAGGCTGGTCTGGGTCGTTGAAGAAGTGACTCCCTGCCAATTTATACCTGGTGTGTTGGAGACCTGGGCAGTGACATAGGAAGTGGGTCACCTCAAGATCTCCCTCATTACCGCAGCCTCTACAAAGTTCTTCTTCTGTTAAACCTATTTTTTCATGTGGCACCGCAGAGTATTGTGCCGCGTTATGATTCCTACGAGGATGGGCAGGGATTTCATATCCTTTCTTATTATTCTCTCGGTTCTGGTTTCGTTAAAGGACGGCCATAGCCTTCTTGTGGTATTACAAGTATTTAAAGTGGCCCATCTTGCGTTCGCCTCTCTTGTGGTTTTTCTTCCTGATTCATGCTTGAGTGTGCAAGGCATTCCGTGCACAGAGAGATCAGCTTGTTCTAAAAAAGCTGTCGTATATTGTCGTATCATTTCGTCTACTTTCTCATTCCCTGGAATGCCTTCATGTCCCGGAACCCAGCAGAGCGATACCTTGTGATGTGCTGTGTAGTGTACCAAGATCAATGAGTTCTTTGCAACAGCACTTCACAAGCTTAGATTTTTTTTCTGGTGCAGTTATGGCTTTTATTGCTGCCTGGCTGTCGAAAAAGAAGGTACCTCCAGGTGGTATTGCCCTTACCACAGACTCACGGGATGTTGTTGTCACTGCCAGGACCTTTGCTTAGAAGACGTATCGGGAAGGCGTATCGATTTTGATATGCCAAGCGATTCGGAGAATCTTGTTAAAAGTCGTCCCTATACAAGCTAGCGGCATAGAAAGGGTGGTCTTGATCTGAAATTGTTGTGGTTTCTTTAAGATCAGAGTCTGGCCTAAAACTATTCCAATAGCTATAGTGGCCAAATATTTAATTGTCGAAAGGTTTTATGCGCGTTCAGTCAGTTTAAACGACATAATTTTTAGAAAGCTTATTTCTCTGTAGTTGCCACATGAAGTATGAAGTAGGTACCTTTGTTCTCTAAGTGATCACACAGACCAAACTTCCAGTGATCTTCCATTGCTTTGAAAAACTCGGCTGGTCGGACAGAATGTGGATGGTGGGAGTGGACGGAAGTTTTGACTATCGCTTTCCGTGTTGTGCAATCTATTTTTGTTAAGTCCCGAAATTTGAAGAAGGACACCGAAAAATGGTAAAGCTTGTGTACAAAAAATACCCGCGCACATGTGTCGTAGCAGTCACAATGATCGTAGGTACTCATACTCAATTGCATTGAAATCGGGTTAGGTTATAACGGCTAAGGAAAAAAACGCCCAAATCGATTTGAAAAAAAAAACGCCAAAAATAATACCCGATATAAACAACAACATTGAAATAAAGCCCAAAAAGCATTTGCAGTTTAAAGGTCTGCTCAAACAAACGCGAAAGGCGAAAGTGGGAGCGGGAAATAAATATACATGGCAATGGCGGTCCCACCGTTTCCGCGCGAAATTTGCTCCCGCTTTCGCATTTCCGCGTTGGTTTGAGCAGACTTTAGTGCGTATGAGGGTCACTAATGCCATTACTGGTCATTATCCCCAAAATCAATGTCACATTCCCCAAAATTGTGTGAATTGCAATGTTTTGGGCTTAATGACATGTTTTAAAATGGGCGTTATTGTTTTGGGCTATAATACCCACCGCCCATTGAAAGTTTATGTAAACCCTTCTTCAAGGCCTGTAAAATATTTCGCCAAACTCAAAAACAAAACAAAAATGCGCTTTGAATTCGCATGTCACGATTAGAGTTATTGTCACACTTTGCTTTCCTCACGTCATATAATGTTGATGACCTCTTGTCAGTTTCGAATTAGTAATTTAGCCACGTGCCATAGTTTGTGCCGCATGTTCGGCCCGTTGTCATAAAGCCACTTAATCTGAATTTATTTCGCCATAATTGGTCGGGAGCGGGTTTTTTTTTTGTGTTCTCTCCTCTCCATAAAACAATGAGGCAAATTAAATAATAAAGAATATTAATTTTTGTATAAGCTTCTCGTGCATTTTCAATTTGTTACTGTACACGCATTCCCATTGCGATGGACTGTGTACACATTGTACATCAAAATTTCACACATTTTCACAATTAATTCGTGCCGATGTAATGCAATCAATTAATTGCATTCGTCTCCCGTATATGGTCGGCAGCGACACGGTGGAGGGTATCATTAAACCCTTAGGTCTGAATGGATTGTTAATTACAATTACCCCCATCGCGGTGTGTCGCTGATGGGGGGAGGGGGTGGACCATAGACCATAATACCAACCATATTTGGACAGCGGAATTTTAGGGCCATAAAATGCGATATTGCAATGCGCCGTGTGAGTGTGAGGGTATGCAGTCGCCAGCAGGATTTCAAATCCCCACATGTATATATAGCTGCTCATCCCCGGCGACGAACAATTGATTCCAAATTAATCAAACTTTTATGTGGCATCCAATTAAAAGAGCCATAAAAGAAGAAAATTACTCCACATACGAGCAGAACGTATAATCATCGCAGCACCCCCTCCCTTGTACAGTGTTGTACACACACTATGACTATGCTTTCAAGAAAATAAACAAAGTCCTGCTCGAAGACGAAAACAAATTCCAATCACATTAGAGTTTAAGGACTTCAAATGCTAATAAATGTGGAAAAAAAAATGTACGATAACCGAAAAGGAATTGCGAAATTATTTCCAAAAAAAAAGAGGAGAGGAAATAAGCACAAGAACAAACCAAAAGCGAAACAAACTCACAACATAACCATCGAGTGGGTTTTTATTTTTTCGTGACACAAGTTTTCGGAACGTTGTCGTCTTCGTCGGTCGTTCGACGGGGAGTCTCCTTCGACCCTTAAGACGGTTGCTGTACGCACACCAACCCCCCTGTTGGTGTTGGTGTTGGGGTTACTACCTCCTATCAGCGTTGCCACTGTTGGACTATTTTATCGCAGTAGATTCTCTAAAAAAATGCAGTAGATTGAATTCTTTTGCAGTAATTTTCTTTTTTTCAAACAAAACCAAGGTAAATTACAAAACATAACATAAACAATACGAAATTAATAGAGACTAGTATTTAAACAAAACAGAAAAATGCATTACCTATAATTAATGAACATGGAATATTGTTCATCTTCATTGGCTATTAAATTTGTTTCTTTGTCATCATCGTAAGAAGGAAACAAGTTTAAAATATGCTATATCGAGGGTATACTGCCTTCCACTAGGTACTAACTTTGTATCTACGTACCTCAGAGGTTTCAATCTTTCATCATTAAAGTTAAAACGATTTTTTATCTGTTGACAAGCCTCGATATAAAATTGCAGCACGAAAAACTCCATCAAGCTAGAAAATATTTGTTCAGAATCGACGTCTAAATTTGACCTGTTGTTGTTCAAAGACATATTTTGCTGAAACAGTTTCCTTCGACAATTTAAGCCAGGAAATCTCAGTTTTCCAAATATGCTTGTATTTCTGTTTGTATTTTATGTACTATTTTGGATTTGGCTTCCTCATTTAAGCTTTTACAAAAATGCAGTAGATTTAATTTGGTGGCAGTAGAATTAAATTTTGAAAAAAATGCAGTTGATCTACTGCAATTGCAGCAAAGTGGCAACGCTGCCTCCTATTACCAACCACATGCAGCTCCATCTAATCTAGTGTAAGTAGAGAACCATGTCAGATTGGCGGACTTGTTGTTTTTCTCTTCTTCCATTCCATTAAAAATATTATTTATGTACATTTCCGGGGGCTGCCGAACCAGAGGGGCACGCCGCACCGTTTCCATCACCGCCAATTGACATGGGGGTGCGGCCGGCGCGCGGTTCTGTATAGTGAGAAAGCGATACACATGCGACAAACGGCGGGAGGCGATATGTATGTTTGGAAAAACTTTGTTTTTCATTTTGTTAATATTTTTTTCATACATTTTTTTCTTGGTTTCCTTTTCCCAAGAGTTTTGCTCCTTTGGGTTGTATATTCTCCTTGGAGACAGAAAAGAATCTATATGTATGTCGGTGATGGTGATTGTGTTGTGGTAGGGTGAAATTAGTTTATTTGAGCTAATTTAATAATTAGAACAATACGAATGTAGTTTGTGGTAAGGTTTTGAGGGTGATTCAATCTATGGTTCGTAGAGTTGACAATTTATGGTTTGGAAATCCTTTGTCATTGTGGTGAACAGTTGGCGGTTGTTGTCGGGAGACATTCAAACTTGTGTAGAAAGTCATTTAAAGTAATGTTCGGTTAAAGGCCAGACTTATCTACTGTGCGAAGACTTTGGGAGAAGGAATAGCTTTCACTTAGTTCTAAATATTTCAGTAACGAGTTTATGGTAGTAAATTCTACATAGTCGTTGATAAGCCCTTTAGAAGGTCTCTTTGAATTTTGTTTTAAGGAATATCTATCCACGTAGTTCATGCAACTTTAAAATCTCCCGATAAAATATGACAACAGGCTTTGTAATGACTTTAATTCATTTATGCATTTTGTAAATGGTGCCAAACAAACGTGACAGATAATCTATAACACCTATAACATTCTATTTGACAACAAAAGCTAAAGCTAAAGCAACTTTGCTAGTTGCTTGCTAGATATTGTGCATCATTTTAAAAAATCGGAATATTTTGCGAAATCGGTGGTTGTTTTCCCAGCCTGAATTTCAGCGCAGATTTCCCGGTTGTCCGATACCAACTGGGCAAACACCTAGACGTTTAGCCATTCGCCTAAAAGACTATGGAAAAACACTAAATGCTGCAAGGTCTGGGCGTCTCCGGAGCAGCCGTTCTGCTGAGGATATCGCAGATGTGTCCAAAGATATCGCAGAGGACAAAGAACTCCGGAGTATTGAACCAAATGGCTACTGTGGAGTGGACGACGAGGGCTACAGAGGCATGCGCTCAATGACTTTCTCCTACCTCAATTGGATGAATTGGGACTGGAGAATAAGTGGTTCCAACAGAATGGGACAACGGCGCATTCTGCATGAGGCACAACCGAAATTCCTGAGGTCTGCATTTCTGGGTCGCCTAATCTCTCGTTTTAGCGATTTGCATACTGGCCGGCAAGAACGTCTGATTAAAGCGTCTTTTTCTTGTTGTGTTTTTTTTTTAAGTCACGCGTCTATGTCATCAAGCCTCATACTCGCGTGAAACCCTCACGAATATATGTCAAGAATTCGTGGACCTATCCCCGGAAGTTCTAGCAAAAGTGAAGAAAAATGCCATAAATCGGATCCGAATGGTCATCAATTCTTGCGGCCGGCACGCGGCCACTTAGCCGATATCGTTTTCTCGACTTAATACAGGGGTTTCCAATCTTTTTCATACTGCGACTCCCTAGAGAGGTTGAAATATTTTTGCGACGCCCTTCTAAAATCACAGATGTGTGAATAGAAGGTGATCTTACTGAAGATTCACTCAATTGTTTTTTTAATAAGGACGGGTCGACGTTGAAATATCGTCGTCCCATAAATAGGTGGCGCAACAGGCGGTAGACACCCAAGGCCTAGATTCTCGCAACCATTCGTTTTGTGTGAGTTTCTATTTTTGGGACGAATGGAAGGGACCTACAATTTCATGCCGAGTCCGAACGGCTAAATTGAGAAGCTTTTTCATGACAGTCATACTCTCGGATGTTTGTCAGACGTTCGCGAGAGGTGAAGCAGTAGAAAAAAACTTTAAGATGTAATTTGTGTTTTTCCGGGGATCGAACCTGGGATCCTTCGCACAGTAGTCCAGCACACTAACCACTGCGCTACTGCGCCCACATAGTTGTGGTAATTTTGCTTGTTAACATACCCGCATTCATCTAAGAATGCGCCTCGTCGTCAAAGGTGATTTATCGGCCAAAATTTGGGTCCTCTTCCAAACGCTCCGAAGCCAATTCAGGGAACAAACGGCTTTGTCTATGTTCATTAATTTTGAGCTCGTCTTGTACGGGCGTAAGCCCAAGTCCCGATGCAAAATTCGCCAACTTGGAATCTGCGAAAGCCGATTACTTGTTCACGGCGAGGAATTGACTGCCTCGGGTTCTCCTGTACACTCTAGTGGACCGTGGCAATGCCCCCGACGAATCTGGATGGCCGTACAAATTGAAAAACCCTTATTTAATTTGAGTGCCAGGCAAATATACGAGTGCCAGCCACAAAGCAAGTGTGACTGGAAATGCGGGAAACACAAGAGAGCTTAATTTTCTACTGCAATGTAACTATTGAATTTCGCTTCGACCTTGCTCTTGGTATTCGTAAAGAGAAACGTAATGCTTTTCCTTTGTTCGGAGTCTTACAGCAGTGAAAAAATAAAACCTTCGATGCCCTTAGGATAGCACCACGACGCCCTAGGGGCCACTGTATAGAAAGCAATCCTGTTTAGCCATTTAGTCTGATGAAGCCACTGAAAGTATATGGACAGACGGAGGGAGATACCTGCCTCAAAGTCGAATGCTCCACTTCGGATCCCCTTTTCGTTGACAATCTCGGCGACTTGGCAAAACTGTCTCCGTGACTTTATTAATAGGCTGCTTTAAATATTGAGAGGCGTTACCTCTCTTAGGAAATAGACTCATGTGGTATTGCCAACAACCAACCTCTGTTTTAGGTCCATCCACGGTTGGTACCTACAGCCAACTTTGTACCTAACCCTTGTATTGCCATCAGTGTTGCTCAAGACTTGGATGCAATTCCAATTTTTGTCTCGCCCAATATACAATCAGTTACCCAGAAAAACATTGGTTATAACCACGTAAAAAGAGGATCACAGAAAGATTAGGTTAGGTTATGGAGCTGAAAGGATGAATCGGAAACGATCACTGGTGGTCTACTTAATTTTTCTTCTTAATGAGGCTATAGGTTAGGATACACTTAAGCCTTATTCAAAAATGCGCCACTAATTAGCCCTGCCCTTAGTCAACCGCCTTTAAGTTGGTTAAAGTACCTACTTTTCTACTTGTCCGCGCCACCTTAGGAAGGGCCATCCCCCTACCGAGTCTACGAGTACTACCTTATGCGTATATGCGGAAGCTTTACTGTTGATGGCTTTAAGAAGGGAATGAAAATAGTCGTTCCGCAATTTAATGGTACATTTTAACATCGCAAATTGACCAATGGACAATGGTTGTAAACCTTACTTAAGGTTGGAATTGGTTTGGAACAGTTTTTATCATCATGCAGATCGACTTTTGCGCACCAAGCTTACTTAAATTATACTTGCATCTGAATGGACAGACACAAATTGGCTGTTTGCATCCGCTCCGCCGGGTCCTTTAAATTGCAACTTAAACGTACCTACTTATAAGCTTCCTCATTTTTTTAGGCATTTGCGTCTTTTTCGACCAACGTACATTTGTCCGCTGCCTAAACTTTAAAGCTTAAAAGAGTTCTTACCTTTCAGGGAATAAATGCAGACCTCACCTAAAAAAAAATAAAAAAAAATAAATAAATAGTTGAGGCAACAGGTCTGTATAGGCACCCTAGGCCTAGCTTCTCACAACCACTAGTTTGTATGAGTTTTTATTTTTTTGGACGAATTGAAGGGACCTACAATCTTATGACAAGTCTGAAGTACGGCTTAATTGAGAAGCTTTTTCAGGACAGTTGAATTTTTTGATAAAATTAAACGTCCGTGATTTTTAGATCCAGTCCAGTCCATGCACCCACCAGACCTCACCTGGTGAATCTAATGTCGTTTTTGGTTGGTCGCCCAGAACTGTCTGGAAGAGCTCTCCGTGATTCTCAATTCAAATCCAGAAGCAAATTTCTCTTCTTTTCAGTAGAAGAACTGTCAATTGAGTGCCAATCGGAAGCTTTCAGAAGCGTTCGGATTGTTTCCGGACAGTTCTAAACGACCAATCGAAAACGACATAAATAAAGAACGAACAGGAAAAAAGTGTCGTTAAGTGCACATCAACACGTGTACACTTAGCCAGTGGGTAGACTCATTGACATGATTATATATGGACTGTGAGAGTAGACAACTTCGCGTTGGTTTCTCTTTCTCTCTCTGATTCAGAGCGGACTAAATTGGAAACTCCCACTTTTTTGAAATGACATATTGTTAACACTGACGCAACATTTCAATCGTTTTACTTATTAAATTCACTTTCACCCCCGCTCAATAGGTGTCTCTACAGCATTCTATGGAGGTATCCAAGATGGTTGTCATTTTGTTTGACGTATTTATCGCCTGGAAAAACGAGCGCTAGTTATGTTGACGTCATTTTCTGAGCAGAGATTGTATTGAACTGACATTTCACTGGTCCCTATATGGTATGTCAATGGGGGACCCATTACTGGCGATGACAAGCAGTTGTTTATGACTTTTCGTTTACGTAAGAATTTATTTTTTAGCTCAGTATCTGTATTAGTTCTAGGATGTACAGATTGGTGAGAATTTAATTAAATTCAAATCGATTTTGCAATTGTGTCTCGGCTAAACTGATGCTCAACTGGACCCTTCATAGCTCACGATCTTCCACCAAAGGGTCTATATCATCCAGGGACAGTTCAACCCACTCATCTTGGGCCTAATGCGAGGAAAGCCGCCTGATGGAATGGATATATATTTACATAAAGATATTCTATCAAAAGAAGTTTCAATAAATTCGGTTGTGAACTCAGCTAAATATCCAGACAGTCTGTGAAGGGGCCTTGGTTCACCCAGAACTATAAGTAGGTGTAAATAAATATTCTAAACCTCGAAACACAATATTATCGAGAAAGTATTGCGTAACTTTGAAACATTTTAATTGTAATTTGTCCAACAAAATACTTACTTCTCGCAAAACCCCTCGAGACGCATTTAAAACTGCAAATTCCACTGTCAACCTTAACCGCGTCGCTTTTAATTAAATCACCTTTCAACCAAAATTTAAACCTCCACATCGACCTACTACCCTCTTTGTACTTTGCAACACTAAAACCAACTCAACAGGTGGTCACATGTTATCCTCTTGGGCAAAGAACAGGAACAAAGACAAAAAAAAAAAACCCAAAATCACAGATCAAAATTTAATTTTACCCTTCTTCCACCCTTGTTAGTGTGCTACATTTATACAACACTGGCTCCTGCATGACATCGAAAATGTCTACCCTTACTAACCAAAGTTTGCAGCTCCCGCATTTTAATGTCCTTATGAATATCCTTTAACGAATAAATGGGATAGCAGAGGCTTGGTTTGAGGATATTGCAGCAGAAGGTAGATACATTCGGATACCTTCCGAATGCCATTCCGCATGCATTTGCAGAAATGACTAAAGCGCTTAACTCCGATCCGTTGCTCGTTCCCCTTTTTCGCTTGCGTTTGTCGCATTTCTCTGTTGCGTAATTGTTATGAGGCTCTAAAGTTGCCTATACATATATATCTACGTATATGGTTCCCCCCAATGACGACGGCTATACGACACGACTACAATATGATGGTGATGCAGTTAGTATTATTTGGATGCAAGCAGACTAATTCCAAAAGAGCGGCAGCAGGAGAAGTACCTATACCGAAGTTCCATCCAACCGACCGAAACTACTTAATGCCCAAAAAGTTTTGCAATATATTTATAGGCAGTATCTGTGTATACAGAGTGGCATTTTATTTGCCAGGTTTTATGGTATAGGCGGGGTGGTGGGTTGGTACATTGGGATTTAAAAGTTTCCTAACACCTTTCGTGAATCGTGGTTAGTATGGTAATTTGTGCTATAAAGCGATTTAGATGGAGTGGTCGTCAAAGCTAGTAATCAAGTTGAATGGTCATTATGTCATAATTGCTATTTGCTATGTAGTATAGTTTGACAATTTGTAACAAAAATTTGACAAACCAAGCAAGTTGAAAGAGTGGAGCAATGGAGTAGTGAGAAAGGAATCTCCTTCGACATTTATGATGTTCAGATTAAGATAAAGTAAGTGACTGTTGCATTCAGAGCTATCAGAACTTGATTGGAATTCGACAACAATTCGAAGGCAACCATTGGAAGAGATGACTTGGAGCAGTTGCAAGGGATGACAGTACCTTGCAATAGTCCCAACAAAAGTGCAACAGGTGACTTAAACACTAGAGTGAGCGAAGAAGAGATTATTGCGAATTAAATACTAACTTATGTCGTTTTCGATCGGTCGTCCAGAACCGTCCCGAAGCAATCCGAACGCTTCTGAAAGCGTTCGATTGGCACTCAACTGACAGTTCTTCGCCTGAAAAGAAGAGAAATTTGCTTCTGGATTTGAATTCAGAATCGCGGAGAGCTCTTCCGGAAGGTTCTGGACGACCAACCGAAAACGACATTATTTATTTGGTCTAGGGTGGATCTTAGACGCCTCTCCAGTTAGCGTGATCTTTGACTAATTGCCTCCAGTTCTGAATTTCAAGTTGGTTTAGGTAGGTCCCCTTCCACTTGAACGCGCCATTAAATGCGAGGCCTTCCTCCTTGGTCGAATCGAGTGTTGGCATGCCCTAGTAATCTTCGAAAAAGGATTTGCACTTTTTAGACCAGAGTCAAGGTTCCTATAAGGGCTTATAAAGGCTGATTTTTTGCACAGTAGCGCAGTGATTCGTGTGGTGGACTACTGTGCGAGGGATCCCAGGATCCCAAATTACATCTTAAGGTTTTTTTTACTGCGCCACCTCTCGCGAACATCTGACAAACATCCGAGAGTATGACTGTCATGAAAAAGCTTCTCAATTCAGCCGTTCGGACTCGGCATAAAATTGTAGGTCCCTCTCATTCGTTCCAAAAATAAAAACTCACACAAAACGAATGGTTGCGAGAAGCTCGGCCTAGAGTGTCTACCGCCTGTTGCGCCACCACCTATATATATATTTTTTTCAGCCTGATTTTGTTGTCAGTTCAGAGTTCACGCGTGATTCGTGACAGGTGTCAAAGTAAAAAATCCCATTTATTGATTTTTTTATTACTAAAAATCTATTCAGTCGCGAATCCATGTACATCTTGCGAGGCGAATTTGTTGAGCAATTCATCCTAGATCGTGCGATTTGACGCCGCGGGACTATTTTTTTGTGGGGATATGTGAAGCTTCTCGTCTAGACGGATAAGCTAGAAACTATTGCCGCCTTGGAAGACAACATACCAGTCGATATGATGGAAAAAGTATGCCAAAATTATGACATTCCGAATGGACCACTTGAAGCGTAGTCGCGGTCAAAATTTACACGAAATAATATTTAAAAAGTAAATGGCAGGAATTGATTTATCGACCCTAATACTTTCACTCAATTTTGGAAATTTTTGTTGGTTTTTATTTTATTTTAATAACCAAACGCTTAAAAAATCACCCATTAGTTGGCTGCTAAATGTCCTCCTGATATTGCAGACCGAAAATCCGTCGAAACAATTTTAGTTCCAAATGACTAAAGCTACGATTGCGCTGATGTCACAGAAATTGATATTACAGATCGGTATATAGCTACGTGTCATTCGTCATTGGGTGTCGGTACCCGATAACAAACTGTCAATCGTGCGGTCATGTGTCATGAGTGTCATTCTGACCCAAAATGAATGATATTCCCGTTTTGTTATTTTGTGACAAAGATGATTGCCCAGAGGCGAATGATTGGAATATGAAAAGCGTATCACCAGCATGACACTATGATACGATTGACACAATTGTACTTTACTGCTGGTGTCGTGCAGCACATTTTCATACAAGTTGGTTACTTAGCCCACGGTTAGTTTTTCCACATCTGGACTTTCATTGCCGGAAATACATAGTAACGAGAATAAGTACGATTTTCAGACGCTTTTATGGCTACAGTGTTTTAAATCTGTCATAAATATTGAAGGAGGTTTCAAAATTTCTATCGACCCTTAAAAAACTAAAGAAACATTTTTAAGTAACTAAAGGGTGTAACTTCTCCGGACGGAGCGATCCATGCTTCGGTGAAAATGAATAATTGAATGAATGAAAGGGTGTTTTTTTTAGAGGTATAGAACTTTGAAATGGAATAAAACAAAGGTGATTTTTTTAAATTGACATAAAATTTAATTTGTTCGAAAGATACTCTTCTGGCATTATAATTTAAAGATGATTTCTGGCATATGACCGTCACGGCTGGCTCGGACGTAGTCTTACCTGGAGATCCAATTTTCGATGACTTTTTCCAACATTTGTGGCCGTATATCGGCAATAACGCGGCGAATGTTGTCCTCCAAGTGGTCAATCGTTTCGGGTGTAGACTAGCGACTTCACATATCTCCACAGAAAATGGTCAAGCGGCGTTAAATCGTACGATCTTGGAGGCCAATTCACGGGTCCGCATCAACGTGAAACTAAGCGATTACCAAACGTTTCCTTCAATAAATCACTTGTGGCACGAGCTGTGTGACGTGTTGCGCCGTCTTGTTGAGACCACAGCTCTTGCACATCATGGTTGTTCAATTGATGAACGAAAAAGTCAGTAATCATGGCTCTATAGCGATCACCATTGACTGTAACGTTCTGGGCAGCATCGGACCAATTATTCCACCAACCCATAAAGCGAACAGTCTGACCAAACAGTCAGTTTTTGTGGATGTAACGGTGTCTCGACATACACTTGAGGATTATCATCCTTCCAAATACGGCAGTTTTGTTTATTGACATATCCATTAAACCAAAAGTGCTACCAAAACCTAAACAAAATTCGCTTATGAAAAGGACGTAGTGCGCGATACGTATCCCGAACAGAACCATGATTTTCAAAATAAATTTGCACAATTTGGAAGCGTCAGTCTATTCATTTTGAAATGCCAAAACAAACTAAAAATAAATCACTTGACAACTAACAAAATGGCCGCCACCTAAAATAGTGCTGCCAACTTAAACTTCTGTACCTCTAAACAAAAACCCCCTTCACTATACCTACCTTTCTACTGCACAAATCTGCTCCATGATATTGTGAAATCAAAAGAGCTGTCATTCGCACGAACAACGACAACAATATAGGGATAAAACGTGTCAATCGTGACATGCATGACACTGTAGAAAATCGTTTAGTGTCACACTTGGGACGCTGTCAAAAAAATCTGCCGTTCAGTCTGCGTTGGCAAGGCGTCGATCAAATCAGCCAATTTGTCCTCATGACATTTAAATCGAGTTAGTCGTTATATTGGTACTGACATCGGCATGTCACGGAATGACACGACCCGTGACACATGCAATCCCAGCTTAAGATATATGTTTTTAGCAAAAATTTCGCTAGTATCAATGCCTCTGGACCTTACTACTTAATTACCTTCTGGAGGTGAAGGATTCTATGATTTTTTCTAGATCCATCTTCCTCAAACGACATGGAACTATAGGTCCCACATGACTTATTGAGGCAACTAATTGCAGTTGGCTGACTCTGGATGGGTTTGCTGTTCAGATCAGACAGACCCCTGTTCGATGTTCTTTTTCGTCAAATATTCTCCCTTTCGATTGGCATCCTTTACATTCTTATATTCCACGGTAGAGATCCTTGTTGTGTATGTTTTTCTAAAATTATTATCATTTGTTGATACGCAATTGCCGTAGGTATATAAATAATTTCCTTTTATTGACTCTTTGAGTGAACATTTCAATTTCGTGTCCACAATATTTATATGAAAAGCGTCCGATGGCTTCGGGGCAACAATGTAGTTAAATTATCCTGCAGTTTCACTTCGCACTGTCAGACAGACAACAACGTGTTCCTTATTTTTGTTGTTGAATAGTCGAGTCGTCCTGCAGCAAGCTGTTTTAATTTTTTTTTTTTGAGGAGGGTAAAGCATTTCGGCTAAAGTTTTTCTTTTCTGTTTTCCCTTCGTTTGTTTGTTTAATTTTCCGCTTTCTTTCGGCCTCCCGCTCTGCCCGTTTATATAGTCTCGTATCTCTTTAGGTAGCCCATCATTTGGGTTATCAGCCCAGAATTCCTTTGAATTGTATTCACTATAGAAGAATAAGTATCTGTGTATCTATAGTGGCTTTTGTTCTTTATCCTTTGGATTTCTTGTTTAACTTTTTTTCCCTACCATCAACTTTCAAGGATAAAATACCGCAAACAAAATGGAGATTTTTTTTTTCTCCGTCTCTCTCTCTCTCTCTCGTTGGCAAAATGTTGAATCAATCTTTTGGTTAAGTTTTTCCCTTGTTTTGCTTTCTTGTGCCCGTGCAAATTATTATTATGATTCCACTGCCTCATTGTGAATAGAGCTTCACGAAAAGTTGTGCATTCCCACTGCTGCTGCTGCTATACTTCTTTAGACAACCAAATCTAAATAAAAGCAATCCTGTTTGGGGCTACCACTACGTAAATGTAATGCAATTTCAACCGGGCGGCGAAGGAGGGTGATGTCCTCCCACACACAAATAAATGCAGCTCACGAAATGTGCGTAGTTTGCTGATGCAAGTAGTACCTACTTTCGCTTCTGGCTGTGCTATATCAACTTGTCGCACTCAATGTATACCTGGTCACCGAATGTCACGTTTTTGCATCCTACCTATAGACGTAACCGTAACCCTAAGCTGGCGAGTAGAGGGTAGGTGGTGGATGCAGGCATAGTGAAACTACGATTAGTTTTCCATTCGAGTGTAGAACGACAGGAAACACAATAAACAATGCCCCAGAAGTTTGTTGTCCAAGTTTGATGGAGCACGTAATTTGCTTGCGCAGGACGTTTTGTTCTGGAATTTGAAATGGAACCAGCGGGCCACAGTTAATAGAAAACAAAGTTACACATTTTATCCCTTGTTAGTGGGTAGTCACCACAGTGTTGTTTGTTACTCTACTGTGGAAGCCTATCAAGTCGGTTCGTTATGGTGGCATTCAGATGTACAGTTAAAATATTATGCGGAGAGTGTGTCGAAATCCTTGAGAAGGGAAGTCCTAGTAGTTGAGTTTGCATAATAGAATTGAACACGGGGTGGAATTTTTTTTTTTTTTTCTGAACAATCTGGAAATTGAATTTTCATAAGATTTTCAACATTCTCGGAATATTTCGAGGACAATAATGTTAACTGGGCTGAAACTGAAAGGACTTGTACAAATTTTATTGTCGGCTAATGTGATTTCTATGGAGAATTATGTCAGTATACTTGGAGATTGTTTCCTTTCATATGGTTGTGCAATTATTCTTGGAAATTCCTACAAAAGGTAGGTACATACTTATAGGGATGATAAGACGGTTTAACGTGAATTGACTTGCATCAGCATCGGATATTGAAAAGATATCACACTTTCACGTGGCAATTGCAAGAGGTGGAAGATGCTATAGGTATAGGGAATAACTTACATTTAAAAGTGGACTTTCTGGGTCTAAAAGGATGCTGCTACTCATACCAATATGTACATGCTTGGAGGAAAATCCTTTGCTATCGCTTGACAAGCTTGCTCATCAAATATTTTAACACTTTACGGAATCCTTCGGGTATGGCGACGCTATAGTCTGGGATGGACATAGCCCTGAACCAATTACGCCTTTCCGATTAGGGTGGTTTTTGGCTAACTGTCTCGAATTGCGCACTTGAAGTTGGTTGGAGTTGTCTGCCACTTGTGAGCGCCGCACTTAAGGCGGTAATTTCCTCTACTTTGAGATCGAGTTGAAGACTCTAGCTGCGCTCTACCTATCCTCGCCATCGTAGACGATAGATTCGCATATTTCTGATCAAAACCTTTTCTCCCAATCCCGTCAACGCAAACAGGACCGAAAATCATTTGACAAGTTTTGCATTAAAAAAAAAAAACAAGAATAATCTTCATACGCCTTCGCTAATGTCCATGTTTCTGCTACATACAGCAAGTCAGGGGTGATAAAGGGTTATATGGACTACAGCCTCCTTATCGTTTCTTGGCAAGGCTTTGCTACTCAATTGCCTTCTTAGGTCAAAGAATACAGTGATTAAAAGGCGTCGTTTGGCTTGATTTATGATAAGATGAACTTCTCAAAGTTACAGCTGTCAACTTCGACCTTCCTAGGAGGAATAGGACGGAATATCACAACAGACAGCTGTAACTTTAAGGTGGTCAATGACTTTGTCAACTTCGGCTCCGCTTTGAACTCTGAAAATTTTAAAAAAACGAGTTTAGTAGGCAAAAAGAAGGCCCAGACATTCTTTTTTACAGCATTCACTTGGTTTTGTCTTCATTCACGGCTTAAAGTCATTTTTGCGCCTTTTGTCCAGTGGCTTAGCTAGATTGGGCTATTGCAAAAATTTATCTAGCCATTTCAACAAAATTACTTAGGTTCAAAGTGCTCGCCAATCCTGTGCTGTTACATTCATTCCGTATGAATAATGAAACGGGGAGAAGAAAAAAGCAACGCAAATTAAGTCCACCAATTATATAGGACACAACATTACTAGCGCTTGTTTTGTGGTTACTGATGGTGCTCCCTTGGATATTGGGGTTCTATCAATTAGTATGCAATAAGTAATTAGTAATTTGTGAAGAAATACATTTATTAAGATTGGCCCCAAAGCCCTAGTGCCCCTTTGGCTCCATGGTACATACGCCACTGCTTCTGTCACAATATTTGCAAAAAGCTCGTTGAATTCTTCCATTCTGGCAAATTCATCCGCGTATATGCATGTAATTGTTGAAAATGTTGTCCCTGCTTGTTAGTTTCTTAAAAATTGTTCCATGATGTTTCTTTGACGTTTGCAAAAGTGAAAAAATCAGGATGATACAAAATAATAAAATTAGTAGCTTCTACTTCTTCTCCTTCTGACGAGTGTACAAATGTTGCGCCATCTGTTGGTTTCCTTTTGAATTATCTGTTATTTTGACATTGACAGTTCTTACGTGTTAAAATTTACAAAACTCATGTCGTTTTCGGTTGGTCGTCCAGAACCGTCCGGAAGCAATCCGAACTCTTCTGAAAGCGTTCGATTGGCACTCAACTGACAGTGAAATTTGCTTCTGGATTTAAATTCAGAATCGCGGAGAGTTCTTCCGGACGGTTCTGGACGACCAACCGAAAACGACATCAGTATTATAAATTTTTACACTTGATCGTTTAGAAATATTACAAAGTTATTCCAAAAGATGATGCTGAGACTACAATTTGGTCAAAAATTCATCTTCTCAAAGATGCTCCTTCCTACCTCGCCGGCGAAGTAGTCACAGAGAAGCGTGTGCCTATTTGAGTAGCGTCATTATTGACCCAATTTCCTCCCAGGACGGGCAATTAAAGAAAAGGCAATGGAGGCATGATAACCAATTTTTGTTTGTCCAAAAATTGAGGATTTGAAGACTTTGGCGGGCTATGGTTTTAATCAACAAGATCTAGGTATGTGTCAAACAAGCTGTCCAATAATCGACGCATTAAGCGTCATAAGCTCAATAATCGTGTAATCAGTCCTTTTTGTGATGTTGAATGGCCGCCACGAAGATGCCCTTTGAAGCCGTTGAACATTTTTTTTATGGGGTGCCATTAAAGATCGATACCATGCGAATAATCTAGAGATGATTCAGGCATTCGAGAAAAATATTTGCCAAGCTATACGTGAAATATGGGCCGAAACCGTCGAAAATGTATTAAAAAATTGGGTTGACAAGATGGCATACTACTAGACCAGTCAGATAGATAGTCATTGGAATGAAATCCATAATTTACTCTTTTTAATAAAGCCACAATTGTTAATTAATATTGAAATATTTTCTTATAGTTTTTTTTTTTTTTTAAATAAACCAATGAGTGGACCACCCTATAAAAAAAGTGAGAGTACAACTTCTGGTAGTCTTTTATAGGTTTCCCGAGCTTTTATCTTATCCATGGACCCTTCGAACATGCCTGGGTCATCCGAGAATATAATTAACCCTATTGGATGGGTTTCAGAGTAGTGGGCGTGGCACCTCCCATACAAACTAAACCATCAAAACTTTCTTTCTCTACACTCGTACCAGGTTAAATTGTAAAATTTTAAATATAGGTGTTTATTGACTGCGTGCAAAGTACTTAACAAAATTTGGGCGGAATCGGACAAAAGGGCGTGGCACCTTCTGTATAACAAACACTTTTTAAATACTTTATTTCGTATAGTTTAAAAAAGATACGTATAGCTTTCTGTAACTCGGAAATATGAAAGTATGTAATCGAGAGACAAAACAGTTTATAAAATGCGGGCTGGATTAAATAGGGGCGTGGCAAATCTTGCAGCTTCCGATGCTCACGTCTGCAGTTTGGTTGGTGAGACAGAGTGATGAGTTGCGCTAAAATAAAATATGATTCCGCTCGATTTATAACAAGACTTTATTATAATATGTAATTCAGTGAAAAAGGGAAAAGTCAAAGTGACAGACGGAAAAAGATTACAGCCATCTTGTTGTGGACTGTAGGCATGAAATGTGGATTGTGGAACTGGATGTGTTCAGTGAAACTACTTCACATTATTCACCCAACACCCCTCCTCAATTCCACAATCCGTAGTCGTGAGTTTAATCTAGAAAAAGCATTCCTAAATGTGTGAAACATCGTAGGTGAGCTGGTGCTGCCATGGATTTCGTTAATGCATCTGCAGCCATCTCTTCTGATCTGACGAAAGATATACTGATTTTACCTTCCGCTACCGCCTCCTTAATAAAATGATGTCGGATGTCAAGCTGCTTTGTTCGCCCCTGAACTCCCATTGCATTTGCAATCGCCTGTGCACTGCGACTGTCGCTCCAAATCGTTACTGGTCCTTGATGAAATCCGAGTTCCTCCATTAAGTTACGTAAGAACGCTGCTTCCTTTGCTACGGAACTGAGATTCACGTACTCCGCTTCTGTACTGGATGTAGTCACAATCCGTTGCTTCTTTGAAGCCCATAAGACCGCTCCACCTCCGTAAATGAAAGCATATCCACTTTGTGACTTCCTGTCATTGAAATCGCTCGCCCAACTAGCATCAGCAAACGCGTAGAGTTCCATTGATGTCTTCCTATAAACGATGCCAGCATTCCTTGAACCCTGAAGGTATCGAAGAACATGCATTGCTGTATTCCAATGCTGCTGCCGAGGATCGCCGTTGAATTGCGATAACGCGTTGACAGCGTAAGCTATGTCCGGTCTACTAAAGGTGGCTAGGTGTAGCAGACTTCCTATCAAACGACGATACTTGGTTCTCTCGACCTCCTTGCTCTCTCCTGGGATAGTTGGTTCTTGCTCCAATTTCAAATTTACCGGGATTGGTAACCGGCCTGGTTTACAATCCGTGAGTCCATATTTATCTAGCAGGTTGTTAATAAATCCACCTTGGCTAATACGAAGACTGTCGGTAAAACGTTTGACCTCTAGTCCAACACACAGCACTGGGTATCCTAGGTCCTTTATCTCGAAAACATCAGACAGGCATTGCTTCAGCACTTCAAACTCCTTCTGATTATTTGTCGCCACAAGCAAGTCATCCACATAAACGGTAATCAGCATTATTTTGTCACCTGCTGACTTGTGATAAATGCACCTGTCATATTTTGAGGGGGTAAATCCAAGAGCCTTAAGTGTCCCATCCAGTTTTAGGTTCCACTGTCGACCACTCTGCTTCAGTCCATATATTGCCTTATGTAGTTTGCACACACCATTTCCGTCCACAAAACCCTCTGGTTGTTCCATAAAAACGACTGCGTCAATCTCCCCATTTAGGTAGGCTGAAGAAACGTCCAGATGATGTAAGTTTAAGTCCTTTTCAATCGCGATTGCCATGGTTAATCGTATCGAACTAACATTCGCCACTGGTGAGTAGGTATCTTGGTAGTCAACGCCTTGAATTTGGTCAAAACCCCTTGCCACGAGGCGTGCCTTCCTCTTTTCCACGGTTCCATCCGGCCGGTATTTGGTCTTAAAGACCCACTTGGATTTAATCACCTTCCTATTCATCGGTCTGTCTACCAACGTCCACGTATTGTTCTTCATTAGGGAGTTGTACTCCGCCTTCATCGCCTCTTGCCACTCGCTTGCGACGTCCAAATCATTAATTTCCTTGACTGTTACTGGATCGTCGCGCGCCTGGTTCAATTCGTCTTTGGAAACTATTGTCACATCAAGTTCATCCGTCTCCGATTCCTGGTCTAAAGGATCCAGTTCTGAATTGCTCGAATCGTTGACATGTTCAGGAGGTGCATCAGAAGCTTCAGCACTATCCTGAAACGAAAAAAGATAATAGTTATTATTCTTGCATTCAGTACCTTCTACTTGGATCTTGTTGCCATTGCTAACAAATCTGACGTCTCTACTTTTGATCACACTGCGCCTGCTTGGTAGCCAAATCCTGTAAGCTTTCGTTTCCTCCGAGTAACCGCAAAAGATGCCTTCCTCCGACTTACACTCAAATTTACCCAAGTTAGAGCCCTTATCCAAGGTATAAACTCTTGATCCGATCTCCCTGAGAAAAGAAACACTCGGTTTGCTTCCACTCCAAAGTTCCTCCGGAGTAATATCACCATTGATTTTAGTTGGACATCGGTTTCGTAAAAATGCTGCAGTGTTGATTAGCTCTCCCCACATCATCTCAGGTAGATTACTTTCGTTCATCAGACACCTGCCCATTTCAGTTAAGGTACTGTTAGCCCTTTCGGCGACACCATTCTGCTGGGGGGTATATGGCACAGATTTCTGATGAAGAATTCCATTTTTCTCCACAAAATTTTGAAAATCCCTGTTGCAGAATTCCGTCCCATTATCCGTCCTCAGTATCTTGATTTTACAGCCAGTTTGATTCTCAGCGAATGCCTTGAACTTCGTAAAGGCTTCGAGAGCATCGTTTTTACGTTTCAAAAAATAGACGAAAATCTTCCGCGAGAAGTCATCAATGAATGTTATAAAGTATTTCGCCTTTCCTAAAGATTCTGTCCGCATAGGTCCACATATGTCCGAATGAACGAGCTGCAATCTGTCCGTTGTTTTCTTTTCGTTGTTTTTCGGGAAAGGTAATTGAGTTTGCTTCGATCGTAAGCATGTTGAACATGAACTGAAGTCCTCCTTAAATTTATCCGGCAGCCCTCTTACCATATCTTTTGATAGCAACTGCCTCAACGAATTTATATTAACGTGTCCCAGCCTTTTATGCCATGCTATAAGTGATACGCATTTCAACTTAGGAAATTCTGCTGTACTGCTGCCTATTTGTGCCTTTTCATCTACCACTATGTAATACAAACCGTTTCTCTTTTCAGCTCTCATTACCAGGCGGTTTGTCTTGTCGAAGATGTTTGCTCCAGATCGTTCAAAAACAACTTTGTACCCATGATCAGTCGCTTTGCTAACAGAAATGATGTTGTCCGTTAGTTTGGGAACAAACAATGTGTTGTATAGGTAAAATGGTTCGCTTCTATTTTCGACACTGATCCCAAGTTTTGCAGTTCCAGTTCCCTTGACATTTACTATGTGGTTATCGGCTAATTTCACGTGATTCGTTATCCCTCTTTTATTAAAGTTGACGAATGTAGACTCCTCTGCACACATATGTGACGTAGCACCACTGTCCAGGCACCATAACATACTTTTGTGGCTTGTCTCAGACGTGGCATTAGCTGATTGCGTTGGTATACACTCCTGTACAACAAAACCCTGTTGAGATTCGCTTCCGCTTTGAGTTTGCTTGACTTTGTCGTTTTTGCTCCAGCAATCCTTGGCCATGTGACCCCGCTTTCCGCACTTTCTGCAATTATATGGAAAAGTATCAGTTTTTACCTTATTTTGAATTTGTTTCTTATGAAATTTTTGAAACTTAATTTGCTTGACACTGAGAACATTGTTGGTCAAGCAATCCTTTTTCCTATCTCCTACTTCCAGCAGCCTTGTGCACACGGTTGCAACTTCAGGGTATACGCTTTGGGCATCAAAAGCAGATCGAATGTCTTTGTAGTCTTCTGACAGTCCGTCTAAAAGCACTACAACGAGCAAATCCTCATCCAAGGTAGCTGATAACTCCCGTAGTCTATTGGTAATTGTTTTAAATTCTCTGACATATTCAGCGATCGACTGGCCTGGGGACATTTCAAGGTTAGTTAATTTTCGGTACTCCTCTGTCTTCTGGCGTGGTCCCTTTTTGTCGTAGCACTCCAACAAATAATCCCAGACTTCTTTCGAAGTTTTATAATTTGCAGTTAGGGCTACGATACTTGCTTCCATTGCGATTAGCAACTCCGCGCGGGCGTCCAAATCCTTGTCATCCCACTGCGTCCGCTCCGTTCCGGCATGTTCTGGGCGTGTAATTTCACCTTTTACATATTGTAAAAATCTCCCACGATGAAGTACAGCTTCCATCTGTGCCTTCCAAGTGATGTAGTTGTCTCCATTTAGAAGAGGTATCCGACCATGTGAACTAGAAGAGCTCATGATTATTCCAATACTTTAATATGGATAATTTCCAGCAAATAAATATTTCTGTGTTGAGTTTCTTCTTCTTGTTATGACCTGGGCCCATAACCTGATGAGTTGCGCTAAAATAAAATATGATTCCGCTCGATTTATAACAAGACTTTATTATAATATGTAATTCAGTGAAAAAGGGAAAAGTCAAAGTGACAGACGGAAAAAGATTACAGCCATCTTGTTGTGGACTGTAGGCATGAAATGTGGATTGTGGAACTGGATGTGTTCAGTGAAACTGCTTCACATTATTCACCCAACACAGAGATACTTTACTTTTGCATTGCATCTTTCAGTGGGCAAATTTACCTCTACGGGATATATTTGCCCGAAAGGTTTGATAAATATTTTCCAATCTTGAAGATGAAAAAGACAAAGTATATGCTGCCTTCAAAACCGACGTCTCCGACAGAATGTCACTATCTCTTCTCTATATATCTATAAAACAAAGTGGAAAAAACAGTTTCCCTCTGTCGCCCGCAATTTTCAACGGATTTTGTTGATTTTTTTTTTAAATGTCGGTAATTACGCTGATTGGGTGATAGGCTAAACAAATTCAAAATAGGACAAAGGGGCGGGGCACCGCCCATACAAAAAACAAAAACATTTCGAAAACCATCGAATCGATTAAGATCAAATTTACTAATAATCTTAGGTATTGGTCGTGGAGTGTACCTGTGAAGAAAGGTCAAAATTGGACAAAGGGGCGTGGCACCGCTCATTAAAAACCATCAAAGTCTTATATCTCGAAAACCACCAAATTGATTGAGCTCAAACTTGCAGATAATCTTAGGTAGGTATTCTCCGTAGAGTGCTCCTGTGAAGATTTGTCAAAGTTGGACAAAGGGGCGTGACACCTCCAATACAAAAAAAAAATTTAAACATTGTCGCCCGTAAATAAATAAAAAATACATAATAAAAAATAAAAAATAAAAATTAAAAAAGCAACAAAAGGCCTGTCGAAGCTGTCGGGGGTTCAGCTAGTAGACAGATATAACTTTGAGGTGGTTAAGGACTTTGTCTACCTAGACGAAGAATACTGAAGCAACTGTGCAACAAAGCCCTGTCTCTCGAACAACTAAAGTGAAAGTGATCCTTTATAAGACCCTAATCATCCCGGTCCTTCTCTATGATGAAGATACTTTATCAAAAGCGGATGAGGTTGCTTTTGGTTGCTTCTAGAGGAACATTTTTCGAGTAATCTTCGGTCCCGTCTGCATAGATGGTGAATGGAGGAGGAGTTAGAACGACGAACTGTACGTGTACGGGCTGTACCAGCGACATCGACCTATCCAGAAAAGTGAAGGTCCAATGACTGAGGTGGCTGGGTCATGTAGAGCGAATTGTATCCACACTCGAGGCACGGCGCAGTAGAGGAAGACCGCGACTCAGATGGTGGACGCAAGTGGAAGTGGACCTTAACCAACTTAGCGTGCGAAACTAGAGACAGCTGGCAAAAGATCGTGCTAGCTGGATACTCTTTTGGTTGGTTGAGCCCCAGGTCCACCCCGGGATGTAGCGCCACCTTAAGTAAGTTATCTTGAAGATGGTTGGCTGGTGAGGTTAAGTTTTCGGTTTTTACTTACGTCTTTATTTGGTTCTTTGGCGAACAGTTTTGATTTAATGTGTTTTAGAGCATATGAAAAAAAAGGGGCGAACCCGTTTATATTTATTTGACGTATAGTTGCTCATTTGACGAACTTCATTTCTGATGCATATGCGATTTCTCTGGCAGATGCATTTTATATTCTTCTCATTTTTGTTGCGTGAGTTTGACTTTGACCTCAGTCTCAGTTGCAATCCCCGGAAAACACACAAATTACAACTTAAGGCTTCATTTCTACTACCGCTGCATCTCGCGAACGTCTGACAAACTTTCGAGAGTATGTTAGAATGTTATAAGTAAGCTTTAAGTCTCGGGATTTCCCATAGGTCCCTTTAATATGGCCAAAAGTAGTAAATATTCACAAACGAATATTCGTGAGAAGCTTGACCTGTAGGGTCCTGGAAATGTTGCGGCAACTTTTTATTATAAATCGTAGTAAGATTGACAAGTAAGATTGCGAAATATACGATTAGCATTCACTAATGGCTTCCAATATTCGTAGGGTGTCATGAGTGATCTAAGGCTTGTCGATGTTGGCGATCAAAACCACACCATAAAGTCGTTTGCTCTGAATCTTTCATGGGAACCGAAG
This sequence comes from Cheilosia soror, assembly GCA_949372485.1. NCBI lineage: Eukaryota > Metazoa > Arthropoda > Insecta > Diptera > Syrphidae > Cheilosia > Cheilosia soror. The sequence goes on from OX443561.1 coordinate 81,847,464, forward strand.
GACATTCCGTTTTCTCCTACTGTAACAAGAATAAGAATTTGTCCCACGGCATTGACTGAATACAGGGACGCCTATCGACAAGTCTTAATTTTCACAAATTGTACACTGACAAGACGACGCCTAGATCTGGAAGGTCCCAATAAAATTGTTCCGCTCTACTTTGACTAATCGATCATCGATAGTTGCACTTTTCTATAGAATTGCAAAAGTCTTACCCCGTATACAGAGCAAAAAGAGAAGGTTATCCCATGGATACTAAAGTCTCCATCTGTAAATTAAAAGACCTAACTTTCAAATTATTATTTCAATTAAAATATGACGATGATAATTGGATGTATGGTTCACCTCAAGGTGGCTGAATGCAATTCAACCCGCACCCAACCCAACTTATAACTGCACTATCTCCATTCACGATTATCGACTTCGTCATGAATGGCCTCTGCAATAGGTCACCGACGTCAATCTAGATGAACCCTTCCAACAGTGGGCAAAGGCAAACCTACACTATCAGTTGTTCATCTATTTTTAGGGCTGAACTTTTGTTTGGCTGTAATCGAAGTTGGATCTTGGCCAAGTATTTACTTGCACCATACACAGATGCTACGAGTGTCCTACATAATATACAAGTTTACTGTAACACCTACTTTTCGTTGAATGACTGATATTCGAGAGTAGATACATTTTTTTTTTTTGGTTTTGCATTCCATCATCATTCCCCCAAAATCGGGGGCAGGCATTTTCATGAATTATTCTAATTTCCCCCACCTCCCTCTCTGTCTTTTGTGTTATTTTTCAGTACAATTACCTAATGGAGTTTGGATACCTTCCAAAATCAGACATTGAAACGGGAAACTTGAGAACCGAAGACCAACTGAAGGATGCCATTAGAAAGTTGCAGGTAAGCATGCAGTACTATAGTACCTACCTATAGTTTGTGGCGGGCACAGTTTTTCCTTTCGTTTTTGTTGCCCGAAACTATAATGCTTGAAATTAACAATGCAAGATGGGTGGGAAATATCCTGCGGACTTGTGCTTCGATTTTTATGTAAACAAAAAGTTTTGAGAGAGAATACGGAAGGAAACACTGTGACCAAGATTGTGTCCTTTCTTAATGCTAATGCTGTTTGCAAAAAGGCAAGACTACATTATCTCGTCCTTTGCAGAAATTTGGAAACATCCCAGAAACAGGTGAGATCGATAGTCGCACACGGAAGCTGATTTTAAAACCGCGTTGTGGTGTGCCCGATAAGATGGATGCGCCAGATTTCTCGTCGGATAATCTCGGCGGCAGCAGATGGTACCGCGACCGTGGTGGAGGCGGTGGTCTGGGACGGCGCTCGAAACGTTTCGTAATCCAGGGAGCCAAATGGGATCACACCGATTTAACATGGAGGTGAGTGTTTTTTATTTTATTTCCTTGAGACTATGGGCCCGACTTTAAACAACTCAATCGTTGTCTCAGATTACAATCAAAGGGCAAAGGGACATTCTTTCGGCATCGAGAACGACAACGACAATGACAACGACATTCATTGTCGCGTCGATTTGCCGCGCGCGTGTGATTATTTTTATGGGGCAATGAAACGGAATTATACAATTTTATTCCTTCATCCTTGCTGGGAGTGCTTAAGCGCTCTCCATTGGTACGACTACTTACCCGACTGTTGAGCTGGGTGTGAACTTCTTCATCTTTGCTCATTTAATAAATGCCAAATTAAATTTCAATGGAGCTGGAGAGCATCCTATCATCCTATCTGCACTGCTTCAAGGGCGGTGCGCGGACAAAAAAAAAAAGAGCAGTATTCTTCTGCTTAACTTTATGCAAAATTGCTGATTGCATAATTTAGCATGGAACATTAGGTACTTTGGATAGAAATGGTGTGGGGGGTCGACTTACAAACACACACCCACACACATATACACCTAGTGTCCTGTTCAGCCTTAGATCAACGTTAGTGCTGTTTGTTTTAATTAATTCAAAATGCATGGGGAGTTGGTTCTATATATAGTGTTCTATAGCCATTGTGACTGCTGTTACAGTGTAATTGCATCAGAGGGCTGCGGGGTGTCAAACATAGTCCGGATATTGATTATTTTTTTGTAGTCCCCTTCATGGATCCATCCAAATCCATTCGTTCACAAGCATTCATTGTATGGCCGAAGAGAGATGGCATATGTTGCGCAGAGTGTGACAATGGATTTTGACGTGTCCTTAAGTTGACAAATGATTAGAATTGATAGACAGGAGTTTTTATGCTCACCGAGAGTGGGAAAGTGTGTCGTGATGTCGGATGTATGTACATGCATTACGGAAGGCGCGATTTGTCGTCTAGGGCTTGTGAATAATTTAAATTATTTTGAATGGTGAAGATTCTGCAACTGACAGGAGGTTGTTTTTTTTTGGATATACGGGTATACGGATTTTATTAGAGGGGTGTGAAAGGTGGAGGAGAGGACTTAACCTTAAGTTCCTTTAAAACCAGCTCAAAAGTATGTGATTTATGATGGACTTTCTGGACTGTGTCCGTGGTAGTTACACTCGTCGGTTTCAAAGCGGTCTCCAGAATAAATGAGGTCATTTAACAATTTTTGTTGTCTTCAGTTTCATTCTTTTTTAAAATAATTTACAAGAAATGACTTTGGTCATTGCTAAACTTTAAAATATTCTGTTATTTAAAAAGCTTCGTTCATTATTGGCTGTCGGTATTTTAATGCAGCTTTAAGGTAGCTAGAACGCTCCAGTCCTCGCCATTTTGACTGCTGATGAATTCGGCCATTGACAATGCGTCTTTACTTCTAATGAGCTCGTCTTATCTCCTTAAGTATAGGGCAAGTCCCAATAAAATGAGAAACATCTTATTCTTTTGTTCGAAGCTTGCATAATCTGCATTTCCGTTACTTATATGTGGTAAAAATTTCCATCGAGGTAGTTCATATCTGGGCCTTAAATATGTTAAAAGTTGTGTTCGCCGCTTAGCCTTAAAAATTTGTTAAAAAATTACAGCTTCTGGTGTATCAAATATTTTGCGACGATGATGTGTAGAAGAAGGTAGCTTGGAAGTTCCATTACTTTAAGTAGGTACCTATCATCATCATTTTCAATGGTCGGCTTGTCCATTAAGTGATTCGCGGGTGTAGGTTGCTCAAGTGGACCCTCCATAGCTCTCGATCCTCCGCCATCGACTCTAAATCATCAAGGGCAATCCCCATACGGGTATAGGAGAGATTATGGACTTGATCTAACCATCTCAGCCTTGGTCTACCTAGAGGACGCCTACCCGATGGTATGGATTCCATAGCACGTCGTGGAATCCTGGTCGGGGACATGCGTTTAACATGACCAAACCACCGAAGCATGGATCGCAATCTTAATGTAAAAATATATAGGAGAGATATAAACCAGTTTCCAGGTTAAATATCTTCAAAGTTTTTCAACTTCTTCGTACTCATTTCATTTGTAGGCCATTTAAAAAAAAACCACTCATTCATTGGCTATATTTGAGAGGCGGTGAATCAGAACAGCCTCTACTGTGGCACCCATTATGACAATCTCTTTTGTTGAGGTTAGCCCAATTTTTTCGCTGGCCTTGTTAGATACTTATATAGGTACTGCCAAGTATAAGTACATTCTAATATCCTTAGAAACCTGCGAAATTTTGACAGTGAGCTGGTAGAGATATTCACTTACCTTGAAACTAGAGACGGTCGTTGCTTTAGTTTTGAAAACAATCACCGCGCTTTAAATAGCAGATCGTAGCAAATTGCTGAAAGTCGAAAACACAGTTTTAATAAACTTTAGAACATTTGTAATGAGTCTCAGTCTCCAAGCTGTAACAATGCTGCTACATTTTTAATGTCTGTTCTGAGACACTTGGATCAAAAAGCAGATCTATCGTTTGACTCAGAACTACAACCACTTGAATTATTGTTACAAATTCCCAAGCGAACAACTCTCTAAAAGAATGTAAAAAAAAAGGTTGATCGATAATCACATAATACCCAAACCAAGCTTCAGCTTCAGTTGTAAAGAATTCAGTAGGTCGAATAAACATGAGGTAATCACGCTCTAGAGCCTGTCAAAGAGGTGCAAAACATAAGTCGCTAAGCTATCTATAGCACAACTTCTACCTCTAGCGTTGCCGAAAGTATACTACTAAAGTAGGAGGTATTGAACTTCATTCGACACCTCTGTACGCCTGGATATCTCCTTTAACATCCGTACTCTTTTTAGACTCGAAAAATCTTGCAGAAAAGTGGAAAGGCGTCCTTCAGAAAACTTGTTATTATACTTCAAATTTAAAACAAATTTGGCAGCACTTGTCTTTCAAATAGCCGTCAATAAGGAAACTCTATCCTTTTTTATGGTTTTTGTTGTTTTCTGAACCCCAAATGCGACAATTTTGACGATTAACGAAGCCTTCAAGATGATAATCAGCTTCGTATTTTGTTCGAAAATTGTGGACTGTAGCTGACAAACCTTCATTATTTTTTAAAATATTCCTCAACAATTAAAATGCGTTGTTCTTTCGTATAGCGCTCCATTTTTACTGTCACTTTTAGCTGTCACATTGTTATCTTTTTTTCCGCTGGCATCACTGTAGGTACTATTAAATGGCGCAATATTCAAATTTTGCGGGAATTATGGGGCACCCTTTATAATCAAGAAAATTAAAAAGTTTGTTAAATGAATGCTTGAAATTTTGTAATTCTGAAATTATTTGTTGAATTCGTCAGCGACAAAAGCCAAAGCTGTCCAAGTCTCTTATGCTGCTGGTGGTATTAACACTAAGCTAAATGATTCTGCTGCAGTTCCTGCAAATTTAGTGCAACAATCACGATGCTGAGTTGTCTAATTGTTTAAGTTATGCTATACCTTCACATCCGTCTCAATACCTTAAAAAAAATTAAACATCGTGACCAAATGTTTCGTCTACGATGGTTAAACAATTTTTCTTTCCAAGGAAGTTTACTGCATACATTTATTTTTGAAGACAAAAAGAATATCTTTTCAAAATACTACTCTTTTTTGGCTGCTGTACCTACTACTCTGTACAATTTTTTTGCCGGCAATTCTAGATTCTGATGTGACTGATTTGGTAGCCTACATTTAACAGAAGCTAAAAACTTCATGCTAAGCGCAAGTACAAGTACCCACGCAATATCATTCGATGTCAATAACGAGAGAACTCTGTTCTGGATCGGTGACCTAAACTAAAAATTGTTGTCCAGCGGCGGTGTAGCGGTGGGGGCAAGGGAGTCTATCATGCCCCAGTTGCCAAAAATGGTCCCATAAAAAGGTTTTCCGGAAAATGTAAATAGTATAGGGCCTCAGTCCAACAAACAATGACATTTACATTCCTAAAAAACTTTGTTTCTATGAGTTTGAAGTAAACCTTTTTAAGGTACATACTTATTGACAAACTAAATGGACAATCTTCGTGTCTCTTGTGAAGAGTATGACTGAGTCTTCATCAATGACTCTAATAATGGCTTGGCAGAATTTTCCGACGACATCGCTTAGTGCGTGTAGCAAAAGATCCTATGACATTTGGGACATGAAGTTGAATGAAAGGTTTATTAAGTACATATCTTGGAGTAGATTTTGAAGATAGTCTTAGTTTGAAACACCATCTTCTAGAGCAAGCAAAGGAATAAGTTTTGATAATCCGCTTTCCAGGCTTATAAGTAGTATTGAAGGAATGAAGGAGAATACGAGATTTCTACGCTTTCTTAGTCAAATCAGTCATTTCCTCATCGCGTCATTGTGTTTCGAACTACATATGTATAAGTTTTATCGGCATTTACATTGCTGAAGACGTGTTCGTATCCGTATTAGTTAAATCTAATCTCTTCATGTGCTTCCTCAGAAGGCAATGCCCAGAGAGTATCCCTCGTACATTAGGTTAGATTATAAGTCAGGAGAGCTTTCATGGGGCTCTGGCACTGCGGCCAAAGCAGCCCTGTTGAGGTATTAGAGCCACTACGGAGACAGTCAGGACGATGATCTTCTCTGATGGGGGTATATTAGCAAGGTTAGCTGAAGCGACGTTTTTCTCGCCAAGGGTAGTCGCGCATTCCATGAGTATGTCAACAGATGATTCGTCACTTTTTAGAAATAGTCTATATGCAGGGTCCGGTACGACTCCAATACGGTGAGGATTTTTTTTCATGAGTCCATGGCCGCTAATTATACCTGTCACGATCCTCAGGCTATTTTTGACCTGATTAATGAGGTAATGGTATTTTCTGGAGGATAATTTGTTAAAAATTGTCTAGGGCAGTTCTGCCAAAGTGTTTCAAGCCTGACTTCGTTGGAATTCGATTTAAGCCAAGTTTTTGATGTGTTTCCTGATCGCTATTCGTAACTTTAATTTGCTGAGTTTTACAAACTCGCCAGAAATTTTTTCCAATCTTACTCATGCATTAAGGCCCTTGAAATCCTATGCCCTTTTATGTATATATGTTACCGTCTCTTATTGATGGTTTTATCGAAAATAATAAACTTGGCCACGGCCCTCAATTATTTAATTTTGTGGAAGCTCAATACTCTGAGCATTTTGCGGCAATTCCTGACTAGTTCAGAATTTCGTATTGGATTTTGATCCCAATTCAAGTACTTAGTTCCACAGGTTTGAGTACGGCCAGAACCGGCCAGAAACTCTTCTTGGAACACACTGCATATGCCGGAAGTGTTTTTTTTTTCGTTGGGAGGGTTAATCTTCTAAAGACGAAACGCAGTACTTACTGAGTGACAGTGTGGGATTTTTACCCATTAAACCCACAGCCGCTCCATAGCCCACGGTACTGCCGTCAAGCATTCCATCGCGGGGGGGTTTTAGCCTGATGTATTCAGCTCAGTCCGGAAGTGTTAGACCCTCACTTAGGTCTATACCTATCTCTAGAAGTGTAGACTATACAAGCCTAAATAGTTGAATAAGTACTCTCAATATAAGAACCAGCCCTATAATCCGAATTCCATTTTCGCTCGAAACTTTATTCCTTTGCCAATCCTATATGATTATGTCGAAGTAAAGTGCACCAAGACTATCATCGGATATTGGAGAATGGTTCCTTAAGAATGAAGCTATGTCGTACATGGCCGGTTTTAAAAAGTCCTGCGTTAATAAGCCAAAGTGCACTACTATACCTGCTTGTAGGTAATTTTGTTTCTAAGCTCAGTGGCAAAAGATGCATGAACTCTTCGAGTTTGCCCATGATGTCCAGGCCGTTTTCTGTACACAGGTCTACATAACCCATATAAACATCTTATTTGTGGTCTTCTACCAAATAAGGGCGCCATAAGTAAGGATAGCTCTGACTTTATCATGATGTGCAGATAAGGTATAGCGTATAAGGTACCCTTTACCCGGCTTTTTGCCGCTGTCCTCTTAAAAATGAAGAGAGCATAGTGAGTCTTTTTGGTTTCTTGCTGAACGTTCAGTCTCCAATTCAGCTTTTATGATTTATGAGCCTTTAAAATTTACCTTAAATATTTGGTATGTCAAAAATGTCATCATTGTGACACTGAGAATCATTAGATATTAGATACTACCGCGCAATGACTTTAACCGGGCCATTTATTGAGTTCTTCATGGTTGTTGTACGAACTAAAAAGTTCATGTCTTACATATGTACCTACTTATTTTCTGTACACCTTCAAGCAATCCCCACATGACACGTATGTGACACATTTTGGCACGACATAAATTTACATGACAGAGAAATAGAATGAAAAAATGTTAAATATTCATAAAATGGTTTGAGCCCATTGTGTGCGGGTTAATGTACGAACTAGTTTTGTTTCATTTTTTAATTTCACTCTTGAATCTTGAACTCTGAAACAAATAGTAAAAAGGTATTTATTGCACAAGTATATGCTCTAGAAAATATTCAGCTCTTGACACCTCATTTGTTAAAATTGGTGAAGTATAAGAATAGCAAAAGGGGTAGGTATCTATATAGAAACAATTTTGAAAGTTATTTAAGCCAAGGGGTGAATAATTGGTTTCAAAAATAATTCACTTCATCGTCCAGCAAATGAAATATTCATTTCTGTGAGAGAATTAAATCATTTTCCACCCTCTTACTCTGCACGCCCAATGACTTTGGGCATCATCTTAAAGTGGAAGTTTCTTTTCTTTTCATCCCTCAAGTCGTGACTAACCCTTTAGGAAAAATTCTCAACTTTAGCGTTTTGTTGGATGTAAAAGAAAAAAGAAAAGAAAAAACTTTCTTCGTTCATCCAACCTTACACCCGATTCGCTGTGTTTTTCACGAGAAGTGAGAAGTATCTACTTGAAGTTAGACGAACGGTAACAAAAAGCGTGCGACAAATCAACTGAAACACAAGCGGAAAAACAAAGCAATTGCAAGTAATAATTAAACTCTAGCATTTCCTTTCCATGATGATGGCAATGGCACTCCTGCTGATGGCAGAGGTAGAGAGAGAGGCGCGCCAAAAAACAACTGTTAATTGCTTCAACAGTTGGAAGGCTACCCAAGAGTTTGTGTTTCAATTGCATTTTAAGTTCGTGATTTTTCATCAGTATTGTGGCACATAGACGATCATATACATCTGCATCTGTATCTGAATAAAACTAATTCGCAATATCTGTGTACAGTCAACATTTGCAACCGCGTACTCATTAATTAAACCAGCGGTGATGCATGTTATGCAAACATATGCATGACAGAGTGGGTCATATAGGAGCTTCGAAAAATCCATTGAAAATCACGTCTGGATTTTTTTTTCACACACACACTATTCGTGCGTTGCGCTGGTTGTTTCAGTGGTTAAATGGTTTAAACTGTCACTTAGTGTGATGTGTGTAATTAAAATCAGTCCGCCAACCCTCCCGCTTTCAGTTTGTGGTTGCAAGTGCCAGAATGTGTCAGAATGTGTGTCATATGTGTCAGAATAACAAAATCGACACATGGCCCACCCCAACACCATCAGATCTATCTGCATTATAGGGGATGGTAAAAATTTCGAAATTCTGTAATCGACCACAATTAATTGTACAGCAAACTGCTCTGCTCTGCAGCAGTTGGGAGTTTCGTTTGCGAGCGCGGGCACAAATTGAATAACCCTTTGGGGGTCACTGTCGCGTTGGTTGCCGCCGCCGCGCCGCCATGTGGGTGTACGAGTATGTTTGGAAATTTAACTATTTTTTAAACTGCAACATAGAGGCGCCATTGTTTGCATTTTAATAATGAGCGGAATGAGAGTCCGGACATTTAGTGGTAGACCATTGATGAACCGCTCCCAGCAATCTGGCTAAAATTGTCCATGCGGTAATGGTGATGGTTTGTTGCAAATAATCGGAAATGTGCGTGGCATTGTTTTGCCGCAATTGCTGGCCAATATAAGAGTTTTCGAAAATAGTTTCGGGGCATTCTGGTGGATACTCGGATGATGATGAGCGACGCTTTGGAAATTTTGTAACTTTGAGTAAATGTTATACTACTGTGCATTGGTGACAGAAAGAGAGAGAGAGAGAGAGAGAGAGAGTTATCCTGTTTACCAGTGGGACTTGGAATCAGCGTTGCCGAAGTGGCACAATTGTGCCATTTTGGCACCCTACAGTCCGATTGGCACCTTGGCACCTTCAGTTCTGATTTGGCACCTTATGAGCTTCATACATTTTAATACATAATATTTAAAAAAAAGCATTTCTTAAAATGTTTAAAATTGATTGAGAGTGCAAGTCATTTTCTCTTTCATCTGCGAACACTTATTTCATATTCACTGAACTGCATTTTTTTTTCAAGTAGTGAAACATACATATCGTGTGTGTGTGTGTGCGAATTCATACACAATTATCGTAATGATACTAATGCGAAACTACATATTTCTTGTGTTTTTAAATATCTCTCTGCCGTTGAAGGGCTGGTGGCACCTAGTTGGCACCTTGGGTTACCGTCAATGGCACCTAAGAAAATTGTTTTGCGGCAACGCTGCTTGGAATTCACACCAGTTTCGAAGTAGTTAACCTTGCAAACCAATTTACGGAGCTTTTAAACTTCAATGGGGGTAGTGGGTAGTCTACGGCAAGCAGCTCATTTTGAAGATATCGAGATTAGACATCGGTTTATTCATCTAGAGCGGATGCAGGCGTGTTATGGAAGGCCCCCAAGCAGCCGAGGCAGATATTTCTTAAGAACTGAAGCTTAAATTTGACTAAAGAACCGCCGCATACAAGATGAGTGATCTTGCCATTGGCATGTCGATGCAAACGGCTTTTCCTGATGACAAGCCTCATGTCACGCCAAGGGAACCTTCGGACTCCAAACCAAATCAGCTTGCTATTTCCGATCTTTATTTTTTTTAAACGTCTGACTTGCCGGAGCAATAAGATGCACGTCGACCTAAGAGATCTATTTTGTTTGTCGTCAGATATATGTTTAGGTTAGTAGCGCGTCTACCTTCATCAGAAGATGTCCTTAGTTCCTCGGTAGTTACTTATTATTTCCCTGACGAATGATTTCCTTCTTATACCTCAAGGGCCGGGCATTCACATAATGATGTATTCGGCTGTTTCGTCTTCTTCAAGACATAGTCTGCACTCCGGTGAGTCGACTAAAGCTGAATAGCTCTTTTGGCCTGTCTTAGGCCTGGGATGTTCTCCCAAAATGAATTACATTTGTTTTGTTCCCAGCTTTTTATAGCTGAATTTGTAGCCGATTTGGGGATTGCACAGAAGGGTTCAGATCCTAGGAAAGGGGTTTCCGAGCTTTTTTGGCTAGTTAATCAGCTTTTTAATTTCATTCAATCTCCTTGTGGGCGGGGACCCACCATAAACTGGTTTTGTTCCTGGTAATAAGTGTTTGGAGGGAATTGAACCAGTGTAGTCCTGATTTGGAGTTAATAGTGGGTGACCTAAGAGCCTTTATCTGATTGACTGTCCGTAAATATCCGCCTTTAATGCCTGATGTATTTTATTTAAGACTAGCTGGACCCGTTCTCGCCTTGCCCGCTCGCACAAAATTATATTTGGTTATGTGTATGTATATATTTTCACTTCAAAAAATACATTTTGGCTAAAAATTGTTCCTTAGGACGTGGCTATAAACGACATAGCCTATAGCAGTCTCACGGTGTTAAGGAACATTTTAAAAAAAGTTGCATTGAAATCTGTCCAGTAGTTTTCGAGTTTTTAGCTGACAACGAAAATTGCTACAGTTTTATTATATGTAAAGATTTGCGCATTCTTTAATGGCATGGAGCTCTGTTGGAAATGCACTGCGGCTTTTTCCCATAGATATTGGAACGTTCCTATTTGGTCCATGGATACCAGCACCCACCCTCGGGTCCATTTTAGAGCCATCTTTACCACTTTAGGCCGTTTTGGCAGTTTGGTGCGGGTTATTGCTAACCCATGCTTTTCTGGTTGTGATCTCCGAGGAGAATCTTTTGTTGAAGCATGTAGCTATTTCCGATTACTCCGAGGTAGTTGACTTTTGTGGCTGTTTTTCAGCATTGACTGTGTGAGACCAGTCAGCTTTCTTCTTCTTATAATGAAGACGACTTCCATTTAAAGGCGATTATGTTGAAATCGCATTTCTTCAAACATTTTCAAGATCACCGGGGCTCCTCCACAAACCGAAACCAGCCAACAGTAAGGACGGCTTCATGTCTGAACGGAGATGCCAGTCTTCAGTCAGTTGCATTGGGTGTTTTACTCATTAAAGACTTGACGGAAAAGTGGAATAAAATTGGAATCGAAACGCCGCATTGCTGACAGCCTGTACCCTGTTTTTTTTTTTTTTAAGCAAGCCTTGCATTACTATCATGCTATATAGCAGAGCTACACACTCTGTTAATAGGTTGTCGAAAGCGCCGTATTTCTTGTCAAACTTTGCCAACAAAGTTTTGAAGCGAACTCTTGCAATAAAAATGCATGTTGCATCGTACAGGGTATGCCTCGGGCTCGGGCATGTATCTATTCAGCTACAGCTCTACCAGTCTTTCCATGAACGATGTGCGACTGATCAGAGAATCGTCTGAGGGTGTCAATAAAATCTTATCATAACGTTTATGCTCGATTATGCAGCGATTCGAACCGATTCGGGGAAAAAGAAATATCCAACAGAAGCTGAAAGGTTTTCGCTTTATAAACACTACAGCAAAGCGAAAAAGATACTTCTACTCATCTAATGGGTGGGAATTGATCTCCATAGAGACGGGTATACCACTTTTCTACTTCCAAATCATCATCATACAGTTAACTTCTAGAGCTTTACTACTACAGCTGCAAAAGTTAGTATATGTAGTATTCTTCCTTTTGTGCGACCTAATTAAAAGATACCTTTACGACAACAATCGTATGTATGACCAAAATAAAGCATTTTTTAATGACATCTTTTCAAATTTCATTACATTTTTAGGAACTGAATAAGACGTCACTCTTAGCCTCCTAACTTTGGCTTCGAGTTGCTAGCTCTATAGGTCTATCTTTTCGACGACAATCGACTGAAAAGTTACGTGATTTTGTTTTGTCTTGTTCTATGTTTTAGGGGAATTTCATTCAATTCCTTACTTAAAACAACACGCTAAGTGCATGGCCACACATGCTTTCCCATGAAAGTCATGACGGTCAGGTAGATTTTTAGGTTAGTTGGGAAAAGAAGAGTTGAAAACATCGAAAATCCTTCTTTTCTCTTCTCTACCTGTCTCGCCCGACACGACTTTCATGGGAGGGCATGTGTGGCCTTGGCCTAAGTCTAAGTTGGCTACATGTGCATTCTGCATTTCTGTCACAAAAACTAGACCACTATTACTGTCAATGTGAACTAGTGCACATCGCAACTAGCAATCGGACTCGGACACTATAGTACTCTGGTTCCTATCTGAAAATTCTAGGTGGGGTAAAAGTTGTCATATTCTTTGGCTGTAATTTTGTTATAAATGAAAAACTTTGGTTCTGTTTTTGGATTATTTTTATTTAATATCTTAAATGTTTTATTGAGTGGGGAGCCAAGGAGTAACAATGATTCTCGATGGTTAGGATTGGTCCTGAAAATTTCTGATGGGAAATTAGTTCAATAAGTGATATCAGCCGCCGCCATAATTGATGACCCAAGTCGGGCCCGGTTAATGGCATTTTCCATCACTCTTGCCAGAACTTCCGGCGATAGGTCTTTACATTTTTGACGGATATTCTGTATGAGGTCTTCAAGAGTCTGAAACTTTTTCACATAATATAGACTCGTGACTTCAAAAAACCCACAAAAAGAAGTCTAGAAAAGTTAAATCAGTTGATCTTACCGGCCAGTGGAAAACGCCAAAACGAGAGATTAAGCGACCCGAAAGTGCAGACCTCAGATTTTCGGTTGTGGTTGTGCCTCTCGCATGCGCGACGTTTCTTCATCCTGTTCGAACCACACGTTCTCCAGTCTCAATTCATCCGATTGAGGAAGGGGATGGCTCTGTAGCGCTCGCCGTCCACAGTAGTCGTTTTGTCAATATTTCTGCGACATCTTCATCCACAACTGGGATATTCTCAGCCAAAATACTGCTTTAAGGCCGGTCAGACCTGTCAGCATCTCTTGTTGTCCCATGCTCTTCTAGGCGAGTGGCTCATTGTGGTATCCTCTGCACAGGTCGTTTGTGCTGATTCTCATTTTCTTGGTATGGTATTTCAGCCCACAAGAGAGGACGAATTTTTTTGTTTTTTTTTTTTTCATTTGTAGAATTCTCTCAGGACACAGGAGCTTATTTCATAATTTATTAGTCGGCGTTCTGAGGTTACAGCAGGAAACCATTACGGTAGTATCGGCCTGGTTTAGTTGAAAGTAGGATCCCTCTCTTTCCAGATCATTGGCCTTTTTGCATTTCCAGTGTGTATATTTTTGTGTCCGGGAACCGGGCAAAGCCGTACTTTGTACTGTGTACCGCCAAGAGCCCGTAGCTCTTCCCTGCAGAGACTTACAAGCCTCTATTTAATTCCTACGGCTTTTATTGCCGCTTGACTGTCAATGCGAAAAAGGAATATCTGCATCGGGTATTCCCATCATTGAAACACGCGCCTATAGTCAGGAAGTCTGATTCAACTGGATAGTCCAAGAGTTTTGGAGAAAAACCTGCGCCGTCGTTGACGTTCATCTTTGATTCATCCGGGTAGATAAGTATTGTTGATCTGATGGATGTGGCGGTTGGTCTTCTTGGCAATTATCCCTATACTTTTGGCGAAACAAGTGACAAATGGTCTAACTAAGGTTTGTAGTCCCTGCATACATTATTGCCCGTGTATTTATTAAGACGCACGACTCGTGCGTATTTCTAGCTCCTAGTCTAGCTTAGCCGAAGGGGGCACTGTTTGCAGCAGATTTCCGTACAAAAAGGTCTAGGGGCTTAGGACTAAGTATGTTGTCTGTGCAGTTGGTTCTCATTGCTCCAGTAGTGTCAATACAGTTCAGCTGACGATAGGCAGCCTTACGAAAAAATATGGTCTTTGCATCCCCTTCGATTACATTACCCTCGTCGATAGAGTTGCTCGCTGTACATTTCGCGTCCAAATCAAGACACATATAATTCGCAATTTCTTTCTTTTTTTTGCTGATTTTTTACTGCTTAAACTTTTGTCAAACTAATTAGTTTATGGCAACACTCGCTCGCGTGTCCGACTTGGCTCAGCATTCTGTCTTCGATCTAGAGAAACTTGATGACAAGTAAGCGCCTTGTATACTCCTTGGCAACGGTCAAGGAAACACGACCAACTTACCCCATTTTTTTGTTATTGATTTCTTCTGCTGTTACTGCTTGTTACTTCACACTTATAGCCCATACTTGCGAGTTTGGCAGGTTTTTTTACATTTGTAAAGAAATTCACAAACCACTAACGTAATTAAGAAAATGAGTCGCAAACTTTGGAGTTTACTTGGCCCAAATTACTTTCATAAAATCAGCCCCCACTCCCTCCCAGGCACTAGTTCACAGGACGAAATTATGCCAAATGGCATTAAAGTGGCAGCCTGGCGCCAATAACTTTCCATCAGCCGCCTGCCTTACTTACTAGAGCAATAGGTTGTGGCGGTGCAACCTTTTTTTTCTAGCAGCTCTCCACTGGGTGCCTCGCTATATGGGGTGACTATCGATATGATGGAGACTGAATGAACAGAGCGAGAGCGACCCAACCCGACTTGCATCACTTTGATGATGGAAAACAAAGCATCAGGAAAAATCCATTTCCCATCAAATACGAGTTCGGTGCCTGTGCGGTATTATAGACAATTGAGTGAGTCAGTGGGAGTTAGATTGTCCCTTAGGGAGTGTATATATATAGTATACCTAAAAGCAGTTTACGTCGGAAGGTAATAGGCAATTAGAAGCGTACGATCCACAGTAATTAAATTGGGACATCTCATGGTTTGTCCATCATTTTTTATTTTTTTTTGTTTCCCCTCTTTTCTGGCCATTCTCGTGCAATCTTTTTTATCTCATCATCCTTCAGCGCACTTTGCGACTTAAATTGAATTTTATTTGTATCAGTGCGGGGTCCTATACGTATACGCAGGAGGTTATTGCCAGCTAATAATAGCCCAGGAGACTAATTTTATTAGCCCCACGTCGTCGTCGTCGTCGTCGTCGCCGCCACCGACCGCCGCAATCACCTTCCATTTGGCTGTGTTGGAACACGAAAGCGAAACTAAGTTAATAATAATAACCTTTAAGTCATTGAGGCAGAGTGGCCTGGTGGTGGTAGCATAACAGAGTATCTACACAACACAGTTACAGTTACACACCACCGATAGATGGATTGTGGTGGGAACTGGGAAAAGTAAATCAACTTCTCTTGTCGTCGCCATGTTGTTTCCGTTTCCGTCTCATTAAATTCACTTGCTCGCACTTTCCAATTCATTTGCTTACACCACCCACACATGTGCCTTATGTGCCCTTTCTCGCCATTTCTTTTGTTTAATTCTCATTCGGTGTAAGGAGAAAAAAAAAAATCAATTGTCTCGGCTAATGTGGATAAATTGTATTCTTTTTTTTTTTTGCAAGAGTTCTCGGCCCATAATGTGTCTGTGCTGTTCGCTTGGATGTGTCTTTTTGATTTATGTCATGTTATCATTTGTAAATCGCATAGAGACAATCGCACAACATGATAAATGGTTCAGAAGAAAGATGTGCTCCTGCTATAGGATTTGGGATTCCAACGATACGCCGACGACCGACACGCCACCCTGTATGTATGGTGCACCCGATTTTCGGAATGCGCCCGAATGAAGATATTCGATTTGAGTTGATGTGACAGAAAAAATACGGGCGAGGTTGATGTGCATGTAAAAGTATGCAATGAAGTTGTTTGTTGTTTCCAATAACTGTTGTAGGGTTTTTGCTGCTTCAGTTCAGTTGGTTGTCAGTGTCTACACATTAAAAAGTGATTTGCAAGTAGGTTTATGAACCAGGACGAATGACGTGCGTTTTTGGATTTGTGTAGCGATGGAATATTTGGATTTAGCTTTTTGTTCCCTGCCAATGAACGACACATTTTTGTGTTTTAACAGATGCTGAAGTTTAGTTTACATCGATTAGAGAAATTAATTCGAAATAGAATAAAGTGTATTCCGTAGATACATTCATTGTGGTATCTTTATATTTTTCAAATCAACAATACAATTTGACATAAATGTCCACCAGGTTCCCATTGGGGTGCACGACAAAAGGCGAGTTTTAAAAAACTGCGTACCCTAAGCTAAGGAGAAAAAGCAGAAGCAACTTTGGACGTACTTCTCTTCATTTGATTAAGGACCACGGTTATAGCAATACGTAAAACACAACCAAAAAAATGTTTCTGCTTTCTTGAAGCAATTATAGATACTTAATGGTTGGATTTAAAACTCGTCGATACTTTTAGAAAATCTCGTTCAATTCGAAAACGCGATCTTACCGACAAGACGTATAATTTTAATAGCCAATCTGAGCACTTTACACTCACTCCCTTGTATTGCGGATAGGCGTCCTGTTGACATTGACAATGAGGATGATCCTAACATGGATTTTTAATTAGGTATAAAGTTTTTTTTTTGATGCTTCACCCGGCAGTTTCGGAGGGCACAACGACCAGAAACATCATTTGTACCAGAAAATGTTCAATTCACTTTATTAAGTTAAGGATGTCTCTGGTGGAGATGCATTTAAGTTCTTCAGAACGTCAATGAAGAGAAAGTGCCTTCTTATCGTTATACGGTTTCATCGTCTTTTATGCCGATACAAAATTCGACTTTTAAAATGACACCCATTTTGGGTAAGTGATATCGAAGCTAAGACTGACCCATATAACTCAGTGCCCTACTGATATAATCCCTTTTCAGATATAAGGTTTTTTGCGAAAGCGCTTTGCATCTATTTAAGCCAATCAGAGCGCAATATAACCCACATAATTTGTTTTCCCAACGTATGGTTGGACTTTTTTCCCCGCTGGTAATAGAGACAATTGAAGTATTCGAAGACACATATTCGAACTTCAATTTTAGCAAAAAGTGATTTGCAAGCGGTAATTTACCGCGTACCTATGTCAAGTCGAGCTCAGGAATACCAAAGAGGGGTTTTATTTGGTGATCTATATAATTCATTTCGCCTGTTTAAAATTGGACTAAATCTACTGCTCAACAGCTGAAAACCAAACTAGAATAGTTCTACTAGTATAGTAATTCCCTATAATAATTTTCAGTTGGTGCGGTGTACCTGCAAGTTAAGCAGCAAATAACCTCGTCCTCTTAAGTAAACTTCTCGAATTGTTAAAAAACTAAAGGGTGATTTTTTTGCTGTTTTGTTTTTCAGCCTTATTTTTTGGCAGTTCACGCGTGATTCGTGACACGTGTCAAAGTAAAAAAATGGTCAGTTAGCGTTATCATTTTAAAGGGTTTTCCAATGAGAGGTGTTATTGTGAATGGCCCGCTATTTCGGTAGCTGTCACTTTTGAAGCTTTTATTCTTTGACATTTGACGCCATTACTAAAAATGGAACGATACACGCTTCAACAACGCATTGAAATTATTAAAATTCACTACAAAAATGGTGAAAATCTTGCAGTCACAGTTCGCAAAACTAAATCATTTTTTGGTCGTCGTGAAGCACCTTGTCGGACCGCAATACAGAAATTGGTGGAAAAATTCGAGCTGATGGGACAAGTTAGTGATGTGAAGAATAAAACCCGTGCACGTTGCTCAAGAACAACTGAGAATATTGCTGCTGTAGCCCAAAGTGTTAAAGAAAACCCAGGTTTGTTCATTCCTCGTCATTCTTTGGAAATGGGCATTCCACAAACGTCATTACACCGTATTTTGCATAAAGACTTGGGTCTTAAGGCTTATAAAGTTCAGTTAACACAAGAACTCAAACCGGCCGATCATCAATAACGTCGCCAACAACCCAGCGTCGATTCAAGACCTCAAAGATAAAATTCGTGAGGCTATCGAGGACATAGGGCAGCCACTTTGCGATTTGGTTATGGAAAATTTTATGAAAAGGATATGGTCCTGTAAGCGTGCTCGTGGTGGCCATTTGGCTGATGTTGGCATACCTTCGTCTTTATTATGAAATAAACATCCGATCATTTATGTAAAAAAATTGCATTTTTCTTTGAATACCCGCTTCCTGGGGATATATTTCCAGAAGACTACAATTTGCAGCAATTTAAGTGCAGAACTAATATACATCTGCAAGCATCTCGGGGCGCTGATGAAGCGTTGTACCTAGGTTTGCCTTTCCCGGGAGAAGTATTTAAAAAAAAAATAAAAAAACACCTTTTATTGGAAAACCCTTTACAATGGATAGACTAAATCATTGAATTTTATTACCAAAAATCGTGATCAGTAAAAAATGTGTCGCGAATCCATGGACATATTGCGAGGCAAATTTGGTGAGCAATTCATCTCACATTTTGGACCCGTGAATTGGCCGACTAGATCGTGCGAATTGACGCCACTGTGAACTATTTTTTTGTGGGGATATGAGAAGTCTCTCGTCTATACGGATAATCCAGCAACTATTGCCGCCTTGGAAGACAAAATAACTCGTGTTATTGGTGAGATACCATAGTCGGTATGTTGGAAAAAAGTATGCCAAAATTTGACATTCCGGATGGATCACTTGAAGCGTAGTCGCGGTCAACATTTAAACGAAATAATATTCAAAAAGTAAATTGCAAGAATTGATTTATCGGCCCTAATAAAAATTTCACTCAATTTTGAAAAGTTTCGTTGTTTTTTTGTTTTTATTTAAAAAACCAAACACTTAAAAAATCACCCATTACTTTACCATTACTCGAGTATTTACATCAGCAAATATTTAAAAGGATCAGTAAACGATTATACTGGTCTTAATTCCGTACGAGCAGCTCGAACCACATAAACTGACATTCTGTAGTACCCACTTATCGAGAGAGATTAGGAAGCCGACAGCTTTCCTTATGTGCATAAGACGGTAACACGCAACGGGCCCATTCCCATATACATATGACCCTAGGCCGCCTAGCTGGTCCAAGAAATTAAAGAAAATCTGTCAGGCACACTCAATGCCGAACGAGCAGGTTCTCTAAATCCGTCTGCGTCGACCATATTCAACCTTGCGGACTATTTTCGAACATTGCGTCTAAGTCCGCTCTCACATTGAGGCAACATTCAGATTCAATAAGCAACACTGGCAATAGGAAACATGCAAAATTAACGCTCACAATTATTTTACTTTGAATTAAATTAGATGTCTCACATCAAAGCAACTAAAAATCGCTCGAACGAAATATGTTGCGGATTTTTTATTGGCAGTTGCTATAGTAACTATAGTTGCTTATTGCTTGTTGCCTCAATCTGAGAGCCGCCTAATATCGACCACTTCTTCACCTGCTGTTTATCAACAGAAATCTATGCCCAATAAACGAATGTATAGTTGAAATGCAGACCATCTTACACACTTTCACTTAGGTCACCTGAAACGCATGGGTTGTGAGAAGAACCGTGTCGGAATACACTATATGCCTTCGCGATCCCTGGGGTAACCATCATTTATTGGCCCTACGAACTAAGTCCCAACTGGAACTAACTCACACTAGTCAAAACGAACTAAGTCGCAGACAATTTGGGATTTAGTTCATATGAACTAAATCCCAAAAAATTAGTTTCGTTTTGGCTAGTTCCTGTTAGGACTGAGTTCCTATAGTTCGTCATTTTGTCTCCTCCTCCTCACCATCTATTAAGACGGGACCGAAAATTATCTCGAAACAACCAAGGGTAACCTCATCCGCTTTTGATAGAATATCCATGCCTCTGCACCTTAGAGAAGGACTGGGATGATAAGGGTCTTTCTTATAAACGATCACTTTAGTTGTTCGAGAGAGGGCTTTGTTACATTCTCAGCTGATTTCTTATACCCCAAAGACACAACGATTGGCAAGAGTTATTCTGCGTTTAACCTCAGCGCTAGTGTCATT
Source organism: Cheilosia soror (assembly GCA_949372485.1). Classification (NCBI taxonomy): domain Eukaryota; kingdom Metazoa; phylum Arthropoda; class Insecta; order Diptera; family Syrphidae; genus Cheilosia; species Cheilosia soror. The sequence goes on from OX443561.1 coordinate 81,867,896, forward strand.
GTTCATGAGTTCGTGAGGTACAGACAAAGTCCCTAACCGCACCTCAAAGTTCTTATAGTTATTCTGTCGATACGTCGGTGTTATGTGTCCTTTCTCATTGACCGTCAAACCTATCTTCGCCGCCTCTGTCTCAATACCCACAAACGCGCCAGTGACATCACGCTGCGTTCTGCCGATTATGTCGATGTCGTCGGCGTATGCAAGTAGATGGATGGACTTTTGAAAGATAGTGCCTCTGCTGTTAGCGTTCGAGTTTTGCACTATTCTTTCAAGAACGATGTTGAAAAAGTCACATGACAGCGCATCGCCTTGTCCTAATAGAGATATATATTTTTTTTGACATCGTCCTTATAAAATGCTACCATGCTAGGCGGCCTTAAAATCGATAAAAAGGTGGTAAGTATCGATTTGGACTTCCTGAATTTTCTCCAAGACCTGCCGCAGTTGTAAATATTTGGTCGGTGGTGGACTTACATATCCTGAAGCCACACTGATAGGGACCGATCAGGTTGTTGACAAAATGCTTTAGGCACACACAGTACTTCAGATATACGATTTTTTAGGCGATGTTAAGAAGACTAATACCTCTGTAGTTGTCGCAGTTTAGAAAGTCTCCTTTCTTGAGGATCGGGCAAACATATGCCATAATATCAAGCCCGCAAAAAATCACTCCGCAACATTTTCGTATATGTTTTCTATTTGTGATGAAGATGAGTATATCAGTAAGAGAGATGAAATGTAAAATAAGGGTAGGTAGGTATGTAGTAGAAAATGGTTCCTATCTCTACCAAGTTTTACATTTGAAACGTTCTATATAAAACGTGCAATGGTAGTAATTCAATGGGTCATAATATAATTGGTTTTAATGCCCCTATTATGGAACACAACTCAACTTAGTTGAGTTGAGTTGTCTTTAATTCAACCCAACTTTCACACAACCCAATCTAACTAACAACTTTTAGACAACCACCGCCATATTTGTTGTGTTTTGACAGACAACTTTTCTATCAAGGTTGTGTATAACAATACGGACAATACCGAATTTTGAATGACATAAAACCAAGAGACAACTCAACTATAGTTGCAGTTGTCTTACATAATAGGGCATAACTTTCAATTTTAATAGTTTGATGGTCACAATAGATCATTTTTTATACAAATCTTCTCCATTGTGACTTCTTAAAAGTAACCTGGACACTGAAAATTATTATTAGTACCGCGCAATAAAGTTATGTAGGTTTGTGACTTCGTAGCAAAAGTTTAGGCAGACCTATCGCCATCCCAAGAATCAATTAAGGTATGATTGACTTTTTTTTATAACCAAAGTACGCCCACTTGTGGGCGAAGTATCGCAGTGGTTAGTGTGCTGTGGATCCCAGGTTCGATCTCCGGAAAACACACAAATTAAAGTTTTTTCTACTGCGCCACCTCTCGCCAATGTCTGACAAACATCCGAGAGTATAACTTACTGTCCTGAAAAAGCTTCTCAATTCAGCCGTTCGGACTCGGCATAAAATTGTAGGTCCTTCCATTCGTCCCAAAAATAGAAACTCACACAAACGAATGGATTTCGAGAAGCTAGGCCTAGGGTGTCTACCTGCCTGTTGCGCCACCTATTTACTTTATAAAGTACGCAAATCGGTCTGCAACTGCCAGAGGCCCTTAATGTGATTGTCGATCAGTGATCGTCACGACAATTGTCGATTGCGTTGATTGATTTTAGCTATTCGGACGCACAAATTTTTTTCACTTCCAAGAGAAAGCATCGATCAGACATTTGTAATCGACTACAAGCGAATAATATCGATCATAATCGACAATCACAGTTCTCGATCGATCGACAGTTGTCGATCAACGATTAACTATCGACAGTCACAATAGAGGCCAGAGACTTGAAAGTATTTCACGTTACAAAATGTTACGAATTTCCCGAAATTATGAGACGAAATTTTCTTCTTTTCTACCTTCGAAATTCAGTAAAATCCGTTCCGTTCTATAATTAAGCAACAGACATTTAAGCAGGTTTTAGTAGTTGGTGTGACCATTTATTTTGTTAAAGGCTATTGTTAATTTTTTTTCACCAAACTTTGGTCTGTCTTAAATATACAATCTTTCTCTACTAGACTTGGTCTGCTTATGCAAATCCGATACGCTCAATATCCTTACCAAAGTATGTTCTTCATTCCTACAGAAGAGTGAGCACAAAGTTTTGCTTTTCCTATATTTTATTTTAAAAAAAGAAACGAAACGGTCTCTCTAATCGCTACTGAGGTGGAGGTCATTGTTTGATCTTTTAATTTCATGAAATTTCAGTCTAAACTTCAAACAATTATTACGCCTCCACGCTCAGTTTCATCTTGTTTCAACGTCAGATTCACTTAAAATGAATGATCTGTTATGCTCATAGCCTCCCACGTCGGCCGCTTGTCAATATAATAAATTCACCCGTAGCCTCACTAATGGCAACATATACCGCCGCGCCGCTCCCCATGGCAACTTCCAAAGTAAACTAAAATTTCAATCCAACTTTCTTTCCTAAGGACTCTAATACTATATACGGTAGGTATACGAAATATCCTTAAGCCCGTCACTCACTCAGCAACAACAAGGAAAAAAAAATAAAATAAAATTATAACTTAATCTCTTAAATTTTCGCTGTTTATGAGAACGCACTTAATAATGAGGTCAAATCATTATCCGACAAAACCGCAGATTTTTCTTTTCGGCACACATCCTTAGTCCTTAATATTTTCAAGTAAAGAACAAAGAAAGTCGATTTCCTGCCCCACGGCTACAACTGGCGTGATTTTCACTATAGTATAGAAAAGTAAGGAAAAATTCAAAATCAACTTCATACGCGGCATAGCAAAAGGAAGACGATGGGATGACGAAAAAAGCCCTCAAAAGCAAAGCAAAGAAAACAATTAACAATATTATAAGTTCCAGCACATCAAGTTCTCCTTGTTGGCTCTTACTTTTCTACCCATTTCGCACAGCACTATACCTACTCTAGTAGTCCATGGAGTGGTGTGTGTTTGTGTGTTTGTTTTTGTGGTGTTCAGGATCCGGAAAGTTTTACATCAATAAATAAAAATCCGCGGGCAAAAAGCTTATAAGCTCTGACGACCGACCGACGAAAGGAGGATGTGGTGGTACAAAAAAAAAAAAATAAAATAAAATGAAAAAAAAAAAAACAAGAAGCTGACTTAAGGATTCATAACAAAGTCAGGATATAGTTTACGTGCTGATATGACCATTACATTCCAACTGTCGTTTTTCTTTTTTGGTCATATTTTTGCGTTCATTTTGTGAGATGGCCATCATTAAACAGAGTCAGAGTGCGCTGGCAGTTACCTCCTCTAGTATAGTCTAGTGTATCGCATGTCCTTATCCTTATCCTTAGTTTTGTCTCCGTTCGGACGGTCTCACAGCATAGATAGAGAGGGAGAACCGATATCTAGATATTTATCATAGCAGCAGTATAACTTGCCGGATTATACTCGAAATTATCTCAACAAGGATTCATTAATCATTGCCCGTTTCAGTGGAGTTTTCCATCATTTACACAATGGAAGACATTTATACACATTAGCACGTTATGTATGGCGTGTACCGAGAGGTTGCAGGATTGGACTTCTCTAACTCATTTCTTTAGTTTTGACTTGGATTGCAGACGTTGGAAGTGTTGGCGCTTTTTTCTATTTTGTATTTTCTTTTTTTTTTGTTCGTCAAAATTGAAAAGGCAAAATTAAATGACGGACGATTTAACAATTTTGTTGAGGGACCTTGTTGGGAAGATCCTGCTCTTGCGAAATGAATTATTACGTTCTTATTTCAAATGCAAAATGAGTTCATTTATTTGAATTAAAAATTGTGAGTTCATCGAGGAGAAGAATGATTACATATGCTGGTGGGTGGCGTTTTTTTTTCATGTCAATATTTTTTTGTGTTTTGGGTGGGAAGCGGTCTCTCATTGAAAATTTGTTGAGAGCGAATTCGTCCCTCCATAACTCCAGAATATGTCCGATACACCAAACATTTATGATTTTTCCGAATTATAGATGTGTGGCCAAATTAGGCCGTAGGGTAGGTGAGAATTGTAGAGGTTTAAAGGGGAGTAAGGGGGGTCTCACCAACCGTTAGCCGTGTGAACTTGAAAGTCTGTATGTTTATAGATAAGTCAAAATTATTACATGCACCATTCATCGGTTTTCAAAAATCGTCATATAAGAGGTAAAAAATGAGGTGCAAACTACTCGGCCATTGCCGGAGTTGACCGCCGACAGCCACGTTTTTCGCATGGACAGCTATGTGTTGGTGGGCGCAGTAGCGCAGTGGTTAGTGTGCTTGACGACTGTGCGAGGGATCCCAGGTTCGATCCCCGGAAAAACACAAATTACATCTTAAAGTTTTTTCTACTGCGCCACCTCTCGCCACGTCTGACAAACATCCGAAAGTATGACTGTCATGAAAGAGCCTCTCAATTCAGCCGTTCGGACTCGGCATAAAATTGTAGGTCCCTTCCATTCGTCCCAATAACAGAAACTCACACAAAACGAATGTTTGCGAGAAGCTAGGCCTTGAGTGTCTACCCGCCTGTTGCGCCACCTATTTATTATTATTTTTTTTGCAAGCTGTAAGCAAGCGTACCAAAAAGCTGCAACTGACGAAGGCGTGCGTATGAAGCGCAGCTACGTGGACAGTAGCCCTTACTCTTCCCTAAAAGCTAGTCTGGTGGGAAAAGGCACATCAAACCGCAATTCTAAAACCACTTCATAGAGCAAGAGTGCAGAGTCTGGTGTGTATTGGTATCATAGGTGAAATATATGCTCCTGCCCGACGGTATCATTAGAGGAACTCCTTAACCATCTTCCACTACACATTCGCTTCCAGAAGGCAGCGGCAGCCTGTCCCATAAAACTTCACCTCGTCGAAAAGTACAAACCGCAGGAGATCTAAAAGGTCACACGAAAATCTTAAGATCACTAAGTATTGAGTCTATAACTACTCGATTCAAGTGACTGACTTAATGGCCTCGAAATACAATTTCAATCGCAAGTACAATATTTCAATTCCAGACCGGTCTGTGGAGGAGATTGCTTTCAAAAATGTGGATCAGTGGAACTCACTGTAATATCTCAATCTACCCCAGGCACACAACATATCAATTTTCGAAGTCTATGCAATTGAACGGGTACATGTCATAACGCCCAGTGTCATAATGCCGTGGGCGCTATGACACACATTTTTTTGTCATATCGCCCGCCTGGCTTTAAGTCATTTTTTTCTGGACTAGAGAATGTCCTAAGACAAAGTCCCAGAAGATCAAATATGTATCAGCATACTGTCAAGCCACGCTTAAAGCTTTTGACTCATACAAATTTAACTCTCGCATAAAACTTACTTTCTATGGGTTCCAGGCTATACAACCTGAAAGGCTGATGAGCTATATCGTAAAGGCTCAACTGCCCCTTCATTGTCCCAGAACCTTTTTGCTGGCCTGCCAACCAGGCCAAAAAACTTATCAGCTGTGCTAATAAGAAATCTACTCTTCACATGCTTTCAATTCAAAAGTAATCATAAAATTTTTTCATCATCGCCGGGCACGGCTTTTGCAACTATCATCTTCTGAAAATTGGTAGAAGTTCCTCTCGGATTTGCTGATTCTGTCTAGATGTGCTTGAAACAGCGGCAATTACCCAAAGAAGATTAGAACTCTTCAAGCAACTAAATATCGCTCGAACGAAAAATGTTGCTGATTGCTTATTGGCAGTTGCTATAGTAACTGTAGTTGCTTATTGCTTGTTGCCTCAATCTGAGAGCCGCCTTAAGCTACGATTCGTCATTGAAAAAATTGCGATCACACGAAATGACTATCATCGTCATTTGTGTCCCAAAATCAAATGACAGACACTGCGAGTCATTTAGAATTTTCCGTTGGGATGCCATTTAAATGACGCCACAGCCAAAAAGTTTAGTCATTTGTCCTAGGCGTCATTGAAGAACGATCACACGGCCATTTTTTTCCGCCATTTAAATGGCACTTAGTTCATGTCATTTGGTGCGCCATTTTCCTATTCATTTAAATGATGCTGCTAAAAATGGCGATCACACAAAGCGACATTTAAGTGACTGCTTTGTGTCGGAATTTGTACGTCAGTGACTCGAAAAAATGGCCGTGTAATCGTAGCTTTAGGACGCTGTGCTGCTCTGAATACTTACTGTATCACATTTAGACCAGCTACGCAAACTCTCATAAAAAAAGATCTCGTCGCAACTTCCACCCGATTAACCTAAAATTTAGGCTATCCATGCATACTGCATCACTTCAATCCCTGGAAGCTAAAAAGTGCATACACCTAAAGGTATCAACTATGAAATCTTTATTTTAACTATAATTATTCCCCTCAAACTGTCATAATCAGTGGCTTTGAAAGCCTTGAGTCGCTGTCCCGAACTGCAAAATCTAAATTTGTTCTACTCGACGCCGAAGCGACGCAACGTCACAAAAAGGAAAAAGTAATTTCTACGACCGTGAAGCTTACAGCCGAAAATATTTAGTTGAAAAAAATCTCTTGACTTAGTTCAGACACAAACCACTTGAACCACTTCCATCGATTAAAACTTGCAATTCCCACCATTTCCTATTTCATGAATTTCCTGAAATAAATTCAACTTTACCAATCACTTTTGGATTCCAATCCAATCCTTCCATCGATATACTTAAATTCCTAAGCGATATTGAAACTCCTTCGATGTAAATATCCCCCACTGATCGACGCATAAAATCAGTGTTCTTTCATTAACAAGCAAATGGCCCATAACTCACCCATAATCGTTCCCTCGCTTTATATACTATATGTACTTTCAAATTGTGGAGCAAAAAGAAAAACACAATCACCAATCTGGTTCACATGAAATCTGAGTAGAAAAGGACGATGCAGGAGCGTCACTGCGTATATAGCGGAACGAGAAAAACAAAAGGCCAGCGCTCAGCCAGTGTCTTTGGCTTTTGTTCTTGTTCGCCGCAAGGAGTAACAAAAAAAAAAGAAAACAAACATCTGTGGTATTCTGACACAAAAAGGATGTTCACTGATGGTAAATGCCACTTAACAAGCAACGGCATCACATCAGCTTTATTCCTATATAGCTTTTCGCTTCGAAAACAAAATGTAAACTTTATGGTGGTTGCACAGGAAAGAGGTCCTGAGAAGGTACACCATTCCCCCTCCCCCCCCGGATGTCCGGTTGTGAACGACACAAATAAGAAACAAGAATATAGCGCACATTACCCACTGCCAAATGCCAAGGATATGTAATGATCCTTTTAATGGGTTGTAACAATGCGCGCCACTGAGAAAATACATTCTATCAGGAAGACCGAACAAGAGTTGGACACAAAAAAAAAAATTAAAAAGAAAAATCTCCGATACTCTGACGAAGTCGTAACCCTGACAAAAAGTAATTTTATCCAGTGGTGGTGATGATGATGATGGTATATACTGCAGTATGCACCCCTATCCCTGCCCCCATACATCGTATTCTTGTGCAATTGTGTTCGCTTGATGCATGTTGCGAATATAAAAATCCTTTTAAGATTTTTGCTTCGCCCCCTTTGACTGTGCGACAGGTTCAACGAAATTATACGCGTCGCAGGGTGGTCTGGTCATGTCATAGTTTCTTCACATCGCATCGAGGGGACGACACTTTATGTGTGTGTCGTGCCAGTTATTTTATGACACAATTTGTCCATTGAGGACATAATGTAATTAACACCGGAAGAGCACTCTTTCACGCGCGACCACAGCACTGTGTGTAGTGTGTAGTGTATACTGTGGTGACGTGCTATTTATTTGGCAAATTTAATTGCCCCAGTGATGTTTGTCATCGTGAATGACAGGAAGTGCTTCTTAATCCCTTTTAAGAGTCTTCTTCACCATATAGGTAGATATATATAGCCACTGATGCATTGTCAGATGTTAAACGTCTATTCATCGTAAATCACCATGGATTTTGTCGCCCCATCACTCTTATGTGCGCATCCCTGGCGTCGACGCTTCCATTCCGCACCATACTCGAATATATCGCCCTCTCACGAAGTAGATTAACATGGGGACAGCGTGTGAAGAGTGTGGCCGCCTATAGGCAAACACATAACACAACCTCTACTGTCATACACATAAAAATGTCGAGGACGACGAAAAAATCTCCTAACGATTTGGAAAATGCAAATGTCAACCCTCCTCCTCTAACCCATACCCACCGCAATGTAAAACGATATGTCCTCCGAGCACACTGAGCTCAGTTGCGAGTATTTGAGGGGTGCTTGGCACTCAGATGTTCCTGTGTAAAGCATGCTGGATGTTGGAATGCCTACCCCTGGCGCATACACAACACAGCATCCCATTTCGATCAGCCAGCCAGCCCTTCTGTGTGTTTTCTAAAGTGGGTTTCGGTACAAATCGACAGGACAGAAGGAGCGCAACAGACAGCTTACCCTGTGGTCACTCGCAGGGTGTGGGGTTGAGCCTCATTTCAATTTATCCAACCATCCATCCGCACTCAACTCCCTCACGACGTCGGTCGTTTTGCAGTCAATTTGCAGGACGATGACGAGCACGACCGACTGAAGCAATTTGAAATTCACATTTTGTGCGTAACAAGTTTTCTGGCGCCACATCGACCAGCACTTGTTTATTCATTTGTTGAATTTTCTTCGTCCTTTTTTATGTGTAATCTTGTCTGTTTTTTTTTTTCTGTTTGTTTTCATCGCCTTCCCATTTGTGGATTGTGGGTGTGGCATGGGGTGAGGTGAGGTGCTTAGCTGCGAGCATATATAGAGTATACTGATGTCATCAAGTCATGATGATAAAAGATGATGTGATTCCAACATAGCGCTATGCTAACTTGAAATGGTGTCCTCGAGAATGTCGTTCAAAAGGATGGCAAACATCTTGATGATTTGTGAACTGGAAAATTAAAGAGAAATGATTGTGCGGTTGTAAAGCCGAATGAAATTGAAGAGAGTAGCTATTTGAAGGACATGAGCTTTTTTTTTTTCTTCTTCTAAATTATATGGATTGATTGAGTGGGAGAGAGAGTGGGAGTCCTGTAATCATGGATTGACCTATGATTTGATAAGCCTCGTTAGTGTGAATTGAAGCAAAGAAATTATAGGCATTCGCCAGCAAATACGAAAAAGTAGATATTTTAATTTATTTTAACCGAAGACTAGGTTACAAATTTATCTGATCTAGTACTTTGCAGTTTTGGAACTAAATTGTTCCATAAACAGATTTCTGCTTAACGTGTCTAACAAATTTTTGCCGAAATCCATCCTCTTTCAATTCGGTACATGTGGGTCGTGAATGTCGTTCAAAATGTCGTCAGCCATTTTCTAACTAAGAAATTAGTATGTACACACATTTTTGACAGTGAGGGGCAATATTTGACTCTTGGTTTTTATGTGTACGAATTTCCATTGCACATAATATCTACTACACATAATATCTTCGTAGGGAAGCTACTCCTCGAAGTCAGGGTATAGTTTGCCTATGTCATTCGCAACCCATGCTATACCTTGTGAAAATTCGTATTAGGTTAGGTTAGCGGAGGCATTGTGTGCACCGTGTTGAATTTTTTGCCCGAAGCCTAAGCCATTAAGACCCATTGTGAGTATCCTTTTATAGCACATTAGCTGTCCCGCTCGGCTTTTCCAGTAATACCCACGAATTGTATTGCTTGAATATGTTTTTGTCAGAACAATCCACATCAATCTTCCAAATTTTACAACTTTAACTCCCACGAGTGTCGAGAAATAGGGTTTTCCGTGTTTTTTACAGGTATGGGTAGTGCCACGCCCCTTTGTCCATTCTTGCATATATTTTGTAAAATTCTTAAAACAGTCGAAGTCAATACACCTCCATTTACCAAATTTCAAGACTAAAGCTTCTAAAAATATAGAGACATAGTGTTTTAAGTAACTTTGTTCTGTACGAGGTGCCACGCCCACATCGATGTTCCAAATTTTACAACTTTAACATTTTACATGTTCTTTTGTAGAACAGAGTCAGCTAATAGTACGACCAATTCAGACCCGGTTCTCTAAAATCTTTTTCTTTTGACTGTATTTCAATTGAGATTTCTTACTGCAAACTCTCTGCAAAAGATGGCGCATTGCATATGCACGTATTTCCTTTGTTTTTCTAATTTTTTCAAAAAATATTTTCAACTCTTTTTGTGGCCTTAGCTTTGGATAGATATTTTAAACTTTATTTCGCAAGATTAGATGTGTCCTTACTAAATAATGTTAATCGCATCCCCGCACAACTTATCTGCCCTTTTTTCGATATCTACTAATTTCGTCATCACTCATTTTAAATTAAATATTTCAGCATTAAACATTTTCCAATCAGATTCACCTCGTTACGCTCGTTTGCGTTTGCCAGACAATTTTAGATCCTATCTGCCTCACCATACTCTGTCGCTTTTCATCGTCACGCTGTAGCACTGTAATCAATTCTTGGAATTGACTGTCCATCCCGAGGGACAGCCAATTGTGTGAGTAAGTAAGCGCCACATCATAGTGAGCGAGTGTAATCCGCCCACTCAAATGGTAATTATTTATTGCCTCAGAGTCAAGAGCGTAGCGTGATGGCTAGAAGTACGGGTTGGAGAAATGAACGCCCCTAATTGATAATCGCTTTAATGTTTGATTAGGGCAAAGAAAAAAAATATTTTTTTTTCTCTTGAATGACCCAACACATTGAGAATGAAAATGGACAAGCCAATGAGAAACATAATTCTGGAAAGTTGCAATAGTTTTAATGGGGAATCATCAGAAAGCTGAGTAACTGTCATCGACAGTATTTGAATTCGAATGGATTTGGCGCCATAGAAACCCTAAAACTGAGCAATTTCTCTTGGTGTAGCTTGGAACTCGAATGGTTATACCTGTATGGGCTTGGGCTAAAAGAAATTGGTTATCGTTTGCTCGCAGCTCTGAATTGGCCCTCGATTTCTCCCGCACACTCTTACGGACAGCTGCGATATTGCCGGCAGATCTTGCGTTTCGATGACGTGTGTTGGTTGATTATTCACTCAACCGGTCGACTCGAATTTGTACCTCAAACGTTGAATATTCGACTGGGAATGACTATCATGTAAAATGGACGCAATGCGTGCATGGTTGCCAGAAGTAAAATTTACACGTGCTGCTCAACGCTGTAACTTGCATGGTGATATGTTTTTAGTATCTGAAAAATAGAAAACAACAAAATTACCAACAGATAAAAAAACATGGCCCTCGTGAACTGTCAAAATTTGCCCGTCTTTATTGCAGAACCTATTATATAATCAGCCTGTCCTTTTTTTGACATAAAAAGGTTCAGATCTACTAGAAACCCAATGTTGCCTACCTCCTCGCTGCAGCATTGGCCGCGTTCAAAGTGCTTAGGCACCTAAATATTCAGCTGACAGTTTATCATAGAACTTAGGTAGAAAAAATGTCCTAATTTTTCGAATATTTTTTAGCGACAATCAACCAGCGACAATTTGCAAGTTGACAGCTGATTTGAGCTCATTTCGGTGTGCCATTTCACAACGACAAGACTTACGATTACGATACACAGCTCCAGCTACTTGAAAAGCTACAAGTAGTCGAAAATTAGACTTCCAGATTAAGCTTTATTTCACCCAGTCATGGCACTAAATTATCTTTCTAATAAACCATGGTGGTCATTGCTCTATTTCATTTTCAAGAAGATGTTAGGCCTATACACAGACAGATACTATAAGAGGTCTTTATACCTACCTGTTGCACAAACTATTTATGAATTTAATTTTCAAGTTCTGTACCTCCACATAAAAAGTACTCTTTGCTGAATATATTCTGAAATTCATCCAATTAACCTGTGATCCCAACTTTTTGCTTCACTTTTTATAGTCAGGTTCTGTTTTCGTCTGTCGATAGCTCACTACCGAAATTTTGAGATATACAGAGGGGCGACAAGTAATGGTGATTATACCTTTTGCCGAATGCGTTATGTTCAATTGATGCAATTTATCTGTGACTAGCTTTTGCCCGCGGCTTAGCTCGCGCAGCCCTCAGGGTTTGGTATACAGAGATTTTCTGCAGTTTTTTTTTTTTTAGCAGAAATCATAAAAAATGTTCATTTTCTCTTCCCGATGTTTTTCTAAGAAGTCAGAGATCCGAATATCTAACATCTGCTATACATAATAATAAAACCGTAAGCATTTTCGTTGTCCGCTAAAAACTTGAAAACTACTGGACAGATTTCAATGAAACTTTTTTTAAAATGTTCCTTAAGACTGTAAGACTGCTATAGAATGTTTATAGCCATATCCTTAGTAACAGTTTTTAGCCAAAATGTATTTTTTGAAGTTAAAATATATACATACACGTATATCTTGCTACAAATGGATGTTTATACTTTTGTGATCGTGCGACAGGGAAAAAAAAAAAACAAAACAGCACTAGCGTACGTATACCTCGCATTCGAAAAGGGTTGATTTGTTTTCGCTGGATGGTGATGGGGTGCGTGCTGCGGTATGGCACGGGGTATATTAATAATCTTCATTTTCATAAGAGAAGAGACGTATAATACAAAACAGGTTTAATTTCAGAATTTCATTCGATATGTGGGATGGTAACAGTGTAGGGTTGGGTTAGGTAGTTGTTTGTATTCCATAAGAAGAGGGAAACAAAGAAAAGGAAATGAATTATTACAAATAAGTAGCAAGATCTAGGGGAGGGAGGAATTTTCTTTTTCTCCTAAAAGCGCGAAAACTACTGGACAGATTTCAATGAAATACTCAAAGTGTAATTTTAAATGAACCAAATATAATTTTGTGCGAACGGGCAAGGCGATCACGAGTCCAGCTAGTTATGAAATGCTTTCGATTTAGTTAAACTTCTCTGGATGGAGCAAAAATATCAGTGATTCAGTGATAGCTCAAAATTGGTACGAAAGTATGGCTCAAAAAATGTTTTCAAGTTTTTTTTTTTTGTACTGATTTATCTTTATGACTATTTTTTACTTCTTTATCAATGCACAAAGTTTCGAATTAATACGACAAACAGTTCGTGAGTTATGGAAAAGGCCCCCCTTAAAAGGAGCCATTACCAATAAATTTTGTGCGAACGGGCAAGGCGATCACGAGTCCAGCTAGTTATGAAATGCTTTCGATTTAGTTAAACTTCTCTGGATGGAGCAAAAATATCAGTGATTCAGTGATAGCTCAAAATTGGTACGAAAGTATGGCTCAAAAAATGTTTTCAAGTTTTTTTTTTTTGTACTGATTTATCTTTATGACTATTTTTTACTTCTTTATCAATGCACAAAGTTTCGAATTAATACGACAAACAGTTCGTGAGTTATGGAAAAGGCCCCCCTTAAAAGGAGCCATTACCAATAACTCGGGGCCCTACCCAAATTTCCAAAATCGGAGAAATTGATTTTCTTTGTGTCTTATAAAGAGTACACAAACCGAGTTTGAAGTCGATCGGACGAAAAATAAAAATTGCCCCCCTTTTTTACCCCTTTAAGGGTTGAATTTCGAAATATCCTTCCTTATTCGTTATATACATTATAAAGGGCAAGGGCTTTGGACTGGGCGTTGATGAGTTAGTGAGTGAATGAATACAAAGTAATTTCCATTTGTATATGTGAGTTTTTCTAGAGCTCAACGTCAAAACCTTATAAAGAAATAAATCCTTATAGACCTTATAAACAACGATTGGCTAATTAATGATTATTTTATTTTATTTTTTTCTAGGTAAGTGACTATCTATCTGCAATTTAACCTCATCCTACTAGTGAGTAAGTACATCCGAAATGAAACTTAAGGATATTCAAATTTTCAACAACTTTCCAGGCTTCTTTTCATTTATATCTAATACTGAGTTTTGTCTAATCGAGATTCACGTCTAGATTAAGAAACCGCGCGCCGCGCCGCATGTCTTCAACATTAAAGTTCGCCTAATTTTCTAAAATAAAGTTCTAGTACCTAAATATCTTCTAAAATTTTAAATATGTTGCATTTTGTTACATTTTGTTACATACATACCCACTCTCTGAAAATAGTATGTAGTTGAACATAGATTAGTGCAATATTTTTAAAATCGTTGCAAATTTATTCTAAACACTAAGAGAAACTGTAAATTGTGGCTCTAAACTCCTGTAAAAGAACTGTTGGCTCCAGATGAAGCCTTCAGCTGAATATAATTCTCTATACAGCGTTTATCAGACCGGGGGCCGGCTTTGGACACAAGCTCTAACCTAAGGCTTCTAGTGAAGACTCAGCGCTTGTCTCAACATTTCGAACAATCGCTCTACAATAACCACGCTTAAAGCTTAACCTACTTCCTCTAGACATCGTCAGCAAAAAAATATGCAACAAACGTGACAACTAGACTAAGGGAAGGGAAGCACTGGAGAGGACAACCGACTGAATATCCGAGTATTTTTGCCTACGAAAATCAACTTCGAAAAATGTCTTCCAAATGAAGTATCGGACAGGAACCTATGGGATTCATGAAATGTCCTACACGACAGATCACTGTCAATATTCACAAAAGGGAGTTGGTCCTGGTGTCTTTTCCAGGAGAACTAGATCTGAGCATCTCCTTCTGTCTTCCGAAACACTCCTGTGTCTTCCAAGGCGAAATCACAGCTATTCGTCATGCTACAGCAAGACTGTTGATTAATTCTGTATTACAAAAAGATATCGTCATATACATTGAAAGCCAAGCTGCAATCAAAGCCCTAATATCAAGCGAAATAAGACCTAAAGCGGTGGAAGACGACCTCATTCTCTGCTGGGTTCCTGTCCTGGTCACTATGACATCCCAGAGATCTGTGCAGCAGACCAACTAGTAAGAGTAGGCTGCACAAACATATCATACGGAGGCAAAACAGGTCACATATGAAAACGTCTAGGATACTGCAATACTGCTCGCCTCACCTGATGGCCAACTCTGGATAAAAAAAAATCCAAAGAGTTTCTGCTACTTAAAAGATCTAGCATCTCGAAAGTCGTTAACTGCGTATTAGAATATAGACATGCACAAAGACTTCTGCAGAAGGTGCAGAGATCAAGAGGATGATGAATTCATCAATCACTTTCTTGCAGTTGCCCTGTCCTAAGCCCTACTTAGGAAGGCAGTGATCTAGATAATACTAGCGCCGCTGACATTCTTATTATTCCCCAAATCCCAATGACATCCACTACGGGTCGACTATAAGTGCTTCTCTCATGGAGAGCCACTTGAAACAAACAAACAAGGCCAATGTAACAAATGTTACAAGTAACATCCGGTCAAAGTTTCAAAAAAGCTATTTTTAGGTTGTAGATACTTCAAAGCAACGAGATAAAACAATTGAGGATAAAACAAACAATAATGGCCAACATGTCATTCGAACTGATCCTCTTTTGTCTAAAGGTGTCTCGACACCTCTTAGTCTTTTATAGAACTTGAACACCTTATCCTTTAGCTGCCTTAAATAATACTCCCGACAGCATTCACTTGAGTTAGTTCAAATCTAGCAAAATAGCGCATACACCCTTTGTGAGATACATCATGAACTTCATTCAGTTATCCACAAGGTTGGCTGAAGTCGCGCCAACCCGTTTATTATATTATCGCTCAGCTTTCCTGCATAAACGGATTTTTCAAAGAGCTGCACATAGAAATCACATTTAATTTCTTCCTCGACTGCATCCTTTGAAAGTCAGTCGGTTTATCTTTAAAGTATCTGCACGGAATTGAGACAACTCACCGAATAGATTTTTTTTTTCTTCTTTGTAGTTTGCCATTTCCCGTATGTCTTTCCTTATCAAACTTTTTCATAACCAACCAGTAGAGGGGAGAAAAAAAATTCTCACACAAGGTGGATGATAAAATTCGTCGCCGTTTGATGAAAACAAAAAAAAAAAAAAAGAAGAAAAGTTCCCAACCTATTGTTCGAGTGCATAAAAATGAAAAGACACTTTCAATCACTTACTTCTTCCTCTACATTAATCCTTGATGGGCCTGGGCCCTCACTTCGTAAAACTCATTTAAGAATTTTTAATTTTTTTTCTCTCTTTTTTTTCCAACCTACTACCTACCCTTCTGGAGTGGATCGTAGTTACGATTCTTTTTTCCAGTCGTTCATTCTCATCATCATCGTAGGACTCGTCCTTGTCGTCATCCTAATCCAATCTTTTCGATAAAATTTTAAATTATATCTATCGCTCGTCACCCTTTTTCAATCTGGACAGTAGTAGCAGTAGCAGCAGTAGTCTCGGTCTCGTGTTGGGCGCCACTTTAGCGATTTATTTTTTGTTGAGCATTTCTGCGAAAGTAATTTTCAATTCTTTATTAAGCAGCAGCATATTTAAGATTTAAATGCTCGAAACAAAGGGTGGCAAGTTTCATTTCCTCTCCAGTTCGTCGATGAGACTGAAATGTGGCAGTGTTTGGCGACGGTACAGAATGGAAAACTATTTCCGGACTATGGCCTGAGACTTGGAATTGAAATAGAGAACAGGATCTCATTAT
The DNA here is from genome assembly GCA_949372485.1 of Cheilosia soror. Lineage (NCBI taxonomy): Eukaryota > Metazoa > Arthropoda > Insecta > Diptera > Syrphidae > Cheilosia > Cheilosia soror. Next base: position 81,884,460 of record OX443561.1, read on the forward strand.
GTTAAACGTTGTGTTGTGCGACAGTCTCTCATAGTCTCACAGGACTGTGTGTATTGCAATCCTTTCCAGCATAGTACCGTTCGTGAATGTTAATTAAAACTTTTAATTCCAGTTGAAAATTTTATCTGGGAAATTAAGTTTGAGAGTGAGCGCGCAGTGCCGCACCAACGGACGACACGAAACAACTGGTGGGTATAGCTGGGTGGAGCTGGACCATCGAAGAAGGAAGAGATAGTACCTATTCCATTAATTTTTTTTTTTTGTGTATTTTTTTCTCATTTCCCATTCCAATTCGCATTTTGGAGAAGAGACGGCACGCGATATTGTAATTATTCCAAGTGAAGGAGTAAACTGGTGTAGGGTAGGGTGAGGGCTAGGGGTTGTTATAGGTAATTCGGACTATTTTTGTGTTGACGGTTATTATTTTTTCCCCTTGAAAAGTTCATCATTATCGCACAGGAAGGACAATGATTTCCTTTTTGTGACGCTTGTTTTTTTTTTCTTGTCAAATGGCAGCATTCAGGTCCACCACGTTTTGCGGTGACAAATGTTTTAGACTAATTATTTTTTATCAAGCAAAGGACAAAAAGATATCTTTCGTCCTGATGTTGTGTTCTTATTGTTATTAGTGCGGGACAGCGGTAGATTTTAATTAAGTCAGCAGCGGTTACCGGTGAAACTTGAAATATATAAAGCTAAGCCAGCCAACTGGGTGAGTGGGTGGGAAAGGTCTTTCTTCTCTTCTGTTTGGTCATCAGCGAAGGGTTTTTTTTTTTTGGCTGCCTTACGAAAAGCTCGCAAGAAAAGGAAATCAACGGGGTTCTTTGTGATCTTTTTGTTCGGTTCATTATAAACGTTTGTTGAAATAAAATGCTCTAAATTGCTATTCAAGTGGTTGCTTTGCGTTTTTTTATGGTTTTGGGAGCATTCAAAGGATTTTTGTGTGTTTTTTTTTGTGCGTTCCTGCTAACCCATTAATTTGCGGGGTATTGTGCGTGCTTCTTTATTTTGTGATGCGTCGGGGGTAGCAACAGTTATTAAATGGTGAGATTACATGTTGAGTGTTACGAATTGATGGGATTTCATTAAGGCTGAGAGTTAAAATCTTATGGGGAGCATGTAGGAGCGTTTGCTGGAAATTAAGTTGATGCTCATTTGATTTCGTTGAAAATGGAAGGGATTTGGAAAAATGGGCTGCTGTTGAATCAATGGAAAGCATTTTCTAGCTACGGTGCAAAGAGCAAAGTATGAAAACCCCAGTCGAAGGGGAATAGTTTGCTATTATAAGAACTGTTCTATTTAGCTTAGACATCAACCAACCTTTCGACAGAGCGCATAGTAAGGTTGTAAATGTATATATTATACAAATTGGTTGAGTTTTAAAAATAACCAAACAAACAATCGAAAGCCTGAAAGAAACGTTGGGAAAAATGTCGCGTATTTCATGGGTCAGAGCATTTATCGTGGTTTTACACCCGATCTTTTGATATCACATCGAAAAATAAAAATACCCGGCTTGTATTGCGATTCTGTTGGATACAAGACTGTCTGGTAAAATCATTTGGAGGTTGTAATGCATTTTGCTTGTAATGGTTTGAAACTCGGGCTTAGTTAGACTTTTCGGATGGTGTCTGAACTAAATTGGTAGAGCTAACAGGGGTTGTCGTACTCACTTGAAGTTATTTATATTTTAGTATGAGACGCTTGTATGATCAGGCATGCCGCATGGATCGGGTATCCCAGCGGAACCCTTTCAACACTTTTTCAAGTTAAATATTTTTGCGAGCTTTATATTTTAAAAACAATGTCGTCTAAATGCCGCCTCTTTCTCTCAATATACTCCCGCAATCAAACTCTTAAATTTGTAAAAATACGCTAGAGCAAGGCGTTGGTTTAATGGCAACGCCTTCACGGGACATTTTTTTTTGTAGAGCCTAAATGCTCGGCTTAAGGTACTTCCATTAAAAAAATGTCGCATTTTGTAAGGTATGCAGATCGAGGTGCCCAGGGCATATCTTCGTACTTGCTGATTCATTTATTGGGGAAAAAAATACACTTGGCTTCTCCATTTCAAGCTGTATGTGAACAATTGAAGTGAGAAACTTACTAAGAACAAACGAACTCTCGTATGTTTTTTGGGCGTTCGCGATAGGTTTTGCAGTTAAAAACACTTTAAACTGTAATTTGGGTTGACTCTCATGAGTCTGAAAAAAAAGACAGATTTTTAAATGACGCTTGTTCCAGATAACTCTTTGGCGTCTTTCTTCAACTCTCGAAGGTACATCGCCTTAATCACCTTGTTTTTGTTTTTTACCTTTATATTCGTACAATTTTGACAATTTGTTTCCAGCGCATCCTTTAGGTTAAGTTAGGTTAGAAGGGCAGTTTGCAATATATGCAGTTTTCACCCTGAAGCCATTGAGACCCATTTGTGATTACGCTTTTATAGTACATAATAGGACATGCAACAAAAAAAAACCATTCGGAACTGTCGATGAATCTTCTTAAATCTGATAAAGGTATTGTTGCTAGATCTTCCAAGCCTTTTCGAAGAATCGAGCTGCCATACAAGAGTAGCGGCGTTCTTGAAAGGCTTGGCAGTGACACAGGAGATGTTTCAAAGATTCTATTTCCTCCTCATCTCTGCAATTTCTGCAGAAGTCATTTGTAAGGATGGATACCTAGTTTTTTGGCCCCGACGAGCACTCGGATTTGGTTTCTTTCAAAAGATGTTCATTAGCCTATTCATTGCGGGTCACAAGCTGTGAGTTATAGTACAACCGGAAGTGTTGTTCCATCGTTAGTTAGCCAAGTTTAAAGGTGCGGTAATACTTGTCTGTCAGCTTATAGTACGTCCATTTCAGAGCCGCATCTGGCCAGTTTATCTGCTGCCTTGTTTCCTTCCACACCCGACATGTGCAGGAACCCAGATCAACATTACTGTGTGATGGTTTAATGCTCTCAAAGAGGTTTTGGTAAAAAAAGGGATTCGGCTGCTCCAGTCACTTTCCCCTCACTTTTTACAACCCAACAAACCAGAGGTCTAAATTGCATCAGTTACATCCATGTTGCTCTCTTATACTTATCCCAAATTTAGTAGTAATTGTCTGTGTTGATTATTAGGCTACGATTACACGGCCATTTTTTTCGAGTCATTTAAATGGCGCTCTGACGAATGTCGCTCTGTGTGATCGCCATTTTTGGCAGAGTCATTTAAATGACTAGGAAAATGGCGCACCAAATGACATGAATTAAGTGTCATTTAAATGGCGGAAAAAAATGGCCGTGTGATCGCTCTTCAATGACGCCTAGGACAAATGACTAAACTTTTTGGCTGTGTCGTCATTTAAATGGCATCCCAACAGAAAATTCTAAATGACTCGCAGTGTCTGTCATTTGATTTTGGGACACAAATGACGATGATAGTCATTTCATGTGATCGCCATTTTTTCAATGACGAATCGTAGCTTAAATGTCGCTTTACTGCGACATTTTTTCCTGACGTCATAGCGCCATTTAAATGACTCAAAAAAATGGCCGTGTAATCTTAGCTTTATGCTCATCCTTATAGACACTCCCAATTCCCAAAAAGTTATTGTTTACTCACTTCTCATTGTTATGTAGAGAGAGTGGGCTTAAAAGGTCTTTCTGTGTGAGATCTTTAAAAGACATCTCCCAATAGTGTCCCCACGTTTTTAACCACCCACTCTTGGGCCAAATGCGCCTTGAATAAGCCAACACAGTCAGCTAATCTAACAATGTCTTACTTGCTATTTTGGCACGTCACAAAATGAAAGCATTTATGGCATTTAAACAACAATGTTGGCAATGTCACTTTTTTCAAAATTTGTGCCTCTGAGCCCTGCGTAGCAATCTCATCGGATATCTCAATTCCTGCAATCACAGTGTGACCAGGAACCCAGACAAGAGTCAAAAATTTCAACTTTGCGACCGAGTTCAACGAGTTCCTGCATTCGCGAACTATTTTGATATTCCTAACCATATATTCGGCAGCCATTAGGATTGCATAGATCTTCGTTTGAAAACCAGAGGCATTTCCATTTGTCGACACCAGCACCGGACCCTCGACTATGTAAACGTAAACATCCCAAATACGATCCGAAAAGCGCTTTCGTTTTCACAAAACCTGTCTCTATCATATCTGTGGTAATAGACAGAGACTGCTATTGTCGAAACGATATCTGTCTCCAGGCTCAGACTCGGACTGAAGCCAGTCCTTAGCGCAAGGAAAGTTGACTTTTAAATTTGCAAAACAACCAAAGTTCCTGTCTTCCGGTTCATTGTATTCCATTGAACTAGGGTCGTAGGATAAGTGCCGCGCAAGGTCATCGGAACTTTAGTCAGGTATCATCCAAAAACCACCCCGCTTAAAACAGTAGATTGCTTTGATAGTATAAGCCATGGGTTCTACTATCAAAGCGAGGTAAATCAATCAGAGCCCGGCGTACTCGGCAGAACACCCATGCAGCCGCGACTAGGCTTTTTTTAGCAGAAGGCTAAAGTCCCATACTTTCACGAAAGCTCTCTCCACCAAACAAACGACGTATGGACACAAAAGGCCTTATAATAGCCGTACAGAAAGCATCCATACATTACTAGAAAACTGAGATTGCCTTGGATGTCTTCGACTTGACATGCTGATCCTGATCCCTGATATTTCACTTCATCGGAGATCTGGGGCAATATCACTTACAATGAAGACGATCGAACGACATCCTGTCCACAATAACAGTCTTTATTCTTTATTGTCAGAGATATGATACTGACAGCATTCGTTAAAGGTTAAAACATTTTCGTCTGAAAAGAAATTATTTTCATCTTCTAATTTGTTCATATTCATCTGCTAGTTTTTGTCAGCTTTTTTTTAAATATTCGTCTGAAAGACTTGAAATTTCGTCTGAAAATCTGAATAAAATTAAAGACCGCAACGTCGATTCTCAAAATTCATCTATGAATATTCCCTTTTACTTAAACTTATGATAATGTTTTCAAAAGGTTAGGTATCTATATTTACTATCGCACCGCGGATACGATTTTTAAATTTTTCAGACGATTACTACTTGTTTTCAGACGTTTTAAAAATTGTTTCAGACGTTTCCAATATCTGATTTTCTGAAGATTTCTATTTATTTTCAGACGTTTTCTATTAAATTTCAGACTTTTTTTCGATTTTTGCCGACGTTTTCAATTTTTTTTCTGAAAAATACTATTTATTTGTAGACGAGAAAATTGTACCCATTCCGATATCGTTCGATCGTTTTCATTTGGCCCTTGGATAGTGACACATTTCAGCACTGTCAGAGTCAGACCGGATATAATTCTCCATTCGTCAAGAAAACAACCTCAGGCTACAAATGTATGATACAGCCGATTTCTTTTGTATACAACTTTTGACCATCTCTAAAAAAATGGTCAGCAATCGATCCTTTGCGCACTAAGTTCAATCACCGTATAATCTGCCGATGGAGTCACTTGGCCTCCGATGAGATACATCAGTCTATACTTCATTCTAACAAAATATAGTAAAGATTGATCATAACTACATCGAAACCGTTTATATAGTGTAAATAGTGTCCACTTCGGGTCCGTCCTATCGCACACTTTCTTGGCCGCAATTGGTATTCCACAAGGTTGTATCCAAAGTTCCCTTCTCTTCATTCTAACTATAAACAGAAAGCTGGATTAAATTGAAAAGGACTATGAAATGCAAGTACAAAATTTGTGCTTCGAGCTCGTTATAACCGATTTCCAAAGTATAAACGTATTTGTTTCTTGGGCAAGCATTATGGCGAATTTGTAGGTACATAGTTTAATTCCATGAAATTCGGCAAAAATATGGAAATACGTTGTTGCCAACTTAAAAAAAATGGAACCATCTCACGTTTTGTGACACCCTCAATGGTTACCACACACTTCACCTTCAAGTCACTTCACTCCAACTTAATTCCGAAAAAAAAACAATAACAAAACCCATCGAAAAAAAAAAAAGATTTCCAACAGAACTCGAAACACAACAACTATGTATGTATACACATCACACATCCTACAACACCCTCGACGACTCGTGTGCACAAGCCAGTGAGGAGGAACAACAATTAAACTGCTTACTATTGGCACTCTACAGAGTGACAGAAATCAATTCGCCTAGGCCTTTTCCGTATACCACTGCAGCCTCTATCATCCTCTCATTCAACTCAAATCATTCAATTTCCGTGCTACCAGCATTCAGCATCCACCCCTAAAACCCCCCCAACCCCAACCCCTCGCGTGGTATACGAGTACACCGCAAATATTCAGATGTGTGCCCATTTCGATTACCACAATAATCGTCCAGATTTTTCACTCTATGGATCAGCAAAAAAAAACAAAAAAAAAAAAAAAAATTCTAAATAGAAGAATATCCAACACAAAAAAAAATACTCACACCCCCAACTCCTAACTTGATGGGTGGTAGTAGGGTAGGTAAAACAAAAAACAATCGTTGACGGTGATTGGAAAATGAAATGAAAGAGGATAAAAAAAAGAAAGGAAAAGAATCAGAATTGCGGATCAAAATGCTGAAAAAAAAACAAAAAAAAAAAATTCCGCACCAGAGCGACCTCTTCCCGGTAACCACGATTTGGGGGTAAATAACGGAATCATGGTGTATTTTCCTTATTTTTTTTTTGTTCTTTATACATTCTCAAATAGGGTGAAACGCTACACTCCACTTCACGAATACCAATGGTTGTGTATATGAATTTAAGGATCGATGACTTCATTGAATCGAACATCCTGTTACCAGCGAGCACCGCACATTGTTTTTGGTGTTTTCCCTCTGATGTCGTCCTCATTGTTTTCTGTTTAAATATTATATACGATATCGGTCGTTCTCTGTGGGTTTATGTAATTTTAAACTGACTCCTGACTTTGACCATCAAAATGCTACGGCTACCCAAGCTAGGCAATAATCCCTTCCAGGTGAGGGATTTATTTTGATTTTCCTCGGTAATTTAATAATGCAACGAAGTTAAATGATTTTTTTTTTGTACGCTCTGTTGTTGTTGTTGTTGTTGTCAACCACTGATTGACAAAATCATTTCAATTTAATGACGAAGGAATTTATGTGGAAAGGGAGGAATTTAAAAAAAAATATATATTTTTTAAATTGCTACAGTAGCCAAAAGCACACATGCAAAAAAAGTCAATGTAACTCGATGCGGGTGTAGTAGTGGGAGGTGACATGTCAACTGTCGAACGTAAATATTAATAAATTAAATCAATTCTACGCTATAATTGATGCCTTGGGGACGTAACGGTGATATGTGGGTTAGCTGACAATTTTGAACACTTTTTTTTAGAGATTAAAGGTGTTGGGATATTCTATGTACAAATGGTGTAGAACTAGCTAGACAAAAGTCGTGATCCGCAGTCGGTACTAAAGGAACGGGTAGATTTAAAATTTTATAGAACAAGTTGTGTTTTATTTTCAGTTTTATTTTATGGGCCTATATCAATGCCATTCGGCCCTAGCGAGGTATCCGTCGGAACGGAAAAATCTCCGATTTTATACGAATTGGAGGGTTTTTGCTTCGAGGTATACTTCGGATGCAACGCACACTGGCATTTTGCGTTTTAGTGCGATCAAGTGCGTTTTTACTGATATTTTTGACAGTGCTCCGACAGGAATTTGTTGCGGAATTTGTTTACGATTTGCAGTGAAGTGTTGATAAATGAAAACAATAAAAAAAAACATTTATCAAAGTAATTGTTTGTATTTGTTGCTTACATTTGTGTTTCCAGGGCAAAAACAAATGAAAAAAACAGGCACTAAATAGAAAAACCCGATGTACCTACCACGAAACGACATCATGTCGTTCATCATGCTTCGTCGAATTTTAATTATTTTTTCCGAAGACGGACACCTCGAATGTAATTTGAGTCTCCGACGGAGTATGCGCGTTGCGGAAAATTCTCCGTTCCGACGGATACCCCGCTAGGGCCGATTGTATGTGTGAAATATGACATCGTTCAACTGGCAGCCCCGCAGCTTAGCTGCTTGCCCATCTGAGGAATTCATTTTCGATGACAGGCGCATAGATCGCCATTGCATGAGGCACCAATGATTTGTCGGAGGTTGTTACTATCCGATGGAGCACTCAGACACAACTACTGGTCCATTGTACTGCCAAACAGACACCTTACATTGCTGTACTTAGTTTTCCCGTCTTTCGAAGAAAGATGAGAAGGAGCTTCAGTGATGAAGAGCTTAGATGTTCGGCACTCACCACGTCAGCCCCAAAGATCCGCCACCTGATGCGAGCAAAGGCAGGACAACTACAGAGGAAGTGCTCCGCTGTAACGTCATCCTCTCCACAAGCAGGACAGATGGTGGTGTTGCTCAAGCCCAACACATTTAAGTGTTTGGCAAAAGCTTGGTGGCCCGAAAGGACGCCCACAAGAAGTCTGCAGTCGATTCTCCTGAGAGACAGCAGTCGTTTGGTCTGTCTACACCCAGCACAGTCATGCCAACGATACTCGTGTTCACGAGAAACCCAAGTATCAATGGATGACCTAACCACAGATGCAGGCAAACCCAACGCAGGTTCAGGTCCTAAGAAATCTTCTTCTGAACCCAACCTGGCCAGCTCGTCAGCGATCTCGTTTCCCTGGATACCAGTGTGACCTGGAACCCAAACAAGTTTGACCGTGTTTAGCCTGCCGACCAAGTTCAGAGAAAGCTTGAGTTCGAGCACTAACTTGGACGAGGTTGAGCAGCGCTTTTAATGCAGCTTGGCTATCACTGCAAACGCATATGCTTCTAGCCCTCCACCTGTTTGTCACAATATAGCGCATAGCCATAAGGATAGCGAAAATCTCCGCCTGGAAGACAGTCGCATGGTTACCCAAGGGGTAGTGTAGTCTAATGTTCTCGCTTTCCGCGAAGACTCCAGAACCAGACCCCTGTCCGGTTTTAGAGCCATCCGTGAATACACGATGGCATTCCTTCCCTGGCTCCGAGTCTGGCCGAAGCCATTCTGTTGCCTGAGGAAAGTTGACGTGGTAGTTTTGTCGCAGTAGGATTTCTGGTGTCATTGCGTCCGACGGCATATCCATAAGACAGGGGTCAAAGGATAATTCTCGCACAAGTTCTTCAAAATTCCAATGCGCGTGGTACCAAAAGCCACCTCTCTTTAACCGGGAGATGGTTTTCAGCGTACACCCCATGATAAAAATATCAAGGGAGGGGGAGGTTCATCAAAGCATCTAGAGCGGAGCCCGGAGTGCTGGGGAAGGCCCCTGTGCAGCCAAGGCAAACCGTTCTTTGGAGTTTGGCGAAAGAGGCCATAACACGTTTCCGCGAAAGCCTGTTCCACCACACAACCGATGCATATGAGAGAAGTGGTAGTGCAAGATTCTTACCATCTAAACCCACCTCCCTTCCCGAACAAACCGATATTTGTCCCCCGCGGAAACGGGGGGTTCGCGGGGCTGTTATAAAGCCATATTAGATCACTCTATTATTTGATGTATGTTTGTTCTGCACTTAAATTGCTGCTAATTGTATTCTTCTGGAAATATATCCCCAGAAAGCGAGTTCCAAAGTTTGCTTGTCCTGTAACAGATTTGTTATGGTGTTTTGGAAAGATGATGTCCTCGCGGTTGTCAAGTGTACTGTATGGCCATGAGCATTAGCTGCCTGTCTTGTGGGCGCCCAAAAGTTGCATTTCGAAGGGATAATGTCTTTGAGTTCCTCGGAACATCTACCATGGGAGTAGCCGCATTCACAGGCCCACTGTTCGAGATAGAGGATATAAGAGTGCTGTCATCAGCAAAGCTGTAGATATTATTATTTGTCGATCCAAGCAAATCGTTGATGTGGAGAAGAAATAGAGTTGGGGAAAGAATAGATCCTTTGGGCACTCCTGCATTTATAGCAAACGAATTAGATGATTCACCATCTGCAACAACTTGGATCGATCTTCACAGTGTTAATCCATAAGGCGCTAACTTACCTAATAGGGCTCTATGTCAGACTCGGTCAAATGAGTTTGATATGTTCAAGGCTACGGCTCTGGATTCTCTGATTCGACGTGTTGTTCAATTGCTTGCGTCCATAAGTGCGTTACGTAAGGCAATCTTCTCGGTTTCGTACCGAACACGTGTTCCGCATTTTCAAAAACGGTCTCGCAATGTGAACAGTTTGGGATGGTTTCATGTCCGCGGTTAAAGTCCTAGATATTCCCTGTAACAGTCATGACCCGTCAAGAACTGGGTCAGATAGAAATTTGTTTCGCTATGAGTTAAATTTTTGCTTACATGTTCTAGATGGTATTTAAAGCTTACCAAACATCAATAACTATTCCTAGGTATGTAATAAATGGTTGAGAAACTACTTTATGTCTTCCCACGTTAAACGTTATCGTTTCCTGAACTTTCCTACTCCTAATAAGCACTGCCTCCGTTTTACGATCTGCGAGTTTCAAACCGGCTTTAGCTAGCCAACTACCTACAGTTGCAATTGTCTTGTTACAGTGAAGTTCGTCTTGTTACAGTGAAGTTCGAACAATTTCCGTATTTTGCTGGTATTCGTTTCGGCAATATCCGCAAGCTCCCCAATAGAAGTACTCTCCTAGAGTTTGCTTTCTAATTGAGGATAGCGCCGGCGGCGCCGGGCAGTTGACAGATGATTCCCTCTCCTCCTCATCTCAACTGCGACAAAAATTCATTAGCAGTGACTCCAAGAGTCCAAACCTTGTGGCATTTCTTCCTAGTGCACACTGGTCTGTTCAATTATAAAAAAAAAAACAAAAAAAAAAAAAAATACTGAAACCACAACCTAATACGAGACCCCTTTACATTGAGCTTTACCAATTTTTAACCTCCAACTTAAATATTTGTACATTCACAATAGAGAATTTTATTTGAAAATTTTCTTCATTGTGACTTTGTAGAAGTTCGCCTGAACAGGTTCTTTTTACCTGTCTGTAACACTTCCGAACCACATTCCTGCTGTAACATATCCCTATTTCCTCGATCGCGTGCTTCTCGTGGTCTTTCTTTTTTCTCCTGCGAACCCGGTGTTCGTCTCGTGTTTTCTGCGCATAGAAGTTAGTTAGAGGTCACGAGCAGCTCTGGTCCTTCTTTGCAGCGCCGCTTTGAATGCCTCTTGCTTCGCTGCATGTTCTTGCCGGCACTCGTCGTTGAATCAGGCGTTTCGTTGTGGTGGTCGAGTGAAACCAAGCACATCAGAGCACATCTGATGGCTTTTTGGCAATGCTGATGCCACTGGTCTTGACCTCTTGAGAGATTGAGAGAGACTCGCGATAGGAGAAGGATCTGGCGATCTCTTGCGATTTTAGCTGTTGGCCCCTCGGAACGTTTGGACAGCCATAATACTGAACGAGTGCCTTGCGTCGATCGCAATGTGGTCCATTTGATTGAGGGTTGATTGATCGGGAGATCACCATGTGCCTTTATAATTATCGAGAGATAAAAAAAAAAACAAAAAAAAAAAAAAATACTGAAACCACAACCTAATACGAGACCCCTTTACATTGAGCTTTACCAATTTTTAACCTCCAACTTAAATATTTGTACATTCACAATAGAGAATTTTATTTGAAAATTTTCTTCATTGTGACTTTGTAGAAGTTCGCCTGAACAGGTTCTTTTTACCTGTCTGTAACACTTCCGAACCACATTCCTGCTGTAACATATCCCTATTTCCTCGATCGCGTGCTTCTCGTGGTCTTTCTTTTTTCTCCTGCGAACCCGGTGTTCGTCTCGTGTTTTCTGCGCATAGAAGTTAGTTAGAGGTCACGAGCAGCTCTGGTCCTTCTTTGCAGCGCCGCTTTGAATGCCTCTTGCTTCGCTGCATGTTCTTGCCGGCACTCGTCGTTGAATCAGGCGTTTCGTTGTGGTGGTCGAGTGAAACCAAGCACATCAGAGCACATCTGATGGCTTTTTGGCAATGCTGATGCCACTGGTCTTGACCTCTTGAGAGATTGAGAGAGACTCGCGATAGGAGAAGGATCTGGCGATCTCTTGCGATTTTAGCTGTTGGCCCCTCGGAACGTTTGGACAGCCATAATACTGAACGAGTGCCTTGCGTCGATCGCAATGTGGTCCATTTGATTGAGGGTTGATTGATCGGGAGATCACCATGTGCCTTTATAATTATCGAGATGCGGGAACTGCTTACTTACTATGACAGCATTTCGCCCCGCCGAGAATTCGATCAGCCAAAATCTATTACAGGAGCTGGTTTCGTGTAGGATGTACCTTCCGATAGTACCTACTACCCTCTCTTCCTATCTTTGCATTCAAATCATAGTTAGGGCACTGCTCGTATGTCTTGTATAAGAGCTCGTAGAACCTCCTCTTTGGTGTCGTCGTCTTTCTCCTCCGTGGGGGCAAGGGCGCATATTAGGCCAATGTTCTCGAATTTAGCCTTGATGCGGATTGTCGTGAGGCGCTCGTTCACACAGCTGAAACTTAGGACTTCTTGCCTAAGTCTGCCGCCAACGACGAATCCAAATCCACATCCAAATAAGCTCTGTTTTGTAAATATCGTAGTTTTTATCCTCGTTTTGCCCGGTCCATCCCATCGCACCTCTTGGATGGCGGTTAGGGTTCAGGGCCTCCGCTAGCTGTTCGGCTAGATGACGTACAGATCCGAAATTGGTTGTCCTTGTTTCGTTTGCGAGGTTCGTCAACAGTAAACTCATCCGTATCCGAAGCTTGTTGTTGCTTCGCAACTATATACCTTTTACGCAATCGGGCATTTACCCCGGCGGCGTACAACCTCCAGGGGCCAGGCCCTTTGTTGGACCCCTTGGACGAAAGGGGGAAGATCTTCCGGTGTCAGTATCCCACTTCAGAGATGTGAGAGCTACCGTTGGCCTATAAAGGATTCATCCATCACCTGTTTCAGGACCCTGACTAGTCTTGACAAATCCTCACCGACCTCAGCTCCAAATATGTCGAAGTAGCTCAAGTAAGGTAACTGTCATCTTGACTGTTGACGACACCGTTGATTCAGTCTAATGAATTCATCCGCCGTACATCCTCTTTCTGAGGACCTTTGGCATTGCCTATAAGAGTAAACTGGGTAAAAGAATCCTCATACAACACTTAGCAACATAATGGACCTATCGGGATCCTAATACATGTCTTTCTTCCTTTTTATCGAAGGAGTAAAAAATAATTCATCGTCCTTCGGCTGCTGTAATACCCTTAACAATTTTTTTTGAAAGCTTCAGGGGTTATGTAGTGTTTTCATTGAAGTTGATTTCTGACAATGTCTACTTGCAGTGGCGTTAATCAAATATGACAAACGTTTGGTGCTAACAGAGCAGCATTGGAAGTCTTCAAATGGAATGCCCTTAAATTCACCCATTCAGATGGACAATAAATTCTCTCTTGATCGCTTTACATTTAATTGCTCGCTGCTAAAATTCCCTAAAAAAACATCAACCCGCTCAAACTCAGCCAAGAATGTCCTGACCATATACACTCACTAAAAGAGTGTCCCTTAACTGAAGTTCAATAATACCTTTGTTTAAGAAAATCAGTTGGAAATTCCTTCATGTGTTCAAATGAACAACGAATGACACCTCTGCGATCGAATACTGTCTGCTGTTCAATTATACGCATTGCTGTTACCTTGTAATTACATTCTATCCAGGTGCATCCGTATGCAACACAAACCCCTCACTTAAGAATCCAGCAAAATGCACTTGGTCGATTTTCTAATTAGGACGAAAAATTCCTTCAATTCAATCAGCACATTCACATGTGCGCTGGCCGGTGTTGCTGTGCTGTGCATGTGCAGCCAAAGTCACATTACAGCACCAAGGAGATAATGGGCTAAAGACAAGCTTCCAGTGTCGCATTCAAGATAAACATATATCCTTGCCGCGCTCCTTTATTCGTTTCCAATTAAATAACCAACTCGGGCGTATACGTAACGTTCCATACGAATGTGTGTATGTTGATAGTGGAAGTCCATATAGTCCGTGCAGTCCTTGTCGTCCACACTAATGATATCGTCACGTTCTTTGGATTGTTTGATGCCATACATTCCTCAATATATCGACCACCAAGGTGTCCTGTTTATCCACCCCCCCACACACCAGCATAATGTTTGGACAGAAGGGACTCGAAACGAAAGCGAAATAAAAGCAGGGCCAGCAGCCAGGGCCCAGAGTGTGCGGATAAAACAAAAACCAAACGGGCAAACAAAAAAACGTTCCCCTTGACGATCGACCGACGCGTTGTTGTTGTTGTTGTTCCAGGAACAATCGAGGCCAGGACACTGATAACGAGCACAATAACTCGATGTGTAAATGCAGGACGGATGAACCAGTAATATGTAGTTGGTGGTGGTGATGGTGATGGCGATGGTGATGGCTGCTCCTGCTGCTGGTAGCGCTTGTTTGGTTGAAACAGAAATTGGAGCTTCAGTGTTTTTTGATTGATGACCACTTTAATTGCGGATATTAAATGACAGTTTGGTTTCGTCTTTTCGTCTTTGCCCTCGCGCTAGCTTCCATTGTCCTTCTCTCCGTATACCGTGTTTGCACAGAAATCCATCCATGATCCAAGTCGGGTTGATTTCACAGCGCAGCGCATACATAGCGCTGTTCTCGCTGAGCCGTCCAAAAGCTTATGCTTTGTCTACAAGGGCAATGTTTTGCGTTCACTAAAAGTATATTATGTAAATTAGTACGGAACAATGGAGAAAAAGTTTCAAATTTCACGCATTTCAGTACGACCAAAAAAAAAGGACGACCTCAAGAACGACGACTATACCGGGGGGAAGGAATTAGGAACGACAATAACACCAGGGCAGGGCAGCAGAACAGGCAAAAAAATAAAAAATAAAAGACTGCTGCCTTGAAAGGACATTTCTTTTATAATCTTTTTGTGTTCGTTTTCCTTCTGGGCAGGACTTGTGGGGATTCGGGTGCATGATGCATGCATACAGCTGCTATTATATACCCCTATACCAGTGGCTGGTGTGTATATGGTATACGTACACATTGCAAGTCATATCCAGTTGAGCTGGGGGGCTTTCGAGCTTCTGAATCCCTCAGAACTCTCATCGGATGGTTATTCGAGCGCCGCAGCACCACATGAAGGCGTCTTCTTCTCGTCGTCGCCGGTCGGTTGTTTGCGGTTAAATTGATTATTAAAGAGGTGCACTGGATGGGAAAATGTGTTTTGGATGAAAAATGTCTGCCGCCCTCTTACACTATACCCGACTATACCTCTGCGGAGAGTAATCAGATATTTTAGTGGCGCAGGGGGTCTACCGATGAATAATTAGAGCAGTGGAGCTTAAAAAGGATTTAGAATAATGGTAAGGGGGGAGGGTTTTTTTTTTTTTTTTTTTTTTGTTGAGTCTTGGAATGAATGGATTCATCTTTTTCGGGAAGCAATCAATATTGACAATTTTGTTATTGATGATTCGGTCTTTAATTACAGGAATTATTTCCAAGTGAAATGAGTTTTCAGTTTGTTATCGATTTTGGCTATCTTCAGTCTCCCTTTCTGGGATTTAATTTGTCAAACGCTTGATGATTGTCTTGTCAAGATGGAAGTAAGTCATTAAGTCTATGGTGATGAGTAGGCATTTTTTTGTTGCTCATATAATGGTGCAGAGGGTGCTGTTTGGTGAATGCTAAAGGAATTGGGTGAATCCAATCACTAAAGACTTATTTTTCTGATACTACTTTTTTTTTGCTTTTTCTAAAAGAAGATTTATTGACCCTCGGTCGGTAGAAGTTCGTTCAGCAGCTGAATGATGTCGTCTGTACTTGTGGTGTGTATTTTGAGCAGAAGACTCTGTAACAAAACCGGCATATCTATCTATCAGGGAAAGCACTAAAGGCTAGAGAGCAGGTACTTGGTTCAAAACTGTCTGTCATTCGTGTCATTCATCCACTGAACGCAATAATTGCATAGAAAGACATTTGGAAAAAGAAAGTCTTAGTCCCCATACGATATATGGAGTTATTGTGCCCAAAATTTTGTATCTTACAAACTGAGTCGGCTCTACACTTTGAGCTGAACCGAAGCCTCAACTAACACTTTTTAGTTAGCCCGGTTATTATCTAACTGCTTCCAGTTGCGCACTCCACGGCGGGCGGTTCATATCTCTTTCAACTTGTGCGCGCCACTTAAGCCAATACCTTCCTTATATGGGAACTAAGTCCACCTTCTTATGGGAACTTAGTACACATTCAACAGTTTAATATACGAATGGGGGGCAATGCTGCCCCCCTACTTAGGGGGCGTCAGATTTGCGTATATTGAAAGGGAAATAAAACCAGTCAGAGTTTTCGGAATTTATTTCCCACCTTACATGGGAACTAAGTCCACTTCCCACTAGGTGGTAGGTGGAAACTGAGTCCCTCAGTGGACTTAGTCCCGGGGACTTATTTTCCTGCACTGACCTCATCCTTTTCCCTTTCGTCACCAAAAGCGGACAAAACTCTGCGCTTACGCATTCAGCTGATTAAGCATCTATCCGCCGGTCGCGCGAACAAAGCCTTTTTCCTTCTTCTCTTCCCCTGGCTCTTAGTCGGAAGCCCATCGGAGTGCGCAGCTTTCGGTGCTCGATCAGCAGATGCTTCCCGAATCAAATTATCAGCCGTAGAACTACGACCAACTATCCAATTATGTTGAGAGAGATTAAGCGTACTGGGTAAAACCTTTCTACCACTTTCTCCCTACTTCCAGTCCATTCTCCCGAACGAGTCGGATAATGAAGAAATCTTCAGAAACGAGCATTGGGCCCGTACATGTATCATGTACTTTGTTAGGTGGGTCCTCCAGAATCCTTAACCCGACCGCAATCGAAAAGACCACGGATGGATTTTTACTTTCGTGAGTACCTACCACCTGGAGTAATATTATCCATAGATTCTTCCGACATAAATGTACTTTTTTTGAGAGGTTTTACGTCGAAGTCAAGACGTGGATTTTAGTCGTACCCGTACCTTGGGTATATTCTAGGCCTTGTCTAAATCATCTTTCGACTTAAAACTTTTTCTCTATCGATGAACGAGTTTTGCAGTGATGCCAAAACTAGACATGCGACTCTGTAATACGTGCTCGTCTCTAATGGACTATGTCAAGGGTGGACTTCTTCGGTTTTTTTTTAGAATCTATCTAGGAGTGAAAATGTGATCCACGGTGAACTTTTCATACCTAAAATCGCACTGATAGGGGCCAACTATCCTACATTATTAAGGGCTTTAGGAAAATATGGAAAACAGGATCTTGTATGCGATGTTGGAGGCTTATAAATCTGTAGTTCTTTTGGACCGAACACTATTTTGTGATTCCATTTATCAGGTAGGTATTCCTACATTCATCTGACCAAATCGGGAAAATGAGTTGGTGCATATTTTCTACCAAGTCATCTCCAGCTGCTTTAAAGAAAATTCTGCAGTTACCTAAACCGTCAGGCTTAGCAACTTTATCACCTTTTAGCGCTGGTATTGATGTCCCTTCTTTTTTGCTTGTAGAGCTCGTGAGCAGCTCTAGGCCTCTTTCTCCTAGTAGCCAGTCTCTTGCGATTTTCAGCTTCTCAAGTTTCTTTAAGTATTTATTTCTTTGTCGAAGTGTATTGGAAATCATTAGCATTACCTTGGCTGCAACAAGGTAGTGATATGAGCCAATTTTGGCTGCTCGGAGTTTGGGCATGCCGACAATTCGGCAGTCAAAAAGTCCGTTACCAGTCATGGTATCGCGCAGGCTATGCTTATACCAACTGTTTTACCAAAGGTATTCTGTTTCTCTAGTCTAGCATAAGGCTCGGGCATTGGTCTTGTCAAGGAGCTCGTAGAAACTGACTTTGAAAGCGTCGTCTTCTCTTTCAGTTGGGTCATGAGCGCATATAAGTCTGATGTTCGCAAATTTAACCATTTATGCGATTTTTCATAAGACGTTCACTAACGTGCCGATAGTTCGACTTCTTGCCACGTATGACAAACCCGCATCCATCTGCTCTCCATAGCAATATATATGACAGTTTTCCATCCAGTTTTTGTTCGGTTCATCCCATCGCACTTCCTGGATGAAGGGTGTGTCCTCCTTTGTAGCACTCTACGACCTCTGTTAATTGTTCAACTGCACGTGGTCTGTTCAGTGTATGAACATTTATGGCAGATCCTGCCCCAATAATCGCAAAAGATCCAATGATCAATTTGAAAGCATCGATAAGCCGATCCTATACTCCTTTTAAAACTAAAAATTTGTTTTCTCCAAAACATAAAGTCCTTCTCCCCTTTCATATTGCCGGGTCTTTCTTTCTCAAATCAAAACCATCTGCTAAGTACAATTTAAACATAATCAACCGCTCCTTATATAATTACCTCGTTAGGACACTTCCCTCGGTAAACAGAGCTCTGTAATAAGATTCTTTAAAATCCCTCTGGGAGCAGAGAATTCATTCATCCATTGGCCTTGGACCTACGCCCAGCACTATGCCAATCCCTCGGCCGACATGATGAATATAGAAGTCTAAATAAATAAACAGCCAACCCTTTTTATTAGATAAAATATATCTCGAATAATCTACAAAGTGTCACTTCCATTTATTTGCACACCCTTCACGAAATTCTATCAAGATGGAAGAGCCCAAATAAAACCCACCCTCCCACAGTTACTTAGGTATGCATATACAATTCAAGGCTGATACATTTTTAATTGTCAATCTTCAAGGATATTCGCTCTGATTTCATGTCAAACAAGTTGACCCCAAGAAAGTGTCACAATTTTTGCACTGATTACACCTGGATGCAATTACTTTCGAGAAAACACTCGCGCCTATCCGCTCCGCTCAAAAATGTAAGCGAAATTAAAATTGGCATATAATAAATTCATAAAATTCCAATTTAATGTAAAAACCTCGGGAAAATTATCACCGGGCGTGGGCGGTGCGGAGGCGAGCAGAAAGATGGCGATGAAGTCGTCATCCCCCTTTTGTGAATATTTATACACACACAGCTAAAGAGCCGCATCAAATATTTAGAAGTAAATAAAAATATATCAAAAAAAAAAAAAAAAAAACAGCTTCTTCGTCCTTTTAGCTGAAAAGTCATTAAGTTAAAATGTGCCGAGGGGATGGGTATAGGTAACAATATCGCCCGCACACCCACCCCACCAATTGGCCAATGAACCCGCAAAATGTGAATGAATTGCAAAGCAGGTTGGACGGAATTATTATTATTCTTCTTTCCATCGTTTGTTTTTGTCAAAGCAGAATGTTTAAATTATGTCAAAGAAAAGAGTTTAAGGTTTTTGACAGAAGCACTACAGGAAAAAGGGTAAGGGTGGAGTAATCTTTACATTTTTGTTCTTTCCATCGATTTTGAAGAGTTCGACTGTGGAATTTTTTTTTTATTCTCGTAAGAAAGAGGACTGTGACTATGTCGCAGTATAACGATGGTCAGTTGAGGATATTTTAGGACTGTTTAATTAAGTGCTAAAGCATTTTTTGCTACTGTCTTTCGTTGTCTTGGTATCCTTTAAAGGACCATTGTTCGTAGGCAGTTCTTTGTTATTTGTGTAGTTTTAAACCGATTATAGGGTTGGGGTTGTGTTCAGCGACTCGGAAGGTGGGTTCTTAAATTACATTGAAACTCAACCGAAGATTGTACACGGGGTTACGTTTTAATAAAAAAAAAATTGGTCGGAGTAGGGCAGGCATTTCCTACGGATTTCCCTCATGTACTCGAGGAGAGGAACTGAAAATTGTCTGCTTCAAGTTTGATCAAAAAGCTGGTGAATTCTTGTGTTTTTTTTTCACATAAGCCTTTTATAGCTTTAAGGTGCTATTTCGTTCTTATTTTTAAGTGGTCTTTCATAACAAAGAACTCTCTGCTTAAATCAGAAAGTGGTTCGGTTCAATTTTTCATTAAATTGAGCGATTTGGTGAAATATTTAAAAAATGGGCCATTGATCTAAGATTTCACAGAACTCAATAATACAAACGCTCTGTTAATTCCATCTCACCTGTATAGGAATCACTAAACTCCCTGACTACAAATTGAATCATTGATTCAGTTCATTATGGTCATCAAAATCAGCAATTTGGTCAACTTGTTTACATAACCTGTCCATTGCACTTAGATTTCCCAGAAACCTGTTTAATAGCTCCATAAATTCCGTCCAACTTGTAGAAATTACAAAACTCCCTTTTCAATGTTTGCCCAAAAATCGGTAAGCAATTTGGGCAACTTTTCAATAAAAATTGTCCATTGCTCTACGATTTCCCAGAATTAAGTACAGTCTCTTAGTAAATTCTGTTCTAGTTACAGGAATTAGGAAACTATAAGCTGAAAGTTTGACCAGAAATCATCTACCAATTTATAGTTCATTTGGTCATCAAAATCAGCAATTTGGTCAACTTGTTTACATAACTTGTCCATTGCACTTAGATTTCCCAAAAACCCGTCCAATCCCTCAGTACCTTAATTCCTTTTCATTTGTTTGAATTACAAAACTCCCTCTCGAAGTTTGACCAGAAATCGGTTTATTGTTTCAGTTTGATAATTCATTAAATTGGGCGTTTTGGTCAACGTTTCTATGGAAATTGTCCACCTATCTCCGATTTCCCAGATTTTAGTACAGTCGCAATTTGGTCCGTTTTTATATAACCTATCCATTGCACTTAGATTTCTCAGAAACCTTGTTCAATAGCTCAATAAATTCCATCCCACTTGTAGAAATTACAAAAAAAACCTTGTTTGCCCAAAAATCGGTAAGCAATTTGGGCAACTTTTCTATGAAAATTGTCCATTGCTCTCCGATTTCCCAGAATTAAGTACAGTCGCTTAGTAAATTAATTTAGTTACAGAAATTACGAAAAACCATTCTCCAAGTTTGACCAGAAATCAGTTCGTTGATTCAGTTCAGTTGGGCATCCAATTCGGCAATTTGGTATTTTTTTTAAAACCTATCCATTGCCCTTAGATTTTGTAGAACTCAGTACAGTCTTTCACTAATTTTAGTCTCAGCTTAGGGCTTAGAAAACTCCATTCTCCAAGTTTGACCAGAAATCGGTTCAGTTGGTCATCAAATTCAGCAATTTGTTCAACTTTCCTATGAAAACTTGTCATTGCTCTCCGATTTTCCAGAATTAAGTAGGTACAGTCGCTTAGTAAATTCCGTTCTAGTTACAGGAATTAGGAAACTATAAGCTAAAAGTTTGACCAGAAATCGGTAGATTGATTTATAGTTCATTTGGTCATCAAACTCAGCAATTCGGTTAACTTGTTTACATAACTTGTCCATTGCGTTGAGGATTTCCCAAAATTTAGTACTAGTTGCAGAAATTAAGAAATTGTCAGCTGTAAGTTTGACAAGTAATCAGTTCATTGCCTCAGTGCAATTGGCCATCGAATTCAGCGATTTTAGCGAACCTGTCACAAAAACTGTCAATTTGACTTATATTTCGTAGGTAAAACTCAATACACTCGTTCAGTGAACTATTTATCAGCTGTAAGAACTACAAAACCACATTCTCAAAGTTTGACCAGAATCGGTTCATTGATTCAATTTAGTTAGTCGTCATATGTAGCAATTTGGTCAATGACAAATTTTGTAGAGTCGCTTATTCTAGTTGCAGAAATTATGGAGTTTTCAGCTGCAAGTTTGACAAGTATTTAGTTCATTGATTATAAAACTCCCTTCTCCAAGTTTGATCAGATATCGGTTCATTGTTTCAGTTAAATTGTTCATTAAATTGATCGATTTAGAAGTAAACCGTCCACTGCTCTTAGATTTTCGAGAACCTTGTCCAATCACTCAGTAAATTCCGTCTTACTTGTTGAAATTACAAGCCCCATTCTCCAAGTTTAACCAGAAATCGATTCATTGATTTAGTTCATTTGGTCATCAAAATCAGCAATTTGGTCAACTTTTTTATGTAACCTGATCATTGCACTCAGATTTCCAAGAAACCGGTTCAATTAATTACAAAACTCCCTTCTCAAAGTTTGACCAGAAATCGATTTCAGTTCAATTGTTCATTAAATTGGGCAATTTGTTCAAATTTGTAACATAAGCAGTCTCTTGCTCTTAGATTTGACAAAATTCAGCAATTTACAACTTTTCTATGCAACTAGTCCACTGTCCAGTCCAGTCCATTGGTTTCTGATTTCCCAAAATTTAGTACACAAACTAATTAAAGTTGCAGAAATTCAGAAATTTTCAGCTGCAAGTTGGACAAGAAACCTGTTCATTGATTCAGCGAATTGCCCATTCGCCTCTACTTTACGACATGAATCTATTTCATTCATACTGAAGTAACAGCAGAAATAAAAACCATCTACGTTTGGATATATCCTGTGCCATTGTATTGCCAAATTGCCCAAAGAACTGATAAAATATTTCCAAAGTTTGTTTTTGGTTTGAGAAGCAATTGATCAACTTTTTTGCAATTTGCCAATGACTTTTCCAAAGTTTATACCACAAACTCATTTGAATAATTAAATCGATTGACAATTAAAAGTAATGCTCTACGCCAATACGTTTTCACTTATACACTTAGAGGTATAGGTAGATACCTAGTGCCTACATCTAAAACCCCTTCCACCCTTAGCAATAAATCCTAGAAAAGTTAATTGTTTTCGTGGCGACATTGCGGTTGTAAATTCTTTTGCGTTGTCCACCAATACCATCTTACTTTGGCTCACCTTTCTTTACGCCACCATCATCCCCCGTGTACCCAAGTATAGCTATACAGATTTGAAGCTGACGCTGAAGGAGTTCTATCCTCGGTCGGATTGGGATTGGGAGGTTGAGTACAAACTGCATCTGCCATTTCATCATGGTGTCACCTGAGATTGAACGACATGGTCTGCGCACATAACCAAGAAAGGACGACACAAAATGGCATCGGCATTAAATTATGTCAAATAAATGACAGTGGAATTCTATCCAAACTCCAACGCCAACGTCTATACACCATCGCACCATCCGCCATCACACCATCAACCTGCTCCAATCGGTGGTGTCCACTTTAACGACGGCATTGTTTGTCATATAGCATGCTTTGGTTATCCCGGCACGGATACACGAATACATCCGTCGGTATATACCAAACCGTGTGTCGGTTGCAATTGAATTTATCCACTTTTACGGTTAATCGATAGCAGAAAAAAGGCTGCTTGCCGCCACTTTTACTATTGCATTTTGTAATTAAACGCGTAGACCAGAAATTAAATGTTTAATGAGATTTAAAATGCCAGAGGGATGTTGCCTCCGAGTTGTTTGAATTTTTTTTTTTTCCAGCTTGCTCCGGTTCGGTTCTCTTTGCCTGCTTACAGCAATTAATTTAATCCTCTCACTCTAGAAAGTTTACCAGGGTGTTTGGGGTGTGGTATTGGCGGGTTGAGGAATTTCATGGATGCGGATGAGTGGGTCGCATTCTTTGCCTTTGAAATAAGCGTATTTGTTGGCCAAATGACCGATTACCATGAAAATGATGCAATTTTGATATATTTAATTTTTTTTTGTTTTGGCGAATTTACACGATGCGCTTTTATAGTTCTGGCGGCAACAATCTGTTTGACATTTTAAATGATTTATATAACTTTTAAAGCCATAGGTAGAGTGATTTTGTTAACAAAGCGCCAAGCAAACTGCGTTTAAAATGTTTTCCGTGAGAATGGTGTGAAATAGTCAATAGGGGTTTTCTTGGACATCTTAGTAACTGGCAGTGCGCGTCCTAATAATCAAGAGTAAAAGAGAGTCGAGTTTATAAAGGCTATACCTACTAGCCCCTGGAAAATTCTTAAGTTTATTGACAAAACTGACTTTAGTAGGGTTTAGAGTAAAGAAGTCTTAAGTGAATGACGAATCTCGTAAAAGGTAATATTTTGGCTACAGTTCTTGCACCGATAGAATGTTCTTAACCTCAAGCCGGTTAGAAAGCTTTCTCAAAATCAAACAGTCCCATTTTCTGTGCACGGCATTATGGCCTAACTTTATCTATTCCTCAGTAAAACTGGACTGGTAGTTCTTCCGATATTCTCGTATATCATATCTCGTCAATAAACTTTTCCGTGTAAGACTTAAGCGAATACTCGGATCTAAAAGAAATGTCGGCTGGTGTACCGCAAGGAAGCGTTCTTGGGCCGCTTCTCTATACCTGTTAGGTATATACTCGTGATATACCAAAGGAATATGACACTATTCTTGCTACGTTTGCCGACGACCCCGCTATTCTAGCAGTAGGTAAAACAGTCGAAGAAACGACTGCAAAACTGCAAACCGCATTAAATAAAGCAAATGAATGGACGAGGGTCTGGCGAATCGCCTTCAATGAAACTAAATCTGTTCACGTGAACTTTACATATAAAAAAGCGAATGACTTGCCAATTTTTCTAAACTCGGCCAGAATACCTTTTGCGAACGAAGCCAAATACCTGGGAATGACACTCGACGCAAAGCTGAAATGGAATTCACACGTGAAAATGAAACGCAAAGATCTTGAACTCAAATACAGAGAAATGTACTGGTTACTTGGAAAACATTCCCAGCTCAGTACCGAGAACAAACTGCTTTTATACAAGCAAGTGCTAAAGCAGGTGTGGACCTACGGTATACAACTTTGGGGTTGCACCAAGAAAACAAATGCCAATATTATACAATCTTTTCAAAATAAAGTGCTTCGAAAAATTGTAAAAGCAATCGACGATATCCACAGGGATCTGGGAATACCTACAATCGAAGCTGAAACTAGAAGCTTTGCGCGAAAGCATAGAAACCGACTAATCGGACACACCAACAATACAGTCCTACAAATTTTGGATGAGATCAATTTATTGCGCCGACTACAAAGAACAAAACCTTTCGACTTGGCGATATAGGGATTAACCGCGTCTTAATTGCGTAACATGCAGGATCTTTCATTGGAGAGTAACCTGTCAAAAGTTTTCATTTCGTGATAGAAAAATTGCTTGATAAGTTATATCTTAGTTGCAGTATCTACAATTTATATCGAAGTGTGGTGTTTTTAGTCAGTAAGAATCTGACACTACTATGAGCACGCGTTGTTCTCATAGTGTCTATGCAAGATTTTCACCTGCCGTCGGAAAAAAAAAGTAAAACTGGACTTTACATCGTCGACATTTTCCTCAAAATAACATTTCTCATGGATTAGATGTCACATAGAGCGAATAAAGTGTGACACTATTGTCAATTAGGTGTTTGATTGTCTTCATGTGTTCTCCATGAAACGTACGTAGTTCCCTTTATAACATTGCCCAATTGAGCTTTAATTTTGACAATAAATTTCTTCAATTTAAAGCGTTGTTGCTATATGCAAGTGTCTTTGTATGAATGTAGGTATTCGAAGAAAGCCTGCTTCAATGATGTCCTATTGACGGCTTACTACACGTAGGTAGCAATAAAATTGATAGAAAGTGATTTAAATCTCTATTTGGTCTTGGTCAATATTTTTCTTAAGTGTCTGAATCGTGGCTTAATTGTCACCATCAAGTCGATCTTCAACGGCGGCTCCCACAAAACAGAAAAAGAAGTCCAATGGTGTAAGAATTTCTCTCAGTATAACAATGTTAAGTAGTGTTTCAATGGAATACTCTGAGATGCACACTATCCCACATGATTCTCGATACCTATCGGAATGTGTCCCACGGTTTTCCAGGCAGAAGTCCGTGCCATTGAAATCTGGGCCATTTTAAACTCCAAAAAGGTAATCAAATGCGTCAATATGCAAATCTTCTCTGATAGTCAAGCGGCTTTAAGCGGCCCATAGACCCTACACTTGTGTCTGCACCGGTGTTTTGACACCGCCATACACATCTCACCGATCGAGACACCGACACCAAAAATTAAAAACTTTTGATTTTACTCGCTTCGTGTCTGACACCAAAATCGGTGTGCGCGCCAGCCCACACAAAGCACACATTTCCGTACACCGACACCGGTGCAGGCACAAGTGTAGTGTCTATGGGCCGCTTAACAGGCTTTAGAGTCAAGTACAATGGACTGAAAAACAGTAAACTGCTATGATACCGTGCAAGCCCTATCCAAACACAACAATGTGAAACTTGGATGGGTACCTGGACTGACGGAATGAGAAAGGATGCGTGTCGTCCGTTTTTGAGCCACGCAAAGCGCGTTACTGCCTTTCTCTTTGTACCGTTCTCCTAGTATGACGCCTTTTCGTTCCTACTCCACAGTCCGACGCTCCTTCTCGTGCCCGTACTGTAGACTAGAGTATGTATAGCCTAGCCACATAGTCATACCTGGGGACGTCGTGTGAGTACGGTGAGTTCTCATGGGATCTAAACATTTAGCTTATCCATTAAAGGTTTCACCGGTAAAGTACACTTAAGTGCACCCTCCACAACCCATTCTAAATCATCAAGGGCCATCCCCATGCGAGTGTAGGAGAGGCTTCGGATTTGATCTAACTCTCTCATACTGGGTTCACCTAGAGCTAAAGGACGCCTGCTTGGTAACAAAAAAAAAACATAGCTTGCATATAGCTTGCTCAGCATCCTTTTATCTCTCATGAATACGACCCCGCGTTACTTAAACTTCTTCATCTACTTCAATCGAATTGAATAAAATGCAGAGTGCATTGAATAGTCTTTCTGGAGATTACCATATCTTAAAATTTTTGTTAACGTTTACGCTTATTCAACACAGACGCCTACAAACGTATCAAATGGGCACTGAAGATCAGTCTGGGAGAGCACAAGGATGGCTAAGGTCATCAGCGAAGAGCAAAGAATTTATTTTTAGAATCGTAGGTGTCCCAATTCGAAACTTTCTTCTCCAGGTTTGCACCAATCTAACATCCTGTCCGCATACTATACGAAAGATCCTTAAACCATCTCGCAGTCTTAAAAAACATTTCAAAAAAAGTTTCATTGAAATTTCTCCAGTAGTTTACGCGTTTTGAGGTAACAAAGAAAATTCCTACAGTTTTATAAATGTATAAAGATTAAAAGGGGAGGAGATAAAAGGCACCCCGACTTTGATATAATGTCATTTACGCCCGAACACAACATGTGCAGCTTTGCGGGAGAGACTTAAAAGTGATATACCCCCTTGCCTTTAAGCCCCTTTTAAAAAAAGGGGCACAATCACCCCAGTTTGCAAATCTATGGGTGTTTCACCGAACTGTCAGGCCTCCATTTACCTGGTCCACCCACAGCCATGAATCCCTTCTAATTCTCTCT
Organism: Cheilosia soror; assembly: GCA_949372485.1. Taxonomy (NCBI): domain Eukaryota; kingdom Metazoa; phylum Arthropoda; class Insecta; order Diptera; family Syrphidae; genus Cheilosia; species Cheilosia soror. The sequence goes on from OX443561.1 coordinate 81,911,696, forward strand.
GATGGATTGTTAAACTCTGTCCATTTTAAGCCACACAATTCTTTTCTCACAACCAGTTGCCACATCAAGCCGATTCCGCCACAAACATCTATTTACCTACTTCCAAAGGCTATGGCTTCTGTTGAAAATTGCCGCCATTCTTGCGGCATTTGAAAATCTTTAAAACCTTTCAGATACGTTCCGTGCCATATGTTTCTCTAGTAGTTACGATTGGCGGGTTCTGGCACAGGTGCAAGGTGCGATTGTTGTTCTCTGGTCGTGTTTAAAGTTTAACGGTGCGGTTTATTAAAATGGTGGTCTGGTAACCTCAACAGTAACCGCCTGTTTAGATCAGCAATAGCCCTGTTAAGAACTGTACAGCCCTGTTTGGAATTGTGGCCGTTCTGGTTGGATCTATTATCACCATGTTAGAGAGCACATTTTAATAAACCGCATCGTTAAACTTTTATTTGAATCACACCTAATCCAGCAAAAACGCCACCAGAGAACAATGCACCTGTGCCAGAACCCGCCAATCGTAACTACTATCTCTTCTATCTCATTGTTCTGTGACACCCAGTTCCTAATTTTTGAACACTCAAAGTCTCATCTGAAAAGCGCCTTTACTGCAGCCGAATGCATAGATCAAAAGAATACACAATTTCCACAATGGCAAAGTTGATTTTGACAAAACCCAATTCCTGCGGCGCGCACACTTTCTCAACACACATCCATTAAAATGAAACTACATACAACTTTTTTGATAATACGACACACTCCAACCACTAACGTGACCAAAGTATTTCCCTCCCTTCACAGATGTTGCCGGCGACTGCGAGTAGATTCATTACTATCTAGTAATCTTAAAGTTTCTCTCTACTAAACACAAAGTTAATTTAAGTTTGGATTTGCCGAGTTGAAGGTACACACACACACACACACGTGCTATAGTACATAAGTTTTAGAAAGATTGTGGCCTTCCTTGTGCGTTTTTTATTTATTTATTTTTTTTTTTTAATGCACCTGTTGCCGTAAAATTGCCCTTCTCCTGATGTGCTCGCACACACAATTTGATACGATTCTAACCAGTTTCATTATGGTCATTCAAATTGATGCGTCAACTGTATAAACCGACCATCAATTTCCAGAGAGAGAGAGATACTTTCTGCTTAGATTAGGTATCATGATTGGTATGCTTAGGGCGTTCTATCAATGCTTAAGCAAATTTCGCAAAGCCCTTCGGACAGGAATATGAATATTGCTGTCTATGATGTGTGTACACCATAACCTCGGTCGATTCGAATGTATTTTTGGCAAATTCTGATAACAGATACGAGTAGAGTAGAGCATCCCCTCGACACATTCCGAAAGATACATGGATATATTCCAAAATCTAGCAACTTGCCATTCAATTTGAATTTTCAACAAGACATCCCAACCGCACATCATCATCTATATAAAAGAGGGACAGTGTCAGGCAATTTGTATATTTTTTTTGTTGTTGTAAAGAAATCGTTTTGTATGTCACATAATGCCGAACAGAACACTCCTATGGCTGGGGGTGAGGGGTAAATTTTTGCAAATGTACTAAATGAAAAATTAACACTTCATCCTGGAGGCGACTCACTCGGCATCGGCATGGACAGCGTACAATCGTAAATGTCACCAATTTGTAAGAGGTCGCTTCGTAGTTGCGCCCCCAACCAAACCACCCATGCCAAGGGGTTGCCGTTTGCAACAGACACACATATTTGGCTTTCTGTATGGCTGAGCTCGTTTTACACGGAACATATGCATATGCTCATCGGGGACACAACCTCTGCCAGTACCAGGCACTAGAAAGCTTATCGCATGCGCACAAGTGCCTCTTATACGCTGCTGGAGCTTCGGGAAACTCTTATATTGGCGCCGGGTAGACGACGACCACCGACACCGACTTGACTGACTGTGAATAAATTGCTTTGAGCCAGCTCCTGTGTGTGTTTGCTGGCGTTAGTCAGTCAGTTGCTGTGCAGCCTGCATCCTGAAAACCAGGACAGGTTAGGCGTTAGGAAATAACCAAAAGCACTGGCTATACTACAGCTACAGAGGAGTATTTTCAAGGAGACATACACACACTCAACTACAGAGGAGGGAGCAGGAAGGAGCGACAGAGCAGTAGGAGTGCGCCCGCGCCCTTACTTACCACAAACGGCACACATTTCAGCCCTCATTTCACCGACACACAATGTGTTCTCGGTCGTTGTAGCTGCTGGTACTTCTTCGTTCTTCTGCTGGAATTTCGTGGCCTCTTATCGCCCCCAGGCTGGAGTTCATTCAAATAGAACCGCACAGCTGAGTTTTCATTTAGTCGGTCGCAAGTTCTCGGAGTGAGTGGAGCGGAGTACAAATACCCTGCTCGTCGTCCATCACAAAAGTAGAGGAAAAAAGTAAAAATCCATATAATATATAGGACTTGTGAATATTTGAACAGTGTTCTGCTTTGTGTGTGCGAATATAAAGGACCCGAGAACAAAAGCAACGTCGGAACAAGCAGAGTTTGATATATATAAATTTTTTTTCTGTTCGTTCTTTGGAGGGCCACTAGAGTCATCAGCATAATCCTTCAGTTGATCTGACTTCGCAAGAGACGAATACTGCTGTTTCAGGATGACATTCTTTTTTTTTTTAGTTCCTGCCTACCTATTGAAGTAACCGATGTGCGGTTGGCGATGTGGTGCTGATAAAAAAGTTAATCCAGTCACATGCAGATAGACTGTGGCCCAAGAAAGGTGTTTCGTGGCTTCGTGCAAGGATCACAGATAGAAGTGACATAAGACATAACTCTAAAATGTGAACGATAAAGCCTCCTCGCCAAAACTGAGACTGAATTAATGTTAATTGCATTCAATTAAAAAAGTTCTTCAAGAGACGTTGTTCTTTTCATTATAACTCACACACACACACATCTGAAAAACAATAACGAATTTTTTTTTTCCTTGTTTGGTATGTTTGCCTGTAAAGTGTAAAAGTTTAAGTGTTCGACGTTGTCGTTGTCGTGTGCTGGGAAAAGTTTCTCTCACACTCAATATACACCACCACCAGCAGCAGTACCCACCTACCACCATCTCCTGGCAAACTATTAGTAAAGTTAAAGTTTTACGAGAAACCAACGCAGACATATAAATGAAAAAAAAAATAAATAAAAAATTGAAAAGCATAGTCGAACACCCTCTGAAAATATTAATGAGTCAGTTTTGTGAAATTCATAGACCAAGTGTTTTGAATCTTCCTCAAGAGTTCCTCAATTGAGTAAGCAGAAATTCTTTTCGACAGTTTGTGGGGGAGGTTAACAGTTGTTGTGCCCCCAAGTGTAAGGAAACAATAAAACCAAAAATGACACTAAGTGAACAAGTTTTTATGGCGGCAAGTGCCATTGAGAGACAGAAAATTGTGTTTGGTCGATTGATCAGGACGAAGATGAAATTCGAAAATGAGGTAAGAACAGAACATTTCTTTTCATTGTATATGGATTATTAGTTTTTAAATAATATCGACAAATGGTTGAGTCGTTAAGTGGTTGGGTGATTTGGTTAGTTAGAACTTGAATGGGGTGACACTGATAGCAAAATTTGACCTTTATATAGAGTTTAGTGTTAATTTTTAAATTTTATGAACTCATCAGACACTCAATTTAAGGCGAAAGTTAAAAATTATTATTGATAAAGTATTCAGTTCCCCCTTTTAGGTAGGTAGGTAAGTAAGGGTTGGCATAAGACTCAGATCAATGTAGCTAGATCCCTTTTAGTTATCTACTCCATTTGCTTACGGGTGGTTGATTGTATTAAGTTAAGTTTCCCTGCATCTAAGACGATCCAAATTAGTGAGTATATACGGTCGCTCTTTATCAGGCCGATAAATACCTTTACTCGTAATCTTGCAGCCAGTTTATTCCAGCAGAGGAATATAAATATTCAAACAGCTTATCTTGATAGTATAAATACCGCCCCCCAAAGAGTCTTTCAATAAAGATCTGTCATTGAAAAGAGTACTCCCATATTGATAGCTTACTTCTGGCCTTCGGAATAAAAAATAAAAATACAGTCCGAATGCAAAATATAAAAATGATTAACAAATGTATAACATCACGTTTTGTATACTTTTTTATATTTGTTATCGACCAAGCATCGGAATGTATTTATTTGGGAACCGAAAAAGCAGCTATATCTCATTTATACAGTGATCCCAGATGAGATTTTAAAAAACCCACTAAATTAAGAAAAACATCCTACAAAATTTGTACTGGGACGAAAAAAAACCCCATAATTTTTCTATCAACTATTACACAAATAATTAAATAAAAATTATGTTATAATATTATAAATGATTTATACAATTTTTTGTAACAAATCAGTTCGTTGCTTCTATCCGACACTCGTCGAAAATGTCTCAAAAGTTGAAAAAATAAATTAATAGATTGTATACTTCAATTTAAGAAAATCAAATCTAAGTATGTTTATACCAACCTACATATAAAAAAAAATTGTTTTATGTCTTTTACTGAACAGATTTTATTCGCGCGAATTTTTAATTTTCACACCCCAAATCAATCCTCCCTTGGTCAAAAATGTTTTTTGGCTACGCATTTAGGTTCTTCACTTTATCCCTCTTATTTTGTTGTGTGCCAGGACTTGCCACCTACAATAATAGTCTACTTGGCTTGCAGATAGATTACATATTTGAAACTTCACACGGAGTGCCAGTTAGTTAATTGCAGATGCTATAGGAAAATAAAAGGAAAATAATAGCTGTCCTTGCTAGTGTAGGTACATGTAGCAATAATTTATTTTATTATGTCAGGACCTAACAAAACAGTTCTGAATTTATAAGACTCATAAATGCGAACTACAAGCATGCTAGATGCGTTTACGTTTCGTTCGGGACTTGTGTCCCATTTGCGACAATAAAAATTCGGGACTTACGTCCCGCTGGGGTGGGACATAGGTCCCCAATTCAATTAGAATTCAATTAGGGACTTATGTCTCACTAAAGTGGGACATAGGTCCCGGGACTTATGTCCCTGCGCCTACGAATATTGGAACGTAATTGGTGTAATCAGAAGAATACATTATACACATTATTCAGCATGACGTTAATTACTGTAAACTGACATAAACACCAACAAATACTGACAAAATAAAAAGCACACAGTTTATATAATCTGATTTATTCATTCATTTCATTCATTAAATATGAATCTGATTTAATTAATATAAAAAAAGAATCGAGCGATCGAAAAATATTGTAAACAATAACAAAATGCATTACGGTGTCAAAACTCTCTGTTGTATTCAATAAATTGGTGTTCTAGTTCTCAACGGTCAGTTGGGCCCAAGTATGGTTATCGCACTGACGCCGAATCGAACAGGTTCACATTCTGACAAGGGAAACGAAATGTAATGTTCTAATAATAATCTAATATTCTTATAGGAATGAGGGTTGTAGTTCGAAATAGCTATAATTTCATGTATTTGTTAACATCCACAAACCAAAAACCCTTACCTACACAATTAGAGAATTTTCACGATTTTTATCTACATCTTGAGGCTTTAAATTTGGTAAATTTTGAAACTATACCTAATATTGAATATTTTGACACCTAAAGCAGAATGCACAGAATACTAATGAAACCATTTTCTGTGTCCAGACTAACTTACAATAATGAAAATCTTCTCATACACAATTATCTATTGCTGCGACCGTCAAAATATTTAAGACGGAGGTTAAAAATCATTCAGTAAAGCTGATTGTCCTTATCCGTCTTCTCTGAAAAATCGCTAGCTTACGGAGGAAAGTTCAAGCGCATATGAGTGGCGCTGCAAAAGTTAAAAAAAAATTATGGAAGTTTACCTTTCCGTTATTACCTAGTTCTCTGCTTTACGGTTTTGAATAATAAATCCGCTGGTTCAGACTTCATTTCCCCTTATCATTCTGAAGAGGAGGTGCTCGAAGTTGTCCCATTCTTATGGACTCTTCCCAAGTAGGTAGAAAACAGCATCTGTCCAGCCCTTAAGGTTTTGATCACCGAAGAGTAGAACAAATCTCTCCACACTGAAAAAAATATTGGTTGTCATATTGACAATTGGTAGTTGTTAACTGGAAATTGTCAAATAGACGAACAAAATTGTCGATATGATGAACATTTTTTGAAAATATCAAACAAATACATTTAACAACCGGATAGTCAATATGTTGTATTCAATCAATTCTTAGTACCAAACATTATGAAAAAAGTTGTAAGATTAACAATTGCAGTTGTCAATATGAAGAATGCGTTCGTTGAATTGAAAATCGCGGTTGTCAATATGACTGAAAACCGATTTCTTCAATTTTGCTTCCCCGATCTTCAGATTGCCTATTGCGATTTTCATTATGAATATTGAGTTCTTCACTTTAACAATTGCGATTATCAATTCCTTCAATTTGACTACTGCGTTCATCAATTCAACAACGGCGATTGTCAATATGAACATTTAATTGACAACCCAAGTTCATCATATTGACAACTACGGTTGTTGGCTCAAAATTAACAACTTTTTCTTCAATATGACAAGCTTTGTTGTTAATATGACGTACCTTTCAGTGCATGACTCTGGTGAAACGAAGATGGTTGTGCTTGATATTTGAAAAGGCATTAAATGTTCATCGAAGCCGATATACAACATTTTGCAACCCAAGCAAGCTACCTATATAGTAGTTTTAAAAAACCTTATCCATTCTTTCATTCATTTTCAATGGGCCGATTATCGATTCTCCACCATCGACTTTAAATCATCAAGGACAATCCATACGGGTAGAGGAGAGATTATGAACTTTAACCATCTCTTCCTGGGGGTCTACCTAGAGGACACCTACCTGATAGTACGAATTCCATAGCAACTCGTGGGGTCTATGGTTGGGAACATGCGTTTAACATGACCAAGCTACTGAAGAGTTGGAACAAACACCGAATTAAAGACTGACGACTTAGCTTTGACACCAAGTTCAGTCCTTCTAATAACCATGCTGTCTTAAAATTTATCCAACCTTACCAATCCTAAAGAAAAACTCAGCATTGCGCCTTCCATCACTCGTGAATAAAACCCCGAGATACTTAAACTTCTCCAACTGTTTTAATGGGACTCCACTAACGCCGCATGCATTAAACAGGCGTTCTGAAGACGACCATCACTTGAGATTTTTTCACATTTACCTTCATTTCAGCTTGAAGAAATATGACCTATGTCACGTTTGTTAACGCAACTGCGACATTTTAACGAAAAATTAATTATGACTGAATGTTGCCCGTCCCATGAGTTGCCCCATGCAAATCGATTGCTTGCGATTATTTAAATTGGTCGGTTAAGAAAAAGAAATCAGTTACAGTTAGGTCACACGAAATGCGTGTTAGGTAGTTTTTTCTTGCTATAGGTATTACATAATTGACTACGTAAGGGATTGTAGTGGTCTAAAAGAGTTTTTGTTCGTGAGAGGTACGCTAAAAACGTATAAACCTTATTAAGGTTTCATCAAGATTTTGCAGTGTCTAAAACTATGCAGAGTTTAATTCTATTCGTATTCGGGGTAGCTCTCAAAATGGTTTAGTCGGACAATCGTTGTCTATAACTATAAGGTCAGATAATGCACCTTGATGAGGATGCTCGATTCGGATGCAGTTTCCTGTCGTGGTTAAATGAAAAACTCGACAATATCCCATAACAGAAATTGTCCCCAAATAAATAGAGAAACTTCTCCCTTTCCTCAATAATAATTGGCATTCCTGCGTAGGTCCAAAAATGCCTCGTCGCTGCGCTGTCATCCTCTTCCACAATTTGAAGAATTCTCTGGCAAATATCCTAATGAATCGGCAATTTCATTGAGTTCAAGTTGCTTGTTCTTTGAATTTTATCAAAACTAATGGGCAGTAGCGCAGTGGTTAGTGTGCTGGACTACTGTGCGAGGGATCCCAGGTTCGATCCCCGGAAAAACACAAATTACATCTTAAAGTTTTTTCTACTGCGCCACCTCTCGCGAAAGTCTGACAAACATCCGAGAGTACGACTGTCCTGAAAAAGCTTCTGAATTCAGCCGTTCGGACTCGGCATAAAATTGTAGGTCTCTTCCATTCGTCCTAAAAACAGAAACTCACACAAACGAATGGTTGCGAGAAGCTAGGCCTAGGTTGTCTACCTGCCTGTTGCGCCACCTATTTATTTATTTATTATTTTTTTTTTTTAAACTTTTTTAAGTTAAAATATTTATGCAGAACATTAATGGGGAAAGCGAGGTGTAAGGCCGTAGTACACGAACATACGAATGTATCTCCGACGTCAACATATCGGACACAAACGCATGTGTACCATATCTGAGTGACACAAAGAGAGCTAGTGCACGACATGTCAGCGCTACATACGTATGGCTTTCCACATTCTGTGTGGTAGGCCTTAACTTTTCTCGTTTAAATTGCGGCGCATCCCCTGACCAATTTCTGTTCAATTTTAGTTTCTTTAAAACCGACTTAATTCTGTATGCTCGGTCCGTCGACAGATCCGGCTACTCTGCCCTTTATAACCTCCCCTTGTCGAAGCGAAATTATTTAATTACTTGACAAAGTTACATTTCTGACAGTAGCTGGTAGGAACTTTGACAACGCCTTCTTTTAATAGTCCCATACGTTCGTCAAAAAGTCCCTCATCTGTTCGGAACACTACTGCCAAAATCTCTTTGGAAATAAAATATGTAGAAACAAGTTCGAGCAATGATCCAATTTTGTTTTTATCGACAGAATTTTTCATTTTTCAAAGTCTAAAAACCATCAAAATTTAATGAACTTTGCACAGAATACAGAAAAATGGTTGTTAATTTTTGGTAACGCGTTTAATAAACTTCATGTTCTTGGAAATGTTGCTGAATTTTGAACCCAATTAGTTCCCATTTAACCAAGATTAACGAGCCATCGAACGAAATTCAATCCATCTTCCACTAATAATGAGCCGATCACAAAAAAAAAACCATCTCAGGTCACAGTGTTGCGTTGTTAATTTAACAAACCCACCCCTAGTCAAAAAAAAATAATGAGCCAAATTTAATACTCTTATTAAAATTGCGGAAAGCTTATACCTACTCCTCTATCTAAAACTAAATGTATTAATTTCAGAAAATGCTCCCAAATCATTATATCTTCGTTTCATTTTTCCAGCAAATATTTGGTTTCGATAGACTCTTTAAGAAATACTGCTACCGAACAGCTATCATGGGATGTCCTCAGAGAATTCTTCGCCACGTAATCCTTCACTCAAATCATTCTACCTTCAAAGTAACAACCATACACTTACATACACAGATGATAGTAGATGAGGTAATGTACCTGTGCCTCATATCTCATACATGTTCTAAGTGTTTTTGATAAAAAAAAAAGAAAGAAATTGAAAAACGAAGTAACGACATTTCAGGATATCCGAACGTCACTTTATCCGGTCGTCAAACTCTGAATTCAATTTCAATCTCTCTCTTTTTCTTTCTCTCTCTCTATACATCACTCCCAGTCCCATGCCCGCACATTCATTGAAAATAAATGAAAATTTCAGTGTTTTGCACCTTGAAATTCGTGTGTAGCAACAAATAAGAACAAATAAAATCACAGCAGAGATGTCAACCGGGGGAAAACCCTTCAAAGAAAACAACCCCTTCAGCGTTGTTGAGAGTGCAAAAACTGATTTATCTCACCACATCACCACAGTACAGTGAATTTATTGTAGGATCTCTTCTCCGAAAAATACACATGTCCTTATACCCCACCTATAGGGAAGGTGGGGGTTGCCATAATGGATTCAATGAATTGAAATGGTGAATTGTACAACTATGCACAGCATATGTCCTTTGGTGATATTTGAATGCATTTCGTTTTTCCCTTTTATTTTATTTTGTTTTTCTGTATTTTCGATTGCATTTCGATGTTTTGAGGTTGAGAGAGGTTCCTACTATCTATCTACCTACATCCATGATCATTATCGTGTTGATTACTTATATACACGAAAATTATGGTATAATCTTCTATAGTGGGGTGGACAGGAATAGGCTATTCACTGAAGGAAGACCTGATTAATTTGTTACAAATTTCGATGCTCCTTCATCAAAACATAGAGGCAAACAAAATTCTCTCTAGTTATGACAAAGAATAAACATAGAAAAAACATCGCATCCGCTTTTCCTTGGAAATCCGACTAAGATTGTGTTCCCCATTTTCCCAATTGCTTAAGAAAGTTTAACAAAAATTTATTGGGCTCACTTTCACATCGCAAAAACATAGAAAACCATGAAATTCTAAATTTGTAGCCTTGAGGTATGCTCTAAGTCGAGTTGGTAATCATTCAAAGTTGTTCAGTCTTAGATTATGCAGCAGTTTCGCAGTTGATTTGTCTTATTGCAATAAAAAAACATAGAAAACATAGAAAGACATGTTTAAAATTTAAAATTCATAGCTTTTTAACCTTTTTTTCACAGATAGGATTATAGAAAACCCCTCTTCTCATCACTTGTGACTCGCATCTAACTGAGACATATAGCGGTTCGTTTCTTGCAACTCATACTACAGCAGCGTAATCAACCATCCAATAATTCAATTTAACACTTATCAGTCAGCCAGAACCATTTCTGTTTGCACAACTTATCTGCATTGGAATGTCAAAAATAAACTAACTGCCTGCGAGAAGTGACAATCCATTCGCCGCATTAAATATCCATTTAGTAGAGATGAGCGTCAACGGATGGCTTCATTTCGCAATTACCATCGGCCATATACGCCCTACAACTATACGTGTATATACGGGCTACTGCTATATGCCATTGTGTGGCAGTAATTAATGTTATTTTCTTTTTTATTATTCATTGATTAGTTTGGCTACATATTGTGCAAGTGTGTCGCTGTGATATTCCATGATGTGGTAATTGATATTGAAATATTTGAAATGGACCATTCCCCCCCCCCGTTCACAGCATCGTATTGGCAGTCATCTCGTAAATTGGAAACAATTTCCACTTAATTGATTACACTTACATATGTCATGATTACATCATTTCGGCACTCTTACTTGTCTGACCTAGCTCCTGTACTATAGGCAGTTTAGGAATGTGATTGCCCAACGCCTTTGCTATATGCATAGCCGGTTTGTGTGGTGGTGTGTGACACCAGGACAGCACATTGGCATCAAATAAATAATGTTGGCAATTTCTCAGTCGACATTCGTTAACTTTTTGGCAATTGGAAATTTCCCAATAAATCAGGACCTATTTAGGTAAAGCACTAATCTTTGGTCCTTTCACTATGTGGGTGGGGAGGCAGGAGGCAGGGAATCGCCCAAGCTATTCATTTACCTAAAAGAGAAGACAATCATGAAGATTTTATTAGCAATCAATAACATTCGGCATCGTACAAATCACACACTTATCCCGGGACACACACAGGACACACGGTGTTATTCAGTGCTTTCAGTGACGGTCCCTTGGACCAATAATGGGAGTTTGTGTTTACTTAATACCATTTGTCTTGGAAGATTTATGTGGCATTTGCCAGGTTAGCTGTGAGCAGTTAGAGAGTATGTTGTACGTCTTTGGCGGCCCCCCCTCCTAACTCCCCAGAGGACACGTGAAATAGTCTCCCTGGCGATTTGTATTTGCTGAATGTGGGCGGTCGGTGGTGGGGTGAGATTAGGCAGAAGCGAGACATGGCGAACAGAGTGGTTAAACTGTGATTCCCTGTGGAGGTGTAATGAATAGATTACATGGGAATTTACTCTGAAATAGCTTTAGTCCTGACGGTTTTGCCAGGACATAGTGAGTTTCCATTTTAGGACCCATACCCGCTCCCGCAAGAAGGTGATAATTTATTCTTATATACATATACAGTTGTGGGGTGTAACAAGGCTTGTTTGTATAAGCCATGGCAATATACTCGTTTACTTAACTATTGGGGGATAATCCATGGAAAATTAACTCCTTTTGCGGAAACGAAGAACTAACTAACATTATGTTGACTTAGCCGTTGGAAAAACAATTTGAGTGTGTGCGACTTAATGGGACACACAGCGGTGCTAACAGAATTCCATTAAGACGCATTACATCAGAACTCGTGTGTGTATGATGAAAAAGTTTAAATGTGTTTCATTGTCGTTATTAAATTGCTTTATGTTTGGTTTTTCCTTGTAATTAACTCTGTCTATGTTAGTATACGTCAGTATATTTGGAATAGCGTGTTTAGTGCCCTTTACTACATCACTTTGGTGGTGACTCTCTACCATTTGTTCGGCGTGTTATGTAGTAGCAAGCGATCTATAATCTGATTTTATTTTCGCCATGAGTTGTTTTATTAATTGAGCCTTTCAATTTTATCGCAGATGTCAAGTTTACGACATCATTGTGGTGGGAATTCTTTCGAAAGTTTGGCATATTTGTTCTCGGTGCCTCCCAAGTGTCCTTCAAAGTTGCCATGAGTTTCTCTGCGAATTGTAGTGCAAAAAAAAAAACGAATTGTAGTGCAAATACTTGAAAACGCACACAAATGTGCGCTATAAACCGTACTAGAAAATTATCCGTCGCGTCGTTAATTGTCTCTGAACTCGGCAAAAGCACTCAAATAAAAATAAATCAATTTCCACAACAAAAAAACGAATTGTAGTGCAAATACTTGAAAACGCACACAAATGTGCGCTATAAACCGTACTAGAAAATTATGCGTCGAGTCAGTAATTGTCTCTGAATTCAGGTCTGGGACATATAGAGCGGGTGGACTCGACATCAATGAACCGGCCCAGAGAATCTTCAACTCTACTCCAGAGGGACAACGAGGTAAAGGACGACCTTACCTATGGTGACCCACGCAGTTGGAAGCGGACCTCAACCAATATGACGTGCGCAGAATGCTGGTTGAGATCCAGGTCCGCCCGGAGTGTAGCGCCGTCAGAAGTAAGAAGGTCTCACCCATAAGTCTTTCCTTACAAGCGGAACTTTCCGGAACTGCTTGTTATCCTCTCTATTCCCTAGCCGATTTTTGCAACCGACCGCGACGTGTGTACATGCGTCATATTAATTGTCAAAAATATTCTGTATCTACTCAGAAGCACTGAGTGAAACGAAAGTTTTATCGCATAGTGGCAATGAGTTGTCAAATATTTATTCTTTTTCGTCATGTTCATAAATATTACGTATTTTTTTCGCACGCAAAAAGTGCGTTTAGTGAAAGCTCTTCTCAAGTGATGAAAAGAAGGAGAATTGTTTAAGCTATGAGCATTTGAAAATTATTTGTAATTGATTTCGTTTGCGCGCATATGAATGTGCGTTTGTGTGTGCGTATAAAATTTGCCAAATTCCCTCAAAATATTTAGAATTTAGCACAATTTTCGAAATTATTAGGAATGCCTTATAAAAACACGGCTGGTTTATTATTGAATTCATTTGCGCACATGTGCGTTTGGTTAATCGCTTTTAGGGAAATTTGTAAAATTGAACACACAAAGTTTTTATGAACAATTTGTAAGCTACTTGTATGAGAAGTTGTACCCTAACTTTTAACTGGTTTTGTTTGTAGGGTGTTGGTAATTGATTTCGTTTGCGCACATAAATATCCATTTGCGTATAAAGATTGCTCATACTTTACTCTTCTAAAAGTTTGTAGAAGAGTTTCGCTATTATTACGGACAACTTCTTGATAATAACAAGTGTAAGTTTCTTGTAGACGGTCTTGTTTGCGCACATAAATGTGCGTTTGGGAATATATTTAACTCATTTCCCCACTTTTCTCAAAATTGATATCTACAATTGAGCAGAATTTTCGCAATCCTTATGAACAACTTCTTAGCTAACAAGTTTTAAGTTTTTAGTAATTGATTTCGTTTGCGCACAAAAATGTGCGCTCTTTCCCGCTCTTTTCAGAATTATTAGAATTGGACAGAATTTTCGCAATCTTTCCAAACAACTTCTTAGCAAGTTGTAGGGTTTTGATAATTAAATTCGTTTGCGCACATTAATGTGCGTTTGCGTAAAAACATTGCCCATTTCCTCCTTTTCTGAAAACTGATACAATTGGACAGAACTTTCACAATCCTTACGAACAAGTTTAAAGTTTCTTGGAATTGATTTCGTTAGCGCACATAAATGTGCGCTATTTCCCGCTTTTCTCAGAATTGGTAAAATTCCAAGTTGTAAATTTCTTGGAATTGATTTCGTTTGCGCACATAAATGTGCCTTTACATTCTGCCCATCATAAATTGAGTTAATTTCACCCCCATTAATGTTGGTGTTGCTATTATTAAGTATTCAACTGCCCAAGCATAAGCCGCAGAGCATGTGTTTTCCAAACACTATGAATCGGATTACATGTATCCATCGTTTCTATTATATCTACTTACTTCAATAAGTACCACTTATGGTACACAAGTACCCAGCATCTCATGAAATCAAAACAAGTCTCGTATAAATATGCAAAATATCGTCTCCAAAATCTCAGATTTCTGCCGTGAAATCCATAAGCCAAACACTGTTTATGAACAGATTCTCCCAGTTATAGTGTCGCCCATCTGGCCACGTTTTCAAGCCATGAGACTGTTTGTAATCCGAAGCCATGTGATGGGCTCTCTCGCTCTTACACAAGCGTTTGACTTAATTCCTGCATCCTATATAACTATACCTACCTTTACCCAAAAGTCGATGTAATAAGATAGCCTGCGGCTGGTTTATACACTCATATCTCTGCAGAGATTCATATACCTTGTTGGCATTTGATGAGAAGAGCGTGCACCATCGCATCCTGCTTCCACTTGGTTGCCCATAATCGATTTTGGCAAGATGGATTCAGTGTAGGTATATTCCCTTTTTGTTGCCTTCTTTTTTTTGTTTTTGTTATTGCTTCTCTCCACCTGATGTTAGCTACAAATTGAGGGAGGCAGGGAATTTCATTTTTGGCCCCGGGCATGGATTTGTGGCTCCTGCCGATATGGCGATGGCCATAATATCAAATTACAAATATCTTCCAAACAAGTGCATAAGGCGCATTACCACAGATGGCCTGGGTTTTTATGAGCCTGATACCTGAGACCGTTTTATGTGAGCTGCTCCTGCACATATGCAGTATGTCTGTGTACTGTGTAGATATGCGCTCGGCTTTGTTTTATGGCCAAGATGGCAATTTTTTATTTTTTTTTATCCTTGAATATCTGTGGCACATGAAGTTGCCATTCTATTGTTACCACTTGATGGTGGGCTGCCTGTGACTGTGATTGAAAAGAAGCTAAAGCTAAAGCATTCAAATGCATCAAACAGAATGACTGGGCTGATGTCTGCCACTGGCACCCTCGTATCTATCATTCCACTTTTGATTTAATTTGATACCAATAAATTGTCATTTGCAAGGATATATGCATATGACTGTAGCTTGGTGGGATTAAAGTGACTGAATGAAGTCACTATGTCGGTCGGGCTGCGAAACATGGCAATGAAAGCGTCGCATACTTGCTTCTGCTGCAGACGTCAATGGAAGGACACCAGCATCAGGAGAGATATACTTCTGTTTGGGAATGAGTGAAATAAATGAAGCATTGTGAAGCCGTCACAGATATACGAGTAAAATCCAAGGCGGAGGAGGAATATGACATCCCGAAGTGTAACGAGGATGAATAGCAGAGAATGGGACATATCAGTGTGATGTGGTATTCACATGTGAATATAGGCTATTGTGACACGATATTAATCCATTTTAATCGAAGAAGAGGAGAACAAGCAGTTGTTCTTATTCTTCCACTTGTGTGCGCTTTTCTTCTTCTACTTCTTTCCGTCCATCCAATGGGAAGGGAAGGCGATTCATCACAACGTTGCTCGAGTCCATTTGTCAATGCCAGGAGAGTAAAGTTTTCACTCGAACCTGCAGTGTGCGTTTGTGTAGTGTGTACTCTACATTCATATTCAATTAAATCATATTTGCTGGACAAGTGATTCATATACTGTAGTGGGAATTCATCGGACTTTAGGGCAGCTCTGCTGGCATATAATTTGATTGAATCTTTGACTGTTCGAATGGACGTATTTGACAGATTTTCCTGAAACTTTGCACCCTTTTAATCCATTAGCAGTTGCCGGTGGATGGGTTTGAGTCTATGGACTGTCTGTTTTCCCAGAAGTTATGTACTTTTTGGTTTTTGTTTATTCAGTAGGACTGAGGACAATGGCAGGCGAAAGTTTTACAACACTCGGTCTGAGGTGTATGGACGCAATTATTTAAGAACTTTCCTGTGCATGTGGACATCAATCACAAGAAGTCAAGAATCGACTTTGTTGGGGGTTGGCTCTTTGTTGTATGTTTTTACTAATGCATGCCAGTCTTTGGGAGTCGAATGGGTACCTTATATGATCTAAAACCGATTTCTTAAATATTTTAAGCATGAGGTGGGTTTTTGTTATATTTGACAAACTGTCGATTAGTTTTTACACCTCAACATCTCCAATGTTTGTGTGAACTTTGAATGGTAAAATGTGTCGAAATGTAGGGCAGTTTGTATGGTCCTCAGATCTTTGCAGTCAAATCGCTTAGTGCGTCGAGATTTTTTTTGATTGTCATTATGTGACATCTTCATCAAGAAATTCATTCGTTATTTTATATATTAATCGCCAATGCTATTTCTTGTCGTACATCTTTACCCCATTTAGTGTTAACCAATTCTATGATTTTGTTTTCCAAATTGAAGCTTGTCATTCATGGATGTGTCGAAAAAAATTATAATTTAAAAAGAAATTATTTACAAAATGGTAAAATAATATTTTTTTAGTCGAAGTCTGTGTGAAGCAGAAATGAAATACCATACCTAGCGAATGTTCCTATAGCCCGTCCCAAAGCAAAAGAAAGATCCCAACATGCGCAGTAGCTCCTTAGCTAACTGCCTCCAGTTGCGCACTCCTAGTCGGTTGAGGTCGCCTTCGATTTGCGCACGCCACTTAAAGCGAGGTCTTCCTCTACTGCGTAGTCCCTCCGGGTTAGACTCGAAGACTCTACGAGCCGGAGCATTTGTTTCCATCCGCTCTACATGTCCTAGCCATCTTGAACGACTTACTCGCAGTTTTTTGACCAGGTCGATGTCGCTGTACAGCTCGTATAGTTCTCCTTCTCCAAAGCTGAAAAAGTCGCACGACAGCGTGTCACCTTGTCTAAATCATCGTTTGACATCAAATGTGAGGTCGCTACCGACCTTGATACAGCAGCGAGCTTTCTCCGTCGTCATCCTATACAATCGAACGAGTTTTGACGGGATGGCAAAGCTAGACATGGCTCTGTATAGCTCGTCTCTAGAGATGCTATCGTACGCGGCTTTGAAATCGATGAAAAGATGCTGGGTATCGATTTGACTTCCAGGATCTGCCTAAGTGTGAAAATTTGATCGACGGTGGACTTTCCTGGCCTAAAACTGCACTGATAGGGGCCAATCAGGTTATTTACAAAGGGGTTAAGGCGTTCACACAGTATGGCAGACAGGATCTTGTATGCGATGTTACGGAGACTGATACCTCTGTAATTGGCGCAGTTGAAGGGGTCTCCGTTCTTGTGGACCGGGCAAACGATGCTGAGATTCCATTCATCAGGCGTGCATTCATCTGACCAAATTTTGGAGATGAGTTGGTGCATGCTCTTTACCAAGTCATCTCCAGCTGCTCTAAAAAGCTCGGCAGGTAGGCCATCAGGCCCTGCGGCTTTGTTGTTCTTTAGCTTGGATATTGCTACCCGTATTTCGCTTTGGTCAGGTGGACGGAAGTTTTGTCTATCATCGTCTATATTGAGTGGTACGTTCTGCCTAACAGCGGGATTCTGATCTTCGTCGCCATTATAGAGTCTGCAGAAGTAATTTTTCCATATTCTTAGCACCGACTGTGATTCTACCACAAGGTTTCCTTCATTATCTCTACAGGTTTCTGTACGGGATTGTCTGCCCTGGCACGTTCTTTTTACCTTTTGGAAAAACTTTCGTACATTGTTCCTGGAGTAGCATCTCTCAATTTCTTCGATCATACGTTTCTCGTGCTCTTACTACACAATCGCTCTCTCTCTCTCTCTAATTTAGTTTCCTCTAAGAATCTAAGGATGAGAACCTTAGCTCTAGCTATATTTTCATTTGAAAAATATTTCAGACATTTGTAGGATATACCCAGTTACCTGAGCTGGTCCTTGAGTCTAAAATGCCCCTTTAGAATACGAAGGTGATTTTTCCTTATGCTAATGTATGCTTAGAATCTTTTCCGGTTAGGTTGCCCTAGAAGTTTCTTGGCTTATCTCAGCTTCCTTCCTTCTTTCTTGGCTTCCTAGCTTCTTCCCCTGTTTTCTTTCTCTAGCTACCTGAACTCTTCTTTGCGGGTGTGGTCCCCTATTCGACAGAATGGTTGAGGACCTATGAACGCTACTGATGCTCCGTTTCTTGCTAGGGAAGATGGATTCAGTGCTAGGTCTCTATCCCTACAAGGCCAATTACCCAACAGAGGATCACCTTATTTCTTCTACCCATTTCATTAAGTTTGCGCAGGCATTCCCACACAAGTTTAGACTTGATGGCATAGATAGCAAGTTCCATAGACCAACTGGGCTATTTGACATTAAAGGTATGACACAGTTGGCTTTATTTCTGTCAATATTGATTTGGATACATCTATCTATCTATCTAGCTTAGCCAAAAAGATGCTGTTGCTTTTGCCTATCGTTTTTAGGTCCGTATAGGTACTCCCGCTGCAGTTTTTCATCCATCTGTATATCACTTTGTTATATACGTGTAATTGCTCAGTTTGTAGATTCTGAGTTTGTTGCTTCCAATCTTCTTGTTGCTAATCTTAGTAACAAAGTTCTTTGAAAATGTAACCATCTGATCTCTATTCCATCAAATTGCTTCCATGTGATGCAATTTCCTCTTCCTATCTCTTCTTAGGCCATACTTAGACCCATTGCACATTCCTTAACCACAAGGTCAGTTCTAGTAGCACCTCCATGGTCGACAAGTTCCCATATGATCCCTATGGAATACCAATTTTTGCACTTTATTGAGTGTCCTCCTTGTAGTTCTTTTTGTTCATGCAATCACAGTTACAACAGCGATATATAGGTACATCTGTCTAAAGCTACGATTACACGGCCATTTTTTCGAGTCATTTAAATGGCGCTCTGACGTAAAAATCCCGTCACAAAGCAGTCATTTAAATGTCGCTCTATGTGATCGCCATTTTTGGCAGCGTCATTTAAATGAGTATGGAAAATGGCGCACCAAATGACATGAATTAAGTGCCATTTAAATGGCGAAAAAAAATGGCCGCGTGATCGCTCATCAATGACGCCTAGGAAAATTCTAAATGACTCGCTGTGTCCGTCATTTGATTTTGGGACACAAATGACGATGATAGTCATTTCGTGTGATCGCCATTTTTTCAATGACGAATCGTAGCTTAAATGTCGCTCTATGCGACATTTTTTCCTGACGTCACAGCGGCATTAAAATGACTCAAAAAAATGGCGTGTAATCGTAGCTTAAGGATGGTTGGGCTACATCCCCACGACTTGCCCGCTAGGCTCCGGCAATCATTAAAGCCCGTGTTGCTTTCCTTGTTATCCTCGTTATATCTAAAAATAAGGTTTGGTCCTAAATATTTAACTTCTTTGACTGTATCGACCTCAGCCATTCAAATTTTCATTTCCTCGCAAATGGTGCTATTTTAGTTTTTGACGGATTTAAGCTTAGCGCCGCCATTAAATACCAATTCAGGACTTCAATAGTTCAATTCACTCGTTGATTGATGCGGTAATCTGTTCCAGATTTCTGTATTTCAAGACCTATGCATTTTTTTGGGAAGCTCATCTATTTCGTACTTTTATAATAAAGTTATGACTCCGAGAGATAGACTCACTCGAATAGACTCACAACTTAAGTGCATAAAACAGATTTTCTTATCTGTCAGATAAGTTCTAATTTGTACTAAACAGAACTTCAAATGTATTTTTCCGATATTTTTTATTTTGCCAGCAATTTAAAGTGAATTTGTGTCTATCTTCCAAATCAAATAAATTGCATCTCTCATTATATCTCATTTTAACAGATGCTTATCAGGCAGTTAACGCCTACCTTTTGTTAGGCAATAAGTTGTTTAAATGGTCTTTTGCGAATTGTTATTCTACCAGCAAGTTATAAAGTGAAGACTGTAAAATTTGTTACTTATACATATCTCATTTTAACAGATGCTTATCTGGCAGTTAACACCTACCTTTTGTTAGGCAATAAGTTGTTTAAATGGTCTTTTGCGAATTGTTATTCTACCAGCAAGTTATAAAGTGAAGACTGTAAAATTGTATAATGTCTTTCTGATAAATCGCATCTCTTAAAAAATCTTCTTATCTAGTAGATAACTTTTCGTCTGACTGTTCAAAATAGTTAGATAGCCGGTAATTTGATGTGAATATTTGTGTGTCTCTCGGACAGACACTTAGACACTTGTTCAAATGTTCTTTTACAAATTCTTAGCAACAATTACAATTTGTGATGTTTATCTTCCAGATAAGTCGCATCTCTCAGATAAATGCTTATCGGGTAGATAGAATCTTCCAAGTTCTTTATTAAATAGTCGCTGAAATATTCCTTTCCTTTGCTATTTCTCAGATAACCTGCAATTTAAAGTGAAGACAAATGGATTCGTTTTTATCTTACGAATAAGTCGCATCTCTCAGTTAGTTATTCATCTGTTTTTTGCATATTTTATTCAGGGAACCTGCAATGTTTCGAAAAGCTTATTTCTTTTTGGTTAATTTTTTTCTTAAATGTTGCTCCATTTTGAACTGTGCTAGTAACTCCTGCTCCAGAAGAAAATCCACTCTGTAGTTATATATCGTGAAATATTTTTTCATTTCCATAGCTACTCTGTATAATCCAATAGCCTGCGCTTGAAGACCCACCAAACCAACCCCCACCATTTAACTCATGGTAAAATTTATTGCTTGAAATGGAGACAGGCAATAAAGTTCAGACTGATATTTATGCAAAGTAAATTATTCGCCGTTAAATGAGTTTTCGTTCTTCCACTAAAGTTCACTCAAGTACTCTTACCCCTTCTGCCATGGCAATAATGATGACGATGGTGGCTATACATACGGCACATAGTTCAAGTTTGGAGGCATCACCTTTTCATTTTCGTTGTACTTTTCGTCGTTTCGTAACCAAATATAAATCATAAATTACTGTTACTCCAAATAGTCGGTCTGTTGTTGTTGTTTCGTTTATGAACACAATAAGGTATTTGCTTTTTCGGTTCCTTGCATTTTTTTTTTGCTGCCTTCAAAAGACCGTCCTTGCCTCAGAGATAATAACATTTTGAGTTTAGCGTGAGGATTATCACTTGAGTTGCTGACATGGTATCCTTCGGTCCCATCCCCCCAAAAAATACAACACGATGATGATGTTGATGATGAAAAATCGCTGGAGCGTTGAATATTTAAATACACGGCATTTTTTTTGTGACATCATACTGTGTGCAACGCACAGCTTTGGGTGGCGGTATCTGTATCTTATGCTAGACAGCTTTTGAAGTGTCAAATTGTTTTCGGGGAAAACTGTCACCATCAGAGGAGGATAAATATGAATTGTGGGCTGTAAAGCGTTTTAAAGGATCATGATGGGGATTTTCGCAAGAACTAGAGTGCTCAACCTCTAAGGAACAAGTGCGAATTTGTTGAAAATAATCTATGATGCGTGTACCTCGTATCTGTATATATTGTGAACTGCATAAGGTAATTGTGCCATCAAAATTTTGAAATTCTTGTTGAATAATGCCTGTCGGGGATTGAGTGATTTTCGCGGGTTGCGGCTGGAGTTATGACGACTAGGTACTGAAAAATTAAGATTTGTGAACAGAAGTTGAGAAAGCAAGGTGTAACCATTGTTTTGAGGACATTATCGTTACTCAGTTGGTCTGTATAGTACTCATTACAGGGTGTCACGCGAATAGAACGGCCTTCTAGATGTCTGTCACCTTCATAAACTTTTAAGCTATTCTGAACTCAGTTTCTAACTACTTTGCAGCGTTGTCCTGTTAAAAAATCCAAGAAAGAGATAAAAAAAAATGTTGAAATATCTGTTGCACTTATTTCCATTCACTTTAAATGCAAAAGTAACAGTCATCTGTTAACATTCCTGGGCGCTGTTGAGGCTTTTTAGGTTCACCTTTCTCGAAAAAACTTCGATATATCAAATGGACTTGCCTAAAAAGGCAGGTTGTCCTTGAAGCAATGCACCAATACACTCTATAGCTTTTTACTTAGGTAGCCACGTCAGCCCCTATACCTTGCTTAAACGCGTCCGCGTTAGAGTAGAGCTAGGCTTCTCTATATTATATACCTCCTTTTCTTTGGATAACAGTTCTTTACTCAGAAATTGCAAGGATTTTCGGGTTAGCAATCTTAAATATGCAAACACATAGTCACGACCAAAGTTTCCAACAAAAAGTGACATCAATCAAGTGAAGCGAACTGTATGAACTCACAAGAATTTTATTTTTACCGGTTTGTTACGTAATTTGTAGCTATTTGTCAGTTCATTCTGTTCATGTGTCATTTACAGAAATTCCTGAGTATATTCTTGGCCAAGGAATTTTTTGTCATACAAAACTGTTAAGTTCTATGGTCAGGTAAACCTGATTGACGTGTTTTTCCACGCAACTGAATATATATATAAAAAAGAAAAAAGATTTCCATGAGTATGTGCGCAATGGAACTATATTGAGTTATGACGCTTTTCTGTCTAGTTAGTGTTTTCCCACGTAATTGACTATATTTAAAGAAAATAAGAATTTTTATGAGTATGTGCGCAAAGGAACTACAGAGCGTTATGACAACTTTCCGCCTTTTCAGGGCTTTCGCACGCAACTAATGACTATATTTAAAAAATATAGATTTTTATGAGTATGTGCGCAATAGATCCGCAGGGAGCTATTATCCTTTTCTGCCACTTCAGTGCTTTACCACGCAACCGACTATACTTAAAAAAAAAGGATTTTTATGAGTATGTGCGCAATGAAACTACAGGAAGCTATGATCCTTTTCTGCCTCTTCAGTGTTTCGTTACGCAACTGACTATACAAAAATTTTACTTTTATGAGTATGTGCGCAATAAACGTACATAGAGTTATGAGACTTTGATTCCTGCCTTTTAGTCTCCACATTGAAATAAGTGTCACTTTTTCGCCAGACAACGGTTTCGGTCATTTATGACAAAATCCAAAAATCGAGAAGCAAAAAAAAAACATGCACATGTGCGCTTTTAATGACAAAAAGTTGCATGGACATTAAAGTATCAACCCGACGAGTCTTAGTGTCCACCTCTGAGGTAAAACGCAGCAGAGGAAGACTCCAACTTACCTCATGTGTCGCGCATATTCGCAGAGCAACCTTAACCAAATTGGTGTGCACAACTGGTTGTAGCCAACTAGGAACTGAGCTGGAGGGATGCTTAGAATTGTTGGTTGAGGACGTGCCTCCTACGGACTGCATACGTTAAATAAATGTATCTTTTCGAAACTAGCCTTTTATTTGATTAATTGTCATGATTGCAAGAGCCCAGATAAATTTCGTACCCAAGCGGATTTTCAAAGGAGCTGTTTAAAATTTTTCCTCTTATACGGGAGGTGAACCCTGAACTTCCTGCTTATAAGGTCTAGCTACTTTCGCTATACAAACAAATCTCAAATAGCTCGAAATACTTTCTGTAACACCATAAACTAGAACCAATTTGTCCGTCTTTCCGTATTTTTTTTTTCGTTGCATCATTCCATTTCAAAAAATTTAAGGATTCAGAACAATTTATTTATTATTATTCAAATTCAATTTATATTCTTGACATTGCTGGACCTGTTGCGTAAAATATATATTTATTTGCTAACATTTTTTAAAACTTGTATTAACTTGTGTCTTTCTTTCTTTCTAGGTAAGTGCCAAATTTCCGAGTCTACAAAACCGAAACCTTCAATATCCTATGGCAAGTAGTCGTATACACATGAAACACTTTATTGAATTTGCGAGCCCAATCCTTTTCCACTGAATTGACATAACTTTGAAGAGCTTATTAGCCAGTGGTATAGTCACCTCGAATTCGCGCACATCCTTTGTTCGCTGCACCAGTGCCTTATCCCATACTCTGCATATTTACTCCGTTCAAGTTGGCTTCCGAACGTGCCGAAATGATTAACATTCGAATAGCCAGCAGCAAAAATCTACACACCCACCCACATGACATGGCTTACACAATCCATCCATCATTCGAGGGAGAGGGTGGAAATTTCACAAATGGTGATCCAACTAATATGTTAGCTTCATGGACTCGCAATCTCCAACCTCTCTATGCAACAACAACAAGGGTTGTTGTGGAAATACTTTGCAGTCCATTCAGAAAGTTTTTCCTCTTGGTTTGGTACAGTACCGGTTGGTGGTGAATTAAATACCTCTTGCCATCGCACTCCATTCCTGAGAGTTGGCCATAAATCACTCGAATTATAGGCTTCGTCGGGAACTTAAACAAGTTGGGTTCAGGTATAGGAGGTTACGTGTCTCCTGTGTGTGTGTGTGTGTGTAAATAGGTGGCAGAGCTGATGTAAGGTGAAAATGCCTATCACTTAATGGCCAGTGTCGCAATACCTGTATACAGCACAGCAACGGGCTACTGGCGGGAGCAGACAATTTTTTTGCTGATGCCTGTGCAAAATTTGCATGAGCTGTGCGATTTCTCTGTGTATGCCTAACCTCCCTCCATTCGGGTGGTGGTGTACACCTTTTGTGACCGCATGCATAAACAGGCGATGGAGAAGTAAAGCATCCTTGCCGGAGAAAGAGATACATTGACATCACCGCCACCGGCCGCCAGCACCATACGCCGCACATGACTTTCACAGTAGCAAACATTGAGGTGTCCGGCGACGACTACGGTACATATGACCACAGGACGAGCGTACAAATATTAAATTGCAAATAGATTGAGCGGAAATAAAGGAGAAATCCTTTCTCTGTATAAATTCCTATATGTGACCAGGACGCACTATGCCGACGGATGTTATATTCGTTCGTGTGCGGCTGTCTCAGAGGCCAGCCACAGTTGTGAGTGTCATAACTTTTGGAATTTGCCCTATTTCGATTAGTCCTTAAAATTTTTGTCCTCTACTTCAAAACATAACCAGCGCTACCGAAGATATTTTGCAAACAACAGTTTTTCTTCGGGGATCAATCGAATATATTAGGGGAAGGTATGTGCACAAAAACCCAACCACCGGACTATAAATATTTATTGTGGGGTTAACATGTGTGCAATTGATCAGGTTGATGTGGCACAGACAGTAGAAGAAAGATTTCATGTCCTGGAGTTGAGAATGGAAGGAATTTTAAATGTACGAATGGGGATGTCTTTTAAAATTGTTTTGACATCGATGAGTTTGCCTGATGGTGTAAAAATCTCTCGCTATATAAGAAAATTGATTAATGAAATGAGTTCTGGTTAAAATCGATGTTATTTTAAAGGGGGATACTGATGGTCCTAGATTTCATCCCTTATTCGTACATCCCAGAATTTCGTACATTTGCCACAACCCACAGCCAATTTGATTTGAATGTAGTAAAAATTTCACTTAACATTCAACTCCTGTCTAATCCAATACACCGAAAGGACTTGACGGCGATTATGCGCATCTCTAAATCCACATTTCTAAAAGTTCATTGAATTTGAAATCCCATTTTCCATATTGGCCTCAAGTGTGAGTTACGACTATAGCTTGTCGCTCCGCACAAAGATACAAGACAAGTGAAATGATTCAACCATTAGAACAACCACAAGTTGTTTTTAATCATAATTAACAATTAAATGATTAAATGTTGGATTTTAATTGTTTCCACTTCCACCCTTTAGCTAGTCGTATTCTTGTGGTGGATAGCGGTTGCTGTCTGGCTGGCACGCAAAAACACACAAAAATTTGTGCGTTGAGAGAACAGCACTTCGGCTGGTGGAAGTTTTAATTGTTCTCCAGTGAATATTCTAGGTCCCTGTCCCATTGCGAAACGGTTTTCCACCCCAAAAAAGGCACTCGATGTCTGTCTGAGTCTGTGTATCTGTATATAGGTGTTCTATATTCTCCGGTTGTTTTGTCTAAATTAAAACCTAAGTGGATCAGAGATAAGAATTTCGAAAATGTTATCCAGGGATTTTCGCAAAGTTTTGCTCACAGTTCGTGTATAGGTGGGGGTGTTTGCCGATGGTGATGGTAATGGTGGCATGTTGTAATCCTTTAGTTGTGGCTCCGTTTTACAAAGCACACTGTCTCTAGTCCTCTGTACGTTTGGAGTAGATACTTTCGCCACATGAATGACTGTAGTAAGAGACTGCGTGTGGCAGATTCCTCTGGCCCACCGTAAAGAATGGAAATCATTTAATTTGTCGCACAGAGTGCTGTGGGAATTTGATTAATTCCATGGAAATTTAAATGATTTTCTTCGAGGTTTTGTTGTTTGTCAATGAATGCGAGATGGAAGTGGAATTGCTGTACATTTTCAGTCAAGATAATCAAAGATTTATACATTGCGCACACGGTCAATATGCTTCCGCACATGGTTGTATAGAACGAGTCTAGAGTAAAGTACGTTTAAGTATATATTGCACCATGATGATCTTTTTTTTTATGAATGCGTCTAAAGGGTGAGTAATCTTTAGAGATACCATCAGTACTAGCCACACCTCTGTACTCTTCTATCAATTTCCCTGGGGAATGAACAAACTGTCAATAAATAAAGGGGTTTGTTTTGCAGTGGTTAGTCGTTGTCAATAAACTTTCGCACATAAAACTTGATTACGAATCAAGAAAATTACGTCCACTCTACGTTTTTGGTCCGAGATGTGTTCAAAATAAAGATTGGGACATAGCGCACAAGGTGAATAGATTTCCGCAAATATTACATTACACATTATTGAGTGCCCCGAATTGGGCATACCGCAAACAGGTGAATGTACTACACTTTTTCCTCGGAAGTATGCCAACGAACACCTGAATTCAGACTTAAAAACATGTGTATCTTAGCTCAAGGTGGGGATCTGCATATCGCACACGATCAATATGCTTCCGCACATAATAGAATTTGAACGTTAGTCTGGAACTTCCCTCTGGAATCTACATTCGAGCTCAAAGTGTGCTTCTACCATAGATTTTGACATAACGCACACGCATATAGTTTTTGACTTGATTTTGATTAAAAAAAATTCATTAAATTTGGCAGCATCCGTAGAAAAATTATAATTTTACATCAATTACTGGATTTGGACATTTCGCACACAATCAATAGGTACCTACACTTCTGCATGCATGTAAAGCAAGGCATTCCCTTCGAACAAAGACGTCCCCTTATTTTTACAGCGAATTAGAATCAATTTAATATTTTCAACCATAGTCGACAATGTGCGCAACACTTAAACTATGTGCGCTATGTAAATTTTAGCAGTGAATGCAATTAGTGCCATCTGAATTTCTAAAAAAAATATCCTCTCTAAAGTTAACTGTCCTTAAAGTTTAACAACCAAGTGACTTGTATTTTGTTCCTCGGAAAATTTCCACATTTTATCGTCACTCTGGAATCAAATTAAGACATATAAGAAAATCTCATTGAAGAACCTTATCGAATCCGGCTACCTTAGACCCATTAAAAAACCCTAAAAGTTTAGTCGCTGCAAAATGGTTAGGAAAATAAAAGACGGAAATCGTTTCTTTTTTTTAAACGGCAATGAGGATTTTTGCTTTTATCGTGTGTTATCAGATCCTCCTTTTGATGTGAGTAGGTGTGTTTTATACTCGTATATGTACATATATGCATTTCTGTCTTTATGGGTATTTCTTTTTTTTATGTTTTGCCGGAAGTGTATTACCAGCCACATGTTACGACATTTACCTTTCTATCTCATCTGGTAGGTAGCACAGGAAGTCTGGTGCGCTACCATCTCTCAAATGGAGTTGTTTCCTTTTTTTATTTTCATCATCTTTTTTTTTTTGATTTTAACATTTTTTGCACTTCACCTTCTCATGAACGTGTTTCCTGTTTAGCATGTTCATTCTCTCTGTGACGATTTTTCTCCATTTTTTTTTATCGCGAACGTTATTCGCGTTTGGTAAAGTGTGCGGTGACATAATGATTTTTTTTTTCCGCTGAATATTTTTGTATAAATAGGAGGAGTAAGCATGTGACCGGGAGAGCCTGATGATAAGGACATGATGTTATTTTTTTTTTAAATTGTATTACCAGTATTATTATTTCTAATTTGGAGGGCACATTAACCCACGTAGGGAAGTGGATTTATTGTCAAATAAATGGCGGTCTCTAGTGGATCAGAAATCTGCTTATCCTTTAAGAGCTTTCTAGATGTCTAAGGAGTGGATCATATAATATATAATCGTGGGGTGTTGATAATCCGTTGTTGAAGATGATAAAAATGCAGTTTAAAATTCATCGCAACCTCAAGAAATGTGCGCTAATGGCCTGTGTGTGGGACTAGCATAGCTCGATTTCGAAATTATTGGACATTGGCTCAAGGAATGTGCGTTTACAAGGAAAGGCATAGATATTGTTCTGAATCTTAAAAGAACAAATGTCAAACCATCAACTTTTCTTTTGACCATGTGCGCTACAGTCAGACTATGTGCGCTATGCAATTTTACTAAGCATTTCAGTTGAGCCTATCACTGTCGATTTAAATTTCAGAAAATCTCTCAAAATATTCTCCATAAGATGGACATTTCCATCAGTTCAAGTGGATGATTTGAAGGGTGCCGTGACATAAGGCCAAGCGTCATAAGGCCAAATCTCGAAATTTGGCCTTATGACGCTTTGCGAAAGTGACATAATGCCAAATTCTAGCATTTGGCATTATGACACTTTGATAAAGCGTCATAAGGCCAAATCGGGAAAGTGACATAAAGCCAAATTTTCGCAATTCCGAAATCAAGTTTCGTGCATAATCACGGAACAAATGAAACAATTAGAGGAAAAATGAAAGTGGTTAGTGAAGTGAAAAATGAATGCGCAAATGCCTCACTAAAAAGAAGTGGCATTCGGGAAGTTTTTGACGAAGTATGTGCACAGGACAATGAAAGTGCTCAGCAGGTAAGTTGGTAAAACAAATCTATTCAAGGGCCCAATCGATATTTCAATTTATCTGTTAGTACACCTCTTATGTACGTTTACTTGTACTTGTACTCGTTTTTAATCTACTTGTAGTCCTTATGGTAAGTTAGTCGCCTTCGTTAGTCGCGTTCAATGTACAATGTTGATTGGAAAATTCCGAGGGCTTTCCCAAGCATAATACTTCTCTTAGATTTTTACTCTATGCATTTACTCCTAACAAAAAAAAAATTAAATAAAAAGTAAAATTTTACATACAAAGTTAGAAAGAACTTAAGTTTATTTACATGAAAGTTAGGACTTATTGCAAGTTTCAGTGTTAGGAATTTTTGACTTTGACTTCTTATCCAAGAGGACAAACAAGAATGGAAATACCTGTGGATATATAAATTACTATATTAATAGATTAAAATTAGGTGTTTTATCGGCGCGGTGGGAAGGGGGGCGGGGCGGGCGTCGCGGGCGGAGCGGGCGGCGCGTTCCCTCGTCCGACCGCGCCGCCCGCGTCCCTTCGCCCGCGACGAACGCGCCGACGCGTCCCGGCCGCGCTCCGCCCGCGACGCCCGCCCCGCCCCCCTTCCCACCGCGCCGATAAAACACCTAATTTTAATCTATTAATATAGTAATTTATATATCCACAGGTATTTCCATTCTTGTTTGTCCTCTTGGATAAGAAGTCAAAGTCGTTGAATCGTATATACGTATCAGGTAAGCAAAATCAAATATGCAATCGAAAGCGTCATAAAGCCAAATTGGCCTTATGACGCTTTATCAAAGTGTCATAATGCCAAACGCTAGAATTTGGGCTTATGTCACTTTCGCAAAGCGTCATAAGGCCAAATTTCGAGATTTGGCCTTATGACGCTTGGCCTTATGTCACGGCACCGATTTGAAGACTCTTTTTCTTCGGGGGGGGATTTATACTCTTTCAGTGATGTTAAAATGGAACATGAATGTTCGTTTCCATTCTTCAATCCTTTCTCAGAAAATCACTCCTTCATTTATCTAATTAATATTACCACTACTACTTAAACTTAGAGCGTCTTGTTACGCTCACAATCTTATGTCGCGTCGTCTCATGTGTGCATGTGCTGCCACAAGTTCGATTAACACAAATTGAGTTCAACTGAAAATGTCAACATTTATTTCAATATAAGAAGTTACCAACAACGCCACCGCCCATTCTCCACTTTTGATTAATTGAGCGAAAAATATAACGACGATCTGTATCTGATGCATGCTTTTGCATTTCCATACAATGAGAGCAACAGCAACATCACACTTAACAGCTTTTGATGTCCCACTAAAAAGCATCCGAGCAATTAATCATATTCCTATCAAATGTATGCTTTCCAGCATCAATCAATTTCACAATAGCACATCGCACTCACTGTCTTTATGTGCGTTTTATACATAGAGATCCCGGAGAGTTTGTGTGTGGCATTACAATGTTTCCATTTCCTAAGTAACTAACTCTTAAGTGCTTTTAAGGGGTAAGCTTGGGTTTGGGGGAAGCCACTTTGTCAACAGTCCTTTTATGGTAAACAGAAGAAAGGAGGAAAAAGTTTGTTTCTTTTAATTTTGCATGCTTCCGCGCTCTACCACGTACGAAAATTCAATATCCTGGCTGAATCCCATTTTTTTTTGTTTTGTTTTGTTTTGTTTTGCTTGTTCCCTAGTTTCCACTATATACACACGCATAGTGTATCTACTTGTAGACTATATGATACGCATGAGATACGCCATTGTGTAGAATGTCATATG
Source organism: Cheilosia soror (assembly GCA_949372485.1). Classification (NCBI taxonomy): domain Eukaryota; kingdom Metazoa; phylum Arthropoda; class Insecta; order Diptera; family Syrphidae; genus Cheilosia; species Cheilosia soror. The sequence goes on from OX443561.1 coordinate 81,942,651, forward strand.
TGAATGACAGCACATACACATGAATGGATTGTTGTCATGCACTATGTCATCATTCACCCTCATCATCATCATCAGCAGCACCACCACCGCCGCTACGACCACCTCCTTTGGGATAGAACAAAGTAGGCACTTCGTATTAATTATATGGCCGTGTGCACAAGGACACTTACCTCAAAAGAACCACCTACACACCCACGCCCACATCTGCAGCCAAGTTGGTAAAACCTCATTTGACAACGACATGCAACGTGACTTTGGTACAATTCCGTTCCGATTTCTTTCGCATGGCACAGCGTTTTTCAAAATGTCTACATGCATTAGCAACTCACCATCCCATATGTGTATATATGCAGTTTGGCTCTTCTTCTTTAAGGAGGGGGAGGGGCTCGCGCGCAAACACACAAACCAACACACATATTCATATAGAAGTAAAGGTGCCCTCAATAGAAGTGAAGTTGAAGGGTTTTGAGCGACATGTGTACTTGCACCATGGAACGAGTTTAGAACACACACACACACACACCCGGGGTGGCAGTGCCAGTACATCCTTCCTAACCTCAATGGCCTTCGCCTCTCTAAAACTTGGTTACATTGTGAATGCATTCCAACATTTTACTTGGAATGTAACGACGACGACGACAACGACAACGATGATGCTGGCATATAGGTAGCAGAAGTAGCGCCATCTCGCTAATTATGTGTGCATTTTTAATAACTTCACCTGTCAGAAGTGAGAGATGGCCGTAGCTTTATAGAGGTCGGGATGTAAAACAAAGTCACTTGAAACCTCTTCAATGTAAAAAGGATACGAAAAAGTGGGAAAACTTTTAGGAAAAGTTGCAACATTCTCTATCTTCATTTCGAGTGGAGGGAGGGGAGGCTTAGCAATTTTTTTTTTCCTTGGTCGTCCTTATGTAGTTTCCATCAGCGCGCACATCGATAATGCAGATCTGCCAGTGGAGGGCACGATTTTATGCATGCAATGCGCGATTGCCCTGCTCACGATATAAAAACAAGACGATGACAACCGCGGCAGTTTCAGGCAAGCTAAAAAAAAAAATGAAACGAAAAAAATTTCTCATTTAAAAAGCAATTATTTTCCGTTTGCTCAACGTTCCTCGGTCAAATCGGCGGAGGATATACAAAGCCTATATGTGTGTGTGTGTATGTGTGTCATTTTTAAAGCGAACGATAAAAGAAAGATGACATCCTTTTTTTTATGAGAGCGGACAATAACAATGACGATGAGAGGAGCATACCTCGAAAATATGCAAACGGAGTCAAATGGAGGACAATACGGACCGTGTCCGCATTTTTATGCGTTTCTCCCGTCACTATAGACGACCCGCATCCTTATTGTATGCAGCAGGGTAAAATTTTGCTTGCTTCGTGTTTATGTATTGCTTCGGGGGAGGAAACTACTACTTAAACGTGGCAAGACATGTCCGGCTGTTATTAAACTCTGCGTATTCTGTACCGGAATTTCCTGTTGGCTTTTGGATGTGGTGTCCTTGTTGTGGGGAATATGGAATGTGATAGCAGCAAATGCTCTTACTGAAGGATGGTGTTTTTTTAATAATGTAGGTATATAGTCTTAATATTTGTGTTGATGTCTCGTTAAAATTGACCACAGGCTATAAATTTAAAGTGATTCTGAGAGGTGCAAGTGTTGGGCTCGCGAAATTTGCATACTTGCTTTGGGGAGGGGGATTTGACAAGAGGTCCTTAAATGTGTGAAAACAGGTTTTTTTTTGTCCAAACTATAATATGCTTGTGGGTTTTTTGTACATATTTAAAACAGAGAGTTAAGACACTTCTCGTGTCTGCGTCCATAATATATTGAGAAAGAAAAATATCAACTGATAATCCCTTTATGTATGGCTACATTTTGATTCCGCACACCCTTATTGCAAAGAAACGCCCTTGTTAAATGTTACAGTATATACCATATTTTATAGGGTCTCCCTACAGCTTTTTTTTCGCTTTGCGCACATTCGAAGTGCGATTAAAAATAATTTTAACAAGGGGCCCCTATTTGACATCTTCATGCCGATGGATATGGAAATCAGGGGAATAAACAGAACCTATCCTATAAACTAACTTGCGAATAGATATGTCTACAGCTTCTTTTTCACTTTGCGCACATTCCAAGTGCGATTAAAAATAATGTTAGCCAATGGCCATTCCTATTTAACATTGTGTTTTCTTGGCAATGGAAATCGTTAGAATAAACAGACCTTATCCTGTAAGCTAATTTGGTAATAGGTATAGGTCTACAGGTGGATATTCGCTTTGCGCACATTTTAGGGTCTAAGAAAAAACAAAGTAAAACAAGCCCTATGAGGGACATCGTACATTGTTTCTTCGTGACGATGGAAATTAGTGGAATAAACAGACCTTATCGTATAAGCTAATTCGCTGATAGATATGTCTACAGTTTTTTTGTTTCATTTTGCGCACATTGGACGTGTAAATAAAAATAATGTAAGCGAAGAATCAGAGCTCTACACATTGTGTTTGTGCAAACGGTAAACATTGGAATGAGCTATATGTACTTACTTTTGCTTTTTCGCTTTGCGCACAATCTTAGTGCGATTTAAAATAAATAATGCTTAGAATCACACCCTATTGATCGTTCTGTCTTTATGTCGATAAGAATCAGTGGAATAAAAAGACTTTATTTTACGAGATATGTTCTCCTATATTTGTCCATCACTTTGCGCACATGCTCAGTGCGATATACGATAAAGAATTCTAGGAATCCTATTCGTTTTGTCTTTATATCGATAACAACTCGTGGAATAAATAGACTTTATCTTACGAGATATTTCCGCCTATATGTGTACATTACTTTGCGCACACTTTGAGTGCGATGTAAAATAAGCAAGGAGTCACCCTCTATTCTACGTTGTGTCTTGTTGATGACGAAAACTAATGGAATATAAAAACTATTCCACCTGCTGTTTGCTTATATTTCTGTCTTTAGCTGTTTATTTGCTTTGCGCACATTCTCGGTGCGTAAAAGTGAAGTAAGTGAAAATTCACCCCTAATCAAAAAAAGTGTCTTCATATTGACGGAATCCGGTTTATTAAGCAGGCCTTATCCGTGAGCTCCGTGCTGATTATGTATAATTTACATCCTTAGCTGATTTTTTTTCCATTTGCTCACAAACATTTGCTCAATAAAATTTAACCGAAGGGATATTATGGCTTCGTGGCGACGAAAACCAATGCAACAATCACTACGCCCAAATTTATGTTTACAGCTCTGTTTTGTGTTACGCACATCATAAATGTCAGCTCTAAATTTTGTATATGTTCGTGGCAATAAACATATGCGTGTCAAAACAGTCTTCCTAATGCGATCAGGGTCAACGTCATTAAACAAAAATCAATTGCCCATACTATAATCATCAAATTTTGAAGGGTCACATCTCATTTGTTGGAATTCTTCATTAATTTGCAAAATCTGCTTGTTTATAAATTAATACGCATAAATTTCGTGCACAAAATTTAAAATTAATTTGTTTACCCTTTTATAGAGATGTTTTCGTCCGGTCGTCGTTAATCCCTTTTATGTGCATATCGTATGTCTCCGTATAACCCCTTCTCCCCATACACATAAGTAGTATAAATTCCTTAAAATATACGTGCTTTGCAAAATTCCATCCCCTCACTATATAGTGCCTAATAGTACGTGTGTAGGTACACACATTGACCGTAGCCGCTGCTGATTTAAGGGATAAAACGTTTATTTTTCATGGAACATGACATTTATTGGACTTCCATGATATTTTGGGAATAAGATAAAAGAATAAAAGAAAAACTGCGGCGAAGGGTTGCGAGGCCAACGATAGTCGAGCTTCGAGGATAAAAGGAGAAAATCTCCTCGAATCGACAATGCTCTTAACAGTTAATTGGAAACAATGGCCACTTGACGTCCTTCTTTTTTTTTTATGTAGGTATATACCTACCATTCTGGTCGTCTCATTCTTTTTATCCTCCCTTTGAAAACCTCATCGTTTCCCATTGCAATCACATACAAAGTGCGGATTAGTAACAGTGGTCCTGACGGTGGTTTTAGGGGTTTTTTTTTTGCTCTTCGTTTTTGGCCATACAATTTCATCGCAAAAAACTATTAAACAGGAGAAAGGATGGAAAAGCAACGCTAAAACGGTTCACAAAATGAAATCTTCCCCCGAAAAATTACCCATGGAAGAAATTTCATTTTAGTTTTGTAGTTGTACGCGCAACGCCACCAAGCCACCAAGAGTCATCGTCGTAGTCGTCCAAAAGGTAGGACAACGACTGTGGAGCTGGAAAATCTTACACTTTCGATAAGGACACTTTTGGAGTTTTACTATTATTACTTCTCTCTGTGGTTTGGTTATGGTATATGTATATGGCGAAGCAAAAAAGCGAAATATCCTTGAACTGCGCTGCACAGAAGTTGCACGAGCACACAAGTACCATAGAGAGCATTGTACTAGCGTATACAATTGAGAAGAAAACTTCTTCTAGTACGTTGGGTGTGGATGAGGCTGGGTGGTATAGTTTTTGGCCGGAATACTGCCGCTCGTCGTATTTTTGTAATATTCATTTATGGGAAGGATGATATCACCGCCTGCAATCTACACTCTCCTATATTTGAAGTGCATACTTGGAACTTTTGCTGAAAAATGCAGTTTCCAAGCTATGGCGTCGTGAATGCACACCAGAGAAGTCCTCTTGCAGCGGAAAAAAAAAATCAATTGAACACGTTCCGGCTAATGCTTGAGAAACAGACCCTTCAGTCGCCACTACCTTTCGAATATTGTTGGTCGGATATCAACTTATTATCTAGACAAGGGTACTTGTTTTTGAGGCTACTCATCCTTTAGGAGTGGTTGTTAATAATGCTTTGCAGCGAAGATGATTGAAAGTGATTGATCAGCGTTCATTATTTCTTCGGTTGACATGAATGAGGATGACATGACTTTGAAGAAAGGCGGTCGTGTCTTTGTGATGGATTTTCGTTGTCTGCAAATCATCGCAGTTTTTTTTCTTCTTTTTTTGAAGATTTCCATGGGTACCTAATCTGAATTGGGTTTTTTTTTATTGTGTCGACGCGTTTCTGCTTCGAATCGCATGTGAGAGGGATCAGAATAGTCGATAGATGAAGATTGGAATATGCATAAGTGAATAAGATACCCAATATCCTACCATTATTCATTATTTTCTTCTACCCTTTTTACATATTATTGAACAAAATACCGAAACGCACACTCATGTGCGGAGACCCACCGACTTCCCGATTGTCAAAAAAGTAAACAACTAAACAAAATGTCTGATGGGAACTTCCATTGAATGAGGCCAGTTAAATAATATGCACTTTTATGTTAGCGCACATCGACTTTGCGGTCTTAAAATGAAAATAAACGAAATATATGAGATAAAATTCAAAATGAAGGTTCCTACTGCCAACATTTATCATCTTTTGACTACGGTATGAACAAAGTACTAAAGCGCACACTCATGTGCGTATACACTTATTGACTTCCCAATTATTATCGAACCAGTAGATAAATGCATTCAAAAAATGTCTTCGCGCACATAGGGATCAACTAAATAATACACAATTTTTCCTAAGCGCACATGTGACGCAAATTTTGTGTGCGATACAACTATCTTTTGGCGTATTCATGTGCGCAACACATATAAATGCCTATTATGTACTAATCTCTTTTGTGCGATACTATGTAATTGGGATAGGGGCATTTTACAAAGAAAATGGTGTCCGTCAAACAGTAGAACTAAAACTGTTTCCAAGCTCTGAAACAACTTAACTTCTTCCAAAATCATCGAAATAGCTTCGATAAATCAAACGGAGAGGTCCATGCTTTCGTAGTTTGTTCACGTTAAATGCGTATTCCCAACTCCGATTCCCGGACAAATTATGGAATTCGTGTTTAGGATCAGATGACATCGCTTCTCCCCGTATGGGTTTTGCCTCTGATGATGATTTGGAGTCGGTGGCAAAAGTAAAGAGTTAAGTTAGATTAGGTAAGGGTGGTAGGCCGCAACAAGTGTAGCCGCACTTAGGCCAGAGGATGCACATTTTGTGATACCACAGGATCTAGTGATCTCACAACTACCCGTTGAAACAGCAGGAGCTGCGAAGGAAACGTTTTAGGCAACTTATGCTATTCTCCGAGATATAGTTTTCTACGAGCTAAGAGGCCTTGGCACGTGCATAGGAGGTGAAGAATAGTCTCTTCCTCCTCCTCCTCGTCCATGCAATTTCTACTGAAATCGTTGGAGAATTACGAACGGTTCATTTGAGCAGCTCTTGTAATGGATAGACGGGACATTGAATGATGTCTATGAAATCTGTTCAATCGCTGTTGAAGAGTTAAAGAATCGCATTTCCCGAGAGACGTATAGAAAAAAAAAGTTAGCAATTCGATGATGCCTCATGCACAGGGACTGTGAAAGAACTCCTATCATAAAGTGAAAAACGATAACGACACCCGTTTTAAACCCTCGTGTTAGAAGATCTCCAAATTTGACACCCCGAAGTTTAGTAAACTTGTCAATAAAAATTTGGCTTTTTTTTTCTGTAACCAGTCACCATAAGACGAATTGCTTAACAAGTATCCTTTCATATTTAAACTCAACTTATGTGACTATATCATCGCTCTACCAACTGAGCTTTCCTCTCTCGATTTCTTCCCTGAACGAATAGCCAGATCACTACGTTTTTGACATCCACATTAATATGTGCGAAAGTAACTCTGTTTATAGTCGAGTTGTTACCTTTTTACCACTAAACTTCTGAACCAATCGTAATGCAATTGGGCAAAGATATAGCCTGAGACTTGAAGAAGCTCATAGGCTACTTTTTATACTGAATATTTACAAGGAAGGACAGTGGAAAAACAGTTTTGTCAATAAAGTAAAAAAAAAAACAAAATCTATTTCTTAATTTGAGGACCTAACGAACTTACTAAGGCGGCTCTACAGTTCAGAGTGAACCGGGGCCTCAATTAACAAGCCTCTCCCTGCCCGGTCCTTAGCTAACTGCCTGTAGTTACGCACTTCTAGTCGGTTGAGGTACACTATATCTTGACTATATAAAGGACGTATATAAGTATTTTACAAATTTTCACAAGGGGGCGTGGCACTTTCCATGCCAAAAAAAAAACACTACAGACCCTTTTTTTCGACCTGCGTGGGAAATAAAGTTGTACAATTTTAAACATTCTGTATTGTCCTGATGGACAGAAACATATCCAAGTAATTCTTGGGCACCTTTAAAGCCGGGCGGGTATAGCTACTATTTCTATGTCTTCAGTCTCAGTCTCGGGATTTACTCATTAGTTTAGGCCCAGTCAAGATTCCCAACATACATCTCTTACTCGTACATTTAATTAAATAAATATTCCACATTCGACTTGACCACCTACTGCCTATTTGGTAGTCAAGGAGCTACATATTAGCCATTGTCATATCCCTGGCAACATTGCCCCAACAACTGCTCTCAATCAGAGTCTACTTCGTTACTGCCATACCCATCAACGAAAATATGAATTAAATTCGCCTTTTTGCGCTGATTTATGATGCGACTTAATTACTGGTCCTTCTCCAATTACACTCAGCGAATTGATGATCCCGAAAATATTGATTTCGATTCATACTTAAACATCGCTATTCAGCTATAGCAACTCTATCCGGCAAGTTGATTATCCTGAACTTAATTACACTTAGCATGCATGGCTGGCTAAATTGCCTCTGCTTATATTTTAATGAATACCTTCAATAAATTTGATACACAATTAAGTGAGTCTTGATTTTTAATTGAAATCTCCAACCAAAAAGAAGGACCATTGGTGATGTTGAGCGAAAAATATCAATTTCCTCTGCAATGCGAAATTTATAGGGGAAAACCAAAACACGATGAAATGAACAACTTTATAATTTAATAAATCCGAAAAATGCTGCGAATCACCGACTGCGGGATAACAAACTTTGTTTAGCTTTGAGAATCCAATCAAAATTTTCCAGTCTACCCCTGTGAGCGTGATACTGAAAGAAAAAAAGGACGAACTCTTCTGGCAAGTGACCACTGGCTAAATCCTTATCAAAATCCGCGGGATACAGATATTTTTCCACCCCTAACCATCGCATCGCACAGAGTCACCACTTCAATTGAAATGAATTCACGTCCATCCAACAACGATGGGAAATCTCTGTGCCTGGCATTGAGTTGAGTTGAGCCAATTTGGGCGGTATATGTAGGTAGGTACTCTACCTATAGGAATATACGAATACCTAGGTGGAAAACCCTTTTGTTCTCTGTGCCAGTGCCATTTTCCCCGCAGTATCCTACCGGCCTGCTGTACCTCTAGGATTAATCAAAACACAATTGGAATTTAAATTTCATATATAAACGAATGAGTTATCCCAAATGTGAAATTTTAATCGAGAAAATATTGAATGGATGAATACTCTCCGTTGGACCCATACACACCAACTACAACAAGAGTAGAAGCAACCAAAGAGATAAATGATTATGAAAGATACCCTCTTCAAGGACGACCATGCTGCCCACTACGATCATGATGATGATGATGATGGTGATGGAGAGACGACCATCATAGTGGTGCTGCTGATGATGCCAATCGCATGTCGTATGGAAATTGAAAATCTACTATCCCCCCCAACCCCCATAGTTAGAATTGGCCTTTAGAGGTGTGGATATAGGTGTGTATTGTGTATGTCCCTTTTGGGTCCTGTAGGTATGTCGGTCTTCAATGTTTTGATAATGAATTGAAAATGATGAATTTTTATTTTCATTTCAATTGACAGTTGTGTCGGAACGTGTCATGAGAGAGTTGTGCGGCATGCTCGTATATTTTTTTTTTTTTTTTGTTTTTTTTTTTTTGTGTATACCTAGGTAGCTTTTGTACAGAAAGTTTTTTACTCAGTTTTGAAATAAATTTCATATGTGGGCTGAATGGATTTCGGGTTGAATAGCTTCTGGTTGGTCGTAGGTATAAGTGATTTTTTTTCTATGGCTTTGATGGAGATTTAATGTATTTTTGATTTAATTTAAAGTCTGGGAGGTATTTTTTTTTCATTACCCTTGTTTGGATGCGGAGTGGTGTTTAAGTATTCAACCGGGCATGAGGATAAACAATTTGTTTTTTAAATGTTTAAAGAGGAATTTAGGATGGATTTGGGGAAATTTTAAGTTGTAGTTAAAATTGTTTTAATAATAATCGCTATATGAGTAGCTTTAGCGTGCTTAATCTTGAATAGAAAAATGAAAGCTCAATGTTCTGGCACAAGGTAAATTTTTTTAGTGAGGGTTTACTTACTTATCGGGGTTCCCAACCCGTGAAGAGTCTCTGCCTGAGACACTGCAGCCTTCCATCCTCTACGACCCGGCGCACGCTGCTTCCAATTGTCCAGACCAAGCGCTATGGCATCCACGATGGCTTGATCTTTGAAACGGAGGTTCGGTCTTTTTTGTTTTCTCGAACCTGGGGGCTGGGATCCGAAGATCCTCTTATCTGAAGCATTATTGTCCGATATGGCCGACCCAATGTAGTCAACGTGTTTTGGCTTTTTGAACAACATCCACATCTTGGTACAGCTCATAATTCGCGGTTGTATCTTCTCCTGCATTCGTCCTCCTCGCATACAGAACCAAAAATCAGCTGAAGTAGCTTTCTTTCGAAAGAGCCCAGTATCAGCTCTCCCTTCTTCCTTATCGTCCAGCACTTGGCGCCATAAAGCAGAACTGGCATGATAAGAGTTTTGTAGAGCACACATTCCATCCTTAGTAAGGCCTTATAGCAACTTATCCGGAACCACTGTCATCCATTGAATTCATCTAAGAGACAACTAAACTTCGGGACAACTCATCCATGGATAATTCATGCAACATATTTGATTGCATACCTAGATATAGCCTTTTGGACAAAACGGTGAATCATACATGCGATGATATCCAAAAATGCTATATTTTACCTTTAAGCCGTAAAATGGCATTTCGTAAATGAAATGTCCAATAGATGAGTTGGCCTGAAGCTCGTCTGTCGCATTCATAGATGAGTTGTATATGTATGATATGGCAATGGATTAATTGTTTAAAGGTGGTCTTTATACGCGTCTCAAGGCTAAACTAACTTGATCTGGGAAAAGTGGAGATAGATTGGAGTTGGCTGTACTATGATTGTCCTGGGGTGAAGGTTGCTCTTCAAAACTGTAAATATCTAAAGAGGGACTTGGCTTCGCGCTGTCGTCAAAAAAGTGTTTAATATTCCACAGTTGATTGTCTGGTTTGTGTTGTTTTTTTTTTTTTTATTTTTGGGCTCGCTCGCTCTTACCATTCAATATTCCTTCGTCATATTTAAAGTCCAAATTTGAATTTATCGTGTGTTTTTAAAACATCAGTGCTGGTATTGGCTTCCCTTCTGTTGAGAGATCAGATTGAAACTTGCAGTTCGTAAGTCAACATATCAAATGTCAGACAATTTTTGACGCACTCATGGCCTTAGGTGTTGCATCTAGTTTTATAATTTATTTTATCTCTAGCTCGTATATTCGTGTATTGGGAATCACTGGAAGGTGATGTTTTTTTGGTCATTTTATGGATTGTAGCTAGCAAGATGTGAGGTGGGTTGTAAAGTCCACTGCATTTAACATTTTTCCTTATTACATATCGTCGTCGTTCAAAGAAAACTCCCTAAGTCCATTTTTCTGAAAACTGAGATAAATATAAAATACACCATGTGTATAATATAAGAACAAAATCTGTGCCCTGTGAAAACTCCCTAAGTCCGTAGTTTCTCTATTACCAAATTATTCAAAATGAAAACTCCCTTATCAAAACATTTTGAATTTCTTGTCAGTGAAAACTCCTTCAATGGACTTGGAGTTTTGACTGGCAAACGTTTTGCAGTTTTCTGTTGTTGAAGTTCACTTAGCCTGCTATAATCGTCTGTGAAACGTAATAATAAACAGAATTTCGATTATAGATAGTTCTTATGAACACTTATGAGCATTTTTCGATTTTTTATATATTAATTACCAACTTCAAATGCAAATATCTCAAAATCAATCAAATGGACTTATGGAGTTTTCATCGAACGACGACGATATATTAGATTCATGGATTTGCCGTAGCGCACAGTGATGTGCGGAACATTCATCAACTTGGCAGTCATGAAACAAGTATATTTATTATCAAGTTTTCTAATGGTCGAATGTGAACGAAGTGTTCACATTGTCGTTAGTAAAATTGTGTAAAATTTTTCGTTAGCGCACACTTACTTACGGGCCTTAAAAAATCATTGATGCCATATAAAATTAAAACTTAGTCGTTAAACAGAAATTTATATTGATTAACAGATTACCAAAGCGCGCACAGTGATGTGCGGAACATCAACTTGGGCTTCGTCAAACAAATACAGTCATCAACAAATTTTCTGACGCCCACTTCGTTCGAATTGTGATTAGTAAAATAATATACAATTTCTTCGTTAGCGCACATCTACTTGTCGCATTGGAAACGGGCACATATATACATAAACAATATCTCTAGGGTCCCATAAATGAAAGATTTATTCATAAATTATAGACTCTAACAATGTTTCTATTCTAAGATCTTAAAGCGCACAGTGCGCACATGTGCGGACAAACCATTAATTGACATTATTCATACATTTATATGCATTTGTGTGCGATATAACTATATTAAATGTTATTTGAATTGTATTACAGTAGACGCTCGATATAGTGAACCTCTGTATATGAACCACCAACATTTTACACAGACTATCTACTCTAAATAGTGAACTATGGAAATCTCGATATAGTGAACTCGGACTTTTTTTCGCAAAATTTAAAGAAAAATATTCTAGTTTTGCAATGCGCCTATATGTCAACTATTTTTCATAACAATTTACCGTTAATTTGTGTGTTTTTCTGATATTTTAATTATGAAACGTTTACAAGAAAAATCTGTGCAATTAAATTTAAAGAATACACAAATGAAGGTGACAAATAATTTTTCAAAAATTTAATTCATTTTTTTCATTATTGAAAAAAATTATATTTAGGTATATCAACTTTGGTAAACATTTAAAACTCACGCTCGAAATAGTGAACAATTTCGATATAGTGAACTGGCCTAGTTTTTATTAGTTCACTATATCGAGCGTCTATTGTATGCATACATGTGGATCACAGTCAGTGTTGCCATGAAAATATTTCGAGAAATCTGCAATTATGAAGAAAAAAAAATCTGCAATGCAGATGTCTATGGAAAAAAATCTGGATTCATAAATATGGCAATATCGAAAAATTAAATTTTGACAGGTGAGAGCTAGACACATTCAGTATAGAATGTATAGAATGTATGAATATATAAGACCAGAAGTGCGACAGTTTTAGACAGCATTTCTACTTATATAGCGCAAGAATCTCTACTTTCTTGTTCTCTTCCGTGCAGCTCAGGATTACTAAAAGACAAAAAAAAAATTCAGACAAAATCTTGCACGCAGATTTTGGGATCTTAAAAGTATTAAGCTGCGCTGAAAATCTGCAGAATGCTGAAACATCTGCGCACTTATGGCAACGCTGGTGTTGCTAGCAATCTCTCTTGTGCTATACTATAACACAGACGTACTTAGCTTGGAAGGGACTTCATCTGGCCACCCACATGAACAAACATAAGTGCATATCTTATGTCAAGATGAATCCACCATTGAGCTATTCATCTCAAGTTAAGTGAAAAGAGCTATTGGCGGCTTCATTAAAATTACTTATAAGTCAGCATTGGATGAGGATCTGGTGGTATATTTTTTATTCCTGTATGTCTTTTGGAAAAAGTCGACTGACAGTGCAACTTTGAGACTCAACGCCTCCTTTCAATGGTCAAGTAATCACGTTGGGTATTCTGTGATTTTACAACCGTTCCTGCCAGAGAGGTTTGACTTAGACTCTAACTTCGACATCGTTAAGAGTGGACTCTGACCGTCTCTTCATGGATGCTTCATAACTATGGATGGCGTCGTTACCAAAAATATTGAAACAGTAGCAAATTGAATCGACAAGAACTCTTCCGAAATTATTTACTCACAGTAAAGCAAGGAAGCGTCCCAAAATATCTACTGGTACTTGCCTAACTCCATTTCATGTCATGTCGCACATTCAATGAGCCAAAAAATCTGCCATTATGTAAGAATCATTGTCCTCACAAAACGGGATATTTATTAACTCCACCATTCTACCTCCAATGAGGGTTAACCTCAAGCTTTACTCTTTAACTCGCCCCAAGCCCCAAGGAATAATAAAAATATCAAGGCAATAATCGGCATTCAGAAAAGCACCCTATATATCCTGATGAAATAACATCCCAATTAAATCTGCCCAACTAAAAAAAAAAATACAGTTTTCCCAGCAATTTCTTCAAAGAAAACATAGAGAACGACAAAAAAAACCGCCCAGCCAAAGTGTATAATGTAGGATACACAAAAGCATTTGCATTTCCCTTTTTCAATCACAAATTGTCATCCCAATGGTCGAGAACAACTTCAAAACACAACACAGCATCTGCGATTCAGCTTCTCCACTCCCTCGCAAGAAATTACTCTTGTAGCAAGTAGTGTCCTACCCCAAGGATAACAACTTACAAATGCAAAGACGGAAAACGAAAGAAGCTAATTGCATTAATTCTCGCGTTTTCAGCAAAAACAAAAAAAAAAAACAGAAGACGAGAACAACTTGTGCTCTATTGCCTCCATAATTTGTTCCACTTACTTCGAAGAAAGGAAAAAAAAAAGAAAATGTTGTATGAAACCCTAAAAAAAAAGAAAACTGTGCACAATTTTCAACATGGACGCGTTTCCAACACCCTAGCGGTTTGCCTTCTCCTCTGCCTCTCTGCATCAGCCAAGTGACAGGGCAGTTTGTGTTATTCCGATTCAATTTTGTTTTGTCTTAACTCCTTTTTTTTGTGTTTTGTATTTCTGTATTTGTGCCTTGTCCTGACGTTCATTCGGTAGCCAAAGTTTTCTAAAGTAAATAAAGGTTCTGCCCAACGAAGGACCTTAAATTGCGTGCAGTTTGTTGTTTTGTTTTTTTTTTACTGTCCTGGTCCTGGACACACATTAAAGGAAAGGTAGTACCAACTTTGAAAGGTGATTAGTACGAGCATGGTGTTGGGTATAAAGTTGAAGATTTACATACACGCAACTGGTTTATTAAATTACAGGAGGCTCCAAGTGGGTATATATGCCACGTACACACATGAAAAGGATACACGAAGTTTTCCCAAAAATAACTTTCAACTTTTGAATACAGAAATTCATTTTGTTTATTGGATCTCTATTATGTCTTGTGCACACAAGTTCCACTATTCACATATACAGAGGTAGATCTGTCAAGAGACCAAAGGGAAATCCAAATTTAATCAGATTTTGAGAAAATTCACAAAATATTCTCTCAGAATAGGGAATCGACTGGTAGCTGGCTGGCAAATGGCATAACGCATGAGATGGGCTCACTATGCATAAAGTTGTTGCTCAAGTAAATTCAAATGAATATTCAAAATTTTTGAAATTACTATGCAGTTCCTTATAGATTCGAAATAATTATTTAAAAGGGATTTTCGATGGTTAGAAGGGATTTTGTTTTGGATTTTGAATTTGTAAATTAATTTATGGCCACAAGGGATGGCCTCACGTGAAAGCACGTGCCATAGGATATTATTAGAGAGCTTCCAATAAGTGGCCCAAAATCGGGCTGCGATGAGGAAAGTGTGCAAAATTGGGTTTAGCTTAATAATGCTGAAACTTCTTGAGCATCCTTTTAGATTTGTTATGTTCTTGGGAGTCCTTAAATAAGCAGCCTTCGGATAGTGTACAAAGAAAGTCGCTATATATACCAACTGAACTACAACGGCCATTTTATTAGCAAAAACAAGACGTAGAGCATTTGCCTTGAAATCCGCGAAACCTCGCAAAACAGGACGGACTCATGGGGTCGCTTAAAATGTCGAAAAATGCCTGACTAGTTGAGCTGACACTTATACTATAACCGGTGAATATATTTAGCAGACAAAACACGCTGCATATGAACCAAAAGCATCAGACCATTCAAAAACGGGACAGAGTCTTGAGAGTTTAGGTGATGCCTAAGAATTCAAACGATTTTAAAGGCAAGTCATGTCCCAAAAACGAGACGGACCGACTTAAAAAATCGATTAATTAGGCTTGACAAAAGCTAAAACTTAGACTTAAACCTTAAGCAAGGCCCAGTGATGGAGAATATCGTGTTTAATGGAGGCTGTGAATGAACTCGCCGGAATTGGAACCCATCCTACCGGACAAAGGCACCCTAGGCATACCAATCGCTACACTTGCAAACAAAAATTTAAGCTGGATACTATCGCGGGTGTAAATCTTAGGTAGACAAGTGGCGCTGATTGTATATAGCGACAAAGCAAATTTGCCTAAGCTGAATTTAAAACGCTCTAAGAAATTGATTTCTCTCAACAGATTGCATTTCGGTACCACAATAGGTGTCCTTACTGGACACTGGCCTGATAGGAAAACATGCCGCAAGGCTAGGACGACTTTTGCTGAAGCTGTATGGCTCTCTTCCGTAGAAGAAAGCTTCACTTGGGAACCTACCATTACAACGAGTGATCATAGACATCAGAAGCCTCTTACGCTTTGCATTACAGCTCAAAATGGTTCAACTAGTTAGGGTGGTTTTATATGATACGTTTTTCGTGGTATCACAATGGACCTATGCTGGGCTAAGTGCGTTGGCAACCACTTTGGAGGCTGTTCTCCGGGGGCTTATTCCCAAATGCGCGGCGGATCGCTTTTCATGGCGGATTGGTATTTTTATATTTCCAAAAACGATTCGATCCATTCAAAAGCGATAGCCATTGTGAGGATTGCTGGCAATAAATCCGCCAGCAATCCGTCACCTGAATAGCTATCGCTTTTGACAGCTTTTGGAAATACAAAAATATCCATCCGCCATGAAAAGCGATCCGCCGCGCATTTGGGAATAAGCCCCCCGGATGAAAATGGTAATGTTTGAATTTACCTTTCCTTAGTTTGCTGCAGCCTTAGAACGTGCGGTCGCGGTCGGTTGGTAAATAGAAGAGTCTGGGTCATCGTAAATTACGAGTGTTAAAGTGTTCAAGACAAGTCCTTCTAAGGGGAGTCGATGAATGAAAAGAACGTCTGCAATTTCGTCTCTTAATGCAGTTCAGGTTTATGAGTTTCAGGCCGTCTTAATAAGCTAGCAGTACTAATTTTTGCTAGGTAGGATCGTATAAAATTTCGCGGAACTCACGCTTGTCTATAGTGTACTCAAATAAGAGGGCAAGAAAATTCTTTTGATAACTTTTAACTAAGCCTAATGATCAGTTGGCTTTAAGAATCATCTCATCAATAAACATACGGAGATTAAATTCACCTTACATCTGGATAGATTCTAAAGAAATGGCTCCTATTAACTGTTTAGTCGAGATACGGCTCCAAATGCTGCCTCAAAATTTTCGTATATGCCGCTTCTAAATTATTCAATGGTTTGCCCAAATCACAAAATCGCAAATTATTGCCAAAGCGATAGAGGTAGACTTGGACATCGTCTCAGACATAATTCATTCCTTTGAAACTATAGCAATCTTAATTTTGGTTTTCAAGCAGTTTTCGGGCCAATACTCGTAATAACCGACTTGTGCGATCTCTGGCAAGCAGTTGCTGACCTAGTTTAAATGAAAATTGATGCCAGTCACTTCTTAAAATTCTCTGAATGTTCATCCGTGTTATGTTACTAGAGCTCGTCAATTGATTCTTTCGCTAATCGGTGTGAAATATACTAACAATTATTTGGCCAAATCGAAGTCCTGATGCATATCTCCCTGGGAAAACGTTCGAGTAACCAAGAGAGAGTTGATTCGACGACGATATACTAAGGATTATCTGGCCAAATCGCAATTCTGACGCATATCTCCCTGGGAAAACTTTCGAGGAACCAAGATTTGACGACGAAAGTGGCAGTGGATCGGAAACATATTTCAAAAAGGCGGCATTTTCAAAGCTATAAACAATGGTATGCAATGCAGTGGAACCCGCTAACCCAAGATGGGAGAAGAGCGGGTCTACCATGCGAAAAACAGTTGGGAAGTATTAATGCGGAAGCGCTGAAGATATCTAAGGCCCTTTGCAAGCAACCGCACCCAATGGCAGGTAGGCGATTCACAAAAGGAAACAGTACTTAAGGTACAGAGGCCAATAGACATGGCTTGTTATTTTGGTACTTATCGTCTTTTAATTTGCCAATGATTGCAAATTTTGGAGAAAACAGGTCAACAACATGATTAAATTGTAAGTGAAACGCTGGAAGTACCTATTGCCTAAAAATGGTTTCAAGCTTTTTTTGTATTGATTTAGATTTATGACTATTATGGCAAGTTGAATGAATAAAGGTAATGAAAAAGGTTCAATTAAACGGGGTCACCGCCAATAACTCGTGCCCCAAGCAAAATTTCGAAAATCAAAGAAATTGATTTTCAGAGCAGAGTACAGAGCACCCAAACCGAGCCTAAAGCCGATCGGATGAAAAATAAAAATGTTCCCATACGAACGTTGCCCCCCTCCATTGCTACTGCGAATTTGAGTCTCTTATGCCCAAAACACACGTGCAGATTTCACCATGCAGCAAGATTAGAATACACATGTTCTTATGTGGTAATACAAATGAAAATTCTACACCCAACGCAGCACTGCAACATGTATCTATTTCTAAATCCACTGCATCTGCATAGCAACGCAGTGAATTAAATTAAATAGACTTGGCAGCACCGAATTTTTAAATTCAGCTACTGATGCATACGAGGAAAAGAGAGACGGAAATTATTTGTCGTCTGTTTTGCACTCTTGTATTTTTAATTTTTTCCCGCATTGACAGCAACCGATGCAAATTGAATTCTGCACATCTGTTTCATCTGCAGCCTACTGTTTGCTGTGAAGCGTTCAGAATTTCTGCACGTGTGTTTTGGGCATTACCTGTATAAGTTTGCACCTCCTGGTTGCGGCTTACATAGTCTTCGGGTCAGGGTGGGTGACCGCAACAGTCTGCCCCAGGCCTATTGCCTCTGACATACCATCACGAAGGAGGGAGACTGGTGCGTGGCAGAAATGGGTGATTTAACCAGCCCACTTTGCTGCTTGACCAAAAGTTAGTGGATGGATTTTCTGTTGAACAAAAAAGGATGTATTATTATTATTAAGAGTCTGCCTGTCATTTATTTCCTTTTGACAATCAGTCCACATGACAGAGACTGGTGCTGAGCTTAATACTGAAAGACAGGTCGCGATTTGTCTTCGGTGAAAAGGCGAGAGGTGACCGAAAACAGTCTAAACCTCCGTCCATTGCCTCTGACAGGCCGACGGTGTCCTCGAATTGCCAAAAAAACGTTGATTGATGTAGTCAGCTCCTCCAGTTGGAGGTTAGTCTTCGGGGAGGGCGAAGGAGTGATCGAAACAGTCTAACCCCCCGCTGGGTAGCTTCTGACAGTCCGTTACTAAGAAGGGTGGTTGGTACAGATCAAGGAAGAGTATTTGAAGCAATCTACTTTGCTATTTTGACTTCGACAGGAGTGTAAATTCCGCCTAATTTCCATTTTTATATTATGAGAAGATTACAGATTGCGCCTAAACTTAGACTTCGTTTTCTGTGCAGTCATTGCAGTTGCTTATAATCGGTTCGGACATTGGCGATTGGAAGAGAGATAGAAATATATGTCGTTTTCGGTTGGTCGTCCAAAACCGTCCGGAAGCAATCCGATCGCTTCTGAAAGCATTCGATTGGCACTCAACTGACAGTTCTTCTCCTGAAAAGAAGAGAAATTTGCTTTTCATTTCATTTTCAATGGTCCGCTTGTCCATTAAGTGGGTCGCGAGTGTAGGTTGCTCAAGTGGACCCTCCATAGCTCTCGATCCTCCGCCATCGACTCCAAATCATCAAGGACAATCCCCATGCGGGTAGAGGAGAGATTATGAATTTGATCTAACCACCTCATCCTGGGTCTACCTAGGGGACGCCTGCCCGATGGTACGGATTCCATAGCACGTCGTGGGATCCTGGTCGGGGACATACGTTTAATATGACCAAACCACCGAAGCATGGACCGCTCCGTCCGGAGAAGTAGCTGCTCGACATTGAGTTCCTCACGTATTCTAGTATTTCTAATGCGATCTCTACGGGTCACACCAGCAATACAACGGAGAAATCTCATTTCGGCAGCTTGTATTCGCGATCTTATTCTTTCGGTCATTACCCAAACCTCATCATGACCATATGTAAGAGTTGGAACAAACACCGAATTAAAAACTGACAACTTAGCTTTGACACCAAGTTCAGTCCTCCTGATAACAGAATGACCAAGCTGTCTCAAAATCGATCCAGCCTGACCAATCATACAGGAAAACTCGGCATTGCTCCTTCCATCACTCGTGAATAAGACCCCGAGATACTTAAACTTCTCCACCTGTTTCAATGGGACTTCACTAACATGCAGAGTGCATTTAACAGGCGTTCTGGAGACGACCATCACTTCAGATTTGTTCACATTTACCTTCATCTCAGCTTTAACACAAACGGCTACAAACCGATCGAGTGCGCGCTGAAGTTCAGTCTGAGAGGACCCAAGGATGACCAAGAAATTTGCTTCTGGATTTGAATTCAAAATCGCGGAGAGTTCTTCCGGACGGTTCTGCACGACCAGCCGAAAATGACAAGAGTCTCTACAGGTTGATGCAGTGGGTACTTTGTTCTTCTGTCAAATATGGGAAAATTTTTATTGATTTTTGACATCTTTCGAAAGCGTACTTATCAGCAATCTTGCGTAGGGCTTTAAAATGTTTCTTTTTAATTGAAATCGTTTTGATCTTAACGCTTAAAGATCAGTGTTCTCGAAGTTAAGTTATATAGTTCCCTACAATGCACATCAGGTTAAACTAGCTTCATATGGTCGATGAATTGACATTCAACCAGAACTATAGTTAAGGCAAAAGCCATCGGGTAAGGGACGTTCACACTTAACTGGCCCCCGTTACCAAATATGTAGTTACCTTAATATAAAACGAAAAAAAAATCTATCACTTGGATAGATGCTTTGTCCATTGCCAAATCGAGTGTGAGCAATGTAATTCAATAAAAGATGAGTGTCCCAAATGCCCTGCACTCTAACTGCCAACTGTGCACAAGTATCTTTCTCCTTTTCCTTCACATAAATGTCTCCATTTCTCGGTATAGTATATCTACTAAGTCCCCATCTCGTTGGCTTTAATGATCTTTAAATAAATTCCAAGCTTCTTGCAGCAGCAGCAGCATCATCTATTTTTATGCATCGAAAATTATATTTTACGATTTTTAAGCACTTTCATGGCGCTTCACGTATAAGCGCTCAGCAAACGACAACAACGTTGCATCGAATTCTCAGCTCTCCCACTGAGTGATCCAAAGACTAAATCCCTTCAAAAATCCGTTTCTTCCTTTTTTGTTTGTAGTATTATATTTTCGAATGGCAACTATACTGCTTTCCGCAGCCATTCATTTTGTATTCTCTCATTTTGTTGTGGTTTCTCAACCACAAGAACAGCTCCCGGCCACGACTGGCAGCATCAAGGAAACACCGAGGCGAACCACTCAACCACGAGGCACATGAATTCCGAATCCTGTCGAAATTTTCAATTCTTGGCTTTTACTCCACAAAAAAAAAAATGGAGAAAAAATAAAAAGAACTATACGTAAACTATTTGCAACGGGAAATTACTCTCCGCACAGTTACACAGGCACACACAGAGACAGAGATAATACAACCATCAAGCAAAGTAGTCATCTTGTGGCGCACATAACATAAACACAGGAGATAACATTTTGTTATGCTATATTCCCCTGAGACCGCCGCCGCCGCGCCGAACATAAAGGACGACCCCGAAGCATCAGCAGCAGCTTCACAGCCTCCATCATAGTTGCATAGCTCATATCTAATGTGGGGACATCAAGCGGGGCGCTGCGCTGGCTGTAGTCATTGGTCGGTGCTGGCAGGGAAGGCGGAAAGACAACGCGCGACATGGCGTGTGTATTTTATTATTGTGGATTATTTCGTCCTGCAGCAATGTTACACAAAATTGCATCGCATCCTTCGTTTGCATGCAGTCTTGCTTTTATTCAGTATATTTTTTTTTTCCGGCGGAGACTGATGCGTTGCACGAACACAAGGTTCGTCATCTATCACAGAAAGTGTGGAATCATTTTTTGTTGCATCCTATTTTAACGGGCTGCATTTTTTTTATACCCTCCACAGGAAGGTATATTCACTTTGCCATTACGTTTGTAACGCCAAGAAGGGTTCACCGGAGACCATATAAAGTATATATATTCTGAATCAGGATCACATTCTGAATCGATTTAGCCATGTCCGTCTGTCTGTCTGTCTGTCTGTCTGTCTGTCTGTCTGTCTGTCTGTCTGTCTGTCTGTCTGTCTGTCCGTCTGTCTGTCTGTCTGTCTGTTGAAAGCACGATAGCGTCCAAAGGAATTGACCTAGGTGAATGAAATTTTGTGAGACGACTTCTTTTTAGCGTCGCCAGGTTGGTATTGAAAATGGGCTATGTCGGTCAAGTAGTTCTGGTACCTCCCATACAAAACCACTATTATACCCACGTCTCTCTCTGTCTGTTGAAATCACGATAGCGTCCGAACGAATCGACTCAGGCAACTGAAATTTTATGAGAGGTCTTATATTTATGGCCTTCAAGTTTGTATTAAAAATGGTCCATGTCGGTCAAGTAGTTCTGTTACCTCCCATACAAAGCCAATTTTTGACCCATAAATCTCTGTCTGTTGAAAGCACGATATCGTCCAAACGAATCGACTTAGGGGAATGAAATTTTGTGAGAGGACTTTTTTTAGCCGTCGCCAGGTTGGTATTGAAAATGGGCTATGTCGGTAAAGTAGTTCTGCTACCTACCATACAAAACTAATATTAGACACATACTAACTCGCATGGCAAACATTTTGCATGACTTTTATGCAGTGGAGGGTATCAAAGCATCGGCCAGGCCGATGATAACACTTTTACTTGTTTTTACTTTTGGAGATACCCCAACCTAACCCCTCTCTCAACGCGGCACTTTGTCAGCTAGTGGTTCTTTGTAACGCGTTACAACTACTCCCCCTATTCAGGGCAGGAAATTTATTTGTTGTGTCGTGTTCTGATGAAATTTTGTAAAAATTCAATTGAATTTTCTTTTGGTAATAAATGTTTTACCGCTTTGATGTGACATCGAATCAATTCTTCTAAAATACAAAAAAAAAAAGCGAAAGTAAAGGTAAACGAACTTTTACTTTGACGCAAAAGGATGCGTCGGGTTGGGAGACTCGGAAATAAAGACTATCAGGTTGTACAACGAAAATCAAATAATTTTGTAAGTTTGTCAGTGATTAGATAAAGGAAAGTGATTCTTTTAAGGATTAATAGCTGCCGAGGTAATTTCAACTTTAAACAGTTAATTTGGATATAAATTTTGTTAGATCAAGGGTGAACTTTGGTTTTAAAGTAAAAGAGTAATAAATTAGTGGAGGTTACAACCGATAATAGTAAAATGGTTGTACACTGCGATTGTAGAACCAATTCTGACTTAAAGCTAGGTTGTTTGGTGAGAGGCTTCTAACACTAAATCTACACCAAAACTTGGCCTAGAGATATTACTAAACTTACAATCCATCGAGCTATATACATATTAAAAAGGTTGCAGCCAAATGTGCTCTCATACAAATATTGAACAATATTTGAAAGCCCGAATAGTTCCTTCACTCGCGAATACTTGACATCATTCATCAGAGCGGATTTGTGCCACTCACGAATTATAAGAAACCAAGGTTTAAAAATAAATAAATAGATGGCGCAACAGGCAGGTAGACACACTAGGCCTAGCTTCTCGCAACCATTCGTTTGTGTGAGTTTCTATTTTCAGGACGAATGGAAGGGACCTACAATTTTATGCCGAGTCCGAACGGCTGAATATGCGTTTGACAAAAAATGTAAAGTCTGCATACCAGACAGACAAGACAAAGGTAAACCCATCTTCACAGATGGCTCAAAGACTGGAACCAGAGTAGATACGTAGAAGTCTTCTCAGAAAAGCTAAGAATCAGCTAGGTTAGGTTAGGTTTGTAGGCTAGCGAGGAGTACTCCGTGCCACAATCAGGTCAATACTGAGTTATTGTGATAACCGTAGGGGAAAGAGGTTCTCCCATACCCATTACAACCCTGTATTCAAATTACTTACTGATGTGCTGCTACATACAAACCATCCTGATGATTTGACGAAGTTCATTATCTTGTCTATTGATGTGCTGGAGAGCTCGTCTAGGTCGTTGAAGAAGTAACTCCCTATACGAATTTATACCTATAGCGTGTTGGAGACCTGGGCAGGGATATTGGAAGTGGGTTGTGTCCTCAAGAGCTTCTTCATCACCGCAGCCTCTACAAAGTTTTTCTTCCGTTAAACCCACTTTTTTCATGTGATAGGTACCGCAGAGTATTGTGCTACGTTATGATTCCTACGAGGTTGGGCAGGGATTTCCTACCCTTCCGTATGATACTCTCGGTTCTGATTTCATTGAGAGGCGGCAATAGGATTCTTTTGGTATTACAAGTACTTAAGGCGGCCCATCTAGCGTTCCCCTGTCTTGTGGCTTTTCTCCCTGCTTGAAGCTGGATGTTCACAGAGGGATCAGCTTGTTCTGAAACAGCTGTCGAACCTTGTCTTACTAATTCATCTGCTTTCTCATTGCCTCGAATGCCTTCATGTTCAGGAACTCAGCAGAGCGATACCTTGGGCTGTTCTTGAGTTCTTCACGACAGTACTTCAAAAGCTTCGATTTTATTTCTGGTGCAGTTATTTCTTTTATTGCTGCCTGGCTGTCGATAAAGAAGGTAATACCTTTAGGTGGTATTGCCCTGACCACAGACTCACTGGGTGCTGTTGTCACTGCCAGGACCTCTGCTTGGAAGACGCTATACTATCGTGCGACGATTGTGATATAACCAGCGATTCGGAGAATACACCAGACCCAGTGCCCTTTTTAGAACCGTATGTATAAATACGTCTGTGGTTTGCATGTTAGGTAAGAGTCTGTCTCTCCATTCTTCCCATGGTTGTGCCATAATTCGGAGCTTGTGGTCCGCCATTGACACTAAAAACTGTAAGATCCTAATATCTTTCGATAGAAACCAAATCTGAGTGCTCTTCGAAACTATATAATCGTACACTGCATCATTGGAAACTTGGCCAGAAGGATAGGCATTTTTACAAATTCTTTTGCATAAGCTGCAGTGAAATAGAATATGTGGAACAATTCTGCCCAACCCTCCAAGAAGGCCGCTCTCTTATTGCATGAATGCGCGGATCTTTAATGGCCCGGGCTCTACGATCAAGTGTACCTCTACCAAATTTAAGAATATTCATTGACAGATCCCAATTGTTTTTTTTAGGTGCATGCACTACCATCTTCTCATTATATAAAACAGTTTATTCTGACTGATTGTCGATTGGTGATCAACGCCTAGGCCCAACCCAAACGGTTAGAGCAGGTTAACTGACTTTTTGAAACAAATTTCCCTCTATGGCCCAAGTGAACACTCAGAAGAGGTTTGGGAAAAATTTAAATCCCAAAAGGGGTCAGAGTTTGTTTAGGAAAATTCTTATTTTTCATCCGATCGATTTTAAACTTTGTTTGTGTATAAGGAATAAAGAAAAGCAATTTGTCTTGATTTTCAAAATTTTGCTTGGGGACGGCGCCGGAGTTATAAGCAACGTGAAACGGAGGCATTCAGTTTGTATAGTGAACATTTTCGTTCATACTATCGAGCGCATAGCAAAGTACACTAAGTACTATTGTAACGGGAGCGAAACTTTGGATAAATGCTAGTTTACTCTAAAGGGGTAAACGTATTGATGCCCATTGTCGTCTTCTCACTTTCTCAGTGAACATTGCAGATGGTGTCCCTCTAATCTAACCGATTTATAGTTTTTTCAGCACTTCATTCATATTAGGCTTTTTCGCACACTTGACTTCCACAAATTTGACATTCATAAACAAGTATAGATGAAACTGAATTGCAATTGACACAAACATAATTTTAGAATCTATTTTTTTAGCATCTATTTATTTTTCTATAACAAAATTTGGCTAGAATAGTACAAATTCCGCACTCAATGGTACAGTATGACAGAAAAGTAGCTGTCATCTTGAGAAATGTCATGTTTTGAGCATCCGCTCGAAGAAGATTATGCCTGCATTTTGACATTATTAAGTGAATGCACCTAAATGTATGCAAGGATAGTTTACCTTGCAGGGTACCCATAGAGCTTTTTTTTTTGTTGCGCCAATGGATGTGGTAATCTTCTAAAGATGCGGTAGCCCGTGCTACCAACATGCACGATTCGCAAACCCGAATAATCGATGCCAGGAGTGCGCCTGACGTACTAATCCACACCCTATCTCCTTCAACCACTCTCCCCGCGGGACTGCCGTTAGGTATTACTTCGCGGGCCTGGTTACCAACTCATGCTAAATCCTCCGGCCATTTCGGCTCTTCTGAGTCTTTCAAGTCTCCTTAATTCTTCGTGTACACTCGTTATAAAGGAGCATACCTCATAGCCAGTCATCTTCTGACCTTAACATATGGCTTATTAGACTTTGGGGGTTTGGTAAGTTCGCTCTTCCCCCTGCAAAGCGCCTACAATGGAACATTGCGTGCTCCGTACCTTCTTCTTCGTCTGGGCATTCGGGACAGAAAGGCGAGCTATCGTGACCAAATCTGTGAAAGTATTTCCGATAGCCGCCGTGCCCCGATAAGAACTGCATAAGGTGGTAGTTGCAGTCCCCATTTGTTCTTTTTGTCCAGACCTCGATGGTGGGGATCAGTTTGTGGGTCCATCTGCCTTTTGCCGTGTTATCCCACCTGGCTTGCCATAGTGCCATCGATGTTTCCCTCTCTTCTACTTTGACCCTCCCATTAGGGACCTCTTGCCGGTTGGCTGTTTGCCTAAGGTAAATCCTTTGCATCTCGCTGGCAAGAATGTCGATGGGGATCATTCCCGATATAACGCAGGCTGCTTCATCCGAGATTGTTCGAAATCCCCTTATTGTTCGTATTGCGCAGAGCATGTATGCTGACGAGAGCTTTCTCCTTGCTTCGTTTGTTTTTAGAGCCCCCGCCCAGACCGGTGCTGCGTATAGAAGTATTGAGCTGACCAGGTCATCGATGTTTGGCAGCATTCGGGAAAGAGCTGTTTGCATTTGTGAGGCCTTCCTGCCGGCGTACTGGATGTGCGTTTTAAAGTTTAGCCTGTTGTCGAGCATTACTCCTAGGTACATAAGAAAACTTCTTAGACCTGATGGTTTGATTCCCAACCCGGAAATTTGCAAATTCCACAGATTTTCGGCTGGTTATCAAGACAGCCTCAGTCTTGTGGTCAGCTAGTTCTAAGCCGGCGGACTCCAGCCATTTTTTGATTCTGCCAACTGCTTCATCCGTAACGGACTCTATCTCGTGGATGTGTTTGGCCACCGTAACTACTGCGATATCGTCAGCAAAACCGATCAACTTAACCCCTTGAGGCAGCGTTAGTCGCAGGACTCCGTCATACATTATATTCCACAGGACAGGTCCAAGAACGGAGCCTTATGGTACTCCCGCGGTAACGTTGTTGTACTTAACTTCATTGTCAGTCTGATACCTTAACTTTCTATCGGTAAAGTAATTTGCAATTATGTTCCGCAGGTACACCGGCGCTTCCATTTTGGCCAGCGACCTCCTAATGCATGACCAGTTCGCCGAGTTAAAGGCATTTTTAACGTCCAGACCAGCGTCACAACCGCGCAATAATTCTTTGTCCCTCCTCTCCATCTTTTTCCCAGTATTGCTTCAGCTGCTGTATCTACTACCGCCTTTATGGCATCGACGGTAGAACGCGATTTTCTGAATCCATACTGGTAGTCTGACAAAGCTCCTTTATCTTCGGCCACCTCGAGCAGTCTGACACCCATAGAGCTTGTATTTTGTTGATTGTTGGTTGTGAATTTCATGTTTCAAATGTTGCCTCTTAGTCCGTCTGACAGCACAAACCTATTTCACAATTGTAGATTTATGCATTTTTTTTACCTTCAAAGTACGTATGTAGATTACAAATGTTTGTGTCTCAACTAATGTTTATGAACTTTGTTTTTACAATATTGTTAGTTGAATGTCTTCGCTCAAATTAACAATCGAATGAAGAAAAACCAACAAAAGTAGACAATTAGTTGACATTTTTGGAAATTTGTTGAACATTTTTTTAAATACATAAAAATCCTTTTGACATTTGACAAATTATCGTTTGGTATTTCGAATTTTTGCATTCAACGATGATTACTTCAAAACTACCCGTCACAATCTAGATACAAATTTGCAAATCCCTCAAAAAAGCATGGTTATAACCTCTAGCTCGATATTGTATACAGTATCCCCCTTTCAATCACTTTCTTATTAGGTGTGATCTTAAGGACTTAGTGTCCCTTGGTGGTGTGCTCTATAAATCCAAATGAAAATAAGTTCACTTCGAAATGGAATCTTTAAGATTTTCTTCAAACATCAACACTGTCATTTGCGAACTGAACATTTCAGTTTTACATATACAGGGCAGGACGAAAATCCTTCGAACAAATAACATAAATCCAGCGCACCTACTTATGAAACCAGACATGATTTCAATTTAACTCCATGTCCTTGTAACACATTTGTATGTGTATACATTCATTCGTCGCCTTAGTAACTTACAGAAAGGCTTCAGCCAGCAGCCTTACTACACACAACAGGCTATCGAATTTACAGTAAAGAAAGAAACAAAATGAGCTCGTCCCTGCGGAACCAACCCAATAGCACAAAATGTAGATTTGTGGATATACCTACACACAAGAAGGATATGACATTATGATTCCTCGTTTGCTTTTCGGCTGCTCACAGATTTCTTATTTGGCCTGAGATTTTCGTTTTCCAATGCGATATGTGTCGTATGTCCTTTTTAATGCAACCGCACAAGCGAAAATAAAACGAACTCAGTCTGAGCGAGCAGTATTTGTGGTTTTCCCCAAGGGGATTGTGCAAGGACGTAGTGTGGTTTGCTGTTCTGCTACTGAAATAAAAATAATCTCAGCGTTATTTTTTTGCATTTTATTTGAAAAAGGACATTTTGAAGATTTTCTTTTTTTTCCCGATATCACAAATCGCAACCAGACAACAAAGTCAATTCGCTAGATGATTTATGAGAGTTTATGGCAAATTTTCCTCTTCCAGGATAGACGTATATATACCTACTCGAATGGGTTCACTTTTTCAATAAGAAAGATGTGGAAGACTATATACATTGAAATTTTATGCAGATTTCATAATCTATACATTTTTACGAACACAGACGCCGGCCGCACCGCACCGCATGAAAAATATCAATTTCTTCACCCTCACAGGTGCCCTTTAAAAGTAAAACCCAACAACAACAACAACAACAACAACAAGAAAACCTCATTGTGTACCAGAAAAATTGAAGAAAATTTGTATCCTTTGCGGAATAAAATTCCCATAAATGCAACCATCAACTATATGATCCCCATGTAGTGTGCCAGAGGAGAAGAAGTAACTTTTCTCATCATTTCGAGTACGTCACCTCTATACACAGTACACCATTTCCCGTCAAACATTGCCGTCGAAATATTTCCTTTGAACTTTGAATTTGACCCTCTTGCCCTTCTCCCAATGGAAGTGGAAAGTTATTCAGGATCAACAAATATACAGAGGACCATTATCTAAAAGAGAATTGTTTGCATTTCATATGAAGAAACTTTAAGCTGAGACGATGGTGATGGTGAGAGGTATAGGGATATATACCCAAACTTTGTTTTTCTTTCTACCTTTGAAGTGCGTAAATAATATAGAAGAACATCCCCAGGAATGTGAATAAATTATTTAAAAATAAAAAAAATAAAAGCAACAACATTTTAAATAAAACAAACAATTTCATAAAATGAAACGTTCTCTCGTTTTCCCTTGAATTAGTGACCCGACGCCGACCTCACAAGCAGCGTTACCAGATTTAGCAGTTTCCTGCGATTTTAGCAGGATTTGATCATAAATTTCACATGCAGCAGATTTTTTAGCATTTTTGTAAATATCAGCAGTTTTTAGCAGTTTTTAAAAATATTCATAAAACATTTTGAAAAAAGCACTTTTAGTCAACATTTAGCACCATTTCATACATTGGCTATACCTCTATAAAAAATTGATAAAACAATTTCAAGACATGAAGTAAGCTTTTTAAAATGCAGCAATGTGTTGTGGAATAACAGAAATCAGCTCAAATTACATTCGGGGTATCCGTTTTCGAAAAAGAATAATTTAAACGCGATAACGCATTGATATGATATGACATGATAGAGTAGGGTTTTAAAAGGTAAATTTGCTAAGAACTAACCGTAATAGATTTAGTATAATGAAAATGTTGCATTAATTTTGCAAGTACCTACTGCAGGCGTTTCTGTAAGTGGAAGCTGTTACAACTTCATTCCAACAAATAAAATGTTGCCTTTTATAAATTCGAATGTTCTAAAATAATTGAATTTTTATTAATTTTGTAGGTAGGTAATACATTTAAATGCAGAAAATATAATCTTTTACATGATGACTTTAAATATCGTTATCGTTATAACAATAATGTTAATAACAAAAAATTAAGTCGAACTTCCAAAAGTCCAACTGTCAAAATGACAGAAAATAAACTCGAGTTATAGAAACTTCGAGTAATGAAGGGCAAAAGTTGAAAACGATAAGTTTAATATGAAAGTTTGACGTACACAAATACGGATTTTTTGTAAATGTAAAATCATTTACTAGAATTTACATTAAAAAGGAAAAAATTCAATTATTGTTTGGGGAAAAATCGATCGCAGTTTATTCAGCATTTTTTAGGATTTTGTTTAGCAGTTTTTGCAGTTTTCCGTCCCCGCTTTAGCATTTTTGGAAAAAATAATCTGGTAACGCTGCTCACAAGGTGAGTGCGAGAGATTTTATAAAATCACAAAATAATTGCATTTGCCCAGTCCTCTGTCTGTGTGTCATTGAAAATTTATTTTTCAACTATAGTCAACATGAGTCACTTGATATGCCAAGTTGACGGTGAGGAAGGGTCCTTAGTAAATGCGATATCGTCAAAAGAAATTATAAAGAGGTCGACCCTGAGACGCACTTTGAAAGTTATATACAACTTAATACGATGGGAAAAATTTCATTAAAAATAAAAGCCTAAACGGTATTTAAGGACAACCATGAAGGAAATTATATGGCTAACGACGATGAAAACAGTGGTTCTACAAAGGGGATGGTAATGAAATTAGGTCTGATGATAACAAAAAAAAAAATAAGAAAACAAAATTTGTCATTTAAAAAAACAAGAGTCATTCCGTGAAATTGGTAATATTTTTCCTTATACATCGTTAAAAAAGTTCTAAAAATATAGATTTATATTAACTGTGCCCGTCGGGCTTTGCCTGTGTCCAGAAATTGCATTGCAACGTTTCAAATTTTACATGAGAAATAACGTTTGCAGTTTTTTTTGGTGGGTTGAAAGGTGCCACGCCCCTTTGTCCATTTTCCCCACATTTTGTATATGCTCCCAACAGGCAATATACGTCCATTTACCAAAATTCAAGGCTTTAGCTTTCATAAATTTCAAGATATAGTATTTTAAATAACTTTTTGTGGTGCCACGCCCCTTTTCTCAATTCCCCGAAGCTTTGTTCGGACAATGCTCATCTTACTTACGTATTTACTTAGAAGGCGCTACAGTCCGGGGTGGACCTAGGCCTTACCAGTCAGCGCTATCTTTGGCTAACTGCCTGCAGTTGCGCACTTCAAGTTGGTTGAGGTTCCTTTCCACTTGTGCACGCTACTGCCTTATCCGTCCGGTTTGGAATCAAAAACTCTTCAGGCCAGACTAGCCATCTTAGTCGTGATACGTACTTTTCTGACAGAGTCGATGTCGCTGTACAACTCGTAGGGGTCGCTGTTAAATCTCCTCGATCGTTTCGAACGCAAAATTCTTTGAGTAATTTTCGGTCCCGTTTGCGTTGACGGGCTTTAGAGTCAACGCAAACGGGACCGAAAATTACTCAAAGAATTTTGCGTTCGAAACGATCAAGAAGATCTTCATCGGCCTTTGTTAACGTCCATAACTTTAAGAAATATACCTAATTTTAAGTTCTCTTTTAGAGAAACAATCTTTTGTTTTATTTCCTCCCTCTCTTTCTTCAGTTAAAAAAATTAAACGAATAGTTGGCGCAACAGGTCCGTATAGGCGCCCTTTAGGCCTAGCTTTTTACAACCATTCGTTTGTGTGATTTTTCATTTTTGCGACAATTTTATGCCTCGTCCAAACGGCTGAATTGAGAAGCTTTTTCGGGAAAGTTATTCGGATTTTGTCCGACGTTCGCGAGAGATGACGCAGTGGAAAAAGCCTTGTAATTTGTATTTTTCCCCCTCTCAAGTTAGTCCAGCACACTAACCAACTGAGCCACTGCGCCCAAGATGTCGCCAGCTCCAAGACTACATTATATATCTTTACCAAATAACAACGATTGGTTCAGAGGTGTAGTTGTGAAAAGGTAACAAAAATCGTGCCGACGCCGATTGACACTCGATCACATAGTATCAATTGTATCCATGACATGCTCAATTTGTCATAACGTGACAGAGTTCGCAATGACAGGCGTTTCCACAGCGTGACAAGTGACATCGGTGACACTATTACACTATGAATGTAGCTACTACATACTTGTGTTGTGCAGCACATTTGGACGGAAGTTGGTCGCAGTTACCCTTAGCCCTATCGCTGGGTGGGTTTTTTATTCACATATGAACTTCGGTTATGTTCTTATGACCCTCTTGGATAGGTTAAATTAACTTCTGAATTGCTGTCCAATTCTACTTCTTATAATTATTGTGCGCAGATATTTTTATTTCTGGTGTTTCCCTGATGAGTTTCAACAGAGCCATGCATTATAAGGGAGGTGTCTTTTAAGATGTCCTCCGACATAAGGCTTGCTTTTTAACTACACTCTCGTTTCACAGAAGTGTACTTCGGCCAGTTGCAAGATCGAAAGAGCCGTCATTCCCATTAACAACAACGGAAAGCAACGTGCCAATTAAGACATGCATGACATTGTAGAAATTTGTACAGTGTCAAGCGGGGAACGTTGTCAATCTGTGGCATGCTTTCAAGGAAAATTCAGTCATTTAGTCCCAGCAGCATTGGCAAGACAATAACACAGACATACAAGTCAGTCATTGGATGGCGACGTATGACGGTCGATCACACAGAATGAAGACAAGCCCGCAGTTTCACAGTGTTTTTTTTAAATACTTCTCCCGGGAAAGGCGAACCTATAACGCTTCATCAGCGCCCCTAGATGCTTACAGATGTATGTAAGTTTTGCACTTAAATTGCTGCAAATTGTAGTCTTCTGGAAATATATTCCCAGGAGGCGAGTTTCAAAGTTTGCTTGTTCTGCTTTGTTTATACTAAAGTCCAACTGAACCTAAACCCGAAGTCTAAACTTCAGTTTAACTAAACTCAGTTTAACTAAATTTTATGAATAGATTTGCCCGTAGTGTACAGTGCTTAGTTTTTATATACGACTTTTCCAAAACCGTTCCTTGTCTTTTCTTTCCAAGAACACACAAAAAAAACGTCAAATATTAGTCTTTTTGACAATCGGCAGCTTTGAAATTATAAATGTCAAGTGATCTGAGGTTTAAACTGCAGAATACAGTCGTTTGACTAAAGAATGAACTTTGTTTAAGGTTTAACCGAAACTCTGAAACCGAATTAATTGTTGAACTGGAGTTTGAACTAAAAGTGTAGTTTAAACTTCAACTGTGAAACTGAGCGTAGGACAATTTTAAGAACTGACTGCAGTTTTAGTAAATGTTTTATTTCCTTACCAATTTACATTCGAAGTTATAAGGAAGATACATAGACCCCAAAAAAAGGGTTACACAGTTGTTAAGAGTATTAGAAAAGCCTTGCTCAGTTTTTGGTTTCCTTACCAACCTACATTTGAAGTTGTTGGGAATATACTTCGAGGCTAAAAATTGTTGCACGCTGCATTCTATTCTGTTTAAATGTTGACTTATAATATCATTTCCTTATTTAAAAAAAAATCCAGAATTAAAAGGCATCAAGGAAGTGTTTGCTAGGTTTTTGATTTCCTTATAATTTTGCATTCTAAGTTGTTAGGAAGATATATACATGCATATATTTATTTGTCAAACATTCTCCACTGTGGATACTGCAAACGATATTCTTTCAGACTTCCTTATTCTCATAATAGATTAAATAAAAAAAAAATAAATAAATAAATAGGTGGCGCAACAGGCGGGTGACACCCTAGGCCTAGCTTCTCACAACCATTCGTTTTGTGTGAGTTTCTATTTTTGGGACGAATGGAAGGGACCTACAATTTTATACCGAGTCCGAACAACTGAATTGAGAAGCTTTTTCATGACAGTCATACTCTCGGATGTTTGTCAGACGATCGCGGGAGGTGGCGCAGTAGAAAAAACTTTAAGATGTAATTTGTGTTTTTCCGGGGATCGAACCTAGGATCCCTCGCACAGTAGTCCAGCACACTAACCACTGCGCTACTGCGCCCACTTAATTAAAAAGGAAAGCTTAATTATTAGTTTGGTTTCCTTACCAGCTTACATTTTGAGTTGTTAGGACTCCACATAAATCCCCAGATCCGATGCACAGTTGCAACAAACGCCAATTGCTGATATTTCAATCTCATATTGACAGAAGCAGGAGTAGGTATGTGATGGACTTCCGAATTGTCAATTGCAAAGTATAGGAATCATGATGGTGTAAGATGTTTGCAAAAACTGCAATTTTGCATTTATGACTACTAAATCATACTTTGCCATTGCCTTAGATTTTATTTTAAGAATTGTTAACCCCTGTTAAGAGGGTATACTTCTTGATACAAACAATGTAGCTCATCATTCCTCAGCTTGCATAAAGAGGCTCCAAAAAAAGTTTCCCCTGAAATCCACCACAGTCCCATCGCAATCTTCAAATTCCTTCCCTCTCAAGTAATCATCTTTTTTGCCAAAACTCCATTTACCAACTTTGTCGCCATAATAACGCTCATTTGTGTGCTTTCGAGCGACTGCCAGTAATGGCATAAGCTTCCGCAAAAGATTCCACCATCATTCCACAAGCATACCCCCAAACAAAATATTATACAGACTCTTTTATAATGATGGACAAAAAAAAAATAAAAAAATTAAAAGCCTGAACACCGAAAAGTGACGAATGAGCTGGAACAAACCTCCCCTGCCCCTCGCCCGTTCACGGTAATGTGCTTATTTTCCTGACACAAGCTTAAAATTTATGAGATTTAAAAGGTACATCGCACTCATTTTGTCGCGAAAAAAAAAACCGAAAGTAAAACATGTTTAAATTATCTCATTGGATTATATAATAACTTTTATTTCTTTCAACACCCCCACCCGCTATCAGACACCCTACTAAACCATCGTCACATATGCGTGTGCTTACGAATTTTGAAAATTGCTACGCGATGATTATTGAATTATGCAAATCACAAAATGATTATCATTATAATCGACATTAATCCCCCCCCGAAAAAATAACACATACACACAGGTGGTGAATTTCCGCCGAAGAGGTGTTAG
The DNA here is from genome assembly GCA_949372485.1 of Cheilosia soror. Classification (NCBI taxonomy): domain Eukaryota; kingdom Metazoa; phylum Arthropoda; class Insecta; order Diptera; family Syrphidae; genus Cheilosia; species Cheilosia soror. Next base: position 81,977,525 of record OX443561.1, read on the forward strand.
TCCCTGTGCGTCCTGGAATATATGACACTTTGTGGAAGGAGAGATGATGATGATGATAATGATGTGGATGTGGATGTAAGCGGAGAAGGAGGGTGGTTTATGGGGATGTAATTAAAGTCTTTTTGGGCGGGGACGGGCGGGCGGTTGTGTTGTCAGTGCGATTTTGACACTCACGTGAATTTTAATTAATCCTGTAATTGTGACCTTGTTACATCGGGCTATCTTATAGTACCTATGGTTTTTATGCGGAAGGATGTGCCGCGCTGTCGAATAAGAAGGTGCTAAGAGGATTTGATAATTATTGCAAATTGCGTGTGGGTTGAAGTAAATGTATTTTGGGACACACACATATTCGTAGAAGATGATTTTAATGTGTTTTTGAAAGTTACCACGCACATTTGTTATATAATATAGGATTTTGGTAATAAAGTTGTTTAATAACATTTCTTTTTCTCTTTACAGGTGAGTGTTGTTCGTCAGTGTGAATGTGATACGCCAACGCAAATAGGAGTGAGTATAATGTATTTATGCATGACCGAAGATAGAGGGTAGGTACTAATCTAGACGTTGTCTTTGATTTATTATTCATATGTCAGCGATAGTTGGGGTTCCACCATTATGCGAAGATTTATGGACTAATCGTCCTTGATATAAATATTATCCGAATGTTAAGATTTGCGAAGGTGAACAGCACTCCTGGAATGAGTTTGTGTGAACCAAAACTCGGTCTTAAAGGAGAACTATAATAGGATTGCATGAGGGTAGTGCACCTTAGTGACCCATTTTAACTGAATTTAAGTTAATTTTCGTCCATTTATGACACTAGGACATAAGGTCGCCGCATGACTATTCAGCCTGAAAACCTATAACACATAATCTTTCCATATAAAAAGGTGTATGTGCAACTCATTAATCACAACGCTTATGGTTCGCCTTTCTAGAGAGAAGTGGATACAGGTCTGGCCTAAAATTCGCAATCCAAAGATTACAGTGTTCTGGGGCCGAGTCGTTTCATCTTAAAAAAAGCAATGATTAGCTTCTTTACAGATTCGGAGACTCGATCCGATAAAAGCAAATAACAGAGACATAACCGACTTACTTACTTAGATGGCGCTACAGTCCGGGTTAGACTTGGGTATCAACCAACACGCCTCTCCGCAGTTAGCCCGTTCTAACCGCCTCCAGTTGCGCACTTCAAGTTGTCTAAGGTCCCCTTCCGCACTTGTGCGCTCCATCTAAGGCGAGGTCTTCCTTTACTGCGTTGTCCCTAGGGGTTGGAATCGAATACTCCAAACCGGAGCGTTGGTGTCCATTCCCTCTACATGTCGGTCAACGCAATCGGGACCGAATATCAGTCGAAGAATTTCGAGTTCCAAATGACTGACACATCCAATATCGTCCGCCTTTGTTAACGTCCATGCTTCTGCGGTCTATTGTGACGTTCTGTTCGATTCATGGACGTAGTGCGTCCCTCATTTTTTTGCCCTCATTCACCACAAAAGCCATATATCCGACACACAGCGCTGTATATGTTCATCCGGCTTTCGTTTTCGATCTCAATTTTAGGGTCTATGCAGTACAATTTATCGTCTTTGGATGCCATGTCAATTTCCATATTATTGTTGATACAATTCTGCGTCAACCCAAGTCAAAATGCTTCACGTCCATTACTCAAAACTATAACTTTTGAAACGGTGTTATATTTTCTTCATTTACACGCAATTCCCAGAATCAGCTAAATAAATTTTTCAATTTTGCATCAGGAATGCCCTTTCACAAGATCATCCTCGTCATCACCGTCATAAATGCACTCAAACTCAGTCATATCTCTGCATTGACTTTGGTATGTTTCACTGAAAGTAGGTCTAACTTAACTCAGTATTGAGACCCATTGAAAATCTAGTAAAATGATATTTAAGTGACGGTAATAGCATTTTATGACACATCCAATATCGTACGACAGATGGCGCGCTTATAACATTAATGAAAGTGCTTCCAAGGGACATGACAAACGTCAAATTTTCACACTTTCATTTCACTAAATTTTACCGGTCTGTAATGTTTCTTCAATACCTCCATCATTGAAAAACTCAATGGCCGCCATCAGCCCAAAATGAAACAAATGTAATTCTTGAACATGGGCAACGATGGACAAGTATCAGCTATCTGATGTATAAATCGCAAGTTTAATGTAATTTTAAATTAATTAATCGGTCTTATATTTAAAATTCCGTAGATTCAACATATTTGGGGGCTCAACCGGATCGTTGTTTCTGTGCCATTATCTGCTACTAATGCCAAGCTAAGAAATTGCGATTACTCGAGATTCTCAAATATTTACAGAGGGAATTGATATGGGCTCAGTGGCTCAGTGGTTAGTGTGCTAGACAACTGAGCGAGGGACCTCAAGATACGATCCCCGGAAAAATACAAAAAATAGCTACATCTTGAGGTCTTTTTTTTCCACTGTGGCACCTCCCGCGAACGTCCATCAAACATACTGTCCTCGAAAATCTTCTCAATGCAGCCCTTCCTCAGGAAACAAATTTTGATCCCTAAGCCTAGGCCTATATGGACCTGTTGCGCCAATAATATTTGGCGCGGAATACATTCGTTAATAATAAAATATGTATAATATTTTGATTTCAAAGGTTTGGCAAAAGCAAACAAAGAAAGTCACCTATGACAGCAAACACTTGATAAAATTTCGAAACTTTCTTGCCTTCGTTCGGATTTGTCAAATTAAATGCAGTCGGCACTGTTATGGTCCAGACTATCGTAATCTTTTCACTTTACTGAGTAAGTATAAACTGATAGTGGGAGTGGCCTCCATGTTTCGGATTTTCAAAGGTAATCCTAGCCCCAGGGACGGGGGGTGACGGCTTAGGTCGACTCCAATTTACACTCGCTTAATGCGTGCTCCCCTTCAAACATTGCCAGATTAAGCTTTTGTTCAGTGGCTTTTCCATTTTAATTTGTACACCACATTGCTATATAGCCACGCATAAAGTGCCATTCATTCAAAGTAGCCAAAAATCAATCGTCCCTCATGAACCTACCAAAGTCCACTAAACTAAATAGAAAAAAAATCTCAAACTCGTCGCTCCAATTGAATTCAATCCGAACTTGTATAAAATCCTATATTATCTACTATACCATATACGCACGTCCTACGTTCCGCCATTAAAAGTTCAAACAACTAACTCGCCAGCGCAAGCATCCTCGCTAAATCGCAACTAATTGATGTCAATTGCTGTATAGCTGTGGCTGCGGCCAGTGCTGACTTCAAAGATTTTGATAAAGTCGCAAAAAAAAGGGGATTTGCGTAGAAAAAGGGGCAATACTAATTTGCCCACAAATGTCAGAAAAAAAAACGAGGGAGTTCACTAAAGTTAAGTGGCTTACGCATATTTTCATCTCGTTATATCTTATTGTTGCATTGAACATGGTTATAGCTAAATTGTTAATGCCTAAACTTATGACAATAGGACATAAATAGCTAATAGCTGATACCTCTGGCTGATAGAAAAAGGACGCATTCAGATCCCAATTAATTGTGAAGGTCAAGCATTTATTATGTCACATTTCATACAAAAATGTGTTTTTTTTTTCCAAAATGGGAAGAACTATCAACGAAATACAGAAAAGGGCCAAATATGGACAATTTTGGAAAAGTCGTCTCATTGGGGATAGAAAGAAAAAAAGGGGCAAAATGCGACTTTAGTCGCATAAAGTCAGCCCTGGCTGCGGCGACAGTCTTCCGAACAGAGTCATTCGATTGTTTTCAATTGGCTTGAATCTAAATTCCATTGCCGTTCGATGTGAACCAAAAAACAGAGAAGAAGTATCACAACACCACCACCATCATGGGCGCTCCCATGGGACATGCATATTACTTTCGTCTTCTGTTGGTGTGCCGTTTTTTTTTTTGTGTTCACCCCAAATGTGACTACTAACTAGACTATTTCCCTTGTGTAATTTGTTTCAATCGATCTGATTATAAACAACATTATTATGTCGTCCTCCCGCCGCCATCTTTTACTTGTAAGTTCGAATCAAAGTTGTGTATCCTTAATTTTGTCTGCAATTTTCCTGTCGTTTCAATGTTTTCCATTTCATTAACCGAAGCGCGCTGGATTTCGTATATCTATCCGTGCCTGTCACTGGTTCTAACCTGGATTCACCATGCCTGTCTGTACTGAAATGGCTTTAGCTTTAGCTTTAACTATATATTTTAGAAGAGAAACCTTTAGGTTCTTCGTGTCTCGTCCTTGCATGCAATTGGAATCGATATAATTTTCCCAGCAATTTGATTTTGATTAAAGGGACATGTGTCTTCTCTGTTCGAGGTAAAGTTTTTCCACGAAACTAATAACAAAACTCATATATGAGTTCCACTTACTCTCCAGCTCCTCCCTGCTGTATGTCCTTTGGAGTAATATGCGGCAGTATGAAAGTTAAACAAAAAAAAATATTGTTTCTCGCAAACAAATTATTTTTTTTTTGTTGATATCTATTGCGACACTACAACAATATGTGTAACACAAAATGCCGTTACAAATTGTGAAACTTTTGTCATAACACACACATTATTCGGACACGCCCCACCCAGCGGAAACATGACGACACGATGGACCCGTGAAAAATAATATCAAAAACTTAAAACTTGTTAAACTTTTAAATTAATTTTTGACAAGTATGAGTGAGAGGGTGACGACGGGGGTCAGTCCAAAAGTGTAAGGGTACAGCGATTTGTCTGTGTGCTGCATTGAATGATCCTACATGTCCATTCCGCACTTATGGCCACAAGAGTCGACATTTCTATTAGGGGGTAGGAAGAACAAAAAAAAAATAGAAACAATTTCTCATGTCCTTCTGTGAAAAGAAAACGAAAAAAAAATCCCGATCCTTCCTCTCCCCCATCGCCACCTGTGGGTTGTGTCGGTCTCAAAGTTTTGCATCAATTATAGTTCAACTCCTCTCGCTCCAACGGATGGCAATGGAGAAGAAACAAAACAAAAAAGTGCACAGGATGTCGTGGTATAAAAACAACGGAAAGTGAAGCAATTTTTACTTGAAGGGTTGATGCTGCAGCTAGTTTGCCCTTGATCGTCCTTGCGAACAATTTCACCGTCACCATCGTCGTTGTCGTCAAATTAATCATTTAACATCGCCCGCCCTCGCCCCCCTGACTAGTGACTATACTCGTAGGAGCGTTGAAAGCGTGGGGCTTCACTGCTTAGCCCATAGTTTTACAAGGATTCTGATATGGAAATCCTTTATTGTTACAAAGCCCTTCGCACAGTCACCCACCGCTCAGTCGAACAATGTATAAATATTATTTTTGTGTTGTCGTTATCGCTCCTTCAACGAATACGACCCGAAAGGGTTGATCGTCCACTCGAGTGCATCTGCCTGTAGCATATTTGGAGAGCTGCTCTCTGAGTTCAAGCTTGTTCGCGGCTGCCTGATGCCCCACCGAGCGACCCAATCGGGAGTTTTGTGTGCAGGATTCCGGATAGCTTCCAGATACTCTTGTATATAAGTCGGGCGGCGAAATATGTCATTAATATTTTTGCGGGTTGGGGGTGTGCTTGTACATACACACACTTTTTGCTTTGCTACTGCTGTGCTTCTGACAAATGACAGTTAAATTAATATGCTTTTCTGCATATAATTTTATTCGGCATAATAAATTGGTTGTGACGACGCTATGACAAGCAGTATAGTGCAGCAGGATAACACAGTGCTGCTACATCGAGGGCGAAAGATGAAGGACCTCACCAGATGAAGTTAGTACAGCCGACGACCGACGCGACGCACGGGGGGATGTCAAATATTTATGCGCTTCTTTGGCGGATATGGAGACATTATCGCAGTCCTTCTCCTCGGCGCTTTTGTGGAGTGCTCATCAATGCAAATTAAGGATTTCGAGTGGATTCAGGGAGAATGAGTCGCCGTTGTCGTCTCGTCAGTCTGATATCGGATGTTCTCAGCTCAGTGCCATGCATGCCAATATATCGTATGCATGCATAACGTCGCAGATAATAAAGTGTGAAAACTTGATGGGATTAGTGATCCAGGCCTTTGTTATTCATAGAAGGCAAATGTATCATGACTTGACTTGCGATATATAGAGCGTGTCAGGTTTTCAAAATTGTGTATTAAGTTTTCAAATGCTTTACATATTGCAGCATGATTTGTCCCATGAGAGACGATTTATATCTGCATTTGTCGGACGTGCGTATTGGTGCCAATCATATAATTATTGATCAGACATTTGTTTCTATATAGTATAGAGAAGAAAAATATCATGAATCATCTCGAGATATAAAATGTATCTAAAAAAATATGTATGTAAAGTTTTCGAAATTGTGTAGACATCAAGTATTTTGATCAGTATATGATGAATTATCTCACGATAGAGGAGAGAACGGCACATCGTTTGTATACGAGAAGCTTGTGTATTTATATCATGAAATATGTTACAATATCTGCTTTAAAAGAAATAGTAAAATAATGATTTTGAATCACTTTCTTCATAGAGAATATAGTATTCGTTTTTGGCTGGTTGATTTCCTCTTCTCCCATGAGACAAGCCATATTCTGTTCCTTGATATTGGGTCACATTTATTCAAGCCAACCTTTCTTCCCTACTCTAAGTTGGTTAGATTTGAAAGCTCTCGATTCCGGGGCGCTTTTTTAAATGCTAAATTTGCACTTTTCGGACCAGATTTTGGTTGACATATATCATGAAATATATCATGATACCTTGGACATAAGCATTTGAGTCATCTATGTTTTTGCTCAAAACATTTATTGTTGGTTTTTTTTTCTGATTGAAATCCCATGCGATAAATACCATTAAATGTCACGAAAAAAATAATTATGTAAAATGAAAACGATCGAATGATATCGTTTCGGCAATAGTTGCCTCTGTCTATTGCCACAGATATGATAGAGACAGGTTTAGTGAAAACGAAAGCGTTTTTCGTTTCGTATTTTACAGAATCCCACCCCATATATCTATTTATACGCCAAAATTTATGGAGGCCTATCTTAGCTAGAGCAGATGACTGAAAACTTCCTATATCTCGTGAGAGTTGTAGGGATTTCCACAGATGTTTTTCTCGGTAGCATGGAGCATTTTTGAGAAAGATCAACAAAAGACGTATCGATTGATTATAGGATAATGATCTTAGTTGATTCGAATGCCAAAAGTCTTGCAAAAGAAAACCTTCGTCAGCAGTCGTCCGATTTTTATTCTCTAAGGCCGGTTTTGACCTGAACTTTATCTCATCAGGACCAGTATCATGGCAGGCGTTTGACTGCCGAGTCGTGCCCTTTGCATAATATTTTCAAACATTTCTATCGGCTAAATGTCCTTTCGAGCGCGTTTCTGTAAATGACATATTTTGGGGCTTTGTGTTCTTAAGGGGAATATAATAAATACGACGAAAATATGAATCAATATTTGTGTACCCTTAACAAGAGCAAGTTAGCTTCCGTTCGAGTTATAGGCTGCAGTGAGTGAAGTCATACTGAGGGTAGAGTAGACCGATTGCAATGCCACTCGCTCGAATGATCTTAAAACTACCCGTTAAACTAACAGAAGCTTAAAATAAAGTGCTGGAGGTGGCTTAGTATTCCCCTACGATATGGTCTTCTTTGAGTTGAGAGACCTGGCAACTTCTGCAGAAATTATTTGAAGGGGGACCCAACATGAACTCATGCATTGGCTTCCAATGATGCAGTGTCCTGTAATAATACCTTCTAATGTGCTTCTAAAGCAACTCTTTAGTCTTATTAGACTTTTGGGGCGCTTGAGATCCATCATGAGCCAGATCTGTTTCGTCATGGAGTATAACCACCTGCGGTTAGTATCGTATATCCTCCTCCGGTAGAATCTACATAGATGTACCATGCCTAGTAAGTTAGTCTGCCACTATAGCCCGTCACACAAATAAGGTAAATTCTCAATTGTTCCACCACCTCTTTCCGCGACAATTAAGAGCAGTTTCAGAATTGAAGATGACCCAATCCAGGGATTCAATCGCGATTTGCAGTAAGTTGCAATATGCAAATACTTTGAAGGAGTGCAAAGTTCTTCTATAGGTATTTCTGACTAAATTTGGTCAAAATTGCACCACTACACGCTTAGTGGTAATACCACTTCTCATTGTCAATATAATCTACTCTTTAGCTAGTAAGTAGGTTTGCAATACCAAAACCTTTCCGACAACACGTAATTTTTGTTACAATCACTAGACGCCTGTTCAAATCAATAACTGAATCTGGATTATCCTTAATCCTTATGCAATCTCCTTCCATTGTACTGTGCTGCAGATAAGTAGATATATAATTGAAAGTTGTCTGTCTACCTAATCAGATCACAAAAGAAGAACGAAAGTTCCAGAGGTAAAACAGTTTTCCAAAGTTATACACTGAAAGTTATTTTCTTAATCTTCTTAAGAATAACAATTCAATTGATCATTGCGAACAAAAATTTCCGTCTAAAGGCAATCTTATTGTTCGCTACGTCCCACAACCAATTAAAGTTATTGTCCTCGAGGGAGGTCTATACTATATAGATATACTCTGACGGGTTTCTTTTTATTTTTTTGTTTAACCGCCCCCCCGAAAATGGATTTATATTTTACAATTGTAGAATTCTCGGCGCGCCCAACCCTTTTTGGAAAAGCCAGTAATTCATGGAATACCATCCATACCCGTATTACAAATTCCAGAGCATTGTGCCAAGTTATCTGAACGACATAGTCGGCCCTGGCATCGAGAGGCAAGTTAGTCCCACATGACTGTGAAATTTAATTATAATTATTATTATTGTTTTTCTGGCCTCCGGATCTAACAAATACATGGTCATACTCGTATTCGTCCGGTCCTCGCACAAGCAATAAGCCGGAACCGATGTATCATCCCAATTGTCCCGGTAATTAAAATTGCACCAAATTCTTGTACTTGCCTTGGCTGGTATCGGTAGATATACGGCACCAAGGATGAATACCAATTGCAGGAGTATATGTGGGACGGCTAGAGGTATAGGCGGCAGCTAATCCCATGCACTCAGGTCTTCTTGTCGAGTGCATTATTCCTTCGACGTAATGAAATTAAACGAGGGACCGACCGACAATAAGGGCGTAGTAAACCTCTTACATAAATGACTGTATACTGTATACAGGGGAATTTGTATAGTGTACGTATTCATTACGAAAACACTATATATGCGTGTATGGCTGCGTTTATTGGCATGGACATTGATCCGATATATAGTATACGTGTGTTGAAATTAGCTACACCACCAATGAAGCCGGCCAAGCTAATGAATTAAGCATCTATGTAAACGCAATAACAATTCGGTTGAATAATTAATGCGTCTTTGTATAGTATCTGAGGCAGACCGGCATGTGACCAATTAGTGAAACTCACCCCACTCAGAGACCCACCAAAGACAACGACGACTCTTGTCGAGAAGCCCTTCTAATTTACCCTGTTAATGGCACAACTAATTCAGGGATGCTTCGTAAAAGTGATTACAACCAAATGAATTGTTTGCATCTACAGTAGTGCAACTGGGTGTGAGAATCGATGAGAAAGAAGACAAAAACATATCATCAACAATAAATCAATAGTTGGTCCGTCCTGTCCTTTGACAGAGGGTGCCAAATGCTAATTGTTGTCATCACACTGTTGACTGGGAATTTGATATTCTAACGGGCAATTTGATTAAATTGTTATATGTTTGCATGGACAAAGTGATTGCAAACACTTTGTGTGACAAAACAGAGAAACGTTGTTGTAGGGGCAGTTTCAAGGTTTTCCCAATATTTGAACATCAACTTCAAGTACCAATTTGGTTGAGAGCAGTTCATGTTGTTTCCAGATTTAGGTCCCTATAATATCTACCCCGAGACAAAACTCTTGACTTTGTTCCAATGGCAGTCATTTATAATCCCGTCGAAAAGTAGCATGGGAGAATGTGATAGTCTTCTCTGTCTTCATAGAAATATGATTGATAAATACATTACCAAACCATTGGATTGGATTTGGACAGAAGTCGTGTGTCAGTTTAAGCTTTTTGTTCAGACTTGTCAATCTATATTGGTCTCACATTTGTCAGTCGAGAGTTTCATTTTCGTGCCGTTCATGGCTAGCTCGTCTGCTTTGCAGTTGTCTGGTGTGTCTAGCATCTATACCCGATGTCATTTAAAGATTTGCGTCATGCATGACCAATTTGAATCTTACTTTTGGTGATTCATGTGCTTTAATGACTGTCGATGTAGAAAAAATGTCTGACGTGGAGAGCACTCTTAGCTTTAGCAATTCAGAGACTAGCCATAACATCGGTCGGTCGGCTTGAAAAACACTACAATTAGAGACTGGTCTAGGCAACGTGGAGCTGAGAGAAACTCTTGTGGCGTCGACGTGTTATCAGAACAAACAAACCTTGGCCGATGTAACTCTACAATTAATTTCAATCGATAACATCGCCTATCCACCATCGTTCGCAGCTTTCGATAACATATCGTGGCCATCTTTTATATCGCGGCCATCTTTTATATCGTGGCCATCTTTTATTTCGCGGGTTATAAGTATCGCGCTTCATCCTTCTTATTGTTCTTGACGCGCGCTCGTGGTTGCTAGTCTTTGCCTACTAATTTACTCTACTTTTTAAGAAGTTATATGTAATTTAGACAATTCAATAACTTACTTACTTATATGGCGCTACGACAATTCAATAAAGTGGATTTAATAAACACCTAGTTTAAATATAAATCCAAACTCTCTTAGACCCGTCTGTGTATATTTCCAGCTAGTTTTCTTCAGTTGCAGTGCCGATCTTCTTGCATAGGCTCCCTGTCGTATTTATTCAACAAGGGTTTGAGTGATCCGCAATGCACTAGTCACAAAAACACCTGCCGCTCTTTGGATTTTGTTGGGTAGAGAGAGGTAGCTTATTTTGTCAAGTCCTGGGGCTACCAAACAACGATTCCGTATCTACAGAAGTGTTGGTGAAATGACCGCCATATACAACAAGCGTACATCATTTTCTGACTGATACCCCATCGGAGGTCCTAAATCGATTTGCAGGAGTAGAGTGTGGTAGCTGTTTTTAAGTTCATACGAGTTAAGTTTCCTTCCAGCTCAGCTTTCTATCCAAAACCAGATCTATTTAGGACGTGGGTACTTGGTGCTGCCAGAGAAGCCGAGACGGATTCATTTCAATTTAGATGGATCGGTTTGAGGAAATCAGGGAATACTAGATCGTTTTAACTGGGTTTATATACGGCCGTTTTTTTTTTAGCTCATTTAAACAGCATTGCGTAATGTTGGAAGGTTTTTATCAGTAGCTATATTCATCCCTCTATGCTGCCATTTTTGTCCTTGGTCACCAGTATTTCATTCCCTGTAAGCAGCCATAGTTGCGGTGAAAGTACTGCACCCTGCGGGGTGCCGCGTCTCAGTGACCTTCTCAGCTTGCTGCAGCCAAGTTCAGAATTTCTAACCAACCCTGTTTAACAACATTTGGTCGATCTAGTGACTTAGCCTTGCGTCAGTCTTCATGTTCTCAAGAGTTGTCGCGGCTCTAAGTTGTTGAAAGCCCTTTGATGCCTAGGAAAGCTATGATTCTAAATTCCCTGCGACAAAGGAGTGCAGAGCTGTTTCTACGGATCTACCGTTGTTGGGAATTTCGAGAGCATTTCTGTTTGAATACCATTGGCGATATGCAGGTCTATCATCCTCTCTAATATTTTCATTTTAGTAGGATAGGATAGGCTAATATAGGTCTGGACTCTGGAGACCTTTAGTGTGATGTATAAGGGTATAAAAGCCACTTTCACCTCCCTGCATAATGTTGGCATGTTTTGTTGACTACTAAAGTCATCTAGAGCTTGGAAACGTCATCATGATTTTATCTGTGTCCTGCCTAGAAATTGTTTACTTATCTTTTTCTTAAAAACGAGTTGATTTCCGAAGTGAAACTGTTCTCGACTATGGCAACTGAAGCGATTCTATGACTAGACTGTGTTTCCGTACGGGTTTTCTTTATATCCATAGGTATAGAGGGCAACTTCGAAAGGATTGCCTCATTGTTTTCTTCAAAAACAACTTTGCCAGGAATTTTTCTGCACAATTTTAACTCCTTTTTTGTACTCCTTAAGGCTTTTCTTGTCTTTTGTCATGTTAAAGACTTTTCGTCAGGACTTGTGTTTATTAGACAAGGGGTTTCCTTTCCATATTTCTTCGTTACACATCAGCGAGGAAGCTAATCCTTTTCGGTACTCAAAAAGCAAATTCTTCTGAAAGAGGCTGAAGAGATTTACCTATAGTAGCATATAGTAAAAGAAATAGGCCCTAAACGACTACCTTGTGGAGCACCACCATTTTTGCCTCAAATTTTAACAAATTCAGGTGTTCCACATCGATTTTGCATACTTGTAGCATAGTTAAGTACGGTTAAAAGAATCGACCCTAGACGGCACTCTTGTGGAACATCCTCAGTCCCTCATACTCTTAAGATGCATCTCCTAGTAGTTTGATCAAAATTAAAAATGCCTTTTGAAGGGTTTTCGTTTTACGTTTGATCCAAGCTCCGGTTTTGCAAATGTGGGTCGGATTGTTGGGAATGAAAATGATCCTCACCATCTGAATATGCGAAACATGACACAATTGAAAGGATTTATTCAGAACAACAACAAAAATGCCAGATAATTGCAATCAATATCGATCCGATTGGCCACGCTGCCAATTAGTCCTTAAAATGGACAACTCTGTCTGGCTCGAAAGAGATACCTACCATCCCTTCAAAGCAATAACTTTTCCCTCCATTTGGCATTTCACTTTATTGTGGCAGCCATTCCAATTAGTTTCACCACTTCACACTATTTCAAGTGCGCGCACATTTAACCCTCGTCCTCATATGTCGCAAGAACACTCCTGGCAAAAAACATATGAAGACCATCACTTTGGCATCATTAGCGTCGTGGCAAATATATTTCCAAGTGAGCGGGAAGAAAAATGTATTACTACCCTCCCCCCAACCACCACCGCCTGATGTGTTACATACAATATATGTCGCGCGAGCTCTCTCTCTCTCTCGTTCGTTCGTGATATGGCTGTGATATATTTGCCACCACGGACAGTGTTTGCATACAAATCGACATTTAAGACGTTTACGTGTGCAGAAGAGGTACTCACTCACACACAAACACACAAAACATCGCTATACCAAGGACTTTTTGCTTGGATTTTGTTATTACTATTTCCGGCAGAATGCAACCCCCCGCCTGGCGGCAAGGACTCTTCTGACAAATGATATTGGAAACGCGGGCGTATAGACGACGACTCTGCGAAAGACAATTTTTATCGTTTAAAGTCCAATATTGCGGGACGTGTCCTGTTTACAGGATTTCCATGCCAAGTACATTTTTTTTTTGGCACTGTTATTCGGCTTACAAATCGAACTGCTCGAATGAAATTGACCATTTGTTGCATTATTGTTATTTGATTTGCGTGGAGTGTGATCGGATTTTAATGTCTACTTTAGGGTTGCCATTTTGCAGCGCAGATGGACGAGAGTGTTCGTGAAATGGAAACGTAGTCTTTAAAGTCGTGAGTCGTTCAATTTCAATCAGCGTAGGTGAGAGAACGCACCGCCCTCCCACCCATCTAATGATAGTAATTAGAATAAATGAATTTTCTGGGGGTAAGTTGCGAACATGTGTTCACGTGCCACTTTGAGAACCTTTTATCACGCTATAGGGAAGGGGTTGCAACGCAGGAGGAGCGGAGTGAGAAAATTCTATAACTCAACGAGGTTTTTGGTGTCTAAAAACAATTTCAGCCATCTTAATTGCATTAAGAACACTATCAGTGGGAAGGAGGGATGTTTGTGTAAGGGGTGGCTGGTTGGCATAATGACAGGGCGACAGGGATGTTATCTTGATGTAAAATATGAAATTCTTCGAAGCGACACTTTAAACTTGTGTCGTCGTCGTCGTCGTCGGCGTTGGTGTTGGTGTTGGTGTTGGAGTTGACGTTGGCGTTAGCGTTGTCGTTGTCGTAGTCTTCGCGTGCTTTTTCATGTTCGTTTTTCCTCGTGATGAATTTGCATTTTGGACCGTTTAAAAGACTTTGCGTTGAATATTGTTCCATCTTCTTCTTCTTCTTCCATTCTTTGAGTTTTAGCGACAGAAGAGGCGACGAAAAACGTGAGACTAAATTAAGTTTCCAATTTGAGAAGTTGTAACTAATTTTTTTTTTTATTTTGAAATCATGACAAGGGGAAGGAAACACTCTTTTACTGTGAAGACGAACTTTGGCTAATGGGAATTTCCGTTTTATATGTTTTGAGATGGTGTGCTTGCGCATTCGATATTAATGAGGATGCTTTTATTATTTTTTTTTTGTTCTGGTTATGCCTAGGTATATATGCTTCTAGGAGCTTAAAAAAATGGATATAGGGAGCGTAAAACTTTTAATTGCATAACAATATCAATTTAGTCATCATTATAATTTTTTTTTTTTTGCTTTTTGTGTCGCAAATTAGTACAGACTTTGGATAAAGAAGCGAGAATGTGTCATTTGGGTTAATTAACAAGGCAACCTTATATTGTTCAGGGGGTCGGAGATGACGGAAATGCCATCGACGAAGACACACAAGTATAGTGAATCAATTTCCAATTCAAAATCGGTAAAGGCCTATGAAGTCGTTGTAGCATTGTTAACAAGGGCTTGGTAGGTCCCCTGTCCCTATAGAACCCTAGTTCTATAGCTTTTCAGAACTATTCTGAGTTTTATTTTCAAAAAAAACTCATCGTAGTGGATCTTGAAAACCTTTTTACCATAGCCAACGCGGTCTCATTGCCAGGCAACATTAAGACCACAGAAAAGATATTTGGGGCACAAAAGTCTGTCCGACAATTGGAGCTATACCAACCATCAAAAGATGAGAGTCAGTTCACCAATAAGGTCCAAGAAGAATATAGGTACCTATACCCAAGTAATTTTTCCTTCTAAAGGGAGAACTGAAAATATACAAAGAATATAAAGAAGGGCCAGCTCCTTCTCCTCGTTTCTACAGCTTCTACAGAAGTCATTTGTTGGACAAGCCTGGTATGACATCTATATATCGATATAAGCGATGTCAAACGGGTGTAAAGTCTTAAATCCATATTAAGCCTTCTTAATGGCATTTGTAAATAGAACCAGAATGGCTTTTCTAGGGTTAACTTAGAGGTTTTCTCAAACACACCAGTTTGACACTTCCCGCAATGTTGTTTGCATTTTGTTGCAGAATTGTTTCTCGTGCTTTTCTTTCACAGTATGTATGATGGTTATGAGACTGGCAATGGGATTTAGCCAAGATAAATACTGTATACCTTTGTACATATATCCAGCTGTAGATTCACTTTACATATAGCCAGCAGCACGCCAACATTCGCCTACAAAATGGAATCTGCAAAGGCTAAGGGAACAGACCTTTTGAAAATATCGAATTAGTCTCCTTCAAAAGCCAGCTTAACTTGGGTCTACATCTTGTGCGCGTAGATGGTATAAAATCGAAGACTTTTTGAGCTCGAGCTCGAAATAATTTAGCCATAACTTTGAACGCATTCTAATCGTTGGGAGGTTTTTGTTAGCTCTGTATATAAATTTTTGATTTTGATTATAGTTTCCAAATGGTCAGGCCAGATTGAAGGTCGATTGTCTTAAGCTGTTTTTAGACCTAATCTTGTCAGAATTGCCAATCAGTTGACGTATTATTTCACTCTAAAAAAAAAAATAACTAGGTGTAAACACCCTAGGCCTAGCTTCTCGCAACCATTTGCTTGTAAGTTTCTATTTTTGGGACGAATGAAAGGGACCTACAATTTAATGCCAAGTCCAAACGGCTGAATTGAGAAGCTTTTTTCAGGACAGTCACACTCTCTCAAGGTGGCGCAGTAGAAAAAACCTTAAGATGTAATTCCATCCAGCACACTAACCACTGCGCTCACATTTCACTCTACAACTATTTAAATTAATTCCTAGTACAAAAAATTTTTCCAAACATTTGTCCCATTTCGAAAATATACCTTAGTTCATAAATGTTGAAACAATTATTCAAAAATGGATACTAGAAGTGAGATTTAAACCCTTGCAAGCCTGAAATATTATATAACACGTAAGATAAGCGCTTGGTGTAGGAGTGACGTTTTCAAGATGTATTTAAAAATGAAATCGATCGAAAGAACTCATAGCATGGTTCAAAATATCTTAAATTTTTGACACTTTCCCGATTCACAGATTTATCATCAACATTTTGTTTATTTGTTTCTGAGAATTGAAGGATTTTTAAATATCGACTATAGTCTTCTGTGGGTTAATTTAATACGCTGACGATTCTTTTTAACAGCCTTGCATCGGAGACTTTAAAAATAGAAAACATATTGAATGGTGACAGCAACTTGATGGGTTTTTTTCAACTCACCACCATTTTCATCATGAAAGTTTAAACTCGACTTTTAGTTTAAACTTCAATTCAAAAATTAATTCGATTTTACGTTTCGATTAAACCTTTAACAGATTTCATTCTGTAATTTGAGTTAAATGACGCAGTATTCTGCCGTTTAAACCTCAGATCACTTGACACAGTGGCATTTAAATTGTAAACTGCCAATTGTCAAAAACACAAAAATATTTGACGTCTGTTTTGCGTGATCTTTTTTTTAAAAAAAAAAGCAAGCAACGATTTTGGAAAAGTCGTACGAAAGCTAAGTACTGTACAATACTGCCAAATTATATTCATTAAATTTAGTTTAAACTAAGTTCAATTGAACTAAAGTTCAGATTACATTTCAAATCGGACAAGTTGAACTTAAAATTTAAACTCAAGTTCAGGTTCAGTTTAACTTTAGTTCAAATTTCCACTGTGAAACTGGGGGTTAGAGAAATAGAACTTTAGCAGTGTAGGTATTTAAACGTCAGAAATGGGCTTATATGTAGGTTATTCCAATCGAAATATTTTAACTTGATTTAGCTAGGTATATATGTACCTTTTTGGGAATAATTCGAAAGCACCTGTCACAATTTTTCTTCATCTATTTCCGATGTGATCTGTCAAGGTGCATGTTGTTGATTGGTTCTGTCCTACTCGTGGTTTTTTTAAGATCGTTGCAATTTATTTTTATAAAACACATACAAAATTATGAACTTTCAAAGTTAGCTTAAGAGTTTAAGCTATTTTATGAGTTTGAGGTTTAAAGACAATTTCAAACATTTGTACTCCTCGGCTATTTTATGCAAAGTACATTTGGGATGTGCGATTTTCTACCACTATTTTCGACTACGTATATGTAGCCGTAGCCGCAGTGGTGCAGTTGTTACTACTTAGCTGGAGATCTCAAGTTTGATCTCCAGAAAAACCCAAATAACATCGTTTTTTCCACTGCGCTACTGAGAGTATAACTATTCCCAGATTCATCAGGCGGTGACCATGGTGTAGTGGTTAGAGTCATTGCTTGTGACCCGAGCGGCGTTGGTTCGAGCCCCGGCGGGAACGGCAATACTCTGCCACTGACCATAAAGAGAAACGAACAATATCAGAGTTTCTCCACCACTACACCAAAAAAGGGGTTTCTGCTTGGTAGTACAATGGACGGAGATTCGTCTGAGTGCTCCAGGATTTGGAATCCCCTTTTTTATCAAAAAAAAAAATCCCAGATCATGTTTGGCATAGAAAAAACCACAGATCAACGAGTGGTTGTGAGAAGGTAAGCCTAGCATGCCTATAAACTGACACTTTGCTTCAAAATTTTATTTATTTTATATAAATATACCGCCATGTCGAAAATTATGCGGGCAATTTTGGCTTCTTTGTCACAGACCAGCGACTTAAAGTATATCCTCCAAATAATTCAGTGGCGTCTAATCGAATGGTTCTCTCAGATTTCAACCCGAACTCTGTCGGTTTGTATAGCCCTTTGTATTGAAACTGAGATGAAAGTAAGCGTGAACAAATGTGAAGTGATGGTCGTAATCAGAACGCCTATTCAATGGACTATATACTTGTTAGTAGAGTCCCAATTTTTGAACAGGTATGAAGAAGTTTAAATATCTCGAGGTCGTATTAACGAGTGATGGAAGAGGTACAATGCGGAGTTTTCCTGTAGGGTTGGTCAGGCTGCGTCAATTTTGAGACATCTTGGTCATTCTGTTCTTAGGAGGACTAAACTTGGTGTCAAAGCAAAGTTTTCGGTCTTTAATTCGGTAGTTGTTCCAACTCCTACTTATGGTCAGAAAATTTGAGTAAAGACCGAAGGAATAAAATCGCGGACTATTTTTTTTTTAAATACTTCTCCCGGGAAAGGCAAACCTATAACGCTTCATCAGCGCCCCGAGATGCTTGCAGATGTATGTTAGTTCTGCACTTAAATTGCTGCAAATTGTAGTCTTCTGGAAATATATCCCCAGGAAGCGAGTTCCAAAGTTTGCTTGTCCTGTAACAGAAGGAGTTTTTGAAAGATGATGTCCTCGGGGTTGTCAAGTGTACTGTATGGTCATGAGCATTAGCAGCCTGTCTTGTGGGGCGCCCAAAAGTTGCATTTCGAGGGATAATGTCCTAGAAACATCTACCATGGAAGTACCTATAGAACAAGCATACGTCAGCGACTTGTCTTCTGTGCACCAACGGTTGCAGATTCGATGTGAGTGTAGGGTCTCCAATAAGTCGAACTGCTTGCCTCTGTATGCTGTCAAGTAGGTTAAGTGAATGTTTTGGGGCCGAGCTCCATATATGGGAGCAATATTCCAGCCAGGCCTGGTCTAACCTGTGCTTTGTAGGGAAGGAGAAGTTGCATGGGGCTAAAGTACCTCTTTGCTCTAAATATAGGTAGCTCAACCTTCGGATACCTATAACCTACCGAAATGAAATTCCTCCGTTGTATTGCTGGTGTGACCAGTAAAAATCGTATAGAAAACACCAGACTACGTGAAGAACTCAATGTCAAACAGCTACTTCTCCGATCCATGCTTTGTGGTGGTTTGGTCATGTTAAATGCATGTCCCCAACCGTGATCCCAAGACGTGCTATCGAATCTGTACCATCAGGCAGGCGTCCTCTAGATAGACCCAGGATGAGACGGTTAGATCAAGTCCGTAATCACTATTCTACCCGTATGGGAAATTCCCTTGAGAGTTTAGTGTGGATGGCGGAGAATCTAGAGTTATGCAGGTTCCACTTGAGCAACCTACACCCGCGACCCCCTTAATGGATTCATATTGAGTGAATTGAGAAATAGATCACATAGTCGGCAATGATTTGTCAAATATTTTCTTAATGGATTCATATTGAACTTGCAAGTGGAATTAATTGTCCTAGACTGACGCATTCACACATCAGTATGACATTTGAAAGACATGAGTCGCATCAACTTGACTTCAACTCGTAATAATGTCAAAGTATCCTATTTGCATACAAAGTAGGGGTACAGCTTATCTACCCCCACATCATCATTTGTCTAAACCATTCCCAACTCCTTATTCACACTTCTAATGAACCCGTGTGTGTCGTTATCGTTCTGCCCATTTATTCATCAAGAGACTCTTTAATGACTTTAACTTTTCCAAAAAAAAAATATATATATGTATGTATATATTTTCATTAACAGCCATTTTGATGTGTTAACACCTCTCCCATCGTCGTCGTCGATGACATCAATTTTTGCCAACACTCATCATCAGATTCAATTTAGTTGACATTTTGACTCTCGTCTCATCCTTTTTGTCGGCGAATCTTCCCCCAAGCACTAAATGGTAGCAAAATGTCAATTTCCATCATCGCAACCCCTATCACCATCAACGCAAATGGAAGTAACAAAAAAACACTTAACATTTAAAATTTTTTTTTCCTGACTTACACCTCTTGATTGCAGGGGAGCTGGTAGTCGAAAGTCTACCGCCTAGAGGGTTGCAAAATTTATTTCCTATCTATGTAGCATATGGAGCTTTTCCGTTATACATGTTCCTTTTACTGTTGTCCCTTTGCCTAAAGATTGTGTTAGGTTTATTGAATATTTTAGCAGTATACGCTTCGACTTCAGATAACCGGGGGAATGGGGGATAAAAGAACAAACAATTTCTTATACGAATTTGAAAAAGTCATTTGCGTTTATCGAATTCGACTACCTCCGCCGTCGCCGTTGCGCCACACCTCTGCATGCGCATATATCTGTCTAGCATATTGTACAATTTTATCGAGTTTTATTAATCCCCCCCGTCGCAAAATATATCTCCTTTTCCCGATATCATATTGATAAGGGGTTTTTGATTGGTGTTCGGGGAAGCAGCAGGGCTCCAGGGGCATTTGTATACCCGTTGGCAATCTCGGCTTTTCTTGTCTGTGCGGCAGTACAAGGACACGCACATAAATAAAATACACAATTCTAATTAAGTTTCTTGCCGTGCGTAAACCCAATTTCATATTCCATAGCCTGGTGCTCCTTCGTCATTCGTGGAGAAGGAGGGCGTGGGGGGGAGGGGGTGGTAGGTAGAACTCAATCAGCCAGAAAAATTGTAACAAAACGTTAGGAAGCCAAACGAGAAACTGACTGCAAATCACCTTTTTGATATGCCGTGTTTCACAAGCAACCCTCAGGAAGTTTTTTTCTTTCATTTTTTTTTTCTTTTGGGCCCCCCAAAATCACAAGGATATCAATTTATAAACCTTGTGAATAAGCGTAATACGCTTAAATTATATAAATGGCATTTAAGATGCTATTATGTACTATGCATGGGTGGATGACACCATCATCCGCCCGGAACCACCACACCATCCTGTTGTTGGTGATATAACAACAATCGATCCGTTAAGTAACGAGTATACTACTCGTATAGAGCAGGCGGCAAGAGCCCCTGTGTGTTATATGCCGAATGACTAACTGACTGACTGACTGACTGACAGACTTGTGCTTGCCATTGCCATGTCATGCCAAAAGCGCACGTATCTATAGGTATACCGAACAATTCCACCGAGATTGTTCAATAAAATGGTTATGTTGTGTGTATATAAGTCTTGATGCTACTCCCCGTTACTATTGTTGTTCGAGGAGTGGTGGCAGTTTCTTCCCAAAGGGTAGGTGCAGTCAGGTAAAGGTAGGCCATGGAAACGTTGATAATAAATTATTAACAATCCGATTGAATTGGGGTTACATGTACCGAGCTTGCATATGTAAGGATAACCTTATAAATCGTTTGGCTTGCTGTGTTGAGCACATTTTGAAGGGAATTGACACAATCAGACCCACTCACGTGTTTTGGATGTATAATAAGAGAGGTAGAGATATGATAAGTAATGGGTCTTAGGCAATAGCATTGTAAGGTATTCCTTTCAGAATCTTTCAAAGCAATTTTCAATCGAATAATTGCGATAATTCTTCAACAAAATTAAGAAAGCGGGTAGGTTAAGCTTATGAATGTACGGCTTACGTTTTGAAAGACTTTTTGTCATATATGACTATATGACAAGAGTACTCACCTCCATATTTAATCGGCTTTTTTGCGAATGCTGAATGTTTCTTTAAGTTTCTGAATTTCAAACAAGATTTATAGGACTTTTAGTAGTGCACCTTTTACAAAACAAGCTTGTAAGCACCCTCTTTAGCTGTCTTTCAATTGAATTCGACTGCAGCGGTTTACAATGAGCCTTTTTGAGAAAATATTACGAATGAGGATCAGCTGTGTCTTCTTACAGTTAATTACTGAAGAAGATGTAGAAAGGATTCTGGTGACATCTTTGAAAATGGACCTAGCTACTCAAGATCCATACTTGTAGCTAACAAAATGTTGGTACTAATTTCTCAAGGTTCATCATACAGTCGCCTACTTATTAAAATGTGACATTGACTATGGACCATCTTAAGGTAAGGTAGTTAAATTTTTTTGCAAGCAGTTGAACCTCATTGCAAGCTTTGAGATCTTTAATAAAAAGCTAAATGTCAGCTTTTGGTCTAAGCGCTTCCATAAATTAGGTTTTTGTTTAATTCTTGACAACAGCTACCTAAATATAATAAGGCTTCTTTAACCCGGCATACCTTACTCCATCGGCTTACTATAACCTACAAAGTCGTTCAAATTTCCATAATAAATTGTTTTTTAGATTGCCAAACTTTTGCACGTTCAAGATGACATTTTTGGACAGGCTACTCTGGCAAATCATCATGAAAAATTTCGTCAGAGTATCATAAATGGTACTATGCACATTTTATATGGAAAATTACCAAAAAACCCCAAAAAGTCATGGGAGAATTTACAACGCTAAAGTTCCAGAGCGCTCCTTCTATTTTATACAGAGTCGCGCATATAAAACCGGCTTAAACAATTTAAACAAGTTTAATTACTGCAAATACCATTGACCATACAGTGTAACTGTCATTATTGGGGGGATAATTTTATGAGGGCAATTGTGTAGTGTGTAACACTCCCAATCAAATTAGGAAACCCGCAATTCGATACTTTTTTGACAAGTTTTGTATTCAATCCACTCCATTGGACAGTAAACACCCGCTTCCACCATCCAGATTGAGAACAGTGCGCTTTGCAGAAATATCGCTGCTTACTTACTTTAGAGCTCATATTGCAGGCCAAATTTATCGATTCGAAGCCAGGCTAAGGAAATGAGGCTTCACTAACCAGAAGATTTTTGAAAAAAATTCCTGGTTCGAAGGCGTATAAGGACTCAAAGAGCTGAAAATCTTTATTTTTATTTTTATTTTTCAGACGAATGAAAGGGACCTACAACCTGCTGCCAAACTCGAACGGCTGAGACACCTACGTTAAGTTTTCTTTAGTTCTGTCAATCGTGCAGTCATGCGCTTGTCATTGTGTCATTATGTCCTAAGATCCATGATATCATCGTGTTGTCATGAAGTGACATAGCTAATTTACAGATATGAGTGATCAGGAACGCGTAATAGACAAACAATTACACAGCTTGCCACGGTGACACGATTGACACACCTATCGCTCGCTGACTACTAGACTCTGTTTTCATAACACACTTCGGCTTCGTGCTGTAAGAAAAACCGAAAGAGCGGTCATTAGCACAAACAACAATAACAGGGGAAACAACGCGTCAAACTCAATATGCACGACACTTTAGAAAATCTCGGAATGTCACGCGTGTTGTTATGACACGCTGTCACAAAAGTCACTCTTTCAATAACAACAGGGTTGACAAGGCGATCACATTGTCATTCAAATAAGTCATTTAGTGGGGACATTCGAGTAATGTCAATCGTGGCATGATAGGCCAGCACAAAGAATGACGACCCTAAAACAAATTTGTACGTCATGACGTGACCATGACCACAGAATGACTCGATTCATGACAAGTGTATAATCGAAGAAAGTTTAAATTTTGCAGAGAGGTCCCCTTTATCACGTATACAAGAAATAAAAA
Organism: Cheilosia soror; assembly: GCA_949372485.1. Lineage (NCBI taxonomy): Eukaryota > Metazoa > Arthropoda > Insecta > Diptera > Syrphidae > Cheilosia > Cheilosia soror. The sequence goes on from OX443561.1 coordinate 82,000,983, forward strand.
AAATAAATAAATAAATAAATAAATAGGTGGCGCAACAGGCGGGTGACACCCAAGGCCTAGCTTCTCGCAACCATTCGTTTTGTGTGAGTTTCTATTTTTGGGACGAATGGAAGGGACCTACAATTTTATGCCGAGTCCGAACGGCTGAATTGAGAAGCTTTTTCATGACAGTCATACTCTCGGATGTTTGTCAAACGTTCGCGAGAGGTGGCGCAGTAGAAACAACTTTAAGATGTAATTTGGGTTTTTCCGGGGATCGAACCTGGGATCCCTCGCACAGTAGTCCAACACACTAACCACTGCGCTACTGCGCCCACATACAAGAAATAAGGAAGGATATTTCGAAACTCAACCCCTAAAGGGGGTAAAAGGTGGGGTCAAAGTTTATATTGGAAAAATTTTATTTTTCATCCGTATATTTCATCCGATTCAAACTCGGTTTGTGTTCTTTCTATGAGAAATGAAGAAAACTAATTTCTCCGATTTTGGAAATTCAAACTTTAAACGAGTAAAAGGGTGGTCAAAGTTTGTATGGGAAAATTTTGTATTTTTCATCCGATTGACTTCAAACTCGGTTTGTGTGGTCTATTATAAGAAATAAAGATAATCAATCTTTCCGATTTTGATAATTTTACTTGGGGCCCAAGTTATTGTCGATAACCCCTTTTAAGGGGGCCCTTTTCTTAACTCACGAACCTTTTGTCGTATCAATTTGAAACTTTGTAATGCGTCTTAACCTCTGTCGCCGTTAAATATCCTTATCGTTTCTTCTTACTCTAGCGTACGTACTCCAAAGATATTCGCGCGGAATCTTGTACGAATGGGGCATAGGCATACTGCCAGATACTCACGATATTTCCGGTTGCATATGTTGTACAGTATAGGCAGATCTGGACCATGTGGAATATTATTAAGGATTTTCTAACTAAAGAAGAAACTACCTGACTGTAAAGAAATCTCTATTAAGCAAATCCTGAAGGCTACACGAGCAAAGCCGCGGGCAAAAGCTAGTTAATTATATTTATATTGTCAGCTGAGTGTTCGCAAATTGCGAATAAGATCGCTCTTTCGTAAGATAGCGGCAAGCGACAGAAAACTTGACAACAGGCATTATTGTCGCAAATCGCAATTCTCCTTCTTGAACGATAAGATTCAGTCTTTAGAAAGTATCATCTGTTTTTGAACTTCTTAGCAAATGAATGAAATTCTGACGATTTTGCTTTTCTTCTTGGGTTTTCCGGAACTCAAGGTAGTAACGAAATATGTAACAATTGCTTCGCGTTATATCATATTACGCCGTTGTCCATAAATATTTTTCATGTTGTTAACTGTATAGCAAATAAATGCAACTGGCATATTGCAGTTCGAAACTCAAGTGCATTTGCTATAATTTGTAAGTTTTTCTGAACTATAAGAGTGGTAACGAAATATGTAACAAGTACTTTGCATTATGCCTTTCTGATGTCATTTAACAAACTACATAATGTCTGTAATCGTTTGGCTACATCGTGAGCTCCAACTAATTTGTGTTAACGAAACATGTAACAACATTCAGTCAATAAAAAATTTCATAATTGCGATAACTTAAACCAAACATATTATGTACTAGCTGGACCCGTGCTCGCCTTGCCCGCTCGCACAAAATTATATTTGGTTCATTTAAAATTACACTTTTGAGTGTTTCATTGAAATCTGTCCAGTAGTTTTCGCGCTTTTAGGAGAAAAAGAAATTTCCTCCCTCTCCTAGATCTTGGTACTTATTTGTAATACTGAATTTCCTTTCGTTTGTTTCCCACTTCCTATATGGAATCCAAGGAACTACCTACCCCAAACCTACCCTGTTACCATACCACATATCGAATGAAATTCTGAAATAAAACCTGTTTTGTATTATACGTCTCTCTTCTTATGAAGATTATTAATATACCCCATGCCATACTGTATCAGGCACCCCATCCCCATCCGGCATCGGGCATACGACCATAATATACATATGTACCTACATATACAACTGATCATAGCACTTACTGCGAAAACAAATCAACCCTCGAATGTATATATTTTCACTTCAAAAAATACATTTTGGCTAAAAACTCTTCCTAAGAACATGGCTATAAACGACATAGCCTATAGCAGTCTCACAGTCCTAAGGAACATTAAAAAAAAAAAGTTTCATCGAAATCTGTCCAGTAGTTTTCGAGTTTTTAACGGCCAAAGAAAATTCCTACAGTTTTATTATATGTATAGATATAGATTTCACAAACTGGCTGGACAGAAGTAAGTCACTCATACACAGTACCTATCTGTTCAAGAAAAATTGCTTTCGATGTGCGACAACAGCCCCAAAGTACAACTATGGAATCCAAACAACTACCCCAACCCTACCCTGTTACGTCATATCAGAATAAAATTCCTACTGCGTTGCGTGGCGATATGCGATAATGGATGTAATGCATTGGATATATAATGTGCACCCTCTGCATCGCCCTCCCTCTCATTGATCTTGCTACTTGTTTAATATACTGCATTTCCTTTCCTTTCCTTTGCTTCCCTCTTCCTATAGAATCCAAACAACTACCTACCCCAACCCAACACAATTACCATACCACATATCGAATGAAATTCTGAAATGAAACCTGTTTTGTATTATACGTCTCTTCTCTTATGAAGATTATTAATTTACCCCATGCCATTCTGCAGCACGCACGACTCACCCCATCCTCATCCTTCATCGGACATACAATCATAATATATGTACATACCTACATAATATACAACTGACCATAGCACTCACTGCGAAAACAAATCAACCCTTATCGAATGTGTTTGTTTGACGATCGCAAAAGTATAAACATCCATTCGTAGCAAGGTATATGTGTATGTATATATTTTCACTTCAAAAAATACATTTTGGCTAAAAACTGTTCCTAAGGACGTGGCTATAAACGACATAGCCTATAGCAGTCTCACAGTCTTAAGGAACATTTAAAAAAAGTTTCATCGAAATCTGTCCAGTAGTTTTCGAGTTTTTAGCTGACAAAGAAAATGCCTACAGTTTTATTATATGTAAGGATATCTACCGTGAGCCACTTTCCGCCAGAATTTGCCTTGCAAATTAATTACAGCCCTCTCAATTTAAGACATCGAACTGAATATTTCCCTCTGAAGTGACCCCATGGGGTAAACTGTTAAGAACATCTTAAGGGATAATCCCCACTTTGGCTGGCTCATTACGACATCCATTCGACCAAATTAAAAATCAGGATAAAGAAAAATCCTCTTGGTCGTTTAATAAATATCCACCCCCTCCCCATTCAACTTAATAATTGCCCACATAGCAACCACCATCACCACCACCAACACCACCACCCCCGTTAACCAACTTTAAATCGCACTCAGGACAGACAACCAGCCAGCGGATAGACAGAGACACCCCCTGCAGGTAGTAATAACTTTCAATGTAACAATTTTCATTCAACAATAACTGACAACCAGCCTCATGCAGTTTTATTTTCTTCTCCGTTTCTTTCTTATTTCTGGATAAATATTTGATGGCGCCTCCCCCCCGGCTAACCCCCTTGCACGTTAGACCGCTTAAATATTTATAAATTTATTCAGCATTAAATGGAAATAAATTGTATTGCTCAAGGGAAGAAGGACTGTGGAATATATAGAGGGACTCCGACTCCGACTCCGTGTAGTAGGTGGTGTGTGTTGTAGATGTGTACTCTTGGTACTAGGTTAGGTGGCAAAATAGCAGCAGCAAGAAGTGACAACAGACTATATCAGGCAAGGATATGGTGGCCGGAAATCACAGGCATTCAAGGACGGAAATGAGAAAGATATTTCGGATTTGTATGTAGTCTCAGATTGTAGCTGTACCATCTGTTATAGTGTCTATGATAGAAAGGCGGATGCAAAATGGCTGATTTGCTGGCGAATTGGTTGTTGTGTATTTGAAAAATTAGGGCTACCAACTGCCAGCCTAAGGGGACTTTGTGTGGTGTTATTTTTTTTTCCTCCACCCCTAGCTGTATTGTGTGTGTGTGTACGTATCGAATGAAATTATTTCCAATTTGAAGTTAATTTCCTTTTTTATTATTTTTTCGCACTTTTTGATGTTGTTTTGTTTTAATTTCCGGGTTTTTCTTATACGATTCTCTGTAAGATAATGGATTATTGATGTGATTTACTGATAATCGTTTTTCTTTTCTCTCCCTCTCGTTGCAGGTAAGGACTGAGTATTTGTTTTGAAAAGCAAAGTCAAGTTTATTGAGTTTTGGTAAGTGATGGGCGATGTAATTGGATGTAGCGCACTCCTTAAAGAACGTAATTGATTTCGATTTGACTCCTTTACGACTCTCTAAAGAATTAACAAGAAGTAGAAGAAGAAGTTGACTTGAGAGACTGATACACAACAATAAATGCACTCTGCAGTTGTCATTGTCATTCCCTTCAAACGCTCATCGGTTGATTGGCGCCAATTATATGGGCTTGGTTAATTAGCGACGAAACGATATAAAAGGTTAACTTTGTGACAGATGTGAAACAGGAATGCTTTTCTAAGAGGAATATATACTGAGAATTGAGTCTCAGAATTCAACTATAGTCGAACAAACTTCTTAAAGGAATCTGATGTTGAATTAGTAGGGTAGACAAGTTGTTTTTCCATTTGTGGTTTGAAACTCGGGTATTTTTGCCTTACTTTGTGGGTTTACCCAAACGAAAAGTAATCACGAAGCGCATGTAACAAGTACTCGGCCTCCTGCCATTGTAGATTTTTGGTCATTAATATGTTTCCTTTTGTCAACTTTTTAGAAAATAAGCGAGACTATCACAATGTGGTTTGAGACTCGAATATTCTTGCTACATTCGTGGGCTTTTCTGAACTTAAAGTGGCAACGAGTTTATTTCTTCGCATTTAGTCGTGATGCATCAACTAGCTCGTTCATGTATGTATCTACCCACCAGCTTTTGTGACTTCCTATATACAGTCCCTATTCACTCTGTAAAAAACTGTTTGTGTCTTGGTTTAACGCATTTAAGGCGAACCTACTACAAGGAAGACATTTTTCAAAAAAATTCTAATCTTGCTGCAGTTGCTTTAATTTTTTTAGTCGTCTGCAGTCCTTCTAGGGTTAAATAAATAAATAAATACAGGGTCCGGCAGAACTTCGCCCTCTATTGGGACACCTCGTCAGGTTAGCGAGGTCTTATTTTTACCCGTCGAAGCCATTGAGCCGTAGACGGTAGAGCAGCACGTTTTTGCCTACCAAAGTTTCCTCCGAAATAATGAGTCGTTCACTTTAACACCCACAGAAATCGAGTCAATTTTTATCTCAATGACATCCATTGAGCCCATCCTGTCCATTTTTGGTCTGATGAATTTCCGAGACCATTACATGAAAGAGCTCTGTTTAGCCCGAAAGTGGCGGTTGGTGCGCTATAGGCAAAATTTCCGTCATCAGCCCTTAGGAAGACGAAAATGGGAATGATGGTACCATCAACTCGAAGCCCTAGGTCGAGATCATTAAGAACTTATTTTTGCCTGAATTACAATGAAGACGAAATTCGACGTGCGTGGTTTCAGTTCCCTCGATGAGCTCGATTTCTGTGGGTGTTAAAGTGACCGACTCATTATTTCAAAGGAAACGTGCTGCTCCACCGTCTACGGATCAATGGCTTCAACGGGTAAAAATAAGACCTCGCTATTTAACCCTAGAAGGACCAGGCTTTGTTACATTCACTGACCTCCTTTGTCCCCTGATTTATCGCCGTTCGGTTATTACTTGTATAGGGTCACCCAAAGGCACTTGTTGGCGAGCACAAGCCACAAACACTCGAAGATTTGAAGGAAGCGATTCACATGGAAGCCGCCCAGATTGATCAAAAAATATTGCAAAGAGTGGAGCCAACTTCAAATAACGTGAAGTGCATCGCTAATCGACGGATGTGATTTTTCACACTTGATTTTCTCAAATGCTATACGAAACCTGGGTGGATTTGGGACTCAACCAACAAGCGTCTCCAGCCAGCACGATTTTTGACCCGCTGTCTCCAGTTTCGCATGCTAAGTTGGTTAAGGTCCCCTTCCACTTGCGTGCGCCACCTGAGTAGCGGTCTTCCTCGAAGATCTTTCGTGCCGGAGCATTCGCGTCCATTCGCTCTACATGACCGAGCCACATAAGTCGTTGAACCTTCACTCTTCTGGCTAGGTCAATGTCGTTCGTCGTTGTATCTCCTCCTCCATTTACCGTCTATGCAGACGGGACCGAAAATTACTCGAAGAATTTTCCTCTCGAAGTAACCAAGAGTAAGCTCATCCGCTTTTGATAGAGCCCATGCCTCTGCACCATAAAGAAGGACTGGGATGATTAAGGTCTTATAAAGGGCCACTTTAGTTGTTCGAGAGAGGGCTTTGCTTTCTTAGCCCAAAGAAACAGCGATTGGCAAGAGTTATTCTTCGTTTAATCTCAGCGCTGGTGTCATTGTCTGAGTTCATAGCGGAGCCTGGGTAGACAAGGTCCTTTACCACCTCAAAGTTTTATCTGTCTATAGTGACATTCTGTCCGAGACGTCGGTGTTGGGTGTCCTTTCTTGATGACAGCATATATACTTTGTCTTGACCTCATTGACCGCCAAATCCATCTTTGCCGCCTCCGTCTCTCCATGTCTCTCCGTTCTGTCGATTATGTGGATGTCGTCGACGCACATAGGCGAGTAGATGGACGGACTTTTGAAAGTTAGTGCCTCTGGTTATCGTTTGTTAGCGTTTGACTTTTGCACTATTCTTTCAAGAATGATGTTAAAGAAGTCACATGACAGCGCATCGCCTTGTGTAAATGCTTTTTGACGTCGAAGGTCTCGGTGAGTTCTTTACTGACCTTGATGGAGCAGCGGACATTCTTCATTGTCATCCTGCACAAACGGACGGTTTTGGGATGCCAAAACTAGACATTGCTCTCTAAAGCTCGTCTCTATAAATGCTGTCATATGCGGCCTAAATATCGATGAAAAGGTGGTGGGTATCGGTTGGATGTTCCTGGGTTTTCTCCAAGATCTGCCGAGGTGTGAATATACGACCGATAGTAGACTTTCCGGACCTAAAGCCACACTGATAGTCCGGTTGTTGACGAAAGGCTTCAGGCGTTCACACAACACGGCAGATAAGACCCTGTAGGCGGTGTTAAGAAGACTAATACCTCTGTAGTTGGTGCAGTTCAGAGGGTCTCCTCTTTCTTGAATGAACCAGAATCTGCCAATGAATTTTATTTTTGTAGAAAATCCGACCAAGGTCTGTCTAGTCAACCAAAGCTTAGGATTCATTTGTTTTGTTTTTTTTTTGGGACGAATGGAAGGTATACCTACAATTTCATTTCGAGTCTTAATTGAGAAGCTTTTCTAAATCAGCTAACCCTACTGTCCGATGTTTGTCAGACTTTCGCGAGAGGTGACGCAATGGGGAAAAAAACCTGAAGTTGCAATTTTTGTGTGCTTACCGAGACACAAATCTGAGACTCCTCGCTCAATAGTCCACAGATCCACTGCAGTTATATAAAGAGCTATTTCTCTACCACCAATTCCCTCCCTATCCCCCTTAAATATATAAACAATATCAGCTATAACGTCATAAAGAACGGTTGTTGTCCGAACTAGACATAACAATTACTTCCTCTTTTTTTTTCTTGCTTGTTAACAATCGATTTCACGAGCAATTTCATGCGGCTCTTATCTAAATTCATAATAATTTCCATCCTTTAGTTGTGTGGGAAAAAAAATACTCCACGACCAAAATGGCAAATGGAAATATTCTATCTTTCCATTGCACGCGCAAAAAATGGCCAAACTCTGCGCCATTACTTTCTTCGAAAAGACACACCGACTCAAGGAAGGGATAAAAGTTTCTTTGAATATCCCTAAATTGTCCCTAAAAATAGCGTGAACAACACAACAAGAAAAAAAAAATCTGTGGAAAATTTTTCGGCAATTTGTTTTCCCTGATGCAAAGCGTCTGCTATACCGGGAAAGGACTCTATCAGTTAACGCTTAACTCTATAGTCTGCGACATTCTCAGCAGGCCGAGGTAGCAACAATTCGGCAAAGTATTTTGTCGCGCTCCGGATGATATGCAATAAAAATGGAAATTTAGATACAACAAGCAAAAGGGACAGAAAAAAAACCGAACGAGTTGTTCTAAACTTTATCCCGTCACACCCACAACTACGATTATATATACATATATTACCAACGTAACCTCCTATATACCTACACTGGCATTCAATAGCAATGAGGACAAATACACTATAGAAGGAGGAAAGGAAAAGCGGACAAAAAAAAATTGTTTCCAAAGAAAGGAATAAAAATGTCCTTGCGCCTTTTGTTATGTATAAGTGCCGTCGTCTTCTTCACATCATAATCATCATCCTCCTTCTCATCGTCATCATCAAAAACATGTACAAGCGCGCATAATACAAAGAGCTTATGAGTTGTGTGCCGTGTAGTGTGTCATTTGTCCTTATAAAATAATGCGAAATAAAAATAATACACACATCCACCTCCTCCTCCCACCATACACACAATACAATAGCAGGAGGACCTTATGCTAAAGAGAGGCACAGCAAAAAAAAAAAAAGAAGAAATTCGTGAATACACATGCAAGCAAGCGAGAAATGTATCTGTTGACACGAAATGACAAGTATGTTGTGAGTGGGTGGTTGGGGGGAGGTTTAGAAGTGCACAACAACCATCCAACAGATCCAGATCCACCATTCCACCCCGTTTGATGTCATATCCACTTGGGGTACTTAAAGTGAACAGAATTCACAGTTTAGCGAACTGCTTAAACAACAAAAAAAAAAAAAGTGTTTTCTTCCCAACAGAAATCCCCTACGCTAAACTCGTCCTTTTTTCCCCCAACCCATTGAATCCTTGTGGTTGGTGGAGGTGCAATTTAAGAATTAAATTGAAAGAGCATTCGCAATTCGCTCGCACAGAACGAGAGTAAGAAGAGATTTTCCACCTGGAAAGAGTCGGTTAGGGGTTTTGCTTATTTGATTTCTCGAAAACGTACTCTCATGGCTAAGAATTGTGGAATGGTTTTGAAAATTGTTCGACAAATTGTTGTGCGCGTAGTTTAAGGATGAACTTGTGCAGGAATCTTCCTTTTGAGTGAGGATTGGTGCAGATGACGCGTCGATTTTTAAACCGGGAGCTGGGTGATGAATATTTTTTAAGTATAAACTCTGTTCTATACTTTCAAGTATTTCCTAAGAATATTTAAGTATATAAGTCACTCAAAGGCTTATTAAGCACACCTTAGTTCACAATGGGCTTTGTGAGCCAATTCGTATCGATTTATGGACAGAGGCGTGTGGTTTTAAAGTCAGTTTTTCTATACCCCAATCACTCAGAATCAGAAGTGGACAAAAGACAAATATTAAGCGCCCCATACACTATTAGCCGAGATGAACGAATAATGCGTCGATTTGTGGATATGCGTATGAATTTGACGTCACGGAGAACTATACTATAGCATGAACAACTGTTATATTTACAAAATTGTGACAGAATCTATACGCACTCTGTTGCCTATTTCACCAACTTACAAATTTGTATGAACAATTATTATTTTTTTACAAAATTTGTAAATTGTACAAGAATAGGTTATAGCAGGGGTTCCCAATCTTTTTCATACTGCGACTGACTCCCTGGAGAGGTTGAAATATTTTTGCGACGCCCTTCTAAAAGCACAGATATTTGAAGCTGATCTTACTGAAGATTCATTCATGGCAATTTTTCTTATTCACATACCCGCATTCATCTAAAAATGCGCCTCGTCGGTAGAGATAATTTTTCGGTTAAAATTCAGGTCCTCTTCCAAAACGCTCCGAAGCCAAGTCAACGAACAAACGGCTTTGTCTATGTTTATTAACTTGCTCCTGGATTAGTTGGATCTTGTACTGGCGTAAGCCCAAGTCCCGATGCATAATTCGCCAATATTGGAATATGCGAAAGGCTGATTTCTTATGCACGTCGAATTGACTGCCTCAAGTTCTCCTGTACACTCTTATGGATCACGGCAATGCTCCCAACGAATCTGGCGCCCCAGGGCGTCGCGGCGCACAGTTAGGGAACTCCTGGGTTATAGAATACAGAACCAATCGAGTAGACTTGACATCGTTCTGATTTCTTAAATCACTTGGTGCTCTTTTCAGGAGAGATATTTCAGCTTCAGCCAGTTCCGAAAGGTTTTCAAAGGATGAATTTAGCCGTCGTTCTTGAAGGTCGAAACATTGACAAACAAATGTTGGATCACCTCTATTTCCTTCTCGTTTTCGCAGCTTCTGCATAAATCAGTAGTTTCTAGATTTCATTTGTGTGGCATGATTTTGAGTGACTTGTGAGTATGAATGTAAGCTACCTACCTACCCTACCTCGACAAGAACGCAATTCGTATGGCGTTTTGAAAAACCCAAGTAGCACTAAGTGCTTTTTGTTACCACAAAACATTTGTTTAAGTTTGTCGAAGTGTTCAGAAAGTTCAGAGCCTAGCCGTGGAATTCAAAAGATTATCAGTTCTTTAATGCTACTCTTCGAGACTCCCTCGAAGGATTCGAAAAAGGGTTTTCCCCAGGGATCGCTGGTGTGGTCCTAGCTAGTGCCGGACTGGCGCATAGGTTAGTGAGTGAGGGTTTCTTTTTCGGTGGCGTCATTACAACTGCGGGAGTGTGTGGCATGGTCCCCTAATAGGCCACTGATATGTGGTGATCGCTGTTATTCTGGCTATATCTTTTCATATTTTACTTAGAAGGTGGGTTGTTTTTTTCCGTGCTGTATTTTAACCACTTCCTTCTAGATATGATACAGTTTGTCAGCCTCCCCCAACTGAGGTTGGCATTCGATAGGAATTCTGAGGAAATGTTTGCGTACGGATTCCGCAAGTGATCAGTGGAGTGCTGAACCTAGCCGGGCAAGCTAGTTTGATTTGGCGGCAGGCCTCGCGGTTATCAAGTATTTCAGCCTGAAACAAACTGGCCGTATCCGGAAGCCTAAAGGACTTTGAAATGTTCAGAGACTTAGAAAATACACATGTTAAATTCCAGTCCATGTTTACCCGTCCGTCTTGCCAATCTTATCTTGAAGGGAATCCTACTTCAAAATCAAAATCCCTTGAGGGTGCGGTACTAGTTCTCTTGATAGAGAAGGCTATTGTGAGTGGCGATAGTTAATCGTTGATCGACAACTGTCGGTCGATCGAGAACTGTGATTGTTCATTGCGATTGATATTTGTCGATTTGACAGTCACTTGTAGTCGATTACAAATGTTTGATCGATGCCTTCTCTTGGAAGTGAAAAAATTTTGTGCGTACGAATAGCTAAAATTAATCGACGCAATCGACAATTGTCCTGACGATCGCTGATCGACAATCACAATAAGGGAATGTTGCTATGGCAGTGAAGTCTCTCAGACAGGCACCCCGCCCCGACTCTATGAGACTGATCGTGAAAATGTGCTGTCATGTTTGTGAAGGTCTAAACTATGAGGGCGTCTGATAGTGTTGACCGTAGAGCGCCTGTGGTGCTTACGCGTGCCGTTCTTTTAACTTGAGTTTGGTTACGTTATCTCTATATATATAAAACAAAGTGGAAAATACTGTTTCCCTTTGTCGCCCGTAATTTTCAACCAATTTTGTTGAATTTTTTTTTAAATGTCGGTAATTACGGTGATCGGGCGATAGGCTAAACAAATTCAAAATCAGACAAAGGGGCGTGGCACCGTCCATACAAAAAAAAACATTCAAAATCGTATATCTCGAAAACCACAAACTTATAGATAATCTTAGGTAGTGGCCGTGGAGTGCTCCTGTGAAGATTGGTCAAAATTGGACAAAGGGGCGTTGGCACCTCATATACAAAAAAACTCAAAATTTAAAAGCGGTTGGCCGTTTAGGCGAGGTAGTGTAAAGTCGGGTATTTTGGTTTTAGTAGTAAAAAGTTCTTGTCTAAAGTCATACGATTTTTTGTTCTTATCAGTTCTGGCCGTAGAGTTCGACCGATGTTGCAGTCTATTTCTGAGGACCAGGTGGTGTAGTTGGTCTCCTTTTTAATTGTATCGTCTATAATCCCATCATATAGAGTGCCAATCGAAAAGCTTATCCGCCTTTTCGTCCCCTTCGATATTACTACGTATATCCAGGAATCCCAGCAGAACTTGATATTGATTGGTTGTTGATGTTATTTAATGAACTTCGACAGTTCTTTACGACCTTTGATTTGACTGTATTAGATTGTTGGATATAATCGTCTTAATTGCGTCTTGGATGTCTACGAAGGTAGTTATGTGTATTCGAAATGGGAATGTTGCTTACTTACTTATACTTTACTTATCGAGCTCCCGACCCGTGAAGAGTCTCTGCCTGAGGCACTGCAGCCTTCCATCCTCTACGATCCCGGGTAGGTTGCTTCCACTTGGCGATACCAAGCGCTCTGGCATCAGCGATGGCTTAGTCTTTGAAACGGAGGTTCGGTCCCTTGTCTTCTCGAACCTGGGGGTTGGGATTCGAAGATCCTCTTAGCTGGAGCATTATTGTCCATTCGCTCGATGTGGTCGACCTAATGTAGTCGACGTGTTTTGGCTTTTTGGACTACATCCACATCTTGGTACAGCTCATAGAGTTCGCGGTTGTATCTTCTCCTCCATTCGCCCTCCTAGCCCATTGGACCAAGAAATGTTGCCAATGAATGAAGAAAATATGTGTCCTTCTGCCCTGTCTATGAGTATCTCTTGTAAAAAGATGCAGGAGTCGGGTAGTTTTCAGGGCTCCTTGGTTTGCATAGTTTCTGAGTGAAACCGATCTTCATCGGTATATATGTATAGCGATTTCATGGTCGCTTAGTATAACTTTTTGCGTCGAATATACGTGATGCGCAAGGTTAGGTTAGGTTGAAGTGGTTGCCGGCAAAAGGCCCCTTATAAGGTCCCTTGTAATACCACATGAATCTAGGATCAACCTACTCGTTGAAGCAGTTTAAGCTTCTGATGAAGCATATGAGACTACGAATGTCTAGGTTTGCTGGATCGTTTAGATCATTGCAATAGAAGGTTCCCAAGTTGAGTTTCCCGTTTTCGGGAGAGTGCCGGACAAGTGCAGAGGAAGTGATGAATGGTCTCCTTCTCCTCTTCGTCCAAACAGCTTCTACAAATCGTTTGAGAATACGCCAAGCCTAGTTGCAGTGTCCCGTAATGACATCTATATATTGTGGCGCTAATATGCCTTCTGTCAAGAGAGGTCAAATTCTTAGAAAGTTGAAGATCTAGCTTTGGCCAGATCTGTTTTGTCGCTAGACATGTTGTGCTAAGGTTTGATCCTTCGATGGCATCCAGCTTAATTATCAGTTTACACGTAGCGATCGGGATTTACCTAAAGTACATTTGCTTGGTGCGATAGGTAGTATAGTTCCGAGCTTGGCAGGTTCATCAACTTGCACCCAGCAGAGCCAAGGTGAATGTTGAACTGCTCCGCCATCTCTCTGAGAGACGTGCGACAGTCTAGGGCTGTAGTAGATCATTGTCAGTTCTTCGACATTTTCTAGTAAGGGTGAGAGAACTCGATTTAGGATGACAATGATATTTGCAGTTTAGGGGCTTTGCAGACTTGTGGTGGATGTAGTTATACATCACAACTAACTGAAGTTCGCAATTTGTTAATCAGGCAACCTTGTAGAGCTCTCTAACAAAATCCAGTCGAAAATGTAGTCAAGTAATTAATGCACCCTATTTTCCCGGCCTCAATTTTCTTTTTCTTTTTTTTGCTTCGTTAGGAATAGTAATTCGTTGAACGTATGTATATGACTTGTTCACGGATGCGGCGATTCGGCTTATTCAAGCGATTTCCCTTGAATTCAGAAATTAAACTGCCTGTCATGTTGAAAAATAATCCCAACAAAAAAGGGACACCCCGACTGTAATCAATCTCAATAACCAACAACCATGCAAAGACATCTGTTTTCCCCACTTAACCCCAGCGAGGTCTCCCCGACATTAAAAGTAATTCTCCAGATTGGACAAAATGGAAAAAAAACCTTCATACACATTAATAGGCAACATTAATCTATTTTGTTTTTCGGTATAACACACTCCGGTCCAACGTACCCACCCACTCGATTAAAAATCTCCATTATGTAGCCCCAAACATGCCATCATAACGTAGTTTAGGAAGCCACTTCATTCCTTGTGAAATCCTTTGAATATAAAACCGCACTCAAAAACAGAAGCACCGCACTGGGTTTCCTAATGATCCACGAAAGGAGAGGGTTGGCAAATAGAGACGAATGTATAATGAAAAACAAAATAATGGAGTTTACTTTCTAATCCTTTCAAAGCGCTTCATAGTCCTTAGTGTGGAATATGATATGCCATCCCCTTAATTGAACCCTCAAGAATTTTTTTCAATTTTTTTCTTCTTTTTTTTTGTGCTAATGTCGGTCGTGGGTCTTCGTACGATTTCACTTGAGTTGATGAGAATGGGGGGTAAGTGGACGAATATGACAGTCACTTTGTAGCGATGATGATTTCCACTGAGAGATCTAAACCCGTTCGGTGTTTGAACTAGGGAAACGTCAATAAAGTTGACATCCTCGTCCAACACATTCTTGTTTTGAAATCCATTAAAACTCCTCCGTTTGGCGCCGTGTAACATGTCTGTCTGTATGTCTGTATGTCTGGTATCTTTGGTCTAGTCTAGTGGGTGAATGTACGTATCACACATGCCGGGCAGCGCAACCACTTTCTTTGTTATACCATCCCCCCCACTGGTATGCGGTATTGCCAGCAGTTCCGGAACACGGAAAATGAAAATCGATTAATTACACTCCTGCAGAACCGCATTTTGACTGACATTTATAAATTGATTGCTCCTGTTTGCTGCTCTGACACAAACACACACATGCGCTAACCAACCACCCTTAGGGTGCAGTTGCAGTGAGAACTATAACAGTCCCGTGCCAAAAAGTTGGAAAACTGGTTGTTTAGTTGTTGCCAAAGGATTTGCAAAGTTCAGACTGCTGTTGCACTTCAGATAGTCCTCCTCGTATCTACTAAGTGCAACTACATGTAATGCGATCTCTAATCCTGCCCCCTTCGCCCATATTTTCGGCATTTCGAGATGATTCCTGTAAACAAGAGCCAGGAGCCAGGTGGTGGTTCTGGTTCCAGAGATATGGGGTGATGGCTGGCGGAATGTCTTCTTCTCTTGGCATTCGCACAGCAGCGGTGAGATGGTGGTTCTTTGAGATTTACATAAATGGGGGACAGGCAATTGGAAAAGTTTTGTTTACCACCATCATCGTTGTCGTTGTCGTCGTCGTCACCATCATCATCCTTCCTCGTGTAATTAAAATGGATTTCACATTAAATGTTCCTCTCACCTTGAGGATGTCAGTTCTTGGTCTCATTGCTTCGCCGTAGCAGCTGATGGGTTTTATCACTTGCTGATGCACACTATCACTTAATCCTGGCTCATACGACACGGCGTCGGATGTGCATCTCTATGGCAATCACAAAATAAGCAAATTACCCCCAGCAATATCCCCAGATATACAGAGGGTAATCTTAATTTTCAGAAGAGAACATCCTGCATGCCGCAGCAATAAGGATTCGGATGCAAATTTCAAAACGTTTAGTACTGTGTGACGACGACGCATGGTCGGGCGTGGGTGCTATTATCCGCTTTTGCAATTTACCTAAAACTTCTGATCCTCAATGCAATGACTGGTAAGTGCAGTTGTAGATGAATTAACTCATTCAGAGGCGCACGCAAATCTGTTCACATTATTTTATGCATTTGTACTGGGAATTGAGGATTTTCTGTTTATGGAGCTGTACTACTGACGATCTTGGTTGTCATTTGAAGGACTTTGCTGATGCTATAAGAGGCTATTGGGATTATGTATGGTGAATCATGTCATCTGAAGAATTAGAATGGAATTTATATGATGGTTGATGGCTCTTATTCAAGGACCTACTTTGAGTTCAGTCGTAAAATATAATTAGGGTTGTGGATTTATATACCTTCATTTATACCTAGGAATTCTCTAGAGTTATTAGTCAAGGTCTTTTGTGATGCAACGAAATTGAGGTACTCATTCGTCGGTGTAAGCAAAAACTGGACAAATTGACACTTGGATACAAATGCCAATTCAGATAGACTTTTGCACATCCTTTATTCCATTCCATTTTAGTGGTCTTCAAGTATTGGGCAGTGGCAATGGCTAAGGCAGTGACTTCGACTTCATTGGGAACAGACTTTTTCCAGGAACTAAATGAAATATAATAAGCCGGCATATGGGACACTAGCTCTAACCTTTCTGAGTTCTGTTATTATGTGAGTTTTTATTTCTGGGACAAATTAAGGGGCTAATGCCAAACGTCTGAGTGCGAAGGTCATTTAGGAGAGTTATACTTTCGAATGTTTGTAAGACGTTCGCTAAAGGTGGCGTAAACGCTGCCCTTCCTATATGTACTCCTTTTATAATTTCTTAAAATATTTTTCGCAGATTCGACATTATTCATTGCACCATTATGGCATCGTTTATGGTTAGAACTAGGGCGGTATCTGATCGCCTTCGAACCTCTAACTTTCGTTCTTGATTAATGAAAACATCTTTGGCAAATGCTTTTGCTTAAGTTAGTTTTACGACTTACGATGGTCCAAGAATTTCACCTTTCGCGTCGTAATACTAATGCCCCCAAACTGCTTCTATTAATGCTATGTATTTTTTACCCAGGGCTTCGCTCGTGCAGCCCCCAGGATTTGGTACACAGTGATTCCCTCACAGTCAGTTAGTTTTCTCTTTTATATTTATATAGCTGAACAATGCCCATCAAGGTTCCAAGTTTTACAATGGGTGAGTGTGGAAATACATATAGCGTTTGCAAATTGTGTTTTTGAATGGGAGGTGCCACGCCCCTTTGTTCAATCTCGACCAATCTTCACAGGAGTACTCCTGGGCCAATACCTATAAGATTATCTTTAAATTTGAGCTCGTGGGAGCAGTAAATCTATTTTTTTTTCTTGCGCTCAAAATTAGACTTCATTTTCAGCTTTTTTGTCTGTGCATTTCCAACTATTTCTAGGTTTTTGGTTTAGATGCCAGCTGACGAAGGCAAGTAAGATACCAAAGAGATGTAAGCATTTTTTCTGTTATTAAATCAAGACTGAGAGTTATTGAATTTAGAAATAGTTCATAATTCCCAGAATCTTCTACTTCATATGGATCTGTTGGCAATAAATGAAGATCCTTCTCAGAACCCTAGTTCTAAGCTGAAGATCTATTTAAAACCCTAGTCACTTTATCGCAGTCAGTTGTGTGCTTAAATTGTTCTTGTAGTTTGATACAATTATCACTTAGCCACTGCATTGGGGTCAAAGGCTCTTTGGCCCGGCGCACTAGTTTCAATTCGATCAACATACCCTAGCCCATCATGCCTTGAACCCAATTAGAATTTAGATGTGATCCGGTCGATTCCTATAACCAGCACGTGGAGTTGGAAAAGCGGATAAGATCCTATCGCCTTGCCCGAGATGTCGCTAAGGTCGTCAAAGAGTGGTTGGTTCAGTGCGCGCAATCTGGCTCTTGCTAGAGATAGAACTGAACAGTATTGCAGAGGAAATGGGAAAGAGTTTCTCTCGCATTTGTATTCCTGCAACTGCGGCAATGAGGGTCACAGAGAAGTGTGACCCTGAAACGTTTGCTCAGACAGGCAATCCTGCACCAATTTGGAGGATATGGTAGCCGAGTCGATGGATTTGATGGCCTATCTATAAGCATGCCAATATTTTGTTTATGCCTTGTGTCACGCTCTTATTGCGTGCAGTGCAGACCTCTCAGATGGCCAGTAATTTTGCCTGGAAAACGCTGCCAAAATCCGGTAGGGCGGTATGAAATTGATATTTTCGGTGATTCAGAGTAGACACCACACCGGCCCTATTACCACAGCTCATCTTAGATCCGTCGATGTATATGACCGTGTCCAAGCCCTTCACTACTTCGTCCCTCTTTCACTGAGGTCTTGTGGGGAAACCTACTTGGAAGCCATTCGTGCGATATATTTGTGTGTAAGTCAAGAGGTAAAAGATGCAATAGCACAGAAAGATCATCTGTTGGGGCCGACCTCGTTGCCACCGTGATGCCTACTGGCTATTGTTTGTAGTCTTTTCAGTTAGATTGGATTGGAGCTGTAAACTTGAAGAGTTTGCTGTTAAAACTACAAATCGCATCAAAGCAAACGTAACCGAACGTCACTCAAACAATTTTGGGTTTAAAACGACCAAGGGTATCTTTACCCGCCTTTGCTACTGGTCCACGCTTCTGCATCATATAGCATCAGGACTGGAGATGATGAGGGGTCGTATAAATAGAGTTTCCTACTACACATTTGCCTTCCTAGGATATTCTCTTTGTTTCGGATGTGATCTAATTTTCAGAGTTTATATCGGAGCCGAGGTATATAAGGTCCCTAGCTCCTCCATCGTCAAATGGATGCGAAAACTAGACATGGCCCTGAACAACTCGTCTCTATAAACTCTGCCATATGCGGCCTTGAAATCGATAAACAGATGGTAGGTATCGACTTGGACTTTTTGGTCATCAGGATCTATGAATATTTGGTCGATTGTGGCCCAAAAGCGCACTGTTAGGGACCATTCAGTTTGTTGATAAATGGTTTCAGTCCTTCACACATCAGTTGGCACTTCAGACAAGATCTTGTATGCAATATTTAGAAGACTGATGTTTCTATAGTTGGCGCTGTTCAGAAGGTCTTCTTTCCTGTGGATTGGACAAGGTTAAGTTAGGTTAGGTTGTATAGAGTGTGAGCTCATCACAGTGGACTTTAGGCACTATATTGGGCCCATCGCCATCCCTGTAGAACCTTCACGGTCAAAAACCTAAACCAATTCACCCAAGAAATTAATTTCCCTACACAGAATATTGTTTTAATTTTATTTGTGAGGCCAATCTCCTCCAAATTTGTCGAAGAAGTACCTTTCAAGGTGTTTCATCCTGTACCGAGCAATAGCTAGACATTCACAAAGAAGATGAGTTATATCCTTTGCGACATGTAATGTCGTTTTCGGTTGTTCGTCCAGAACCGTCCGGAAGCAACCCGAACGCTTCTGAAAGCGTTCGATTGGCAATCAACTGACAGTTCTTCTACTGAAAAGAAGAGAAATTTGCTTCTGGATTTGAATTCAGAATCGCGGAGAGTTCTTTCGGACGGTTCTGGACGACCAACCGAAAACGACATAAGTCTTTGCAATGCCTGCACGTGTCCGTATTTGTTAAACCTAATCTCCTAGTGTGCTTCCTTAGAAGACAGTGCCCCAGAGAGTATCCCTATTGTACAGATTTTTTCCGATCTAGCTTAGCCCACAGAGCCTTTGAGACCCTGTGTCCTACTATATCCAACCATGTCTGATCTGCCCTATTTTTAATTTTCTCGAGAATGATTCTCTTGGCCACGGCTATTGATTGTCTTATACCCTCAATACTTTCATTAAGTGGAAGCTCTGCTCCGGTTTTGACCAGAACTTTAGCCCTTTCGTTATCCTCCAAATCACAGTGTCCGGTTACCCAACATAATCTGACTTGGTTCTGCGCGCATAATGCTCCAGCAGCCCTGTTGGATTTGAGTTTCGATGTTGCTATTCTCATTTAATTTTGCTCGGGAAGAGGGAATCGAGAGCCATGGAGGGTCCACTTGAGCAACATACACCCGCGACCCATTTAATGGACCGACACCGACTGTGAACAAGATTTCCTCTCTAAAGGTCTCCGCTTGGGTCTTATTGCATTGACACGTTCTTACCTTTTGGAAAAACGTTCGAAAATTGATATTTCCTCGATCCATTACATCCTGCAGCAAAGTCAATGAGCCTATAAGTCCATTTCCAGACGTAATGTCATGTGTTAGTTCTGCCCTTAAATTGTTGTAAGTTGTAGACAATATTTTCAATTTACTACTACCACGCACCAATCAGACTCATAGTTAAAGTAATATTAAATCGATTGCAATCACAAATTAATCTCCGATTGATCTGGGCAATGTTTCGAATTTGTTTCAAGAGTGAAAACATTGTCTGACGGATTCACACTCCATAAGCCTAATTAATTCCCAGCAAATGTTATACATCGTACAATTGTAATATTTGTTCACAAAATATTTTCATTCACTCTGATCCTGTACGAGAGTAAAGTTCACATACATTTATGTATTTCGTCTGGTCGGCTTACACCATATATACCACACTGTCGTATATGAACAACAATCCGGATAGTAGGGGACTATTCCCTTCCGCTCCCTAGGGGGTTCTTGTCTCATTTCAATTGGAAATCCAAATGTTTTCATACAATTTCCAAACAGACTCCGCAAATATTCCTCTCATTCAATTATTTGCAAAGTATAGCAATGCGCACAGGACGAGGGGTGGCGGGGTATACTCGACAAGCAAATACATTTCGACTTGTTCTTTTTTTTTTGCCAATTTAGTGGAGAGACAGAGTGAAAATAAATAAAAAAAAAATCCGTTTTAACAAGAAAATGAGAGTACATTTTAAATGCAAACGAGCTGCAATCAAATTCAGCGATCCTGAAGGACCTCTATCACCCCTTTAAAGGACACTGAATATTTAATTAAATTTAATAATTCCTCCACTTCTCGGTCCGAGTTATGGAGATACATATTCCCGATGTAAGGGAGTAAACCATCATGAATTTGAATTACCCGATGGATTGGCGTAGGGATCGTAGAAGAAGGATTGAAGGATAGTGTGTCGCTTCAAATTAGATTCATGTCTCCCATCTGTAAGGCTTCACTTGGGAGTATCAGGTTTTTTTTTTTTTTTTTTGCTATATACATATTTCAATTGATGTGTGGAAATGGAAATGTGTCCATGGTGAGGTCATCCTCCACAAGGGCAGCAAATAACTGAGTAAACAAAGGCAGAAGCCCAAAAAGTGTCATCGAAGGAAGGAAAGCGTAGGGGAAAAAAAAGAAGATGGATAGATATCGAATAACTGGCAGTCGTAGTAATTCTGGTTCTTTCCAATTACTAACGATGGGTACGACGAGTAGCACAGTGGCACTCTTCAAGACCATATGTAAACCCGATAGCTGCATGCTCGACGACTGCACTCTATAGCCGCGTCATAATGTACCGTCCACATGAATGCATCCAATTCCTGGACGAACGGAGTAGTAGCTACTTATACCATTGGCCGTGTGGAGTGGTCGTTGTCGTTGCTGGAATGAAATCGAGACGCTCCATTCTCTCCATTTGGAAAAAAAAACATGATTGCCATCATATTCCAAAGGGGGGTTAGGTATGAGAAGCTGTTAACTGCCAACAGGCAGCCATATATGTTTTTTACACACACATGCACTTGCCAAAGGCAAACAGAACAAAACAACACAAAAAAAAAACAGCGAAGCAGATCCTTTTGCATTAAATCGACACGAACGAATAGTTTTCCACTCAGTCCTTGAGGCCGAAACTTACCACCACCACTACCCCGTATTCGACACTTAAATTGCTTCCATTGGGAACTGATGGTATGGTTGTGGAAATCATCAGCGGGAATGTTTACTCTTTTGCTTGTGTTTCTTGATCGATCTGGGACTGTGGCTTTATCGTGTCTGTCTGGCATTTCAGGATTTCTTTAAGCTTTCTTTCATCGATAGATAGGAATGAACAAAAAAAAAAAAAGAAAACAATCTCGAACTAAAATCGATTGTCAGTTCTAATATCTCGACAACGACAAAACGACGGCGAAGAAAGTCTTTTGTTCGGACTCCTAAGAGAGTTGTTGCTGGACGTCTATTTTTTTTTATCCAAGTCCTGGTTTTGGTTTGGTTTTCGTTTTTTTTGTCTGTCTCTTCGATGGTTATATCGAGTTTCTTGAGGTACCCTCCGAGGGGCAATCATCCTTCAAATGTAGTATCGAATTTCCGAATGAACACACTTACACTGGTAATGTTTGGCTGAATAAGCATTGGCGGGGTATGTTATGTTTGTGTGGGTAGCTTTCAACATTTGCTCAAGTGGTGTTGCGGACTGACGTCAAATGAATGAAGCTGAATTCAATTTATTGGCCGAGAATAATTGATAAGGACGCTTCAATCAATCTGCGTTTTTTTATTTCGTCGATTTGAGTTTTTTTTTTTTATTATTATTATTATTAATTTGCTGAAATTGGCAAAATGCTATACACAGGAGGGTAGGATGGGGAGAATGTATGGTAGTGTTTCGATACTGTCAGATTGTTGTACAACTGATAAATATAATGTATATGTACACTCGAGTCCAAGCTACAAACTGATTGCAATATTGATTTACAAGTTCATGTCTGTCCAGTTTGTGCATATACGCGAGTTAAGGGTCCTTTTTTGAAGGCTCCCTTCAAATAAAAACGAAGAAATGTGTCAGGAGACCATTTATTTATAAATATTTCAAGAAACGGATGCTTTCAGAATGACAGGAAGTATGTTTTGGCGAAAAGTACATTTTAGATTACAGTAGCTACCTATTTTAGTGACCAGGTTCGCTTTACGCTTTCGGCTATTAACGAGTTGTTTAAGTTAAGAACTTTGAACTAAATTGTTACAAACCTGTTTAACAAATAAATCCCTGAGGAAGAGTTTGATAAAAACGAGCAACAAATAGACTTTTCAGTGCACCAACAAAATTTAATGAATACCAAATAGAACTGTCAAACGACAAGTGTCAAAAATGCTCCGCAAACGGAATGATACGTTTGACCGTAAAAACCTATCTCTTATTCATAGAAGCCCATAAATGATAAATGCGAAGAGCCCGTAATACAGAAGCCCGTAAATGAACATTTTCAAAAAGCCCGTATTTTTACGAATTTGGGTGGTCCCCTAAAGTTCGTTATAAGCGGGCACTACTGTATAAATTTAAAAATTAAAATATTTCAAGTTGGTTTTTTGCTTTTGAAGTTGAGACTTTGCAAGAGGAACTATAGGTTGAAGGCTGGTTGGTGGTCATTTAAATACCTATCTACGGTAGATACCAAACCAATCTTTTGAACGAAGTCGCTTGTTGATATCAAAATTTCCAAAAAAACTACATATACTTAGAAAAATGTGGGTGTCGAACTAAAGTGTGTATATCGACAAGTTTTTTGGGGCACTGCTGAAGCCTTTAGGTCCGCCTTTTCTAAGAAAAATAGTTAAACAAAAAAAAAATTGGTTGGGTTCGGAGGACTTAATGTACCATGTCCAATGTCCATGTAGGCACAGTAGCGCAGTGGTTAGTGTGCTGGACTACTGTGCGAGGGGTCCCAGCCCCAGGTTCGATCCCCGGAAAACAACAAATTACAACTTAAGGTTTTTTCTACTGCGCCACCTCTTGCGAACGTCTGACAAACATCCGAGAGTATAACTGTCCCGAAAAAGCTTCTCAATTCAGCCGTTCGGACTCGGCATAAAATTGTAGGTCCCTTCCATTCGTTCCAAAAATAAAAACGCACACAAAACGAACAAGTTATCCAAGATTCGAATGATGCAATGTCCGGTTCGTACCCCAATAAGCATAAGCACCCACATTTGCGGCCCCACTATTTATTTCGTTCCGAAAGTGACATTTTCCGAAACCGAATATTTGGTACTCTCTATTTCAAAAGCGAAATGATATCTCCAAATGTCAAAATATACGGAAAATCGAAAGTATTAGAGAGTAACGAATTCAAATAGGATTGCCTTTCGAAACGAAATAGAGGGTAGAGACCTTGGTTTGTATTGAAGGGTGTTACAGTCTTTGATATTTTAATCACTGGTGTTGATGCAAAATAATTTCTGGTACTCTGAGATCGATTCTTTGGATGGATAACTTCATTTTTAGCAGCCTGAGGCCCCTATTGTGAGTGTCGATAGTTAATCGTTGATCGACAACTGTCGATCGATCGAGAACTGTGATTGCCGATTGCGATCGATATTTGTCGATTTGACAGTCGCTTGTAGTCGATTACAAAGGTCTGATCGATGCTTTCTCTTGGAAGTGAAAAAATTTTGTGCGTACGAATAGCTAAAATCAATCGACGCAATCGACAATTGTCGTAACGATCGCTGATCGACAATCACAATAAGGGCCTAAGTTTTATGACTCCTATTAAGGACCTTATTTGAGTGGCAGTTTTGTTATCTCCCATAATTCTTCATTCGTCGTCGCCACCATTCTATACGTCATTGAACTTCCAATTTTGCGTTACCAATTAGGCCCAATGCACACAGAGCAACTGGAAAGAAACTCATCAGCGATACGAATTGATAACTAGTTTGCTTTGAGTCATTCCCTGTGTAATCAAATGGAACGACGCACACGACGCTTCTGGTTGAAAACTCGTTTGCGATTCAGAAAAACCAGTTTGTAACCATTCGTCTGTTGATTTGCGTGTCGGGTTGCCTATTGATTTCAGTTTCTAGTTTGTCGAAGATGAGCGAACAACAGACCAACCTGTTCCTGGTGGGAGAGGTTGAAAACGATTTTGATTGGTGATGACTGATGAGTTTTCTGGTATGTGGAGTCAAGTCACCGCTTAGTCCGTCTGTAACCCGAGTTGTCAACCGGTTTAGTTTTTTTCCAGTTGCTCCGTGTGCATTGGGCGTTACCGTCAGCCAGTGTTCGAACAGATATAAAGCTTAGATAGGTATTGCCTTTTCTCTGAAGTCTTTGGGCCCTATTAAAAATAATTTACGTCAAAAGTAAACCTGGATTGTTGAATGTAATCAAGCATCAAGCCGATTTTAGCTGGAGGTGGGCCAAATACAAGTTTCTTTTTAAAAACACAATAAAATGAACAAAATTAAAAATGTTTCCATGTTTTATGGCTTTATTAGTAAGACCAAAAATTCCCATTAATTATGGAACACAACGTTGTTCAAGTGGCAGCCTCGGCTGGCTTCGCAGTAGCGCATTCTGTCATTCCAATTTTCCAAGACCTTGTTGATGGTTTGGGGGTGTAGCTCACGGATTGTTTGGATGATATTGGCCTTAAGTGCTTAAACTGTTTCCGGATTGTTGGCATAACATCGGCCCTTCACGGTTCCCCACCTCCAAAGAGGTCAAATCGCAGCTCAAAGGCGGCCAAGTGACATCGCCAAGACGGCTGATGAAACGATTTGGGAACTTGGTGCGCAATAGCTTGATTGTGGTATGGGCTGATGTGACAAGGCGCGCCATCCTGCTTGAACCAGAGGTCGTCCAAATCCATGCCTTGAATTTAGGTAAAAAAAAAAGTCGGTTAACATGGTTCTGTAACGCCCACCGTTGTTCGCAGCCGCATTTTCGAAGAAAAATCGTCTAATAATGAGTCAATGAATTGAGCCTCACACTCTCGGCTATAGCAGCCGTCTGTATGCACTGTACGTCGATAGGGCCATGAGTGTTGTTCACCAGTCTCACGAACTTTTTGCCCAAACTTGCGTACATCAAACGCCGTGGGTAATTCATTTCGGCCAAAACTTATTTTCAAAAAACCCACTATTTGGGCTAAAGAGCACTCACTTTGGAAATATGTTTTCAATATTCCCCAACGTTGTTCAAGCGTAAAACGAATGATACTGACTTTCTGTCAAAATTTCAAGAGGGAAACAGCTGTCAGTGTCAAAATAACCTATGATTTAAAAAGAAACCACTAGATGGCCCACTCTTTAGACGGGCTGCTTCTGAGATACATTGGAAATGGACGACTTTGAGAACACATGGCTTCAACAAGACCCCCTCATACATCAAACAGTCCAACACTCAATTTTCGTTCATGTGAATTGAAGGCCTTGAACTTTTATCATTCGAGATGCGAGTATGATTTTGAACCTAGAAGTCCTCGGCATATCTTAATATGCTCGGCCCAGGATGCCGATACGGACCTGTTGCACCAATTACATTGTACGTACATATTTATTTATTTTATTTGTACAGGTTTACCTGAAGGGTATTTTTAATAATTCACTGTGACACTTCACTTTTGAAAACATATCTTGATTATTCCAATACCACTGTAGCGTATTTGAAAATCCTTTCGATTTAAAGCTCTTATTGTATAACCCACAATGGGATTACATTCTCATGCGAGCTGCTGTCACACTCGAATCACATTGAAACTCTGCTCTGCATCTAGTGCTACAGTGGCACATCGTTAAGTCAATTGCATTCGCTGGTTTTTTTCATTCGTACATCAAAATATCCTATTGTGCGAGTTTTTCCTGACAAACATTTTCCACAAAGCAATTCTACATTACGCAGAAAAAAAGAAACCGAACAACAACAGTGGTGATGCAGAGATACAGATCCAGTCATCGTCCTTGTCCCTGGCGCTATCAACATATCGCTTCATATTTCCCTGAACGCGCACCAATACAATTCGCTTGGATATGTTTAGCGATTGTGCATTCAACCGTCAAAGGATACCTTTTTGCCGGATGGAGACACAAATTTATTTTTTCACGTTTCTCGTTTGCACCGTTGCGGTTACGACGACGAGTGCTGCAGTACCAGCAAGCGGCACCCACACGAATCCAATTATCATCATAGAAAAATGAAACAAGCAATAGTGTATAGGTATATCTAATACCGAAGCATAGTAGCTACATGCCATAAGGTGTGGTAAGGGCACCCAACCCTCTCATATACACAATCCATTTGTTCAATATTGAATTGTTGCCCTTTAGTATTTTTTTTTTCTTTGGATACTATTGAATTTTTTTTGTTGCGAGATTATGGTGGCAGGTGTCCTTCCGCTGCTCGATATCAATGGATAACGTTTCAAAAAAAACGGCCAAACAAAATTTTAATGATTGTCGACAGTGGAAAAACAGGTGATGTCATATTCCTTGGAAACTCTTTCATCCATTCACTTGGGCTGGGTGGGAGATTTTATTTTTGACAATCCTTCAATATACAAAGGAGTGCGCGTTTATACACGGTTCCTTGTCATTGTCACGTTGCCGCATACAAAGTAGGATCCTGTATCCCCCCCCCCCACAACTAAATTCTGTTCAACGGGAATATAATAATACTTTCTGGATTCGCTGTAGTTTTGGTAAATTGTTCCGGTTCAGATATTTCGGTGAAACGTATACTCGTTTATGTGAATGCGCCTGGATTAGACCGACATAACTGATAGCGCGCACAACTTGTGCAGCGAGATTTCGGGTAAATATCCTCTAATCTGGATAATCCTTTGGCAAACTTTATGCTTTTAGCCGGTATTGTGTACTTCCTTTGAGTGTGGGTTATGTATATGAGTTTGTGCGTCACAATATCCTACTGCTCTGCACTAGTGTAGATAGTGCAATGGAAAACTTTCAACTGTTTTAATTAAGCTTATTCTCGGACAGTGTCAAAGTGTCCTCCTGATATTAGTTTGTTATACCTATTATTTAAAGTTACAGTGCGGTCCTTTAAGGCGGGGAAAGAGAATGCAACCATTTTTTTCTTGCTTTGACTCACTCAACCTGGGTGTGATGTTTTAGCATTCGGTATCCATCACAACCTCCTTGAGTGAGCGATAGCAGGACAAAATTTCATCTATACGGTTGCTGATTTTATTTTCTCATTTTTTTATAGTTATATTTTATGTATATGTACTTTTAAAACAAGAATAGAAATAACAGCGTGAAAAAAATGTATTTTAAATTTGGACAATGTTTAGTTTTAATTTTTAAAATTTAGAATTTAGAATTTATCAGTGTTTTAAAAAATAAAAATTCTAATATCAATGTAACCCGCAAATATCTGGACAGTGTACACACTTGCAACTCTGCGGTTTTTTTTTTGTGCATCAAATCATTAACATTCATTATCAATTGCAATTTTCGGGCCACAAGGGTTTCTGGTGTAGGGTGTAAAAATTATGAAGTGAAAGTAAAATTCTTCGGTGCACCAGGAAATTCTATTTATTTATTTTTTTACACGTCATTTATTAAGATTGGTTGCACAGTCGAAAATTTATTATAAAAAAAATATATTAAAAATGGTATGCCATCTGTTGGTTTCTTTTTGAATCATAATATACTGTTTTGACACTGACAGTAGTTCTTATGGGATAAAAAAATGTACAGAAATGGATCGATTTTGAACAACTTTGGGAAATATTTAAAAGTTAATTCCAAACCCAAAGTGGATGCTGTGGATTGCCAAAGCAGTGTAAGATCTGCTCAAACCAATGCGAACGCGAGAGCTAATTTCGCGCGGGAAACGACACCTCAATGTATTTATTTCCCATTTTCGCGTTTCGCTTTAGTTTGAGCAGACCTTTAATGGCGTTCGCAGTTCGTGAGAATATTTTTGCTGATGGATTGCGGGGTGCCATTAAATGTCGATGCTGTGCGAATAATCCAAAAACAATTTAGACTCACAAGAACAGTATTAGTCGAGCTATTCGTGCAATAGGGGCCGAAACCATCGAAAATGTATTGAAAAATTGGGTTAAGAAGATGGGCCTACTGTCAACTCAGCCGAGGAAGCCATTTGAATGAAATAATATTTATAACTAATCGGAAGACTTACACTTTTCAATCTCTGCTGTTGAAATAAAATCGAAGCTTTCAAGTCGCTGTCGCGATGAGCTACGGATTCTTAGCGCGCAGCACAACGTAAGACTATGAGGGTTCCCGGGCACGGGCACAGAAGTGTGTTTGAAAATGAAAAAGCCGATGAGCTGGCAAGAAAAGTGTCCTCTCTTGAACTAAACCAGGCCGACACCACAATAATGATTCTAGTAATCTCAGACAGACGATTGAAAACAAAATACTAATGGCGACAAATGAAAGATGGAGCAAGCTCGACTCCTGTGGCATCACCCGAAAAATGTGGCTAATCTATAACAAACAGAAAACTAAGAGAATCTTACAATTCGACAATAAATCCTTGTCCTCGATTGTGGGTAGGTATTATCACCTCCACAGAATATGCTGAAATACCACACCAACAAAATGGGAATCAGTACAGATGACTTGTGCAGAGGATGCGGTGATGAGGAGGTGCATGAGGACATCCCTCACTTTTTATGCCACTGCCCAGCGCTCTGCCACGTAAGAAATAAAATCCTTGGCAGCTACTTTTTCGAAGATTTAGAAAAACACTTTCCGACAGTTCCATTAATGTCCTACTTAAATTTGTAAGTACATTGGGTTGGCTTACCAATCCGTATGTTTTTTATAGGTCTTCAGTGTGTGGGAATCATAAACCTCTAGCGCATCACAACGGATCTACATATTGTTCTAAGTGTGGCACAGGTTTATCCTGTTTTGCCTACCCATTAACCTTACCACAATGGCTTGTGAGAAAGACCACCAGCTTTCTGATACTATCCTTATTTAGGTTGGGGATTTTCTTGTAGGAACATTTTTCCAGTGGCTTAGACGAAGTTGTTGTTTCCAATCGTTAATTAGACTTAAAGCGTAACCCAATTGATTCTGCAATAGGGTTCTGTCCATAGAACGCGGATTTAGATCCAGCCCTAGCTATAGTTGGTCCGCTGATTCGTTGCCCGCAATACCTTGATGGCCGGGTACCCATTCAAGTTTGACCTTGTTATTATAAGACTTACTCTTTTCGATAAATCAAAAATCGTTGAAAAGTATTCAACTGTGTTTTTGATTTTTATTTGCGGGATTTTTTATTGCTAGTGTTTTTCTCAACAGATGGCGGTGCAATTAGCCTATGTGATCAATCATGCCAAGTTGTTGGCTTCACAAGATAATGGAAGTTAGGGGCTACACGTACTGAAATATTGGGTTATGATGCTTGTGTCGCCTGAGTTCTGATGTAGTTCCTATTCAAATGTGTATAGCATTTCATCAATATTTCCATGGTACCTACAAGAAATGCGTTTCCAAACTGTTGATGTTATCAATGACATGCATTTCGCTCTCGTATTAGTGGAATAGGTTGTGTAGGCAAATGCCCACTCACTAACTCTTCTTTAAAACAGAGTTAACTGCTCTGCGCCAGTGTAAAGGGTCCGCCAAATAACTATTGAATATTTTCTCAAATTTCTTTTTTTATTTGAAAGTACAATCCTTCCGGTTAATAATGGAAAATAATTTTATTCAAATGGCTGCCTCGGCTGGCCATGCAGTAGCCTACACGATCGGTCCAATTTTTAAGCACATTATCGATTGTGTGCAGCTGTATTTCACCAATGGCTTCACGAATATTGTCCTTTAAAGCGTCAATTGTGTCAAATCGCAGCTCCGTGGTGGCCAAACGACATCAGCTCTGCGGCTGATAATGCGATGTTCAAAAACAGGGCGCAAAACATCGAGTGTAGCTTCGGCTGTGTGGTACGTAGCGCCGTCCTGTTGAAACCAAATGTTGCCAATATCCTCCTCTTCAATTTTTGTGAACAAAAATTCGTTCAACATGGCCCGATAACGATCGCCATTGACTGTAACGGCCACTTCTTGCTCATTTTCGAAGAAAAATGGCACAATTATTCCTTTTGGACCAAAAACCGCACCAAACAGTGACTCGTTTTGGGTATATTGGCTTTTCAATGTATGCGACAATTTTGCTTGTTTACATACCCGCCAAGATCGAAATGAGCTTCATCTGAAAAGATGATTTTTTTGGCAAAATCGGCATCTTCTCTAAGTCGATCGCAGGCCCACTTAGCGAAGCGAAAACGCATTGGATGGTCAGTTGGCTTCAACTCCTGAACCAATTGAACTTTGTATGGCGTCATAGCAAGGTCTTTATGCAAAATTCGTCTCAATGATGTCTCCGAAATGTTCAATTGTTGAAAACGACGGTGAATTGATGTTGATGGCGCTTCACGCACACTTTCTGCCACAGCAGCAATTTTCTCGGGTGTACGCACTGTTTTTGGCTTTTCATGCTTTGGTTTATCGATGAGTATAACGAACATACGGAGCTGACGGTGCTTCTCTTCTTCCAAAATCCGTACGCAATTTTCGCACACATTCTCCAACATTACCATGTTTTTCAAAGTAATGTCGCAATATTTCCCAGCGTTGTTCAAGCGTATACACAACCATATTCGTTCAGCGGAAGGATAAACATAAAACTAATTATCTGTCAAATCAGACATGAGCTAAGTGTTACCATTCGCGAAATAAGCACTAGTTGAAAAAAAAAAACGTTAGATGGCGGACCCTTTATAATCAGCCTGAAAATATGCAGTGGTTATTGCTTTAAGTCACTCCCGTTTGCTATAAATAAAATACCTACCGTGGATCTTAAAAGTCTCAAATAGAGGCTCTGAAACTCCGTGCTAAATATTCAACTTTGCAGAAATATTGCTCAAAATTTGACCATGCGGATTGATAGCTGAAAATGCAGTTCTAAAATTATAATAAGTCCATAACACATATGAATCGACTTTTTTTAACAGCATAAAAATGCATTTTATCATTGCACTTTTGAAAATTAATCAATAAATAAATTTACTCCTCTATATCTTTCCAAAGCCATGCATGTAGTCACTACTACCTCTTAACTTGGTTGACTCTGGTATCTAACTCGTAAATATTTTATTACATGCGAGTGCAATATGTCGTAAAAATATCGTTATGACATGAACATCGCTGATATCGCTTCGTTTCATTTCATATACTGCTCATGAGTTTTTGATGTGTGTGTTCTTTAGTATAGTATTCACGAACGGAGGTGGTGATTCCCATCCTTTTCGAATATTGTTCGCTCTATATAAGTTCTTTAAACTTGACTTAAAACTTTAATATGATTCCGATTGTCTGTCACAAGTTCAGATGTTTGACACAAACCACCAATTCGGTTCAATGTGGCTTTTTGACATCCCACTTATTACATTGTTTGATATCATTTGAAAATAATCTCAAATTTGTATCAGCTCTCAAAAACTGTCAGAAAGTTTTTTTTTTTTGAACTACTATCTAGACTGCACATTGCTTGATATCGTTTGAAAAATGACGGATTTTTACTTTTGACAGTTCTTTCAATGTGTGTATACATAGTTAATCTCAATAATCGAGAGAGAAATCTCATAATTTTAGGAAAAGTAAATGTACAATGTTCGGTATAAGTATTTTCAGAAAACTAAAGTTAATTCTACTCATAATTTGAACTTACTTCGTGTAAATTTTAGCATCAATGGAAAGGTCATTTAAATTCCCTTTGAATGATACAAAACTTTCCTTAAGTACCCATTGAACATTTTGAATTTTTGTGAAAGTCCACTTTTTTGACTTTTTTCCTCGGTTTCAACAAAAAATGTTTTGATGCAAAAAGTTACCCATTGATTCAGCAATTTTTATGCTGATAGCATTTTTTTCGAAAATTTCTTCGCTAATAATTTTTATGATTTTTTGAATGGGATGATCTCAGAAAAATTTTGTATGAAAAGGAGGAAAAAAGTAGCTAAAATAGTAATTTTTAGCAATTTTCAAAAAATCATAAAAAATATTAACGAAGAGATTTTTGAAAAAAATTGCTGAATCGAAAATACAAGAACTTATCCAGTACCCATCCTCTTACTTTGAGAGAAAATTGATAGATGTCAAACGGTTTGGCAACGTCACTGGGTATATTTAAAATTCCTTAAGTCTTAAATTGAGTAGATTTCTTTGGGGTAAAATGGCTAGTAGCTCGATTGATTAGATTGACATGCAATTGAATCTACCGGACATTTTATAATTCACGATTATGTTTCATAACTAAAATAAGTTTTACATCAAATATGTTCCAATTTGGAAGCAAAAACTGTACCACGAGGATTGGCTTGTCGGTTAAGGCGACGACCCATAGAATCCGTCGCATCCGTTGCGGCAACGTATTCGACTGACAGGTTGATAGAATACACAGCAGCTTGTGGAAGGTGACCCATGAGCAACGCACGTGCCGGATAAAGTAGGTTTACTTTATACTTTTCTGTCCGTCGCATCCGTTGACAGTTGGCAGAGCGTGAGAGGAAGCATTTTCATTGGTGGAAATATAAGATAATGAGAGAAACTGTCTCTCAGATGTCATCTACTGTCAACGTATGCGACGAATTCTATGGGACTGTTCGTTCCGTCGAATACGTCAATCCGTTGACGCAACGGATGCGACGGATTCTATGGGTCGGGGCCTTTACCCTATACCGGTGTGCCTTGATCAACTAAGAAACTGCTCACATGGTGATGATTACGATGATGATGAATATGGGCTTATAATAAAAACTCAAACGCATTTGGTCAATCAGCTATATCAGACTTAGGAAACCAGTATTTTAAACGTACCCACTGATGAAACGTCGACTTTTGTCTACTCTGACAGACCAGCATTCCATATTGATAGCTAGATGGCTAGCTTACTTACTTACTTACTTAGTCACTTAAGGTTTCGCTACAGTCCAGGGTGGACCTGGGCCTCAACCAACAAGCACGATCATTGGCCAGCTATCTCCAGTTTCGCACGCTAAGTTGATTAAGGTCACATTCCACTTCCGTGCGCCACTTGAGTCACCGTCGTCCTCTACTGCGCCGTCCCTCGGGTGTGGATTCGAAGATCTTCCGGGCCGGAGCATTCACGTCCATTTCGCTCTACATGACCCAGCCACCTCAGTCGTTGGTCGTTATCATCCCCTTTTGATAAAGGCCATGCATCAGCAGCACAGAGAACGACTGGGATGATTAGGGTCTTAAAGGGTCACCTTAGTTGTTCGAGAGAGGGCTTTGCTACTCAGTTACTTTCTTAGCCCAAAGAAACAGCGATTGGCAAGAGTTATTCTTCGTTTAATCTCAGCGCTGGTGTCATTGTCTGAGTTCATAGCGGAGCTTAGGTAGACAAAGTCCTTTACTACCTCAAAGTTATATCTGTCTATAGTGATATTCTGTCCAATACGTCGGTGTTGGGTCTTCTTTCAGGATGACAGCATATACTTTGTCTTGCCCTCATTGACCGCCAAACCATCTTCGCCGCTTCCGTCTCAATGCTCACGAACGCGCCAGTGACATCACACTGCCTTCTGCCGATTATGTCGATGTCATCGGCTGGCTTAGCCGAGTAGATGCACGGACTTTCGGAAGAAAGTGCCTCTGGTGTTAACGTTTGACTTTTGCACTATTCTTTCAAGAACGATGTTGAAGAAGTCACATGACAGCGCATCGCCTTATCTAAATCCCATCGAAGGTCTCGGTTTGTTCTTTACCGACCTTGATGGAGCAGCGTGCATTCTCCATTATCATCCTGCTCAAACGGACGAGTTTGGGATGCCAAAACTAAACATTGATCTCTATAGCCCAATAAATGCTGTCATATAGGCGGCCTTAAAATCGATGAAAGGGTGGTGGGTATCGATTTGGATTTCCTTGGTTTTCTTCAAGATCTGCCGCACTGTGAATGGTGGACTTTCGATTATGCACTTTCCTGGCATGAAGCCACACTGATAGGGACCAATCAGGTTATTGACGAAAGCCTTCACGCGTTCACACAACACGATAGATAAGATCTTGTAGGCGATGTTAAGAAGACATATAATTTAGTTTATGTGTTTTATATTAATTTGACGTATCGCCAGGCATCCATCTAGTGCTATACCTACTACTGCTCAATTTAACGATCATCCTGTTTGACATTCGGGATTTTGGATTTCTATTTTAGTGATAGTCTGACAACATTTGCATCTGTTTTGTTTTGTTTGGTCCAGATTGATCACATGACTAATTTTTCGATTGACGTTGGCAGAGGGTAGCGACCCATCTAGTCAAAAAAAAAATCCTGCCTGTCAGTTGAATTTCAAATAGACCCGTTCCAAGTCTTCAACTAAATTAACATAAATTGCTAGAATTTGACAGATAACTTTGGGGAATAAATCAAAATCCAACAACGCTAAGGAGTTGTGTTATTTTTCGGGTGACGTTAGTAACAACAACATTTCCCAAGTTCCCAAAGTCGCTAAATGAACAATTGCTATCCTTTTAGTGAACAATAAACAGCTTGGAATGTGTCCCTTGTTGACAATTCAGCCTAGACAAATCTATTTGACGTTCCTAATACACCAACTATAGGTATCCGCACACGCTCCAATACCTTGTAAATGAAAATTGGGAAAGAATCAAAGAAGAATATCAAAGAATCTGTTCGGAGTTTAACAACTTCAATACTTTCGTACTGTATATTAATTCATGATGAGAGTATTCGAGATTTTCGCTTCTTCATTTGCTAAAGATTGGGTAAACCGTAAACTATTTGAATAAAATAAATTATTCACCGATTTCTATTGAATTCCATTATAAAGGATAATATTTTATGACAAAGGGGTCAACCCTGTTTAATTTAAAGTTCTCCAATATACCTACGTTGAACATTCCGGATGAAGGCAAATAATTTTTAAACAAAAACCCCCCCTTTATTCAAAAGCAGATTGCTACAACTGAAACCAACCATTTCTCAACAGCTGTCACCTACTGAAATAAATTCACTCCTCCTCCAAATATAGGTCCTTGTGTCTCTGTGTATCTCTTAGCATAAATTAGGATATGAATGTTCCATTAATAAAATTCAAACTGGCCTTCATCTGCAAGCACTGACCCATGTTAAATTCACATGGAAAATCCAGGATTCTACGAATCAATTACGCTTTCTAAAGCAGCAGTAGCCGCCTCCCGTTACCGCCCCTCACAGTCACAAGACGATCCATTTTTGTATATGCTTTCAGGTTCACTCATTAATTCAGGGCAGTCAGTCGACAAAAACGTGAAGTCCTTTCGGAAAGCCTAAAGGGACTTTTTCAATTAATTTTTAACAACATGCCCAACAAGTAGGGAAAATTAATTAACCCCTTGTACATTTCAAAGTAAGGAATTTTCCAAACTCGCATTCCCCCCACCTTTGTTGAAAATGCCAAATCAATGGAAAACTATATATGAATGTATATATGGAAGGTATTTCAATTGAAATCCTTTTTTTCTTCCCTTTTTTGTGTTCCCAATCTCACATGTAAGCACAAGAGCGAAGAAAACTTTTCAATCTCTTAATGATCACAAACGCACCACTAACCATTAACGATGACGCGCAAATAGTGGAAAGCATTCCGCCCAAATGACTAGCCCTCTCTAGTCGTGCTATCCAACCACACCTATAGTCGCGTCATTCCCATAGGCATTAAGGCATATCGCCTTCGTCTTCGTCATATATACAAACAAACACAGCCCAGCACACAACTTGTTGAAAATTCATTATGGCACTTTTTTTTTTTTTGTTTAACGAGCCCAAGCGGACGAACCAAGCCTTTGTTTATATGAAAATGTGTCCCCTCATTGTGGGTGCCATTGGTTAACACTGGGGTTGGGGTTTTTGGATTTATACCATTCACCCCGGCGACCACAGCACACAAATGAACCTCAAACTGCTTACTAACGTACTCTATGCTTTGACCCTAGTTACCGCAGAATAAAAGCCAAAGATATTCGAATCATCGACCAACATGGACATAAAATACAAAGCGAACTGAAAAGGATACCAAAACCACCCTACCCCGCCGCCTTCAACAACAAGGACAAGGACTAAGAACAATGGACGAAAAAAGACAAAAGGCGTCATCGTCGTCGTAGTCGGTTGATTTACATAAAAAAAAGCACACATAGGTAGTTTGTTTGGCAGTTACACGTTCGTCAACCCGTCGTCGGCGTCGTCTACATTACCATACCAGATGCGAGCGAAGTGTCACACAACAAGGTCGATAATGAAATCAGTAGAACTTAATCCTGACGAAATTCAATTGCAGTAACTAACTTAAGATTAGTTTTCAAATTAACATAAGACGTCGTGGTTGCCGGAGTCGGAGCCGGAGCCGAAGCCCGAGTGGGCCGGAAAAAACTTTACAAAATAGTTGCTGTCGTTGTTGTGCGATACATTGGAACGGTGTGTATACCACCCCTACACATATTTTACAAATTAGAATAAGTTAAAGA
Source organism: Cheilosia soror (assembly GCA_949372485.1). Lineage (NCBI taxonomy): Eukaryota > Metazoa > Arthropoda > Insecta > Diptera > Syrphidae > Cheilosia > Cheilosia soror. Next base: position 82,037,957 of record OX443561.1, read on the forward strand.
ACTCCCGCTCTCTCTGTGTGTTGAAACGAGATATGTATAGAGAAAAGAGGACAAACAAAAAATCAGAGTACAACCAGCAAAGGTGAAAGTTTCCTAAAACCCGAAATAGAAAAGTTTATCATCATCCTGTGCCACTTAGGTTGAGACCGACATTTTATTTTCGTTTGCCTCCTTGTGTAGTGGATGGCTGTGTTGCGTCCTATTTGCTTCACTTTGTATATGGAACTTGTTAAAGATTAGGATTAGTTTTTAGTTTTCGAGCGAGAGAGAGAATGTCACAAGCATACTTTGGGGATAGTTTTGGTCTCTAGTGGAAACGCCGTTTGAAGGGCGGTAGATGCCTTAATCTTTTTACCTGGTTAAGTGCCAGACGATATGGTAGGGCAGACGTCAAAAGGTGAAAAAATGCAGCAGCAATGTTCACTGATAGAATGTATGAATTAGTGGCACTACAACTCCCACACGCGCTATTTATTGTATGTATCGTTTTGGATAAGCTTTTTGTATGAAACTTGCGCCTAAAGGTATGCACAGCTTTTTAGTACGAAATTTTAAGGTTAAGTAGAGGAGAAAAACTACTTTCTTTCTTTCTCAAACTTCATTCAGTGAATATCCTTTAATGCATTTCTGTTCAAGATTTCGTTTAAAATTCAAATGAACATCATTACTTTCCCCGACACCTAGATGTCACTTCCATTTCAACAACTTGTCTCGAAATTACAAACATTTGCCTAAAGATTACATTATACCACCCAGTTACCAATTAAAGGACTCTGCAGATGTCATCTCCATCTTTAGTTTTCTCTTGTGCATTGTACAGTGTCCTCTACCTCTTCTCTGGATATTTACTCCCCTATTTAACGCGATCCCCTTTTTGCCAGGCCATCGTTGACAATGGTAATTACAGTACGTTTCGTTGTGTCCTTTCTCTTCTTGAAATTAACTCGAAAGCAATCGAATCAAATCCACAACTCGAATGCAGACGACACGTTGCAGTGTCCTACACCATCATTTGTTGTTGTTTTTTTAATCATCTCTTCGAGCACAGGACATTCAAGTAGTTGCACGTTTCGCATTGAATGCTTAAAGCCTCCGACTGTTGTATGTGTGTATGCATTTAGATTATGAAAAGAAGTATCCATCTAATTGGGTGTCAATACAATACACAGCAAAAAATAAAAAAAAGGAAAAAAAAAACCGTTTGAATAAACAAAAATCTCACAGCAGCGCACGTGATTCGAGTCCTATTTCTAATTGTATTTGCAGAATAACGAGTTGTTTGCCAGGATTTAATTTTATACATTTTTTTTTTCATGTCTTTTGCAGTTTGGTCAATCAAACCATGTCGACACTGAATGTCGGCGAGGTGAGGCGTGTCCTGACTAACGCTTTGGCCGTGTGGGAGAGCAATTCGAAGTTGACATTCCATGAAGTGTACAGCAAACAAGCAGACATTCAGGTCCTTTTTGCCAGGTAAGTCTAAATATTAAAGCTTTCAATTGGGATCGATCAAGAGAGATAATCTCATAACTTTATCCCTTTAATGGTTAAGAGATGTTACGCACGTTCTTTAGCGTTCTGGTTATCCTATTTTTATGGATTGGGATTCACCTACCGTGGCGCCGACTTTGATCGATTCCTTTTGAAAAGGCATCGCATTAAAAGTCAATATAGCGATGAAATGTCCTGATTTTACTATCAATCAGGATTCACAGAATTTGCCTTTTACACACATATATACAAATGACTTTATACCCTTGTCCCTTGCAGGCAAAATCACGGTGACGGCTATGACTTTGATGGTCCCGGCATGGTCTTGGCGCATGCATTCTATCCAGGCGAGGGTCGTGGTGGCGATGCACATTTTGACGAAGAGGAAAATTGGCTTCTAAACGGAACCCACACTCCTGAGGGTGAGTTTATTCAGTGTATACTATTTGAGAGGGAGGGGTGTACGCACTAATGAACAACATTTGGGTTGTGTGTAATGTCCTTCAGAGTTTGTGGTATAATTTGTATAGTAAACACGAAGACATTTGTGCGTTCTGTTTACTTTAGCGACTGTGGTCATTCAACGAACTGCTGCGTTAATCCAGCAGCAATTTATCAGGACCAAGAATTCGAGGACTTTTTCCCATTAAATTAAGTGGGCTTCGACTTTCAGTGAGAGATAAAGTCATATTATATGCAGGGGGAGGGAATTTGGCTTTTTGGGGCGTGGCGCGGATATGATACATATTATGTTATGTATAGCACCTACCCATGGCATGGACATGTGAAAGAAGAAGACCGATTATGGGTAATCAATCATTGCCAATGGGACTGAAGCTCAAATAAAAATTAATTGATATTGATTGGTTTGCCTGCACGCTATTGTCTCTATCTATACGGTGATGGTCTGATGTTCCTGCCATCGTCAGGAGTTTAGTTTTATCAAAAAGTTAAATGTAGCCAGTTATGCTAATTTATCATCATAAAAAAGGAATGCAATTTTTCACTGATATAAGTCGGAGCTCGGAGAGTTTTTGTTTGTCCATAAAATCGTTGGATGTGGACCGGACCGTACCGATATGAAAGATGAGTCTCTATTTGCATTTGATGAGTTGGTTATATTTATGTTGATGACGTTTAGCTTGGCATTTAATGGCGGAACTATTAAAGTATAGTCCTGGGGGGGAAGATGGTTTTTATAGTGTTTTTCGAGTGCCTAATCCCTGAAAACACATAAACTTTTAGAGATAACTTGCAGAAGAGGTTTTGTGGCTTGAATAATGAATAAAACTGTCATGTGTTTTGAAATGCTATAAATGTAATGTCATTCAACTGAAAGTTATTTCCTGCCATTTGGACAGGGCTGACTTCGAAGATTTTGAAAAAGTCGCAAAAAGAAGGGGATTTTCGTACAAAAAGGGGCAATACTAATATGTCCACAAATGGCACAAAAAAAAACGCAAAACGAGTGAGTTCACTAAAATTAAGTGGCTTACGCATATTTTCATCTCGTTCTATCTTATTATTGCGTTGAACATGGTTATAGCTAAATTGTTAATACCTAAACTTATGACAATAGGACATAAATAGCTGATAGCTGATACCTCTGGCTGATAGAAAAAGGACACATTCAGATCCCAATTAATTGTGAAGTAGTTTCGTAAAGTATTTATTAAGTCACATTTCGTATTTCATACACAAATGTGTTGTTTTTTTCAAAATGGGAAGAACTATCAACGAAATACAGAAAAGGGGCAAATATGGATAATTATGGAAAAGTGGTCTCATTGGGGATAGAAAGAAAAAAAGGGGAAAAATGCAACTTTAGTCGCATAAAGTCAGTTCTGCATTTGGATAGTCCTTTAATCTAAAGCTAGATCGTTTTCGTTTTGCTAACTGAATTTTGACTGGTAATCAGAGCGATCTTTGATTTAGGGATTGTAGGTGGCGAACGAAGACTTTGGTTGAAATGGCGCCTATATACACTTAAGTGAAAATTTGAACTATCTGACAGTCCACTTTGTCACGTGGGCTCAGTGGTTAGTGTGCTGGTGGCTGTATTACTGTGCGAGGGGTTTCAGCTTTGTTTGTTTCCCGGTAAAATTAAAATTATCGTTTTTTTCTTGAACATCTGAAACTACAAATGTCCTAGAAAAGGTTCTCAATTCAGCCGCTCGGACTCGGCATAAAAGGCATTTGGTCCCTTCCATTCGTCCCAAAAAATAACTCACAAAAACGAACGATTGTAAGAAGCTAGACCTACGCCTACGATGTCTTTACGGACCCTTTTGTGACGACTTTTTATTTTATTTTTAGGAACCAAAACACGCACTTTTTTAAGCACAGCATACCTACGACAGAAAGGTGATGGTTACGTGGTTTTTTGTCAGTCTCTCGGGTCCTATTTAATGAAAGTCGTAATATTTCTATAGTTTCTTATGAGAAAGAAAGAGATTTATTTTTGGCAATACTTTAGCTGTATAAGGCCTTATTTTATTTGAATGAGCTTCAGTTATCTATTGCCTGCTATAAAGTACGACTGTAAGTGAATTTTGGCAACTTTATAGCTCGAAAAGCTGATTTTGTAATGTACTTAGTTCGCAAACAGATATAAAACCTCGGGAACACAAATTACACCTTAAAATTGTTTCCACTGCGCCACCTCCCGGGAATGTATGACAGCATAGATATAACTGTCCTGTCCTCACGAAGCTTCTCAATTATTTACCTGTTAAGTTTCGGTGTTAATTTGTAAGTCCTTAATGATCGTTTCACACAAGAAAATGTTTGCGAGAAGCTATAGGCCCAGAGTCCTCTATGGATCAGTTGCACCAACAATTATTAAGGTAATCTACATTCAATTCGCGACAAGTTCCTGGGAGATTGATTTTAAACATAAAGTTAAAGATTTACACAATTTCTAGAAACAAATATGGACAAACATTCATTTAGAAAATTCTGTTCAATATTCCAATTTTATGAATGGGAGAAGCTAAGAGTAATAACGTTTCTCGCTTAAATTGGGGAGCAGCCCCTGCCCAAAATAAAAATCTCCTGTCACTTAATAGTTTTAGTTGCCCAGCTTTGCCCGTGCCCGTTAATAGTATTGCTCAAATATGTTATTGTCTATCAGTACAATGCAGCCAACTTTAGCTCTCATAAAAAAAAAATATAGGTGGCGCAACAGGCGGGTGACACCCAAGGCCTAGCTTCTCGCAACCATTCGTTTATCGTTTTGTGTGAGTTTCTATTTTTGGGACGAATGGAAGGGACCTACAATTTTATGCCGAGTCCGAACGGCTAAATTGAGAAGCTTTTTCATGACAGTTTGTCAGACGTTCGCGAGAGGTGGCGCAGTAGAAAAAACTTTAAGATGTAATTTGTGTTTTTCCGGAGGTCGAACCTGGGATCCCTCGCACAGTAGTCCAGCACACTAACCACTGCGCTACTGCGCCCACTTTAGCTCTCATGAGCGTCGAGAAATTCCGTTTTCAGGGTTCAATTCTTTGTTCAATCCTGCCTACATTTTGTTAAAAATATGTACTTTCAACAAGAAATATACGTTCTTTACCAAATTTCAATGCTAAAGCTGCCATAAATGTCAAGATATGCACCCCTATTCCCGTTGGCGTTTGTCGTAAACGACTCGTATTTCATTTCGTTTTGAAGTCGGTGTATATGCAACATTTTTGAGAGAAATGAATTGAAATTATGGTAAACAAACACATAGAAAAGGAAATACAATTGTTAACAAAACTACCAAAACAAATTTAACACAACACGAAACATGAATCGTATACGACAAGCGCCAACGGGAATAGGGTGATGGTTTTATTTTGAGATTTTGGTGGTCAGCAGTAGCACCATCTATGGGAAAACTTTAAAAAGTTTGGTTTACTGTTGCACTTTTCATTTCATAGCAAATTTGTTGTGTAAGTTTAAGGTCAATCGAATTAATGGTTAGTTTTCGAATTTTTCAAGGACAAACATACTCAGTCTGAAAGAGAGTAACTCAGATTAAACAAATATGCGATTTCAAATGCAATTTCAATGTTTGGACAGGACTTAGATGTATTTTTAACCATATTCGATACAAGATTAGACCATGGCCATACTCGCCTTCCCATAAACATATCGTGTCCAGCGAGGCAGGTAGATTTTGAGTAAGAATCTAGATGGCACAAAAAATGCACCGAAAATCCGCATACAGAAATAATTCTCGCATAAGCATGAAGGTTTTTTTCCTTACCACTGCGCTTTCGATACAAATCTTCTTCTAAAGGGTGTCCCATAATTCACGCAAAATTTAAATTTTGCGCCATTTAATAATACAGTGATGCCAACGAAAAAAAAGATAACAATGTGACAGCTGACAGTTCGGGGTTAGTAAAAATGGAGCGCTATACGAAACGCATTTTCATTGTTGAGCAATATTTTAGAAATAATGAAAGTTTGTCAGCTAGGTACAGTTCGCAATTTTCGAACAAAACCATCTTCAGTGATGAAGCTTATTTTCATCTTGATGGCTTCGTTAATTGCCAAAATTGTCGCATTTGGGGTTCAGAAAACCCACGAGTAATTGTTGATAAACAAATGCATTCACAACGAGTGACTGTTTGGTGCGGATTTTGGGCGGGAGGCATTATCGAACCATTCTTTTTCGAAAATGCGGCTGGTCAGGGAGTAACAATTAATTGTGTTCATTATCGTGACATGATAACCCAGTTTTTAGTGCCTAAATTACAAGATATGTATGTGACCAACATGTGGTTTCAACAAGGCGCCACATGCCATACTCCACACAGCCAGAGAAACAATTCAATTACTCATTGACATACTATACATGGACTGCTAGCAGCCAATTTTTCGTTGAAGCAAAAATAAGCACTAGCTCTTTTGGTTCACGGCGGAGAGAAACGAAAACACTCAAATGTCATCGAGCAATTCGTGCGATTTCGTTTGTGTCGAGGTTTGTGTGCTGAGTGTGCCATACTGCCATCTGTTATAGATCGTTTGAAATAATTTGAATAAGTCGTTATTTTTGCGCAGTTGCAATGTTTCTAGTGCTTATGCTTGCTTTATTTTTCCTCGCAGGTTTGTATGAAACTGACATTTCACTAGCGGTCCATGAATAGTATGTCAATGCAATTACTGTATGAGTGATGAGTCATTTCCTAATCGTGTAATCGGCCGTTTTTGCGATCAGAATTGGCCATCCAGGTCTTGCGATCTCACGCCAGTGGACTTTTTTCTTTAGGGTTTTTTGAAGTCAAATGTCTTGTCAAACAAGCCCACGACCAGCAACGCCTTGAAATATGAAATTGGGAGGTGTTTAATGAAATTCAGCCACATTTAGATATGCGAAATGGTCATAGAAAATTTCAATAAAAGAGTAACGTACCTAGGTACTTGCCAGCAAGGCCGTGGGGGCCATTTATTCGATGTTCCACACATAACCCCAATCTGTAGGTATTCTCTATGAATCAATAAAAAAAATTTTAATTTTCTAATTAAAAATCAGTATTGTCTATCAAAATTACATTTTGCATGAATTATGGAACGCAGCCTTTAGTATTTGCCTTGATAGAGTAAAAAGCGGGCGTCCACTTCGTCTTTACCATGGAAATTATTTTATTTCATTGCAATTGCGCCTTGTTTTTGTGTGTAGCCAAGTTGTTCCCCCGCACTATGGTCGAACTTTTAAGCGCTTAAGCTAGTGCTTAGTGGTTTATAGCGAGGTAGGTATGTATTTAAAATTCCCTACTAGCTCAAATTAAAGCTCTTTATTGTGACGTACTGTTCGATTTGCCAATGTTTGTGTATCCTTTTTTGCTTGCCCCTTATTTGTAACTAAACCAACATTTTTGTTTCAAACGCAGAACTGACAGCTGTCAACATAAACACTGTACCCTACAAAATTGCTCCGCGGTTTTTGTCACTACCTTTTCAAATACGAAGTTAAAGAAGTCACATGACAGCCCATCACCTTGTGTCTAACCGAAAGTTTTGTTCTGAGTCAATAAGCTTATGAACCCGTCAACAGCAACCTCCATTGAGAACAAGCAGACAAGCAAAACCATCGACAATTTCATAAAAGTGACCACTACTATAAACTATATTTCGAATCATCATCAGTCACTGTCAAAAACCAAACCTGATGCGTATCTATGTATATATACTCAAGTTTAACACAATTACAGAATAGAGTGTATGGTTAATTGAATTTTTGTGAAACTTTATCAATGCAATTAACATCATCGACGAACGAAGCAATAATTACTGCTATATGCCATCCATACGCCAAGCCGCGACTCCATTTTATTATACGAGTAGGAAGCATATTGCCTTTTTGTGGACCCTTTTATACCTCTTCTGGTTGACTATACCAACAAAGCTATAGCTAAATATTTGTCGATTGCAATTAATTTCAGCAAAATGGTTAATTAACTTGGGGTTGCTGTTGTCAGCGTGGGCCAGGCGGTTCCTGTTTCCTGTTATCGTTTTTTGGCGTAATATAGCTTGCGATTAGGTGACAATTCATAAACGCAACAGCACTATATGCAAGAGGCCATCCTGGCGCTGCAATTGGCAATGACATGTAATAGAATTTCATAAGTTTGCCTATAGGTTTTGTACATCAGATAAGGGCATATGGCAACAGGATATGCGGCGGAGATTTTTCGGGAATGCATGCGATTTACCTGGCCCTGGCACATATGCGTGTGGATTAACTTGATTAGAGAGTTATATTTCTCGTCAATGATGTTCTGGTCATGTGTGGTTGGAGTGCATTAAAGGATGTAGGTGCAGAGCTGGTGGAGATTGATGGTTTTCAATAATTTGTTTGTACTTAATGCGGGCCTTGTGCTACGAACCACTTTCGAGCCTACAATGTCCACTCAATGGTGTTCGTGTCCGTGTCATTTGTTTTCTAAGTACCTACATTTTTTAATTTATTTGAATTTCGAAATATTCTTTTCTGCTGTCTAAAATTAACCAATTTTCGACCCAGCACTTCTTAGGGTTCCAGATATGCAGATATGCATCAGTCGCCAGATATGCATCAGCGACATTTCTGTTTGCCAATTCATCTTTTTTATTTATATATCTGGCGCTCAAGGGCTTATGAATCGACCTACCTAGGATGCCCAAAATGATAATAATTTTTAGCTTGGACCTAAGGCCCAATGTACACGGAGCAAATGGAAAACAAGTAAAAGTGTTATCATCGGCCTGGCCGATGCTTTGATACCCTCCACTGAATAAAAGTCCTGCAAAATGTTTGCCACGCGAGTTAGTATGTGTCTAACATTAGTTTTGTATGGGAGGTAACAGAACTACTTTACCGACATGGATCATTTTTAATACCAACCTGACAACCGTAAAAATAAGACCTGTCACTCAATTTCAGTCGCCTAGGTCGATTCGTTTGGACGCTATCGTGATATCAACAGGCGGAGAGACACATGGGTCTACTAATGGTTTTGTATGGGAGGTACCAGAACTACTTGACCGACATAGCCCATTTTCAATACCAACCTGACGACGGTAAAAAGAAGTCCTCTCATCGTGCTTTCAACAGACAGACAGACAGACGGACAGACAGACAGACAGACAGACAGACAGACAGACAGACGGACATGGCTAAATCGATTCAGAATGTGATCCTGATTCAGAATATATATACTTTATAGGGTCTCCGGTGAATCCTTCTTGGCGTTACAAACGTAATGGCAAAGTGAATATACCTTCCTGTGGAGGGTATAAAAACTAAACCGGTTGGCAACTCGGGTTACAGACCAGTTACGGACTCAGCGGTGACTTGACTCTACACCAGGAAGCTCATCACACCAATCAAAATCTCTAGTTCGTTTAGTGTCGTCATGTTTTTCATCTTCGACAAACTAGAAACTGAAATCAATAGGCAACCCGACATACAAATCAACAGACGAATGGTTACAAACTGGTTTTTGTGTATCGCCAAATGAGTTTTCAACTAGTAGCGTCGTGTGCGTCGTCCCATTTAATTACACAGAGCATGACTCAAGCAAACTAGTTGCCAATTCGCATCGCTGATCAGTTTTTTTCCAGTTGCTCCATGTGCATTGGGCCTAAGGCTTATTGTCTTTATTATAGTTGCCTAAGATTGGCTGGTATTATTCTTGTACTCCTCAGTGAAACTCTTGAATTGTTGCAGTCGTAGCTAAGCTTTTCGACGAAAATTATATTTAACGCCTCATTAACGCTTCATACTTACTTAATATTTCCCCATTTCATCTCTTCTAGGAACAAACCTCATGGGTGTGGCAGTTCACGAGTTCGGGCACTCGCTAGGACTGGGCCATTCATCGGCCGAAGATGCCATTATGTTTCCTTGGTACCAAGGCTATCAAATCAATGGTGATCTGCCCGAAGATGATCGTTTGGCTATCCAACAGCTATATGGATCGAAAGAGAAACAATGGGGTCCATACAATCCTGGACCGCGTCCAACAACCACGACGACTACGACGACCACAACCACACGCAAACCAATGCGATACTACCCGTCTCGAAAAGATTCCAACAACCCTGAAGAGCCCCGACGAAGGCCATCATGGGAAAGAAACGATTCGCCTCGACATCCTGACAGTAGACCATCGTATCCCCGATACCCACCAAATGACCCACGATATCCTCAATATCCGAAGACCACCCCACGACATCATAACCACAATCCACATCATTATCCGAGAATGCGTCCCGACTATGAGTCACCTGCAAGGACGCCTCCACCAAGAACTGAAGCTCCGCCAACACACTATCCAACGGTTCGGTATTACTATCCCACAACTACGCACTGGCCGCGACATAGGCATCGCACAACAATGCGGCCGAAGAAAATCAAGCCAGATGGCTGCAATACACATTACGATGCCATATCTATGTTGCGGCGGGAACTCTTCATATTTAGAGATCAAGTAAGACACAACTTAAGATGTATAAATTTCGAATTATTGACTAACCTTTTCTCGTTTGCAGTACCTATGGCGAATTGGAGAACGAGGCTTGTACCCAGGCTACCCGCATGAAACCAGAAGACTGTGGAGCAAGTTGCCCGAAAACTTTACCAAAATTGACGCAGTATACGAGAATCAACGTGGAAAGATCGTTTTCTTTATAGGTATGTTTTAAAAATATCCTAAATGTCCGAGGTTCCATTACCAAAATCTCTTTCTCTCTATAGGCAGGCAATTCTTCGTTTTCAATTCGGCAGAGCTGGAGTATGGTTACCCCCGGCCACTCACAGATCTCGGTCTGCCAACATACGTCGATAGAATCGATGCAGCTCTTATCTGGGGACACAACAATCGGACCTACCTTTATAGTGGCACACTGTATTGGCGCCTGGACGAAGATATCGGCAAAGTGGAATTGGACTACCCACGTGACATGTCCATCTGGGATGGCATTGGCTACTACATCGACTCTGCATTCCAATACTCGAACGGTAAAACTTACTTCTTCAAAAATCTAGCCTACTGGGAGTTTGACGACAATCGAATGCGTGTGGCTCATTACAAGCCAAAACTCTCCGCTTACAAATGGATGAACTGTCCTCGAATTGAATCGAATGAAATCGACGAGAATCCATCGTTAAATGCGCCGCTAGTTTCGGAGAGAAACTTTCCAGTGTCGGCGTCGGCAGCGTTAACGAGGCGAAGATCGTCGTGGAGTTCCAGTGTCCTAGCAACAATAGTTCCATTATTTATGTACATTTTGTTAAACAGCAATTAAGTCGTCGTGCGCATTTCATCTTACGTTTTAGGTGCTTATTCAAATTGTTTAATATGTTAAGAGACCGGGATAGACGTAGCTGTTGCCGCTTTTTGAAACTTGACTCTCAAAAATGACCCACCTCGAAATTTTTAGCCTGTCTCTCAGATTGACTGCAACTGTATTCATCTATAAACTAGATGCGTTTGCCGGGTTTTAGAGTAGGGGAGAGCAGCTGCGCCTTAACAAAAGTGGGCGGAATGGAATGACTGTTTCACATTTTCACGGACGTGCCTTAAATTAAATTATAAAATACATTCATTCAAACATCTGTCAAAACCGAAATTGCCTGTTAACAACTATTAATAGTGCCTTAGCAAAACGTTGCTGCAGCTAGAAAATTACGCAAACTGACGACATTGAAAATGTTTGTAACCAAGTTCACAAAATGCCTATAGCTTTCTTCACCCACTGCCTTGTACTGGCCAGTATTCTCTTATGCGTTGCTTAGTTTTCTGTCACCTTATTTTTCAGGTGGCAGGGGGATTACTCCTATATGTTCACAACTCGCACTCAATACTTATACCATTGTTGACACTTGTTGTTTGAATCGACCTTGTTTTCGACAGCCAATACAAACTTCTATCTTTTATACAGATAGAAAGTTTTATGTTTATGCTACTGTCGGTTGAGTCGACGACTAAGAGAATACGGGTTTCTAAGTTTAAACGAAATTTCGACTATTCCATTTGCCGCCTACTTTAGGTCATGTTTTCTTACTAACCCTTAAGATCGTAATTATGTTAAGTTTTAGCCCGTACACAGCCATTTTGTTTTGTTAAGTTAATGTGATACTATGTTAATCTCAAAAGAACTAAATGTAATTTCATTAACATTGTTTACTGCAACGTAAATGAGAATATCTACCATGTAATTAAAATTAGATTTAAAAATAAAAAAAAAGAAATTGTATCGCATAGGGAATATATACTTTAAAGAATAATTTTCTTTAGGTTTTTGTTATTTAATTAGAAAATAAAACTTGTATCTTAAAAGAGAATAAGTGACTCAACAAAGATCTGTTGTTTGATATAAATAAGACAAAATTTATTAAAAAGAAAATATTGTGAACAAATTTTAGTTATTTAAAATAAATAAAAATAGAAAATAAAAATAAAAATAGCCCAAGGAGTTTTCTTTAATTTTGTGTAATGGCAGGAACGGTATACTAGAAGGAAATGAAATAAACAGGTAATCTAAACTCTAAGCCGGGCGACTCAGATTCAGATGCTTATAGTCTCTCTAACACGCTTGTCACACACGTTAACAAACTTGCCATCTTACAAGCGCGAGACGTGACCGCAACCTAAGTATAATATTATAACCTGCTGATTTCCTAAAGGTGGGTTTCCACATGTCGGTTGATTGACAAAGTTTGACAGCACTCGCGTTTATGTCATTGAACGACACCAACGTCAGTTCATTTCCACTTATGCCAATTATTGGCAAAAAATTGTTTGTCAGTTGATTGACCAACTTATGAACTCGATGCCAATTAAATTTTCTCTGTCAATTATAGACAAAGTGACATTTTGTTTGACAATTCAGCTATTTCCACTTGTCCAGTGGTTTCTTTGTCAATTATTGGCAAACGCTGTTAGTCAATTCATTGACAAGCAATTTTTCGCTATTTCCACTTGCCAATTGTTTAATTGGCATAAAAATACGTCAATTGTCAATTTCAAATCGACAAGTGGAAACCCAGCATAACAGGTTGGGGCTCAAAGACTCATCATGTTGGTTCGTTGTTGTTCATACGTCCCACGTGACCTTTACCACCTCAGTTGGTCTATTTTGAGTTTTCTTATTTCTTAATGTCGCTGTGCTGTTCATTTTTAAATCTCGTCTATACTCCATCTATATAAATTGGACCGATAATAGCCCGATCAATCTATTCTCTAAAAGAAGAAGGTTTTAATCCACAGTCATGATTCTGCACATACAACAGAACCGTATTGATAAAGATCTTGTACAATCACCCCTATTCCCGTTGGCGTTTGTCGTATACGACTCATGTTTCGTGTCTTTGTAAAATGATCTTCAGATTTTTTTTTAACTTTTGTTAACAATTTTATTTCCATTTCTATGTGTCCACCATCATTTCAATTCATTTGCCTCCGAAAAGTTACAAACACCGACTAAAAAACGAAGTAAAATACGAGTCGTTTACGACAAACGCCAACGGGAATATGGGTGAATATTTCATTTCGGTTTTATGTCAGGGGTATGTAATTCGATTCTACAATCAAAATGTTCGAATTCGGAAGATTCGTACTCTGTATCTCGCGCTCATATTCGAAAATCGAACGGACCTCGAATTGCCTATTTTTTTGGTACTACCTAATCCTAAAGTAAATGCCAAAACCATTCGAATTCGCAAATAATCAGATTGCAGAAATCTCAAAAAATGTGAGTAAGAAGTTTGTTCATAACTTATTAAATATTGTTAAGAGCATTAAAATATAATTTAGACATAGGGAATGATCTAAATGTGCAAACACAAAGATATCTCAATTTAAGATTCTTGTTCAATACATGACAACGCATCCCGACTTATCTAAAGGATTTATCCCGAATTCGCCTTGGCTCAATTTGATCATTGCAATCCTCATTTTCTTCGGTAAAAAATTAAATTGCGACACTGTCCATGTTGATTTTATCACCTACTCACGAATCACAACAAATGATTATTTTGTTTTATTCAAAAGTCTGTCAAACACAATGCGAGACTCGTTCGAAAGTCGGAAATTGTTTGGGAAAAAATTGGCGTTACTTACATTCGATTCTAATTTCATACATAGTACCGTTTGAAAGTAGAATCGGAACCAACTTTCGAATAGAATCGAAAGTAGAATCGAATTACATAGTTGGCCCCCAGTGTTTGTAACTTTTTTTAAACGAACGACTTGACGTGTTCACTGTACCTACACTTAGAAAAAGAAGTAAAATCTTTAACAAAAATTCGAAAAAAATCTGAATATCGTTTTTACGCGACACGACACATGATGATATGAGTCGTATACGACAAACGCCAACGGGAATAAGGGTGAATTATAGTGTTGGTTCTATCAGAGAGGGCTTTACTTTTTAGATACCTTCTTACCTAGAAGAAACAGCTAATAACAAGAGTGATTATTCACTTGATTTATGCGCCGATGTGAAGGTGCTAGTACACCGCATGTAGCAAGCCACATACGTATGTATGTAGCCCTGACGTGGTCCCAATGGCTACATGCCGTGTTCAAGCTCTCTTTATGGACTCTCTGTTGACGTCAGAGCTACATACGTATGAGGCTTGCTACATGCAAGTAGCAACATGCAAGTAGCAAGCCACATACGTCCTGGCAATGAACGATGATAAAGCCCAGAGTCTGAAGAAACATTTCAAAAAGTTTCATCGAAATCTGTCCAGTTCTAGTAGTTATCATACGTAAACCGATCTTCTTGTATAAAAAAAAATAAATAGGTGGCGCAACAGGCAGGTAGACACCCTAGGCCTAGCTTCTCGCAACCATTCGTTTGTGTGATATTCTATTTTTGGGACAAATGGAAGGGACCTACAATTTTATGCCGAATCCGAACGGCTGAATTAAGCTTTTTCAGGACAGTCATACTCTCGGATGTGTGTCAGACGTTCGCGAGAGGTGGCGCAGTAGAAAAAAATATTAAGATGAAATTTGTGCTTTTCCGGGGATCGAACCTGGGACAGTAGTCAAGCACAGTAACCACTGCGCTACTGTGCCCACAAATATGAGACTTATGAGTTGTATTTTTTAGTTTCTGCATGCGGATTTTATTAGTAATTGAGGTACCCTATGAACAAAAATCCAAGGGTTATTTTTTATAACTTTGGAGATCTCGGTGACTACGGGAAGTCTGCGCTGATTGGCTTTCTTGGGAAGTGTTTACGCAGCAAGCGTTCGGAGGCTCTCGATGTATGCAGCGTCGCCTAATGCTATTGAAACCACACACATGACGAGTAAAATAGGCTTTGAAACGGAGATTCAGTCTCCCTTGTCTTCTCGAGCCTGGGGGCTTATTCCCAAATGCGCGGCGGATCGCTTTTCATGGCGGATTGGTATTTTTATATTTCCAAAAGCGATTCGATCCATTCAAAAGCGATAGCTATTGTGAGGCAATAAATCCGCCAGCAATCCGTCACCTGAATAGCTATCGCTTTTGACAGCTTTTGGAAATACAAAAATACCAATCCGCCATGAAAAGCGATCCGCCGCGCATTTGGGAATAAGCCCTCTGGGGTCTGGGATTCTTAGCTGGAGCATTATTCATTCGCTCGATGTGGCCGAGCCAATGTACATCTTGCTACAGCTTATAGGTTTCGCGGTTGCATTTTCTCCACCATTTGCCTTCCTCGCACACAGGATCAAAAACCTGCAGACGAATTTCGACCGTCTTCGCTTTTGGTTATTCTGACTTCCAATTTTCCAATTCTTTTTCCAAAAGTTGGACAGCTTTTTCTCGACACAGGAGTTTGGACCCGTCAAACTGAAGTAGCATCGGTTTTATAGGGTAATTCTTCACCGGATCTCCACTAGGGTATCATTCATGGAGTTCATGTTTATTCCGATATGAATTCTTTGTGCTGGGCAACACAAGTCTTCCCATGAAAGCCGTGTCGGGCCAGACATGGTCGATTTTACGAGAGTATGTATTAAAGAGAAGCGACTTACTGTGTAATCTACCCTTCTTTTCTCAATTAACCTAAAAAGGTACCCGTCTCGCCCGACACGAAATTCATGGGAAGGCATGTGTGGCGCAGCACTTTGACTACCTCCAAATTGTTGCTATCAATAGCGACGTGTTGTCCCAGGCGGTTGACACACGCTTGTTTATTTGTTTAGAGAATGCACGTAAACTCTGTGAGCGACCGATTATGCCAATATCGTCGGCAGCTGAACGTGGCTGTTGAATGTCACTTTTTTAATAGTTTCGCCCCTGATGTTCTGCTGCGCACTGGCTGATACATTGGCAGAACCTTGCACCTTTACTCTCACTTCAAGAACATAAAAACTACCCAATGTATAAATATATATTTAAATTTTATTGATTTCACATCAGCCACATAGTTAACACAAATTCCATGTTACATATTTATATTTTAAAAAGAACGCGATGTTGTACTAATTAAAAAAAAAAAACTACGAATTAATTCTTCGACAAATTTTATATCTCAACTGCTTTTC
The DNA here is from genome assembly GCA_949372485.1 of Cheilosia soror. Lineage (NCBI taxonomy): Eukaryota > Metazoa > Arthropoda > Insecta > Diptera > Syrphidae > Cheilosia > Cheilosia soror. The sequence continues at coordinate 82,054,468 of OX443561.1, forward strand.
GGTTTCATTTTTATATCGGTTTGCTCTTATAGAGTAATTGAAAAAATAAAAAAAATAAAATTACGCGACAGAAAACAAAAATAAATAACCATCCGCTTATGGCAGAGTGTATCGCACATAGGGAACCTCTACATCATTCCCGTCTTCATCATTGCAACATATTTCAAAGACCAACGATCTCTCGTGAGCTTCGATTCGCTTTTTCGAGACCCGACGTACCACCTCTGTCATGGGCAAAGGCATGCGCTCAGCACATTTAGCCTTTGGCATAAAGAACGAGTACAGCATAGATACGCCCTGCGAGAGCATTGTGATCTTTAGTTTCTCTTGGTATTCGAAATAGTCGAGGAACTCCTGTAGGGTCATCTCGCCCTTAACTTCGAATCGATCCCACAAATTCCATTCTTTGCCATAGTAGGTGTTCTTCTCGGCCGGTAGGGGCTCGGAGAATCCAAGGAAGGGTAGGGCCAGATTAATGAAACCGTTCTTGAATTTGGAGAGCGGTGTCTGACTGCAAAAAACCAAACCACTTAAAATCATCTTAATTTGCAAATTGTTCTGACTCACCCATGCAATAGCTTGATAACTTCTAGTACAACGAACCCGGATACTACTGATGTTGTTGTGGCAATGGCTGGAATAATCTTTCCAGCAATCAACTTTGATTTGTGCCTATCAGCTGGTGGAATATTGTAGTTAGCCGCACGCAAATTTGACGATGCCACGATAAAGTCCATGTGCAGGTTGTTATCGTCGTCCTTTTCGAACTCGAGGGGTGTGATTTTGAAGTTCAGCTTGCCCAATGCGGTCAACTCGGTGAGAATCTTATTGACGCGGTCCTGATCGACTTCACTGTCGTTGTCGAACTGATTGTTGGCGGCAGCATTTTCGTTTACCTCAATTTTAACGCCAGAACGGGGCTTAAATTCGGGCACCTTTAGAGAAGATACATATCTCCATTTAATATCGAGGAATATATTATTTCGTTTCTATAAATAACTTACATGGACTTGCGATACAAGTTCGGCAACAACTTGTCTGTCGCGAACCTGAGGAAAGCCGTAGACTTCAGCCCTGAGATTTGCTACTGCGTAAATGTAGTCTAAATGCAACGGTTCGTTGACATCAAATGTAAGCGGTTCGGGACAACGTTTCGGGCCGGACCAGAAGGGTTGACCACTAGATGTGACCTGATCTGGCGGAAAGTTGAACAGAAGCTGCTTAATTTGATTAGAATACTGTTCCTGCCAGTGGAAACGAGCCCATTTGACGCAATCGGCAAAGTCTTTTGGTTTATCATCGATAAGAGCGGTCTGAAAATAGAAAAGTATTGTATTTGTAACGAATTTCATGAATAAATTTGTTTAAAACAATGTAGGTTGATGTGTTAACGTGCTGATAACGACTGTCTTTCTACTGGCCTTACAGTATCGAGGCAGTCAATTATGAGAAGAGTTTCCGATCAACTGACAGAAAAAACAAAACCGAAGGGAGTAGAAACAAGAAAACAACATCTTCGCATCTCCTGAACGCATTTCTCTCACTAGTACCAAAATGTAAACGTGCCAGATATTAATTTTGTTAAATTGAATGTGACATACATGATGATTCTAGAAGAGGCATATATGTAGTTTCGTCATTGACCAAATCGACATCAATCGTATCAAATGGCTCGGGAAAAGTTTAGGACAGTTTGACGTGTGATATGTCGAATGCGGTGCTTGATATTCACAAGTCAACATAAACAAATGTTGAGACAAAACAATCAAAATAAAAACAACGAACTATGCGACGTAAAATTGTTCAAAGGGGATGGAGGAGGATGCAAAATTGTCAGGTATCATTTTAATGAGGATTTATGATTAGGGGACGATTTAGGCAAGATGTTTTGGACTTTGGTTTCACATTCTTAATGTCTGATTTCTGTTTAGAGACGAAATGTGACTCAACCAAAGATGTATTACACAAATTTCAAGAGATAACGCATGTCAAGTACCACCTCAAGATTATTCTTGGAGGAGCCTTTAATGCGAAAATCGTATCCACGAGGACATGGATAAATACATTCTATTAACAGAAAAACAATCAGTACATCGTAGTTGACAAAACTACAATGACAGCAGCAAGTATAAGGTAGTTTCACAAACCCCTAGATAAACATAAATGACAATAAAGCTTGTCGGTATCTAGATCATTTATCCGGCAACCAAATGGATGAAGCTGCGATCGATAGAAATGTCTCCGGTATGTTCGATGTCTTATTATTTCCATCCGGAACCATGGACCACTTTCGAAAACATGAATGCGGGCATCAAGTGACCAGCGCAAGTGACTGCCAGAACTTTTGGTGATATTGTGCCAGCATCATGTGAACCAATGGCAATATTGCGAATGTATCAACAAAAAAGTGTGCCCGCCGATATGCTGACCCTAGGCCAGGTGTCTAGAAGAAGAGGAAACACCCGCAATAAAAACATCTGCGAGCATAAGTACTAGTGCAACTTGGCGAATTTTTCATCGGAACTTGGGCCTACACCTGTACAAGATCCAACTAATCCATGAGCTCAAAGTTAATGAACATAGACAAAGCCCTTTTTTCGCTGACTTGACTTCGGAGCGTTTGGAAGGGGACGCCAATTTTGGTAAAAAAAAAACCTTTAACGACGAGGCGCATTTTTTGATGAATGCGGGTACGTTAACAAACAAAATTACCATAAATATGGAACGACGATATTTCAACGTCGACCCGTCCTTATTGAAAAACAATAGTGAATCTTCAGTAAGATCAGCTTCTATTCACATATTTGTGCTTTTAGAAGGGCATCGCAAAAATATTTCAACTTCTCTACTCGGCCAGAATAGAAGTTCACAGAGTTGAGTAGTTTCGGAGTTTCTCAAAACAGCGCGGGATGTGTCTTAGAAAGGTACAAAGGTTCCAACTCATCTGTAAGATGACGGACTAGAATTATTTGCCCCATCTACTTGAAATGAGCTCTGAACTGCGCCAACAACGTAGAGAAAGCCATAAGATACTGTTTAAACGCATAAAACGTTTTGCCACTAACCTAATCGCCAGACGAACAAGCGCGATACAAAAATGTTGATAGTGGCCGAAGCCTCGTTGCCTAAAACATACAATAAGTCTGTTAGGCTATTCTGGTTGGGACTCTAAATATGAAATGGTAACTGTCTACAAAGGACTGCTTATTAGCACCGCTAGCAATCATAAACCGAGTTCAAACTATAAATGTACAAACAAAAATAAACTCCATTGAATTGTGAACCCAATTATCGCAATGAAATGCAAAACGAGGCGACAGCTTCTTTTGCAAATGTCTGTCTGACTCGCGTTCTGTATTGTTTTGCATTGGAAGTAAATATACTTTGATGAATCACCGCATAAATTTGCCATATGTGGGTTAAAAAGGCAATAGGAAATTCAAATGCAATATTATTTTCAATTCTAGTGTCTCTATTACAACTGCAAGGTTTGCACCAGCAAACGGTATACACGTAGAAAGGTTAAATGACACAGAACACAGCAAAGTTCTGAAACACGCAACATTATCTGAGGTGCATTACATAAACCAACTGCTGCGAGTTACCTTCCACCAATTGCAAATCTCAGACAACCAGAGAACCAACTTTGAATATCACCCACCGCAAAGTTTTAACATAAAGTACATCCTATTTAATTTATTCATACTTGGTCTGAATAGAGCACAGGCACAAAGAATCAAACTCACCTTAACGGATTCCAAAATCTCCAACGGCTGAATACCCGGCAATTTAACAATCCTCTCAATGAAGGCGGGATCCGATATATATTGCGAAGCGTTCTCAGCTGCCTGTCTGAATACGCCTTCAAAAGTATCGCGTGCCCATTGCAAAGTGTGTTCAATGGCATTGGGGAAATTCTTCAATGTACAAATCGGTATACTCTTCTCTGGGGGATCCTGCGACGAACTGTACGACTCTGTTTGGAATGGCACAATCACCTGCACATTACCCATTGTGCCCAAAGTTCCGGAATCAACCAGCGGAATACGATTGAACACACACTTGCGATCCATGTAGATGCGAGCGTCCACATTGTCCAGTGCATTGGCTACACCATCCAATTTGCCGAAGAACTCTTCGGAGAATACCTTCTCGGTTTCAGCTCCGACACGCAACTCATAGGCGGTCACCTTAACCTCGTTATTCATTCGCTTGATGGCTGTTGCAGCGGTAAGCGCTTTTGACTTTTGCACATCCTTCGGACGGAACAGGAACTGCCTATTCAAGTTAGACTTTTCAATGAGATCCATATCGGTGATGACGATTTCACCCTTTCCAGATCCAACTCCGACCATGGCAAAGTTCTTGAGCAGCTCACAGCCGATGGCACCTGCGCCGACAATGAAATACCTGCAAAACAACTCGATAACTATACAGCGAATCAAGATGTGCATCTGTTACTTACTTGATATTGCCAAGTTTTTCTTGGAAGCTCTTGCCGAAAATTGCAATTTGTGCATCATAACGTGAACCAATGGGCTGCGCATCTGCCTCGGTGATATCCTCCTCGGGCAAACATTCAATAGCATCGTAGTACAAGAACTGGAATATTGGTGTAAACTTGCCGCTGCATGCCTTGAGCACCTCTTGAGCGACAATTCCTCCAACTGCTGCATCAATGGGGCAACAATTACCAGCGCAGATTTTTGAGAAGGTCAGCACCAGTTTCTCATTTATGTCTGGATTTACCGACTTGCAAAGCTGCAAGAACTTTTGCGCATCGTCATTGTTCCAGGGACGTGGACAATCTCCAGTTTGCTCTATAAATTTGTGCAGGGCCGCGAATGCTGTATGCAACGTACCGGGATGGTCAAATTTCGCAAAGTCCGAAATGACAAATTCGGGCTCCTTTTCTGCCTCCGACAAGGGCTTGAAATCAATCGTTTTTGGCATTTTTACCTGCGTAACGATACCTCCACGAACGTACTCATTATAGCCGCTGGTGTCTCCAATGCTGAACGTATACGGTCCAAGGACATTTATTTTCAATGGCTGGCAACCATTCAACTCAGTCATTCCTTGTACTTCGGAGAAAGTAACATAATCGCCATCGTTGAGACCGTGACGGGTCTCATCCAAACACGTAACAACACCCTGTGCGTCCTTGGTGATTCCAGCCACCATGGTCGACAACGGTTGTGTACCATCTTGATCGTAAATGGTAAAGTTCTCACCAAAGTCGCAGAAAATCTTCGTGAATAGACCACGGCTCTCGGCGATAATAAGTGCGATGCCATTATCATGGGCCAACTTTGCGATACGCTGCTGCTCCTCAGCATTGGAATTGGTCAGCACAATTACACGATATTTCTTTAGGAAATCTTCAGTTAATTCACCTGTGTAGGCAGTGGTGCGTACGTAGTTATTCAATTCGGCCAATTGGCTGCATGAAGCTTCGGCACGATTTTTGCCAACATCTGCTTCACTCAAATAGAATTGCGACGACAGATCACGAATCTGAAAAGAGAAAGATGGGTAATTAGTTTTTTTTTTTTTTTTTTTGAATTGCTTTGCGTGTGATGTAATCGGGTGATTCATGAACTGAATTTTACGCCAAAAACCAGATATAAAGTCAGCGACCTGAGCAAACAATGAATGTCATTAGCCTTTCCCTATACGGCATCGTAAACAAGTACAAACAAAATATCACTAAAGTGACATGAGGAACAGTCAAATGATACGAGCGGAATGGGGGACATTTTCATAGACCTATATCTATACCTGTGACATTGCCGAGGGCCTTTTGACCTTTTAGCAATACCTAGTAACTGTATTAATTGGCTATAAGATGTTGTCCAATGTGTAATTACAGTAACAAGACGAAGGAGTCGGAGGGCTATTTGGTGGCAATAAAATGAAACAAATTTCTTGACAACCCATCGCTGGAATGTGCCTAGTGCCAGTAATGGCTTTATGTTTGCAAATGAAAGAAGTAAGTAGTGTGTTCTAGACCAGGCCTGGATTATTGTTCCCATATATGGAGCTCGGCCCAAAAACATTCACTTAACCTACTTGACAGCATACAGAGACGAGCAGTTCGACTTCTTGGAGACCCTGCACTAACATCGAATCTACAACCGTTGGTGCACAGAAGACAAGTCGCTGACCTATGCTTGTTCTATATGTACTTCCATGGTAGATGTTCGCGGAACTCAAAGACATTCAGCCCTATCGAGGTATACGTCGGAACGGAAAATTCTCCGATTTCATACGAATCGGAGGATTTTTGCTTCGAGGTAGGTATTCTTCTGAACAGCTTTTCGGAAATTCTTTCCGACAAATATGCGATGCACACTGGCGTTTTGCGTTTCAGTGCGATTAAGCGCGTATTTACTGATATTTTTGACAGCTACATACGAATTTTCTTCCGATATGCTCCGACAGGAATTGGTTGCGGAATTTGTTTACGATTTGCAGTGAAGTGTTGATAAATGAAAGCAATAAAGAAAAGAACATTTTAGCAAAGTAATTGGTTGTATTTGTTGCTTAAATTTGTGTTTCCAGGGCAAAAGCAAACGAAAAAATAAGCACTAAATAGGAAAACCGCGATGTAGCACGAAACAACAACATGTCAAATCAAAGCGTTGTGGCATTTTAATTATTCTTTCCGAAAACGGATACCTCGAATGTAATTTGAGTCTCCGACAGAGTATGCGTTGCGAAAAAAATTCCGTTTCGATCGGATACCTCGATAGGGCTGATTATCCCTCCAAATGCTTGACTTTTGGGCGCCCCACAAGACAGGCAGCTAATGCGCATGATCATGACCATACAGTACACTTGACAGCCGCGAGGACATCAATTTTCCAAAACTCATTCTGTTACAGGACAAGAAGAACTACAATTTGCAGCAATTTAACTAACATACATCTGCAAGCATTTCGGGCACTGATAGCGTTCGCCTTTCCCGGGAGAAGTATTTAAAAAAAATGCATGAAGTAACTCAATAAGTAAGGACTGCCTTTTAGGAGTAAACAGATTTGGCAGCGAAGTGACAACAAATGGGATAAAAATTACGAAACACCAAGAAATTCTCATCCTTCCATTGAGAGTTTTAAGAATAACTTGTAAGTGTGTGGGAGATCAGTTGATTTTATTTGAAATTTTATTATTTTGACATAGACAGCTTATCCGAGCTCAAACAAAATTGATTGAAATGCTGTATCAAAACAAAATGGATCGTTATACGCTGATACAACGTTTGAAAATATTGCAAACAGTGCGCTTCAAATAATGCATCAAATGCGCCTGCTGTATGAAAGTTTGTTAAGAAAGTTAACAAATTTAACAAGTTTAGCATACAAATTGACAACAGGGGGCTTATTCCCAAATGCACGGCGGATCGCTTTTCATGGCCGATTGGTATTTTTGTATTTCCAAAAGCGATTCGATCCATTTTAAGGTGACGGATTGCTGGCGGATTTATGCTAATAAAAAAATAAACTAAATTCTTGTGACGAGAAAAAGCTGTCAAACTTTTGGGGAAACTAAATGGAAAATTGGAAGTCTAATTGCAAAAAAACTGAAAAGCACAGTTCGCATTTGAGAATAAGCAAAAACCTCCAGTTATCCGGCCAGTCAGACAGCATCCTCTAGATAGGAACATGATGAGATGATTACATCATGTCTCACAACTTATCCTCTACCCTACTACTATATGGGCATTGGTTCTGATGATTTCTGAGTCGGTGGCGGTAGATGGAAAGTGATGAAGGATAACTGAAGCATCTTACAACCGCGACGCTTACAGAGGATAGGCGGAACATTTCATAATGATTGAATTCTTCGAAAGCATAAGCTCGTGTCAGCTCTGAACAATCGGCATAGGTACTTTGCGTTCGACTTTTTGTTGTGGTTTTTAGAAAGGCGGCCCATTTTCCTTTGAAAACAAACATTTAGCAACGTTACGATCAATGGATTGTGTTAACCAATTTGTGTTGCACTTGCACCCAGAAATTCGTGAATTAAAATTAGACAGGGGGTCTAGCACGTAACTTGATACAATCGAGTTTAGTCGATACAATCGAGCTCTGGCAGCACCTAATTTGTCTCAATCGAGGATAATTAATCAATCGCGAATAATCGATTGAGACAAATTAGGTACTGCCAGAGCTCGATTGTATCGACTGAACTCGATTGTATCAAGTTACGTGCTAGACCCCCAGGTCTTAGCAGGAAAATACTACGTGCTTCAAAATCTATGCAATAATTTTTTCTTTGCCTATAAAGTTCAATAATCGTGTGAACTGTCGCCGTGGTTACGTTGATTGGCCTCTGCGGTGCTGTGCCGTAAAACTTTTTGGTGTGTCATGGTTAAAGGCAAATGTTCTGACGATAATCCAGCAACTTAAATAAAATATTGCTCGAGCCATCCGTGAAATAGAACTTCAAACAATCATAAATGCACTAAACCATTTAAACGATTTACCAGATAGCCAACTGCCCAGCCTGCAGAGGCAGTAATTTAAATGGAATTGTGCTCAATAACTAATCGCAAGCTTCTTTCTTGAACGAAGCAATATATTTTTGAAAATATTGTACACAGTTTACAAACGGGAGCAGCTTGTAGCTGGTCAAATATAATCGACCACCGTGTATCAAGGGCAATATGGCTATTTTACCTGATCAATAGAGCTAAAGGGCTGTCTGCTGATACGAATTTAGGTTCCACATAAACTGTCACATTTTTGCCTTTCAAAATGTAGCATAAAAGTTTTTATGCAGTAGATTCGTGCCAGCAAAACCTAAAACGAAACACACTAGAGTTGCAAAAGAAATGTTGTATTCCTACAAAGCATAGGTACAAAAAAAAAGGTTTCCAGGTTTGTAAAGAAGCATGTAGATCCTGCAATGATGCATCAAAGATGATTAAAAGTTCTTTGTCAGTAAAAGAACGCTTAGGGGTAAGAAAAATGTAGGAGGAAACTACGAAGACAAAAAGATATCTTATACCTATGTTGCTTAAGAAATCGAACACAACAGGAAGGTGTTGCCCTTTGCTGTACGTATAACTTTACACATCCAAAGTCCTTGTTTTGCTTCCAAAAATTATTGCTCTCTTATAATACTCACCTAGATATCACAAAGAAAGTTATTTCAAAACATTAGGTGTGTACATACCTACCTACGTAATATACATATATCCAAAGATATTCTATCTGACTATATCCTCTTTTGGGCCACACGCCCGTGTTTTTCTAAAGAAGCACAATTTCCATTGATTTTCATATAGCCCTGCAGCTGATAACTGTTTTTTAGATTACCTATAATAAAACCAACAAATGCATCGGGCAAAAGTAAGCAATTGTTATCGTGGGATTAGTTATGATTGTGATACGAAGTCGCTCTCTATTGTAAACTAACATTTTTCCAGAATATTCATGAGTACACAACTCAAACTCGTTGTTTTTGTGCTATGTGTGAATCACGTCTAATTTGATCGTCAGAAATTTCACAAAATATGTAATGGGGGGACATCGCCTTTTTCACTAGCTAATTAGGTGTTTTCAAATTTGCTTGTTGTGTAAACAAGAAAGGGTAGAGAAACAGAATAGGTAGCAACTCAACTCTCAACACCCATTAATTGAAAGTGAAAACCGCACCATTTTGCTACAAAAAAAATCGATAAAATTGCAGCAGCAAAACAAAAACAGACACAAAGTAATTTCCATAAAACTAAAATTATTGAAAACGCTCACCAATTAGACACATTGCCGTTTGCACTTGTCGAGGTTACCGGTGAATACCCGAACTCGATATTATTTATAGCTGAACAAAGCAAGAGAAAAACCTCAAAACTATGACGCAAAAATGATTTCCATGGCGAATGTCATTCAACAACAAAGAAAAATCGTATTTTTAGTTGCAAAATGTTGCATTTGCCTCGCTTATGTGGAGCAGCAATTCTCGATGAAAATGGAAAAATTATCGATTAATCGCAGCGATCTAGTCTAACCTCACAATGCGACTGCGAACAGTTTTTTTTTTCTTCTTTGCGCTGCCCCAAATGAATATGAATCATCAGCAAAATTTGAGAAACCGCTAGTCATTTGGAGAAGCGAAAGAAGGCAAATATAAATGTGAAAAACAAATGAAAATTGTGAAGAAAATTTATGCAAACTTACGGTGCAGGGAATCTTATCGTGCAAAGTGATCGATTTCACACCCCCAAGGATGACGTTTTTGGCTATTTCCAGGCCAAGACCGCCCAATCCAGAGACGAGAATATCCGAACTGGCCATGCGACGCATAGCATCGTGACCGAGAACGTACAATTGGCGCGAGTAGAGTGCCTCATCAATATCGGCTCCTCCAGTTCCAGAGGAATTTACTGCACTGTTTGCCATTGTTGTTGTTGCTGATGCTTCTGCTGCTCCTGCTGAATCCTTTTCTGTGGTTACTCCTCCGGAGGAAGATGATGAAACGTTGGCTGCACAAGTACTGCCTTTGCTGCTGCTGTTAATATTGTTGTTGGCACTGGGCTTGGTAATGGTGTTGGTGCTTGAAATGGCCGAAGAAGAAGAAGACGACGACGACGACGACGATGATTGAGCTGCTTTCGGTGAAGAATTTAACGAAACAGAAGAGGATGACGATACTTCGCCGACAATGGTGCTGCTTGATGTCGGAGTTCGAGTACCTTCAGCTGCTGATACTATGGCCTTTTGTTCCTTTTGAGAGCTACTACCGGCTGGTGTTGTGCTTTCCTCCGCGGCTACTGTTGCGGTGGCGTTTGCTTGCTCGTTCGCAAGCAGCTTCCGCTTCTTGGCGGCTGGGGGCTCAACGGAATTATCGATAAATTCAGTACTAGACATCGGGGGGCACCAGGAGCGGTTTTGAATCAATTTTGTTCTACCTTGCTCGCTCCTACGTGTGGGCTTAAGGAATGCTTTCGTATGCGCTCCTCCTTCTTCCTCTCACAGAGGCTTGCAAAAACCAAAACGCTGTGAATGCAATTTTCTACGTTCCGGAACAAAAAAAAATGTATTTCAATAGAGAAACGTCGAGATCTCGAAAATTATGGTTATTGTGAAATTCACATGGAGATTTTCAATAGGAATAATTTTCCCCGTCAAGGCGACGCACACAAACTCACTACCTATTTGCTGACTGTCAGTCGTCCGACTGTGCAGTTTGCAAGCAATTTCCAATTTGATTTCGGTTTTTCGATGGTTGTTTTCGACAATTACGAATCGCAGTACTATTATTTTATTGCAAATCTGTTAAATATCACTGCAATATTAATTAAAAACTAATGAACGTAATTTACCCAGCGAATATGCGAGAACGAAGCCTTCTCGATGAAACTACGAATTTCCACACACAAAACGAATTAGTTTAACAGTAGAAAGAAGGAGAGAGATAACAATAGGACAAGGGCTGCAAAAATGTGCTCACTATTTTTGCACGCCGGCGTATTTTCACAAACTCGACGAAGCAATTCGAAATGTTGCTGTTGGCACTACTGCGTTGGAGTGACATCTGTTTGTAGAATTCTCAAAAGTTCTGATGAAAATGTAGTAGTTCGGTGGGTAGATTATCCGTTAAACTTAAATAAATTTTGACTCAGAAACAGAAAAACGTTGTAAATTAATTTTAATTAAGGAATCATCGAAGTAAACAAGTTCCATTAAATTATTAAATTTAGATGGCCGCCTAGAAAAGTGGGTTTGGCAGTAGATGACCGCCGTATACTTACTGTTTTGTGTTGCCACACTTATGTAGGTAACTGAAATAAAATAATTTTCCGAATACTATTCTAAAAATACTTTAATGGAGTAATTTAAAATAAGTAATTTCTTTCTTCTTTCTTCCTAACGCCTGTCTTCCAAGTGCATTATTAAAATGAAAAGATGGCGAATTCTTTTCTTCACGTCGAAATTGTAGCTGTCGATTATACAACGGCAGCTTACTTCAGGTAACTTAAGGTGGTTACAGGTTGCTCGACAGTCTTTATGATTTTTTTTTTGAAAAATATCAATTCACCTATATTTTTAAAAGGTAGGCATAAAGAAGTGTACGCACATGCCAACTTGTTGTTAACGAAGCATTAACAATATTTTTATTTGTCCATATAAACAAGCTTAAGGATACTAAAAAAATATATAATTATACTCTCTCAGCGATAAGGATGTGACATTTAGTATGAGCCTGTAAATTCAAAACATTATTCTTTGTGTACATTTTCATCATATTGAGCGCAGTTCCCCTCTCGTGTACCGTTCCATCCATCAGCAACCCTTTCTTAGACCAACATGCTGTAGAACCCAAAAGTAACAAGTTATTAGATCCTTTTTACAAATTAAATACAACTTACTCGGGCATGTATTCACTTTCCTTCTGCCTCCTTTTCTCGTCGTACAGTCGAAAATTATCCGCCATATTTAGTATACTTTTTCCAATGCGCTTATTGTCAATTTCCTTCTGTGCCTGGTCTGAGATACGGTTTCTATTTTCTGATATTCGCCCAATAAGATCCTTATTCTGAAAGCATAGCTTTGTAAACACTATCTCTAAATAAAAAAAAACCCTTCATACCATTGGAGATTCGATATCTCTCGGATTGGTCCAAATCTCTGTATCGCCCTCACTGCCAGAGGTGGAAGATAGGGCCGGTCTAGCTGGAATTAATGGCGAACGAACACAAACTCTGAAAGAAACGCACACAAATTGAGTGAGATCTATTAAAAAAATATCCAACCCCTCATGATCATGACTGTCACTGCTCCTCTAATGAAAACAACCATTTTTCTTTCTTTTGAAAACATTTAAAAATCAGTAGTTGTATTCAGTTTTAAAATTAGCTAACACATTTTGTTCACATTCAGATTGTGCGTATACGTTTCGTATTGAGCATTGATTTGTTTCCATATTATGGTAAACCTACTTGTTAACGTCCTCCAACTTCTTGAGCAGGCGTTCGTTCTCCCTGCAGACGATCTCTTGATCACGCAATATGATCTCTCTGATTGTACACAAATGGGAGTTCTCTTGTCGGAGGTTTTCATTCTCTTGCATATAAAGCTTTACTAGTTCGGCCAAGTCCGATCCATCTAATTCTGCTAATCGCTCCAAATCGACCTTTGACACGTTTTGCGGATCTGTGGCTACAGCTATATCAGCGCTCATATTCGTTTCGTGATGAAGATTTAGGGCTGTTTTCAAATGCTCGTTCTCCATTTCCAAAGAGTGGATATCGCGTTTTAAGGTGAGGATTAGAGCTTCACGTGGATCCATAATAATGACGGGCTTTGTACGGATTAGTTTTGCTCGCGATGCGTATCGCAGCGTATTTAAGGTCTCCGCATAGTTGTATTGTGATGGTGAAACGCAGGCTATCATCAGAGTTACTCCATTTCCGGCCAGACTATCAGCTAAAAGCTTTGTCAGCTGACTATCTCTATATGGAATGTGACCGCTTCGTTTTCTGGAATCGCTTAGAGATGCGATGCAGTAGCCTGCAATAGAAAATTGGCATTGCCAAGGAATGTTATGACGTAATAATTTTGTGACTTATTCACTTCTATTCCCATTGTCGCTTGCAATTTTTCAAACAAAATAATATGAACACAAAAACTTCAGTTTACTAGAAACATTTATAGAAACAACTCGGTAGTTTCCCTATAATTTTAATGAAAACAGCCATAAATGCCAAATTTATGTAGGTCACAGGAATTCTCACTGTGAGAGTAAATCGGATTCTGGAGAAGTTGGCATAACCAACTTTTCGTAAAATTTACGAAGACAGCCAGATGACTTTATACGCCTATATATCTCCCCGCAAGAAGCCATAAAATAAAAAAATAAATAGGTGGCGCAACAGGCGGGTGACACCCAAGGCCTAGCTTCTCGCAACCATTCGTTTTGTGTGAGTTTCTATTTTTGGGACGAATGGAAGGGACCTACAATTTTATGCCGAGTCCGAACGGCTCAATTGAGAAGCTTTTTCATGACAGGCATACTCTCGGATGTTTGTCAGACGTTCGCGAGAGGTGGCGCAGTAGAAAAAACTTTAAGATGTAATTTGGGTTTTTCCGGGGATCGAACCTGGGATCCCTCGCACAGTAGTCCAACACACTAACCACTGCGCTACTGCGCAAGAAGCCATACAAAATTAAAATAAAAAAATTAAAATAGATAAATGACAATGGGAGTCAGAAGCGAATGTATAAAATTAAAAGTCGACCTTAAATAAATTTATCGAATTAAGTCTATCGTCATATTTCATAAATTACATCATCTATCGCGCTTTTCCTAATGTCGTTTTCAATTGGGAAAAAAGCAGAGTCCAGGATCGTCTGCAATCAAGAAAATCACTTTTGAAACCGTTCCATTTGCGCAACTTTTGGTGATTCTGAGAAGAGGATTTCCCTTCTCGATTTCAAGTCAGAATCCACTCAAGAAGCACTTGCACAAGTGCAATTTATACATCTTATACAAGCCAGCTGCCAACATTTTTGATATTTCATTATCAAAAGAATATTCTCAAGTTAATCTTACTTAGATGGCGCTACAGTCCGGGGTGGACCTGTGCCTCAACCAACACGCCTCTCCAGATAGCACGATCTTTGGCTAACTGCCTCCAGTTGCGCACTCCAAGTTGGTTGAGGTCCAGGAAAAACAACAACACGATCTGTCAAAGTTTTGAGAAATTGTACCGAACCGATTTTTTAGCTGGGGCTGCGTATCGATCAGCTAAAGAGATTCGATTAAATTTAAGTTTGTATGGAAGCTAAAATTTAGCCCGAGTAGCGTGCTAAGCACAAACCAGTAAGAATAGACCGTCGACTCCTCCCACGTAACGGACTTTGCCTACAAGCTGCCGGCGAGACCAGGATTTTTCATGTATTGGTGCTGTACAAAATCAAAGGGGCGCCATTAACGCACGCATACTTGAAAAATCCTGGTCGCATGGTATAGCATGGAAAATCATTGCCGCCATTAATTTTGACATTTACACGTATTCACAGACAGGGACATTTTTTCCGGGGGGAATCGGGTAGGTGTACGGGAAGTCGGCGGTCTATTCTTAGTGGTTTGTGGTGCTAAGCTTAGGCCGTTTCGGACCGGTATTCAATGTTAAGTAGACGATTTCATATCGAACAACATGAACTTAGGCCGTGTGTCAATTGGGGCTAAATAATTATTCTCGGATAATTTTCTGACACTTATAAAACGTATGAAACTCCAATCTAACATAGGTTTATCGTATTTCACACCATTAAATAATTAAAATTCAGTGTTTGATTTCCTCTTCAACAGTCTAACAAAACTCAAGCAAAAGAAAACGTCAATATTAGCCTATAGGATAATTTTTGCCAGCTGAAAATTCGTTTTCCACAGCGACCAGTGTCAGAAAATTACCCGACGATAATTATTTAGCCCAATTGACACAATATCTGTCAGTATTGACGTATTCGACGGAACGAATCCGTCGTCACAGTCCGCATTTGGAAACTTTAAAACTATTGCCAATTTATTTAATTCGAAAATATCCACCTTCGATAAGCTGCTGTGTATTTCGAGGTGTATTTTATAAACCTGTCAGTCGAATACGTTGCCGCAACAAACTAGACGGATTCTATGGGCTGGGCTCTTTAGTCTGAAGCATATTTTAAAACAAAAATAATATATAACAGGGCTGTTACAGTATATCTACTTTTTGGGAAAGTGTTGACTAAGTGTAAAATTTTCTGAGTGTGAAAAATATACCAGAATGGTTTAAGCCACAATTAAAAAGTTATCTACGTTTCTGTTGAAGACATTTGGTTGAAATAAAGTTTATTGGAATTGATCATTTAGAGTCGATGGCGGGGAATCGAGAGCTATGGAGGGTCAACTTGAACAACCTAGACCAGCGATACCCACTTAATGGATAAGCGGGCCATTGAAAATGAATGAATGAATGAGTGAATTGAAAGTTAATTGTGCATCATAAAAAGGAACTTAACTCTGCATTTCCAATTTTTCAATTAATTAAGTGGAATGAGATAGTTCCATGTTCCATGTTTTCACTAATGTTAATTTCGATTCGCCAGAAAAAAACAATTTTTCTTTCCCGAGATCACTTTTTTCGTTAAAAAAAAAGCAATCTTTTTCAGAGTCGAGAGCACTTTTGCGAATCTAGATTTTTTCTTAAGGTCATCTTGTTTGATTTGAATTCAGCAAATACTTGCAATCGAATATGACCGGTCGAATGTAATAGTTTTTAGTACAATTAGTTAGGTGATACAAGGCCTTAAGATGCCGTTATAGAGAAATCGTCAGTTAGTTATTGTACGAGTTATGTATTTTTAATTATTACCGAATAAGAAAGTTTAGAATTATTTCTTAAATTAGGAGGTAGGTAGGTAGGTATTCTGAAAGCTGACTGACGTTTTGTGTCAGAGTTTCTATTTTCTACGATTGACCACGTGAATAGCTTTTTTTATGATGATGTTTATGAAGGAGTATCCAACGAGTATAGTCAAGAATTTCTCGACTGAGTATAGGTACTTAAGTGACATCTCGACTCGAGTTCTCGACTGTATGTCAGACGTAGTAGCCACGTTAATGACCAATCTAGTTTTTTAGAATAAATCTAGTCGATTTATTGCTACTAGAATTTTGAATGTTACCATTTTTATGAAAGGTAGTGTTACGACTCTCTTTGTGGCAGACGTTTACGTTCATGAACGGAGTTTGACTAAACATAATCGAACGATTTATTGTACTGGAACAAACCTAGCATTTTTCATATTTAAGTAGGCGACTTAAGTCCAAAGTTTCTGTAATTTTCATTTTCAAACACATTTTTATTGTTATAAAGTGACTCACCTAATACCATTAGACTCTTGTTGATATTGTTGGCTTCCTCCAGTGTCTTGCCCTCGCTCAATGTTTTCTTGGTTAGTTCACTTCCCGCCAAATCGACGAAATTTATTTTGCCATGTTTCGAAATGAAAACATTACCATCTGCTTGCTGTTCAGAAATTATGTGAACCGTCAAAATCGTATGCGATCTTGAAGAGTGCTCATTCATTTGGTGACAACCAGTGGCTCGATTCCGCATTCCTATGAACAATTTAGCATAAATATTGATTAATATTCACAGGGTTATTTTTTATTCACAAAATATTTACAAAACATGTCTTCCTCCCTCGTTAATTTGCGTGGGTACATATACATAACAATTTACTCTTAATTAAATCTAACAACAGTACGTCAATCAGATAATAGTATGCGGGTAATTGCCCCCTCCCCAAACTAATAACCCATTCTATACTGTCCATAGAAATAGTATTCGCATTCTACTACATTATTCTACCACGGAATGATTCATAACTGATTGCATAGTTTCAAATATAGCCTCTGTCTCTACAGGATATGAAATGACGGTCAAGCGACCTGCAGTAACCAGTAGGTAAGTTGGTGGCATTTATATCAAAAAATCAATACTTTTATAGATGATATTCATAGTGCTGCACAATCGATTCTTATTTTACAGTGCAATATGTACCCAAAGTGTTTGCTTACCTTCTTCTAGTACGGCTAGCAAATCATCCAACTCCTCACAGTCCACAGTGAATAGGTTCTCCACAAAGAAACCGCCTGACTTCTTGGACCACCTAACAGCAAGTGGCTTTCGAGCTGATCCTGAGTTTAGTAAATCAATGACCTGTAATTAAACCATATTCATGTTGACCTCGAATTGATGAGCCGCTGTAAAAGAACCTATTACATTTTCTTTCACACGCCATGGTGGAATTGGAATGCTATTTAATATTAAAAATTCTATGAAATTTGCATGTGTGTATACTGTATAGGTAGTAGTTCATTTTCGCGATATCAAATGGGCACACTTTGTAAACAAACATGCACCCATGGTTAAACAATTAATTGGAAAATAACTTCTGAGTGAGCCGAGTCCTGACTAAGTAAACAAAGTGTAATTTAGGGAAGGGGAAGTATTCAAGTAAGCTCGTGAAAGGGCTTTTTCTTGAGGGGGTAAGTCAGTAATACTACCAATGTTTGTTCAGAAATAACATATGTACATAGTACATACATAATATATATTTAATGGGTGTTAATCGCGATTGAGGTAGGACAATTTATTAAATAATTTGACATAATAATTGGTATGGTCATAACTCATTTTAATTGATTACTATCGGTAATATGTGCCTTTATATTGACTAGGTTTTTATTTACCCAAATAATAGTCTTGCGACAATCTCAATGCGTCACATCAAAACTCAAACTTACAAAATATCGGAATTTTGTTATCATGATTTACAAACTCGGGTTTCATCCAAGAGTCTGTCAAATTGGCAGCAAGATTACTCGGTAGCCTTAACTCACGCTAGAAAAAAATGTTAATCTAGTACAAATTGTTAGACCAAAGTATTTGATGTCAGTATTGTTACATGTAAAGGATGTTTCTTTAAGCCAGACGTGGTTGAAAGTGGTTGAAAACTGTCTCTCGGATGACATTCATCAGATCCAGCCACGATCCAGCCGTGGTGTAGAATGCATTCTCTCGATATAACACAAATAAATATGTCTTCTTTAAAATCAAAGTTAGTACTAATACTGGCTTAAAAAAATTCCTTTAGTATGCTATTCATTTACCGTATATTGCTATGCTAGTCATCTAGCAGTCCGCGTTCCATTAACCGCTAGATGACCAGTCGCATGTCAAACTACATTATAAAATATAAAAACAGCACTTTCATTAAATTTCACCATTTGCACTACAGCTCTAGTAGGTACTGAAATTTTCTTTTAAAGGCATTTTTCAATTTAGCTCAAAACTAGCGCTTGATTGAGAAAAAGGCAGGGCACAAATTAGCTCTATTAAAAGTACATAAATCAATTTGGAAAATACAAGCAGTGAAGGTGAAATTCGTCGATTAAATCCGGATTAAAATAAACTAAAGCCTTAAATCATAATTTTTCATGGGAAATCCATTTATTTTTAAGAATGAGAAGAAGCAGATAAGCAAAACCAATTTTACCGTTTTAATTTTTCTGGTGCTAGAATTCTAGGGGCGTTCCTCCTTATGTGATATTATGTGCTGGATGTCTAGCGGTCAATGGAAAGCGGGCAATTTATTTGTTTAACCTTTTTAACCTTTAACCTGCACTGCAACGCTCTTTTGTTGTTGCTAAATCAAGGTAGTAGGCGTCTACAAGAAGATGAAGATGCAGATATTCTAGACTTTGCCTTCACATTTGAAAATGCATGTTTGATACTTGGATATTAATCCTGTGGCACTCTAGGTTCACCTTGTGCTTGTACTATGCATGGCGACTTAATCGTAACAAATATGTAAGAGGGTAAAATGTTGCTATATAAGTATTATTGGCGTTTCAGAAAGCATTTTAAAGTTGCAAACACAAACCAGTAAGAACTAGACTGCCGACTTCCCGTGCATCTACCCGATTCTCCCCGGAAAAAATAACCCTGTCTGTGAATACATGTAAATGTCAAAATTAATGGCGGCAATGATTTTCCATGCTATACCAAGGGCCTAGAATTTTTCAAGTGTATGCGTGCGTTAATGGCGCTTCTTTGATTTTGTACAGCACCAGTCCAAGAAAAATCTGGGCCCGTCGGCAGCTTGCAGGCAAAGTCCGTTATGTGGGAGGAGTCGACGGTCTATTCTTACTGGTTTGTGGTTGCAAATAAATGGTGGGCGCAGTAGCTCAGTGGTTAGGTTAGTGTGCTGGACCCAGGTTGGATCCCCGGAAACACTTAAATTACATCAATCTGGGAACTATAAACGAGCGCTAAAAGCAATCGCAATTCGCCATCTGTTGTAGAGAAAACATACCCAGAGCACCTAATGCTATCCTATATTTCTTCCTTTCCTTAGCTTGTGCTTGTGCCTAAACCAAATACGCATGCAACTGCGAAAAAAAATTATAAAAATTTGCTTAACTGTAAACGCGAACTAAAAATAAAGGTAAAGGAGTAAAGGAGTAAAACTGTCTTGTAAGTCCGTTTCATTCGTCTCAAACATTAAAAACTCACACAAACGAATGGTTGTGAGTAAGCTGGGCCTAGGGTGTGTAGGTTTACACGCCTGTTGCACCAACATTTATTTTTTTTTTTAAATAAATGGTAGATACTAGAAATTATTTTTTTAAAAACATTTCCCGTACCTTGTGCACTTGTCACATTTCAAAGAGTGTGGTTAAAAAAAAACAGACAAATGGGAAAAAGTACCTAAAGCAAAAAAATTCCCAGTGTCCGTAAGGAAATTTTATTATACCCGGTAGTACCACACTGTGGCGAGGGTATTTTCACTTTGACATTCCATTTGTAACGCACATAAGGAGGCGTTGTAGGTATGACAAACTATATATATTATTGATCAGCATCACTTTCTTAGTCGATCTAGCGTAGGGGTCGAATTTCAAAAAATCCTTCCTTAGTGCTTGTATACATTATAAAAAAAACCTCTGTGCAAAATTTCAGCTTTCTAGAGCAAATGATTTAGGCTGGGCGTT